>CAUIJW010000183.1:0-1401566 GCA_960531205.1 Andrena bicolor
TTACTGAATTACGAACGGTAATGAAAAACGCAACAATGACAATTGTGATTGTAATTGCCCCACAGTTACATCTGACAATTACAATCGTAATTGTAATTGTAATTGCTCTGCATAATTATAATTGTAATTGTCACTGCCCTGCAATTACATTTGGCAATTACAATCGTAATTGTTCAGAGCAATTACATTTTAATTGAAATTACATGTAATTGCAATTACTTTTTTATCGGAATTACTCCGTAATTGTAAGGAAAGTAATTGATTACGTAATCAATTACATTTGTAATTGATTATGCCCAACTCTGTCTCCGACCCCAGGGCGTCTCCGGAATTTACCTTAAAGCAAAACCATGGGAAAGTGGGCAAAATATACACGAAAATATATAAAGCAATGGGAGGACGAAAATTGGGCAAGAAGTAATAAATTATAAAATGACGCCGAAGAAGCATTAGAAATCTTTGGTGAATTAGAATGTGACAATTGTTTCTAAGGCTTTTTATTTCATCAAATAGTTTATCTCTGTTTTGTGACAAATTTTAATTTTATTGTATTGTTTTTATTCAAATAAAGTTTATTTGGTGTAAGTAAAAGAAATTAAGACAATACTTAAGGGGGTAGACACGTCACGTGACACGTGTAATGCAATGCCCTGTAATACCGACAATCTAACCTAAAACATGGGTTTGGGATTTTTCGTTTTTCGTCCTTATATGAGCAGATTTTGGGCTGGACGAGGTCTCATTCGAAAGAGGCAGATTCCATACGGAGCGCTCTGCTCACCGTTTGAGTCACAAAACTCTTTTAGTGACCTAAATATACGTAAGGAGGTAAACACGCCACGTGACACGGGTAATGCAGCGCCCTGTATATCGACACAATCTGGCCCGAAACATGGGTCCGGGATTTTTCGTTTTTCGTTCTTATATGAGCCTATTTTGGGCTGGGCGAGGTCTCATTCGAAAGAGGAAGGTTCAATGCGGAGCGCTCTGCTCACCGTTTGAGTCACAAAACTCTTTTAGTGACCTAACAATGCTTGGATTCTGCTGGTGTATTTTGTCGACTTTTGCTCTACTTTGGACACTCATATTATTACATATCAACACAATCTCGTTGAACCATGAGCAGAGCGCTCCGCATTGAACCTTCCTCTTTCGAATGAGACCTCGCCCAACCCAAAATATGCTCATATAAGAACGAAAAACGGAAAATCCCGGACCCATGTTTCGGGCCAGATTGTGTCGGTATACAGGGCGCTGCATTACCCGTGTCTACCCCCTTAAACATCCTTCATCTTTTTCATTCGAGATATTTAAATTTTGGCGCTTTTTGGCTACTTTTCCTACGCGATCTGGCGGCCGGACATTAAAACCATCTGGCAACCCTGGTCCAAGCAAACGGGGATAGGCCTGTCCGCGGTAGTAAAAAACGTTGCTGAATACCGAAATAGCGGCAGCGTAACCTCTCCAAATATGAATCGGAAAAAAATAAAAGCCATCGAAAAACTGTCTGAAGAGGAAAAAAATCGGATTCGGGGAAAAGTACACGAATTTTAGTTCAGGCGGGAAATCCCGATTTTGAAAAAAATTGTTTTAGCGGTGAACGCCGCACAGTGGTTCCAAAATGGGAAATTATGGAAAAAAATTGGGTTCTCTTTGTATTCTTATAGAAAATTTTTCGCTGATTCCGAATATATACCATGTTCCTATACCTAAAATAAATGGTTCATGTGTTTTTTGGCCAAAAACCATGAAAAATCACGTTTTTTCACCTATTTTGCGATATTGAGCAGTTTTCTTCTGCCTCCATGTAATTTTGTCCAATAGAAAAGTTGTATAGAATTAAAATATGCGTTTTTTTAAATTCTTTAAATTTATTTTTAACTGTCAATATTCGTTTTTGAACGGATTTTGTACTTGTACAATGTTTTTTTTAAAAAAGTTAAAAAAACGCATATTTTAATTGTATACAACTTTTCTATTGGACAAAATTACATGGAGGCAGAAGAAAACTGCTCAATATCGCAAAATAGGTGAAAAAACGTGATTTTTCATGGTTTTTGGCCAAAAAACACATGAATCGTTTATTTTAGGTACAGGAACATGGTATATATTCGGAATCAACGGGAAATTTTCTATTGAAACGCGACACCCACAAGAGCGATCGACGGTCAACAGTAGTTTGCATACGGTACAGACGGTGATGGACGGTGAAATTTTTTAATGGGAATTGTACCTCAAAATATGTACTTTCAAACCTTTCCAGTTTCGTTGCGGAGGTAGACGGAGGTACCTGAAAAAAATGGTGATTTCTAAAAAAACCTCGGTATTCTTTGAGATATTGTTATATTCTGACAACAGTTTCAATTCTACTTCTTTTTGCTCTACACTATGTAAAAATGAGTAATACAACTACTCCGGAAAAAACAGGTCCACTTAGTGATATGTAGAAATTTTGGCCATACTTCTTTAGTGCGAGTTTTTCCGCACTTGTAATCGGTTTTAGAGGCTAAGTGACAGGAAATGATCAATACATAACCGATGAAAAAACATACCTAAAAAAGCAATACGAAATTGTGACATGATTTTTTTACTTTTTTTCCGCCTCTGAACCACTGTGCGCCGACCCTAACTTGGGCAACTTCACACAAACCACACTTGATAAAATCCTCCAGGATTCGAAATTTTCATTCTGCAGAAAACAGCGAAATAGCGGCCTCATTGACGAAGAATACATTGTGCTTTGGCGGCAAACCTATTTGCGAAGAATGGCGCAGTACAGGGCAGAAGGATGCCACATATACTTCTTGGATGAAACATGGGCCAATGCAGGCGATTCTCCAAATAAACAGTGGGTGGACAAATCTATTCGTTCAAGCAGGGACGCACAGGAACGCGGTTTGTCGGCGGGCATACCTGCACCCACCGGCAAAGGAAAACGCCTTATCGTCGTCCACATTGGGTCTGTGGACGGGTTTGTGCCTGGTGGTCTGCTGTGCTTCGAATGAAAAAAGAACACAGCAGACTATCATGACGAAATGAATGGAGATACGTTCTTGGAATGGTTCCAACGTATTCTGCCATTATTAAAAGAGAACTGCGTTATCGTGATTGTTGCGGCCGAAAGCCGATCAGCTGTCGCGCGGATTTAAATGTGCGTGCGAGAGCGTGTAAATACGATGACACACCGTACGGTAAGACGGTTACCTACGTCACCTGTTTTTGCCCGGATTCGAGCGGTGCGCGCTTCCGAGAATCCGGCAGTTGGTTCCTCGAATATCTCGAACGACAACAACACGTTCTCGCACGCCCGTATTGCAACCGTTTCGTCGCCAGGCGACCCCAACTTTGCACTCTTTAAGACGGCCCTTCGAGCCCTCGCGCCCAGCGCACGTGTACATAGCTTGTACATATCTCTGTTCGGTGTAATTGCGTGTTGTGAGTCGTGCTTGTTCGTCCTGTATTTCTGTGGAGTGCTCGTCCGTTGTTGTAAACGACGCCCACGTTCGGCTAAATAAACGTGCCGTCCCACCAACTAGTGAAGTTTGGTTCGAATCGTTGGAGAGCATCCCTTCCCTGGCCATACCAGTGGCGATCCACACCGCCTTCCCAAGGCATCCGTTTAAACAGTGATGGACAACGCATCTTATCACTCGGTAAAGGTCGAGCGTTGCCCAACAATGGGCTGGACCAAGGCACGTATTGCAGATTGGCTGAGGCAAAAGCAGCAGGAAATACCGCCATTTGCTGGTAGGGCCACACTGATAGACATGGTCAGGCAAATCAAGCCGCAATTCGACCGATATGTGATAGATGAGCTGGTGTAACGTCCCACAGGGACTCGAACTGATCATTACCGTCCGTCGGTAAAGTAGGACAATACTATATTACCACGCAGCCAGCCTATGTTACCGCGCAGACCCATTGTACATACTTTTATATGTTAATATTAAACTAAGCATAGATTAGAGAAACAAATATTATAGAAACGCTAGAAATAATTAATTATAAGTACTGTCAAAAGCGTAAAACAAAATATTATGTAATAAGCAAGAAAACTACGAAATATAGAATAATGACTCACTGCGCATGCGCCAGCCCGCCAATTCTCCAGTATAAAAGGAGGCGCACGCAGCACTAAGCGCGCTCATTCGAATACGTTCTTGCGACTAACGAATGCTAGTTCCTGGAGGTAGCTGAAGTACTATCCAGCAGAATTACAGCACGCTCCGGAAACGGTAGCGACTGGTTCTCAGTGTACAAAGGTACTGTTGTTCCTCTTTGGATCTTTCATTTGAAGGTTGAGAACTTTGTCTTCGCGGAGGTTTCAAGCGTTGCTCCTATTAGTAGGTAGCAGCTTAACCGCTTAGCAAAGGCAAGGTCTACAGAACATTAGAACAAGAACCCTGCCACGAGTGTCGGGAACTGCTCCGAAAACGGTAGCGGCCGCCCTCACAGCAGAAGCATAGAATATCGAACTCTGTCAAAAGATTCGGGAACTGCTCCGGAAATGGTAGCGGCCGAACTTACTACAGAAGGATATCTATATATACATAGTTTTCATAACGTATTAGAATTAATTAATATAAGATAAAAAACGTAAAACACAAAAACATTAATTATATAATCGTAGTTGTAAGCATTATTGTTGTTATTAGAAATAAGTGTTGTTTAATAAAGCCATAGTTAAGTTTTAAGTTGGATTTCACTCCTTTGCTCTACGAACGAACCCCCTTCTATCCTATTCTCGACGGACGCCGCTCTCCGCTCGAGAACCTGCTAGCATTTAGTCGTCCCGGGACAACCGAACGTTACACTGGCCAAAACAAACGGAAAAATAGTATTGAGACTACCGCTATACCACTGCGAGTTAAACCCTATTGAATTGGCATGGGCAATAGGGTGGTCCTTATTTTTCAACTTTCGATTTTTTTTGGTCTTACCCTCCTGAAATATGAGGTTGGGTGAGGAAATGATATGTGTAAAGTTTCAAAGCGATTGGACAACGGAAACCCGTGCCGCATTTGAGTTGAAGTTTTGAAAAAATAGTGATTTCTCGTCAATTTCGGACATAATTGTGTTCGTCCATTTTGGAAGTATCAGTGAATATTTTTTAATAAAAGTACAGTTTATTAGATGTACAATAATAATATGTATGTGTTACTTCGAAAAATATTGACGAAATTTTATGTTTTAAAATTAGTATACAACGCAGCGTATAAGCCAGAATAAGCGATTTCGGGGCTTAACTACACTGTCCAACACGTATTTGGATCTGCAATATGAACTCCGAGATCCTAGTAGAGTTTCTTGTCCCAAACACGAATCCGTAAAAAAATTGCTCTATCACCCACAGTTTTTGAAAAAACATGAGTTTTTGTAAAAAGCGCCTGATTTTGGGCAAGAATGACGTATTATTTGAAAACCAAGAATGCTAGAAAGTTCAATTTAGTCTCAAAATATAGAGGAGAGTTTCCTGAATATATCGGTGTATGCAGTTATTAAATTTGATGGTTATATATGGTTGGAAACGGCCGTCAAA
The DNA here is from genome assembly GCA_960531205.1 of Andrena bicolor. Classification (NCBI taxonomy): domain Eukaryota; kingdom Metazoa; phylum Arthropoda; class Insecta; order Hymenoptera; family Andrenidae; genus Andrena; species Andrena bicolor. The sequence goes on from CAUIJW010000183.1 coordinate 5,540, forward strand.
GTTTAAAAAATTGCCGATGTGCATGATTTCTACGCAATACTTTTGTATTTTTACGAAAAGTTGTTTATCTAGCACGAATGCGGTCCACAGTATCGGATTCTGTAGACATTTCTGAAGAAGAAACCATCCACGAAAAATGTCGGAACGGTTTTTAACTCAAACTGTTTGAGAAAATATCCAGCGGGAACGCGTGCATGGTGTTTTGCCGCTCGGCGGCAGTGACGGCCATTGTACGCCTCGCGCGGCTCGCCAGGGCCGAAGCTACGCGCAATCGATACGGTGCCCCGTAGAGTGGTCCTTAGTTATAGGAGTCAAATTTTTTTGTTGTGTTTTCTTGGTCTTCGGCTACTTTCGAAGTATCAGTAAATATTGTTTAATAAAAGTACAATTTCTTACATGTATAATAGTAACGTTTGTATATTACTTCCAAAAATATAGACGAAATTTTTTATTATTATCTCTTACAATTATAGAATATAACGCACCATGTAAGCTACTCTACGCAGGTGCGGAATCCGGATGTCACAAGCTACAATATCTTTCATGTACTAAAGTTGTATTATTCACTAATTCCTTATAATTATGTAAGTATTTATATACAACAAAATATTATTACAATTTAACTTACGGGTATAAATAAAAAATAAAATAATGCATATATGTCAGTATTTGTCTTTTATCAAGCTAGATTTCTTCTGTATAATTTCTAAACCCAGTTTATTCCGCTTTATTTTCCTTATACATGTAAGAAATTGTACTTTTATTAAACAATATTCACTGATACTTTGAAAGTAGCCAAAGACCAAAATAAAACTAAAAAAAATTTGGACTCCTATAGCTAAGGACCAATCAACGGGGCACCGTGCCGATTGCGCGTAGCGACGGCCCTGACCAGTCGTGGCAGGCGAGCCATGGCCGCCAGGCGGGAAAACACCGTGCACGCGTTCCCGACGGATATTTTCTCGCACAGTCCGAGTTATAAACCGTCCTGACATTTTTCGTGTATGGTTTCTTCTTTATGAATGTCTACGGAATCCGATACTGTATAGCGAATTTGTGCTAGATAAACAACTTTTCGTAAAAATACAAAAATATTGAGAAATCACTATTTTTTCAAAACTTCAACTCAAATGCGGCACGGGTTCCCGTTGTCCAATCGCTTTGAAACTTTACACATATAATTTTCTCACCCAACCTCATATTTTAGGAGGGTAAGACAAAAAAAAAACTCAAAAAAGAATTTGGACCCCTATAACTAAGGATCACCCTAATGGGCAATGGTCAAGAGATACGTAGAAGTACAAAATACTTCGTACAGATTTGACCGCGTAAAGAAGTTATTCGTCGAGGGCGTCGAACGTGTGTCTGCCCAAAATGGGCAGAATATTGTGAGGCACACTGAAAGTGTAGAACAAAAATTCGGTGAGTTCGACGAAATAATTGACGATCTGGAGGATGCGAATATTATGGGCAATCTCCAGGGAGATTCTGGAACGGATTCGGGAGACGAATGATCCGAATATATTTAAATATAGTTAAGTTATCCATTATATAAATTGATATATTTCGAGTCTTATTTTATTATTGCATACAACGGTTACTCGTGGTATTTAATACAATATTTCATGAATGATTTTGTTATAGACTTTCTGGAAGACCCCTCCCAAAGCGTGAAGGAGACTGTGGGGTTTTAGTGAGTAGAAATCTCACACTACTCCGGCGCTGGAAGGCACTGGCGTGTCTTTTGAAGATTTCCCCACGTTAAAAAAAAAATCATCATTTCTTTCTTGAAACTACCGAAATCCTTATCACAGACTAAAGATCTTGAATGATTTGATCCAAAATAGAAATTGTTAAATTCGGTGCCGTCGCTGAAGGGTTAATGGTCGAATGTAACAAAAATAAAACACACAGCATCGGTTTTGTTTACCGTTAACACAAAAAAACCCCAATCGATATTGGTTATAACGTTACCAAAAACATCTGGTCAGCGATAATGGTTATTCGTAACCAACAACAAAAACAAATTATGTTGACAATAATGGTTATTAGTGACCCAAAAATATTTCCGTTGACAATAATGGTTGTTTGCAACTAAAAACGATATCCATAATTGATAATGGTTATTCATAACCATAATCATTTAATGAATATTAACTTTTATGCCATAACTTTTAAAATTTAAGTTATAACAGTTATAGTCTCTGAAATAAACCAAAGTTCAATCAAAACAACAGCAAAACAATTTTTATAAAACGTAGGCGGTTACCGTGCGTATTCGGAAATAATAGTGCCACCGTGTATATGAAGGCGTCGCGTGGGGAACGGTTGACAAAGAGGTAACAGACGGTAAGGCGGAGAAAATCGTAGGCGGTTAAGTGGGGAGTCGGACCAACCAGCGCCTCCTCAGAATCATCCCTGCGCGGAACGGGATTTTTCTTAGGATGAAACGAATATAGCAGCCTCATAAAGTGGGGCTCCTTCCACTCTTCTTTCTTTATCTTATCGTCCACCCGCTTCCTTATTTTCTTTCCCCTGTTTACTATCTCCCACACTTTGTTTTCGGTTTTCGCTTCCGCCACTTCCCTTATCAGCCTCTCCCTCTCTTCCTCTTTTTTCCTCTCGCACAGCTCTTTGTACTCCATCCTTCTCCTCTTGTACCCCTCCCTCGTCCCCTCCCCCTTTCTCAATTTCCTTAACTCCCTTCTCACCTGCCTCTTCATCTCCTTGCTTTCCCTGTCCCACCACTCCTCTCCCTTCCGCCTCATCTCCTTATCTCCTGCCTCTTCCCCTTTCCTCATCACCTCCTTAATCCTTCCTACCATCTTACTCACCGCCTCCTGTATCCCTTCCCCTTCTATGCCCACTCCTTCCATCCCCCTCTCAAACTCCTCCTTCATCCTTCCCGACCACCGCCCCCCTCCTATCTTCTTTTCCCTCGTTTTCCCCCTTCTCTCCCCCACTCCTCCCTCCCTCATCGTCACCACCATCGGGTGATGGTCCGATTCCACCCTGTCCCCTACCTCCATCCTTCCCCCCCCATTCTCGTCCTCTCTTCTCCGAACACATAATCAATCACCGTTGTTCCTTTTCCCCTCGTGTAGGTATATTCCCCCTCTTCGCCCCCTTCTATGCTCCCGTTTATAATTTCCCACCCTGTCTCTTCTACTAGTTTTATTAACTTTCTCCCGTCCCCATTTACCTTCCTATCTTTCGACTTTCTTCCCCCTCCTTCCTCTTCCTCTCCTCCCTCTATCCTACCTCCCAGCCTCCCTGTCCTCGCATTGAAGCCCCCCCCTATTATCACTCTCTCTCCCTCCTTCTGCCCCTCCATCCATCCGCCAGTTCTGCTTCGCTGTTAAGGGAAGAGGTCACTGAAAAATCGCGATTTCGACCATTTTTAAGAATTTTTTTTTTGCATTTTTGGCAAGTCTGAACCCTTGTTCAACCGTACACAACGGCTGTGTTCCAATTCACGCATACTGCGCATGAAATTGGTGGCATCGTATTGGTGGCATCGTACGATTCCCTAGAATTTCTCTCACTTGCCACCAATACGATGCCACTTCCGGTGCAGCGAGCATTCACTCAGAAGCAGTCACTGCACCGCTCGCTGCACCGGAAGTGGCATCGTATTGGTGGAAAGTGAGAGAAATTCTAGGGAATCGTATGATGCCACCAATACGATGCCACCAATTTCATGCGCAGTGTGCGTGAATTGGAACACAGCCAACGTGGTTTGACATTCAGTGTTGCCTTTCTACCAGAAAAACCTATTTTTCTAAAACCTTGCGAAAGAGCTGAAAACCAAAACCTTCGTTTTTCGGTATATTTCTCTATTATTTATCTCTTTGAGTATGTTCAATCGCTGACTAGTGTTTCGGGAAATCTAAATTAACTGCGTGGCCTTGACATTGTTTATTTTCACCAATGGCCAAAATGCGTTTCACAATTCTAAAACGCACGCGTGCTCTGTAACAGAATCCATTGGACTCCGCCTACTAAACTACGAACGCTTTCTTACAAAGTACAGTATGTGATTGAGTTCGTGGTCAGGCTGCGTATCCCTCGGCCATCTGTAACGCGGCCAATAACTCCGCCATGTACAGTAGGTAAATCTCTAAGCGGGCCCAAAAGGTCCGTGGCTGCCGACAGAGGTCAGTCTCTCCGGGCGCTAGACACCATATTTTTTTAAATCTTTCAAAACTTCGGTTTACGTGAGAATACAGAGTGAGATTTTATGGTGCAGTGAAATTAGCTGGTATAAAACGAGTGAAATGGACCTCATTAGCCGAAAATATCGCAAAAGTAAGAGTAGAGTGAAGCGTGCTATTATTATAGGTTATAAAGTGATTGCAGAAAACATATGTATATTTTATCAATTTGATATTTTCTATCGGGTTGCAAAATTTACTTCTAGTGTTACAGAAATGCTATTGTAAAAAATATGCCAAATGTAAAGGCCATGGAAGATGTTGTGATGGCTACTTTAGATCACTGTAGCTCTGTAGACAGCAATCCTAACCATGCCAGATGTCCTAAGGGCAAGCAACCAAAGTGAAACCCTGATACGAAACACTGTCAAATGAAAATTTGATGGCAAGGTGCTGTAAGGGAGGCACTCAAAATGCAAATTAATCTCTCCATGCAAAAGTGTGCAGATTCTGCCCGAAGACAACATTTGTATCGGAGGCAAGACTTGAAGTAGCTGTGGCATGTGCTGTTTCAGAATTTGATATGGGTTATGTACGCTCATTGACAGTGAGGAAACAAACAGCTGGGCAAGTTGTTCTAAAACAGCTATAAGTATAGCAAGAGACAGAGACAACAGAAGAGAAACCTGCAGTACATAACAGCAATCCAGTACAAGAAAGCGCTTTAAGAAGAAACAAAACATAAAGAGACGCAAGATTGATGAGGATGTGTATCAACCAGGTGGATTTTAGACTATACAAAAAGGGAAGTGGTCTGGAATTTACTCTTTAGATTTAATGCAATTATCTCAAAACTTACTTTTTTAATATATTTAATGTTCCTTGCGCAAAACTGTTGGTCCGATTCTCTTACAGCTTGGCGTGCTTCAAGAGTAACATGAAAGCAAAAAGATTGTGTATCGGCATGAAGAAATCTGCAAAACTCTTTGCGCTGCGCTTGCTTTTCCTCAAAATTTTGATGAAATTTTGCATTTTTGACATTTAATAAATTCAATCATTTTTAGCTTAAAAAGTATGAGACGTAGAAACTTCTCGATACACAATTTTTTACTTTACTATGGACCCTTCTTCGCTGTAAAACCTGGAGGCTGTGGCATCACACACTTTGCGCAAGAAGGTTTTTGAAGTTATGATTGATTTTTGTAACGTAATGTAAATTCTATGAAAACCAGTGATTAAAACTATGTCCCGACTGGCATAAGGGCTTTACTTCAAACCTACTTCCTTCCCTTAAGAGGAATTCCGCATGTCTCAAATATTTTCGGATTTCAAAATTTCAGTGACCTCTTCCCTTAAGACCGCCACGAACAGAGCATCGCTAATATCGTCCTCAATCAGTTTTACAAAATTTACTTTGACGCCTTGTGTTCACTAGTGCCGAGTTTTTCCTCATGAACTGAGGAAGTCCTCCCTAGTGATTTTCATCGTGAAAGCAATTTTACCGCTATTAATTGCAAACGTACAACACAATATCTGGGCACAATCACTCTGGCCCCAAAGGGGTCCTCAAACCCTCTACGCAGGATGAAGGCTCGACGCTATCTTCCGTAACTGCTGCTAAATTGGTAAGCAGCTCTTTATTTAATATTGACAATATTAATAAAAATTCCACCATGCCTGGAGGAAAACGCAGAGCGTCAATCACGGTCGATTCCCAATTGGACTCAACAGCCTCTGATAGGTCTGAATCCTCGCCTAGAAAATCTCAAACTTACTCTGAAATAAACCCTTCCGCTGCAAACAGACAGGGTAAAACGTCAAATAAGAATAAGAAATCGAAGGCCCCTGAGAATGTCTCTGACTTTGAAAATCGGTCTCCACCGATCCTCAGCCCTGTCTCGCTCGTGGACCATTCTTCCACTAACATGCAGGTCGGCGTGACCCCAAATATTTCCTTTTCAAATAGATTCGCAATTCTGGCCGCATTCTCCCGTTCTGACGACTCGTCTACAGTCGCTCCTCACATAAAAACCAAAATTCTTTCGGCCGTTACCGACCAAACCGCTCAAGGCCAATCACATCTTAATCCCCTGCCAAACGTTCATAACAATGGTGATACATACTCCAAATCAAATAAGTCCGTTAAACCCCCTCCTCTATATATATCAAACTTCTCCGATAACATCCCCAGATTCGAAAGGGAATTAGTCAAAGAATTCGGGAAGATTTTTAATATAAAGTTTCTTGGAACAAAAATCAGACTCCAATTCGAAAATTTACAAGATTACAAAAAACTAAAGCTTGCTCTCGATGAAGAGAACACTCAATATTTCACCTTCTCCTTAAACTCAGAACGCTCCCTGTCCATGGTTTTAAAAGGCCTCCCAGATATTCCCTCCGACGAGATTATCGCAGAGATAAACGCAAAAGGTCAAAGTCCTACGTCGTGCGCCATTATACGCTTTAAAAAATACACAGGAAACTCCCCGTATATAATTTACAGGACAAATTTTCCTTCTGGTACCTCTCCAAACGATATTTCTAAAATAAAAACCTTATTTAGCACAAGGGTTTACTGAGAAAAATTCCTATAAAAGAAATTACTCGCAATGCTACAGGTGTCAGGCTTTCGGCCACACAGCGGCAAACTGTCGACTCCCACCAAACTGCGTCAAGTGTGCAGGAAAACACCACACCTCTGACTGCCAGAAGGATCAGTGATGCCAGAATGAGGACGGTTCCTCTCGAGAATTTCCCCCACCACGCATGCACACTCGATCGCCGCTCCGGCGTAGTGTGCATGCGTGGTGGGGGAAATTCTCGAGAGGAACCGTCCTCATTCTGGCATCACTGAGAAGGATATCCAAACGACACCAAAATGCGTTCACTGTGACGGCCAACACACCGCAAATTTTAATCAATGTCCAGCCCTCATAAAGTATCTAAATAGACGAAAAAATTCTGGAAAGCCTCCCATGGGAGTCGCGATAAACTCCGTGACTGTTCCGCAAACCCAAAATCCTAAAAGCTCAAATCTCTCAAATAATACTGGCAGAGGCCTTTTACCATCTGCCTTCTCTCCATCCTGCGCTAACGTAGTCGCCGGTTTCCTACCTTCTCCACCTCATACAGAGCCTCAACATGACATTCCGGAATTTACCCCTTTAAATACAAATCTTCCTCCCAATGAAAAAAATTTTAACCAAATGACAGAACTAATCACTGCCATGCATGAATTGAATTCTGTCGTCAGCATCGAAGAAATGCTAGTACTTACGCGAACCTTGATCGAAAAACTGCGTCCTTGCCGCACCCTTGCTGAAAAATTTCAGGCCTTCTGGACAGTGTTCCAAAACCTAAATTAAAAATGCCTCTTCCGAACATTTTTTTATGGAACGCGGGCTCCCTACCCGCAAAGCGAAACGAACTGATCCTGGCGGCGGCTAAACATCAGGCTGGAGTGCTTCTTATTACTGAAACCTGGCTCACCCCAAATGATTCTTTTAACCTCCCTGGCTATACTATGGTCAGAGATGACCGAAACGCTACCCGCGGCGGCGGGGTGGCCATATTAGTACACGACTCCATTAATTTTACTAACCATAATCTTACTCATATCTTTCCCTTTGAGGCGTGATTTATTAAACTAAATTCCCCAAAATTATTGTGGGAGTGGTATATATTTCACAAGCAGATCTGCTCACCACGGGCGTTATAAACATACTCACCAACCAAGGATCACCTTTCATAATTGGTGGAGATTGGAATGCCAAACACAAATTATGGAACAATTTTACTTCCAACACTGTTGGAAACACGTTATTTAGACATTACCAAACGCATAGGTACCTCATCGTACACCCACAAGATTTTACCTTCCAGTCCGGGAAACGTAAACCGTCTACGCTTGATTTCTTTCTAACAGACGTTCAAAAAAATCTCGACTGTAAAATTACCGATGACTTCAACACTAATCATCGTCCCGTCATGATTACGCCGACAAACTCGACCTTCACGCATAACCTGCACTCAATCACAGACTGGGCTTCTTACAAAAACCTAACAAACAAACTGCGAATCACTCACTCTTTTCGCTCAAATCAAGACATTGACGACTCCATTACGGAACTCTCCAAGTTCCTTCACGCCTGTCGAGTTCGTGTAAAAATTCCCATGACAAATACAAATGATGAAGCTCGTCACTACAACGACGTTGTATTACAATCGCTCATCAGACATAGACGTGCAATCCGGAAAAAGGACAAATACTGGGAGCGTTCACCGTGTCGTACCAAATGAAGGAAATTACAGCAACCATCAGCAAGCGTATCACATATCTACGATCAAGGAAGTGGGACCACACCTTAAGATCCTTCCAAAAACCGGATCCTACCTTCTGGGCGACATAGGAGATCTGGAACGGCAGCTGCTTGGGACTATTACAAATTGCTTCGGAACCTCGCCAATTCCTCTATTCGTACGGAGAAGCGGCTATATTTCAAGAATCTCTCCCGCTTCGGCTCCTCTAAGAGCTTGTGGCATTTTCTTTCTGCTGCTGGGTTTCACAAACCATCACATTCCTCCTCTGTCCCTGATTCCTTTCCGGATCCCTCTGCAATTAACAATCACTTTCTTGATTCTCTACCTTCTACCTCTGCGTCTCCCGAGCTCATTTCCTACTATTTATCCCAGGCGCACGAGTCCTCTTCTTCCTCTAGCTTTACTTTTACACCATTCTAACTTGGCGATCTCTTCTCTGTTTTCAAAGGCATAAAGCCTACCACCTCCAACCCCTATGATATTTCTGGCATTATGATATTTAACTGTGTTCCCTACTGTCTTGATCCTCTCCTACATATCTTCAATTCTGCTGTCCTATCCGGGTCCTTCCCCGCTGCTTGGAAGCATTCTTTTGTCTATCCTATTCCTAAAACGGCTAATCCCACCACCCTTGATTTTCTTCGTCCTATCTCTCTTACGCCTTTCCTGTCCAAGGTTCTTGAAAAACTTTGTATTGCGCAACTGCTGAGGCACTTTGACTCTTGCAGCACTATTCCGCCTTTTCAATCGGGCTTTCGTAGAGGTTATAGTACGAGCACTGCCTTGCTTCACATCTCGGACGCTGTACTTCGTGCGTTTGACTCGCGTCGCTTAACTTGTATTACTTCTCTGGATTTTTCAAAGGCGTTTGATACAATTGATCACAACTTGCTGTGTGCCAAGTTAGGTTATCTTGGACTGTCGCCTAGTGCCTTGTCATTTCTTAAATCCTATCTTTCACCGCGCACTCAGCAGGTTGTGCTCAAACGCTCTTTACCTGTAACTTCGTCTATTAGACAGACTTCACGTGGAGTTCCGCAAGGCTCTGTACTGGATCCGCTTCTGTTCAGTATCTATGTGTACGATTTGCCGACAGTCTGTAATCATTGTCAAGCTTATATGTATGCGGATGACACCCAGCTTATCAAGGTTTTTGATCCAAGCTGTGCTGTTCTGGCCAAAGCAGAAATTGAGGCTGATCTACGTCGACTTATTCACTGGTCCGATTCTCACGGTCTCCAGTTAAATCCTACCAAAACTACCGTCTTAGTTGTTGGTTTTCCTATTTTCCTCAGTAACCTCTCCTGTTTCGACATTTCCTTTGGCTCTTCTGTCCTTGGTGTCCAACCTGTATTAAAAAACTTAGGTGTGACCTTTGATCCCTGTTGGTGTTTTGACCGTCATGTTGCTGTGTTGTGTCGTTCTGCTTTCTCTCGCATGCGCTCCCTTTACCCTTCACGTCGTATATTGTCTACTAACACGAAGCTTTTGTTGTGTCAAGCCTTAATCATCTCTATCTTTGATTATGCGGATGTAGTGTATGGTCCGTGTCTCTCCTCTTCACTTTTGTCTGTTGTCCAACGTGTGCAGAACTCATGTCTCCGTTTCTCTTATAATGTTCGTAACTACGACCACATTACGCCTTCTTTCCAACGCTCTGGCTGGCTAAAGATGAAGCAGATATGGATTTTCCATCTCTGCTGTCTTGTCTATAAAATACTCGCAACAGGTACGCCGAGGTACCTGCATGAACTGCTTCGCTCCAATTTGTAGATGCACTCTAGCGGCTTTATGACAACGAGACACTGTTTTGATTTGTTTGTACCTCATCATCGTTCTTGTAAATTCACTGCGTCCTTCTCCTACTTATCTTCCTATTATTATAACTCCATTCCTCCTAATATACGTTCCCTATCATCGTTTGTTTCATTTAAACTTAGTGCTCGTTCTTTCATCTGTGACGAAGTCACGTTGCGCGCCGAGCGAACGCCCGAGACCGAAACAGTGGGCCCAGTTCGCGCCGCGCCCGCTGGGCGGCCGCGGCCCCGCGACGGCTCTCGCTTGCGAAGTTGCACGGGCTCCAGTTATAAGAGCCGCGGCGAGCGGAATCAGGAGCTCTTGTGCAAGTCGCTATACGGCTTCACGCATACCAACAAGACGCTCATCTTTTGATAACCGAAAGGTGTGTCAGTGCTCGGCCATCGCCACCACTGTGTCATTACCAGCCTCTGTCCGAAATAGGCCAAGATTTAATCTCGCACCCTACCTACGTCCGAGAGGTGTCTCCGCGCCCATTAGGCCGGAACCCTATTGCACTCAGATACTCCACCGTACGACTATCGCATGAACGTGCCCCATAAGGCCATTCTGAGTAGAACGTTCCACAAACTCCGCATCCTATATCCTGACCGACTCGCCGCCAAGTCGCCGCCGCCGCGAAGCCGACGCGCCGCGATCTCGTAACTCTTCCGACGCGCTCGGAAACGAATGTAACGTACCGCTACGAATAGCCCCCACATTTTTTCATTTTTCAATACTTATTTAGTTTAGTTAACATTTTGTTCAATTAGTATTAAGAATACCTTTACACAACATCCCATGCGGTGCGAAACCAGCGAATCCAGTGACGCGCGACGCATGCGTATAGTGAACATTCAAACATTCAAACTTAGTGCCGCGAGTGAACCGAAAGCGCGTGCGCACACCCTACTATAAACCGGACGCTGAATAAACCTAGCGCAGAGCGCGAGTGGCGCGAACCGGACGTTATTTCTAATTGGTAGATTAAATCACGCAGCATGTGATTGGTGCGGTTTAAGTTATGGATAGTAGTATAAATATAGGCGCGCCGACACGCGAAAGGCAGACTTGGTTCTGCCACCGAACCTAACGATTTGGGTCGCTTTTGCTAGCCCCACAATTTCGTACAGTCTATAGAAGTTTATCTAAAACTATTACTACCACTACCTTTCCGAGGTCGCTTTAGCTAGCCCCATACCAAACCTAAAAGAGGTCGCTTTTACTAGACCCCTCAAACTTCCATTCCGAGGTCGCTTTTGCTAGCCCCATTCTAAATCAACTACCTCCAAGCGTGGGCCAGCTGATAGGCACCAGAAGAAGTTACCAAATCAGAAGGAAGGAAGCCAATAATTCGACTTCTATCTGGGGACGCCTTTACCGGCAACCTGGCAACAATCCTAGAAAGCGAAACCAAGCTGATAGGCAACAGGAAGCCATTCAACAAAGAAGGAACTCTCTTACTACCTCAATTTAAACATCCCAAATCGACCTAGCGTCATTACAAATTCTTTAATATTAACAGTTCGCGTAGAGAGTAATAAACCAACGAACGATTCAGCGCCGAAATCAATTTCTATGTTATTTAATTACCGACTTAGCGTTAGGTAACGAAACCTAAAAAGAAACTATATTTCGTTTATAATTAATTATAATTATCAACACGACTTAGTGTCATAAATCATTGTTAATTTCGACCAAGAGTCACCACATTAATTTTGAATAAACATTTATAATTTTTAATTGTTAAAAGAAGGACTCTAGTTACTTGAAATTCATTTCTTAATCGCACGCCACCCGAACCAATCCCACAAATTCACAAGTAAACCGCTCTACTCGTGAATATCCTGTATAGAACGGCAACGTCTCGTTCGAGAACGTTACACGAATGTAAACACAACCCACAGCTATACAATAAATACTGTTATTGTTACCAAAACGCATTCGCACTCATTCGCCGAACCTGGCCATACCGACTGATTCGGCATACATCCCTTCTCCGTCCCACCGATAATCGTGCCGTAACCAAACACGATTACACATCCTCTCGCGGTTTCCTATGTTGTTTCCTATGTAATTTCCTATTGTATTTTATTTTATTTTGTTTTCTTTCTTTCTTGTCCTTTTCCTTTCTTTCTTTCATTTTTCTTACCTCCCAACGGCTTTTTAGGTTAGGTTGTAGAGCAGCAGTTAATGCTGAACCTCGCCTATTCGCCATTGTAATTTAATTTAATTTAATTGTAATGGTGCAATAAAGACATTTAATAATAATAATAATAATATCGCAAATTATCTTCCCCAAAAGATGATAAAATTCTCCCACCACTCATCTTCGATTCTACAATTATAACATCTACAGAGGACAAGGTAGAATCCTTGGCTACTATGTTTAATGACGTACACAACCATGCGACTCAACTTAAGTCAAATCACGAAGAAAAAAATCGAGGATTTCGCAGTTTCATTTAACCAAAGGAATGACACCATCTACACGGACTTACCTCTGACACCACAACAAATATTCAAATACATTAAGTATTCTGCAAATAGGAAAGCTCCGGGAAATGACGGAATCAATGCTATGATGTTAAAACACGCCTCTAAGAAAGTTATACTCCAAATATACTACATTTTTCGGTTTACTATTTCAATCGGTTACATCCTTGACAAGTGGAAAATTGCTAAAGTTATACCCATTCCTAAGCCTGGAAAACCGCGTAAGGCACTTACCACTTATAGGCCCATAAGCCTTCTCTCCATATTGGGAAAGCTTTTGGAGCGTTGCATACATGCCTTTATCATGGATCATTTAAATAACAATAATATTCTTGCAGACCAACAGTTTGGCTTTCGCCCGAGTCATTCTACCATATAGCAATTATTGCGTATTTCACAAACAGTAACACACGAGCTTAATTAAAACAGATGCGTCGCCATGGTCTTGCTCGACCTATCAAAGGCCTTCGACACAGTCTGGCATAAAGCTCTCTTGTACAAGCGTTATAAAATCGGCCTTCCACATGGTCTGTTTAAAATGGCTTGTTCCTATCTAACAAATAGGAAAACGTTCGTACATAGCCGTGGCGCTAATTCTATAACGCATCTGGTTTCAGCGGGGGTGCCCCAGGGCTCCATCCTCGGTCCTATATTTTTTTAAATATATATATATAAATGATATCCCAAAGGTTAACTCTTGTGAACTCGCACTGTATGCTGACGATACGGCCATTTATTTATCATTATGGCAACTACCCAGTCTCATTCCTCGCTTACAATCATATATTAACTACATCCTAACTTATCTTGCAAACTGGAAGCTTCAAATTAACCCCGATAAAACGGAAGCTATACTTTTCACCAGACGAAAAAATATCATTGCCTCCAAAAATCAATTCAACATTCAAATACATGATAATCCAGTTCCCTGGCAGGACCAAGTTAAATATCTTGGTATTCAATTACACCACAAAATGTTATGGAACGCGGCCATCGAAGAGCGAATAGTAAAAACACTCAAAGTGGCCGCGCATCTTTATCCTCACATTTCTTACAAATCTCCTCTCAACCTTTCCTTAACCTGCCGGCGGGCGCTGGCGTGTACTCAGTACACGGAGTTCAATTTTGGCTGAAAAAACCGTTTTACCATGATGTATTCTACTCAGCACCGGTATGTATGTTTTCAGCGAACATTTTTGCATCATGCTACGTACTTGTCAAGTTCAAATTCAATTTGATCTTACCTTAATTTAATATAATAGAGGAGACGAGAAGTGATTTACAAAGTGTTCTTGTTTAAAATAACTTATTCACTACTTATCAAACAGTAAAAGAATGAACACGACGAAAAAACAAACTGAATTAACTATTGAAGTCCCATCGACTGACCCAGCGATCCCTCCGGTCTTATTTATGTACTTTGGATCAAGAGCGCCAATTATGGTGGGGTTCGCTTGGTGACAGTCGATCGATATATTATTAGCGCACCGCGATTGACGATCTGAACACCCCCCGGGTCGCCCCCCGCGATCCGTGGAATCATCTTCCACGCATAGCGGTTGCTATCCGGGTAAATGTAATTTGATCTAACAAATCGATTTAATAAATGATGAGTGTAATAATAGCATGGTACTAATCGCAGATAAAGCTATTCTTGAATCTAAAATCAAATTGACCGCGGCCATAAACTAAGAATAAGTGAGATACCACTTCTTCTCTGTTTTCTAAATTCTACGGTATACGGTGCATGTTACACCTCACTGTGTAGGATTTCGCATTCTCGCCTAACTTCCACCAACCCTCAGCGTGCAGGATTTAAGATCCTCGCTTGATTTCCACTAACCCTCAGTGTGCAGAATTTCACATTCTCGCCTGACTTCCAACAACCCTCAGTGTGCAGGATTCCACATTCTCGCCTGACTTCCATCAACGCCAGTGTGCAGGATTTCGCATTCTCGCCTGACTTCCATCTACCCTCAGTGTGCATATTCCGCATTCTGGCCTGACTGCCACCAACCCCAGTGTGCAGGATTCCACATTCTCGCCTGACTCCCATCTACCCTCAGCGTGCAGGATTCCACATTCTCGTCTAACTCCCATCTACCCTCAGTGTGCAGGATTCCACACTCTAGCTTGATTTCCTACCCCCCATAGTCATCGTCACTAATGACCTCCATCCAGGACGTGACACTATTCGTGCCCAAACTGGCGACATCGAAGAATGAAGTGTGTTTGGGAATGGAATTAGTTTCCCACGCCTCCACACGCATTCTCATGGCAGCACCTCGCGGACAGCGATCCAGCAACGCTGAGCGCTGGGCGAGCGGCCAATCAGCGGCCATCGATCAACCGTCGCCGAGATCGATGCACCAATCAGCGGGCCGCGTCGGGGTTCTAGAAGAGCGGAGAAGACTCTGTGTGCGATTTGAAATCAACGGATCACTGTTTCTCGCGTCGCGATCTTCAGCAATTTCGTTGTTCTTTTCTCACGCTCTTCTCCCGCGCTTAATTGTACTCTCATCGCCGCGCGATCAACTTCATTGTATAAATTGAACTCTCACCGCAGCGGGATTAATAAAATCGTGCGAACTCCACGTGTTAACCACGCGAGTTTCAACGCCGTCTCCTTCTCTTCTCAAACCGTGATAAATAGTATCACGGTGGTAAATCTTCTCAAGCGTATTGACAATATTGTGTGCAATAAATTGACAAAGTTTTTCACCGCAATTAACTTTCAAGTACAATACAACCTGTCTTAGATTCCTCTCTTCTCACTCAAGTACCTTTTCTCAAACAAAGTGAATCACACAAAATTTGGTATACAGGGGTTTTTTGAGTCGCTGAATCGATTCCGATGGTTATTTTTTTCATCTGACACCCCCAACCCCTAAAAAATAGGATTTAGGGGTGAGTTTTTTCAATTATAATTCGATTGCATTCTTCATCCATAAATTCCACCGCAAGAGCTCTTTTTGATCTGCAAGTTTCGGCTAAGTATTTTAATATTTGGCAGCCATTTTGGGTCGGCCATTTTGAATCTGGCATATTGAATTTTATAATTCCAATGTCAAATTCAGATGCAGCGACCCCAAGAAACCATTACATACCAAGTTTCATTCAAATCATTTGAAAATCAAGAAAGTTGTTCCATTTGATCATATATGATACATAAGCAGAATTGGCCAGATTTTTTTATCATATATGATACATTGCCAGTTACCTGGTTAATAATGTATTCTAAAATTTTTTTTTCACGGGAAATCTGAATTGGATGTTTAAATAATTATGCTCCTCAACAATCGAAGAACTTTTAAGCTTCACGATGAGCAATGTTGTTCTCATATTTATTAGGAAATAAGGCTGTACTACGGTATGGCCCAACCACCGCAATGAACTGAAATTTTGAGGGGGTGAGCGGGAGGGCAATTCCTAGGGAACCTCTAATATAAAATTTTAGCTTCGGGTATTTGTAAATCTGCCTATACAGACGTTACTAACACAATCTTCTTTTTGTCGCTGCTACTGTTTCGACCGCTTCACAGCCGACGGTATTAGTATTGGTTGGGGCTAGGATAGTGTGGGGGCAGGGGAAGACCTTGACGCTGGCCACCTTCTCGGTCAGTGACTCGCAAGTAGATCGAGAAGGAGGCTGGAGCCGCGTTTCGAAGGGGATCGCTATCACACTTTTAATTACAATTAGTAATTCAGTTTTTAAGTGCAATTCAGGTGCAAGTCAGCTGTGGGGAAAGTGAACGGGTGATTGAGTGAAGGAAGGAAGAGATAGGTGGTGAAGGAGGGCTGGAAAGTGGGTGTGGAAGAGTGTAGTGGCAGTGAGGAAGGGGCGAGGTGTAAAGGGAAAGGGTGGGCAGTAGGACGGGTTAGGTGCAGAAAGTGTTGTGCCACGGGCTCCGAGGGTTCGGGTGAATATGCCGGGACGGAAGGTTTAGGCTTGAAACCGAAGGTAGGGGATCGTAGCGGGTTAAAGAGTTGGAACTCACCGTAAGGTTAACAAATTTATTCTGTCCCAATCTGGGTGACAACTACACTGTGCCTACTTGGGCACGAGTCTCGTATAAAGTCGGGTATCAATCCCGATCCAAATCTATATCAAGTCTGAGCTCGCATTGCTCGTACATCGTTCTTATAATGTAATCGGGGCGAAGCGAGGACCGCCTTTGGCCTGCTTTTTAAAAGTTTCAATAATGACTCTCGGTCGATAAAGGAATTAGCTTATTGATCTAGGAGTTTGATTATGGATAGCGACTCTCGGTCGATATAGGAGTTAGCTTATAATTTAGGAATTAGCTTATAGATCTAGGAAATTGAATATGTTAAGTTTGAGAATCGTTTGAATTGTTTCATTGTCATCAGGAGCGGTATTGCCACCTGGAATAGTCTTGTTCCCTCGTCGCTCAGGAGTATTAGTACTAACCTGAGAATTATAATTTTAAATAATAGCTAAGCTTCAGCAACTAAGTGTCCAGCAAAGCGGCCTCCAAGGCAGAAAACCTCTCGCTAAACTCTTTAATTTCTTTAGAATTAAGGCGTTGAATTATATTTTTCATGTATTATTTAAAAGTGTTTTCTTGAATAAACACTATTTAAGTTAAATTCTTGTTCTTGAATTTTAATTCTTTGTCGCACGCCACACGAACCAATCCTGAAATCCTGTAAAGAGCGTCGAGTCACGCGTAGAAACGATACAGGTGTTATTTTTGGTTTCGAAGGTAACAAACCCCAAAATGCCCCTTTTCTTTTTCAATACTAAACTTAACTAATAACTACTTAAATACTTACATTCTTATTATAATCTTATTATTCTTACATTTATAAAGTGTGTTTAGGATTAATATTAATATTAGCCTAGGATACCGCGAAACGCGAGTATGACGAAAGAGAGAATTGAGTGTAAAGGAGTGGGAGAATCAAACGCATGCGCGATCCTCAGTCGATCAGCGGATCACCGAGAGTAAAGATCGACGAGAGCAAGGATCAGGAACAATGATTATAGTTGGTGCGTTGCAATTGAGAGAGGGAACCGAGCGTTCCACGCGCGCGCTTGCGCATAACTAGTCGCTTTGCAGACCGACTAGAGAACAGATCGAGCGAGACGAGAATGATCGATGCGTAATAGCCAAACTCAGTTCCTATTGGTGCGCTCCCAATTCCCCGAATATGTATAAATACGGGCAAGAAGGCCCAGAGAACATTATTATGAATCACAAATTCAAGCCGAACATTACTCTGAATCATTTAAAGCCACTGGCTGATTCCAACCTAAATCAAAAGCTCCAACTTTGGAGGCCGCTTTGCTGGACACTTGGTCGAGCCGATCGTAATAAACTAAGGCCATAGACGCCAAGTTTAGCGAGAGGTTTTCTGCCTTGGAGGCCGCTTTGCTGGACACTTAGTTGCTGAAGCTTAGCTATTATTTAAAATTATAATTCTCAGGTTAGTACTAATACTCCTGAGCGACGAGGGAACAAGACTATTCCAGGTGGCAATACCGCTCCTGATGACAATGAAACAATTCAAACGATTCTCAAACTTAACATATTCAATTTCCTAGATCTATAAGCTAATTCCTAAATTATAAGCTAACTCCTATATCGACCGAGAGTCGCTATCCATAATCAAACTCCTAGATCAATAAGCTAATTCCTTTATCGACCGAGAGTCATTATCCATATAATAATTTCTTTTATTTGGCAAAACGTCCGTATTAATTATTTAAATTACATTATTCAAATCGATCGATCAAACGGGTATTTCTTTTGTAACGACCTAGTGTCGCAACCCAAGACGATCAGCTATACTTTTTGTAACGACCTAGAGTCGCAACCTAATTAATTTCTTTAATTTCTTTAGAATTAAGGCGTTGAATTATATTTTTCATGTATTATTTAAAAGTGTTTTCTTGAATAAACACTATTTAAGTTAAATTCTTGTTCTTGAATTTTAATTCTTTGTCGCACGCCACACAAACCAATCCTGAAATCCTGTAAAGAGCGGAAAAGTTTCCGAGATCCCTTACGCGGTTGTGGCGGATTTCGGCCGCGCGATTGTATCAATCGAAATGTACGCGGTGTCGACACACTTAGTTGTCGGTCCGGGCACAACAGAAAGATAAGAAGAGGTGTAGAGGTTAGGCGGTGTGATAGGCGAAATAAGGCGGGTAGGTAGTGTGAAGAGCGGTGAGTGATAAGTGGTGACATCAGGCGGGAGAGGGAAGAAGTGGGAGTGAAGAGTGATTAGGCGGGAAATACAAAAGGGAGATAAGGTGTAAGATAGAGAGATAAAAGGGAAGTGGGCGCGACAAGAGAGAAATTGGTAAGTAGGATTAAAAGGGGTAGTAGAACAGGGAAAGGTGGGGAAGGGGAAGAAAGGGCAAAGGGAAGAAAAGAGGGAACAGGCGAAGGAAGGATGGAGGAGGGAGGAGAAGGAGAGAAAAGAAAGGGAAGGATGGCGAGTGAGGAAAGAAAGAGAAAGGACAGCACGAGCAGTGTGGGAAGTCTGGAGAATTTTGGGGGGGAAAAGCGGGAGAGAGAGGAGGAGAAAGAGGGCGGGATACACGAAAAGGGAGCGTTTAAGAAGAGCGGGGGGATAAAGAGGCCACCGGAGAAAAGTGATATGCGAGGAGGAAAGGAAGGAGAGGAGGAGGGGGGGAGGTTTGGGAGGGATGATAAAGGAAATAATGTTGGAGATGAGGAGGATGAGGGAGGATATGAAAAGAGACACGGAAAAGAGAAAAGAGATTAAGGAGGAAATAAGGAAGGAGAGAGAAGAAATAAAAAAGGAGAGAGAGGAAAGAAGAAGGAGGGGGAAGAGTGGAGAGGGGAGAGGAAGAGGTGGGAGGAAGAGATGAGGGAGGAGAGGAGGAGGAGGGAAGGGTTGGCAGAGAAGTTGGGAAAACTGGAGGAAAAAGAGAGAACGATAGAAGAGGTGATGGAGAAGGTAGAGAGGTGGGAAAAGGAAAAGAAGAGGCTGGAAGGGGAGGGCAAGGAGGTGACTGGAATTGAAGAGGAGTGGAGGCCGAGAGTGAGAAGGATAGAGGTGATGCCAGACAGGAAGGACAGAGAGAAGAAAAGATGTAACGTATTGGTAAGGGGGGTGGGGGGGGGGGAAGTGAGGCGGACGTAGGGAAGGTGTGGGAAGGGATGGGGCTGGGGGTAGGGGGAATAAAGGAGGTGGTGAGAATAGGAAGAACAGGAAAAAATAGAGGGGGAATGGTATTGGAGAGGTTGGAGGGAAGAGACGAAAAGAGGAAGGTTATGGGGGCAAAAAATAAACTGAGAGGAAGAAGAGAACGGGTGGAGGATTGAGAGGGAGGTGCAAAGGGAGAGGGAGTGAGGTAGGAGAGTGCAGGTGGGCTACATGAAAATGTGGGTGGACGGAAAGGTAAGAAGGTGGGACGAAATAAAAGAAGAATGGTGTGAAGAGCAGGGAAACGAATGAAAGGGGATGAGGAAAGGGAAAAGAAGATGGGGAAGGAAAGGGAAAAGAGGGGGATTTGGAAGGTGGCGTTTTGCAATGTGGCGGGAGTAAAGAGGAAGGATAGAGAGTTCTGGAGGGGATTGACGGAATGCGATGTAATGGTTATGAGCGAGACGTGGGTAGAGGAGAAAGAGGGGGGGGGGGCTGTGGCAAGGAGGCTGACCAGAGGGTATGTGTGGGAAAAGCAATGGGCCAAGAGGGAAAACAAGAGAGGGAGAGCGATAGGGGGAATGATAATGGGTGTAAGAAAGGGGTTTGAAATGGGTAAAGGGGAGGAGGAAGGAGGGAGGGGATAATGGCGAAGAAAGTGAAGATTGGGGGGTGGAAGATAGTGGAGGTACAGATCGCGCAATATAACTTTGCCTCCGAGCGGCGACCAGCGGCGACTGAGTTGGCCATGACTCGCCGTGCGTACGAGAGAGTCAAGCCATCGGCCGCCGACGGTCTCACTCTCTCGCACGTACGGTCGAGTCATGGCCAACTCAGTCGCCGTTGGTCGCCGCTCGGAGGCAAAGTTATATTGCGCCATCTGTATATGGAAATGGAAACATGAAGGAGAAATTGGAAGAGCTGGGGGAATGGATGGAGGAGAGGGAAGGGGGAATAAGAGTAGTAATAGGGGGGATTTTAATGCGCGCACGGGGGAGGAAGGGGGAGTAGTGTGGGAAGGTGAGGAGGAGGAGGGGAAGGGGAATAGAACATCCAAGGATAAGGAGGTGAATTGGGAAGGAAGGAGATTGTGCAGGTATTTAGAGGAAACAGACTGGGGAATAATGAACGGAAACACAGAGGGGAACGAGGAGGGGGAGTGGACTTTCACAGGGGGAAGGGTGAAAACAGTAATTGATTATGTGTTAGGGAACGAAGAGACAAGGGAGAAGGTAGAAAGGCTGGAGGTAGGGAATAGAATAGAGTCCGACCACCATCCGGTGGTGGTGTGGCTGAGTGGGGAAGGGAGAGAGAAGGGAAGAGAGAGAGGGAAAAAGGGGAAGAAAGGGGAAAGGGGAGAGGAAACTGGACGGAAGAGGGAAGGAGGGAGTTTATGAGGAAGTTTGGAAAAAGGAGTGTGGGGAGGTTGTTTGGTAAGGATTGGGGCAGAAAGATTTGGCTTTTCGACAGGTTAGTATAGGCGGTGGTGGAATATACTGTTCCTGCGACTGGCGAAGCCGGGACGGCTGAGCGGGGGAATTCCGGTACGGATGGGACCGGGAAACCCCCCAACAAGAAGGAAAGGAAGAGGGAGAAGCGGAGGGCGGCCCTAGAGGCGAGAAAGACAGCGGCTGCGAAGGGTGGGGCGGGTTCTCCGCCCCAGCTCCCCCCCCCCCCAGGGGAAGCAACAGCGCAAGGGGGCCGCCAAGAAGGCCGGGAAGGCAAGGGCAGCTGCCCCCGCGACGCCTGTAGCGTCGCGTACCCCGGCCTCGGCCCCCAGCCCGAGCGTAGCCGCGGAGGGCACCTGGGCGCAGGTCGTGGGCCGCAACAGGCCCGCGCACCCGGGTCTCCCCCGGTTGCAATCCCGCGCGCTCCCAGGACGGCGGCGGTGACGATCACCGCCTCCGTGGGAGGGGAGGAAACTTTTTCCGCGCGGGTTGCGGGCGCGATGGCGGCGATCAACGTCGCCGACCTCGGCATCGCAGCGATGCGACCGAGGCGCGCCGTGACCGGGGGGTTGATCCTGGAGATTCCAGGATCGCAGGGCTCGGCCAAGGCTGCCGCCCTCAAATCGAGACTGGCGGAGCAGCTGGGGGGCACCGGCATTAAGGTGCAGTGCCCACAAAAACTGGCCGAGTTCCGGGTGTGCGGGCTCACCGAGCTCGCGACCGTGGAGACGGTTCGGGGGGCTATCGCGGCCCAGGGGGCCTGCTCGGCGGAGGACGTCACGGTCGGCGCTAGGCGACCGGACACCGCCGGACTCTTCTCCCTCTGGGTCCGTGCGCCCGTGGCAGCTGCTGCCAAGCTGTTAAGGGCGTCCACCGTTGTGGTGGACTCCCTGATGGCCCGCGTGGTGCCGCTCGCGCAGCGGAGGCTACAGTGCTTCCGCTGCCTAGAGTTTGGCCACGTCAGGGCCAAGTGCAGCAGCCCCACGGACAGGAGCGGCGCGTGCTACCGGTGCGGTAGAGAAGGACATGCGGCGCGCTTCTGCGAGGCCCCCCCGTCTGCCCGCTCTGCGCGGCGGCGGACCTACCCAGCGGGCACAGAATGGGCGGACCGGCTTGTCGGCCCCCTCCTGTGACCCGCGCTGCGGCCCGGGGCCGCAGGGGCGCGAAACCAACCCCGGCATCGTCATCCGCGGGGGCGGTCCCGTCCCCGCCCGCGATCCCCGCGCCCTCCGTGTCTCCGCCCCCGGCGTCTCCGTCGGAGGATATGGAGACCGCGCCGCTGGCCTCGGCATCCGTGGCCGGTGCGGGCGCCGGGAAGAGGAAGGACCGCGAGGAGTCGGACACTCCGACCAGCGGCCTCTCTTCCCCGGCTCGCGGGGGGTCCCCCGTGATAGGCGGGGGACGGAAGAAGAAGGGAAAAGGGGGGAGCAGGCCAGGGCTCCCCCCGGCGTGTCCGCCGCCGGTCGGGAGGGAGGCCTTTTTAAAGGCTAAGGTGGTCCCTCCGACGGCGAACGCGACGACGAGGGAAGAGGACGCGGCCGAGGCGCTGGAGTTAGCGCGCTCGGTCGCTGCCTCGTTCGGAGGTGAAGCCCACTTCCCGGACGACGAGGAGAAGCGTCCGGCGCCCCCGATTGCCAACGGGGGCGCGGTCCAGCCAGAGGAGGTGTCGGGGGGGGGAGGGGGCCGACCTTGAGACTTGCTAATGTCTCGAGGCCCCCCGATACTCCTCATGAACGCGTGCCACTCCATGCGAGCGCACGACCTGCTTGAGCAGGCTCGCGTGGAGATGGGCGTTGGGCTGGCCGTCATCGCCGAGCCGTATCCGCTGGCGGACCGATGTTCTCGGTCCACCAACCCGGATCGGCAGGTGGCGATGACGTGGGAAGTGGGAAGAGGAGCCCCGTCGTGCGTGGTCGCCCAGCACGGACGGGGCTGGATGGGCGCGAGATGGGGAAACTTCCTCGTGGTCGGCTGCTACCTGGCACCGAGCCTGAACGTCCCGGAGTTCGAGGACCGGCTGAGGGAGGTGGGGGCGTTTCTAGCCCCCCAATTAGCTCGGCCAGTGGTCCTTCTGGGGGACTTCAATGCCCACGCTCGCGAGTGGGGCTCCCCCAGAACGGACTGCCGGGGCGAATTGCTCCTCGAGTGGGCGGAAGCGATGGGGTTCGTCCTTAAGAATCCCTACGCGGTCACGACGTTTCGCGGGTCGCGGGGCGAGTCGATCATCGACCTCGTCTGGGTAAACCCCGCGGCCGCAGCGTTGACGTCGGACTGCTGGGTGGCGGAGGAGTCAGAGCCTGGCTCGGATCACATGTACGTCATGCTGGCCACCTCCGCCGCCACGCTTCCTCCCGCTCGTGCCGGTAGACAGCCGCCGCGCTGGGCGCTCAAAAAGCTAGACGCTAGCGCGGCCCAGATGGCGTCCTCCGTCGTCGCCTGGCCTTTCCTGCCGGGCGACGTCCTCGACGACCCCTCTAACGGCGCCCTATGGCTCCGGCGGGCGTTGCAGCGAGTCTGCGACGCCACGATGCCGCGAGTCGGGCCGCCGGGTGGGGGTCGGAGGTCGGTGTACTGGTGGTGCGAGGAGATCGCTGATCTCCGCGCGGCGAGCGTCCGTGCTCAGCGCCAGTACACCAATGCCCGCCGTCAGGACCGACGGCGGGTGACGGAGGACCAGCTGCAGGAGCTGCGCTCCGCGTTTTCCGCGGCGCGCCGAGAGCTCCGTGCAGCCATAGCCCGGGCCAAGACCCGTTCGCACGAGGAGTTCCTCGAGACCCTCAATCAGGACCCTTGGGGGCGCCCGTACAAGGCCGTGTCCGTAAAACTCGGACCTTGGGCGCCCCCTGTCACGGAGGGCCTCGAGCCCCGGTTTCTCCTGGAGGTTTTGTCGGCGCTGTTCCCCCCTCCCCCAGTTCCGGGGGAGGGTGGCGTCGACGCTTCGGGAGATCCGGAGCTCGCATGGGGCACCGACATAGCGGATGCCCCCAGGGTCTCGGACGAGGAGCTCGAGTCCGCGGTGCGTCGAATGCGTTCGAAGAACGCTGCACCCGGACCGGACGGAGTGCCCGGGCGTGTCTGGGCCTGCGCGATGGGCGCCCTAGGGAGCGGCCTCAGTCGCCTCTTCGACGCGGCCTTGAGGACCGGGAGGTTTCCCCGCGCGTGGAAAGAGGCGAGGCTAATGCTGCTGCGAAAGCCTGGTAAGCCCGCAGAGTCACCCTCGGCCTATCGGCCGATTTGTCTCCTCGACGAGGCGGGCAAGCTCCTGGAAAGGATTATAGCTGCCCGCCTCATGGACCACCTCGGAGCTGCGGAGTTCCCGGATCTGTCCGACCGCCAATTCGGTTTTAGGCGGCAGCGATCGACCGTAGATGCTATTCTACTGGTTCGTTCGCTGTCCGACCGGGCGGTCGAGGGGGGCGGTGTCAGCGTGGCGGTGTCTTTAGACATCGCCAATGCGTTCAACACCGTCTCCTGGGCGGCGATCGAGCGGGCGCTGGTATACCATCGCGTCCCGCTCTACCTTCGCCGCCTGATCTGGGACTACCTCCGTGGCCGAGTGGTCTCCTACGTCGGACGAGACGGGGACGGGGTGGCTCATGTGCACCGCGGCGTGCCACAGGGGTCCGTTTTAGGGCCCCTGCTATGGAACCTGGCGTACGACGCGGTGCTGTGGGTGGAGTTGCCATCGCCTGACGTGTTGTTCGTGTGCTACGCCGACGACACGCTGGTGGTGGCCTCTGGGCCGAGGTGGCTGGCAGCACTAGACCTCGCGGAGAGAGCACTGCGGCTCGTCATCCCCGCGATAGAGGCGCTCGGTCTGCGAGTCGCCTCCGATAAAACGGAGGCGGTATGGTTCGCGGACAGGGTGGGAACTGGCATCCCCGTCAGAGCGTGTCTCAGAGTCGGGGAGGCCTGCATCGTGATCCGTCGCGAGTCGCCAGTCCCGGAGAACATTGCTGGGGGAGGTCGTAATACTCCCCCAGGGACGACCCCGTTCAGGGGACCTAGCGCGGGGCTGCACGAAGCGCAAGGGGGGAGGGTAGCAAACGTATCGCTTGATTGATCTCGCGTCCAAATCCCTCCCCTCAGGCGCGCAGCTCCGCGCGCGAGGTAGATCACCTTGATGGTTTTAGTGGGTTCGAGTCCCACATAACCCCCTGCCCGCCCCCGCGGGCCGGGGGTATCCGTGGGGATTTCCACCAAGTAAAACAAAAAAAAAAGGCGGTGGTGGAATATGGGGTGGAGGTGTGGGGTTGGGAAGAAAGAGGAAAGGTGGAGGCGCTGCAGGAGAGGTTTTTAAAGTGGGTGTTGGGGGTGGAAAGAAATACGCCGGGGTATTTGATCAGGGAAGAGATGCAAAGGGGGTTGTTGAGGGGTAGGGCAGGGATGAGAGCGTGGGATTATGGAAGAAAATTGGAAGAGGGACAGGGAGGGGAACTAGCGAGAGAATGTTGGGAGGAGATGAAGGGGAGGTTTAAGAGGGGAACGGTGCTAGACGGGTGGGAAAAGGAAAGGGAGGAATTTTTGGGGGAAAGGGGTGTACAGTGTAGGAGGTAGAAAGAGGGAGGGAAAAGGGGGAGATAAGAGGGGAGGAGATAGTGGAAAGGGAAAGAAAAATGCAGGAGGAGGAGAGGTGGAGAAGGATAGGGGAGGCTAGATACAACAAGTGGTACGGAAGAATAAAGGGGTCGTGGATACCGGGCTACCCGAAGAGTAGGGGAGAGTAGGTGGTAGAGGATAGCAAGGTTTAGGCTGCGGAATGAAATGAGAGGGGGTAGGTATTGGAAAGAGGAGGAGAAAAGTATGTGTAGGGTGTGTGGTTGGGGGAAATGTCGTGGGAGCATGTTTGGGAGGTATGTATGGGATGGGGGGAGAGGGGGTGGCAGGAGATGATGAGCGAGGTGTTGGGTGAGAAGGGGGAGGGAGAAGAGTGGTTCAGGAGTTTAGAGGGGAAGAGAGAGGGATGTATATGAGTGTAGATTAAAGTGTAGAGAGTGGAGTAAAGTGTAGAGAGTGAATGAGGAGATGAGAGAGAATGGGCGGCGAGTGGAAGCGGTGGTCCAGGAAGGGGAGCGGAGAAGGGAGTACGGACGGACCAGCGAGCGACGGCGAGAGTGCGATAGAAATAAGGAGTAGGATTAAGTTGTAGAAGTGTAAGAATTAAGATCAGATAGAGTTAAGTGAAGAATGTAAAGGGAGATTATAACCGCTAGGGGAATAATAAAGCATACTACTACTATAAATAATCCATGACACATCGCCGAGCAACTCCGCGCTGCAATTTATACGGGTGAACGATACAATGTCGTTCGAATCGAGAAGCCGGCGGCTTCGATCAGAGGCTCTTTAACTTTCGAATAAAAAAACCATGCGTGGCCATCGAATAAGAAAATGATTTCAGGCACTTCGAATAAAAATAACCCAAAGTTATTTTTATTGGATGAGTCTCGAATAAAATTGTTGTCTTTTATTCGAAGTCAATTTTTTATTTAAAGTTATTTTTTGGCCATCTCTGCCTTGAAATTTGGCCTGTATGTCCAAAAAACAATACTTTATGCTTTGATAAACCAGGATACCAACAAGTTATATACAGTCGGTGTAGAAAGTATTCGTACAGCTGTTGGATTCCGTAGCAGGAAGTTGAGTACAACACGTAAAATACTTCTAAGTTTCACAAGAGGTTTTATTTCAGAAGTTCTAACTGGTGTATTTAACAGAGGTTCCGCTCTTAGATACAAGAATGGTCTGGCTCTAGATTTTGGGACTGGGTTATATATATATACAGGAGTTGTGGAAGAAGGGATAAGGATGACGTGGAAAGAACTATGGGAAGTGCAAGGGTCGATGATGACTAATCTGTTATCGGTGTACGGAGGATTTTGCGAGGGTGACTAGTTGTGATGAGTTGGTGTGTGTTTAGGATGCTTATGGTGTACATTTAGCTGGCATCCAACACCTCCCCCCATTAAGATTGAAGACTATGATGAAAGAGAAAGAGTCTTCAATAAAAACTTAGTATCTAGATATATGTTGTGAACGTAGGGTGAGCATAAGATACACAATATGTTGTAGAATATGTAGCACAGATATACAGTGCAGAATATACCTAGGATACATATAAATATGTGATAAATATAGAGAATATATGATGTAATATAAAATATAGGATGTGTAACACAGATATATAATGCGAAATTTGGAATATGAGTCTTCTATCTGGTTACATGGGTGTAGTACTTCTGCGTGACAGGGTTCTGCCACGAGTCCTTGCTGATTGAGTAGATTCTTCTGCGTCCTCGGGAATGGTGTGTATCACACGGGCGATCGCGGCGCACAGTGGTCAAAAATCGAAAAAACCTGCCCAAAACCTCAAGATGACCTTTGATTTGTTTAAAAATGGGTATACTAAGGTTTTCGAGGTTGCTGATTAAGAATCTGAAGTCAAAATTGATAAAAATAAAATGGCCGATCTAATATGGCGGATGCGCATATTAGAAAAGCATTAGATTTAATCTAAACTTGGTATCCTGGGGTTTTCGAGGTCGCTGATTACGAATATGAGGTCAAAATAACAAAAAACAAAATGGCGGACCTAATATGGCCGACCGCATATAAGAAAACATCAAATTTGGTCTAAACTTGGTATTTTAGAGTTTTCGAGGTCGCTGATTACGAATTTGAGGTCAAAATTTCAAAAAAACAAAATGGCGGACCCAATATGGCAGACCGCATATCAGAAAAACATCAGATTTGGTCTAAACGTGGTATCAGCCGCCAACAGTTTCACTTTGACGGCCTCTAGAAAAAAAGTTCCGATTTGTTCCACCTTGAGACTTGTTGGAACTTGTTCACAGAAGTGTGGAGAGTCTGAAAAAATTATTTCCAGCTGCTACTTTTTGCAACTTTGGAGCGCATATAAAAAAACATCAGATTTGGTCTAAACTTGATATCCTGGCGTTTCCGAGGTCGCTGATTACGAATTTGAGGTCAAAATTTAAAAAAAAAATGGCGAACGCGCATATCAGAAAAACATCAGATTTGGTTTAAGCTTGGTATCAGCAGTCGACAGTCTTCGCGAGTGGTCAAAATGGGCTATTCAGCTGGACAGAACTATTTCCGCTTCATCTATGGAACCGAATGGAGTAATTCGATTAAATACACGTTGATTTGATGAAAATCGAATATAGAAAAGTGGGATTGGGATGAACGCGCGATAGAAATTAAAATCAGTTCAATTTTATAAAATATATTTATAGAAGTAATAAAGATAGTACTTCTGGTGGCAGGTCTTTCTTTGCAACCGGTGGAAGTGGTCTCAGACTTGAAATCAGAGGGTCTGAAGATACTAAGAGGCTGTTTAGGACATCTTCATTGGTGGCCCGTCGAGAAATTTTTCGAGTGTGGTACTCGCGAAATGCTCGTAATTCTTTATGCCTTGCTTCTTGTTTCTATATTCGATTTTCATCAAATCAACGTGTATTTAATCGAATTACTCCATTCGGTTCCATAGATGAAGCGGAAATAGTTCTGTCCAGCTGAATAGCCCATTTTGACCACTCGCGAAGACTGTCGACTGCTGATACCAAGCTTAAACCAAATCTGATGTTTTTCTGATATGCGCGTTCGCCATTTTTTTTTTTAAATTTTGACCTCAGATTCGTAATCAGCGACCTCGGAAACGCCAGGATATCAAATTTAGACCAAATCTGATGTTTTTTGTATGCGCTCCAAAGTTGCAAAAAGTAGCAGCTGGAAATAATTTTTTCAGACTCTCCACACTTCTGTGAACAAGTTCCAACAAGTCTCAAGGTGGAACAAATCCGAACTTTTTTTCTAGAGGCCGTCAAAGTGAAACTGTTGGCGGCTGATACCACGTTTAGACCAAATCTGATGTTTTTCTGATATGCGGTCTGCCATATTGGGTCCGCCATTTTGTTTTTTTGAAATTTTGACCTCAAATTCGTAATCAGCGACCTCGAAAACTCTAAAATACCAAGTTTAGACCAAATTTGATGTTTTCTTATATGCGGTCGGCCATATTTGGTCCGCCATTTTGTTTTTTGTTATTTTGACCTCATATTCGTAATCAGCGACCTCGAAAACCCCAGGATACCAAGTTTAGATTAAATCTAATGCTTTTCTGATATGCGCATCCGCCATATTAGATCGGCCATTTTATTTTTATCAATTTTGACTTCAGATTCTTAATCAGCAACCTCGAAAACCTTAGTATACCCATTTTTAAACAAATCAAAGGTCATCTTGAGGTTTTGGGCAGGTTTTTTCGATTTTTGACCACTGTGCGGCGTCTTGGTTGCGATCGTAGATTACGATTTCCTGAGTGTGACTGCTGTATTCCGAATGTGTATCAGAATGAAGGTTGTGAGGATTCACAAGGTTTCTAATGGCTGGAGTGGTGATGTCGCCATTACGCGAATTCCTCATGAAACAAAATAATTGTTTCAGTGGGTAGAGGCAACCAAACCGATGACAGCAATTCAGGCAAATTATTAAGAACAATATTGCCCCGATAACGGATAGTGCTATCGTGTACCATTTAGTGTGTCGTACTATAAATGGTTTATTTAGTTGGTCAGCTATTATTCTATCGAATTCGCTTAATTTCTTATTAGCGTATTTTAATTCTGAAAGGTCTATATTTGTCAGCTTAATTGGAGTTAGCTGGACTGGAGTTGTCTTATTGAATTTCCGTGTGGAAAGACAGCAATCCTGTATATCCTTTACAGGACGGTTTCAGTTGAAGGATCCCGGTCTGATGTAGTATTACATCCTCCATGTGACTTGTTTGACCTTCGCAGATGAGTGTTACTGTGATGGGCTTCTGGAGTACATATATCCACTGATTATACTTGAGGTACTTCCAAATCTCTGTCTCGGCCTTGAATGTTTCGGTCCTGCAGTCTTCTGGTATCCGATCGAGTTTTGGAAATAGGAGTTGTGTTTCACACATGAGTTGATCGGTCCTTTTGTTGATTTGTACTCCACGGCAGATGAAGTGTTGATCTAGGTACTCGATACAACTTGACAGATCTTTGATGAAAGTGGAATAGGTTTTGGATTGGGACAGCAGTAGGAAGGGTTGTCTTGGTTCGATGTAGGAGAAGATACTACTATTATTATGTTGCATGGGTAGTGAAATCAATTCATAAAAGTTAAATATATTTTTGTTGGTTAAGGGAATTCTTATAGCGAATATTGTTATGTCTTTGCCTGATATAACTTGTAATTCTAAAATCTTATAATAGAGGTGAATATTTGAGTAATCTACTTGGATGGGTAATTCATGGTGACCCTTGTGACGAGACACTATTTTTCGCGCGGTATTATTTCAACTCTCCCCCATAAATCACTCCATAACTCCACCGAAAGTCCCCAAACTTCAACTCTCACCCCTTTTTCCCAATCGCCGATCACCTTGACGATGTACCTTAGCGGTCCCCATCTCAAGACGATCGGTACGAAATCCCCTTTCCTTATTCGCCCTACGAGGCACGATCTCTTCCCTCATATTTAAATTTAAACAAGTCCCTCGCCCCAAAACTCCTTATCTCGAGACCACGTCTCACCCCCTCTCCATGACCAAAGAAGTCAAAGCCACACTCACCCCTTCCCAATCAAACCTCCAAAAACCCATCCAATACGTTGAGTATCTCCCCATCAGAAGCCTACGTAAGACCCCGAAAGTCTTATCGCCACGAATATTTCATCCACGTGTCCTTAACTAATTATAGACACATATCCTATAAAAACCCCGGAAGTCCTATTGCGACGCATATTTCGTAAGTAGGCCAAAGTCCATACCGCGCGTACCCTTCATACCTAACAATCATGTAAAATTCATATAAATACAAGGGCCCGGAAGACAGAGGTCCTCTTTCTGCAGAAACATCACGCGGAGAGTATCTCTATAACTATCGAGTTTTAGAATCAGTTTCAACGAACTACTCATCTACATTTATCGTAAGCAATTAATATTAAATATTGTTACACGGTATATCACCCTCATTTATTTCTCATGTGCTATTGCTAACTCTTACCATTTATACTACTATTTCATGCTTATTGCTAACCCTTATTGTTTTATATCATTATTACCCGCTTATTGCGACGGTTATTATTTCATGTCTATTGTTTTATATCTATACCACGATTTATATTCCTGTACATCATATTCATACATATATCTTTATAAATAACCATTTATATAATTGTTCTGTGTTAACGCTAAACGCCTAACGCATTATTATAAACTAAATTACCTGCACAATAATATGCATGGCTTATTTGGTGCTACAAACTGAATAAACCAGTTTTATTTAATTCACGCTTCGAGTTATTGTGTTAAATCCTCGGAACGAAGGTTCCCTTCCAAAACAAACTGCTGCAACAGCTGATCGGGCTGCGCGAACACCGGAGTTCTTATAATATTTACCGGGCTTACTTTTACATAGCTCGCGTTCGACCAACGTCTAGACGAATTTCGCGGAATAGCACGGGCGGCTTCTTATGTCAATGCAACCGTAAATCCGATTACCAAAACTATAGTAAAAAAACCACAAGTGGTCTAACGGGTGTCTCCCTGGCGCGCGGTTACCTTTAAACCTTCCCTGGTCGATTAGCGTGCAGGATTTAAGATCCTCGCCTGATTTTCCCCTAAACCTAGTGTGTAGGATTTTACGTTCTCGCCTGACTCCCGAAAACCCTCAGCGTGCAGGATTACACATTCTCGCCTGATTCCCTAAAATCCCCAGTGTGCAGGATTTTACATTCTCGCCTGACTCCTGAAACCCTCAGCGTGCAGGATTACACATTCTCGCCTGATTCCCGAAAATCCTCAGTGTGTAGGATTTTACGTTCTCGCCTGACTCCCGAAAACCCTCAGCGTGCAGGATTACACATTCTCGCCTGATTCCCGAAAATCCTCAGTGTGTAGGATTTTACGTTCTCGCCTGACTCCCGAAAACCCTCAGCGTGCAGGATTACACATTCTCGCCTGATTCCCTAAAATCCCCAGTGTGCAGGATTATACGTTCTCGCCTGACTCCCGAAAACCCTCAGCGTGCAGGATTACACATTCTCGCCTGATTCCCGAAAATCCTCAGTGTGTAGGATTTTACGTTCTCGCCTGATTCCCGAAAACCCTCAGTGTGTAGGATTTCACATTCTCGCCTGATTTCTTACCCCACATAGTCATCGTCCCCAAAGACCTCAACCCAGGACGTGACACCCTTATATTTTATTAATTCGTCAAACAAAATCTTCGGCGTAAGAATTTGAGGAGACAGGATACCGTGCCTGCCTAAATTTATGGAATTAATATATTTGTCGTATTCATTAGATAATCTAGTAGTGAGTAAGGATAAAGTCATTATATGCTGTGTAATGATGGTATGTAGTTTTAATTCGTCTAAATATTGATTTGTCTCTGATGACAATTTATTAATCATTTCTATATTTCTATTTAATCGATTTTCGTTAAATTGTAATGAGGCTACTGAACTATTGAAATTTTTTATCGTACTGGAAATCACTTGTATTTGTGTTTTTAGAAGAGTCTGCGTTTGTTTATTGTCACTTACTAAAGCGTTTATGCTATCGGTGTAATATTGTGCGTCGTCGGCATCTGGAGTGCCGAACAACCAATTAAGAAGATATGACCCACCGTTCATAAGTCCGCGACGTTTGCGTGATTGTAATTTTTGGCCCGATATATGATACATTATTTCGTCTTTAGCAGTTATATCAGATAGTTGGTCCTTTATCACTCTCAATGTTTGTTCACAATGAAAACTTGTGTAACTGTGTTTTAATGACTCCTTTAGTGCTAATGTACAGAGATTTTGAGACTGGAGGAAATAGTGATTAGTCCGTTCGAACGCTTGGCTTAAGTGCGTGAAATTTATGTAACTGAGCAAGGTTAGTCTCGAATTAGTGATTTTTGCTTCGCCTAGATTGTTATAGAATATTCCACTTGATCGGTTGTGTGGAGTGTTAATATAAACATGGGATGCTGCATAAGGTAGGAGCAGAAAAGAGGCGATTAGGATGTTAATGGGTCCCATCTGAAACAGAATGTTTCAACAGATTACTATGGTATCGTTTTCTTTTCGTACCTATTTGTATTTCCACTGTTTTATTTGAGAATGCTTTTGTTACTTTGTATGGTCCCTTGAAATTTGGACACAACTTCTTGGACAGATTGGTTTTCAACTGTTTGTTATAAATATACACAAGGTCATTTTTCTTGAATTTTTGGGGATTAGCCTTCTTATCATAATATTGTTTGCTTTTGGTTTTTGAGCTAATTATGTTTTCCCTTGCTATTTTGAACGATGTGTTTAATTTGTGTTGTAAGGATTTAATGTAATCGTCGTAGGTGTAACGGAATTTAGGTTCCTGGACGATCGACGATGGCAGATATGCTTTAAAACCAAATAGTAATTCGTACGGTGGAAAATTTGTTGTTTTATGATTTGATGTATTATAGCTAAACATAGCAAAAGGTAAGTATTCATCCCAGTCAGTCTGATCTGGTTTTACATAATGTTTCAGATAATCTTTCAGAGTTAAATGGGATCGTTCTAGCGCTCCGTTTGTTTGCGGGTGATACGGTGTAGTCGATAAGTGTTTTGTTTTAAATAATTTAGTTAGATCTTTCATTAGTTGTGACATGAAGTCGGCCCCTTGATCTGACAGTATAGTTTTGGGAATACCGAAATACGTAACAATTTTAGTCAGAACTTTAGCTATTGTTATGGCTTCGTGATTAGGTATTGCTTCTGCGAAACTAAATTTTGTTAGGTCATCTTGCATAGTTAAAATGAATTTATTACCAGCTTCGGTCAAAGGTAGCGGTCCTACTACATCTAAAGCTAACCTTTCGAAGGGTTGTTCTGATGTGCTTGTGATTTCCATGGGCTGTTTTGTAGGTTTAAAATTTGTTTTATTTATCTGACACGACGGACAGACCCTGGCGTACTTCTTAATATCTTCTTTCATTGTATCCCAATGATAATGTTTTTTTATTTTAGAATAAGTTTTGTTGAATCCGTAGTGTCCCGAAAGTTTACTGTCGTGATTTTCTTTTAATATTTCCTTAATTTGTTCTGCATTCTGAAGTTCTATTCTACTACTATCATATATTTTAATGTCATTTTTAGAAAATACAAATTTTAACATATTAGCTAGACGCGTTGAATTTATATTATGTTTTTCATCCGGAGGAATTAAAATGAATGTTTCGTCCTTAATATGGTATCTCACATTTATGAGGCATTCGAATCTGTTTTTGAATTCTATTTTATCGAAATGCATGTGTGTAGGAAATAATATGTAAGCAATTTTACCTTGATTTTCCAGTTTGCAAACACCATTTGTCGTGGGTGTGATTTTGTTAGTGTCAAATTTATCTGAGATAAATTTTGAATACTGATTATTTTCATTTAGATCTTGAGACCAAAATAGCAGGATGGGGTTTGTTTGTTTCTTTAACGGTGAATTTGTCTTTTCATACGTGGTTATTTGTTGATTCGTATTTTCGAATTTTATAAAATCTTCATAAGATCTTACGGTTTTGATTGTTATGTTAATTTGACTTTGAGGTTCTGCAGGCAATCTGGATAATCCGTCTGCATTCGCATTAATTCTGCCTGGTTTGTATTTTATTTGATATTGATACTCCTCAAGTCTTAATCGCCATCTAACTAGTCTAGAAGATGGATTTTGACAGTTAAAGAGCCATTGTAATGGCCGGTGATCGGTATATATTATGAAATCTTGTCCGTATAAATAGGGTCTAAAATGTTCTACTGAGCTGACTATTGCTAATAGTTCTTTTTCAATCGTTGAATAATTTTGTTCTGATTTGTTGAGAGTTCGGGAGTAGTACGCGATAGGCAAGTCTGCATTATTTTTTATTTGCGATAGCACACCACCAATACCTACATTGGAAGCATCGGTAGTTAAAATGAATTGTTTTGAAAAATCTGAATATTGGAGAATGGGTTTATCTATTAATTTTTCTTTTAAAGTAAGGAATGCTTGTTCTTGTTCATTCGCCCAAACAAAAGTAACGTCTTTCTTCAATAATTGTGTTAAAGGTTTTGCGATTGTGGAAAAGTCTTTAATGAACTTTCGATAATAACCTACTAGACCTAGAAACATCTTAATTTCTTTTGGATTTCTCGGTTTGATAGCGCGTTGTATGCAATCTACCTTGTTGGTTTTAGGTTCTACGCCTTTATCGGATATAATATGACCCAGATATTCGCATGATCTTTTTAAAAATTCGCACTTGTCTGGCTGTAACTTTAGATTATTTTCTCGTAATCTTGAAAATATGTTGATTAATTTTCTATTGTGGTCATCCAAAGAGGATCCATATAAAACAACATCATCTAAATAAACGAAGCACTGTGTGTTAGTTAAACCTGTTAGGACATTGTTCATCATTCTTTGAAAGGATGATGGTGCGTTTTTAAGTCCAAACGGCATACGTGTGAATTCGTAATGGCCGTTCGGTGTGGAAAAAGCTGTTTTCTGAGAATGACTAGGGTTTATGGGGATTTGATGGAAGCCGCTGGCGAGATCGAGGGTGGTAAAGTATCTAGCGTGACCTAATTGATCCAAAATGTCTTCGATATTCGGGAAGGGGTATGCGTCCCCTATTGTCTTATCATTGAGCTTTCTATAATCTATTACGATACGCCATTTGAGTTCTCCAGAGGCATCTAATTTTTTTGGAACGATCCAAATGGGACTGGACCAAGGGCTAGTGGAAGGTTTTATAATGCCCTGTTTAAGCATCTTCTCGATTTGTTTATCAACTTCGGCCTTATGTATTTGTGGATATCGGTAAATTTTCGCGTGAACTGGAATTTCATCCGTGGTAGGAATCTCGTGAGTACTTGCTGTTGTTCGGCTTAGTAAGTCGGTAGGCAAATGGAATATATAATTGAACTCTGTACAGATCTGGGATAACGAGCCTCGCTCCGCTTCATTCAAGTGATCGAGTCTAAGATTCTGATTTAGCACGTGTAATCTTTTCAAGATTTTGTTATTTGATTGGTTTGGAGCTAGTTTGTACACGTATGATTCGATTGGAAGGGGTTCGATATATAATTCGGGAATTGGAATAGTTTCGACTTTAGTGGAGGTATTAACGATTGTAAGAACTGCATTATTTTGATTATCAACTCGAACAATGGCATTTGGAATTAATAATGTATTTTCATGATTTAGTTGTTGAGACAATATTATACCTTCTTTGACATTGAATGGGTTTATTACCCTAATAGGAATAAGCGTTTCCGTTCGCGGGTTGATTCTAATTGTATCAACGGATCGTTGCGGCGTGTTGTGAAGCAGAGGAAGTGGAAATGGAATAGAATTCAGTGAAATAGCAGAAGTAGTATAGTCGATTTTGGCTCCCTGGGACCGAAGGAAGTCGTCTCCTAGGAGTCCGTCAAATGGTATATTCGTAGGAGTGTCTAAGATTTGGAAATTAGCTACGATTTTTTTTTAATGAATTTCGAGTTCGATTTCAGTTGCACCGCATGTTGCAATTGGTGCACTCGGTGATACTCCGTTTAATATTATTGGGACGTTATTATGATTTCTGGAAGTAGTTATACTGGTTGATTTAATTAGGGAAACTGATGCGCCAGTGTCGATTAGAAATTTTAAAGTCCCATCATTAGAGCTAGAATTCTTTGATTGGAAAAAGACGTAAGTTGAATCATTTGAAGCTAATAAGGATTTGGAAATTGTTGCATCTTGTAGCGGTTGAATTCTACGGTTGCTTGCTCCATCGATATTGGAGGATTGGGATGTTGGGAAACTAGTTGAAAATCCTGCTGCTGGAAATTTACGGATTTAGTATTATCACTGCTACGTTGTTCTTGATTCGAATTAAAGGGATTTGTATCGTTTCGATTATGATTAAAAGAACTGCGATATTGAGTTTGTTTGTCTCGGTTAGTATCAAAAGGACTTTGATATTGATTCTGTCGAATAGCGTTGTTATACTGACGTTTCCTACATTCTTCTATGGTGTGACCCAAATTTTTACAATAGCGACATTGTTTAGTTGGTTGTGCCTGACTTTGTGAGTTCGTAGGGATTTGGCTGAAGTTAGCGGATCTGGAGTTATTGTGACTGTGTGTGGAAGGATTGGACTTATTTCTATAACAATTGTTTGTAGTGTGGTTTGTGCGACTACAAATTCTGCATTGAGATTTTTCATTGTAAGTTAAACGCAAAGCTTTTTCCTCGGCAATGGCGGCAGTAAACGCGCCATTAATATTTTTAAATTCTCTGTACCTTAGCATTTGGGAGATTTGAGGATGAGTATGATGGACAAATCGATTCAAAGTGATATCGTTGATCATGAGTAACCGCCCGTTTAAAGCTTCTTGGTTACTTTCTGTACTATGAATTGTGCCCAATACTTTAGAGTGTAAATCTTCCAGCCTCTGATAGAACTGCGACACGTTTTCATGCTTTTCTTGAGTCATACAACTCAGCTCCTCTAATAGTTGATCAAGTGATTTTCGGTCTTGATATAGTGCAATCAATAATTTAGAAATTTCTCCCCAAGTAGTCAAATTGCAATGAACATCTATTTGTTCGCGTGCTTTTCCCGTGATTCTATTTTTTACATACAATAGTAATCGTGAAATTTGAAATGGTTTGGCTAATTCGAAAACAGCATCAACTTGTTTTATAAAACTACGTAGCCTGTATCTGTCACCATCGAAGGAGTCGGGTAACAATTTGATCAATAATTCTATTGAAAGTTGTGGTATTGAAGTCGAAGTAGACGTGGAAGTCGAAGTTGAATTATTAGTGTCCACTTCCGACGTGAGTGGCATGATTCCTGTTATATGTATTACAAGTACAAAAATGGAGATATAATTAAGATTTCTAGGATTTAGGAAACAAAAGATATATAGGAAGATCTGGTCAAATTATAAGAGTGGTCCCCGAGCAACACTTACCCTGATGGACTTCTTAAATGTGTTTCCTCTTCTTTGTGACTTAGCTTCTCGATGATCCGATTAACAACTGAAGTTGTCGTCCACGAATCGTGCTGGATGTTTCATCAACCAGGAGTTCGACGAAATCAATGAACGTCAGATCATCCCACTTCTGACACCAATTTTTTGTGTTGGATTCCGTAGCAGGAAGTTGAGTACAACACGTAAAATACTTCTAAGTTTCACAAGAGGT
Source organism: Andrena bicolor (assembly GCA_960531205.1). Taxonomy (NCBI): domain Eukaryota; kingdom Metazoa; phylum Arthropoda; class Insecta; order Hymenoptera; family Andrenidae; genus Andrena; species Andrena bicolor. The sequence goes on from CAUIJW010000183.1 coordinate 44,148, forward strand.
TTTCTTTCAGAAGTTCTAACTGGTGTATTTAACAGAGGTTCCGCTCTTAGATACAAGAATGGTCTGGCTCTAGATTTTGGGACTGGGTTATATATATATACAGGAGTTGTGGAAGAAGGGATAAGGATGACGTGGAAAGAACTATGGGAAGTGCAAGGGTCGATGATGACTAATCTGTTATCGGTGTACGGAGGATTTTGCGAGGGTGACTAGTTGTGATGAGTTGGTGTGTGTTTAGGATGCTTATGGTGTACATTTAGCTGGCATCCAACACAGCGACCAATTTAAAGTAAAACTTTGTATATCCATGTGAGTAATCAATTTTAACGAAAAACAATGATTAATCAATATTCTTCGATGTTTGTAGAATAGATTTTGTAGAAACAAAATTTTTTCCCGTTAACATTTACAAAGATATTAACAAAAACAAACAAACGCGCAGAAATGGATGCGCAAAAATTAATCGTACAGTTGAATAAAGAATAAATAAACTATGGAAATAAACTAAATATTTAATGTTTTAATAATTTGTGGGATTGCTATTGATTTTATAATAGCTTCAAGGCTACTTGGTATGGAATTTAGTACGTTAGATGTTATAGCACGCTGCACAGTACTCTACTCTTCTAGCAGAATGGCTTTCAAACTTTCTTCAGATGTAATATTATGATTACGTAATTTTTTGTCCAAATAATCCCATAGATCATAGGCTCTTCAAAATATTTTGGTGGGCTAAATAAAACCCTCTGCCTAATATTATATTTACCTAGTATTGTCATTAAGTCTCATTTTATTTGCACTAGCACGGGTGTGCATGCTCAGGATGTCAATATAAACTCTATAAGTCATAGTATCATCGATGAAATGTAGAACTTCCACTCCAGCTGCTCTTATACATCCCCAGACAAATACAGAACCCCCTGCAGTATTTCATCATAGGTTACAAATTTTCTTTCCTGAACTCTGTATTCTTTTTTCTCCATACTGTGAAGTCTGTTTTGGACCCAAGTATTTCGAATTTATTGGCGTTAGTGAATTCAAAATATTTGGGCCCAAAACAGACTTCACAGTATAAGCTTCAGCGTATAATGGCAACAAAGGACGCGTATTTGCTGCTAACGGAGTCTAGCATTTTCGACAACCACGAGAACGTATGATCAATGCAGCGATCGTGCAATGATGTATACATATAGCGATAATTATTCGGGGCAGAGTTCCGAGTATTTTAATGATCGAGGAGGAGCCGGTAAGTCAATCGTCGCGATAGCCCATGGAGTAAACACGACATTGCACCGCGCCATGCACTGTGTTTATAGTAGGTAAGTGGAAGCGGGACAGCGACCGTGTAAGGGTGAAAAAAGTTCGATATAGGCCCAAAGGCATCTGATTTATACTATACCAATGTCAGTACCTCCGTGATGCTCGCGTCATCGTCTTCCGATGACGATAACGATGGTAACGCGAGCCCTTCATCCGCGAAGTCGCAGTTGGACCACCAAACGCTTATGATCGAGAAGCATAAGATCCGCGACGTGTTAAGCCCACAGTCATTATTCGAGACGTCGCGTCGTGGAGCATTATCGTTCAAAACGGATTTATACAATTGTCGCATCACCATCGTCAATTGCTACACCATATCGCGCGATACAGTACTGCGAGCAAACACGCATTATATTGCATTGTTGGTGATAAAGATGTGCATCGCAAGCACGTGAAGTACTTTACCGCGGTCGTGTGTACACCGTTAACGCTTCTGTAAGACATTGCGAACGGCATGGTCGAAGTGTACAAAGTGTTGTGCCCTCGAACATTGACTATCACCGTGGACTCGTTTTTGTGTCGTGAATTAGCCAGATTTTTGGATGAGCACCCGACACCGATTGTGCGACTACACTCGAAGCGTCTCATTTTACCGTTGCGTTTCCGATATCCGATCACGGACCGCATCACCTGGAAGAGTCGTATCACCCATTCAACAATATTCGTGCGTGTCTGGTAGACAAAACAAAAACCCTTTGTGAATAAGTAAATATGGAGGGGTTCATGGACACGTACAGGGTTTTGTCCCAGATGTTTGAGCTTTTACGCAGTATAGGGGAATTCCGAAACTGGACTGAACATTGCGACACGTGCCTGCAGCTCATTGTCGAGTACCAGAGCAGCGGAGGAGTGTCCGTGTCCGGGAAACAACGCCTAGTGTCGCTGATCACGCGAATAAAGACAGTGCGCGCAATCGTGCGAGAAAAGTTTTCGCGAGATGGTTGCGGGGTTTTGGGCCGATCGACGGCACCCAAAGTCGTATGGGAAGACGTGGAATCTGCGTTTATAGGCCGTATTTCAACCGGTGCGGTCATCAACGTGGGACACGTCGATCCACGTCGATTTTTAGAAGGTACTCGACGAACTATGATCTTGCGCGTCACCCACGCTATCACGACGCATAAGAGCGTGTCCGTCAATACGAACTTGAACGCGGAGTTTACGTTGGGTGAAAATACGGACATGAAAAGTTTCGGTACGCGCAATCGCGTACTGTAAATGACTTCGAACGTTCGCCAGTGGTATTCGAAGCACGTGGTCGCTCCGATGCTAGTGATGCTCGAGGAGTTTCAAGATCGCGACAGTGGATGGACCCTAAGGACTGTGCTAAATATTCTAGTGAATATTAATAAGCACAATCCACTTCGAGGCGGTTGCGACGTACCGCGTCCGCGCGCCGTCGTCCTGAAGAAAGCGGTGGTGAACTTAAAGAGCAGAGATAATGCGTGTTTCTGGTGGGCTGTCGTCGCTAGTTTGTACCCTGCTACTACGCATGCGGATAGGGTCGCATCGTACAATCACTACTTGGATGTGTTTCGCACGGGTGATATGACGCTTCCCGTGACGTTGGACCAGCTGGCGAAGTTCGAGAGGATGAACGATGTGTCGGTGAATGTGTACGCGTGGTCCGACGGAAGCTGCGCGCCCCTGCGTTTGACCGAGGACAAACGAGAGAGACACGCGAACCTCCTACTGGTGCAGGACCCCAACGAGCCCCAACGATACCATTTCGCATGCATTCGCAGCATGTCGAGACTGATATCGAAGCAGCTCGGCAAACACAATGGTCGAGTATTCGTTTGCGAAAGGTGAGTAAAATATGGTATATTTCGATCAATGTATTATTGATTATTATGTTTTATTATTGATGTTGTTATCGTTGCAGATGTCTAAGCTTCTTTCACTCGTCCGACCAATTAAGGAAGCATAATGTGGACTGCCAGCGACTGAACGAGTGTGCCGTGGAATTGCCATCCGTGAAGGATAAATGGTTGCAGTTCAAAAATTTCAAGAATAAGGAACGTCATTTATCGTTTACGCGCACTTCGAATGCATGCTGGAGGATGTTGAGTCTGCGGAGCGGAGTCGGACGTACACGTACCAGCAGCATAGAGCGTACAGCGTGGGATATTACATCCATTGTTCCACCGACGCGTCTCTGTGTCGTTATCGCGCGTATCGTCACGAATCCGAGTGCGTGAAGTGGTTCGTGCAAGAACTGCATGACTTTGCGAACATTGCGTATTCGTGGTTGCGGAACGCGAAACCGATGAACTCGTTGTCCGTTTGACGACAAACGGTGTATTTTAGCCGATCGAGTCGGCACCCTTCCGTGGGGTCATTATCAAATCCCCGAGCTCAAGACCCACGAACGTCTCCAGCTTGACCCCGACGAGTCCCTCGAGAATCCCACTGTTTAGTATGTTTGCATGTTTTGTATGTTGTATGTTTGCATGTACATATGTATATACGTTTCTTTCTTTCTTTGGTTCATGTTATTTATTTATAAATATCTAATATATGTATAGCGTAGAATAGCCAAATTATACGAGAAGGCGAAGGAGAATGTGAAAAATTGAATAAACGGACACTGTATATATATTTATATGTATATATTTATTTTTTATTTATTTATTTTAGTAACATCGAGTGCGTTTGTGATCGGGAATCATAGAATATCCTTGTTGCTTATCCACGAGTTCCGCGAGGAATCGAATCCGAGCCACTTAACGTACACCTTGTTTCCTTTGCGACGAATAATCTTCTCGGCCAGATAGACGTCCGGATTCGCGACCGAATGTAGTTCGTACTCGTAGAATCCACCCGAGATCGGTTCTCCCGGGGAATCGCGCAGAATGTACGTCACCGGGCACGTTCGTTGTACGGTTATGATTTCAAACACCTCGGTCGACCAGTTCTCGAAGAGGGTTTTCAACTTGCTCACGCGTACCTTGTCACCGACGTTGAATTTCGCGAGTCGTCCAACGTTTTCCGATGCGGAGGGTGAGAGGGGATCAGGTTCTCCGTGACCGTAGTACGATCGACCGAATTTCGCATACATATCGTACAGGAGCGCGTATTTATACTTATCGGAATCTAAGTTCAAGTCGTCGTACGGATACGTCTCGCAATTTGTCGAACGGCGTCAGAGTAGTGAACGCCGTGGTCACATCGCATTCGGTTTTCGTTTTGGATACGGACCACGCGTACTTGCTGAACATACCGATAATCGCGAGTTGATGTTGATGTTGTCGGAGTTGGCGTTGGCGTTGTATATGTTGTTGTTGTTAATGTCATTGTCGTTGATGTTGTTGTTGTTAAACACCTTGGTCGACCAGTTCGGAGTGAACCCCTTCTCGAATCTAACGCCATCAAAAACAACATCGCCAACAACAACATCGACAACAATCCAGAACTAACCCTATACCGAAATTTTTTCAGAATTAACCTGCAATTATTTACCTATATTCCTCCTAACGCCATCAAAAACAACATCGACAACAACATCAACATTAACAACAACAACATCAACGATAATGACATCGACAAGAACAACATAGATAACAGCAATATCGACAACGCCAACGCCAACTCCGACAACATCAACATCAACTCGCGATTATCGGTATGTTCAACAAGTACGTGTGGTCCGTACCCTAAACGAAACATTGTAATGGTTTCGGACGTAGCGTAACGCTCCTTACAGGATTCCGGGATTGGTTCGAGTGGCGTGCGATAAAGAATTAAAATTCAAGAACAAGAATTTAACTTAAATAGTGTTTATTCAAGAAAACACTTCTAATTGATACATGAAAATATAATTTAACGCCTTAATATTAAAGAAATTAAAGAAATTAATTAGGTTGCGACTCTAGGTCGTTACAAAAGTAATACCCGTTTGAACGATCGATTTGGAGTAATATAACTTAATTAATTATTAATGACGTTTAGTCGAATGATAGGAATTAGTTTATGGATTATGACTCTCGGTCGATATAGGAATATGGATAATGACTCTCGGTCGATATAGGAGTTAGCTCATAATTTAGGAATTAGCTTATAAATCTAGGAAATTGAATATGTTAAGTTTGAGAATCGTTTGAATTGTTTCATTGTCATCAGGGGCGGTATTGCCACCTGGAATAGTCTTGTTCCCTCGTCGCTCAGGAGTATTAGTACTAACCTGAGATTATCAATAACTTAGCTTCGTCAACTAAGTGGCCTGCAAAGCGGCCTCCAAGGCAGAAAACCTCTCGTCAAACCTGGCGACTATGGCCTTAGTTTATTACGATCGGCTCGACCAAGTGTCCAGCAAGGCGGCCTCCAAACTTGGAGCATTAAAGTTACGTTGGAATCAGCCAATGGCCATAAATGATTCGGAGTAGTGTTTGCTTTGAGTTTGTAATTCATAATGAACGCTCTCTGGGCTTTCTTGCCCGTATTTATACATATTCGGGGTTCTGGGAGCGCACCAATGGGAACGGTGTTTGGCTATTACACATCAATCATTCTCGTCTCGCTCGATCCATTCTCTAGTCGGTCTACTGAACGACTAGTTATGTGCAGGCGCGCGCGTGGAACGCTCGGTTCCCTCTCTCATTTGCTACGCACCAATTACAGTCATTGCTTTTGATCCGCTGATCGACTGAGGATCGCGCATGCCTTTGATTCTCCCACTCCTTTACACTCAATTCGTCATGCTCGCGTCTCGCGATATCCTACGCTAATATTAATCTTAAACACTATTTATTAAAGTAGGAATAGTAAGAGTATAAGAATATAAGTATTTAAATGATTATTATTTACGTTTATTAACGAAGAAAGAAAGGGCAGTTTTGGGGTTTGTTACAACATCAAAAACATCATCGACAACAACAATATTAACAACAACAACATTAACAACAACAACATCGACAACAACAACATTAACAACAGCAATATCGACAACAACAACATATACAACGCCAACGCCAACTCCGACAACATCAACATCAACTCGCGATTATCGGTATGTTCAGCAAGTACGCGTGGTCCGTATCCAAAACGAAAACCGAATGCGATGTGACCACGGCGTTCACTACTCTGACGCCGTTCGACAAATTGCGAGACGTATCCGTACGACGACTTGAACTTAGATTCCGATAAGTATAAATACGCGCTCCTGTACGATATGTATGCGAAATTCGGTCGATCGTACTACGGTCACGGAGAACCTGATCCCCTCTCACCCTCCGCATCGGAAAACGTTGGACGACTCGCGAAATTCAACGTCGGTGACAAGGTACGCGTGAGCAAGTTGAAAACCCTCTTCGAGAACTGGTCGACCGAGGTGTTTGAAATCATAACCGTACAACGAACGTGCCCGGTGACGTACATTCTGCGCGATTCCCCGGGAGAACCGATCTCGGGTGGATTCTACGAGTACGAACTACATTCGGTCGCGAATCCGGACGTCTATCTGGCCGAGAAGATTATTCGTCGCAAAGGAAACAAGGTGTACGTTAAGTGGCTCGGATTCGATTCCTCGCGGAACTCGTGGATAAGCAACAAGGATATTCTATGATTCCCGATCACAAACGCACTCGATGTTACTAAAATAAATAAATAAAAAATAAATATATACATATAAATATATATACAGTGTCCGTTTATTCAATTTTTCACATTCTCCTTCGCCTTCTCGTATAATTTGGCTATTCTACGCTATACATATATTAGATATTTATAAATAAATAACATGAACCAAAGAAAGAAAGAAACGTATATACATATGTACATGCAAACATACAACATACAAAACATGCAAACATACTAAACAGTGGGATTCTCGAGGGACTCGTCGGGGTCAAGCTGGAGACGTTCGTGGGTCTTGAGCTCGGGGATTTGATAATGACCCCACGGAAGGGTGCCGACTCGATCGGCTAAAATACACTGTTTGTCGTCAAACGGACAACGAGTTCATCGGTTTCGCGTTCCGCAACCACGAATACGCAATGTTCGCAAAGTCATGCAGTTCTTGCACGAACCACTTCACGCACTCGGATTCGTGACGATACGCGCGATAACGACACAGAGACGCGTCGGTGGAACAATGGATGTAATATCCCACGCTGTACGCTCTATGCTGCTGGTACGTGTACGTCCGACTCCGCTCCGCAGACTCAACATCCTCCAGCATGCATTCGAAGTGCGCGTAAACGATAAATGACGTTCCTTATTCTTGAAATTTTTGAACTGCAACCATTTATCCTTCACGGATGGCAATTCCACGGCACACTCGTTCAGTCGCTGGCAGTCCACATTATGCTTCCTTAATTGGTCGGACGAGTGAAAGAAGCTTAGACATCTGCAACGATAACAACATCAATAATAAAACATAATAATCAATAATACATTGATCGAAATATACCATATTTTACTCACCTTTCGCAAACGAATACTCGACCATTGTGTTTGCCGAGCTGCTTCGATATCAGTCTCGACATGCTGCGAATGCATGCGAAATGGTATCGTTGGGGCTCGTTGGGGTCCTGCACCAGTAGGAGGTTCGCGTGTCTCTCTCGTTTGTCCTCGGTCAAACGCAGGGGCGCGCAGCTTCCGTCGGACCACGCGTACACATTCACCGACACATCGTTCATCCTCTCGAACTTCGCCAGCTGGTCCAACGTCACGGGAAGCGTCATATCACCCGTGCGAAACACATCCAAGTAGTGATTGTACGATGCGACCCTATCCGCATGCGTAGTAGCAGGGTACAAACTAGCGACGACAGCCCACCAGAAACACGCATTATCTCTGCTCTTTAAGTTCACCACCGCTTTCTTCAGGACGACGGCGCGCGGACGCGGTACGTCGCAACCGCCTCGAAGTGGATTGTGCTTATTAATATTCACTAGAATATTTAGCACAGTCCTTAGGGTCCATCCACTGTCGCGATCTTGAAACTCCTCGAGCATCACTAGCATCGGAGCGACCACGTGCTTCGAATACCACTGGCGAACGTTCGAAGTCATTTACAGTACGCGATTGCGCGTACCGAAACTTTTCATGTCCGTATTTTCACCCAACGTAAACTCCGCGTTCAAGTTCGTATTGACGGACACGCTCTTATGCGTCGTGATAGCGTGGGTGACGCGCAAGATCATAGTTCGTCGAGTACCTTCTAAAAATCGACGTGGATCGACGTGTCCCACGTTGATGACCGCACCGGTTGAAATACGGCCTATAAACGCAGATTCCACGTCTTCCCATACGACTTTGGGTGCCGTCGATCGGCCCAAAACCCCGCAACCATCTCGCGAAAACTTTTCTCGCACGATTGCGCGCACTGTCTTTATTCGCGTGATCAGCGACACTAGGCGTTGTTTCCCGGACACGGACACTCCTCCGCTGCTCTGGTACTCGACAATGAGCTGCAGGCACGTGTCGCAATGTTCAGTCCAGTCTCGGAATTCCCCTATACTGCGTAAAAGCTCGGACATCTGGAACAAAACCCTGAACGGTTATTACACAATAGAAAACTGCAGGTTTCGACTTGCATTTTCTACGCGTCGTACCACCGTATGATTTTTCCGTCCGGGAGAGGAACGGAGGCGAGAGATATACGAAAATATCGTACCTCTCTCTCGCACTCTTTGTTCGAACGTCGCCGCTACTGCGCATTATTCTAGGAAGTCGACCTTCGACCATAATACGTTTTTGGAGCGATACCTATGCAGGTTTCGACTTGCATCTTCTACGCGTCTTACCTCGTGTTGCGCAAGTTTTCGCAAGCTAACCTTCGATAGCCGTATGTTTTGACTATGATCCTAGAGAAGGATAAATGCATATCGTGCGTCTCTCTCTCCAGTACGCTTCGAATTTTCGGGATTCACAGATAGCGCGCACCGCTGCTGCTGCGCATTATTCTCGGATTACGCGATACGAAAATTCTACGACAATATCGGGTGCGATCTGATCTTGGGGCGATAAGAGGGTTGCGGATCGCTTCCTACGACGCGTGACGTGTCATCGGCGGTACCCCCCTTCCCCTCCCCGCCCCTCCCTATCTCTCAGCTCTGTGTGTGTGTATGTACCGAGCGCGCGTCCCCTCCACCTGCTCCCAGGTCCCGTTGCCCCTCCAGACGCTCCATGGGCCGGCTTCCCCCTCCACTGACTCATCCCCACCTCCACCGGTCGCGGTCCCCCCACCCGCTTCCCCCTCGCCGACGGTGCAGTTCCCCTCGCCCCGCTTCACCCCCTCGCCTCCCGTTGGTCCAGAATCGGCTTATTATACCTACTACAGTATTCACAGAGAACAAATTCACTTGAGGTAAAAAAATCGCGATCACAGTCGTGATTTAATTTAAATTTATGTTAAATCAAGACCGTGATCGTAATTCTGTGATCACAGTGATAAATCACTGTTAGTGAGTTTGCACTCCATCTCTATATACTCACGATCACTTTTAAAGGACTACAGAATGAATTTGTCGTTTTACCGTTTTTGCGGCGTTGCCACGTCAAACCTTTCAGTCACTTAATCATAGGATCCAATAGCGCGAAGAATCACGCGCGACAGTTAACTACCACCTAGCATCAAACTGGCGACTGACTCATCGAGATTTTATTCGCAGGTGAAGAAATCGGCCGTATAAGTGTTTCTGGGACTGTTAACTGCATGTTGTGCTTTCGTTTTGACTTCTTCGTTCATCTTGGTCTTCTTTTCTTTTCCTTTTTCCAGAACCATTCGCATCCACTCCGCTCCTTCTGCTTCTCCCTTTAGTATTACTCTGATCGTTCATATTTCTCTTTTCAGCTGCTTACAGTCTTGTAACATGTGGCCCAGCGTCTCTAGCCCCATTACTCATACTGTCTCTTTTTCTTCCTTCCAGTACTTACTTCCCCGTTCTTCATTCCCACATCTGAACCTTGCGATCATGCTTTGGTCTCTGCCGCTGTAGTTTCCGTCTAGGTAATTTGCTCCTTGTTTATCTCTGATTTCTGTGTAATGTGCGTTGTATTTGCCTCCTAGTATTCTATCGTATTGCCATTGCACCTGCTCTATCCTGTCTCTTTGCGCTAGTTCCTCAGCAAACTCTCTTTCTCTCCTTCTTTCTATTTCCATTTCTTGCATATCCATCATTTTTTGTCTGTAGTATGCGTCTCTCATTTCCTCCCATTTTGACTTTTTCTCTGCCTGCTTCGCGTCTATTTCCCTCCAGCACTCTTATACTATTTTATTCGTATTTAGCCGTTTCGCTTCCTCCTCATATTTTATTGCTCTTTGTCCTGCTTCTATTTTTACTTTGTCCGTTTTTGTTTCCTCCAAAATTAGATACGCTGGTGTATTGAAGTCCAAACCTAAAGTCCACCTTATATATTTCTCCTGTATTTTCCCTATCTTTTCTGCTTCCATCCATCCCCAGATTTCTGACGCGTACCTACAGCAAGATACTTTTCACTATGCTTCGAAATATTCTCATTCTTCTCTCAAAATTGTTCTTGAACATTCTTTGCCCTATTCCCCATATCTGCGTCATTGCTATTCTTGCTTTCTTTATGACTTCCCTTATATACATCTCTCTGCCCCCATTTTTCTGGAAATTATACCCTAAGTATTTAAACTCCTTTACTTCTTCCAGATTGTGTCCTTGACAGCCCCATTCTTCTCTCTTCTTCTTTCCTCTTCCTTTATGGAAAATCAGCACCTTTGACTGCTCTGCATTCAGTTGCAACCCTTTCCTTTCAAGATATTTTCCAAATCTTCTAATTATGTCCTTAAGATCCTTTGGTTCATTTGCTAGTAACGCAATATCGTCCGCATATGCTAGAGTCCAGATTTTTTCTTTTCCTACTCTAACTCCTCTCGATTGGTTTTTCCTCATGGTTTCCTCCAAATCAGCTACATATATTGTAAATAACGTTGGACTCAGTGGGCATCCCTGATTACCCCTTTTGTTGTCCAGAATTTGGATGATTGGCTTTTATAGTATTTTTTGTTTCTTTGTAAATTTCTCCCATTCTCATCTTCAAGCATATACTTATTTTTTTCTTATCCTTTTTCTTCATGAAGTTTTACTCTATCCACTTTGTCAAATGCAGCGCTTAGGTCTGCAAAAAAGGTATACAGCTTTCCCCCTTTTTTCTGTATCTCTCTGTTAGCTACATAGTTCAGAATAAAAATGTTATCTATTGTCGACCTACCGCTCCTGAATCCTACTTGTGTTTCTGGTATTATGTGGTTCTTTTATATTTCCTCTTTTAGTCTTTTTTCCAGGACCATAGCATATATTTTGTACGCTGTGTTTAGGATCGTTGTCCCCCGGTAGTTGCTCACCTTTCTCTATCTCCTTTTTTGAATATTGGTGAAATCACCCCTTCTTTCCACCTCTCCGGGAATCCTTCTCCCTTCCACACTTTATTGAAAATTTCTGCGATCCTTTTTACTATTTTCACGTTACCGTAAATCCAGGCTTCATTTTCTATTTTGTCTTCCCCTGCTGCTTTCTTCTTTTTTAATTTCCTGATTTGTTCTTTTACTTCTGCTTCTGTTATTTCCTCTTCCTCTTCTCCTTCCGTGTTGTCTATTTCTTCCAACTCTCCTACTTCTTTTTTACAGTCGTCGCCTTCTAGCAATGTTTTAAAATGATCCTTCCATTCTTTTAAATCTATTTTATTGGAGATTCCTATCCTTTTCTTTTTCTGTTTATTTATATATTCCCATATTTGATTTTCTCCCTTTAATTGCATTATCTCATTTTCTGTATTTTCTTGTAATTCCCTTCTCCTTTCATCGCACACTTTTTTGTACTCCCTTCTTTTCTTCTGGTAGTCTTCTTTGTCTCCTTAACCCCTTCTCCAGTTCCTCAATGCTTTCCTGGCTTCCCTTTTATTTTTTGTACAATTCGAATTCCACCACTAAAAGCTGCCCAGTTTCCATTTTTTAATTTTTATTTCTTCTTTTCGTACTGCATTATTTATTTTTCCTATCATTTCTTCTACCATTTCATTCACCTCCGTCCTAGTAAAGTTTATTTTGTTTAATTCGGTTTGGAACTCTCTCTTCCCTTCTTCTGTCCAGACTCTTCTCTCTCTACCTCTCCTCCTGATTTCCCTCTCGATCTCCCCTTTTATTTCCCCCATACAGTTCTCCAATCAGAGGCATATGGTCTGACACAACTCTCTCTTCCACTGTGAATTTCTTGATCTCTTCTTTCGCCTCGATATTTGTTATTATATAGTCAATTACCGTGCTGCCTCTCGGCCCCGAGTATGTATCCTCTCCTTTATCGTCTCCCTCCATATTCCCATTCAGAATATTCCATCCTCTTTCCTCAATAACAGCTCTAATAACAGCTTTCCCTCTGTGTTTTTAACTTTGTATTTTGATCTCCTTAAGCCATGCTTTTCTTCTATTCTACAATCGCCCCCTTCCTGTCAAATTCTTGCATTGAAATCTCCTCCAATTATCAATTTCTCCACCTCCTTCTCCTCTATTATCTGGTCTAGCTCTACTTTTGTCTCCTTCATATCTCTGTTGTACACTGTTATTATTCTCCATTTTTCATTTTGTATCTTTATTCTTCTCTCTTGAATGTGTTCCGTTCCCGCGTTCGATACCTCCTCTTCTATGCCCTTTCTTATGCCTGTGATAATTTCGCCTATCGCTCTCCCTTTTTTTCTTTCTCTGGTGGCATATTTACAATTCCATGAGAATTCTTGTGGCAATTTATCTTTCAATCCTTCCCATTGTTTGTCTTCAATCCACGTTTCTACTAATCCTATTACATCGATTTCTTTTAGGAAATCCCAAAACTGCTTGTCTTTGCTGAGTAATCCTGCTACATTCCAGTATCCTATTTTAAATGTATCTATTTCTCTTTGGCTTCTTATTCCTTTCCCAATTCTGTGTACCCCCTCTCCCCGCATATCTGCTTCCGCAGGCGCGCGGGGAACGGGTGTTGGTACTGCCTTTTGTCATGCTTTCGTTGTCCTTGTAAGCCCTGCGATCCTCCAAAAATTTAGAGGTTCGCAGAACTTTGCCGACTCCTAAAATTTACATCTTTCAGCCAACCCTCCTCTTTCCAAATAAATGTCTTGTCGTTGATTTTTACTTTCCTGTATCCAACTTTCACCTTTGCCCCTTGCTGCCTTTCCGTCTTGGCAATATCTTTAATATTTCTTTGTGTCTCCCTTTCCTTTTCGTTAGGTCATTGTCAATAAACAGCCTCTTATCTTTCAATGTACTCTTCTTTAGCATTACTGCTCTTTTCTGTTGCCAGCTTCTAAACTTCGCTATCAGTAGCCCTTTTTTCTCTCCCATTCTTACCCAGTATGCTTCCTCGATTTCTGCTTCTACCTGCAATTCATGCCTTAACACATACTCCACCGTATCCTTCGGCGTCTCTTTACGTGGTAAATCTTCTCCCCTTAGGGTGATATTTTTTCTTCTCTCTCTCTCTTTTCTCTAGCCTCTTCCTTCTTTTCTAGCCCCTCCAGTCTTTCTGTGAGCCTCTCTGCCCGAACCTTCTTGGTCTCCAGTACTTCTATCCTTCCTCTCATTTCCTTCCTTTCCTTTTCCCATATCTCATCCCTACTCTTCCACTCGTCCCTCAGATCCTGCATTCCCTGCTGTTTGAGATTCCATTAGTTCTCTGCTCCGCCGCACCCAAGCTCACCGCAGCACCTACCGGGCAGCGGTACACGCCGCTGATCGATATTCGATCAGCCGATCGATACTCCTAGTCGCCTGCTCAGCCAATCACCGATCACCACGTAAAGCGAGCGGCCCAATCACGACGCGTACTTTCTTGATCGATTCTCGAGGATTGTTCGAGAAGACGCTCAACGGTTTTCCGCGTCCCTTTGTTCATTCTCTTTTCATACCGCTTGTCGCGATAACGTCTTAGATTTGTTAGTCACGCAACGTGTGAAACGCTTTGTTCAGAACTTTTGTGCTCAATCCTCATCTCAATTCACGCGAGTGAGTTTGTTTTGTGTTGTGCTCGTTCCTTTTAATAAAGTGACGTAGTCAATTGACTAAAAATTCGCGCACCGCGTAGCTTTCTCACCGTCAATCCCTAACCTCAATATCCAGCGTGCTCATCCAATTTATTTCTTAAACACCTGCCTTAGATCTTTATTGTCTCTTCTCAACTCTTCCATGTCTTTCTTAACTGCCAGCACTGCTTCCATCAATTTGTCTAATTTTGCATCCATTTCTTTTTCCTGCCCTGTCTTCTGGCTGTCCGGCGTTTCCGCAGTTCCTATAGCTACGTCGGTTTTCTTCAGCGGAGGTGACCTCCCTATTTGCCTCGCTTTTAAGAATTCTTCTTCTATTTTCCTTTCGGCCTTCAACCTCTCCAGCTCCTCCCCGTCCTCCCGTTTCCTCTTAAATGAGTCCAGTATCGAGCCTTCGCTGTCCACTCTTCTTCTTCCCAGGTGTTCTGCCAACGATGGTCTTCCCCTTCTCCTGGTTTCCTTTTGCACTTCCCCGCCTTCGCCTGCTTGGTTCATTAGCGTCTCCACTCTTTTTTACCAACTGCTGTCTTCGCTTTGTCTTCTCACTTCTTCCACTCCCTAGATGTCACTTATCTCTGCCACGTATCTTATACTTCGTGCACTCGTTTCACACCTTCTCTTCTTCACCTTTTATCTCACCCTTCGGCCCTTCATTAATTGTCGATTATACTGTCCACTGGAACCTTGTCTAATCCCCTCGTTTTCCACCCGACCTCGTAATTTTCTGAGCACTTTTTCCACACTTTTTGTCTATTTCTTTCGCCTATCTGCCGACACACGTTATTCTCTCGCGCACATCACGTGGTTCCCCCTTGAAGTGATATATGTATTTTTTACAGTTTTTCTTGCTGAATTGGGGTATTTTTTAATCGGATTTTGGCTAGGACCCACCGTTCTTTTTATATATTGGATTGAATATGGCCAAAATAGTTTTTTTGCACGTTTAACCTTAATTTTCTCAAATTCCTGACGTGCTACGTCATTTTCACGGTCAAATTCGTTTTCAGCGAGGAAATATTCATCGGAAACGATATATTTCATTAAGGTTAAAAAACCTTGTCGGACAGTGTTACATAAGAAAATTGGCCCCAAATTATATGGCAAAAGTTAAAGTTTCAGATCTTTCAATTTGAAAATTCTCTGCATTTTTCAAAAAAAAATTATATGTTTTTCTCGCTCATCAAATTATGGCTATATATGTGTACAATCAAACGCCGTTTCATTTTTCCGTGGTCAGATCCTTTGGGAACAGAGTCCTTATTCTTTAACAATACGACTTCTGGTCATTTGCCATTTCCAAACAATTTATTTCTAAACATTTTCAGGTTACACTCGGTAGTTTGGACACGCGGAATCGCAAACCATCATCCGGTACCCACCCACGAGTAGAGCTGTTCAAGTACCCGGAAAAAGCAAGCCGAGCCAGGTACCCCGTACCCGAAAGAAACCGAGCGGATTGGAAAGAAGCGAGTGGGCCGAATGAACTTCGAGCAGATCGAAAACTATTTGTCCGATTTATTTGAAACTTCGTACACATATTCTTAATGGTATTATCTAAAATGTACCATATCATTTTATTTTGTGCGACAACCCATTCGTATATAATAAATGTTTTAAGTTTGCCTACCCATACAGCACACTCCGTTGCCCGAAGCTTGCAGGAAGGTTCCATGGGGGTTGCCGTGGAATGTTCCCTCGGTAAGGACATAGGAACCTTCCTGGAACATTCCAGCAATGTTCCGGTGGAACATTGACACTTGGAACCTTCCTGCAAGCTTCAGGGAACGTTCCAGTCATTCTCTGGCAATGCTCACGGAACGTTCCAGTCATTCTCTGGCAATGCTCACGGAACGTTCCGGTCATTCTCTGGCAATGCTCACGGAACGTTCCAGTCATTCTCTGGCAATGCTCACGGAACGTTCCAGTCATTCTCTGGCAATGCTCACGGAACGTTCCGGTCATTCTCTGGCAATGCTCACGGAACGTTCCAGTCATTCTCTGGCAATGCTCACGGAACGTTCCGGTCATTCTCCGGCAATGCTCCCGGAACGTTCCGGTCATTCTCTGGCAATGCTCACACAAATTTTCGGACATTTTACAACAAAGGTTCCAGAATTGATTCTTGTATCGACTTTTCCCTAATTGCTATCAATAATAATTATTGTAGGTCCAGATTACTGTATATGTACATATTTTTTTACAAAAAAATCAGCATACTGTAAATCTTTTTTACTGGTCGTTGATTGAACATTTGGATCATAATGTAGCAAGATTGTTTGTAACCGACTTTAAAAAGGAGGAGGTTATGTATTCGACCCGTATGTATGTTTTTTTTTATGTTTGTCCCCTCATAACTACTCAGCATATGGACCGATTTTGATGATCTTTTTTTTTATTCGAAAGAGGATGGTGCCCCGTTGGTCCCATCCTACGCGGAATCAATATTGGCCCAATATTTTGCCAGTTGTGGTTAATAATAAAGACTATTGTCACTTAATTATTATTAGTTTATGCACGTATGCGCATATCTCCGCAGCATGTTGTGTCAATATATATACACAACTAAAATGTTAAAAATAAAAAAATTTTAAACAAATTAAAACCGACTTCAAAAAAAATATAAATAAAAAGTAAAAAATAATTTTTTCCCTTACTCAATCTACGACTCTCATATTTTTTAAGTCGGCGCCAGATTTACACAGTGCAAATGATGAGGCACCGACTTAAAAAATATGAGAGTCGTAGATTGAGTAAGGGAAAAAATTATTTTTTACTTTTATTTTTTTTAAGTCGGTTTTAATTTTTTTTTAATTTTTTCACATTTCAAAATTTTTAACGCGACTACGTGGTTTTGAAGAGGACAACCTCGAAATTCTTCACAATTAATATTGTTATTTATAGCTTTCTTGTTATTCAACTAATTTTTGGTGGGATTATGTGTTGAGGTGCGTATTGGAAGTGTACCAAATTTTATTTTGATAAAAACAACGAAGAAGAAACAAAAAATAAAAATAAATTCGAGGAAGGCGGCTTGTAATATTTGTTAAAATTAATTAAAATATATATGTGTGAAATAATTTCGATGTAACATAAATAAAGATTTTATAACTATTAAAGGGTATAGCCGGTTAAGATGGTCAAATGTGCCCCTGAACCGAAGCGCTTGCGGTGAGCATAAGAACCATTTCGCAAAATCTTGACGCAGACCCGACTCAAGTCTTTTTTGCGCCCTAGACGAACTTGTCAAATTCCGCCCTTTATTATAATACATTTATTAGAGATTATTTATGAGTTTACTCTGTAAACTTAGGCAACTGCTAGGGCGTAAGGTTGACAAGAGGTGCAAAATAATATTTTCATTGCTGCTATTGTTGAAAATAAACTTTGAAATAAAATATTACAAATTGTACTGCAACTGTTTTAAACTACAAATAACAATTCAGAGTAAGGTCGTCAATAAACTCAAATAAATGCATTACAATAAATGGCTCAATTGGATAAGTTCTGCGAGGACGCAAAAAATACTCGTGCCGTGCCTGGCTATCTGACCGTCGCGCGCATGCGTCGAGCAGTCTGAAGGCACAACGCCGGTGCCGACCAGCGAGCCCTCAGGGAGACGATACTGTATATGTATTTTTTCGATTTCTAGCTATATGACAATGATCAATATTTATATATAAATGTTTTAAAACATATTAACCCTTCGTGGTCACACCTTCTTATAATCACAAGTTGGTCACACGGGGTTCACTGTACCCCAGCGTCATTTTTTGAGTTACCATTTTCGTATTTTTAAATCGTTTAACTTTTCAGTGATAATTCTACGTTCGTAATACTTATATAGTCATGGTCTAATAGTCTTTTTCTAGAAATGTAAATTTTGATATGCTAAAATTTGTAGTTGAAAACGAGCGATTTTCCATCGTCGTGGTAAAATACAGATTTTTTAAAAAGTTTTTTATTTTTTTTGTTGCGATAAATCCCCTTTGGAAGATGTAAAGGTGCGGAATTTCAAATCAAAAATTGCTCTTGGGGTACAATACACCCCGTGTGACCACGAAGGGTTAAAAATATTTTAATACTTGACAAGTCTTGTTAGGTATCCTGCCAATTACAGCATTATTTAGCTTATGAATTTTGGAAACAAGAGAGAGTTGTATGATCTACAATAAGAGGCGAAATAATGACAAAACAACACACGATTGTTGCTGCAATCCATCCACCATTGTTAAAGGTAAGAGATTAGAAAACCAATTTAATATAAGATTAATTTAGTGCAGGAAATGTTACAACAATACTATAATTGACGGCATACTTGACCAGAGAAACGGTGGCATCAAAATCTTCTCAAGTCATTTGTATGTATATTTCAAGTATTAAAATATTTGTAATATGTTTTTAAAACATTTGTATATAAATATTGATCATTGCCATATAGCTAGAAATCGAGAAAATACATAATTAATGTGAAAAAAAATATAAACCTATCGGAGGTGGGGGGGATTCAAAGTTCCGAGGCTCGAATCTACGCACAGTGGCGAATTTCGCCGAAAAGCTGGCCAAAAATGAATCTGCAATTCCCGTGCAAATTATTAAAATATTTTATCGTAATATAACTCTAAGAAGCTAAAAGTATAATTTTTTAACGTTTAATGTTTAATTTGTTGTTTTAATTATAATTATATTATTAAAAATATTAAAAGTATTGTGGTTTGTAGGTTTTAGTCAAATAATTACGCAGTCATTACTGAAACATTAATATTTGTATATATTTTAACATTATTATATTGCATACTTTGGATATTTCTCGTTGCGTTCTTTTGCCCCATAACACGCGAACTTATGCCCCACATATCGGGTAAAACTTTGCATTTCACACTTTTTGGAAATATTTATTTTATATAAGTTGTGACATGTCATTTACATGAAGTCACTGCCTATCGAATAATGATTATCAGTGTAATACCAAGGATTTTAGAGAAGTCTAAACTTTAAGTGCGCACTCTTACCCCACATTACTCTATACAAAAATGAGAATATTTGCCAAAATAGCAATTTGTTGCAAAAAACTGCAACGGGGTCTTAAAGTGCATACCTTGAGCTTTCATTTAAAAAAAAGAATGGTGCTTGAGCTCGCTTGAGTTGTAACTTTTTGCTTAAGAATAAACAAAAAATGAATATGCTTTCAGTACTTGTTTATAAAAACTTTTACAGACTTCACATTTAAAACAATAATAGTGTATATGATACTACACCACAATATATAATGCTTATTTTGATAGCTGGACTCGTTAAGCTGAAAATAAATCTCAAAGTAGACCTTTAAATTTCGAGCGTCAACTTTGAACTGACATATCTCATCAAAGGCTGCAGTTTATATATTTACATTAGTAAGAAATTATGCACAAATATGTCATAAATAAATCGCACCAATTGGATTTAGCAAATTTAAAACTTTTACATTCTGATTTTTGGCCAGCTTTTCGGCGAAATTCGCCACTGTGCTACGTTCCAAAAGTTCGTAACGATTCAACAGTCGGACACTTTACCGCTGCGCCATTGACGCCATTGAAAACATAATAGACATTTTAGACTGTAACGGTACAGCATGTTTAGTTCGTTTAACTCCTACGCTGTTTTGCTGCATGTGAAGACATTGAAGATTGCATGAAAGGCTTATTCCATAAAGTATATACTTAAGTTCGACCTATTAGTTACTCTGACACGGAAAAAACGGCGAAGAAATCGGTTTTTAATTTTTTTAATTGCGGCGCACGAATTTGAAAAATCTGGAAAAAATTCACGATAATAGTAACAATGACACGAACTTACAGTAAAAATATAATTATAGTACTAAGACTGCTTCGATACACAACCGGCATTTTTCATAATTTTTTGGCGTTTTTATTTTTCACAGCTTGGTTTTTCAATTTAAAAATCTGAAACATTTCCGTAACATGTGCACCGATAACAGATACGTCTCTGAATTTTTTCAAAATTTTTCATCTGCTGGTATAGAACCTGCAAAATTCGGGAAAAACCTGATTTTCTATTTTTATTCTTTACTACCCCCTGGGTCGAGATACAAAGTTGAAACTTCGCATAAATCGTTCTTTTTTTATAAGCTTTGGAATAGCTGTTCGTGATTTGAATTCAGTTTAGGGGCACATTTGACCATCTTAACCGGCTATAGCCTTTTATAGGATTTAAAATATTCTCAAAAAATTGATTTACAAATACAGTTAGACATACAAGTTTCATTAATTATTCAGTGACAACAACATCACAAATATACGTCCTAACTGAATGAAATGAAAAAATGAGAAAGAAATATATGATTTCAGTCAGAAAATGTTTTGTACCGCGTTTCCACCCGATTTGCCCCACTGTGCCCCGACGGCGGGCACGGACACCAGGCCCTGTCATAAACAGGGCCAGCGCGAGAATGGTGGCTCCTTCATGCAAGAAAATTGGCGGCACATAACTTCCATAATAGGTTCCGCCGGATATGACAAATTAGTCTAGGCCAGGCCTGCCCCATCGGGTGCAAATACCTCCTGAATTTCTGGGACCCGGGTAACAGCCGAGCGCGGGAGTGTTCCATTGCTACCCGTTGCGAGATTTGTGAGAGAACTGCATGAGTGTGCGAGGCTGTTAGGACGGCCGCACACTCATGCAGTTCTCCCGCAACCCATGCTGTGGTAAGCAACGTAGCCAGTCCCGCGCTCGGCTGTTGCCCGGGTCCCAGAAATTCAGGAGGTATTTGCACCCGATGGGGCAGGCCTGGTCTAGGCCCCCTGCGGACTTTTCGCAAACTGCGGCGACGAAGGGACTTTCCGAAGGGACTGACCGTGGAAAGTCAGTCTTCGAATTACCTCCACTCGTTGCGGAGCTCGTCACTCGAAAATTGTTTTGTGTTTGTGTTTTAAAGTGATAAATGGGCGATATGTCAAATGTAAGTATTAAAATTGTATAATATTAAACAGGGTGATTCTCCCGCCTCGCTGAGTTTCGTGGATTTCGACGTACAAAAATATGTTTGCGTATATTATTCGCGGATAAATATAATATATACCTACATGTTCAAAATTAGGTCATTAGAAAAATAGGGTTACGTTCAGGGTTGCCACCTCTCCGGTTTTGTCCCGGAGACTCCGGGTTTCGAAGCAAATCGTGGTATTATACAATGGTATCAATTTTATATACAAAAATAGATAGTAATTCAAAAAACAGATACTTATAAATTCTGAATTGTTTGAGCTTAAAATAATCGCACATCTGTTGTCCGGATATTCGAGAACAAAACTTTTTTTGCTTTTTCCATCTCCGTGTTTATATTGGAATCTCCGGGTTCGAATGTGTGGCACTCCGGAATTTCTATGGTGATAATTTTCGGGTTGCCGAACGTTCGGTGTTAGCGAGGCGCGGCTTATTATTGACGGCATTGCCGTTGAGGACTTCAGCAAGAGAATCACCCTATATGTTCATAGAATCTTACTATTTTCAATAAAATAATACATTCATTATATCATTTCCAGGTACAGGATGCACTTGACCATGCGGGACCGTCCAGCGCGCTGCAAGAAAACCCCATGAACAAGGAGAAGGAGAAAAAGCAGGAGGAGAAGAAGCAGGAAGGAGAAGTGGGAGCGCCCGCAACATCGAGCGATAAGAAGTGGAAAAAAGTAAGTAATTATGCGCAATAATAAATACTATATTCTTTTGTTCGTAATAATGTACTTTTGCCCGGTCGAAATAAGATCCCTAGCAGTCACCTATTTGGGCACACTTTTAAAGACGGGGCACACGTATTTTGGTTATTGTCTGCAGTAGGCACATACGTTGTCGCACCGCGCGACGAACAGACCGAACAAAACACATCGAGATCGAGTGGGATAGAGCGAACTGACCGACGAACGCCAAAGAAATAGCGTAGGCATCTCAGATGATCAACCATTAATATATAATAACATACAAATTTCCTTATTTTTCACAATATGTTTAGGAAAGTATTATCCTGATACCAACCCAAAGATAATAGTATTATCCTGTTACCAAACCAATGATAATACTTTCCTGAACATATTGAGAAAAATAAGGAAATTTGTATGTTATTATATATTAATAGCAATAGTACCTCTGTCGAAGACGAATTGAACAATGTGATATACGGTAATATTTGATTTCACGTGAGATCTACGGTTTATCAATATTTCACGATTTGTAATGTAACAAAATATCGTATATTGTATCAATTTGTCTCACAAAGAGCTTCAATATTATGAATAAAATAATATAACATTGCATTTAATGAAATTGATTTGACCGTTTGTTAAAGTAGATAGAAGTAGAAAATGTAATTTGTATGGTACTGTTTCAGATGTATAAGGCCATGAAAAGACTCGCGTACCGGTGCCATCCGGTCATGAACACAGGAGGTGCCTGGCGCGGTGGCGGCAGAAGCCAGGACGGATGTGTCCGAGGAGGAAGAGGCCGGGATGTATGGGGACAAGGAGGAAAAGGCCGGGCAGGATGGGGCGAAGGGAGAAGAAGCCGGGGTGGTTGGCAACAAGGTGGAAGAGGCTGTGGTGGGTGGGAAGAAGGTGGAAGAGACTGGGGTGGGCGTGAAGAAGGTGGAAGAGGCTGGGGTAGGTGCAAAGAAGGTGGAAGAAGCCGGGGGGGTGGGTCCGAGAAGGAAGAGGCCGGGGGGGTTGGGGCAAAGGAGGAAGAGGCCGGGGGGGGGGTGGGGGGCAAGGAGGAAGTGGTCGAGGGGGGAATTTTTATTTAATACAAAAATTTGTAACCAACTAGAAAAATATAAAAAGTCTTATTTATAAATGTATGTCTTGTTACGTCCCTACTTCCCGTCCCGCACGATGATTTCTCGGTATTTATCTCTTGGTATTTTCTATAAAATTTATTAAATGACCGAGAAATCAATCTTCACCCTCGTTCTGCTCTTCAGCGGCACCATCAGGGAAGGCAAGCTCGATTTCTCCACAATCGCAAATATTTAGTTAGAATTTCGTTAATATTTAAACAAATCGCGCCGATCACGGTTTACGTCTAACTTCTGATAAAACCGCGGGAAACGCTCTGCTCATAGGTAGTACCATCAATCAGCGCAACCCGTGAACTATCAGAGCACATTTTCGTAATTGATTTCATTTTATCAAAAGACGAACGCTCTGATTTAGAGGATGGGGTAATGGGGTGGAAACACTTCACTCACTGATATAATAGTAAAAAATTCACCTTTATTTTTCTTGTGGTGATTTTCACACTTTATAAATCTTTTAAGAAAATATTGTGCAAAAACGGTTGCTAACTGTTAACTATAATATTAATCAAATTGCATATTCATATAATATGAAGATAATAATTAATTATGATTTTGCTCCGCGGGTAGTCAGTCCCTTTTTATACGGCTGTCGATCACTACCACCTTCGTGCTCGTTCTCCTGCTCATTGTTGCCATTCGTTGATTCTTGACTTGGTTTCTTCCTATCGCGAGTTTCGATTATAATGCCTCTTCGGCTATGTATTATATCGATAACTTATTTGAGGTGGTTACAATATACCAAAGTACGAAATAGTAAGTATGAATGATTTAAATGGTTAAATAACAGTTAACTCACAAGGGAACACCGCGAACCCGGACTCACGAATTGGAACGCAACATTGTGGGTTTTTAGAGTGACTCAAAACAAGAACAACGGTGTGTTTTATTTGTGCCCTATCGCCCTTTAAGGGGGTGAAAACTAACCTCAAAGTCAAATTGGCACTTCAAATGTTTCAAACAAAAGTTTAATGGCGCAATAAGCGCTACAAAATAACGGTAACAAAATTTTTTAAAAAAAAATTTTCTAAAAAAAAAAATTTTACCTCGCGTTATTTTTAACAATTCTTCCATTTATATAATGACTAAAAATATTGGGTGTTTTTTTGTGAATTCAACCGTGTATATGAATTGTATAATGCACTATCGGCTTATGGAGTTACGCGATGGCAAGTACACGGTTCGCACGGTTGCGCGCTCACAACACATAGTAAGTTGCATAATAAGACTCATTCTATTTGCTGCAGCCCTTAACACATGATGGTGCCAAATATGATAACATAAAAATATCAAAATATAAAGTATTATATCAAAATTATTCGATTATGTTTTGTCTATAATATCTATGATGTTTTATGTTTGTGCATACTATGCTGCACTCACATACGTTGCACTGTACTGTATCAGACATGTATATAAATATTCATTTAATGACTATTCTTAACAAGTTATTTCTTAACCCTACGGTTAAAAATACGAGTATACATATATGCATTTCATTCCACATAGTTTTCACAGGCATGATGTTCATCAAAGAAATGTTCTATGCATAGATATTTTTTACACCAAGCACATCTTATAATAGCAGGCTTATTACACAGATGACAGCGTGGCAAGGTATATGCTTCAAGAAAATTGAAAGAAAAGTCTACTGGATTTTCAAACCGCGATGGTCTTTGTTCAAGATATCCACTTTTATACCAAGCGTATTTAAATAATTCCTGAAATCTCGGAGAAGACAATTAAATATGTGTGAGCGATTGCAATTTGATGATATTTAAAAAATAATATGTAATCAACTACACAATTACAGTTTAATCGTAATTTGTAAGATGTAATTAAATTACATTTTGCCCAACTCTGAATAAATTATACATAATACACTTTAGCATCTTTGAATATTAATACATTTGTCACCACCATGTATTAAGGCCTGCAGCAAATAGAATGAGTCTAATTATGCAACTTACTATGTGTTGTGAGCGCGCAACCGTGCGAACCGTGTACTTGCCATCGCGTAACTCCATAAGCCGATAGTGCATTATACAATTCATATACACGGTTGAATTCACAAAAAAACACCCTATATTTTTAGTCATTATATAAATGGAAGAATTGTTAAAAATAACGCGAGGTAAAATTTTTTTTTTTAAGAAAATTTTTTTTTCAAAAATTTTGTTACCGTTATTTTGTAGCGCTTATTGCGCCATTAAACTTTTGTTTGAAACATTTTTTTCTGTCTGTTGTACTTTGAAAGTTATACGCGAAAAAGTGGAAGTGCCAATTTGACTTTGAGGTTAGTTTTCACCCCCTTAAAGGGCGATAGGGCACAAATAAAACACACCGTTGTTCTTGTTTTGAGTCAGTCTAAAAACCCACAAAGTTGCGTTCCAATCGGTGAGTCCGGGTTCGCGGTGTTCCCTTGTCAGACAGTCTATTATTTCCTTTGTCACTTTTTTGGTAATCTTATGCTTGAGTGGATCGACTCGCGTGATTCTACGTTCCGCGAGTACAAGTGCCATTGCAGGCACATGTGACCACTGACAGAATCAGTGGTATCGCACTTTACAATGCGGTGCGACACATGAGCGATAAAATCTATTATTTCCTTTGTCACTTTTTTGGTAAACTTATGCTTGCGTGGATCGACTCGCGTGATTCTAAGTTCCGCGAGTACAAGTGCCATTGCAGGCACATGTGACCACTGACAGAATCAGTGGTATCGCACTTTACAGCGTGGTGCGACGAAAAGAATAGCCCCTCTCTTCAAATTTAGTCATGATTATGTCGCAAGGGCATAACGTAATCCTGGGTTTCGTTTTTTTTTATAGTCCACATTTTACACTGTATTTGTGAAACCGGCCAATAACATAATCGCGTCCCTTCGGAAACAACAAAAACTTTTAAATCTGAAGATGGGCAGGGTTTCTCAAACAAATTATCGCCAGCTACTTTCCGTTTGTGACCTATTACATTTTACACCTGTTCCGTCCGTATTTGCACTATACTTACAATGCGAATGATCGTTCCATCCTTCAGCATGAAACAATTATTCCTATTGTCATCGCAATGTTTATAATACCCATCAGTTTCCAATTTTTTGTATTGCGTCACAGTTTTGTTTGGGAAAATGGGCAATAATGGTCCATTGTGATGGGAACCTTTACAAATATATTTTCCCAGTATTGCTAATGATTTTAGAACCGATCCCCGCTGCAGTTCTCCATAACGTCTTGCCAATTGCTGCAATGGTTTATCCGATTTTCTTATTAATTTCTTCAAACTACCTAAAAAATTTTCAAAAGGAAATGCGCTAAAATTATCCAACACTCCAAATTTTCGAACATCATTGCACAAATGGAGTAAGTTGTGGACATTGTGAGAAACATATTGTTTCCCATACAATACCTCGAAATGTTCAACAAAATATTCTAATAATTCCTCAGCATATTTAATATTCTCTTCACTATTAATTAATATAGGGCTAACTAACACACTGACAGCCACGTGCAGTGTTAAAAAATGTTCGTATATATTTTTCGATAGTACACGCTTCAGTACAATAGGACCTGTGTACAGTAGAAATTGCCGAAATTCCGTAGCTTTCCAATAATTGATGTCCGTCAAAGTTCTCGGTTTTCGGGAAAACTCACGCGGTACAGAAATTCCAGCCAATAGTAAATGTTCCGATATCGTGTTCTTAGCTTGTCCACCAATCCTTACGTTTAACGGTCCCTTAATCCACAATAGCAAGAGCTTCTTCATAACTCCCAGACAAATTAAGTGCATATAGTCTAGGGGCACATTTGATACTAACCCAATATTTGGCACTTTTAACAAACCACTTGTACCTTTATGGTAATCTTCGTCGGTTTGCCGTAAAAAATCTTCGTCTGTTCTCGCTGTATCAGGCACTTCGCTATAAGGGAAACACGTAGTTCTGTTAACTGATTTCCCAACAATTGTACATTTCGAGCATCTCGAAAAGCCTGTATGGCCTTTTGTATATAATACAAACGATTTCGCTGGAGCATCACAGATAATTTTTGTTAACCTAATAGAAAATTTATTATTATCATAAATAAACCCATTGTTTATGAAATATGTTATTTCATCAATGAATTTGTCCAACAGCTCGTTGGATGACTCTGGTTTCTTATACCCATAATAGATTCCAACAATCTGTATTCGTTTGAAAATTGTATCCGATACTAATATGGGCCAGAAACTGTTGGAGGAGGACCTTGACAACGGCAAGCCATCAATATTTAAAGACAGATCTATATACAGGGTCATCGTTTAATCCTGCAACCCGCGCGCGCGCGAACTTGTAAAATGGCAACACCGCCTCACGGACGCATTCCACTACAACCATGCACCGTCCCGATGTTCGGAGTGCTGCTAGCGACCGCTGGACAGTAGTGATGCCCGAGCTTCGAGAATTTTGGGCTGGTCTCTTTCAAATTAACGTTGCAATGAACTATTCAGAATTTTCCGGCTCAGGATGAAAAATTCGGGGCCTTTTTCGTATAACTTTTCAACTATAAGAGATATCGGAATACAATTTGCGCAGAAAAATGAGGAAAAATTATTCCCACTTAATGATGGATAATTTAACATATTTTACGTTTACTTAATTTTTCTTTTATCAATTTTTCAACCATAATTGTTTAAAAAGCTTTTGCAAACTGTTTATTTGATAATGTATTTAACACTGTTTTTAAAATTTGTGGTGTTGATAAACAATAGGCTAGTTGTTTCTGTATCATTACTTTCATAAATTGAGAAATTAAATTTTTATTCAATTATGTGTTAGTTCTGCAGACCTCAGAATCTATTGTTTGAAGGGTGGCGAAAAATCTTTCCGTACAAGGGTATAGCGCCACGGTCAACCCTGTCGTACCTAAAATTTTTGAAATTGAGACGGGTACAAGATCAGTTGACATTATTTTCAAACCTCATTACAGTAATCTGGGGTGCAAGTGGTAAACCGATCATAAAAGCGGAGCGCGCGGCTCGGTTACCTGGGCCGGGATATTCCCAATACCTAGCTCTTTGCGACGCTAAAATTTTCGAAGCTCGGGCATCACTCTTATCCAGCGGTCGCTGGCAGCCCTCTGCTGGGCCGGTGCATGGTTGTAGTGGAATGCGTCCATGAGGCGGTGTTGCCATTTTACAAGTTCGCGCGCGCGCGGGTTGCAGGATTAAACGATGACCCTGTATTGTACGCTAATATTTGCCTCAACGTACATTTGAGCATAACATTTTAGCATCTGTTCTACACCAAGATGTAAGTAATCTCCCCCTTGTATTTTGTTACAATTACTTGTACGGGGAGTGTGTAACAATGTCCTGGCATCTTTCGGCAGTAAGCATTTGGGCACGTACGATAAAAAAATGGTCAACAGTTCGTTGATGGCTTTATGCGTAATATTATTTCGTAGTGCCCAGTTGGACAAATCCTGTCTTAATGTCGCAGGGCTCTCCGGTTCATTGTAATCAACAATATCATTCGCTGATTCGTCATCGGATGTGTCATAATCCAGTATGCAATGATAGTATTCATTATTATCATCAAATAATGAATTAGTGTTTTCTTCTTCATCACTTTCACAAATATCATTGTTGTGAATATTCCTCAAATGGTCATTGTCGGTGCACGGTACTTCATCGCAAGACTCGTACACTTCCTGCGAACTATTTAGTTCAGAATTTTTATATTCGAAGTACTGTGAAGAGGTAGGAAGCTCATCAATTGCCAATTCCGCATCAGATTGATTTATTTGGCTTTCATTATCCTTCAAATATTGCTGAATTCTCCTCCTTTGATGTCTAGCAGAACATAGGCTATAGTCTTTCCTAATACGTTTGTTATCCGCCATAATAACCTGAAGATATTTCATGTACAAATGAGAAGTTAGTTATAACAATTTGTTAAACAGCATATGGCTGCACTACGGTATGACCCAACCAACGGAATGAACTGAAATTTTTAGGATTTGGGCTTAAGGGGGAGAGAAGGCCTAATATCCAATTTCAGTTGCGGGTATTTGTTACTTTCTGAGAAATTAATAAAAAACCTACGCAAAATACATTGAAATTTACCTATACAGACGTTACTAAATCTTTTCGTCGCCGTCGATTGTTTCGCAGTCGACGATAGGTATAGGGATACGGTAACATAAACTGGACGCAAGCCAAGTGTATAAATAAATGTATGTTAATCAAAACGTGTTGATCATTTCCAAAATCTGTCGGATATAGTTTTCCGTTAGGTTTTGCGTACGAACTCATACATTATTGCTGTTTACTTATTCAGAGACAACGCATTCGACTTTCCATTACAGATGTGCGGATTGTTCCGAGACTCGGATTCCCGACCCTCCGGACGGTTCGGAAAAGTTTCTAGCAGGATCGGGCGGCTCTCGATACTATCGTATTGCTCGAGATCCCGAGACTCGTTTTAAAAAGTGTCAGAACATTTTCAAAAGTCACTGTATATAGATTTCAATGTCTTATGCCGAAAGTTTTTTATTAATATCTCAGAAACTAACAAATATCCGCAGCTCAAATTTTATATTAGAGGTTCTTTCCTCCTCCCGCCTAACTCCTCAAAATGAAAGTTGATTGCGTTGGTTGGATCATACCGTACTATATCCAACTATATACTTGAGATGATCTATCAGCAGTGGTACTTACCAGATGTTAAAACGCAACTTATTTATATTTTCTGCGAGACAATGTAATTGGCAATTGTGGACAATGCACGTCCAGAATTTAAACGTGGTTCGCGCCGTGATAACACAATTTTAAAATATATATATAACAAAACACTAATACGAAGTATAAAAAGGATAAAAAATAAGTATAATATAATGTAAAAAAGAAAGTAACTCGAAAGTTCAAAATCAGAGATGCTTGTTCTTTCAGAGTTTACTTCGACTAAACGAGCCATCGCACGCAGGGTTGGCCGAAGGCAGGGGCGACAGGGTTGACACGATCTCTTCGCGTAGAGATAACATGATGTTACATAGACCTAAGTATGTACATATACACTGTATACACTCGAAAGCGTATCTCCACTCATTTGGAGACACACTTAGTGAAAGTTTGACAACGTAGCGGAAGAGCTTCCACACTCGAAGCGCGTGACGAGGCTGGTCGCAGGCCGCCAGGCATCCCAGCGTGGGCCCTTCGAAAACTCAATTTATGATAGGTATCCGCAATTGGCAGTGGGGCCGTAAACGAAAGTTTCGAAGGGTAAAAACATGCTTTGTTCAAAATTAAAGTAGGAAGCGAACGGAAAGCGCATTTCTCAAAAATAGCTTCTCTGCCGCGCGTGTCATAAATTGTGCTGACCATTTACACGCCAAATGTTCGTATTTGGTCGTGCCGTTTAGGGTTGCCACCCGTACTTTAAAATAAACTATCTTACGTTATTATAGGTAAATGTACTCTATACTTTTGAATAACAATAAAGTACGCGAAAATTTATTTCACAATTAATGATATTATGGGGAAACGTAAAGCAATATTATTATATTCCATCTGTTCCTACCACTTCAGCATTTACTGAGAGAGTTTTCTCTGTCATAAATGTGAAGTGGCGGTATGAAAGAAACAAGGCCTCTCTCAATCTAATAAAAAACGAATTATTTATATATTTCAATATGAATATTGAGTGCAATGATGCCATTGGGACATTTGAAAATAATAAAAACTTACTTTGTAATGCTAAAAGCAATAGAAAATATGTTTGGAACAAATAAAAACTAATAAGATTAAAATGTACTTTTCATTTGTTGAGCGTACTTTTTGTATACGTGACGAAAGCAAATGTACGTTATTTTTTTGTAAAAAAGGTGGCAACCCTACATGCCGTTGGCCGCTACAGTTTAAAGAATTTTCATGTTTTATGAAGATGAAGCGCAGGAATGCAAATTTCCACGCGCAGTCAGCGGACTTCCCGTTTCGATCCTTTGTACCTCCGCGAGGTATCTTGAATGCATCTTGCTACCAGCGAGACCGTAAAATCTGTAGCCTGTTAAAAGAAACGCATTTCGAGTATTGGGAGAAGGGAATTGACAGAAATATTACAATGAAAGTACGCGTCACGTTGGTTGAAATTCTTTTTCCAACGAAAGGTCGTGCTTAATAGCTTCGGCGAAAAAAATACAAGACACGTACAATTCAGCGGAGGTCCTTAAGAAATAATCCTGGCAAGTCATTTAACTTTGCTAGGATCGGTTAGAAACGTTTTATTACTTTATTGGTAATAGCACAGGTATATCCGCATAGGTCCTAAGCCGTAGGGGCGAAAGACGATTAAAGGGTCCCACAGCCTGGGGGAACCTTTAACCTGCAGTTAAATCCGCGCGGACAAGGTGACGCGGAAAGTAACAAGACAATTAGAGGACAACCCAATTATAAAAGCGAAAATATGAGATTGGTGTTAGTCATGTACTAATGTAAATACCAAGCCCGTGCATACGTTCAAATTAGGCACAAAATGTTGAAATTTTGTCTTTTGCGGTTCATCTTGATAAAACAGCCATTTGAAAATGATCAAATTATTCTGGAAATTATAGTGCTCCCTGAATTTTTACCAGCAGTGTATTTTACCTGAAACGGGGCGCGCCGCTGTCCTTAACAGCTTCCTAAGTTCCTACGACGTTCAATATGTAAATTATCAACAAGAGACAGGCTTATTTTATACACAATTTTTCACCGAATGTGGTAGTATTTTTTCGGATTTATAAAATCGCGACCTTCAGCCTAAATTCGTTAAATAAATCTTTCTTTATAATTGTCATTATTGTAAAAACGATTTTTTAACCTTAAACTTATTCTTTATTTCGCCACTCTTCATTTTTGTCTTATTGTCGCCTGTAGAATCACCCCCTAGAATATCCTTGATTATCAGTAAAGTAATACCCTGTATAGGTATGTATTAATACGTATGCCCAAAGTTTCATAACTTCTTTAATTATCGATATCTTGCCTTGTGTAAGACAATTCGACGCTGTGCGAAGAAGGCTGGTCGTTGCATGGTGGGTCTGTTTAGTGTTTATTTACGGTGGAACGGCTATGGCGATGAATGCAAGCGGCCGTTCCAATGTGCGGCCGGCGACGGTCCCACTAGTACAAGGGAGAAACAGATGCATACTTCTCCCTTGCACTAGTGGGACCGCCGCCAGCCGTTGTCGCCGGCCGCGCATTGGAACGGCAGCTTTGCTATGACCCCGATGCAAGGACGCCTTTGCCGATCCTAAAGTGTTTCAAGGGTCGAGGGGTGTGGAAAACCCGACTGGGCCCGTGACTTCGGCACGCGGGCGATCCCTGCAGAGTTTTTCAAACGAACGGACGTCTGGGGTACAGATGCAAATTTCACGTAATTTCAAAATGTAATTGTGTAATAGATTACAAATTATTTTTTGTAATCGTAAATTTAGGTAGTTGACAAAATTGGCGTCAACTACGTCAATTTGCGAGAGAGTCCGATCGTCAGCGTTCTTTTCATTCGATTCAATCTCAAAAACCATACGATCACCTGTTGCTTTGTATGATACTCGTCCGTGTGCGATATTATGTTTTTCTGATCGAATTGAAAGAATGCCGATGGTCCGACTCTCCCGCTCGCATGGCGTACTCAGTGGCCGTTCGGAGTGAGAGCGAATCATGGTGGGCAATAATTTGTCACGACGGTGCCGTCGATGATCAGTCGAAAGATGATACATTGTTGCGTCTGGGGACGCAACGAAAACGATGCGTCACGGCGCCACAGTGGGACAAACTGCTCCTTTTTGTGTCAAAATCGTAGAACTCTTGATAGGAATAAGGTAGAGGGATGAAACTTTTTTGAGGTTAAAGCTAAGATATTGCAGATTAAGAGAAAAATGTTTAGAATGTATCAAAAACAAGTTTTGACCTTGAAAACCTAAGTTGAAGTTGACATTTTCGACGAAAATTTCGGTTTATCCGTTATAATTCGTGGTTGAAGTTTTTCCTTTACTTGTTATACATCATTTCTTATAGATTTTGACGAGTGAATACGTACGTTATTTACTGCAAATATGAATGTGTAATTATAAAGAAATTTACATTTACTTTAAAATACTTTTCTGCCAGTTTAACGAAGAAAGCGGATATGACAGCGATGTGTTAAAGCACCAAACCTTGACCATTTTTCTTGTCACCGTTTAGGCATGGCTGTAATTTAAAAGCGGTTTATTGCGGGTAATTTGTAACGGCTCTAGGCTTATGTAAGCCAGATGCCGCACAGTGGGGCTGGAGAGGAAAAAAATCTTAAAATGAAAGTTGTATTTTTATGAATCCATCACTATATCCTGATAGCCAATAGACCAACGTATCTAACGTATATAACAGATATGTCATATTCATGTTAATTGCAATGAAAAATTGATCTGAAGTTGACCTTTCGTATTCTAACGGGAAACGTGTCAATATTCGTACTATATATAAACTTTATTATTCCCCTAGGGGTTATAATCTTCCCATACATACCTACATATACAGTCCTTAAATCTACCTTATCCTATATCTTCTCCTCCTCCTTCTTCCAACCTTAACCTATTCTTAACCTATTCTTAATTCTACTCTCGCTCGCTCGCTTGTCCGCTCTCCCGTCACCTCTCCCCCTCCTGGACCTCCGCTTCCACTCGCCGCCCTTTCACTCCCATCTCTTCATTCGCCTCACCACTCACCCCTCTTTTCCTCCACATTCTTCCCTTCTTTCCTCTAAACTTCTTAACCACTCCTCTCCCTGCCCCTCCTCCCCCAAAACCTCGTCCACCATCTCTTGCCATCCCCTTTCTATTCCCCACCCCATACATACCTCCCACACATGCTCCCAAGACTCCTCATCCCAGCCACATACCCTGCACCTCCTTTTCTCCCCCTCCTCCCAATACCTCCCCCCTCTCATTCCATTTCCCAACCTAAACTTGGCCACCCTTTGCCATCTACTCTCCCCCCATCCCTTTCTCAAATATCCCGGTATCCCCGGGCCCTTTACCCTCCCATACCATTTGTTAAATTTCGACTCCCCTATCTTCAACCACCTTTCCTCCTCCTGCATCTTCCTTTCCCTATCCACTATCTCCTCACCTCTTACCTCCCCCCTTTCCCTTCCCCTTTCTACCTCCTCAACTGTCCACCCCCTTTCCCTGAAGAACTGTTCCCTTTCCTTTTCCCACCCCTCCAACACCTTTCCCCTCTTGAATCTCCCCTTCATCTCCTCCCAGCACAACCTCGCTAACTCCCCTCCTTCTCCCTCTTCCAATTTCCTTTCATACCCCCACGCCCTCATCCCTGCCCTACCCCTCAACTTCCCCCTTTGTAACTCCTCTCTTACCATGTAACCTGGCGTGTCCCTACCCACCCCCAACACCCACTTCAAGAATCTGTCCTGCAGCGCCTCTACTTTTCCCCTCTCTTTCCACCCCCACACCTCCACCCCATATCCCACCACTGCCCACACCAATTTATCAAATAGCCAGATCCTTCTGCCCCAATCCTTTCCAAATAGTCTTTTTCCCAATCCCCACACCTTCCCCATTACCGCTGCCCCCTTCCTCACTCTCTCCTCCACATGTTGTTCCTGACCTCCATTTCCCATCACCGTATACCCCAAATACCTATAACTCCTCACCTCTTCCAACTCCTTCCCCTTCCACCTCCACGACACTTTCTTCCACCTCCCCCCCCCCCCCTCCTACACCTCATTACTTTCGTCTTCTCAATATTCACCTGTAAACCCTTCTTGTCCATGTACCTTTCCAACTTTGTTATCATTCCCCTCATCCCCTCTTCATCTTCCGCTATCATAGCTATGTCATCCGCATATGCTAGCGTGTAGACCTTCCTATCCCCCACCTTTACCCCACCCCATCCTCCTCTTTCCAGTTCTTCGTCCATGTCCGCCAATAACAAGGTAAACAGGCTGGGGCTTAATGGGCACCCCTGCCTGACCCCCCTTGCGGTCCAAAACCTCTCCCCCTCTTCATCCCCCACCCTCACCCTACATATCGTCTCCTGTAGAACCTCCCCGCACCTCTCCACTATCCCTTCCCTTACTCCCCTCTCTCTCAACGCTTTCATCAGTACCCCCCTGTCCACCGAGTCAAACGCAGCCTTCAAATCCACAAACAGAACCACCATCTTCTTCCCCTTCCTCACCACTTGCCTGTTCACCAGATAATTCAGAACATAGATGTTATCTACGCATCCCACCCCCCTCCTAAACCCCGTTTGACTCGGTGGCAGCATTCCCTTCCCCTCTACCTCCATTCTTAGTCTTTCCGCCAACACAGATGCATATACCTTATATGCAGTCTGCGTTAGCGTTATTCCCCTATAGTCTTCCGGTTTCTCCCCTGCCCCTTTCTTTAGTACCGGAACCACAACTCCTTCCCTCCACCCTTCCGGCCACCCCTCCCCCCTCCACACCCTATTACATATTTTCCACAACCACTCCTCCACTTCACCACCCCCATATTTCCACACCTCATTTTGTATCTCATCCCCCCCCGGCCTTTCCATCTTTCAGGTTCCTCACCACTCTTTTTATTTCTTCTCTTCCTATCTCACTCTCCCCGTCCTCTTCCCTCCTTCTCTCTCCTCCCCTCCTTACCCTCCACTCCACCCCTCCCAGCAACCCCCTAAAATACTCATCCCACTCCCTTATTTCTATCCCCTCCTTTATCCTCCTTCTCGTCTTCCGTCCTCTGTTCACTACTTTCCATACCTGACCCTCCGTTCTTACCCCCTCCACTTCCTTTTCCCACCTCTCCCTTTCCCTTTTCTTTTTCTCCTCGCACATCTTCCCATACTCCCTCTTCCTCAACCTGTACACTACCCCATCCCCTCCTTCCCTTCTCCACTTCCTCAGCTCTCTCCTCACCTTACTCTTTTCCTCTTTGCATTCCATATCCCACCATCCCCCTTTCTTTTCCCCCTTCCCCATCTTATCTACTGCCTCCTTTATCCTTCCCCTTAGCTCTCTCCAATCCTCATCCACTCCCCTCTCCCCACCTCCCTTTTCCCAAAAACCTTCATAAACTCCCTTCTACCTTCTTCTGTCCAATTTTTTCTCTCCCCCTTCCTCCCCTTACCCTTTTTCCCACTACCTCCCTCCTCCCTCCCCGCTCCTTTCACCCACACCACTACCGGGTGGTGATCCGAGTCCACTCTCTCCCCTACTTCCAGCCTTTCCACCCTCTCCCTTGTGTCCTCATTCCCTATCACATAATCTATTACCGAATTCCCCCTCCCCCCCGTAAACGTCCACTCCCCTTCCTCATCCCCCACCGTATTTCCATTCATTATACCCCATCCCCTTTCTTCTAAATATCGGCATAGCCTCCTTCCTTCTCCATTCACCTCCTTATCCTTCGATCTTCTGCTTCCCATTCTCCCTTCTCCTTCTACTTCCTCCTCCCACACCTCTCCCCCCTCCTCACCTGTCCTCGCATTAAAGTCCCCCCCTATTATAACCCTTACTCCCTTCTCCCTTTCCTCCGTCCATTCCCCTAATTCCTCCATCTTCCTTTGCAGATCCTTGTTTATATATACCCCCACTATCTTCCACCACTCCCCCCCCATCCTCACTTTCTTCATCATCACACCCTCCTTTTCATCTCTACCCCCCTCCCCCATTTCTATACCCCTTCTCAC
This sequence comes from Andrena bicolor, assembly GCA_960531205.1. Classification (NCBI taxonomy): domain Eukaryota; kingdom Metazoa; phylum Arthropoda; class Insecta; order Hymenoptera; family Andrenidae; genus Andrena; species Andrena bicolor. Next base: position 81,004 of record CAUIJW010000183.1, read on the forward strand.
CCCCATCAACATACCTCCCATCGCTCTTCCCTTCTTACTCTCCCTCCTCGCCCACTGCCTTTCCCATATATAACCCTTGGGCAACTTTTTCTCCACCCACTCCCACTCCCTCTCCTCCAGCCACGTTTCGCTGAAAATCACCACATCCCATTCTTCTAATCCTTTCCAGAACTCGTCATCTTTCCTTCTCATTCCTGCTACATTCCAGAAAGCCACTTTGTAACTGCTATCCTCCCTCCCTTTCTCCCTACTCCTTACATCCTCCCACCCCTCTACCCTCTTCACTCGTTTCCCTGTCCCTCATACCATTTTTTCCCCCAACTCGTCCCACCTTCTTACCTTCCCATCCACCCACATCTTCATGTACCCCACTTGAACTTTTCTTCCCCTCTCCCTTTCCCTTTCCGCCTCTCTCTCTACCTTCCATCTTACCCTCCTTTCCTCCTCCGTAAGATCATCTTCTATTCTCTCCCTCCTTCCCCTGAGTTTTTTCTTAGCCTCCATCACTTTCCGCTTATCCTCCCTACTCCCCAGCTTTACCAACACCATTCCGCCCCCTTCCTTTCCCGTTTTTCCTATCTTCATAACCTCCTTTATTCCCGTCTCTTCCACCCCTATCCTTTCCCACAGCTTCCTTATTTCCTCCTTCACCTCCTTCCCCTCCACCCCTAACCCCCTCACAACAACATTATTCCTTCTCCCCTCCCTTTCCTTTTTATCTTGCCTTATCTCCATTCGTCTAACCCTACATCTCCATTCCTCCCCTACCCCTTCTCCCTCATCTACCTTAGCCCCCTTTTTCATTTTTTCCTTTTCCCATCCCAATACCTTGTCGAACACCTCGTCCATCTTCTTATCTCTACTCTCCCACCTGTCCATCCTTTCCTCCATCTTTTCTCTCCTTGCCCTCTCTTCCCTCATCTCCTTTTCCCACCTCCTCCTCTCCTCTCTCCATTCCTCCTCTACCCTCTTTCTCTCCCCGAGGAGAGAATATTCGTACTAGATTGTCGAATTTTTTCTGAATTCCTCTAGATATTTTTGTTTTTTCACCGCATGTATTTCGAATGTGTATAGTCTCAGCTTATTTGTGACATAAATATTTTTCAAAAATTCTTCACCGTAATCCCACTATACGACTTCAAAGGAAGCTACCTAGTATTTCAAGCTTTCATTAACTCTTTTAGGTTTATAAAAAAAGCTCCGCCTTCCTCCGGGCTCTAGATAGTACTAATTGAAAGCAGATACCATCTACTAACAGCCCTCCAAAAATTGGCTGCATATATTTGCAAGTTTGGCTGTTATTAATACATAATCACCCGAGTGCGCTGTGCATGCGATTTCGCAGAAACTCATCACAGCGGTATTTCTCACTATTTTTGCCCAGTTTCTATTTTCTATTATTTTTTATAATTTTAGTTTGTATGGACATGTAATATTATGATCATTAAATAATAAAAAACAATAAAATAACAATAAAAATTATAAATAAAGTATTGTTACTATAATCGATACACAGCAAACATATTTCATAATTATTTACCAATACTTAAATAACATTCCTTTTTTCATTATAAATTTTTACGCGGTTTGTAAATATTAAAATTTTACGTGCATTTTCTACATAAGAAAGTATAATATTGGTTCATTGTAAATAGTAATGTATGTGTAATATGAGTGATACATATGAGTCTGTATATTAGCGTGAATGAGTCTTTTATGTAAATAGTTGTAAATGTTATAAGATATCAATTATTTTATAAAGTGTACATGCGCATGTTCATTTCTAAAAGTCATGTTCTATTAATAACAAAAATGATAAAATATTAGTTATAGCTTCAGCAATTTTTCCATTTATTATAGTGCAATACAGAATATTATTAACATTACTTTATTATGTCATTTTCGTCGTTTAATGTTATATGTTATAATTCAATTGTGTTATTTTCTTTCTCTATTATTTTTCATACTGTTCGAAAATAATTAATACATTGTTTATGTAATATTACATATTTATTAGTTCATAATTATCATATATGGTTTTTGTATTGTGACGAGACACTATTTTTCGCGCGGTATTATTTCAACTCTCCCCCATAAATCACTCCATAACTCCACCGAAAGTCCCCAAACTTCAACTCTCACCCCTTCTTTCCCAATCGCCGATCGCCTTGACGATGTACCTTAGCGGTCCCCATCTCAAGACGATCGGTACGAAATCCCCTTTCCTTATTCGCCCTACGAGACACGATCTCTTCCCTCATATTTAAATTTAAACAAGTCCCTCGCCCCAAAAACTCCTTATCTCGAGACCACGTCTCACCCCCTCTCCATGACCAAAGAAGTCAAAGCCACGCTCACCCCTTTCCAATCAAACCTCCAAAAAACCCATCCAATAGGTTGAGTATCTCCCCATCAGAAACCTACGTAAGACCCCGAAAGTCTTGTCGCCACGAATATTTCATCCACGTGTCCTTAACTAATTATAGACGCATACCCTATAAAAACCCCGGAAGTCCTATTGCGACGCATATTTCGTAAGTAGGCCAAAGTCCATACCGCGCGTACCCTTCATACCTAACAATCATGTAAAATTCATATAAATACAAGGGCCCGGGAGACAGAGGTCCTCTTTCTGCAGAAACATCACGCGGAGAGTATCTTTATAACTATCAAGTGTTTAGAATCAATTTCAACGAATTACTCATCGATATTCATCGTAAGCAATTAATATTAATATTGTTACACGGTATATCACCCTCATTTATTTCTCATGTACTATTGCTAACTCTTACCATTTATATTACTATTTCATGCTTATTGCTATATATTGCTATCATTGCTAATTCTTATTGTTTTATACCATTATTATCCGCTTATTGCGACGGTCTATTATTTCATGCCTATTGTTTTATATCTCTGCCACGATTTATATTCATGTACATCATATCCATACATATATCTTTATAAATAACCATTTATATAATTGTTTTGTGTTAACGCTAAACGCCTAACGCATTATTATAAACTAAATTACCTGCACAATAATATGCATGGCTTATTTGGTGCTACTAACTGAATAAACCAGTTTCATTTAATTCACGCTTCGAGTTATTGTGTTAAATCCTCGGAACGAAGGTTCCCTTCCAAAACAAACTGCTGCAACAGCTGATCGGGCTGCGCGAACACCGGAGTTCTTATAATATTTACCGGGCTTACTTTTACATAGCTCGCGTTCGACCAACGTCTAGACGAATTTCGCGGAATAGCACGGGCGGCTTCTTATGACAATGCAACCGTAAATCCGATTACCAAAACTAAAGTAACAACCACAAGTGGTCTAACGGGTGTCTCCCTGGCGCGCGATTACCTTTAAACCTTCCCTGGTCGATTAGCGTGCAGGATTTAAGATCCTCGCCTGATTTCCCCCTAAACCTAGTGTGTAGGATTTTACGTTCTCGCCTGACTCCCGAAAACCCTCAGCGTGCAGGATTACACATTCTCGCCTGATTCCCTAAAATCCCCAGTGTGCAGGATTATACGTTCTCGCCTGACTCCCGAAAACCCTCAGCGTGCAGGATTACACATTCTCGCCTGATTCCCGAAAATCCTCAGTGTGTAGGATTTTACGTTCTCGCCTGATTCCCGAAAACCCTCAGTGTGTAGGATTTCACATTCTCGCCTGATTTCTTACCCCACATAGTCATCGTCCCCAAAGACCTCAACCCAGGACGTGACATAATTTTGGTGACAGCGGTGGGATCTCGTTAACTGTCAAAAGGGAAATAGATTCTCTAAAAGTACGGTACCCACAATTGCCTATTTAGCATGTATACAGAACACGTTAGTCCGTGGAAACCAGCTCACACGAGCCACCAATTACAAAGTTTGACGGCATTCATACAGTGGATGATCTGCGTTTCTGGGACCATTGTAGCAAATAACGAAGACGACGAAATTTGCTTAAATTGCTCCCAGCTAGATCCAACAAATACGGTGACAGTATATCGAATTCATTACTACCAAACGCCCTATACGTTCCCTAATTGCCCTCGGTGCAATAATATACTACTTCAAACGCGTCCCATAAGCAGATGCAACGCGTGCACAGAACATTACCTTCTCTCAAGGGAGTTACAATCAATCGAATAATTACCACCAGGGATAGAACGTCCTGATTTTTAAATAACGGCTGCCGGACGCCGAAAATGTCAAATTACTTAAGAAAGTAGAATCGAACGAATTTAACATGTCCGTGTACGACGAAACCGAGGACTCTTGCGTAATGGATCGAGACGCGGGCCCTCCCATTAAAACTGTAGAAGCCGCGGCTTACGAATTAATGGACCGGGTGCAATTGTTAATGCATAAACAAGTTGAAATGGAAAGCTTGCATGCGAAATTTGCTACAAATCCGGAACCCAATACGCGTTCGGGCGTAGTCACCGGATCGGGCGGCCCCACGTTGGAAGGTCTTTCCGACCAGATGCAAGCCATGCGCGGAATGATAGAAAAACTTCTTTCACCACCGCCAATGGCAACTAGCAAACCAGTATTAAATTATAACAATGTTCCGGACCAGGGTCCATCGCCCCAGATCAAATTAAAGGACGCTATAGAAACAGTCCCAAATTTTAACGGTCACAACATGCCCGTTTTGAAATTCGCGAGAGCCTGCAATAGGGCTAAGGCTCTGGTTCCCTCGCAAGCCGAACCCCAGCTAGCGAGGTTGTTGAGAAATAAGCTGCAAGACCATGCGTACTTGGCTGTTGAGGATCGGGTCTTCGACTCCGTAAACGATCTAATCAAACGACTTAAACGTACTTTCGCCCCTGCTAAAACGTCGGACCACTATCGTGGAGAACTCGCCAACGTTATTAAAGGAACCAACGAGCACATGTTGGAATATATTTCACGCGTTAAGGACCTCCGATTCACTATCTTAGAAGAGGATAAGGAATATTACCACGACTTCGCACGGAATCACCCTCAGGATTTAGATCGCCTAACATTAAATTCCTTCATCGATGGCCTCCCGCCCCACATAAGGACAAGATTACTCCAACAACAATTCGAAACCCTCGACGAAGCGTTCGATCAAGCAATTCTCGTGGATAAAAAGATTGATATGGATCGCCTCAGGTTCTCCGAACAGAAGGCTCCCAAAATAACCTGCCAACTTTGTGATAAGACAGGTCACGACGCACGGTCCTGTTGGAACAATCAAGGTTCAGCCTCCCAACTTCCCGAAAGACACCCTTTAAACCGCGCTGCGGAATACGGGTACCAAACACCCAAACCCCAGGTCTCCCATTGGAACGAAAACCGACTTCCTCCTCCTCCGAGATCTACAGAGTCACAAATCTGCGGATATTGCAAGAAGCCCGGACATGTGACCTCAGAATGCAGAAAACGCATCAGCACCATCACCAAGGATCCAAGAACCTTGTGGGAAACAGAGTCAGGAATTACTCCTCCGAGCACCGATGGATGCGTCTCGTGGAGTGAGCCACGCAGGAGCACACCCACTTACGATTCAACCCAAGACACCAGGAATACCGTAAAAATCGGCACAGTTCAACTAAATTCAGTTAACGAAGCCCCGTCTGTGATAATGCACTCACCAGACTTCCGGAAAATAATTGAATTAATGATCGACACCGGTACTGAGGTAAACGTATTAAAACTTCAGGCCGTAAAACGATTTCGGGACATAGATCCGACGCAGCAAGTGCTATTACAAGGCATCTCTCCGAACCCTACCTCCACCCTTGGAACAATAAAGGTAACCATTTTGGGCGATGATGTCCACGTTCAAAGTAGTTGAAGATGACTTCCCAATCAAAACTCAAGGAATAATAGGGTCAGGATTCCTGACGGAGAAAAATGTAACAATAAACTACTTCACGAAGCAGTTGGACCTCAATGGGATTTCCATCCCATTCGTAAACAAGAATTCAGTCGTGTTACCGGCGAGATTACAACCCTCCTTTTTCGTACATACAGCTAATCCGGACCTAAAGGACCAGCTGAAAATTATAAACTCCAGCGAGATTAACACTCTACCTACCATGCCTGCCATCGAATTAGAAAATTTGGATAGAACAATTCCAGAACACAAACCAGTACGACCAAAAGAGACTACGACGCCGACAGGTATCACTCCCATCCCTGACCTAATAAAAAACAAGTCCCTCTTAACCCTGGATCCGTCGATCCACCATCTTGAGGCATCCGCGACGATGTACCAACTCTTACCCCCTGCGCCATATGCCAAATCAACCCTTCCCCTAAAATCCCAAGAGTCTCTTGCGGCTACGTTGGAACCAAAAATAATGGAAAAATCTGGAGAAATTCCTACAAAGGCAGGACAATCAATTCAGTCAATCTTCAAAGAACCCCCGAATCCCGGGAAGAGCAATAAGGTCGCTGACGCTGCACCTCATACACCAAAACGAATTAAAGAATTCCTTGGTCTGACCAGATATTACAGAGGGTTTATCCCAGAACTTTCTAAAACTGCTCACCCATTGACCTCATTATTGAAGAAAGGCACACCATTTGACTGGGGACTGTCCCAGCAAACAGCTTTCGACTACTTTAAACCAGTATTGCAGAAGGAAATCATCCTGCAACGCTCGAATTTTGAACTGAAATTCCACGTCACTACAGACGCCTTATCCCATACTTCCCATGCAGTGGAGGCATGCGCCAAACGACCACGCGAAAAACCTAACTACGACTTGGAGGACTGGCCCAAACGTAGACCAAGCGGTCCCAAGAGGCCTGGATTCTCAAAATCGCCGATCCATGCGCCAACGAGTGGCAGCAACCCCGTCGACCCTGCAATACCCACATCCAGCGCTCACCTAGGAAAAGTACCCAAAAGGATTCAACTGCACGGAAAGATGCGCCGGAAAATATCACCTGTAGAAATTCCACTACCATCCTCTCCAGAAAACATACGTGAACGACTAACTACAACGAAAGTAGACAACACTTATATATTACCCATACAGGGTTTATTCATAAAATATTTTGTGTACGTGCTCCTCAGCCTATACACATCAATTAAGAAAGCCGACACATTTATTAAAAGATTCATTTGTGACTTCGAAGCTCCTAGAGCCACCCTCACCGACCAAGCAGCAAATTTTACTCGCAATTTCACGCAAGCAGTACCACGGAAATGTAAAATCCAACAATTCCGAACCACAGCCTTTCACCCACCGTCTAACGGCTCTTTAAAGAGATTGCATCTCGTTTTGACCGAATGTTTAAAATTGTTAATCGGTAGATACAGTGACTGGGACGAATGGACCAACTTGGCCGCGTTCTCGTACAATACCGGTGTCCAGAAGGGCACTGAATATACTTCACATGAATTATTATTATTCGGGAAATTAGCTCGGATATCCAGCCGGAAACCGGTTCTTAAAGACATCGAAAATGAAACACACTATGGTTATCTTTCAAAACTGGGTAGAGAACTACGGTGCAAAAGATGTTACGATCGCCATGACCACGTGCGCGAGAGTCCCGGTTGACCCCTAGTCACCACAAACAAAATACTCTAATCAATTTTTCGCCTAGATCGTTGCTACTGCAACATTTTTGCAACCACCACTCACGTGGGTATGCCGTTAAGAGGGAAGGAAGGAATATCATATCCCTCCTCCCTAAGGTGATCTCATCCGTCATCATCATGGAGGCGCCCCCGGAGACAGTCGTCACCAAAGATGACTGCCCCGCTCCAACATCAGTCAACTGAGAGCAGCTCCAAGATGCCACTGCCCCTTCGCCCCGTATAGACCCCTCTTACGAGTAATTAAATCCACACCCCGCGCCTTATTGTTAAGAAATGTACGAATTTCTTCATATAAGGGGGAAGGTGTGACGAGACACTATTTTTCGCGCGGTATTATTTCAACTCTCCCCCATAAATCACTCCATAACTCCACCGAAAGTCCCCAAACTTCAACTCTCACCCCTTCTTTCCCAATCGCCGATCGCCTTGACGATGTACCTTAGCGGTCCCCATCTCAAGACGATCGGTACGAAATCCCCTTTCCTTATTCGCCCTACGAGGCACGATCTCTTCCCTCATATTTAAATTTAAACAAGTCCCTCGCCCCAAAAACTCCTTATCTCGAGACCACGTCTCACCCCCTCTCCATGACCAAAGAAGTCAAAGCCACGCTCACCCCTTTCCAATCAAACCTCCAAAAAACCCATCCAATAGGTTGAGTATCTCCCCATCAGAAACCTACGTAAGACCCCGAAAGTCTTGTCGCCACGAATATTTCATCCACGTGTCCTTAACTAATTATAGACGCATACCCTATAAAAACCCCGGAAGTCCTATTGCGACGCATATTTCGTAAGTAGGCCAAAGTCCATACCGCGCGTACCCTTCATACCTAACAATCATGTAAAATTCATATAAATACAAGGGCCCGGGAGACAGAGGTCCTCTTTCTGCAGAAACATCACGCGGAGAGTATCTTTATAACTATCAAGTGTTTAGAATCAATTTCAACGAATTACTCATCGATATTCATCGTAAGCAATTAATATTAATATTGTTACACGGTATATCACCCTCATTTATTTCTCATGTACTATTGCTAACTCTTACCATTTATATTACTATTTCATGCTTATTGCTATATATTGCTATCATTGCTAATTCTTATTGTTTTATACCATTATTATCCGCTTATTGCGACGGTCTATTATTTCATGCCTATTGTTTTATATCTCTGCCACGATTTATATTCATGTACATCATATCCATACATATATCTTTATAAATAACCATTTATATAATTGTTTTGTGTTAACGCTAAACGCCTAACGCATTATTATAAACTAAATTACCTGCACAATAATATGCATGGCTTATTTGGTGCTACTAACTGAATAAACCAGTTTCATTTAATTCACGCTTCGAGTTATTGTGTTAAATCCTCGGAACGAAGGTTCCCTTCCAAAACAAACTGCTGCAACAGCTGATCGGGCTGCGCGAACACCGGAGTTCTTATAATATTTACCGGGCTTACTTTTACATAGCTCGCGTTCGACCAACGTCTAGACGAATTTCGCGGAATAGCACGGGCGGCTTCTTATGACAATGCAACCGTAAATCCGATTACCAAAACTAAAGTAACAACCACAAGTGGTCTAACGGGTGTCTCCCTGGCGCGCGATTACCTTTAAACCTTCCCTGGTCGATTAGCGTGCAGGATTTAAGATCCTCGCCTGATTTCCCCCTAAACCTAGTGTGTAGGATTTTACGTTCTCGCCTAACTCCTGAAACCCTCAGCGTGCAGGACTACACATCCTCGCCTGACTCCCGAAAATCCTCAGTGTGTAGGATTTTACGTTCTCGCCTGATTCCCGAAAATCCTCAGTGTGTAGGATTCTACGTTCTCGCCTGACTCCCGAAAACCCTCAGCGTGCAGGATTACACATTCTCGCCTGATTCCCGAAAATCCTCAGTGTGTAGGATTTTACGTTCTCGCCTGACTCCCGAAAACCCTCAGCGTGCAGGATTACACATTCTCGCCTGATTCCCTAAAATCCCCAGTGTGCAGGATTATACGTTCTCGCCTGACTCCCGAAAACCCTCAGCGTGCAGGATTACACATTCTCGCCTGATTCCCGAAAATCCTCAGTGTGTAGGATTTTACGTTCTCGCCTGATTCCCGAAAACCCTCAGTGTGTAGGATTTCACATTCTCGCCTGATTTCTTACCCCACATAGTCATCGTCCCCAAAGACCTCAACCCAGGACGTGACAGTATACCGAATGTTTACGGGGTTTATTACTATTTCATTGGTTAAAAATGCTTAAATTTTATTAATGTTCATATCCATATAACCGTTGGCTGTTAACAAATAATACAAAAAAAAAATACTCAAAAACATTGAGAGACACCGAAGTTATGACATTTTTTCCGCGAATCCTATGCTACGTGCCCCACTGTGTGCCGCGGCTCGAGCCTAGACCCCGAAATGTTTGGGTGCTTTGAATGATGTCGCGAAGTTGAGATTTGCCAGACCCGCGATTGGGGGGTGAGAACAGCTTTCCCTTAGATAAAGACATCTTCCCACCATTGCCATATTCTGCACGCCTATTTTTGTATCCAGCCAAGGACAGGGTTTAGCGTTTTCCTTAGCGTCACTGTGTCCGGCATAACCCTTTCTGTAACCCTCACTTTTTGCAACTTTCTTATTTAATTATATAGTGATTATTAAGTTACCCACGAATATATTCACTTTCTTTTCTTAAATATCTCCTACCAAGTTAATTTGGCGCGGCGTGACTTCCCGGGCGAGGAGGAATCAAAAAGGACATTCGGTCGACGATCGTCTAACGCAGGCCTGCCCCATCGGGTGCAAATACCTCCTGAATTTCTGTGACCCGGGCAACAGCCGAGCGCGGGAGTGGCTACGTTGTTAACCACAGCATGGGTTGCGGGAGAACTGCATGAGTGTGCGGCCGTCCTAACAGCCTCGCACACTCATGCAGTTCTCTCACAAATCTCGCAACGGGTAGCAATGGAACAGTCCCGCGCTCGGCTGTTACCCGGGTCCCAGAAATTCAGGAAGTATTTGCACCCGGATGGGGCAGGCCTGGTCTAACGAGTCGGAACATTTAGTCTGCGAGAGAGCCTTTCAATATATATATAGCGTTACAGTTCTGTTATAAGTCAGCAAATATATATCGCTACAGTTTCGTAATAAATCAGCAAATATAATACCTACTCGCCACAGGAGGCAAAGTTATATTGCGCGATCTGTATTGCAATACACGGGTACACTAATACAAATAGTAATTAATTTCATTTCAATATCAGACACTCCTTGATAGAGTGATGCGTGCACGTGAAAGTAATAAATATGCGAGGTGAAGGATTAACTTGACCGCGTCACAATTCGCGAGCGCCTGCCGATGGTGCGGGTTTACAACCCCTGCTGTTCGGTTTTTCGGTAGTACCTACCCAGGATGGGCATTATTTAAATGACGTATCAAATAAAAGAGACGTTAGTCTTATTCGTCATGAATAAGACTAAACCCGAGTCAATCTTTAATTGAAGCGCTCATGATTGAAGCGATGGGGATTCAATCGCCGGCCACGATTGAATACCTTCCATCGTGGGGTATTCAATCGTTGGCCATGATTGACAACTTCCATCATGGCATTCAATCGTCGGCCATGATTGAATTGCCTTCAATCATGGGGATTCAATCATGATTGAATGAACAGTGTTCTCGTCTTCAATCGTATTTCAGTCGAGTTTCAATCGACTAACTTTGGCGAGCCTCGAGACTCGCGAGAGCCTTTGATCGATGTCGCGCGAGGCCCGAGCGGTGCGACATTGTATCGTTCACTCGTCTAAACTGCCGCACACTGCACAGTGTGCGATTTTGGACAAAAATCGCTAGACAGCGCAAATCTTGACCGATTTCAATGATTTTTTTTTTAAATACTCGTGAAGGGCTCAGCAATAACGGAGGACTGCAGAAAATGCTGTATTTTTTTGTCTAATCTATAAAAAACATTATTTATCATAACATCACATAAAAACATAAACTTTGGGAATTAAAGATATTAAAAATTAATTTTTTGTAAATTTAATATTAGCTATAAAATAAAAAATTTACTTCAAATTTACAAAATTTATGTTTTATATAAACTGCTAAGTATAGCTGATTTAAATCTAATATTTTTAAATTATATTTCAATTTTATTAGTTTTTATCTTATTTTATCCTCTACTAATCTAGTAGCTAGTAAAGGATGCCGAATGCTTAAGCATTTGCTTAAGAATAAGTAACGACTATGAATACCGGCCTATATGTCGTTTCAGAAACAACCGAAATCTGGGGCACATATATAGCGCCATCTGTATTGATACATATATTGGTTATAGATCTCAACATGTATGTGGTTTAAGCCTTCAACGACGACGTTAAGGTGTGATTTCCTAGCAGCGATCGGCCGCGGCTATCCCACCAGCGCAAGGGAGAAGTACTTATGTATGCATCTGTGTCTCTGTTGCGCTGGTGGGACCGCCGCGGCCGATCGCGGCTAGGAAATCCCGTCTTTAGATCTCATCATTTCTCTACGCGGACCGTAAATCTAAAATTGTAGCTTCGGGTACTTATTATTTTTTTCGCGTAGCGGCCGCGCGTCCTCCACACGAATCTAGCCCCAATCAATACTAATACACGGCACACGCCGTTTTGAAGAATGTGAGAGGACTCCAAATGTCAAATTTTAGCTTCGGAAATTCACCCGATTGAAAGATGCAGTTAATTTAGGGAGAGATAGAGCGATAGCGAGAGCGAGAATGTTTTGTCTCGCTCCGTTGTTTCGGACGCCGTGACACTCCGTCTTTTACGTGCGCGATGGTCGCAAGCGCTTACGGTGAGCACGGGGACGCGAACGCCCGCCGCACAAGCAAAGCGTTCCAACACTGTATTCTGGAATTTGTTATACACATTGGCCTCAACATTTTCTGCCAGATTTCGTTAAAAAATCGCTCGTCCACCCCTCGTAAGAGTGAATTGCAACGGCGCATGGCTCGGTTCGCGGCAAGGCTCGGCTCGGGTCGACTTGGCTCGGCTCGGCTCGGCTCGGCTCGAGCGCCAACAATGAACTTCTTTGTCGCCTGGCTGAACCGCGCTCGCCAACCCTGATACAAGACCTGGCCAGTTCGAAGTTAACTCTCGAAGAACAAGCAGCTCTCGTTTTGACGAGTTTTTATATTTCGCGTTATTTCTTTTAATATATATTCCCTTTTTTCCTTCTTTTTATAGTAATCGTGTGTTAGTGTATTTTTTAAAATTATATATTCAATATTTCTTATTCTTTTTATATTATACTTATATTATATAGTGTGTTAGTGTGTTTTTTCAAATTATGTATTCAATTTATTTTATTCCTTTTATATACGTATATAGTGTGTTAAGTGTGTTTTTTAATATTTTATTATATATAATTACATTTTTCTTATTTTTGTTATACTTATAGTGTTTATTTTTTTTTTAATATATTTTAGTTACTTTATTCGTTTTATACTTCGCGTGCGTGTTTTTTTTTAATTTTTTATTTGCTTTTTTCGAAGTTAACCTTCGAAAGACTTTTAGAAAGGCTCGAGTCATCGTCGGTAAGTACAAGTAACATCATGATTAACACAAACCTATAATACGGCAATATTTCATAAGTATTCTAATATAATGCAGTGTCAATTTTGTAATAAATTCTCATAATTATTTTTTAGTACAACTCTCAACAATGTTAAAGGCTTACAGCATTGTTGAATTTTCCGATGGCGTCCAAATAATTCCCTCGTCTTGGATGAATGCGGAAAAAAGCAACAGTGTATGGCCCAGCCACATCAGAAACGATTACACGGTCAACAAAATAATTATGAAGGGACTGCCTCCAGTGGATGGTGATGAGTGGGATAGTTGCAACATCATTAAGTGGTTTTGCTCAACAGGTATGTTTTTTCAATTAAATCCTTATTTATATCAATTCTTCCTGAATACGCATATAACTTAATCTGTGACAGATAATTATACTCGGGCCCTTGAGCTCAGAAGCGACGCCATGGACACGTCCAACGTAGAGGAGTCGGATGGTATCTACCAGGGCACCTATAATATGAGGAAAAAGTCACAGGAGCGGAAAAAAATCAACACGCGTGTGGCACTGTCGAGCGAGGAAGAGGGCAGTTCCTATCAACCCCCCCCCCCAAAAAAAACTGGATTACCTGTCCCACCTCTGCGAAAATTATTGCAGGAAGGTATTGTTATATTAATCATTCATTACTTATTATGAAAATAAATGTAAAGTAATATACAGTGCGTCAAAAAATTGCGTGACTTCGCGGAACATGTAATATCCCGATGTAAAAACACATTGAAAAATCCTTTACCGTACGCTGCTGCGCGTTCACTTCACACGGCCTTAAAGTGCGTGGTTCGGAAGCCTCGAATTCTAAAACTGTTTCGATGTCTTTTTTCATCGGTATATTGCATCATCCGAGAATTCTGGGCGTTTTGGGACTCCCGCATGAACATTGATCGGAGGATGTTGACTGTTATCAGTGTACAACAAGATTTTTGGTCCGCAATATCCGCTGGGTGATTCTTGTAGAGTTTTTCGCCTTGAACACGAATCCGTAAGCAGAATCGCTGTATCACCCTCAGTTGTTGGAAAATATGATTTTTTGTAAAAGCACACGATTTTGGGCAAAAGTGAGGTATTACGTGAAAACTAAGAACGCTAGAAAGTTCGACTTACTCTGAAAATATAGAGTAGAGTTGTTCGAATATATCGGTGTATATAGTTATTAAATTGGAATGTTCTGAATGGTTGTAAATGACTGTTCTGGAAACGGATAATAGCGGGAAGTTTGAAGACCGTGCCTCGAGTAACGAGAGGCTTTCTTCTCGTTTTATTTCTTTATTCCTACACTATCTTACATTATCTTACAGTATGCTTATTCTATCTTATACTATGCCTATTCTGTCTTATACTATTTTTATACTACTGTATTGTACAGACATTTTATATAATAAATAGGAGCGCTCGCACGGCGGAATCGAGGCTTCGGTGGCCGCGTCCCCCCCTCGCGTCCCGCGGGAGTTCGGGTGGACCGAGTAGCTCGGTTCTCGCGGGTGCCGCGGGGGGAGAGCGGTGGGCCCCCTCATTACCGCCGATATTAGGCGAGCCTGCTATTGTCTTAATAGCGACGACGCGGTATACCTCGTCTTTCGAGTGCTCCGAACATTGATTTTTCAAGTGCGTACGTTATTGAGCTACAATCCGCTTCGCGTAATTAGGAGACGAATATTAACCGTTTTTAAGGCCCTTCGCTTAACGAGAACCGGTAATTGATCTTGGGCTCGGGATAAATCTTTTCAAAGAGAGGAGATTCCCGAACAAGAAAGCGTGGTCCTTCGAGCCGGATCGTGTGTTATTTCGAGTTAATTCTTTGAAGGTGTCTTAATATTCTCTCCATTCTCTCACTTTTGTCAGTTTCCGACGGAGTGAGAAGTGTTGCCTTTCTGCATCCGTAAAAATCCGCGCTCTGTTCGTGTGCGAGTGTTCTCCGTGTCGGTTGGCAATTTCGTAATCCTCGGCGTACGAGTAATCGTCTTTGCAATCGGGTGCTCTAAATCACGACTGCAGTGCTGGATTAAAAAAGTAAGAAACATAATTTTTCAACTGTGCAGGCTAAGTGAGTTTTTTGGGCTATAAACGGGCGCGTCTCCTTCGCGTAACGCTATTCGGCCTGTGAATTCGAATCGGTAACGGCCTCGTTCGGGTAAACACGCCGTGCAAAAACGCTTCGCTCAAGGTGCGCGATCTGCTAACGTAACGATTCGAAATTTCCAAATAGTGCTTCTCCGAAGTGTAAACAGTAGTTCGGCGAAACGAGATCACCTTGATTATGGAACCTCTAGAAGACCTACTGCGCGCACAAAGGGAGGTGGCCGGACGTATTGAACGCTTCATGGCCAATACCCGCAAGACGGGGAAAGAGAAAATGGTCGCGAGTTTTTTGAAGAAACGGCAGCAACTATTGGAAAGTTACTGGAAGGAATTTCAGGACGGCCACCGAATGATCTCACGTCGATCCGACGCCGAGGGGACAGACTATTTGGAGAGTGATTTATATTCACAGGTCGAAGGCGCCTACCTCTCTCAGGCCGTGGAATTAGATGACCTGATCCAACCTTCTGAGCCGACCCAAAAATCCGCCCACGATCGGGATGCTGGTCGCGATTTTCCATCATATGGTGATCCGAACGTTTTGCTTCCAAGGGCTACATTGCCCACGTTCTCGGGAGACATGCTGGAATGGGAAGGGTTTCGTGAGTTGTTCAAGTCTATGATCGACGATATCAAAGGCATTTCAGACATCCGCAGGCTCCAATACCTGAAGTCGAGCCTCAAGGGTGAGGCCGCAAAGATGCTCCAGAACAAATCGATCTCTGCTTCCAATTACGAGGGCGCGTGGGCGGCGTTGGAACGACGTTATGGCAATAAACGCCGCCTGTCAGAGGCCCACATGCGTCGTCTCGTAACCTGCTCTCCGTCGGTTAAGGGACAGCCTGGAGAGTTGAAGCGGTTGCTCGATGAATTCAGCCAAGCCCGGGACGCTTTCAAAACCCTCGGGAAACCCGTCGATGCTTGGGACGAGTGGTTGGTTTTTCTTCTTTCCGAACACCTAGACGAGCCCACGCGGTTGAATTGGGAGGACTCACTCCGAGACCCTTGCACAACGCCGCTGTTCTCGGAGCTGGAGAACTTCCTGGAGAACCGGGTCCACTCTCGGTCGGCATCCAGCACCTCGACTGCTAATCCTCCTCGGAAAGACACCACAGCTGGAAAGTCGAAGCAGAACCACCACGGTCAGCCATCGCAGTCTAAGGTCACGTTGGCTACCAATCTCTCGGAGCCGTCACCAAAAGACAAGGGGTCAAAGAAGTTCCGCAACTGCTCAATGTGTTCAGGTAAACACCCGTTAGGGTCCTGCCATAAATATAAAAACTTGAGTGTCGCAGATCGTCTTACCTACGCCCAGAAGGAAGGACTTTGCCTGTCCTGTCTTTATTCTGGACATTCCCAAACGGACTGTCCGTCGACGAACCGCTGCTGGGCGTGCGGCGCGAAGCACCACACGACCCTCCATGACCTTTACGGCTCTCAACGGCCACCGTCCGATGCGTCCACCTCCGCCTCCGTCTCGTCGACGTTTGTTGCGTCCACGACTACCCGACAGGTCGTATTATTAGCGACCGCGCAGGTGACGCTTGAATCGTCCGAAGGTCGTTTACTGCCAGTCCGGGCACTCATCGATACCGCTGCGGAATCGTCCTTCGTCAGCGAGTGGGTGGTCCAGGCTTTGCGACTCAGGAGGCGTCCGGTCCACATGACGCTCACAGGTCACCAGGAGACTCCGGTGGGGGTCGCGCGCCATGAAGTCACGGTGAGGTTACGGTCCCGTGTCGATGACGCGTTTACCGTGGATTTCGGAGCGCTAGTGTCGAAGAGGCTGACCACACCAACACCTTCCCGGCCCATTTCGGCCGATGACTGGGACCACATTAAAGGTCTGCCTTTAGCCGACGCGGACTTCGGAACGCCGTCCCGCGTCGACGTCCTTCTGGGAGCCGACGTTTGCGCCAGGCTTTTCAGCGAGAGCCGTGAAGGACCACCTGGTTCTCCAATCGCTATACCAACTCCATTGGGATGGGTTCTTCTTGGAGCGGTAGATCTCCGAGACTCTGGTACGTCACGCGACTCGGCACGAGTTCTCCAGGTTCGTTGCGACATCGAGCTACAGGAACAACTCCAACGTTTCTGGGATCTTGAGGAGATGCCGTCTAACCCTACGCTGACCCCAGATGAACAGTCGTGCGAGGAGACGTTCATTCGGGAGCACCGAAGAGACGCGAGCGGCAGGTATCATGTCCGCTTACCTTTTCGTGACGTTCCGTCGCTTCCTGCAGGTCCTTCACGGAGAGTGGCTCTTCGACTTCTACTCGGTGCTGAACGCCGGCAACAAAAGGACGCAGAACTTAAGGCTCACTATCAGGACTTTCTTGCAGAATACCTTCGACTAGGCCACATGGAGGAAGCAACCTCACCACTCGCCGATGAGGCGCAAGGCTTTTACCTGCCCCATCACGCTGTGTGGAAGTCCGTCGGGGACAAGAAGAAGATCCGAGTGGTCTTCAACGCCTCCTGTCCATCGGCGTTCGGCCGCTCGCTCAACGATGAACTGCTGCCCGGGCCGAAGCTGCAGTCCGAGCTCTGGATCGTCCTCTCCCGATGGCGTCTCTTCCAGTTCGCATTTTCTACGGACATTGTGAAGATGTTCCGTCAGATAGGAATTCGCAACGAGGATCAGGATTGGCAACGGATCCTGTGGAGACCGGAGCCTAGCGCCGAAGTTCGTGAGTACCGGCTCACCTCTGTTACCTACGGCACCGCGTCGGCCCCGTACCTCGCTTTGAGGGTACTTCGACAGTTAGCCGAGGACGAAAGGGACCGTTTTCCGCTGGGCTCCCAGGTTATACGGGACAACTCCTATGTCGATGACATTTTGGCCGGGGGAGACACTCTACAACAAACCTGGGAAGTCAGACAACAGTTGGAGGGTATTCTGCTCTCCGGAGGTTTCCCGTTGGACCGATGGGCGAGTAACATTCCGAACCTTGTGGATGACGCTGCCCGCGAAACTTCCTTATTTCAGGAGTCCGAAATTCACGGCGCGCTTGGACTTCAGTGGGACACCAGGACGGACTCGCTGACGATGAAGGGCCCTCGCTGTAGGCCCCTCGTCAACCTCGACCATTGGACGAAGAGGTCCGCTCTCTCGATGGTCGCCAGCCTGTTCGATCCCTTAGGGTGGATGGCGCCTGTGCTGATCCAAGCGAGGATTCTTCTTCAGGACTTATGGCTGGCGGGACTAGATTGGGACGATCCGATCCCCTCTGAAATGGCTGCACGTTGGTCGGCGTTCATGAGCGAGGTAGACTCTCTCACCGGTATGGTTGTGCCGCGCTGGGTCGGGTTCACTAGCGTGGGCACTATCGTGGAGGTCCATGGCTTTTCCGACGCCTCGGAACGAGCGTATTCGGCGGCCGTTTATCTTCGTGTTGTCCACCCCTCTCAGTCGGCAAAGCTCAGCCTCCTTGCCGCCAGAACGAAGGTTGCACCGACGAAGCTGCAGAGTATTCCACGGCTAGAGCTCTGCGGGGCGCTCTTGCTGGCTCGTCTGCAGTCCACGCTACAAAAGTCATTGAGCTTAGGACGGGTCAAAGTCTACTCCTGGACGGACGCGTCTGTGGCCCTAGCGTGGATACGAGCACATCCATCAAAATGGAAACCCTTCGTGGCGCACAGGGTAGCCGAGATTCAGCGGTTGCTGCCGGACACGACCTGGAGGCACATCAGCACGACGGACAACCCAGCGGACCTTGCAACCAGAGGAATCTCGTCGGCCGAGTTGCGGGCCTCAAGTCTCTGGTGGAATGGCCCGACCTGGCTGAACGACGTCTCGACGGAATGGCCGTCCCCTCTCACTTTTTGGGATCACGGGACCATACCGGATCAACGGACGGGAACCATCGTTGCCGTCCACCAAGTCACGCCGTCGAACGAGTATACTTCCAACTTTTCAAAGTGGTCCCGACTCGTCCGCGTGACCGCGTATATTCTTCGATTCGCACGAAACGCACGAGAACCTGCCGGACGGATGATAGGCCCACTCAGTGCGAGCGAGCATCATCGAGCCGAGACCACCATTTTTCGACTGAGTCAACTCGAGGGATACCCTCTCGAGACCGAAGCGCTTACGGGAGGTAAGCCGTTGCGAGCTTCGTCCCCACTAATAAGTCTCGCTCCTTTTATAGATTCGGACGGGGTGATGAGAGTCGGCGGCCGAATCCAGGACGCCCCGGTGCCGTATGCGCAACGTCACCCAATTATCCTTTCACGCCACACGCATGTGGCCACATTAATTATCGAAGCAGCTCACCTATGCACCCTTCACGGCGGTGTAGACCTCACAAGGACTTCATTGCTTCAACGCTTTTGGATTCCACGCAGCCGACCCCTCGTGAAGAGACTGCTCCGACGCTGTCTTCGATGCACTCGCTTCAAGGCCGCGTCCGGCCATCAGCAAATGGGCAATCTTCCTGGCGTCCGTCTCCAACCTTCGAAGCCGTTCGAGCACGCAGGTGTCGATTACGCTGGGCCACTACAAATTCGAACCTCGAAAGGTCGAGGACAGAAGGCCTATAAAGGTTATATGGTCGTGTTTGTTTGTCTTTGTACAAAGGCCGTCCATTTGGACGCGGTGACGGATTTAACGTCCTCTACCTTTATAGCGGCCTTCCAACGCTTCATTTCGCGACGAGGTCGGTGTACTCAGTTGTGGAGCGATAACTCCACAACATTCCGCGGAGCAGACGCGGAACTGCGACGTATGTTTCAGGGCCCCTCGGAGTTCCGTCGCGCGACCGCCCAGGAGCTTGCAGCGAAAGGCACTGATTGGCGATTCATTCCGCCTTATGCTCCTCACTTTGGTGGCCTTTGGGAGGCAGCGGTCAAATCGGCGAAATACCACATTAAGCGGACTATAGGAGATCAAAAATTGACTTACGAAGAGTTGAGCACGCTCCTGTGTCAAGTCGAGGCCTGCCTCAATTCTCGTCCACTCGTGCCGATCACCGAGGACGCCAAGGATTTGCTTCCCCTCACTCCGGGACACTTCTTGATTGGGGAGCCTGTCACGTCACTCGAAACCTCCGCTGAAGTCGACTTTGTCATTACCGGTCTGAAACGTTGGAGGCTCGTTAATAACCTTCGTAATCATTTCTGGCGCAGGTGGCAACAGGAGTACCTTCACCTCCTTCAACAACGGCCCAAATGGAAAACTCGCATCGAGAACTTGAGGGAAGGATCGCTGGTGCTTGTCCGGAACGAGCTTTCCCCTCCGACGAAGTGGCCGCTCGCACGTGTCCTCAAGGTTCACACCGGGCCGGACGGTCTCGTCCGCGTGGCGACGCTTCAAACCGCCACGAAAACTTGCACGAGACCAATCACCAAAATTGTGCCACTCCCGATACAAACCACCGATGGCGAGGCGAACGATACGTCGCAGTAGCCGGTCGCGACGTTGTTTTTTTTTTCTTGCTCGCGGTCACGGTCGTTTACGGCGGGCGGCGCGTGCGTTTGGAAAACATTCGCCGCGTCCGTGCCTGTCAGCGTCCCGCCATCGTACTAATCTTATTGACTTGCGCGTCGATCGGTGATTTCGCCGCCGAGTGTCTGGCGGCGAGGCGGGCGGCATGTTCTGGAAACGGATAATAGCGGGAAGTTTGAAGACCGTGCCTCGAGTAACGAGAGGCTTTCTTCTCGTTTTATTTCTTTATTCCTACACTATCTTACATTATCTTACAGTATGCTTATTCTATCTTATACTATGCCTATTCTGTCTTATACTATTTTTATACTACTGTATTGTACAGACATTTTATATAATAAATAGGAGCGCTCGCACGGCGGAATCGAGGCTTCGGTGGCCGCGTCCCCCCCTCGCGTCCCGCGGGAGTTCGGGTGGACCGAGTAGCTCGGTTCTCGCGGGTGCCGCGGGGGGAGAGCGGTGGGCCCCCTCATTACCGCCGATATTAGGCGAGCCTGCTATTGTCTTAATAGCGACGACGCGGTATACCTCGTCTTTCGAGTGCTCCGAACATTGATTTTTCAAGTGCGTACGTTATTGAGCTACAATCCGCTTCGCGTAATTAGGAGACGAATATTAACCGTTTTTAAGGCCCTTCGCTTAACGAGAACCGGTAATTGATCTTGGGCTCGGGATAAATCTTTTCAAAGAGAGGAGATTCCCGAACAATGACCATGACACTTTGAAAAAGTGTCGTTGCGCATGGTTTGCACGCAATAGTTTTGCACTTTTACGAAAAATTTTTTACCTAGCCCGAAAATGCTACCCAGAATTTGATTCTGTAGACATTCTCGAAGAAGAAACCAAGCAGGAAAAGTGTCGAAACGATTTGTAACTCTAACTAATAGAAAAGATATCCATCGGAAACGCGTTCACGGTGTTTTGCCGCCTGGTGGCCATTGCTCGCCTGATGCGACTTGTCGGATCTGGCGCTAACGCGTAATCGACGTCGATGATACCGTTCAGTGGGCACCAACATTCTATATGGATCATCCTTAATTTTTTTCATGTATCCGTACATACTATTCTTGGATTTAAACAAACTTTTCCCGATCAGCCTCTGTTTTAAACAATTTCGATCTTCAATGCATGAATACCTACGTATGACTTGTTAATATGGAAACGTATAGAAACGAACACAATTCTTTCTGAATTTACAAAATTTGGATTATTATTATTTGACCATATTTATAACACTTTTCCAAATATGGTAATAGTTGAATTACATTAAACAGTATTTGAAGTCAACGCGAAGCCTATTTAAGTATCATTTAGGCATCTTTTTGGAATAAATTCATTATTCAATATTTCATCTTTCGATATACATATAAACATCGCTTGGCATCTCTCCCTAACACGCGATACAATCACAGAAATAATAAATATCTTGAAATGCTCTGCTTTCCTATACACATCGTCTTAGTCAGAACTCACGTTTGTCTTCAAAATCATTGTAGTCAGTCGTGCTAAGCAGTCTTGAAAGTCTTTCTTTGCATGGAATAAAACTTGTGCTGCGACAAGCTGAGAATTACAGTGTATCCATGAATACATGAGAAAAAAAATAAGGATGATACATATATAAAGTCAATGTTCACTGAACAGTATCATCGGCGTCGATTACGCGTTTCGAACGGCCCTGACGATTCGCGGCAGGCGAGCAATGGCCGCCAGGCGGCTAAACACTGTGACGCGTTGCCGATGGATATTTTCTCTATCAGTTCGAGTTAAAAACCGTTCCTTTTCCTGGATGGTTTCTTCTGCAGAAATGTGTACAGAATCAGATTGTGAGTAGCGTTTTCGGGGTAGGTAAAAAATTTTTCGTAAAAGTGCAAAACTATTGCGTGCAAACCATGCGCAACGACACTTTTTCAAAGTTTGATGGTCATTTACAAGAATTCAAAACATTCAAATTTAATAACTATATACACCGATATATTCGAACAACTCTACTCTATATTTTCAGAGTAACTCGAACTTTCTAGCGTTCTTAGTTTTCACGTAATACCTCACTTTTGGCCAAAATCGTGTGTTTTTACAAAAAGTCATGTTTTTCAACAACTGAGGGTGATACAGTAATTTTGGTTGCGGGTTCGTGTTCAGGGCGAAAAACTGCACAAGAATTACCGGGTGGATATTACGGAACACAAAAAACTTCCATTTTATTGAACTGTGTTACATGATGAATTGCGGGTTTTAATGCAGATGTTACAAACATGCCAACGGACGATTATTGTCAAGAAATGGCCAGTACATGTGATATAATTACAAGTACACTACTCGCGTCTCCCGAGGATATTGAAACACCAACACCAACACCACCATCAGCACGACCAGCACCAACAGCAGCATTACCAGGACCATCGTCAAGAATAGCATCACTACCACCAAGAACAAAATCATTATCATCATCATCATCATCATCATCATCATCATCATCACGTACGTTTCCGCAGATAAAAACTCATATCGAATCCAATGGGTTTCTACCCATTTATTATAATCCCCATAAAAAACTTCAAAAAAGTAAAAAAATACGCCAAGTACATGAAAAAACAATACAACTATATATAACCCATAAAAAAGAATCCCATTTAAAAACATTGTCTTAAATTAATAGCTTTACAAAATTAATGATATACAAAATTTACACCAATTATAACAATGGCTATTTATACAAAGGAAAAATGTATTAAATAATATTAAGCAGATATATTTTTATACAAATAAATATTTTAATTCGAATAAATATTTTATTCAAAATATTTATTATAAATGATATTAATGTATAAATGTCAGAATTAGGTTAGAGTGTCTCCGCGACGAGTAAAGGCACACGGTAGCGACAGGGACAGTCGACATATACAGGGTGTTTTTTTTTTCATGTACTTGGCGTCGAGACGCTACCGCGTCTCTAGATCCTAAATGTGATTTCTCTTAAAAAAAAATTACACATGTTAAATTAACTTTTCTTATCTTTATTCAGATTTCGAAACTTTCATGAGAAAGAGCATTGCAGCATTAATTTAAGATTGGATGATATGCAAAAGCAATTAAATACCATTCAAAAAACTGGGACGAATAATTCGGCCAAAGACGCACTAACGAACGAATCAGATTTTTCGGCGGTACACAATATACCAATTAACGAGGAAGAAGGATTACAGATTTTTAATAATCAATTGCGCGACACAACAATATTCAATAATATGGTAAGTGGCGTAAGAGTAATAAATGCACTAAGAGTACATAGCATTAAAAAGTGAAACATTAACTTTATATTATAATTACTTTTATATTCAACAGTTACTTTATCTTACTGCATTACAGTCATACAAAGGATAATTACCTGAGTATTGTTATTTATTATAATTTATAAATAGTAGCAACATACATGCAATTTCTAATATGCAATGCACTTCTTCTATTATTGCACTACGATGGGATTTTCTTGCATATACAGGGTGTCCCATAAAATTGCGGAACATGAATATTGCGGACTTTTTGGAACATGTGCCGTCCTGATGCAAGAAGACAGGAAATTGCATGTTTCCGAAAAGTCCCGCAATTTTATGGGACACCTTGTATTTCGTTGCTGGCTGCGCGAAAAGCTTTTACTTTTCCTACAGTTTCCTTGTAAATATCCATTAACTTTTGTATAACTATTCTTTAAACTAATGGTGATTATTATTTTTTTCAACACCTGCCTGAAAATGTGTTTTTTTTACGCCTGCTCAGCGGGAGCAAAATGACTAATTTCAGACGTATTCGCGTAAAGTATATCAGGGTACTTGATAGCGCGGCGTGCCGTAATAGATACACTCTGTGTCTCGCGCTGCGCATATATCTATATATATACTTGGCGCGAGACACTACCGTGTCTCTTGATAATCCCATCAAAAAGAATCCCATTTAAAAACATTGTCGTAAATTAATAGCTTTACAAAACTAATGATATACACTAATTGCGCCAATTATCACAATGGCTATTTATACAAAGAAAAATATGTATTATATAATATTAACCAGATATATTTTTATACAAATAAATATTTTAATACGAGTAAAT
This sequence comes from Andrena bicolor, assembly GCA_960531205.1. Taxonomy (NCBI): domain Eukaryota; kingdom Metazoa; phylum Arthropoda; class Insecta; order Hymenoptera; family Andrenidae; genus Andrena; species Andrena bicolor. The sequence continues at coordinate 105,846 of CAUIJW010000183.1, forward strand.
ATTTTATTCAAAATACTTGGCGCTGCTCTCCGAATTGGTGTTGCTAAACTGAATAAATATGTCTGAATCAATAAGTCTGGTCTTGTATTATTTATTAACCAAGACAATTAACATATTTTTCAGAGAGCAGCGCCAAGTATTTTGAATAAAATATTTATTCGTATTAAAATATTTATTTGTATAAAAATATATCTGGTTAATATTATATAATACATATTTTTCTTTGTATAAATAGCCATTGTGATAATTGGCGCAATTAGTGTATATCAGGCATGGAACTAAAGTGAACGCAGCGGCCGTTTTTCGGAGGCAACGCCTCCTTTCTCCCGCCGCGCGTCTTTGTCCCCGCGGCGGGCCTAGGAGCTTCGAGCGCCTCAGACCCGTACCATATGAACCGCGCGTGGCGCATTGGGGCGACATTGTATCAATAGGTTTCCACATGGACCCAGAGAGCACGATTGTCGATGCGTTTTTGTTTTGTCAACGCGCCACACGCGGTTCACGTGGTACGGGCCTGAGGCGCTCGAAGCTCCTAGGCCCGCCGCGGGGGCGAAGACGCGCGGCGGGAGAAAGGAGGCGTTGCGTCCGAAAAACGGCCGCTGCGTTCACTTTAGTTCCATGCCTGGTGTATATCATTAGTTTTGTAAAGCTATTAATTTACGACAATGTTTTTAAATGGGATTCTTTTTGATGGGATTATATACTTGGCGCACTTTTTTGTACCTTTTTTTAAAAAAAGGTAATTTTATTGTGATTTCACACATTTTGTAGTGTTTATTGATGACTGGATAATTTTATCACCCCCTCGGGGTTATTTTTTTTTTACATATATTGAATTGTCATCCAAACTACTCATGCCTGCAAAGCTTCAAGACAATTAGATTGGAGGAATTGGTTTAAATTTCAGTTTTCATTTATGAACCAAACATACAAGAAGCAAATAGAGGATCGAAGCTGAATAAAATCGTTTAATTCGTATAATACTATGTCACAATGAATTTTTTTCTCTGACGTAGACGACACTGCATCATCTTCTGCTTCGATTATCTGTAAATATATATAATCCACATTTTAGTTACAACTTAACGTAGAAATTATATAGAAATAGAGTGGCCCTTTGCTATAGTAAGCGTAGAGACTACAAAATGTGTCCGAAGGAGGTGAGAGCGTATGGCAAAAAGTCTTGGTGCAGGAAATTTAAATACTAATGGTAATTCAACGAAAATGAAAGAAGAGATTCAATATTTTTAACACACAATGTATTGGTGTTAGAATAAAATTAATTTAGTATGTACATTGCTGAAATGAAATATTCTTAATGAGAAACTAATAAAATTAATAAATAGCATGAGAACTACTATAGATTTTAATAAAGTATTATGAATATCTTTCACAAAAGATTGAAAAGTATCAAAGGAGATGCATTTTCAACGTACTTTCTTCACTAATGTGACTTGCTCTACATTGCAAGCTGTACGCCTTAATTTTCTTAATTCTTAATGGTACGCTAATTTGATAAATTTTGTCGATTTACCTAATTTGACAAATTTCCAGAAACTTGTGTGAAACAAGATGCTTCTCTTTCTATCTAACCTTCTCTGGACAAACTCCAAGCCTATGCATCCCCTTCATTTTTACCCCTAGCCTGTCCGTCCCCTTCATTTCAATCCTAGCCCATGCGTCCCCTTCATTCCTATAAGCTTTACATTAAAACTCTAATGTAAAAATTGTTTTCTGGTATAAAAACAATATATTATTTTATAGAAATTTGTACGAAAGAAGATGCTTCTCTGTCGAACCTTCTCCGGACAACTTCCAAGTCTGTGCATCCCCTCTGTTTCTATAAGCTCTACATAAATAGTCTAATAAAAAATTTTTGTGACTTGCCTTGTTAATTGTGACAATAATTCAGTGTCCTTTATGGTGTAAAAACTTGTGTCATTTAAAAAAATTTAACTAGTTTCCTTATTTCACATTTGACAGGTTATAATTGTTTGACACTAGCTAGGTTACGTGGACTAGCAACCTGAACGTAGATGCTTTTTGATCTTTTCGTGCTGCGTGAATTGGCGGTACATTTCCTCACCCTTTCATGCTCCCCTCTTGCCCACACTTGACGATGGAGAAAAATCTTTTAACGTAAAATTCGCCAAATTGGAACTTTGCATTGAAATATCTCAGCTTATAAGGCACGTAGAAACAAAACGAAGACACTTTTCTTATGTAAATCAAACCCAAGCTATCCATTAAGACCATTCAAAATCTAATTGGATCAGCCGTTATTGAGATTCGGAAATCTCAGGGTTCTTGAAAGCGAGTCGTCGCGTAATAATAGCCACTCCGTGTCTCTTGATGTCCCAAGGGAAGAAGACTTTACGCGCATGTGTATTCGCAATTTCTTACATTCCTCCCAAAGAAAGTGGAGTTTGACGTTACCCCAGGGGGCTGCAACTCCCATATATGATTTTGGGACAGTGTTTCGACTGCCACCTAGGCGGTGCCAATTTTTTCGAACTAAAATTCAATATGGCCGTCCAACATAGTCTGCGAATCCAGTAATAATATATTAATTGCTGCAACATTTTTTGTATTTTAATCGTCAACCATACTGAGGATGATAAGTCCCTTTTCTTCGATGGCTTTTACAACAGTTTTGAGGCAGTGCATCAACTGATTTGAGGACGTCTTGCATTTTGTGAAATAAATCAGTCAGAGCAAAAGCGGACTAACCTACATTTTTTTCGAAGTTAAATTAGTAGCCATAACGTATTCCAATAGGCTCTACGAACCATATAAAATAAGGAAATTTTTTTTTTTTAATGTGGGTTGGTCCGTTGCTGCTCTGACTGCCTCAAATAATAAGCAAATAGGAGTTTCCAGTTCGATACGATGCTTTTTAGCATAACACTAGAGCACGACCATATTGAATTTTAGTTCGAAAAAATTGGCACCGCCTAGGTGGCAGTCGAAACACTGTCCCAAAATCGTATATGGGAGTTGCAGCCCCCTGCGTTACCCTATGGTATGAAGATGCAGTTGTTCGACTAATCGTTATCGATTTGTTGGAAAATAAATACACGTACCTATTTATTAATTTTGACAGAATAAAAAAGCAATCTAACATGCATATTTTTTGCGAATCGCTGAGCAGGCTTTCAAAAACACACCTTTCATGCAGGTGTTGAAAAAAATATGATGCTTGACACGGGAGAATATACTATTTCATTGCTTCAATGCACTCTGTGATTGGTGTTACACGAATGCTGCTTTTATTGAAGCCATGTTTTATGACAAAAATAATTTATTGATGTCTTTTTATAGGTTAATGTATTGAAAAGAATAGGTGGGAGCAATTTATCAATAACGACGGCGATGGTGCTTCAAAAAATAATAAATGATAATGTAGCAGAAAAGTATAGTTGGTGTGGGAGAAACAAAAAAAAAACCATTGAAAATATATAAAAATCTAGTGAAGTTAGTTTTGGGTAAGTAAGTTTATTATTTATCTCATTTCAGCAATTAAAATTGTAAAATAAATGCATGTATTATTCCAGTTTCAGTACACGCTGCATGCAGCGAGAGGGAGGTCTCGGCAACGGATGTCGAAATCACGAACGCCTGTGCTAAGTGGTTAGCCCAAACAAAAAGGCGGATCACGCGGGCTGAAATTAAAAATAACAAGGCTCAAAACAGTACCGCTGTGGACGAGGCGGATGAACCGCTGATAACGAATGAGGAATATGGTCCCATGAGACTAATGCAGGGCGTTTTTGATCCATAAAAACATTTCGATGTTACACCGGTTTCACGAAAAAAAAAAAATATAAAATGAATCAAATAATTAAAACTTTTCAAATTAAATAAAATTTATTAATAAAGAAAGACTTTGGCAGAGTTGGGTCAAAATGGCCCTGCATTCGTCGTACGAGGGTTAATAGTGTTTGAACCACGTGTGTGGTGGGAGAGTGATCCCCGAACTGACAAGGGAAAGCAGCGATATTTGTGCTACGGATTCCTCCACAATCCTTTCGGTTGTTCAATGCCAAAATGTCCTTCTTTTATCAATATTTCGGAAACTGTTGAATGTTGGATGCAGCATATATATATTGTTACCGGTTGTTCAATGCCAAGACATCTTTTTTTGTTGGTAATTCGGAAACTGTTGAATGTTTGAATGGTGAAATATATGGTGTATATAACTGTTGAATTTCACCATTCAAACATTCAGCAGTTTCCGAAATACCAACAAAAAAATTCTTGGAATTGAACAACCGAAAAGACCGCAGAAACATTCGTATCACAAATATCGCTGTTTCCCCGAAATAGTTTTCTCCGCATCCCACGCATTTGTTTTCGTCTCAGGCTTTTAACGACATATTACTATATTGTAGAATGTAATTTTCGCTCCCTAAATCTGAACATGGGTTTACAATAAAAAAAAACATGGGCGTAGTTTTTAGAAAACATTTCCATGTCAGTTACAAGAAAAAGAAATAAAAAATACGAGCATGCTATGTCTCCCCCGACATCATACAACTTCCGTATGAAACAATTTTTCGTACTATTCATATATTTCGAGATAGTTGCACTTTTTCAAAAACAACTGACACACTGTATATTTAACTAATGTGTTCAGACTGTCTCGCATTTATTATTATTGTTGCAGTTTTCGACTTGTACAAAAAAATATATTACATTTCTAAAATCTGCGAACAATTCCGTGAGCATTGCCAGAGAATGTCCTGAAGGCTCCGTGAGCATTGCCAGAGAATGTCCTGAAGCATCCATGAGCATTCCCAGGGAATGTCCGGAACGCTCCGTGACCATTGCCAGAGAATGTCCTGAAGGCTCCGTGAGCATTCCCAGAGAATGTCCTGAAGCATCCATGAGCATTCCCAGAGAATGTCCGGAACGCTCCGTGACCATTGCCAGAGAATGTCCTGAAGGCTCCGTGAGCATTCCCAGAGAATGTCCTGAAGGCTCCGTGAGCATTCCCAGAGAATGTCCGGAACGTTCCGTGGAATGTTCCCAAAGGGCGGACATAGGATTCTTCTTGGAACCTTCCGGCCATGGGAGTGTGCTGTATGGGTAGTTACGTAAAAAATTAATAGTGATATTCACCTTGCGCTCATTTGTACAATAAACTTTATTCTTCTCAACTCCGTATGCTACATTGTATATATTTCATTAATGAACACTAGAATCATGGTCTTTTCCATGTTAGATAAAGCTGGAACCGTAAAATTGTTAGCCCGTTAAAAGGAACGCGTTTCGGGTATTGGGAGAAAATAAGTGACAGACAAAGACGTAATTACTATTGAAGGTGAACAGGTCACGCCGAGGGGGAACGACCGATCTGCGTAAAAAAGGAGTAAGTACGTCAAAATTCATTTCAACAAATTTGTCTCATTTCGTGTGATGGCAATAACGTCGAAAATACACGCCTCGTTGTTTGAAATTCTTTTTCAAAGGAAGGTCGTTGTCACGTCCTGGGTGGAGGTCTTTACGGATGATGACAGGTGGGGTAAAAGTCAGGCGAGAATGTGTAATTCAACACACTGAGGGTTGATGGAACTCAGGCGAGAATGCAAAATTCAGCACACTGAGGTTTAATGGAACTCAGGCGAGAATGTGAAATTCAGCACACTGATGTTTGATGGAACTCAGGCGAGAATGCAAAATTCAGCACACTGATCGACCAGGGAAGGTTTAAAAGGCGAATACACACCCGGTGGACACCCGTTAGAGCACTTTGTATTTGTTTTGATTTGGTAATTGCATTTATTGCTGCATTCACGTAAGAAGTTAAGCGGCCTGTAGACGTTTAATATTATTGTGCAATATATTGTACAATATTTTTGCTGTGTGCCCCACACGGTCAATAATATTGTGCAATATTGAATATTGCACAATATATTGATCGCCTAGGGGCTGCTTAACGAGACAATAACTGTATCGGCCTATAACTGTAACCCCCCCCCCCCCAATAAACATGACTCATGTATGAAAGAAGCTAATTCCCTTTAATTCTCGAAAAAAGTTCACATGCAAAGATTGTGATACCATCTTTGCTAATTCCAATTGTATTTTCGTTCTCCGTTCGAACACTGATTCCTCTGTCACTTTTTATACTTGACATTCCTTTATTGGTCACAAATCAATTCAGTGCTCAGATTTTCAGCTTCGGTTTTAAGGAATTAGCGGGCGAGGCCAGTAATTGACACAAAAACTTTTATAAGAGCGACATGTTCTGTTAAAAATGTCGTATGGAAATCGTATTACGATGGAAAATAATAAAAACTTGGTAGTCATCATCAAGGTTTTTTTCTTATACAACGCCCGCTAATTCCTTAAAACCGAAGCTGAAAATCTGAGCACTGAATTGATTTGTGACCAATAAAGGAATGTCAAGTATAAAAAGTGACAGAGGAATCAGTGTTCGAACGGAGAACGAAAATACAATTGGAATTAGCAAAGATGGTATCACAATCTTTGCATGTGAACTTTTTTCGAGAATTAAAGGGAATTAGCTTCTTTTATACATGAGTCATGTTTATTGGGGGGGGGGGGGAGATTTCATCACTTTTTTCATAGTTAGTTATAAATTACTAGGTGCCGTATTTTATAACGGTCTTCATCCTCAAAACGGTTCATATTGTTGCATGATACGTGATGGTACATCAGCATCGAAATGTATTGACAACGACAAAATTAATCGGACGATTATAAAACTATTGTGATGAAAATGGCAACATTTGTTAAAGAAATTAATTGTAAAAATACAGCTGCTCCACAACCGATATCAATATGTAGGGAAGACCGGGACAAATCGACCACTTTTTTCATTGATAAATTTAACAAAAAAAAATTAATTTTTCAATTACCTATATGAATTATACTATCCGAAAGAGTAATCCCTATAGTACATAAATGCTACAACAAATTTTCGTTACTTCCCGTTTCTAAAGTCATTCCAGAGAATTTGTAATATAGTGTAAAATCGCCGTTTCGAAAAATGCCGGAGTAAATCGGCCACTCCTTCGGGGCAAAACGGCCACCTTTTATTCCGGCTGGATGTTGATTAACGTTGCTGAAAAATGTAAACGATATTCATTTCTCCTCGTAACTATTCAAGCTATAATCGCTTCGATCAATATTTAAACGCACGGATATAACTTCCTTTTTCCAAAGATCGAACTGCACTGCGTAGCAGCGCTTCCGTCCATGCCACGCGACTCCTCACCTCGTCCCGAAACCGTTAACTGTTTTCCATTGTGGAGCGTCGAATCCACCGACAGCTCTGCATCGATGAATATTTTTAGCACAAAAGTTAATAAAACTACTTATTTACTATGGTTCGACATCATCAGTGAGTGACCGATTTGCCCCGGGTGTTACATGGCCGTTTTGCCCCAGACGTAAACTCTAACTTCAATCACTCAAACACAATAGAGATTTTCCAAAATAACTCAAACTATCATCGAAATCGTAATCAGTACCGCTATTTTAATCAATAAATACTCACCTCAAACTTCAGAACATGAATATTACAGAATAAAGATAAATTTTGCATAAGTCACGAAAATTTGTTATCACTGCCGAAAACGTATTTTGCCTTCTACACAGTGCAACGTAATCTCAAATGCTATCAAATTCCGTTGGTACTGTAGACACATAGAAAGACGTTTACAAAAGCAAACACGAGATTTTATTTTAACTTCTACTAGGTAAAACTTCCTGTGGCTGATTTACTTATCCCAGTGGCCGATTTGCCCCGGTCTCCCCTAATAAAAAAATTTAAATTACTTAGTGCCGTATTTCATAATGGTCTTCATCCTGAGAGCGGTTCAGATTCTTGTATTCTTTTTTTGCAACATCAAAAATGAAAAGAAATCATACTTTTTAAACGATTTTTTTTAGCTTCGATTCTCTGTTTGCTTGTTGTATGTTTGCTTCATTTCTGAAAACTCGAATTTAACCAAAAACTTGGCAGGTTATGATTAAGTGACAGCTAGGTGACATTTACTAGAGACCCGAACGCAGCGACTTTTTGCATTTTTCGTCAACTGCGCAACCGCATTTTTAGCACAACCATTCCGGATAACTTCAGCTTACGAAAGACGACATCTACCTGCGTGAATTGGAGAAGTAAAACGAGAATGGCGACATCTACGGGCGTCAAGTACTAGCGCTACGTGCTATCCGACTGTCTCGTAAAAAAAGTATCATTTTGATAACTATTAAATCAGAATAAATCTTTTATCTTTAAGAAAAACAGCTTGATACATTAAGTAAAACGACAAATGGGTTCGAAAAAAAATAATTAGTCGCTTAATCATGTTAAAACACCGGGACTATGTCATAAAACAAGATAATAAGGCTAAAATAGGTTCGGAGACCTGTCAATTTCGCGATCATTCGTGTATAGATACTTGGTCGCTCAGTGTGCCTATAGGTAGAGGGGGGAAGGGGAATTAGCTTCCAGACGCGACCGCGTCTGTTGATAAACCTAAAGATTTTCATTCACGCAATATATTGTACAACCTTTCAATATTATTGCGCAACTTTTCAATTTTATTGTACAACCTTCCAATATGATCCACAGACGGTCAATAATATTGTACAATATTGAATATTGCGCAATAATATTGAACGTCTACAGACCGCTTTACACGTAATGCTTCCGCGAAATTCGCCTAGGCATACGGCTGTACGCTGCCCATGCAAAAGAACGTTAGTAAACACTATAGGCACTTTCGCGTTCGCGAACCGAGATCAGCTGTTGCTGCAGTCTGTTTTGGTTTTGGAATCTTCGTAACCGAAGAATAGGCACAATAATTCAAAGCGTGATTTAAAGCAAAGAGGTTTATTAGCTTTAAGCCTGAATATATGCACAGGCAATGTTTATAGCGATATTAACATGATAATGCGTCGGACGTTAAGCATTTGCACATAACATTTATATAAATGGTGATTAATGTCAATATAAGAATATGAACATGAAACACATGAAAATAAGCCAATGAAATTATATAGAAAGCAATAAGCTTTAGAATGCAAAATAATATGATGATGGTTGTAACGTTCGGTTGTCCGGGAACGACTAAACGCTAGCAGGTTCTCGAGCGGAGAGCGGCGTCCCTCAAGAATAGGATAGGTTGGGGTTCGTTGGTAGAATAAAGAATTAAAATTCAACTTAAACTTAACAATGACTTTTATTCAACAACACTTATTCCTAACAATGACTATAATAATGCTTACAACTACGATTATATGTTTTATGTTTTTTGTGTTTTTTATGTTTTATGGTTTTTATCTAATACCAATTAATTCTAATACGCTATGAAAATTATGTATATGTATATAAATATGCTTCTGTAGTAAGCTCGGCCGCTACCGTTTCCGGAGTAGTCCCCGAATCTTTTGACAGAGTTCGATATTCTATGCTTCTGCTGTGAGGGCAGCCGCTACCGTTTCCGGAGCAGTTCCCGACACTCGTGGCAGGATTCTTGTTCTAGTGGCCTATAGACCTTGCCTTTACTAAGCGGTTAAGCTGCTACCTACTAATAGGAGCAACCTACGCGAAGACAAAGTTCTCAACCTTCAAATGAAAGATTCAAGGAGGAGCAATAGTACCTTTGTACACTGAGAACCAGTCGCTATCGTTTCCGGAGCGTGCTGTAATTCTGCTGGATAGTACTTCAGCTACCTCCAGGAACTAGCATTCGTTGGTCGCAAGAACGTATCTGTATTCGAATGAGCGCGCCGAGTGCTGCGTGCGCCTCCTTTTATACTGGAGAATTGGCGGGCTGGCGCATGCGCAGGGAGTCGGTATTCGTTATTTCGCAGTTTTCTCCTTTATTATATAATATTTAGTTTCGTGCTTCTGTCAATATTTATAATTAATTATTCTTAACATTTCTACAATATTTGTTTCTCTAATCTATGCTTAGTTTAATATTAACGTATAAAAGTATGTACAATGGGTATGCGCCGTAACATAGGCTGGTTGTGTGGTAATGTTGTATTGTTCTATTTTATCGACGGTCGGTAACTACCGGTTCGAGTCCCTGTGGGACGTTACAGTGATATGCAATGGTATTAATGGTAATTATAATGTCTTACAATGATTGGTGAAATGATGATTGTTTCACACTGTTTAAATAATACTTTGTAGCGTTGAATTGATTTTCGTCGAAAGAGTTTCGTAAAAAAGAGCTCCGGTCTCTCGGGCCCTTGTATTTATGTGATTTTACAGGATTCTTGCGGGGGTACACGCGGTATGGACCTTGACACATTTAAGACATAAGTCGCAGTAGGACTTCCGGGGTTTTTATATAAGGTGCGTCTATTATTAGACGTATTTATGTCACGTACACCAAATATTCGTCGCAATTACACTTCCGGGGTTTTTATAACTGTGAAGAGGAGACACTCAACCCATCGAATGGATTTTGGGTGTTTTGATAGGAAAGGGGTAATTGTGGTCTTGACTTGGAGGGTCTTAGAGAAGAGGTGAGACGTGCTCTCGATTTAAGAGGTTTTTGGGACGAGGGACTTGTTTAGATTTATTTTGAGGGAGGAATTTGTGCATCATAGGGCGAATAGGTGAAGGAGGTTTTGTACCGACCATCTTGAGATGGGGACCGCTAAGGTACATCGTCAAGGTGATCAGCAATTGGGGAAAAGGGGTAAGAGTTTTAGAATAATACCGCGCGAAAAATAGTGGGACGTCACAGTCGTGTTTAATAACTTCGGCGAAAAAAATACAAGACACGTACAATTCAGCGGAGATCCTTAAGAAATAAACGTAGCAAGTCATTATACTTTGCTACGGTCGGTACGAAACGTTTTATTATTTTATTATTGGTAGTAGCATATATCTGCATAGGTCCTACGCCGTCCGACAGCGCGTGGCCGCCGCGGCCATCGCACCGTAGCAGGGTGCGGCAAGGCCACGGCGGCGCTGTAGCGCTGTAGAGATGGAGTAACGGGGGGCCCAGTTAGTTGGGACACCCCCTAGGAGCGGCGACGTAACGCCGGTCCCAACGGAGCGATCGAGCTCGCGGGGCAAGTCGGCCAGCCGATAGCGGGCCACCCCGCAGGCGCGATACCAGCCGCCCGCCCGAGCTGTCCTCCGGGTGCTCGCACCCGGCGGCCTTTCTCAAGGCCCCCTTGGGACGCGACGGCGCACAGTGGGGCACGTAGCATAGGATTCGCGGAAAAAATGTCATAACTTCGGTGTCTCTCAATATTTTTGAGTATTTTTTTTTTGTATTATTTGTTAACAGCCAACGGTTATATGGATATGAACATTAATAAAATTTAAGCATTTTTAACCAATGAAATAGTAATAAACCCCGTAAACATTCGGTATACAAAAACCATATATGATAATTATGAACTAATAAATATGTAATATTACATAAACAATGTATTAATTATTTTCGAACAGTATGAAAAATAATAGAGAAAGAAAATAACACAATTGAATTATAACATATAACATTAAACGACGAAAATGACATAATAAAGTAATGTTAATAATATTCTGTATTGCACTATAATAAATGGAAAAATTGCTGAAGCTATAACTAATATTTTATCATTTTTGTTATTAATAGAACATGACTTTTAGAAATGAACATGCGCATGTACACTTTATAAAATAATTGATATCTTATAACATTTACAACTATTTACATAAAAGATTCATTCACGCTAATATACAGACTCATATGTATCACTCATATTACACATACATTACTATTTACAATGAACCAATATTATACTTTCTTATGTAGAAAATGCACGTAAAATTTTAATATTTACAAACCGCGTAAAAATTTATAATGAAAAAAGGAATGTTATTTAAGTATTGGTAAATAATTATGAAATATGTTTTCTCTGTATCGATTATAGTAACAATACTTTATTTATAATTTTTATTGTTATTTTAGTGTTTTTTATTATTTAATGATCATAATATTACATGTCCATACAAACTAAAATTATAAAAAATAATAGAAAATAGAAACTGGGCAAAAATAGTGAGAAATACCGCTGTGATGAGTTTCTGCGAAATCGCATGCACAGCGCACTCGGGTGATTATGTATTAATAACAGACAAACTTGCAAATATATGCAGCCAATTTTTGGAGGGCTGTTAGTAGATGGTATCTGCTTTCAATTAGTACTATCTAGAGCCCGGAGGAAGGCGGAGCTTTTTTTATAAACCTAAAAGAGTTAATAAAAGCTTGAAATACTAGGTAGCTTCCTTTGAAGTCGTATAGTGGGATTACGGTGAAGAATTTTCGAAAAATATTTATGTCACAAATAAGCTGAGACTATACACATTCGAAATACATGCGGTAAAAAAATAAAAATATCTAGAGGAATTCAGAAAAAATTCGACAATCTAGTACGAATATTGACACGTTTCCCGTTAGAATACGAAAGGTCAACTTCAGATCAATTTTTCATTGCAATTAACATGAATATGACATATCTGTTATATACGTTAGATACGTTGGTCTATTGGCTATCAGGATATAGTGATGGATTCATAAAAATACAACTTTCATTTTAATATTTTTTTCCTCTCCAGCCCCACTGTGCGGCGTGGGCGGCCCTTAAGGGGTTAGGACACAGTAACGGGCCAAAAAAGCAGACGATTTTTAGACGACGATAATAAAAAAAGTAAACGATCGATTAATATAAGGTTTTGTGTTTTAGTTCACTATATTATGAACTATAAGAAATGCTTATAATATTTACAAAATAGTATTTGTATGCCGTGCATTTAAACTGTCCTTTTTTTTCGGATGGCCAACTGGTGGGCCGAATTCCGGGAAATCGGATGAACTGAATCAAAAACCCCAAAAATGTCATAAACTATAATATATTTCCTAGGCATTGACGATCCAACATTTCAAATTTTTTAATTATTGTACAAAATATAAACAGGAAGATGTCGACACTTCTGTCGAAATTTGATCATTATTTTTCAAACATCGGCCATTTTGTCAATTTTCGCAAAAATTGAAATGTTGGATCGTCAATGCCTAGGAAATATATTATAGTTTATGACATTTTTGGGGTTTTTGATTCAGTTCATCCGATTTCCTGGTATCCGGCCCACCAGTTGGCCATCCGAAAAAAAAGGACAGTTGAAATGGAGACATTGCACGGCATACAAATGCTATTTTGTAAATATTATAAGCTTTTCTAATAGTTCATAATGTTGGGGCACAGCCGGTGCTCCTCCGCCGGGTGGCACCACCATCGGTGGTGGGCCCGCGCCTACGCGCGAGGCCATCTACAGAGTTAGTTAGTTCCGCGCTGTATGTAAGAGTTGGCTTACGCGTTCCTTGTACAAGACAATTTGTTAATTATAGTCAGTTATAGTTGTACATCGTGCTTTCCATTATTACCTTCCTACCACTTCAGGACCCAACACATAATATAGTGAACTAAACCACAAAACCTTATATTAATCGATCGTTTACTTTTCTTATCTACCCTATAACTATAAAATCATAATGTGTCGACTTCAATTATTTTTAATCGATTATGTCACGTTTTCTATGTCACGTTTTCTGTGTCACGTTTTCTGTAACGAGGTTACTGTAAACCATTCACACGCGTAAAAGATTTACTGTAAACCATTCGGATGCGGTAAAGGTTTACTGTAAACCATTCAGATGCGGTGAAGGTTTACTGTAATAAAAAATCCTATGAAAAAATCCGCACGGCGTGCCGGAGAATTTCGGGAACGACCAGGACAGCTACAGGGAGAACAGGGAACATCGTCTTTTAAGAAGAGAACGAAAACACCAGCTGAACGAAAAAGAGACAGTAGGAAACGGCGTCAAGATTTGCGAGCGGAATGGGTTGCATCGCCATTAGAACCGCAAACAACAACATCTACAGAACGTATGTGAAAATTTAGGGAACGCCGATTGCTTAACGAAACTGTGAGTTTTACCAAAGGTGTACCAGTAACGAAGGGGCGAGCGAAGCAAGCCCCGGGGGGCTTGGCGCCGAAGGCGCTAGGGGGGCGAAGCCCCCCTAGTTATATATAAACTCTTTATTGGTCCCCTAAGGGTTACAATCTCCAACTGCCTCTAGCCTCCTTCGTCCTTACAACCTCCTTTACATCTAGTACTTATTCTAACTTAACCTATGAAACTTAACCTACGTCCATACTCCGCCATCGCCCGCACGCACGCCTGTACCCAAGCACCGCACGCTCGCCCGCACGCTGGCTCGCGCTCTCGCCCGCGCGCCTCTACGCCCTCCCCCCTACCCTATCTCCGGACCTCCGCTTCAGCACGTTCTCCCTTCCACTTCCCTGTGCTCGGTCACCCCTCCATCCACTCTTTGCACACCTTCCTCATCCCCCCTCTCCACTCGTCAATTTTCCTTAGCCACCCCTCCCCCTGTCCGTCATCTCCTAGCACCTCACCCACCATCTCCTGCCATCCTATGTCCACCCCCACACACCTCCCACACATGCTCCCACGACTCCACCCCCCACCCACATCTTCTACACTTCCTTCCCTCCTCCTTTTCCCAATACCTCCCCCCCTCATCTCGTTCCCCAACCTATATCTTGCCACCCTCCTCCACCTACTCTCCCCCCACCCCTTTTTCAAATATCCGGGCACTCCCTCCCTCTTCACTGCCCCATACCATCTGTTGTAACTCGATGCTCTAATCATCACCCACCTCTGCTCCTCCTGCCTCCTTCTATCCCTACCTACTATTTCCTCCCCCCTCATTTCCCCTCTTTCCCTGTGTCTTTTCACCTCCTCCACCGACCACCCCAACCCCTCGAAAAATTGTTTCCTTTCTTCCTCCCACCCTTCCAATACCTTGCCCCTTCTCGCCCTCTCTTTCATCTCCGCCCAGCACATCCTGGCCAATTCTCCCCCTCCCCCCTCCTCTAGCTTCTTCTCAAACCCCCATGCCCTCAACCTCGCCCTTCCCTTCAACATGCCCTTCTGCAACTCCTCTCTCACCAGGTACCCAGGTGTGTGCCTATCTACCCCCAGTACCCACCTCAGGTACCTCTTGTGTAGCGCCTCCACCCTCTCCCTTGCCCTCCACCCCCACACCTCCACTCCGTATTCTACTACTGCCCACACCAACTTATCGAATAGCCATACCCTCTTTTCCCAGTCCTTCCCAAACTTTCTCTTCCCTATGCCCCACACCCTCCCCATCACCGAGCTCCCTTCCTCACCCTCTCCTCTATGTGTGCCTCCTGCCCACCATTCCTCATCAGGGTGTAACCCAGGTAGGTATACTTCCCTACCTCCTCTAGCTTCTTACCTTTCCACCTCCACGATACCTTTTTCTATCTCCCACCCCCCTTCCTACATCTCATCACCTTGGTCTTATCCACATTTACTTCCAACCCCTTTCCATCAAGATACCTTTCCAATTTCGCAATCATCCCCTTCATTCCCTCCTCGTCCTCCGCCAGCACCGCAACATCGCACAGTGGTTCCAAAGTGACTTTTTGCGGTCAAAATTCCGTATCTCCGTCAATTCTCAACCGATTTTTGATTTCTTACGCTCATTTTGTACGGGATTAAATTTGCTATAATATCAAATACCGGAATTGCAACCTGTTAGAGATTTCAGGTGGTTTAATTCGTTCCTCCTGCTGGTACTTATTAACTGATATATTATTTCCGCCTTTGTACACGTATACTACAGCTCATCCTCACTCTCTTACGTTTCTTAGAGTACTAACTGTGGCGTGGATCGCACGGTTCGCTCAGGTGTCGCGGCGGTCGGCACACAACACGTTGTTGTGGTATTACGATTTTCCCACACAACCAAAACCGTTTTTTTCTATTCTTTTTTCTGACAAAGTTGGATGAAAACTATAGTAGAACAATCTTTGGGGCTAATTTGATAAGATATTGCTTATCTAAGTAGTTTTTTTTACGTAAAATCTTCAATTGGCACTGGGCAATAGCGGAAATATAAAATAAGCGATCTGTTGACACGTCAGAATGTTTGAAATACAATTTTATAAGGGCTGAAAATTTGGAATGTCTACTGAGTTTACTACAACCACAATCGTCTAAAATATCAATTTAATGTATGATTCTGGAACCTAATAGCGTTCAGAAATATCGAAGAACGTCAAATCTTCAAATATTTTTTTACGTTTTTATTATTGTTTATTAGCGAATAAAACTTTATCGACTCTTTCCGATCCACAGTTTGGGCATTTGATATGTGGGTAAGAATGTAATAAACAAATTAAAAAAAGAATTAGCTGCCACCATGTGCCACTGCGGTGTCAATCCGATTTTGTTTAATTGGCGATAGCGCTCGAAGTGCCTTTCTGCGGACAAAATTCCGTATCTCCGTCAACTCTCAACCGATTTTTGATTTCTTTGGCTCATTTTGTAGGGGATTAAATTTGCTAAAATATCACACAGTAGTTTTCCAAAATTTTCTTTAGAGATTAAAAAAAAAACAAATTCTGAACTCTTGGTTCCGAAAGAACGAGTTCATTAACCAGTTTTTTCATGAAACATTAAAACGAGATAAAATAAAAGAAATATAAATTAAACAACTCAAATTTAAACAAATTAGTCTTCTTCTACATCTACTACATCTTCATAATTAGACAACAGATATTTTGCGTCTTTTTCTAGTTCAACAACCGTAGTTGGCCATTGGGACGTCAAAATCGAAATTAAAGGATCCGATGTTATTAATAAATTATGCATGATATCTTTATTTGTCGAAAAGCTCGAACTTTTTCTTGTATTAAACTGTCGGAATCTTTTAAAATCTTTGTTCCTAGATTCCTGGGCTTCTTCCGACATCTGACCAATTGGCAGAATAGTCGCGTTTAAAACGTCTTTTCCGTGAATTAAAATTTTGTGGACTGACGATGGCATGAAATACCATCCATACTCCCTAATAAAAATTTGGGCCGTTTCGAGAGAAAAAGATTGGAACTTTCATGGGTCTACGCTGCTTCCATACGACAGAACTTGTAAAATTAGGAATTTGTAAATTTTATTTGACACCGCAGTGGCACATGGTGGTGTAACGCGGTTACGAGGTAAGCGTGGAGTCCGAGTAATTAGTGTCTAAATCAGTCTAATCGGAAGGATGTAATGCGCGTTACAGTACAAATTATTATTTAAGAATTTAAAGAATTCTGTTTGGTATCGGGAATCCAAGATCTAGTCCTATACAGGCCCCGCACTGAGCTATTGTGAGGTTTTAGTTAGTTCGTAATTAAATAACTTCTGCTCAAGAGTAAGGTTCAAGTGTGAATAATTATATTTTTATTCTTCTTCTTTTCTTGGCGTTAAGAAGCCTAAAGAGCCAAGGGAAATCCCAAAATATTGGCTAAAGCCAATATTGACTCTCCGTTACCTCTGCATTCGCAAGTTGGCAATAGAACATGAATAATATTTCTTTTACATGAGTTTACGCTCGCCAATCGTTATTTCAATTACAATATTTTAAGGAAAAGAAACGCGCACTCACCCGCTATATCGTTTAAAGTTTTACAACGTTTGAAATTCCTTTTGTTTATGCTTTATAAAAAAAAAAACACCTGCTCTATGCCTGAGAACAAGAAAATCACACTCACACTCACAATACTTGCGATAACAATTTAAAAGCGATAAATAAAATAGCTCAAAGCACAAAAGGGGATGAGATCTAACAGAAGGTTGATCCCAACGCAACTGTTTTTAATAGCGTAACAATAGTTAAACGAAAATATTTAATGAATATAAAACGCAAATTTATAAAATTGAGAAAACGATGATTCTAAAACACATTTAACGTGGAAAGATGAATCCATTCACTAAAATTTATGAATCTCTGGCTCGAAATAGAATTTAAGTTAAGAAAAAGAAATTACTATCCACGGACACTCGTCACGCTCTCCGCGACTGTACGACAAAGAGTGACTTCAGCTTCGCGCCCCCGAGAGCGTCCGGCCGCGAGTCCCGCTCAGAAAAGCTGACGCTGCAGTCCCAATCATGCCCCAGTAACCGTCGCATGATTTCATTAGATGTTCTCACTTTCATTCTTCCATACTATTCACCTATGCGCTACCGGCGTAGAACAGGGTGACTCTCATCCTCACGCTTCTCACACTCAGATCACTCCTTATCCTCGATGCGACGATTCGACGGTCGGAGATGCGCTCGATTAGGTTAAACCAGAATGCTAGATGCATTGTCAAGACACACCCCCGCCGCTTACATTTAATCAGTGTCGCGAGGTATGAGAACCACTGCTCATTTTGAACGAACTACTGAGAACTACGCTGATGCCTCAGCACAGTCCCACGTTCAGGGTACAGCGCAGCGACCAAACGTCGCGGCGACAACGACGTTCCTAGTACCAAGTATCCGTTTTCATAGATAAAATACAGTAAGCAGAAGTGCGCTCGATTAGGGATTTCCCAGAACGCTAAGCGTTGTCGAAGCACTCTGCCCACTGACAAAGGAAAATCACAACTAATCAATGATTTTAAAAATTTTGAAGTTTCGGGACGTAACACCGGCAGCTAATTCTTTTTTTAATTTGTTTATTACATTCTTACCCACATATCAAATGCCCAAACTGTGGATCGGAAAGAGTCGATAAAGTTTTATTCGCTAATAAACAATAATAAAAACGTAAAAAAATAAATCGCGGATTTGACGTTCTTCGATATTTCTGAACGCTATTAGGTTCCAGAATCATACATTAAATTGATATTTTAGACGGTTGTGGTTGTAGTAAACTCAGTAGACATTCCAAATTTTCAGCCCTTATAAAATTGTATTTCAAACATTCTGACGTGTCAACAGATCGCCTATTTTATATTTCCGCTATTGCCCAGTGCCAATTGAAGATTTTACGTAAAAAAAACTACTTAGATAAGCAATATCTTATCAAATTAGCCCCAAAGATTGTTCTACTATAGTTTTCATCCAACTTTGTCAGAAAAAAGAATAGAAAAAAACGGTTTTGGTTGCAATTCCGGTATTTGATATTATAGCAAATTTAATCGCGTACAAAATGAGCATAAGAAATCAAAAATCGGTTGAGAATTGACGGAGATACGGAATTTTGACCGCAAAAAGTCACTTTGGAACCACTGTGCATCGCCTGTATACGCCAACGAGTACACTTTCCTGTCACTCAACTTCACTCCCCCCCCAGCCACCTTTCTCCAAAACCTCATCCATATCTGCCATCAACAAGGTGAAGAGGCTAGGGCTTAGTGGACAGCCCTGCCTCACCCCCCTAGCAGTCCAAAACCTCCCCCCCCTCCTCGTCCCCTACCATAACCCTGCTTACCGTCTCCTCTAATATCTCTTCGCACCTCCTGACCAACCCTTCCCCCACCCCTTCCTCCTCATTGCCTGCACAAGTAGCCCCTGTCCACCGAGTCAAACGCTGTCTTCAGGTCCATGAACAATATCACCATCCTCTTCGCCTTCCTCCCCACCTGCCTATTCATCAGATAGTTTAGGACGTATATATTGTCCATGCACCCCAACCCCCTTCTAAAGCCAGTTTGATTCGGTGGCAGTAGCTTCTTCCCCTCCACCTCCTCCCTCAGCCTTTCCGCTGTCACAGACGCGTATACCTTATACGCCGTCTGTGTCATTGTAATTCCCCTGTAGTCCTCTACCTTGACCCCGCCCTTTTCTTGAGCACCGGTACCACCACCCCTTCCCTCCACTCTTCTGGCCAACCCTCCCCCTCCATACCCTGTTGCACAACGACCAAAACCACTCCTCCACCTCCGGTCCACCCAACTTCCACACCTCATTCCTAATCCCATCCCCCCCACCAGCCTTCCCCTCTTTTAGATTTCTAATCACCCTTCCTATTTCCTCCCTTCTAATCCCCTCCTCCCCATCCTCCCCCCTCACCCTTCTTCCACCCCTCCTCACCCTCCACTCCACACCTCCCAATAGTCCCTTGAAATGCTCCTCCCACGCCTGCATTTTAATTCCTTCATTAACCCACCTTCTTCTCTTCCTTTCCCTATTCACCACCTTCTAAACTTGCCCTTCCGTTCTTACCCCCTCTAACTCCCTTTCCCATCTCTCCAACTCCTCTTTTCTTTTCTGCTCACACATCCTCCCATACTTCCTCTTACTTACCCTATAGGGACATTCCACGCGAAATCGGACACTTTTCGGAGTAACATTTCGGATGTTGCTGAAATTTGAATATATTGTAGTCTTTAGTGATATTTAAACGTACCTCAAAGGATTTTTCAAAATTTTGAAAAATGTTGATTTTACAGCTGTTTGAAGGTAAGTGCTAACTTTTTTTCATTAAATTATAGCTATAGAAGTAGTAAACGGATGGAGATGAGCTTTACGGGGCTTATAGAGAAGACATTGAAGTTTTAAGAAAAAATTATTTTAGTTTAAAAAAATAAAAATTTGAACCATTTTTGTGCAATTATTTTAAACAAATGCAGTTTTTTAATATCGGGCGCGATTTTAAAAATCTAAAAAAAAAGGAGAATATAGTTCTATCCTTCCCCTTGATGGACTAATTTTCAAAAGTATGGACGTTTTAAAATTGGCCCTGTAAAAATTGCCGAAAGTTGACGCTGCGTCAAATCACACCGGCTCGACTGGCTGAGCCGTGCGGTACACGCAGCGGCCAAGTCCTATTCTTATACAGTTTTCTCGAATACGGTAAGTATTTGTAAAAAAACTGAAGAAGGAACACTTTTACTGTTTTTTATACACAACATAGTACGGTAATTCAAATTTTGGTGTTCGCAATATTTTCCTTGAAACGAGAGTGACACTCAGTTTTTTAAATGGAATGCTATATATTTGATTATCCAATATGAAAGCGACTATCAAGACAAGTTCAACCATACGGTATAGTATGACCTTCAAGCCTTCACATGATTAGGAATTAAATAAATATATCGAACTATTTATCTAGTAGATATTTCATCTTTCATTCCTAACCATGTGTAGGCTTGAATGTCATACTATACCATATGGTTGAACTTGTCTTGACAGTCGCTTTCATATTGGATAATCAAATATATAGCATTCCATTTAAAAAACTGAGTGTCACTCTCGTTTCAAGGAAAATATTGCGAACACCAAAATTTGAATTACCGTACTGTGTTGTGTATAAAAAACAGTAAAAGTGTTCCTTCTTCAGTTTTTTTACAAATACTTACCGTATTCGAGAAAACTGTATAAGAATAGGACTTGGCCGCTGCGTGTACCGCACGGCTCAGCCAGTCGAGCCGGTGTGATTTGACGCAGCGTCAACTTTCGGCAATTTTTACAGGGCCAATTTTAAAACGTCCGTACTTTTGAAAATTAGTCCATCAAGGGGAAGGATAGAACTATATTCTCCTTTTTTTTTAGATTTTTAAAATCGCGCCCGATATTAAAAAACTGCATTTGTTTAAAATAATTGCACAAAAATGGTTCAAATTTTTATTTTTTTAAACTAAAATAATTTTTTCTTAAAACTTCAATGTCTTCTCTATAAGCACCGTAAAGCTCATCTCCATCCGTTTACTACTTCTATAGCTATAATTTAATGAAAAAAAGTTAGCACTTACCTTCAAACAGCTGTAAAATCAACATTTTTCAAAATTTTGAAAAATCCTTTGAGGTACGTTTAAATATCACTAAAGACTACAATATATTCAAATTTCAGCAACATCCGAAATGTTACTCCGAAAAGTGTCCGATTTCGCGTGGAATGTCCCTATATTCCCCCCCATCCTCTCCTTCCCTCCTCCACCTCCTTAGCTCATTTCTCACCTTCTTCTTTTCCTCCCTACACAACTCATCCCACCAACCTCCTTTCCCTCCCCCACTACCTTCTTTTCCCATCTTACCTATCGCCCCCTGTATTCTTTCCCTGAGTTTCCTCCACTCCTCCTGCACTCCCTTCTCCCCCTCAGCCCTTAACCCAAACTCCCTTACAAACTTCCTTCTCCCCTCCACTGACCAATTCCCTCTCTCACACGCTCTCTCTCCCCCATTCCTCCCTCTACCACTCTTCTCCCTCCTTCCCCCCCCCTCAGCCACACCACCACTGGGTGGTGGTCCGAATCCACCATTTCCCCTATCTCCATCCTATCAACTTTCTCCCTCGTGTCCTCATCCCCCAGAACATAATCAATTACTGAACATCCCCTCCCTCCCGTGTAGGTCCACTCCCCCTCATCATCTCCTTCCACGTTACCGTTCAGTATACCCCAGCCCCTCCCTTCCACAAACCTGCACAGCCTTTTCCCCTCCCCGTTTACCACCTTATCTTTTGACTTCCTTCTTTCTCCACTAGTTCCTTCCTCCTCTTCCACTCCCCATACCTCCCCCCCTCCCGTTCCTGTCATCGCGTTAAAATCTCCCCCAATAACTGTTCTTACCCCCTCCTCCCTCTTCTCCATCCACTCCTTTAACTCCTCCAGTTTCCCTTGCAAGTCTTTGTTTACGTAAACTCCTATTATCCTCCACCGTCTTCCCCCCCTATCCTTACTTTCCACACCATCATTCCTTCCTTCTCTCTAACATCCTCCTCCTCCAACTCCAGCCCTTTTCTCACCCCCATAATCATCCCCCCCATCGCCCGTCCCTTCACGCTTTCCCACTTTGCCCACTGTCTTTTCCACATATAGCCCCTCGGCAACCTTGTCTCCACATACCCCCAATCTTTCTCCTCCACCCACGTCTCGCTCAACACCATTATATCCCACTTCTCCAGCCCTTTCCAGAATTCTCCGTCTTCCCTCCTTACCCCTGCCACATTCCAGAACGCTATTTTATATCTCCCACACTCTTCATTCCCCCTCCCCCCTCCTTTCCCCCCTCTACCGCATTCCCGTTTCCCTGTTCCTCATCCCATTTTTCTTCCCACTCATTCCATCTTCTCAACTTCCCATCTATCCACATCTTCATGTATCCAGTCTGCACCTTTCTCCCCTTCTCTCTCTCCTTCCCCGCTTCTCTCTCAATCAGCCACTTTACCCTCCTCTCCTGCTCCGTCAGATCATCTTCAATCCTCTCCCTCCTGCCCCTCAGTTTCCTCTTCGCCTCCATCACTTTTATTTTTTCCTCCCTCCCCGCTAGCTTTACCACGACCATTCCATATCTCTCTTTTCCCGCCTTACCTAACTTCACTACTTCTTTGATCCCCCCTTTTTTTTTTTTTTTTTTTACGTGCAGGAAATCCGGAACGGATACCTCGAACCTCGGGGGAGGCTCGGGGTTATGTTGGGCTCCAACCAACTAAAACCTGCACGGTAACCGCCTAGAGCGGAGGATCTGGCAAGGAAGATGGCCGTTCTTGCGCGAGATCAAACTAGCGATGCGTTCGCTAGGCCATCCTCCAAGACCCCGGATCCCCGCGCTCGTTTGCCAGAGTTGGCACTTTCCCAAGGGGGAGAGAAGCTCTCCGGGAGACTTCCCCGCTGTCGCCAGGGTAACGCTGCGGGTCACACGCCAGCGCCACCCTCTTCCAGGGTCGCTGCTAAACTAGGGCGGGTGGTGCCCCCCGGCACCTCCGCCCCACGACCCCGCGACCGATCGCGCACTTCCCGGCGTCGACCCCGTGGGAACGAACCTCCGGGCGGGGGCGGTCGGAAAGCCCACAGGGCGCCCAAATACCGCAAACCCCGGGGGGTCACAAACCGGTCGGGGACCCGAAGGTCAGAACCCAACCGGCCCCCGGTCGAGCGGCTGGCTATGCCAGAAGGGCAGCCCAACTGCCGAGCTCGCCCCACGCGCGATCGATCGCGACTCCCCATCCCCCCCCCCCTGCCGCAGCATGCACCCCACCATAGTGCGGTCACTGCGGCCACCGCGCCCTGTACAGCGGCCCTTCACAGGGCCACTCCGACCCAGACGCACCCCCCCGGAGCGATGGAAATGCGCGCGCGCGCCCCCCAGGCCCAGGCCAGACACGAAGCGAACGGGGCCGAGGGCAACGGGACCACGCAGACCGCCACAGCTGTCGCGGCAACATCCCTGGGCCCGGGCATCCCGCACGACCAGGAGCCGAACAGGCCACAGAGGGCCTGACCGACAGCTACCACCCAGAGATCCGCGGGTCACGGCCACAGGGCCACCCCACGCACGCGCGCACCCCACCCAGACCCAGCCCGGACTAGGTCTCTAACGAATATTCGAATAATCTAAGTATTCGAATATTCGAATATTCGAATATCACAGAATTCGAATAATTTCTTCGAACCCTCGAATATTCGAACTTCGAACTTCAAACTTCGAATATTCGAACATCGAACCTTCGAATATTCGAACATCGAACCTTCGAATATTCGAACTTCGAACCTTTCAATATTCGAACTTCGAACGTTCGAGTATTCGGATCAATCGAATTTCTGATTGCACCGAATAGCAATCTAAACATGAGATATTTGTTCACAGTTTATCGTGAAATTCTTTTCATATTGGCCTTTACAAATATTTGTTTTTCAATCGATAAATTTTTAACTTTGTTAATCTTTGGTAAATTTATACATTTTGAAACGAAAACAACCATCAGTTATTAGTATTATTATTTTTATAATAATGAGTGGACAACCCCAACGGAATCGGCCAAGGGCCCTGTCCTCTAGGCCCACCCGTGTCCCATCATAAGCAGATGACAAATAGTATAAGCAGACTTTTTTGTAGGAAGCTAAAACCCCATAAACAATTTTGAGGAACTATAATATTTTTATTTTTCCTTCGTTACTATAACGTTATTTTTCTAAATTTATAGAGTATTATTGGCTTTGCAGACACCATCTTACTCATTAATAGTAATTTTGTTCTTTGTTTCTGTAACCTACCCCCACACGCGCGAATGTCTCTCCTTTCTCTCAGGATTGTAGGACCCGATTAACTCTCGTGGTACGCAATGTAAGTGTCACTCAGCAAATTAATTTTAAGTGACTGATTGAAAATATCATGACGAAAAAGAACTCATTGGCCCAACGGACGACCAGACAAGGAAAAACATTGTCCTCTGTATGGTGACTTTAACGAGAATAATGCGTTGACGATGAACGAACACGACTATGTTTTCGAATGATGTTTGCGCCACGAACGTTTGTCGATAAAGGGTGATGTTGTTTACTTAAACATAAATAGTATATAAATAAATTGTATACAGATATAATGATAAAATTAGTAGTTAATTTATTTAATAAATAATTTAATTTTATTTAATAAATAAATTAAAGAAACTCGCCAAATTTAATATTCACCTGTTTATCAAAAACATGTCCCTTTGTTTACAATTTAAGGTCTGCTCTGCCCAACGAATTATTTTTTAAATGGCTGTAGTACAAAGGTAGTATAATCATTAATCTTTTTAATAGAGGCTTCTATGAATGAGTTGATGGAATATTTACAGTTTCTGGTATAAATTATTAATTTATGTAAATATGAGTCGGAAGTACAAGCTGAACGATGACTTTAGCAAGAGCTAACTTTTCCGGCGTTCGGGTGATAGACGCGTTGTCCAGAATTTTGGGAGGTGACAAATTCCAATTGTTTACACTTTAGAAGAAGAGGAGGGGCCTCACGTCTGTTAATTCGTCGGTTTAGGGGGTATCTTCGCCGCCTTAACGAGGTGGAGGAAGAAGAAGAGGAGGGGCCTCACCTCTGTTAATTCGTTGGTTTAGGGGGTACCTTCGCCGTCTTAACGAGGTGGAGGAAGAAGAAGAGGAGAGGCCTCACCTCTGTTAATTCGTCAGTTTAGGGGGTACCTTTACCGTCTTAACGAGGTGGAGGAAATGTATGTACAACCAGCTGGTTCCAAAAACTAGCCGGGATGATCGGACAGAGCGTCTCGCCAGGGTCGCGGTTTATGATGGAATTGACCCGAGAGTCAGCGGTGGACAACGGTACACACAGGTACCTACGGCTGGTTACCAAATGACCATCCGCCGACAGAGCAATATACGGATTAACTCGAAGCGAAGAAAGTCGAAATTCCTGAAAAAACAGGACAATGTCGATTGCCCCCTATTCGACATCTGCCAGCCAAATGTTTCCCGATGGACGCTTCGAAAATAAGCATTGCCCGATTGTAAAGGAATAAATTGAATTTCGCTTCAAAAAATACGAAATTGCCGGCTGTAAACGATAATGAATTTTCGTTTCGCTCCAAGTCCTCCTTTATTACATAAGACGGAACAGTTCTCTTTAGCATTACATTATATTACAGTCTTCTCTCGATACGTTGCCATGACTCGGGACCGACAACACCTATTCCGAAAATATTAAAAATTACACTGGATGGAAATGCATAAATAAATAATATATGATATAGGTGTGTATATTACTGGATTAGTTTTATCATATAGTATTAATAAAAGAAACGAGACCGCGGTGTGTTTATTGGGCGACAGCCTCGCACGATAGCCAGTCGAGCCGTGACTTCCGAACGAGAAATTATTGTTTTCAGAAACGAAATATTAAGGATTCGAAATGTGACGGGGTTTATGATGCGGGCGTGATCTCTTCGCTATTTTTGAGCTTAAGAATTTAATTTGGCACCATAACCGGAAAAAACTCCGTCACTAGTGACTCTTGTCGGCCAACGCTGACAGCTACATAAAAATATATTGTTCCGCGATGCTCATACAAAATAGACACAGTAATAAAACATTATTGCCGTATATATACGGACGACCCACTAATGTACATAGCTAAAGTTAAGCTCTTAATCTTAAGTAGTTTATACTAGTATTGTATCCAAATATCTTTAGAAATAAGTTTTCCTCGTCTTATATTGCCCATCTTTAACTGCAGCTGTCAAATTCACCATAACGGAACTCTGTGATTTTTTTCAATATCTCCTACAGCAGTGTACGCGTTTATTTTTTATAGCTTCTATCCTTTTAATGTTTTCTACCATTCAAATATTTTCGACACTTTAGACCATAAAGAAAGGTCCAAACTTCTGGTCGACGGTCGAGCCATTCCGCGCGGCACTACCGGGATCATAAACCCGCACTGCCGGTAGACGCTTCCAAATTCAGCGCGGTCAAGTCAATCTTTGACCTCGCACCTTTATTGTTTTCACGTGCAAGCATCACGCTACCAAGGGATTTTTCCTCCACCATAAGTCCCAAGAAAACCTAAGGGCTGTCCCCCTCTTTGAAGATAAAACCAATAGAAAATCACAATTTGCAACCGCCCACACGATTGACTCAACCAATCATAGGAAATGCGAGTCTTCATTAACGCTTCAAGACTTTCGAAAGTCAGTGTGAACGCTCTGTCAAACCAGGAAACACCGTCTTAGTTTACGCGCAAAACAGTGAAAATGCCGAGTTGGGTTTGGGACCACTGCAAGAAGTCAGCAAATGGACAGATGGCTACATGTTTAGTCTGTGATAGCGTGCTAAAAACGCATGGTGCGACGACACCACTTGCACACCATTTGCAGTCACAGCATCAGATATATTGTCCGCCTGAAAAGAGAAGGTAAGTCAATTTTTGCAATTCTACAGTTACCAACATAAACTGAACTACCTACAAAATTGTAACCACTATTCACATTATCTTACGTTTTTCTATCTTTATATTTTACAAAATGGCATTCTCATTTGGATTATTCCACGCGAAGCCGGACACTTTTCGGAGTAACATTTCGGATTTTGGTGCAACTTGGATATGTTGTAATCTTTAGGGGTATATGAACATATCTCGAAGGATTTTTTGAAATGTCAAAAATTGTGGATGTTACAGCTCTTTGAAATATAGTGTTTACTTTTTTCCAAAAATTATAACTGTTGGACTAATAAACTGATAAAAATGACCTTTTAGATGCTTACAGTGGAGATATAAGAGAACCTAATGAAAATTATTTTACTTAATAAAAACGAATATTTGACCATTTACTTCGCAATTGTTCTTAACAAATGCAATTTTATAGTTGAAGGCACCTTTTTAAAAATTTAGAAAAAATAGGAGGATATGGCTTGTTTTTTTTCTTTACGGACATGTTTTGAAAAACATGGACGATTTAAAATTGGCCAAATGAAAATTAATTGAATGTAACGCTGCGTCAAATCACACCGGCTCCACCGGTCGCTCGGGCCGTGCGGTACTCGCAGCGACCAAGCGGCTATAACCGCCACATATAGGCTATTAATGAGGATCGCTGCAAGGTTTAATACCGTTAATAGTTACTGGAAACTCACTCTCTGTCGATGGCACTTATTGTTTGAAACATTGAAGTTGCCATTGTTCAATGGAAACCACGAGAAGGTGGTGAGTATTCTTCCATCGGGAGAGGATGGGATGTGATGGGATTATGTTAAAGGATAAATATTTTATCGTATCTTTGAGCGTCTTTTGGAATAAATGACCTGTTATGTAATTACTTATTTGAGAATTGCTACAACTTTTGATTTGTCACTGTGTGAAAGCTAAAGTCTATTCATACAGTGACAAATCAAAAGTTGTAGCAATTCTCAAATAAGTAATTACATAACAGGTCATTTATTCCAAAAGACGCTCAAAGATACGATAAAATATTTATCCTTTAACATAATCCCATCACATCCCATCCTCTCCCGATGGAAGAATACTCACCACCTTCTCGTGGTTTCCATTGAACAATGGCAACTTCAATGTTTCAAACAATAAGTGCCATCGACAGAGAGTGAGTTTCCAGTAACTATTAACGGTATTAAACCTTGCAGCGATCCTCATTAATAGCCTATATGTGGCGGTTATAGCCGCTTGGTCGCTGCGAGTACCGCACGGCCCGAGCGACCGGTGGAGCCGGTGTGATTTGACGCAGCGTTACATTCAATTAATTTTCATTTGGCCAATTTTAAATCGTCCATGTTTTTCAAAACATGTCCGTAAAGAAAAAAAACAAGCCATATCCTCCTATTTTTTCTAAATTTTTAAAAAGGTGCCTTCAACTATAAAATTGCATTTGTTAAGAACAATTGCGAAGTAAATGGTCAAATATTCGTTTTTATTAAGTAAAATAATTTTCATTAGGTTCTCTTATATCTCCACTGTAAGCATCTAAAAGGTCATTTTTATCAGTTTATTAGTCCAACAGTTATAATTTTTGGAAAAAAGTAAACACTATATTTCAAAGAGCTGTAACATCCACAATTTTTGACATTTCAAAAAATCCTTCGAGATATGTTCATATACCCCTAAAGATTACAACATATCCAAGTTGCACCAAAATCCGAAATGTTACTCCGAAAAGTGTCCGGCTTCGCGTGGAATAATCCAAATGAGAATGCCATTTTGTAAAATATAAAGATAGAAAAACGTAAGATAATGTGAATAGTGGTTACAATTTTGTAGGTAGTTCAGTTTATGTTGGTAACTGTAGAATTGCAAAAATTGACTTACCTTCTCTTTTCAGGCGGACAATATATCTGATGCTGTGACTGCAAATGGTGTGCAAGTGGTGTCGTCGCACCATGCGTTTTTAGCACGCTATCACAGACTAAACATGTAGCCATCTGTCCATTTGCTGACTTCTTGCAGTGGTCCCAAACCCAACTCGGCATTTTCACTGTTTTGCGCGTAAACTAAGACGGTGTTTCCTGGTTTGACAGAGCGTTCACACTGACTTTCGAAAGTCTTGAAGCGTTAATGAAGACTCGCATTTCCTATGATTGGTTGAGTCAATCGTGTGGGCGGTTGCAAATTGTGATTTTCTATTGGTTTTATCTTCAAAGAGGGGGACAGCCCTTAGGTTTTCTTGGGACTTATGGTGGAGGAAAAATCCCTTGGTAGCGTGATGCTTGCACGTGAAAACAATAAAGGTGCGAGGTCAAAGATTGACTTGACCGCGCTGAATTTGGAAGCGTCTACCGGCAGTGCGGGTTTATGATCCCGGTAGTGCCGCGCGGAATGGCTCGACCGTCGACCAGAAGTTTGGACCTTTCTTTATGGTCTAAAGTGTCGAAAATATTTGAATGGTAGAAAACATTAAAAGGATAGAAGCTATAAAAAATAAACGCGTACACTGCTGTAGGAGATATTGAAAAAAATCACAGAGTTCCGTTATGGTGAATTTGACAGCTGCAGTTAAAGATGGGCAATATAAGACGAGGAAAACTTATTTCTAAAGATATTTGGATACAATACTAGTATAAACTACTTAAGATTAAGAGCTTAACTTTAGCTATGTACATTAGTGGGTCGTCCGTATATATACGGCAATAATGTTTTATTACTGTGTCTATTTTGTATGAGCATCGCGGAACAATATATTTTTATGTAGCTGTCAGCGTTGGCCGACAAGAGTCACTAGTGACGGAGTTTTTTCCGGTTATGGTGCCAAATTAAATTCTTAAGCTCAAAAATAGCGAAGAGATCACGCCCGCATCATAAACCCCGTCACATTTCGAATCCTTAATATTTCGTTTCTGAAAACAATAATTTCTCGTTCGGAAGTCACGGCTCGACTGGCTATCGTGCGAGGCTGTCGCCCAATAAACACACCGCGGTCTCGTTTCTTTTATTAATACTATATGATAAAACTAATCCAGTAATATACACACCTATATCATATATTATTTATTTATGCATTTCCATCCAGTGTAATTTTTAATATTTTCGGAATAGGTGTTGTCGGTCCCGAGTCATGGCAACGTATCGAGAGAAGACTGTAATATAATGTAATGCTAAAGAGAACTGTTCCGTCTTATGTAATAAAGGAGGACTTGGAGCGAAACGAAAATTCATTATCGTTTACAGCCGGCAATTTCGTATTTTTTGAAGCGAAATTCAATTTATTCCTTTACAATCGGGCAATGCTTATTTTCGAAGCGTCCATCGGGAAACATTTGGCTGGCAGATGTCGAATAGGGGCAATAGGGGACCCAAACATCCCCAGAAACTCCCCGACCACCCGCACGATCGCGGAGACTTGGAGCACCTTTGGAAGATGCCACCGCATTCTCACATCCATGTAGCAGGGACCGCACGGAAATAATCAATCAAGCGCTCGCACAAATGATCGCTATCAATATGTTGCCCGCATCGTTCGCTGACAGTCTTGGTTTCGCGAGGTTTATGCGCGTTGTTGAGCCCGGGTATAAACCTCCCTGCGCCCAAACCATAACCAAGAGGCTGCACGCACTGCATGACGACATTGCCTTGAAAATCAAGGAGGCACTGTCTTCATTATCAGCTGTTGCCATTTCAGCGGACAACTGGATCTCACGAACGCAAGATGGATATCTGACAGTACAGGCGAGATTCCTTGACAAGGGCTGGAAAATTGTAAATATCACATTAACAACAGAAGAAATGAGCGAACGCCACACGGCAGAAAACCTTGCAGCAAGATTTACCCATATATTTTTGGAGTGGGGGATCGAAAACATTATTAGCGGCATCGTTACAGATAACGCATCGAATATCGTTGGTGCAGTGCTACAGTTACCAAATGTAACTGAAAAACAAGATCTAACATGTAGCGTGCACACTCTACAATTGTGCATCAATGCAGGGCTGAGCCTGGAGGAAATAAAACGGGTATGCTCCACAGCCAGTGCAATTGTTACGCACTTCCGCCACTCAAATGTTGCTACTGCAGCACTTGAGAAAGCACAGGTGCAATCTAAATTGAAACCTTTAAAATTAATCCAAAGCGTCAAGACACGATGGAATTCTACTTTCTTCATGGCCGAGCGCCTTGTGAAGAATACAGTTCCGGTCGTCGGCGTTTTGGCCGACAGGAGTGTAACTAAGGAACTGACAGCTATAAAACTGGAAATGACAGGGACTGAGTGGGGCATATTGACCGCACTAGTCAAAGCGCTTAGCCCAATGCAGATTGCATGTGAACTTTTGTGTGCAGACACTTCATCTGTGTCAATGGTGCATCCAATTTTGAACATGCTAGTTACTCATCACTTACTACCTAACACTAATGATGCCCTTGCGATAGTAGAATTTAAAAATATTGTATCAAATGAATGCAGTACTCGCTTCAACCTCGATGATGACACAACTTTCGTTTCCGCACGAAGAATTGCATCCTTCCTCGATCCGCGGTATAAAGACTTAAGGGGAGGTTCTGGTCTAGAGCCCCCCAAAATAGGTGATATTTAGGAATTAATTAAAGGAAAACTACTATATATAATTTAATGGGACTTGTTGCATTGTATTAAGGATGTCTTATGTTATAGAAATATATTTTTTGTTTTATAATTCATCAGTGCAAACAGCCCTGGGGAGTCGTTAAAGTTAAGGCGTCAAAAAATTGATCCAAATCGGTGGGACCTGTATCTCTAAAAGTTATTATCCGATTCGACTGAAACCTTTTTTATTTTGAAGATTATTCTTTTTTCTAGGGGGGGAACTAAAAAAAATTACAAAAATTACATTTTTGAGAGAATAACGACACTTCAAGCTTGAAATCACTTTTCACTGTATTTTCCGTTCTTTCAACGCCTTTAAAAATTATAAATTTTCAACTTTTTGTAATTTTTTTTAGTTCCCCCCCTAGCCAGAAGTATATTCTTCAAAATAAAAAAAGTTTCAGTCAAATCGGATAATAACTTTTGAAGATACAGGTCCCACCGTTTTGAAAACACTGTTTCGAGAAAAACGCGTTTGAAGTTTTACGTGAGCGCCGAGTGGCCGGTCGTGACCCATGTATTTGCCGCTACTCAAATGCCTATAACTTCGTGAATTTTACGAATTTCAACAAATCCTTTTAAACACGTTTTCCTACAAGGTTGAACATTCGAAAAATGAAATAAAAAAAAAATCGACATTTAGACCAGAACCTCCCCTTAATGCATGAAACAAATATTGAGGCAAGGCTTGCTATTAAGTCAAAGGTGAACCGTCAGCTCCAGTTAATGGAGCCAAGACCTGCGAACGGGTCTCATGAAACTGCAACCAACAGTCGAATAACAGCTATGGACATTATATTCGGAGATACCAATAAAACAAATGATGTTACGGCACAATTTCAAAAATACATGTCCGAACCGCAAATTGACCGAAATCTGGACCCATACGGTTGGTGGAAAAATCACGAGCATGTGTATCCAGTAATCGCCAAACTTGCGCGGCACTACTTATGTATTCGAGCCACCTCAGCTGCATCAGAACGTACGTTTTCTACTGCAGGAAATATTGTTACGGCAAAGAGGAGCTGCCTTGCACCAGAAAATGTAAATGTTTTCGTTTTTCTCCACCAAAATAAATTTTGGTATGAACCCAAAGCAAATGAAACAAACAAATGAAGCTGTTCAATACGTACTTGGACTTGTAACATCTAATACGTGTTTCTTATACATTTTTTGTGTGCTGAATACGAATCTGTAAATCGTTTTTGTTAGCATGTTCATTTTATGAGGATATTGATTTTGAAACAACAATGCAAACTTCAAAGTTGCAAAATACTTGTGTTTAAGGGCGTATTTTAGTGTAAAACGCGTTTTTTTAGTTTTTGTGAGGTTTTTTTACAAAGAACCTATAACACTTTTTGAAGTACAAATTTCAGGGTATATTTATACATGCTTCAATAATATTTATCATTTTTTTGTCAAAAAAACATCCAAATTGCTGGCAATCCATGTCCTCGTACACATTTGCTTATAAAATAGGTCGTTTATGGCGTCCGTGGTTCCGGTTGTTCTGTTTACCTAAAATGAAAACATCAAGATTCTTAATTATGGTGAATTTGGCTATAGCTGGTACTAGAAGGAAAGAAAACATTGATAATTAACAAAATTACGGAACGTTGAAGTTTGATTATCGATTTTCTTATACTTCTTTTAACTTTCGGGGGCTTGAAAAAATAGAAGAAAGAAAGATTTTGAAACAATTCTAGTTCGAGCTATAGTGATACATGCACTGACCGTGAACATATAATTTTAAGCCAATTGGCCAAGTACATTTTAAAATATCATGGACACCATTTAAAAAAAACATAAATTTGAAAAAATGCGTTCAAAGATTTGTATATCGATAAAAATCATACTTACGACTAATCTGTCAGCTCAGGACCATAAAGAACATCTTCTTGCTCAAAGAAGTCCTGCTTTGTTAATTTCTCTGCTCTATCATGAATTCGTGCGTCGTTCTGAGCGATCGATTCTATGGGCGTCTCGAGCATTTCAGTATATTTCGTTGATGACATGTCTTCATAAATTGGGAAGATGACTTTTAAAACTTGATCACTCAGACACGAGTTAACAAATTTCATTCCGCACTTGTACTTCAATTTTGAATCGTAAATACGGTTAGTGGTTCGAGAAAACTGAATTTCATTTTCGCAGTTCTTACACAAAAAACCATTTTCAGATTCGTTTTCAACACATAAAAATGTACAAGAAACACGTATTGGATGTTACAAGTTTGAAAAAACGCTAAAATATGTAAGCATTGTAAATAATTGTAAATAGGATAGTTAACTAAGCTAAGTTAGATGAATGTGGATATAGGTATGTGTATACTCGAGCTCATTTTAGAAGGAACTTATTTCGCGTATGTTGAATGAGCTCATTGGTTCCAAGGGAGCATTTGTTTCATGTATAGCCAATAGTAGCCAATTGACTGCGCCAACATGCGCAGAATCGATCTAAACTCGTCGGTCGGCAAAATGAGCTCGAGAATATGGACGAATGTGTGTATAAGACTGGAAGGGGGGTAAAGTAAGATAGATAAGACTACTTAGCGAATAAGGATAAAATGTATGAATGATACAATGTTATCCCGTAAAAGGAAGCAAAGAATAAAATTACTACTATTGCTATTAATGAGCATTATGATTCAACATTTAAATATTTTAAATACAGTAGGTCCCTAAATTTAAATAGAATTTATACTTTTCGTTGCAAAATTCATAGAACCAATGATTAATAAAATTCTAAATTTATCGTTTGGAAAACAAATAATTGTAAAGGCCTATATGAAAAGAATTTCACGATAAACTGTGAACAAATATTTCATGTTCAGATTCCTATTCGGTACAATCAGAAATTCGATTGATCCGACTGACTATTCGAAGGTTCGAAGGTTCGAAATTCGAATATTCGAAGGTTCGAAGTTCGAATATTCGAAGAAATTATTCGTATTCGAAATTATTCGAATTATTCGAATATTCGAATTGTCGAATAATTGCAGCCCTAGCCCGGACCCAATCCCAACCCCGCACCCACAACGCGCGCACGCGCCCCCGAGGAGGGGGCGGTTGGTTGGCCGACCCTTAGCCAGGAAGGCAGCATCCTCCCACGGCCCCCGGGCAAGGAACAAAGTTCCTCACCCAGCGCCCGACAGAGGACATCGCCGCTTTCCCAGAGCCCCCTCACCACGCTCAAGGTGGTCGACCCTGGAGGGGGTCTTTGATCCCCCCCTCTCCCAAACCTATTCTTTCCCATAGCCTCTTTACCTCCTCCCTCACCACCGCGTTTCCCCCTACCTCCAGTCCTCTTATCACCACGTTTTCCCGCCTCTCTTCTCTCTCCTTGCTCTCTTGCCTTAGCTCTACCATCCTCATTCTTCGCCTACACTCCTCCAATTCTTCCCTTCCCTGCTGCCCCTTCCCACCTCCCATTTCCCCAACCTTTCCCCAGCTTTCCACCTTCTCCATCCGTTCCTCCATTCCCCCCTCCCACACCTCCATCCTCTCCACTTTTTTCTCAATGACCTCCCGCTTTCTCTTCTCCTCCCTTAACCCCTCTTCCCATCTCCTCCTCTCCTCCCTCCATTCCTTTTCCACTCTCCTTCTGTCCTCACTCTCTTTTCTCATCTCCTCTTTCACCTCCCACAGCTCCCCCCTTTCCTTCTTTAGCTCCTCTTTCACCCCCCTTAGCTCCGACATCATTTCCCTAATTAGACCCTGCACGCCTCCTATCTCTTCCATTTCATCCCCTCTTTTCCTCTCCTTGTCATTACCCGTCGGCGACCTCGCCGTCTTCCCACATTTCCTGAATCCTGTACACACACCCTCCTCCTCTTTACCCTCTTCCTCCTCCCTATCCTTCCTCTTTTTCCCCCCGCAACCCTCCATACTACCCACGCTGCTCCCTACACTGCTCACACTATCCCTTCTGGTATAGTCATTCCCCCGTCTCCCTCCTACCCCCTTTCCCCTTTCCTCCTTCTTGTCTCTCTCCATCGCGCCTTTCAACATCTTGCACCCTCTTCCTATCTACCCACGCACTTCCCTCTTTCTATCCTTCTTTACACCCCAAACTGTCCCAGTCCCTATCCCAGCACCTTCACTTTTACCCTCTTTTCTGTTTCTACCTTTCAAATCTCCCGCTCACCTGTCAGTCCCTTTCGTTCCTCTGTTTACCCACAGAGCGCTCCACCTGTTACAACTCTGCTATCCTCCCGCTCGCATAACACCTCTCTCACACCTAACCTCCAAACCCTTCCTTTCTCCCTCCCACACTCCCTTCTACCTTTTGCTGCACACACACCCGGACTCTCCCTTCAACCTACACGCCCTTCTCTACCTTCCTCGCCCACACACGCCTCCCTACTTCTCCAACTCACTTCTCACTCACTATAACCACCACACACACTATCTGCACACTCCTTTCACTCTCTCGTCCGGAAACGGAAGTTCTACTTTTCTTATTATCGTCGTCTAAAAATCGTCTGCTTTTTTGGCCCGTTACTGTGTCCTAACCTCTTAAGGCCGTCAACGCCCCGGCCTGGTGGCCACACATCTTTCCGTCGCGACCAGGTAGTAGCTCGATCGCTGGGTCGCGGGGCGGGGGCGCCGGGGGGCACCACCCGCCTTAGTAGCAGCGACCCCGGAAGAGGCGGAGCGGACGCGTGGTCCGTCTCGCGCCGCCAGATGGAAGAATAATGCTGGGGGAGGTTTTATAATACTTCCCCAGGGAAGAGCCCCCCCCCCCCCCGTTGGGGCCTGCTGTGCGCGGAGTCGCACTAAGCGCAGGGGGGGGAGGGTAGCGAACGTATCGCTAGTTTGCTCTCGCGCCAAGTCCCTCCCCTGAGGCGCGCAACTCCGCGCACTAGGTAGACCACCTTGGAGGTTTTAGTGGGTTCGAGTCCCACATAACCCCCGGCCGCCCCCGCCGGCAGGGGGTATCCGTGGGGATTTCCTCCAAGTCAAAAAAAAAAGGACTATTGGTATGTGCAACAGTTAAATGATAAGTTATGCATGAATGGGATATGCGCAGTCGGGTATACTGGAGGCGAGTGTGTGTGTATATGTATGTGTGTTGTTTGCATGTTCAGCTATCTTCACTCTATTGAATATATATCCATCTTCTTACCAGCATTGTACAAAACCAATCGAAAGAACACACGTGCCGGAGAATACAATAAAAGCCAAATTTATTATCACAAAAGTGCATCGTATCTGTGCGTACAGTTATTTCACTCCACTATAAAGTTAACTATCAACAAGGTCCTACGCCGTAGGGGCGGAAGGCCGTTTTACTTGTACCTGCAATTAAATCCGCGCTGATAAGGCGACGCGAAAAGGAACAAAACAATTAGCATACGGATCTGAGAAGAAAAAAATTTATTGTTCAAATGAGAGCAAGGTGAATATCACTATTAGGTAATTTTTTACCTAGCAAGGCAAACTTAAAACATTTGTTATAAACGAATGGGTCTTCGCATAAAGTCTTCGCACAAAGACATTTCAAAGTTTGAACTTTCTACTTTTCGATGCTTTAATCGGTATCCAGGGGGTAAAATCCGCCCTTAAAGAGAAGTGTGCCAAACTGCAAAAATTTCTTCATGTGTGTCAAGTGCTACGGAGTGCAGACAATATTTTTTGCAGTTTCTATGTATTCTGTCGGAAAGTCTGGTCCTTTGTCTTTAAAATAAGCCAAACCTCATCGAAAAAGGGTGGATTTTAAGAAAGATGCAGCCATTTAAAGAAAACGTGCTAAAATCATACGACCTAAAATCATAGGACGTCTTTAGGGCGGATCATCCGGTCAACCAAAAGGTTACAAGAAGTTATCTTCTTTTTCCTATGTAAAAATACTTCAATACCTTGAATTCTACTTGCAAAAAAGTTGTTTGCCAAATAGAAGTTTGTTCGTTTTGTTCTTACAGGTCCCGCATGAATTTTTCGTTTCCAGAAGTGGACCTAAAATGGTGTATGTAAAAGCTAAGGCTTTATGCTTTAAAATGCGACCAGACTGAGAACTTTTTGTAACATAGAATCAAAATAAAAAATTTTCAAAAAGCCATACTTCTTATAACCTTTTGGTTGACCGGATGATCCGCCCTAAAGACGTCCTATGATTTTAGGTCGTATGATTTTAGCACGTTTTCTTTAAATGGCTGCATCTTTCTTAAAATCCACCCTTTTTCGATGAGGTTTGGCTTATTTTAAAGACAAAGGACCAGACTTTCCGACAGAATACATAGAACCTGCATAAAATATTGTCTGCACTCCGTAGCACTTGACACACATGAAGAAATTTTTGCAGTTTGGTACACTTATTTTTAAGGGCGGATTTTACCCCCTGGATACCGATTAAAGCATCGAAAAGTAGAAAGTTCAAACTTTGAAATGTCTTTGTTTCATCATCGTTGGATGAATTTTAGCGACGTTATGCGAGTTTGAAAATTGAGCAAATTTGAAAATATTTATTTCCGCGTTTGAGATACAAACGCCACTTAGTGGGTTGTGGGGGTATGTATACATTCGGTTTTTGGGTTTAGAGGTTTAACGAAATATAGGATTAGATGTTTTGTGGTCTTGGGGTTAGTAGATTAGGGAGTCTGACGTTATAAGTATTGTGGAAATAGGATATGTTGTGTTTATATGGCATTTTACGGGTTTACAACGGTTTTTGCAATTTACGGAAAAACTAGACGTGATGGGCCAAAGCGGGCAACGGATTCGAAATCAGCGACCCAAAATATGTATAGGACAGGTGGTCGAGTTTGTGTATGTTAGAAAACAAAATTTGTGGTCCTGTGAAATTAAAAAACTTGGTTCTATCCTAGCGGCTCGGTTCTATCAAGTACCTGACTCGGCTTGGAAACTACCCGAATATTCAAGTACTCGAACAGCTCTACACGAAGGCCCATAGGTTAAAGAACCCAATTACTGCCCCCCAAGCCGAGGCTGCACAAGGAGCTGTTTCCGGCGTCTACCGGCGAGCAACCCGCCTGTCCCGTTGCTAAGGTTAGAATCGGTGAAGACAACTGCAGCAGTGTATGTGCATGCTCGTAGGCTCGTAGCGTAAGTATATATGACTAGGTTCAAGTCATACCAAATGCACGTACACTACTACATTTCTCCTCACCGAGGCTAATCTTAGCAATGGGACAAGCGGGTTGCTCGCCGCTAGGCGTTGAGAACAGCTCCTTGTGTAGCCCTGCCCCTAGCTGTTGTACGTAAAATAACGAGTAAATATTGTTAAAATGAAGCACAAAAAATTTAGCATACAATTGAAACTGTTATTTATACGATACAAAAACAGCACTTAATTTTTTGTTTGAAAATTTGGATAAAACGATCACAAATTTGTAACGGATATTAGGAGAGTGACAAGGATGACTGCTTTACTAGCGAAATAGAAAACAAGGCGTTAAAGAAAATGCTGTAATTGTAATATTTACGCTATTAACATAACAAAATATAATGTTTTAAATAATATAAGCATCAGAGAAAGTAATAAAAATCCGAATTCAACGATTCATTAAGCCTTTTTGCTTATTAATTGGGTGACAGTGATTGGTACACACATTTCGAGCATTTTGGTATTACTGTCATAGCAGTAGTTGCTCATGTAACATTATTAGGTTAGCTGGCAATAAGTGGGGTGCCAGTAATTCATCAAATACATTTGACAGGTGTCAGTAATAGATCTGTGACGAAGTCACCTTTCGCGCCGTACGAGCGCCCGGGACCCCACTTTGTAATCGTGTTTGGTTGCGGCACGATTACCGGTGGGACGGAGAAGGGATAGGTGCCGACTCAGTCGGTGTGTCCGGGTTCGGCGAATGAGTCAAGACGACGTATAAACAATAACAGTGTTTATTCTAAGCTGTTCAATTGTGTTTACATTGATTTCCGAACGCGTCGGAAGAGCTACGGAGCGTGTAAAATAATCGGCGCGTCGTTTCGCGGCGGCGGCGACTTTGCGGCGAGCGGTAGGAGATGGGATGCGGCTTGTGGAACGTTCTGCTCAGAATGGCCTTATGGGGCACATTCATGCGAGAGTCGTACGATAGAGTATCTGAGTGCAATAGGGTCCCGGCCTATTGGGCGCGGAGAGACCTCTCGGACGTAGGCAGGACGCAAGACGAATCTCGGTCTATTTCGGAAAGAGGCTGGTAACGGTACAGTGATGGCGATGGCCGATCACCGACACACCTCAAGGCGTACAAAAATCGAGTCTCTTGATTATTTGCGTGAAGCGGTATAGCGACATGCACAAGAGCTCCTGATTCCACTCGCCGCGGCTCTTATATCGTGAGCCCGTACGGTTTCGCGAGCGAGAGCCGGCGCGGGGTCGCAGCCGCCTAGCGGGCGCGGCGCGAACTAAGTCCCCTTGTCTCGGCTCCGGGCGCTCGTACGGCGCGAAAAGTGACTTCGTCACAGATCCCGAAGTATATTTTTGAATTTGAAGAATTTATATATAAAAATCGAAGTTTTAAGATCTACCAAATTTTTTTCATCAAGTAAACATATTAAACAATAATAAATAACAAGAATAACATATACTTTTAGTCTATAAGTACATAACTATAAGATAATGTCAGCGTTAACGCTTAAAGTGGCAGTAATTGGGTCCTTTACCTTACAAGGGGACCTTACAGTTGTGACCATCGCTTTTGGAACGACAGTATATGGGGGTCGTAGTACTCATGTAGTATGAAAATACCATTTCGGCTTTTTGAATGGTGGGCCTTCGTTTTCGAGATATTTTGATTTAAAGTTTTTAACGTAGTAAGTAATCCAGATACATAGTGTGTATATCCAAGAAGGTTCCGTGGCCACAACGGTAGCGCGTCAGATTGTCATGCGGGCGGTCCGGGGTTCGAGTTCCCCTGCTACATATTTTTTTTTTATGTTTTAACAGTTTTTCCTGTGGAAATATATTTTATGAATATTACGTATTATATAGTGCGTTACATATTACACTACGCAAATTTTAAGGTTGAAAATGCATTTATAACATAACATATTATTCTAATCGTCTCTTTCACCCGTGCTTTCATATTCTTGTACTGTGTAACGTACTGCTACTATTAGCCCCTACATTTTTTTTGTTCTTTACTCCATATTAATCAACATTTTTGTTCCTTTTATAATTACTATTAAGAATTTACGAAACACTTGCGAGCGGCATCCCATGCGGCGGGAAACCATTTGGGGCCTTTACACGGACGTTCTTTTCCGACACTTTTGCGCGCCACACGCCAGCGCGACACTCTTTTGGCGTGGCGTACCGGAACGTCGGAAGGAGCGCGCAGGCCAGAGGGTCGTACCCGTCACTACTTAGAGATAGCGAGTTCGGGTTTCCATTTCTACGTCGATTCCATTTGCTTTTTCCAGGATCCAGCGCAGTCTTGTATTATGTACTACCTGTTCCATGTATATTATCGATCTGTGAAACGATCGGCAAGACACGATCGCGATATACGCAGTATCGCGAAAAGTATACCAATTCCTCGATGTACCTGGCTTATGAGAGGATATTACAAATGCTGTTACTCCTACGGCACACTGACACATCTGTTTTTACGAAGCTACATTTGGTTTACCTGAAGGTGCTATAAATTATGGAAATGGTTTATTACTCAGTTATAACGACTGTATTGCGATCTGCATTCTCCTTGCAGACGAAAAGTTTCCACCTCATCGGAAGTTCTTGCTAGCATCTTGTGCGCGGCTAAAAGCGTGGCGCGCCGGAATTCCACGTTCTTGCGTACGAGCAGAACCGTTTTGTCAGGCGTGGCGCGTCCAAAAGTGTGGCGCGCTTGAATTTTCGTCGCACGCAAACCTCGACTCAAGAGGCAACCCTACCGATAAGCCGTGCCTCGATGGGTTTCAAGGACTTCGACCCTCGAGTCCAGGGGGCCGTACAATTGTTGTCCCCTAAGAAGTGACGAAAAAAAATTCTACATTTTTCATCGGATCTTGGCGAAAGTAGTGTGAATCGTTTCCTTATGTTTTCCTGATGAAAATGGTCTAAAAACGACACAAATCGGATCTTAATTAAGGAATCTTCATAATAAATTGATTTCCATAACTTCGTTAAAAATAGTTCGATTTACATGAAATTTGGTATAATTTTCGTTTGAAAAACATAAGAAATGCATCGGTATCACTTCCATATCGATACGATAAAGAATAAAGAATACAGCTTTTCTGTAACAGGTATGAATCCTCGGCC
Source organism: Andrena bicolor (assembly GCA_960531205.1). Lineage (NCBI taxonomy): Eukaryota > Metazoa > Arthropoda > Insecta > Hymenoptera > Andrenidae > Andrena > Andrena bicolor. The sequence goes on from CAUIJW010000183.1 coordinate 148,219, forward strand.
GACCGCAGCGAATCGAGGTCGGCGACCCACAGTCGAGGGTGAAATATTCATTACAGCGTGTTAAGAGACTCATTAGTCGTCATCGTATCGATCTGAAAATGACACTAATGGATTCATGGCGTTCTCCCAATTAAAATTATCACGAAGCAATACAAATTATAAAAGGGGTAGGGATTTCTTAAACGCACTCTCTTATCGTATCGATTCCTGGCTCATCGCGGAGTTCGACGAGAGTGCAACTTATCCGAAAGCATGATTAGATCGATGTAGACTCTGTGATCCGTAGGGTGATCGAAGTAATTGTGAAAATTTTGTTTTATGAGGGCTGCTCGGATTTGGTAGTCCGAACGCAGATCAGAATGAGCAAAGAACATTGCTGATTAGCCAAATTTTCCTTGGTGAGGAGGGACCATCCTCCCCCTCTCGATAACGTAGAGGTGTAAAAGTAGAAACGGGGATGAAAGGGGAAAAACAGAGAAAAACATAGTGAGAGTAAAGAGAAAGCGTGGGACAAGGAAAGTGTTCTTCGGTTCGTAAACGCCTGGCCGCCAAATGTTCCTGACGAAGACCAGGCCTGTGCGAACCCTTGAAACCAGGTATGTATGTAGATGGAAGAAGAAACGGCAGAAAGTAATAAAGAGGTACAGACAGGGTGTCCGCGGGAACAGTAAACAGTTGGATATTTCCTAACATATTCGAGATAGAAAAACAATGTTTATATGGGATTGCATGGTTCAATGGGGCAAATTTATTAGGCCAGACGATTTTTTTCTTACATTATTATTTTAAAAGATACGATGGTCAAGGATAGTTAGTTAAAACATTAAATATGAATATCTTAATACACGTGAAATCATATATTTCGATACACGTGTACCCGTGGACTGAAATTCACGTGTATCGAAATATACGGTTTCACGTGTATTAAGATATCCACATTTAATTTTTTAACTAACTATCCGAATGTTTAGATTTTACGCAAATAATTTGCGATAGATAGGTACAGACATAATTTACTAGCACATGAAAATAAATAACATCATGATTTTGGTTAATAAGGTTTAATCTATTAATCGTATATTAATCTATTTGAGACAAACAACAACGACTGATTTTATGCTAACGGTGCGCATATGAGTTTTGTATGGCGCTCTATTTGAAGCACTATAAATTTTTTTTCATATTCCCTAAAGATTGACAAATGAAGCCAGAAAGCTGGAAGTAAATATATTTAATTCTTTGATATGAAAAAATTCTCGTTCACTTTCTACCGCTTGTAGCCGCTCGCAGAGTCTTGGCAGCCAGGCGCGCCGCGCGCCTCAGAATTTTCCGCACTGTCGGATATTCCACGCGCCACGCCAAACCCTTAGTTTCAAGTGCCGCTTTCCTTTTCTAACTACCTTTTCTGTCTCTTATCTAACCTTTTCTGAAGTAGAGGTTTGCGCGCCACACTTTTGGACGCGCCACGCCTGACAAAACGGTTCTGCTCGTACGCAAGAACGTGGAATTCCGGCGCGCCACGCTTCTAGCCGCGCACAAGATGCTAGCAAGAACTTCCGATGAGGTGGAAACTTTTCGTCTGCAAGGAGAATGCAGATCGCAATACAGTCGTTATAACTGAGTAATAAACCATTTCCATAATTTATAGCACCTTCAGGTAAACCAAATGTAGCTTCGTAAAAACAGATGTGTCAGTGTGCCGTAGGAGTAACAGCATTTGTAATATCCTCTCATAAGCCAGGTACATCGAGGAATTGGTATACTTTTCGCGATACTGCGTATATCGCGATCGTGTCTTGCCGATCGTTTCACAGATCGATAATATACATGGAACAGGTAGTACATAATACAAGACTGCGCTGGATCCTGGAAAAAGCAAATGGAATCGACGTAGAAATGGAAACCCGAACTCGCTATCTCTAAGTAGTGACGGGTACGACCCTCTGGCCTGCGCGCTCCTTCCGACGTTCCGGTACGCCACGCCAAAAGAGTGTCGCGCTGGCGTGTGGCGCGCAAAAGTGTCGGAAAAGAACGTCCGTGTAAAGGCCCCAAATGGTTTCCCGCCGCATGGGATGCCGCTCGCAAGTGTTTCGTAAATTCTTAATAGTAATTATAAAAGGAACAAAAATGTTGATTAATATGGAGTAAAGAACAAAAAATGTAGGGGCTAATAGTAGCAGTACGTTACACAGTACAAGAATATGAAAGCACGGGTGAAAGAGACGATTAGAATAATATGTTATGTTATAAATGCATTTTCAACCTTAAAATTTGCGTAGTGTAATATGTAACGCACTATATAATACGTAATATTCATAAAATATATTTCCACAGGAAAAACTGTTAAAACATAAAAAAAAAAATATGTAGCAGGGGAACTCGAACCCCGGACCGCCCGCATGACAATCTGACGCGCTACCGTTGTGGCCACGGAACCTTCTTGGATATACACACTATGTATCTGGATTACTTACTACGTTAAAAACTTTAAATCAAAATATCTCGAAAACGAAGGCCCACCATTCAAAAAGCCGAAATGGTATTTTCATACTACATGAGTACTACGACCCCCATATACTGTCGTTCCAAAAGCGATGGTCACAACTGTAAGGTCCCCTTGTGAGACTTCACACTCCGTGCTCCACGTGAAGAAATGGGTAATGGTATAGATAGAGGGCAACCTCACGGATTTTGACGACCTTAAAATATGTTGTCAAGGACGTCATTCTGAACAACTTTTTCCTCTAAACTTTTTGGCTGTCGACCTTCGTTTTCGAGATAATTGAAAAAATCTTTGGTAAATATTCACACTAGAGGAACCATCTCCAATTTCAATGGCCTTGAAACATGGTGCCAAGGACGTCATTTTCAACAACTTTTCTCTATATATGTTACTGTCGCCTGGCCGTAGGTTTCGAGATATTTGCAAAAAAGTGGATAAATGTTGATTTTAGGGTCCTTCGAATCCACGGTGGACTCGAGGTGGTCGGTCGCCGAGGGGATTTTTTATAGATTTGGCCGTCTCACGTAAGCGCCGTGAGAGGGCGGACGGCGCGTCTCAAGTTCAATTATTAAAAAAGAAATATTCTTTTAAGTGATAAACTCGAATGCGCCGTCCGCCCTCTCGCGGCTGATGCGCCGTGAGACGGGCAAAACTATAACAAATCCCCCCGGCGACCGACCACCTCAAGTCCACCGTAGAATTGGTTAACTCGAACCTTTTAGTTTACCCAGTATATACGTTGCCTGCCGGTCACTGCGACGTATATATACAGGGTGTCCCAAAAATGCTGTGGGTCCTTAAAGGGGGTGATTCGGGGGGTGATTGTAAACAACTTTTTCCTTTGCGAAAAAGTTCTCCGATGTTTCGTTAACGAGATATTAACCAAAAGAACCGACCAATCAGAGCGCGAGTCTGACGGCCGAGTTCCCGCACTAGCGTGGCTACGCGCCGCGCTGCGAGTGTGAACAAGCAACTCGGCATGGAACGAAGAAAATTGCGTAGAATGGCAAATGAAAAAGACGTAACAAATAAAATCGAACGCGTTGTCATGGTTTGTTTGTTATTTAATGTGAATAATGAATAAAGGATAAATGGATGAAAATCACGTGTAACGTAAAAAGACGAATATACAGTTTTTTTTTTAGAAGATTCGAAAATAATAATTATTTGAAGTGGGAAAATAAGGAATACGTAAATTTCCTTGTGTTAATAACGTAGCCACGAAAAGGTAATGTAACGGGAAATTAACGAAAAGTGATCGTAGTTCGTTATTGTGATAAAAATCCGTAATTCAATAACGGCCAGCACTGTTGCTGATAACGAATAAGTCTGTTTAAAAAGCCCGAATAAATATTATCGCCGGAAATAAGTCATCGCTTGCGTTAAATTTAAAAATGAATGATTACCAATGAAGTAACTAAAACTCACCCTTGTTGGAAATTCACCTGCAGCTTGAAAATCTGTGTCACAGGGTCACTGAACCGATCCTGGTCATCGATGGACGAGCCCAGTGCACAGCTGATCCCAGATATACGACACTACCCAAAGTTATGGGTCGCAATGTCAGGTGCGTCCAGGTCAACGTGCCGAATATTCACTTCACTGCACGGCTACTAACACTGATCACTTTATTTACTTTTTATGGAACCTGTTGTTCCTACGTTTTAAAAATTGGTGGCCCCGAAAGGGGCCGATTGTTGGCAATTGAAGAATCGGGATATTCTAGCGCAAATGCTCGCGCAGCAGCACTTGCGTTCCCGTCGTTCCGGGCGTACACCCAGAACATCCGGTAGTATTCCTGGGCTGTGAACACTTCTGCAACGCGATTTCTAGCTGACTGACAGGATTTTTTCCAAGCAACTTCCGCTACCCCCAAGTAGCTTCTCTGGTTCCATTATGAGTTAACTCCCACCAGGCCAAGAGGCTTTAGGTAAAAAGAAGCCAGCACACTTTCGGAACACACGTGTTTTGCAGAAGTGCACTGAAAACTTTCACAAAAGCCCACGATCCGTCCTTCTACTGCCAATGTACCCATTGCTTCGAGATAGAAAACAGACACCACGTGTATCGGTTCGAAAGGGTCCGAAGGGAAGAGGCGGAGAAAGTCTTCGAGTTGCTATAAAGAAGAAAATGCATACCATTCCTGTAGTCCCGCCTGCTTCGTCCTACCCTCAAATTAAAGACGGATCCCTTATCTCTCGTGTCTAAACACGCGCTCGAGTTTCAAAACAAAAGCACGCGTCGACGTATTCGGTGTGAGAGACTGTGGGCTTGAGGTCCGATTGGCCACAAACTAACCAATCCGGCCTGCTTATCTCTCGTGTCTAAACACGCGCTCGAATTTTAAAACAAAAGCATGCGTCGACGTATTCCGTGGGAGAGAAGGTAGGCCTTGGGGAGGAGATATTGCTGTGAAGAGGGCCTCTTGAGGACAGTGGCCGTTTGGGAGGGATGCAGGGCAGATTGGTTCGACTAGGGCCAATCGGACTTCAAGCCCACCGTCTCTCGCACGGAATACGTCGACGCGTGCTTTTGTTTTGAAATTCGAGCGCGTGTTTAGACAAGAGAGATAAGCAGGCCCGATTGGTTAGTTCGGGACCAATCGAACTTTAAGCCTACCTTCTCTCGCACCGAATACGTCGACGCGTGCTTTAGTTTTGAAATTCGAGCGCGTGTTTAGACACGAGAGATAAGGGATCCGTCTTTAATTCGAGGGTAGGACGAAGCAGGCGGGACTACGCGCAGTCAGCGGAGTACCCCTTCTTTTCCTATGTCTCTCCGCGAGACGTATTGATGCTGGATAATACTCTGTAATTTCTAGTTCTCCAAAATTAATCCGGCTGATCAGCCAGAGCATTTCGCCAGGGTCGCGGTTTATGACCGTATTGTCCCGGCAGTCGGCGGTAGAGAACGGTTTCCTACAGTTTCGGATAATTTATGACTTAATTGGTTCCGCCTCGTAGTAGACGTGAACTCAGGGTGTCGGAAAGGGGAAACAGGAATGGTATGCATTTTCTTCTTTATAGCAACTCGAAGACTTTCTCCGCCTCTTCCCTTCGGACCCTTTCGAACCGATACACGTGGTGTCTGTTTTCTATCTCGAAGCAATGGGTACATTGGCAGTAGAAGGACGGATCGTGGGCTTTTGTGAAAGTTTTCAGTGCACTTCTGCAAAACACGTGTGTTCCGAAAGTGTGCTGGCTTCTTTTTACCTAAAGCCTCTTGGCCTGGTGGGAGTTAACTCATAATGGAACCAGAGAAGCTACTTGGGGGTAGCGGAAGTTGCTTGGAAAAAATCCTGTCAGTCAGCTAGAAATCGCGTTGCAGAAGTGTTCACAGCCCAGGAATACTACCGGATGTTCTGGGTGTACGCCCGGAACGACGGGAACGCAAGTGCTGCTGCGCGAGCATTTGCGCTAGAATATCCCGATTCTTCAATTGCCAACAATCGGCCCCTTTCGGGGCCACCAATTTTTAAAACGTAGGAACAACAGGTTCCATAAAAAGTAAATAAAGTGATCAGTGTTAGTAGCCGTGCAGTGAAGTGAATATTCGGCACGTTGACCTGGACGCACCTGACATTGCGACCCATAACTTTGGGTAGTGTCGTATATCTGGGATCAGCTGTGCACTGGGCTCGTCCATCGATGACCAGGATCGGTTCAGTGACCCTGTGACACAGATTTTCAAGCTGCAGGTGAATTTCCAACAAGGGTGAGTTTTAGTTACTTCATTGGTAATCATTCATTTTTAAATTTAACGCAAGCGATGACTTATTTCCGGCGATAATATTTATTCGGGCTTTTTAAACAGACTTATTCGTTATCAGCAACAGTGCTGGCCGTTATTGAATTACGGATTTTTATCACAATAACGAACTACGATCACTTTTCGTTAATTTCCCGTTACATTACCTTTTCGTGGCTACGTTATTAACACAAGGAAATTTACGTATTCCTTATCCTCCCACTTCAAATAATTATTATTTTCGAATCTTCTAAAAAAAAACTGTATATTCGTCTTTTTACGTTACACGTGATTTTCATCCATTTATCCTTTATTCATTATTCACATTAAATAACAAACAAACCATGACAACGCGTTCGATTTTATTTGTTACGTCTTTTTCATTTGCCATTCTACGCAATTTTCTTCGTTCCATGCCGAGTTGCTTGTTCACACTCGCAGCGCGGCGCGTAGCCACGCTAACGCGGGAACTCGGCCGTCAGACTCGCGCTCTGATTGGTCGGTTCTTTTGGTTAATATCTCGTTAACGAAACATCGGAGAACTTTTTCGCAAAGGAAAAAGTTGTTTACAATCACCCCCCGAATCACCCCCTTTAAGGACCCACAGCATTTTTGGGACACCCTGTATACACAAAACAGCAGATAAGCGGTGGTCTCGTGTTGACGCATACGCTGCCGCATCATGCACGTACAGATCGGATTTAATGTAGTGGTAGCAACATAATTTTGCGAATATCTCGAAAACGAAGGTCGACCGCCAAAAAGTTTACAGGAATAAATTGTTCGGAACGACGTCCTTGACAACATATTTCAAGGTCGTCAAAATCCGTGAGGTTGCCTTCTATCTATACCATTACCAAGAAATGTAACACTCCGTACAAGCTGGGATATGATATATCTACCCCACAAAATAAGTAGGTCTTATATATATTCGGGCAAGACTGTTAAAAGTATTATACATATTTATTATATGTATATAACATTTTACACTCGCAAAAGCGATTGCTGCACTGAGACACTGTCACTGCACCACACTGCACGAAGCGGCTAGGTCGCAACTCCAGCTACACTAGCTCTCATAGTTTTCTTCTCGGAGACCTTCTTTCGATATTTCAGTGTACGGGGTTTGTAATACCCCACATAGTGCACGGAGAGTTAACTCTGCCATAAATCCTCCGAAAGTGTAATAGCGTAGAGCTATCCGCCTTCGAATCATTTTGAAAACACGAGGTCGCTAAACTACATTTACACGTAAAACGTCAAGAGCTTCGGCTCACATTTTCTCGCTACTCCATAGACTTCTGATTTCACAGAAATCATTTCGTTCCAAATTCGAACCATTCGTAGGGTGGGGGTCCTACAAAAAATTCAAAAGGCAACACATAAGGATCACTCTAATATACCCAGATAACCGTTTGTCTGCAATCTGACATCAGATTGGTAGCAGGGTCTGGCATGAGAGCGCAGAGTCTGACATCAAAACCGTAGTCGCCTGTGTCCAGATTTGGCTGCGTTCTGAGGTGCAGAGCCAGGGCCTGATGTCAGATCGACAGCGGATCCGCAGCAGATTCTGCTGTCCTTCTGACACATCCAACAGCGCCATCTGAAAGCCACAATTACCAACTAATTCCCTACGCGTGACGTCACATGGACCTACGCACAAACAAAAGTGTACCATTATTGCTATAGGTGTATCCCAACCCATACATAACCACCAAGCAGATTGTACTTTATTAAATAATTAATACTACTTATTTCAAAAAGTATTTATTCTTTCTTTAATAATGTACAAGATTGGTGATTACAATTGATACAAAATAATATAAATAGCGCATATAAATCCGAAGAGAAAGTTTCAATATTTACAGTTACAAATCCATATACAATACATCCTGTAACCAGTGGTACCTATTAGGAGCGATATCAGCAAGTTTAATTCGAAATTAAACTGTCGACTACTTTTTAGTATAGAATCATCATATTTACTGTTGTGTTAGCGCTGAAAACAAATACAATATTAGTATAAACTTAAACGTAACGTATAAATAAACAGGATACATGCGATACTTACTTCAGCTCCATCTCCACACAGTACACACCCTAGGCGATCGTACATGCTCCTGCGAACATTAACATTTATAAGTAAACTTGTGTTAAATTACAACCTACGAAACAAGACGCTAAACATTCGCCATTTGCTCATAACCTTACTTTTCTGTCTTGCAGATAATATGATTCTCGATTTCCGCAACGTAGATAATTGGAAATTATTCAATTCCATAATTACGTTCGCTTTCTTGATACTTCGAGATGATTTGTCTGGATATTGATGCTTAGAATCGCGTGGAATATTTTTCGATCTTTCGTCGTCAAGCACAACGGATACCACTTTGAACAAACGGTATGTAGATGTACCACGTGTACCAATGTGACGGTACAGTGGACTATGTTCGGATTGGCTGCGCTATAGTGCCGAAACTCATTATTGGTCAAGACTCTGCGTCCAGTTTGCATTCGTTTTCGAGGTCTAAGGTGGCGTTCGCTGGCAATGGCAGTCAGTGCCGGCAAAATCGAAGAATATTCCAAGTAATTTCTTACATCAATATCCTGACAAATCATCTCGAAGTATCCAGAAAGCAAACGTAATTATGGAATTGAATAACTTTCAATTATCTACGTAGCGGAAATCGAGATTCACATTATCTGCAAGACAGAAAAGTTGGCTTATGAGCAAATTGCGAATGTTTAGCGTCTTGTTTCGTAGGTTGTAATTTAACACAAGTTTTCTTATAAATGTTAATGTTCGCAGGAGCATGTCCAATCACCTTGAGTGTGCACTGTGTGGAGATGGAACTGAAGTAAGTATCGCATGTATCCTGTTTATTCATACGTTACAGTCGAAAGTTTAATATCGCGCCTAATAGGTACCACTGGTTATGGGATGTATTGTATATGAATTTGTAAATGTAAATATTGAAAGTTCCTCTTCGGATTTATATGCGCTATTTATATTATTTTGTATCAATTGTAATCACCAATCCTGTATATTATTAACCCTCGGACAGCGGACGCTCGCAGTGACGCGGCGAACGGTTACCGGATCATTTGGACCCGTAACGAACTTTATCCCCGCTACGACTGAGTCGATGCGTAGCAGCGACCGTAGCAACAGTCGGGTCAAGATGAGCCGGTTATCGTTGAGCGAGGATTAAAGAAATAATAACTACGTATTTAAATCTATAAAATTAATTATTTAATAAACTACAGATCCTGCTTGCTGGTTATGTAAGGATAGGGATACACCATGGACCTAAGAATTAAATGGACGGAATACATAGCTGGGGGGCCTGAGCTCGTGTCAATAAGGGCAGGTGCATGATACTGCGCATGTGTTGGTGGACGATCGGTGATTGGTTGATGAAAGTGATATACCATCGGTAAGAAGCATTGTCTCTTTTATATTTTTTATGGCTAAGTTTGTCGTTTGAAACGTTAATACGTAATTGCATCAATATATTTTGGTCAATTAAGGGGGGAGCCTGGTGTAACTAACTGAAAATCAAAGCATTTTTCGGGAATTTTTTTTAAAGAAAGTATTTAATCGATCTTTCTGAAACTTTCAGGATATTGTATAATCAGATCAAGGTAGATAAAGAAAAATTTTATTAAAAAATAGCGGAAAATAACAAAGTTATAAGGGCTTATGTCCAGTCCGTTGGCGACACAATTGTTGCACTGCGGGCAACGTAGCGTCTTTTCGTTTCATGTGAAACCAAAAACCGAACAATTTTCATATAGTTTATGAGTGTATGCACAGATCGAACAAATTTATAACTTAAAAGATGCAAAATTGACCAAATGGCGACCTCTTGAACAAAAAATTCACTTTTTCCATAGAAATTTTGCCTTAAATGTGTAAAAAAAAGTTATCTATTTAAACAATATCATTATACCATTAGCTAAGTTCTGTGAAGAAAATGTTCACAAATATTTGTGCACAAGGTCAAGTCGATCGGTTAAATATTTTTGGAGTTACAATGGCCGCAAAGTGTAAAACTATCGTTTCGAGAAAGACGCATTTAAAGCTTTGTGGTAACCTGGCGTTCCGTAGCAAAACCGGCTATATCCGCTTTAATTTTTCGAATTTCGTTTTGTGACTTCGGGGACATATTGTCGTGATGTTCAACTATTGATTTATGCGAAAAAAATCGATTTCTTCGAGCCGCTACACCAGGCTCCCCCCTTAAGACTTGGTAACACTTATGCTACTCGTCAATTGGGGGACTCATATGTAAATAAATATATAAATTAATATATATATATATATATACAGTATTGTCTCCCTGTGAGCTCGCTGGTCGGGACCGGCGTTGAGCCCACATCGTGAGCAGAGCCCTATTTCCGAGTGTTCGTTTCTCGCTCCTTTCTGGCCGAATGGGGGAACGAGATGGAATGCTTTGCATGCGCGGCAGGTATGCGCGACGGTGCGAGTGCTCAAATAAAATCGTGACTGTTCGACGCATGCGTGCGACGGTCAGATAGCACGGCACGAGTCTTTTTTGCGCCCTCGGGTGAGCTTACCAAATTCTGCCATTATAATACATTTAACTAAGCTTCTTCATATCCTTACTCTTAATTTTTACTCGTAGTTTAAAACCGTTGTAGTACAATTTGTAGTATTTGAATTGACAATTTATTTTCATCAATGCCAACAATGAAAAGGCCATTTTGCACTTCTTGTCAACCTTACGCCCTAGCAGTTGCCTAACTTTGCAGAGTAAAGTCATAAATAATCTCAAATAAATGTATTATAATAACGGGCGCAATTTGTAAAGTGCGCCTAGGGCGCACAAAAGATTTGAGCCGGGCCTGCGTCAAGATTTTGCGAAGCGGTTCCCGTGCTCACCGTAAGCGCTCACGATCGTCACACACGCAACGGACGGAGTGACACGGCGTCCGAAAGACGGAGCGAGACAAAACATCAACGCTCTCGTTCCATCTCGCTCTTGCCTTCGCCGAACAAGAGTGAGACAGAAGTGGTGGGGATAGCGAAAAGCCCACAGCGTGTGCACTAGGGTGGTCCTTAGTTATACGGGTCCAAATTCTTTTTTGAGTTTTTTTTTGGTCTTATCCTCCTAAAATATGAGGTTGAGTGAGAAAATTATATGTGTAAAGTTTCAAAGCGATTGGACAACGGAAACCCGTGCCGCATTTGAGTTGAATTTTTGAAAAAATAGTAATTTCTCAATATTTTTGCATTTTTACGAAAAGTTGTTTATCTAGCACAAATTCGCTACACAGTATCGGATTCCGTAGACATTCCTAAAGAAGAAACCATACACGAAAAATGTCAGGACGGTTTATATACTCGGACTGTGCGAGAAAATATCCGTCGGGAACGCGTGCCCCGTTGAGTGGTCCTTAGCTATAGCAGTCCAAATTTTTTTTAGTTTTATTTTGGTCTTTGACCACTTTCAAAGTATCAGTGAATATTGTTTAATAAAAGTACAATTACTTACATGTATAAGGAAAATAAAGTGGAATAAACTGGGTTTAGAAATTGTACAGAAGAAATCTAGCTTGATAAAAGACAAATACTGACATATTTGCATTATTTTATTTTTTATTTATACCCATAAGTTAAATTGTAATACTATTTTGTTGTAAAATAAAGTGGAATAAACTGGGTTTAGAAATTGTACAGAAGAAATCTAGCTTGATAAAAGACAAATACTGACATATTTGCATTATTTTATTTTTTATTTATACCCATAAGTTAAATTGTAATAATATTTTGTTGTATATAAATACTTACATAATTATAAGGAATTAGTGAATAATACAACTTTAGTAAATGAAAGATATTGTAGCTTGTGACATTCGGATTCCGCACCTGCGTAGAGTAGCTTACATGGTGCGTTATATTCTATAATTGTAAGAGATAATAATAAAAAATTTCGTCTATATTTTTGGAAGTAATATACAAACGTTACTATTATACATGTAAGAAATTGTACTTTTATTAAACAATATTTACTGATACTTCGAAAGTAGCCGAAGACCAAGAAAACACAACAAAAAAATTTGACTCCTATAACTAAGAACCACTCTACGGGGCACCGTATCGATTGCGCGTAGCTTCGGCCCTGGCGAGCCGCGCGAGGTGTGCAATGGGCGTCACTGCCACCGAGCGGCAAAACACCATGCACGCGTTCCCGCTGCATATTTTCTCAAACAGTCCGAGTTAAAAACCGTTCCGACATTTTTCGTGGATGGTTTCTTCTTCAGAAATGTCTACAGAATCCGATACTGTGGAGCGCATTCGTGCTAGATAAACAACTTTTCGTAAAAATACAAAAGTATTGCGTAGAAATCATGCACATCGGCAATTTTTTAAACTTTGACGGCCGTTTCCAACCATATATAACCATCAAATTTAATAACTGCATCCACCGATATATTCAGGAAACTCTCCTCTATATTTTGAGACTAAATTGAACTTTCTAGCATTCTTGGTTTTCAAATAATACGTCATTCTTGCCCAAAATCAGGCGCTTTTTACAAAAACTCATGTTTTTTCAAAAACTGTGGGTGATAGAGCAATTTTTTTTACGGATTCGTGTTTGGTACAAGAAACTCTACTAGGATCTCGGAGTTCATATTGCAGATCCAAATACGTATTGGACAGTGTAGTTAAGCCCCTAAATCGCCTATTCTGGCTTATACGCTGCGTTGTATACTAATTTTAAAAGTTAAAATTCAAAGATTTCGTCAATATTTTTCGAAGTAACACATACATATTATTATTGTACATCTAATAAACTGTATTTTTATTAAAAAATATTCACTGATACTTCCAAAATGGACGAACACAATTATGTCCGAAATTGACGAGAAATCACTATTTTTTCAAAACTTCAACTCAAATGCGGCACGGGTTTCCGTTGTCCAATCGCTTTGAAACTTTACACATATCATATTCTCACCCAATCTCATATTTTAGGAGGGTAAGACCAAAAAAAATCGAAAGTTGAAAAATAAGGACCACCCTAGTGTGCACCGAATCGAGCTCACGGGGAGACAATACTGTATATATAAATAATATATAAATATACATATATATGTATTGCATATGTTTAGTTTTATACATATACGCATATTTTAATACACCCTATATAAGCATACCGTATCAAGTAAAGCGCGACGCATGCGTACTACTGGGTCAATCACAAGCCGATCACCACCACTTCTCTCTACGCGATCGACTGGCTCAACCCCCTCGTCTATATTGAGATTTTGTGCTCCGTCCATTTAATTCTTAGTCCACGTGATGTAACGCGTAGTGGAATTGTTTGTGAATTCTGGCCCTCAGATGCCGCTGTTGGATGTGTCAGACTAGTGATCCTATAGGTAGTGATCGGCAGATGTGGCCGCCATTACACACCATTATGGCCTGAAGCGGAAGTCGCAAATTGGCGGGCACATTTTGAAATAACCGAGAAAACTGAAGTTGTACTATTTCCTTCTGCCGTTCTTCATACAAATTAAAACATGTTAGGTTAAATGCATTAGACTGTTACTAGATCTCTACAGAACACGTAGGGTTTTCTAACTTTACTTGAAAGGTAAAAGACTAAAAAGGTAAATTTCGGGTCAGGCATAATAACAGCGACACTGAGCCTCGCCCTTTCTGAACATTGCGTTTCTAACTCCACTACGTTGTATCGAATATTATAAAAGAATAAAGACTAAAATAATTCCACTCATGTACATTCGGAAATATTTTTCACTCGTCCATTGACGGGTTAGCTTTATCCTAAATTTTGTCTCATAAATATTCATACTTACAAAATCTGCACGCGTTAGCAATAGTTTGCACGTTCAAAAATGACAGTATTAAATGAAGTTTGCTGCTCATTCCACGTGCGAGCAGTATCTCTTTCTTTTTCTACATGTTTACTTGCTCTCTCTACTTCCGGTTTTGGTAAAAAATGGTCTCGACCAATAGAAAACGGCCGCCACATCTGCCTATCACTACCTAGAGGATCACTATGTCAGACGGACAGCAAAATCTACTGCGGATCTGCTTCCGATCTGACCACAGGCCCTGGCAATAGGTTCTGCACCTTAGAACGCAGCCAAATGCAGACACAGATGACTACCGTTCTGACGTCAGATTCTGCTCCCCAGATATGGCTATCAGGGATACATAAATATTTCAATATTCAGGGGGAAGAAAATGATAACGATATCCATTCGCATTTCACGTAATTTAATATCATATGTATATGTTTAAGAAGTAATATGAATGCATACCGAAATTCAATAAATGCATCAGTGTATGGAATGCACTGAAGGTACCAATTAGGACACCAGTCATCTTATGAAGGTAAATGTGTTGATCCAACGGCAGTATAGAATTAAAACCATGACTTCGGAGAAACGTAATGCACTGCCGCAACATAACAGTTAGGATGAAGCTGCAGTTGAAATTTAAGCACTGACCTGCATTGAAGCATTTATACTACATTAGCTGTGCAAACATTTAATTTTAACTGAGATTGATGATACGAGTCATCGGATTACCAACACAAACACGTTTTTCTTGTAAGCAGCAGGTATATGTATCTAGAAGGGAAAAGGGGAAACTATTCTTTAAAACCACACGAAGTAAAAAATGTAAAACAATTAGCTGAATCTGCTAGACACTGAAACCAGGATTTCAACGGAGCATTAAGCACTCAGTGATTGATTAACCATGTTTGCACAAGGTACCAATGAGATATTAATTGTAAATCTTCGTATAACTTTTATCATTAAAGAAATTAATGTGTACTTACATTTCTCGATCTTTATTATCCTTTAAGGATACCTACTAGTAACCAATTTGCGATATTTATTGCATAATAAACTTCCATCAGTGTTTACAGTATAACAGTTTTTGCCGCAAAGTATTGGATGCAAGTAGTTGCGGGAGAAGTCCCAGTTAGTCTTGCGGAAAACATGTCACGTCTCACAATCAGACATGCCCAAATGCTGAGCTGGTGGGCATAATGCCCAGAGGAGTGACGTCACGGTCAGTGGTGGAGGAGTGGGGAACAGCGAGCGTGTCTTGGCCATGACAAACATACCGGGGACTTTATTTTATAATAAATAATAGTCCGATTTATATGAAATTTGATACGATCTGCATCGGAAAAACAAGGAATCCATCGGTGTTCCTTTCATATCGATACGATAAAGAATAAAGAATTATTTTACTTCTGACGCAGGTATGAATGCTTGGCCTACCGCAGCGAGTCGAGGTCAGCGCCTCGCTGTCGAGGGCGAAAATGTGAAATATTCATTTCAGCTTATTAGGAAATTCTTTATTCTTTATCGTATCGATATGAATTCCTGGTTTTTCCGATGAACATCATACCAAATTTCATGTAAATCGAACTATTATTAATGAAGGCAACTTGAAATAAAATAAGTCACTTTTTCGGGAATTTCCTTCATTATGTTTTGAATTACGTCGTTCTTGGTGTTAGTTTCATCAGCGAAACATAAGGAATCGATTGACGTCGTTTTCGCAAAGATCTGATGAGAGATGGGGAAATCTTGGACATTTGTCACTTCTTAATGATATTCCAACCCCTGCGAGAGTCGAAAGCCATAAAATTCGGCGAGGCACTGCGGGGGTTGTCCTCGCTACGGGGTGCCGGGTGGCATCTCTTTGAGTCCAGCATTTTTCCCAATTACACGCATGGCACACCGATGCCCTCGACTGTGATCTCAACTGAGTTCCTAATTAGCCGTAAAATATTTTTGTATCACAATGAATCCAAGATGGTGTGACTACAAGCTACAGATGCACTGTACAAGTAGTTTTAACGTAGTCATATAAGACGCGACTGCAGTTGGCAGTTTTTCTATGTTTTTGTTGCCAAAGATTAAATTGAATATTGTCCATCAATAAACACTTTAAAAAAAACATCACTTTGAGTCCAGTGGCTCCAGGATCACCCTGTAGAGACATAAAGCTAGTACATCTGGAAGTCATGCTGACAGATTATGAAATAGGAAGTGAAAGTTTTCTCTTTTCAAAAGAGCTGACATGGATTTGAAGAATGCTGACTGACGCTATATCTGTTAGTTTTATGAGTGTATTCCTGCTGCGTGTTTCCTTAAAAACTATAAAGATTTTCCAAAAATGGTCAAAGGCACTTCTGGCATATAAGTGGATTTGAAATCGAACACTATGGTGCACCTACTTGCTTTCCAATCATGCCAAAATTTTCCAAAACGTTTGGAAATAAAACATTCCTCTCTGAGAGAATATTATCGGATATTTACACTATGAGAGAATTCACTTGCTGAGACCGACTATTGCAAACCAAGTGAACTTGCCGGTGTTACTGTCATACGTGTTGACACAGACGCAGACATAAACTCTTGCAATAAATGTCGCAACTTGTTGCTGGTGTTCACAATGCATTTTATACAAATATGAAAAAAAATGTTAAACAGTTGCTTCTTTCACACTTCTTTTACATATTCGTTGCTTACAAGAAAATAATTGGATACTACGATGGTAAGAACCCTGTCTGGTATATATGTACATATGTGCAGCCGGCTCATTTAATTCTGGCCGCTTTGACACAAATGCACTGTGGCGTTTAGCGTGCGGCGCATGGCATCTGGCGTGTAGCAGTCTTCACTCTGGAATAGGTTCTTAATATAACCATATTCACGAAATAGGGTAAATCCGGCAGACGCGACCGGGCCGGAGAGTTGGTCGAAACAGTTGATTCTTATGGCGTTTTCGGGCAGTCGCACTTAGGCGCACTGAGTGCGAATTTTAGCCAATCGGAAGCGAAAAAGTTCACAGTCCTCGCTTTCGATTGGCTAAAAGTCACACTCAGTGCGCCCCAGTGCGACTGCCCGAAAACGCCATTAGAGAATGAATTTTTCTGAACCTTAACACACTTTTACATATACACAGATGTAGAGTCTGAACATAGCGACTCAACCAACTTTCTGGCCCGACCGCGTCTCCTGGATTTACCCAATTGTAGAAGAGTTTTCGAGACGAATGCCAACCATGTGACGTAGTCCACTCCCCACCGTACACTCACCTCAAACAATTGTGGTCGATTAAATTTCGAGTGTGGGACAGCTTACCACGGGTGGCTTTTTTTTCATCGTAACATTCCACAGTATTTCATGAACATGGTGTGGGCACTGTCAGGCTACAGGTTCCCGTCTAGAACACTTCTAATTCATGTTGAAACACTACTGCCTATGATTGTCATAATTATATAAATATAAGCGATCGGCTCTGTTCGCGATGCTGTAGCGTAAATGCAGGGTGAGGAGCAATTACGCTCAACACTGGAGGGGGGAAATACCTACAGGAGTGGTGGTTATGTGTGCATGAACTGCGCCTGCGCCAGTCACGCACACATTACCACCACTCTTGTAAATATTTCCCCCCTCCATTGTTGAGCGTAATCGCTCCTCACCCTGCGTAAATCACACCAAGAATAAATGTCAAATGACTTTTATTGTAATGAACTTCAAGAAAATCATAATAATTTTGACATATAAACGATAAACTTGTAATGTCCAAAGTAAATAAATCAACGGATTTATAATGGAAAACACAAATAAATAAAGCGGGATGGTGGGGTAGTAAGGAAAAGAATGGAAACGAATGTTATGTATTTTGTAGAGATGGCAAGAGTTAGGAAACTTGAATACTGAAATAAATAAAGTCCTATGGTATTTTATTCATAGATTAATATATAAGACGCTCATTATTAGTATAAATGTGTAGGGCAAAGATATACGCATTTATTTCAAAATCTACTATCCGTTATTTTATGGTAACAACGAAAAAATAAACATAACCGAAGTAGTGTAAATTCAATTTTGTGACAGGACTGCGTGAACGTGTCTCAGATTACATGGGGTCACAGTGATGTTTCTTCGCGAAATAGAAGTGTTCTAGACGGGAACCTGTGGCTTGGCAGTGCCCTCACCATGTTAATGAAATACTGTAGAATGTTAGCGATGAAAAACAGACAACCGTGGTAAGCTGTCCCACAATCGAATCTCGATCAGCCACAACCGTTTAAGCTGAGTGTACACTTGTGTTGGAGCAGCCAGAATCGAATAAACTAGGTATACATCGGCTGAGTATACTATCCAGGAACATTCAATAATTTTTTAACTTATTGGCTAATTGTAAGAAAGACAAGTTAACTTGTTTAAGTTAAAAATGAGTAGAGCGAATTAACACGCCATCGAAATTATACACATACAAAAGTATCAAATACTGTGGCTAAAACAGAAAAAACAATTTAGTGGTCGCATTTTGCACAATTGAAGCAAGCACTCAGTTCTACATGATTAGAGACCAACGTTTATTAGCTCGCTTTACAGAGACGTGTAATGATAACAGTAAACCCTCGTTATTTGCGTGATCTTCTCTTTTGTTTTATATGTGGAAACTATCCCCACCACTTTCTTTGTGTTGCGCGAGCAACCACGTGCAGTCGGCGTGTCGATACCTGAGAATAGTGAGGCCAGTATGAAACATAAGTAATTCACTACTGAAAATTTAAATGTTTATAGTCCAAGGTTGACTAACTGGCGACTCACAAGCCGCCGGGGGTCCCTCCGCCTTGCTGCCACGCTGAACGGCCCTCCTCCATACCGACCAGACTCTGACGATCGCAGTCGAAAAGAGAAGTAAAGAAGCAGGAATCGACTGCGATCGTCAGAGTCTGGTCGGTATGGAGGAGGGCCGTTCAGCGTGGCAGCAAGGCGGAGGGACCCCCGGCGGCTCCTGAGTCGCTAGTCAGTCAACCTTGGTTTATACTATTTATTAGATCTGTATGAAAGTGGTATTAATTAATTTGTAGGATTTTCAGTATGAAAAGAAATTTAAACACCACCTTATTCAGAGTATTTTCAACACGTTTCCTGCGGTGCGGAATATGTGCAGGGCGTTCGTTGTTTGCGCACCGAATGGACCGGAGCTGATAAGCACGTGTTGCACAATGAGACTAAACTACAGAGAGTCGAATCAACGGATGGCGTAAATCTCTGTCTTGATTTTTACCAACACTGCGTTGCAACGTGGACCCGTACGACGAATTACCGTGGCAAAGGAGAATAATTTGATTGAAGTCGACGTTGAGGAAACAATAACAATAAAATTATCTTAATAAACAGAACAAGTGTGACTGATATACAAGTGAGGCATTTGATGGAAAAGGGGCACATAAGCCTATATGCCCTTTTTCCTTAAATCATTTAAATCGCCTCAGTTTTATGTTATATATATAATATATCAAGGACATTACTTCTCTCGCGTTCAGATTAGCCAGATGCTGTTTTATTACGAAGCGTGATCGACACGCAGCTACATAGTCGTGCAATAAGTACTTATGTTTCATAGATTGACTCAAATTTGAAGCTATGTGTGGGTATTTTCATAGGAAGCTATAAATGAACGCGTACACGTTTTTAAGTGAATGCCGAATGGTAGAGTCCCGTTAGGGGTGAACAATAAAAAAAATGAGGAAATTTATTTCTAGCGGGTTTTAGGGATACTGTTACTATAAACACTTAAGGATAGGATCCTAATTCCATATGCGCCATTAACGCAACGCCGGCGCCCGCGTTACGGTTGCCATACTTTTTATGCTTTTATGCTAGCGTTCGGGACATCCGTGTTAATTGGAAACAGTAGAAACTGTAGAATATCTTATAAGGAACTGAAAGTATAAAAAAATAGGGTAATTATTTACAAAAGGACCGTCCTCATCGATTTGGATGACCTCGAACTATATGGTCACGCTTATCATTCTCAAAAAATAATTCCTATACACGTTACCGTCGCTGGATTTTCCTTTTCGAGATAGTCGTAAGAAACTGTGATCGGCAGTTGATTTGGGTTAGATCTAGCTGCGACCAACTACCGATTTGTGTGCGCATATGTACATTGTAACATATACTGAAGTTCCGTATTAGAACATTGGTACTTTGGTGAGCGGAGCATGGAGTGATTTTGTACATGACAAGAATTTGTAAACAGTCAGACACAAGATATTTTATGAGTCGGTGACAATTCCACTTCAGTTTGTTTGTTTGCTGCGTATTTGCTGTACTCTGTCTGAAGTTGTAATGCATACAAAAATGAAATTACATGAATTTCTAATTTTGGAAAATTTAGAAATTATTTTAGAAATCTCCCAAAAGTTGGCGCCCCCGTCTCCCCTCACGTGGGGGTGCTAAACCATTTAACCTAAACCAACATCCGATAACAGTTTTTTGCGAATATCTCGGAAACTAAAGCCGAGCGACGGTGCCATACATACAGGGTATCCCAGAATTGAGGAACAATCCGAAACGTGCAATATCGTGGTGCAAAGAGACATCGAAAAGTCCCGTACCCTTTTGAAATACATGGCTTCGTTCTCGAGATATTAAGGTTAAATATTAGCAGTGAAGCGGAGTTTAAAGGTGAAAGACTTGAGAACGGAGCAGTGGCACATCCCATTTGGCGCTATCCCATTTTCACAGTTTGAACTAGTACGGTCAGATTCTACTGTGTGGTTGGGTCTGTATCAATTTGTTTCTACGCGTGCCTCCGGTGGCGTGTGCGCGTTATGGGTCACTAGTAGAGATAGGCTTTCAAATTTCAGTTTCGAATCTTATTTGAAACAAGGAATTCTTGAAAGTCTCGATAGGTCTTAAAAGTCTTGACAGGTCTCGAAAATCTTGAGAGGTTTCGAAAGTCTTTTATTTGTTCTTCTTTATTTTTAATAACTTTAATTACATCCTCTGGCGTGAGGAGGGTACAGTATTGTCTCATTGTGGACTCGGTTTGGTGTACACGATGTAGGTTTTTCGCTATCCCCACCACTTCTGTCTCACTCTTGTCCGGCGAAGGCGAGAGCGAGATGGAACGAGAGCGAGTGAGAGGCACTGGAAGCGAGCAAGGGCGGTACGAGACAAACGACGCGTTGATGTTTTGTCTCGCTCCGTCTTTCGAACGCCGTCACACTACGTCCTTTGCGTGCGCGACGGGCGTGCGCAATGGTCACGAGCCCACGTGTGAGCACGGGAACCATTTCGCAAAATTTTGACGCAGGCACGATTCCATCTGAGGGTTCGCGCCCGTCGCGCACACTCGCCGCGCACGCAAAGCGTTCCATCTCGCTCTACCCTTCGGCCAGAAAGAAGCGAGAAACGAACACTCGGAATTAGGACTCTGTTCAGAATGTGGGTTCAACGCCGGTCCCGACCAGCGAGCCCACAGCGAGGAAATACTGTATCTCTAAGAGGTCTGCATTTGTAAAACTTATGGGTTCCCCATAACTTTGGGTCCAATCCTACGCACAGTGCTGTGCGTGGAATTCATCGGCGCGATTGTGGACAATTTGGTATGAGCGTTCATAAGATCTTCATTTGTTACTTGTTCATTACCACGAGTAGAGGAGCTGGTAGGCCCTGGGTCTTCTTCAGCGCCAAGAGAATTTTGGCCCTTTTCTTCATTTCTTCCGTTTCGCTGATTATATCGTATAGTTGGGTGTTTACGCTCTCTACTAGTTGACTACATTTTGTTTTCAATTAAACTGATTCGTTCGTCCATCTTACTAACTGCATTTTGCACTTGCTGTAATTCTGATGAAAGCTTATCAAACAGAATTTCGCTAAATTTTGTAAATTCGACTTCAACTAGTATAGAAACAATATGCAAAATTGCGATATATTGAGTTGTGTTCGTTGGCGAGTTCGCGAATACATTAGATAGTAAACCAGCTATGATTCCTTGTGACGACCACGAGGAATCTGAAGGACTGTCACGTCCCGGGTGGAGGTCTTTAGGACGATGACTATGTGGGGGTAAAAGTCAGGCGAGAATCTTAAATCCTGCACACTGATGGTTGGTGGAAGTCAGGAGAGAATCTTAAATCCTGCACACTAATCGACCAGGAAAGGTTTAAAAGGTGAACGCGCACCAGGGGGGCACCCGTTAGAGCACTTGTGGTTTTTACTTAGGTTTGATAATTGGATTTACCACTGCATTAATATAAGAAGCCGCCCGTCTAGACGTATGGTCGTGCGAGAGCTATGCGAAAGTAAGCCTGGTAAACATTATAATAACTCTTGTGTTCGCGAACCGAGATCAGCTGTTGCAGCTTGTTTTGGTTGGGAATCTTCATAACCGAAGAATAGACACAATAATTCGAAGCGTGATTTAAAGTAA
Source organism: Andrena bicolor (assembly GCA_960531205.1). Lineage (NCBI taxonomy): Eukaryota > Metazoa > Arthropoda > Insecta > Hymenoptera > Andrenidae > Andrena > Andrena bicolor. The sequence goes on from CAUIJW010000183.1 coordinate 170,736, forward strand.
AACTGTTTATTCACTTTGAAGCACGAAAATATGCCATGTACTGTTAATGTGATGGCGGTAATGTTTTATTATTATTATTATTATTATTATTATTATTATTAAGTAAACGGGGGAACCCTTTAGTGTACATATTATTACATGTGAGTAGAAATGATAAGTAACAATTAATAAAGTATAACAGAAAATATAAAAATAAAATAAAATAAAATTAAAACTAAAGATAAAAATAGAAAGTAACAATACAAAACGGAAACAAACAACAAAAACAGCAATAACATAAAACTATTAATATCAGCGAACACACGATAGAACAATGATTCGAGCGGAGTAACAGGTAACGAGATTACGCTGATGGTAAACTCCTTAACAGCTGCCCCCTAAATGACGCAAGGGAGGTTACGAAAAAGTCTATGACCGCGGGGCACTGGTTTAGCTCATCCATAGCGCGGTTTATGGGATCGGCAGTGCAATGTTGGTATGCCGGGACGCAGGATACAAAAAGAGGCCTCGGGCGCAGTGACCGTTGCGGCGCAAGAAAACAAATTCGAGATACAAGATCTGGGCTATCTATCTGACCATGGAACACCTTATGTAAGAATAGAAGGTCCTGACAGACTCGGCGATCTCTAAGAGTTTTGAGCCCCAACTTACATAGGGCAGGGTTGTAATCATGATCGTCGAACCGCATCGGACTGCCTGATGCCCTCATTGCTAACCTAAGAAACTTATGTTGCACCCTTTCGATTGCACTGTCATATAGCTTATGCTTGGGGCTCCATATAACCGACGCATATTCAATCTGTGGCCTTACGAGTGCGACATACAATAATTTCAGTGACCCGATCCGCTTAAAATGCCTCGCAAAACGGGCGATAAACCCAAGGGTCTTCATTGACTTACAAACGATGTTACGATAATGGTTGCGAAAATCGAGACACATCGAGAAAGTAACTCCGAGGTCTCGGACATCCGCAACCACAGTCAAATTGGTATCACCAAGCCAATAGCTCGATGGAATTCCATGAACAGCCCGATGAGACCTCTGTATCACACATTTTGCGGTATTTAACTTCATCCTATTGACGGTACACCACTGCTCAAACCTTCCAAGATCAACCTGCAGCCGTTCAACATCGGAAGCACCACTGATAGTGCGGAAAATTTTTAAATCGTCTGCGTACATTAGGAATCTACTATGCTGGAAAATATCCCTGAGGTCATTAATAAAAAGAAGGAACAGGAGAGGACCGAGATGCGATCCCTGAGGGACACCAGAAGTCACAAGGACTGGATTGGAAAACTGATCCCTGACCCTTACAACTTGCGTACGGCCCTCAAGGTAACTAACAATCCAGGCAAGGAGCGGCCCATTAATCCCGATTGAAACCAATTTATGATGCAAAATACCGTGGTCAACCGAATCAAATGCCTTCCGGAAGTCAGTGTACACCGTGTCAACCTGGAGGCCCGCATCCAGAGCAGCAGAGACGAAGCAGTGGTATACCGCCAAATTAGTTGTCGTCGATCGCCCAGGAACAAAACCGTGCTGTTCATCACAAATAACATTCGAAAGGCTGGGCGTTAGATATTCCGTGACAATTTCCTCAAATATTTTTGGTATAACAGATAATTTACATATCGGCCTATAGTTTCTAACGTCCGAGTGGTCGCCCGCCTTGAAGACCGGGGTGACTAGAGTGGTCTTCCACGCTGCTGGGAAAGTCCCATTAGATAATGAGGAGTTGAATATATGCCAAAGGGGCCTAGCCAGAATGAAGCGGCACTCCTTTAACAGCCGAGGTGGAATCCCATCATAGCCTGGGCTCTTTGACACATCTAGAGACTCGAGCTTTGTATAGACTTGTCCAATAGTGATAGATAGGGAGTGAATATTTACGTCACTATACGAGGACCAAGAGGAATTCAGGGCAGGCAACCCACCCATTTGAGGACTATAAACGGAGCCAAAGTAACCGGCAAAAAGATTAGCTGCTGCCGAGCACGTCGAAACATAACTACTGTCCAGGTGCACCTTCCCAGGAATACCGTGATCCGCGCGCCTAGTATTTACAAATTTCCAAAAGCAGGAAACATCATCAGCTACCGCATTCTCAACTTTGTCAATATAAACACTGTGATCACGGGAAAGAGTCAGTTTACATTTCGCTCGAAGATTTGAAAAATTAATATAGTCGCTGTATGCGCCAGACCGCTTAAAAGCAATATGTGCTCTTTTTTTTTGTCGTATCAGGGATCTTAAGCTAGGGGAGAACCACGGCGGAAAAGTGGATCGGATCACTGACCTCATCGGAACAAAGGCATCAATTGCCTGATTGATATGACCATATAATCGCTCGAGGGCAACACTAGGCTCGATGTCACCAGTCACATTGTCCCAATCAATTTGGTTTAAAAATTCACACACGCTGGAGAAATCACACCGCTTAAAATCCCTGTATTCAAAGTTCTCATCTCAAGATGTGCAGAGGTGGGTGATACGCGTCAGGTTCAATAAGGGCATCAATAACCCGGTCAACAGTGACATTGGGACAAGAGACAAAGATGAGATCTAGCATCCCTTGGAATTGATTAAGAACCGTATTAACTTGGGTGAGGTTGCAGTACCCTACACATCCAAGGAGAAGGTCAATGGCAGTCGATTCGTTCGACGATACACCCGATCTTCTAAAGCACCCCTGCACCGAGTTATTGAGCCAGACAGCATGCGGAAGGTTAAAATCACCGAACAAACAAAAAATGTCATCACTATAATTAAGAAACAATTCCGAGACTGTATCAGCATGGCTAGCATAAAGCGAAGGCAAAGACGCAGGTGGTATATAAACAGTTCCTATTAATACATGTTTGTCTTTGTGAAGTTGAGCTCTGACAAACAGTTGCTCAACCTCAGAAAAGCCAACTGTAACAGAGCAGGAAGGCATCGAATCCTTGACAGCAATGAGGACACCACCTCCTCTCGTGCAAAAGCTAGTTCTTTGGGATCTATCACATCTATAAATCGCATAATTACGTAAACCAAGTTCCTTAGATGATATTGCAGACGTAAGCCAGGTTTCGACAAAAATTATAATATCGTAAGACACTGCCGATGTAAGTAACGAGTTAATAAGAGTATTTAACTTTGTTCTAAGACCACGGACATTTTGAAAGTACACGGAAGGGTTCAGAGTTAGTTTTTTTGAGAAGTAACATTACGCGGTCTACCCGCCACGATCCTGGGAACACCACGATTGTAGCGAATGGTCATATGCGCCTCGCCCCTCTCATGTAGGTCCCGGAGCTTCTCCCTTAGCAGTGTAAGCGTCCCTCGTTGTTGCGTGGTCTTATCGTCGGAGATTTTGTAGGGGCCTTTGTAGCGATGTTTACTTTGAAGGATCCTTTTCACTTCAGCCGCAGAGTCAAGCCGAACACATAAAGGCCTGCAGGGTGTCTTACCCGGTTTACCGAGGCGATGGACAGCCAAATCCTGCGTGACGAGGGGGCAGATATCAGCCAGAACGTCACGTGCCGCGTCCACCTCTGCTGATCTAGAAATTTCAGGTGAAGATTCCCGAGGCTCCGGTATCCCGAAGATAATTACGTTTTTGGACCGTAACTCCCTCTCTTTCATCTCCACGATGAAATCATCGACCGTAGGAGCTGGCAACTGAGCAGCAGTGATGGCCGGGTTCTCTTCTAACGCCAGGACTCTTTCGGACAGTGAGTTAATGTCCGACCTCAAAACACCCAGTTCGGCTCTTATGCAGGACAGAATATCCACTTTAAAGGCAGCAAGCCTAGAATCAATGAGGTCACCCACTATGTCCTTAATCTCATCTGCTGAGGGTAAGGCAGAAATTGACTGGAGTGAAGCGGTCGGTATAACCGTTAGTGATTGGTCCGACGAAACAATGGGCTGGCTAGCGGCGGTTCGAGACGTTGAGGAACCTTTGCGGCAGTCTGTAAGCCCCTTATCCGTACAAGGATGACCCGTTCGGGTCAGACATGAGGGTCCAGGATGGCTGATCACCTTACATCCTGGACAGGTGACTGGGTATGCAACAGGGGTCGAGCAACCTTTGCATTTCTTTAAACCCGGTGACATTTCAAACAGCACCAAAAACAGCATTTATAATAATGCCTTGGACGTTAAGCATTACCCCATAAACAATAGTTATTAATAGAAATATAGATGTATGTTTATGAAATACATGAGTATAAGCCACGAATAACAGTATGAAAAGCAATAAGAATTGGCAATGATAACAATATAAATCAATAAGCGTTAAGCAAAAATGGTAATATAAATCGATAAGCGTTAGCAATACAAAATGAGATATAAATGGAGATGATATGCCGTATAACAACAATTAGTAGTGATTGCTTACGGTCGACGTCGATGAGTAGTCTTTAGACAACTGACTCTAATAGCAAGATATATGTATGAACCTTCGCGGGAGTATTTTCGTAGAAGAGGACCCCTGTCTCTCGAGCCCTCGTATTTAGGGTAAAGTATCCAATTACTGTGGGGTACCCAATTACTGTGCCTCTAGTTTATCATTAAGGATAATTAACTTTATATATATCGAATAAAAGATATTAAATTTTTTTAGTTAACTTCAGTTAATTATTTATTTGTTAAAATTAAACATGTAACGCACAGAAGTTCTTAAAATACAAAAAAAATGATTTTACTTTTTTGATAATGAATTCGAAAAATTTTCTATGAAACTTGTGAAAAAGCTTAAGAAAATACTCAACGAATGAAAGTCAATATTGAGTAAAATAAACCGTTTTAGGTAAGATCCACAACGTTAATTATATTAGTAAAACATATTTTTATTTAGATTACGGAAAAACAAAACAGCGATTATCTATTTGAATATCTGTATTTATTTTAAACAAATCCAGTAACTGAAACGAATTTGGAAGTAGCGTCATTTACTGTGTACAATAACTGGACTAGTTTTTGCACGTTGCGTTAGTTACTGTGTCGCTTGCACTGCCGCACATGTCAAGAATCTCTAACCTCTAACGCACCTCCGATTATATTTCCGTTTGTTCACATTCATTTCTTAAAATCAAGTTATTATTAATATTATTGCTACTAAATTTGATTAAAGTATGTTATCTATTACATTTTTATCGTGCATAGTTATTGGGGCACAGTATTCAGGGAGGAAGCACAGTAATTGCAGCACAGTATTCAGGGTGGAGCACAGTAATTGCAGTACAGTATTCAGGGTGGAGCACAGTAACTGAGGCACATTAACTGATCTTTCGAGATTTTAGGCACACAGTAACTGACTCCAGAACTGTTTTTTTTATGTTTAATAATATCCAAAGAGGATGTGATATTTGTTTCGTGGAAAAATTTATATCGATAAAAGAAACATTGAAATTTATCTTTAAATTCTTAAGACAATTCAATTTCATTACTAAAGTTATTTTTACTAGCGAAAACTCCGGAAGTCCTGCAACAGGGCACAGTAATTGGATACTTTACCCTATATGATTTTCAGGAATGTCGGGTATGAGGGGTGTGCGCCGTATGTACCATGACTAGAGCTGTTCGGGTATTCGAATATTCGGGCGGCTTGAAGTTCGGACCGAGCCGGGACTCGGTTTTCGAGCCGAACCGGATACCCTTCAAATTCGGGCGGCCCGAAAAATCCGAGTAGCTCGAATTTGTTTCGGGCGGCTTGAAAAATCCGGGTAGTCCGTATCGTTTCGGGCCGCCCGGAAGAATCGGATAGCCCGAATTGTTTCGGGCCGCTCGAAAGAAGGGGCTAGCTGAAATTGTTTCAGGTGACTCGGACGCAACGCAGTCGCACTGTTTGAACCACATTCAAGGCGTACGGATTTCCCCTTCTTTCGAGCGGCCCGAAACGATTCGGGCTATCCGATTCTTCCGGGCGGCCCGAAACGATACGGACTACCCGGATTTTTCAAGCCGCCCGAAACAAATTCGAGCTACTCGGATTTTTCGGGCCGCCCGAATTTGAAGGGTATCCGGCTCGGCCCGGTCAGTCGAGCCGAGCCAGGCTCGGCTTGTTTTATTCGAGTACCCGAACAGCTCTAACCATGACTCATGTACAAAATATGCCGTCTATAATTAGAACATGTTGATGACTCATGCGCGAAATATTCGTCGCAATAGGACTTCCGGGGTTTTTATTTGGGGTGTTCGAAAAGGGAGTACTCAACCAATAACCCCGCGGCCGGTGCGCTAACGTCGGACTGCTGGGTGGCGGAGGACTGTGAGGCAGCCTCGGATCACATGTACGTGATGCTGGCCACATCCGCTGTTCTGCCTCCCCGTGCCCCTCGAGCCGGTAGACAGCCACCACGCTGGGCGCTCAAGCGGTTCGATGCTGACGCGGCCCGAATGGCGTCTTCCGTCGTCGCCTGGCCTCGGTTGCCGGGCGACGTCCTCGACGACCCCGCGACTGGCGCCGTTTGGCTCCGGCGCGCGTTGCAGACGGACTGCGACGCGACGATGCCGCGAGCTCCGGCGCCGGGTGGTGGGGGTCGGAGGTCGGTGTACTGGTGGTCGACGGAGATCGCTGATCTCCGCGCGACGAATCTGCGCGCTCGATGCCGGTACACCAATGCCCGCCGTCGGGATCGACGGCGGGTAACAGAAGATCGGCTGCAGGAACTGCGCTCCGCGTTTTCCGCGGCGCGCAGGGAGCTTCGTGCGGCCATCGCCCGGGCTAAATCCCGTTCGCACGAGGAGTTCCTCGCGACCCTCAACGAGGACTCTTGGGGGCGCCCGTACAAGGCCGTGTCCATAAAACTCGGACCTTGGGCGCCCCCTGTCACGGAGGGCCTCGAGCCCCGGTTTCTCCTGGAGGTCTTGTCGGCGCTGTTCCCCCCTCCCCCGGTTCCTGGGGAGGGTGGCGCCGAAGCTTCGGGAGATCCGGAGCTGACATGGGGCATCGATATAGCGGATGCCCCGGGGGTCACGGACGAGGAGCTCGAGTCCGCGGTGCGTCGAATGCGTTCGAAGAACGCTGCACCCGGACCGGACGGAGTGCCCGGGCGAGCCTGGGCCTGTGCTATGGGCGCCCTAGGGGACGGCCTCAGACGCGTGTTTGACGCCGCGCTGAGGACCGGAAGGTTCCCCCCCGTGTGGAAGGAAGCGAGGTTGGTGCTGCTGCGAAAGCCCGGTAAACCCGCGGAGTCACCCTCGGCCTACCGGCCGATCTGTCTCTTGGACGAGGCGGGCAAGCTGCTGGAGCGCGTTCTGGCTGCCCGCCTCCTGGACCACCTGGGAGCCGCGGAGTTCCCGGACATGTCCGACCGCCAATTCGGCTTCAGGCGACGGCGATCGACGGTGGACGCTGTTCTGCTGGTGAGATCGCTGTCGCGCCGGGCGGTCGAGGGGGGCGGTGTGAGCGTGGCGGTGTCATTGGACATCGCCAACGCGTTCAACACCGTCTCCTGGGCGGCGATCGAGCGGGCGCTGGTTTACCATCGCGTCCCGCCCTATCTTCGCCGCCTGATCCGGGACTATCTCCGCGACCGGGTGGTCTCTTACGTCGGCCGGGACGGAGACAGGGTGGCTCGCGTGCACCGCGGCGTGCCACAGGGGTCCGTGCCAGGGCCCCTGTTATGGAACCTGGCGCACGACGCGGTGCTGCGGGTGGAAATGCCATCGCCGGACGTGTCGCTGGTCTGCTACGCGGACGACACGCTGGTGGTGGCTTCCGGGCGGCGTTGGCTAGCGGCGCTAGACCTCGCCGAGAGGGCACTGCGGCTCCTTATCCCCGCGATAGGGGCGCTCGGTCTGCGAGCCGCCACTGAGAAAACAGACGCGATATGGCTCGCGGACAGGGTTGGGTCCGGTATCCCCAACAGAGCGTCCCTGAGGGTCGGGGAGGCCTGCATCAGGGTCGGCCGAACGATGAGATATCTCGGCCTGGCCCTGGATACCTACTGGCGGTTTTCGCGCCACTTTCGGGTCCTGGGCCCCCGGTTGGAGCGGCAAGTATTCGCGTTCGCACGAATCATGCCCAACCTGGGTGGCCTTCACGAGACGGTTCGGTGACTGTACGTGACGGTCGTCCGGTCCATGGCGCGCTACGGAGCCCCGGTGTGGGCCGGCGACCTGGAGGATTGTCGCGTCGGGCGAGACCTTCTCGCGAGGGTGCATCGACGCGCGGTCCTCCGTGCCGTGCGGGCGTACCGCACGGTGTCGCACGCCGAACTGTCGGCGCTAGCCGGGTCCCCTGCTTTCCACCTACTCGCCGAGATGGAGGCGGAGGTTTACTTCGCCTCCCACGATCTCGACGGAGCGAGGGACCCGCTGGCGCCGGAAGGATCCGAGGCGCGGGGCCAGGCCCGGCGACGCATGGGAGCCAAGTGGATAGAGTGGCTCTGCCTCCCCGAACATCGGGAGGGACGCGTCGTCGGGGCGCTCCTGCCCATTCTCGGTGAATGGGTGGGGCGCGGGTATGGCAGGCTTACCTTCTGCCTGACCCAGATGCTCACCGGAGTGGGGTGCTTCGGTGACTATCTGTGTCGCATAGGCCGGGAGGAAACGCCGCAGTGCCACAGCTGCGGCCGGGGCGACGTGGACTCGGCGGACCACACTCTGGCCAGGTCCTCGAGCTGCAGCTGGGTCCCGACCTCACGCTACCGACGGTCGTGCGTCGGTTGGCGGAGGTTCAGGACTGCTGGGCGGCCGTCTCCTCCTTCTCCGAGGTGGTCATGCTCGAGAAGGAGGAGGCGCGGCAGATAACCCGGGGCCGGGGGACGCCGTGCGGCGACCTAGTTGCGTAGGTCGCCCCGCCCCCCCGGTGAACAAATCCACCATATCGGCCCCGGGCCACGCGTAGCCGCGCCTCCCGCAACGGGTGCGGCGACAAACCCCCCGTCCCCGCGCCCCCCTGGGGGGGGGGTGAGCGCTTGGATGCGGGGGGTTTTGCGGGAAGGGTGGTGGCTCCCCTCGGTGGGGGCCCCGCGAATAAAGGGGGAAGGTGAACGGGGGGCCCGCGAACAGGCCCCCCCCCACTCAGGAGCGGCGAAACAAATTCGCCGCTCCCAATGGAGCGATCGAGCTCGCGGGGGGCTAGTCCGGCGGCCGAAAGTGGGCCGCCCTGCAGGCTCGTTGCCTGCCGCTCGCCCGAGGCGTCCTCCGGGTTTACACCCGGCGGCCTTTTTCAAGGCCCCCTCGGGACGCGGCGGCTTGGGCGGCCCTTAAGGCCGTCGACGCCCCCCGGCCCGGCCGCGCTACTTTCGTTGTCGCGCGGTCGGGTAGCAGCTCGATCGCGGGATCGCGGGGCGGGGGTGTCGGGGGACACCACCCGCTCTAGTAGCAGCGACCCTGGAAGAGGCGGAGCGGACGCGTGGTCCGTCTCGCGCCGCCAGATGGAAGAATAATGCTGGGGGAGGTTTTATAATACTTCCCCAGGGAAGAGCCCCCCCCCCCCCGTTGGGGCCTGCTGTGCGCGGAGTCGCACTAAGCGCAGGGGGGGAGGGTAGCGAACGTATCGCTAGTTTGCTCTCGCGCCAAGTCCCTCCCCTGAGGCGCGCAACTCCGCGCACTAGGTAGACCACCTTGGAGGTTTTAGTGGGTTCGAGTCCCACATAACCCCCTGCCCGCCCCCGCGGGCGGGGGGTATCCGTGGGGATTTCCTCCAAGTAAAAAAAAAAAAAAAAGGGAGTACTCAACCCATTGGATGGATTTTGAGAGGTTTGATTGGAAAGGGGTGAGTGTGGTTTTGACTTCATGGGTCATAGAGAGGGGGTGAAACGTGGTTTCAACTTAAGAGGGTTTTTGGGACGAGGGACTTGTTTAAAATTAAATATGAGGGAGGAGATCGTGCCTCATAGGGCGAATAGGGGATGGGGATTTCGTTGATTGACTATCTCGAGATGGGGACCGCTAAGGTACATCGTCAAGGTGATCACTGATGGGGGAAAAGGGGTAAGAGTTGAGGTTTGGGGAATTTCAGTAGAGTTGTGGAGTGATTTATGAGGGAGACTTGAAATAATACCGCGCGAAAAATAGTGGGACGTCACAAAAGCACCGGTGGAAGAGATGATTAGAATAATATGATATGTTATAAATGCATTTTCCACCTTAAAATTAGCGTGGAGTAATATAAGTAACGCACTATATAATACGTAATATCCAAAACATATAGGGGAAGGTGGGGCAAGACGGGGTACCCCCTGTATCTCGTGATACAAACACAGTAATCAAAATTTAGCATACGCGTTAGATGCGTCACTATAGGCGCCGTCAGTGAGCAGCGAATTTTTGGGACTTCCTTACATTTTTCTTATTTATAGCATCCGTGACAGTGACATAATAATATAGTAGATCTCCGGTACAGGTATGTGTTTCTGAGACAGAATTTAGCTGGCTATAAGGTACGTATGTTATTTTATACTTTTGTAAATAATGTTTCGAGCAATGTTCATATGATTGTCGTGAAACGCGAAGGGGCATGATGGGGTAATGAAAATGAGAGGAACCCCATCATGTTCCTCACAAACCTAAAAATAAAAATCAAAGTTTCTCATTGGTCCAGGATGTTTAGAAACTACAGACGGAAAACGGACCGGGGAAAATGATACTTCTTTTCTATTAATTAATCCAAACGAACTCATTCCCTTGTGGAAAGGTAGATACACTGTTAAATATGTGGCAAATGGGTTCATTTCTCCTCTGTTGATGTACTAGATGAGGACGACGAAGCCATACATGTGTGTCTTCTCTGTCAACCCAATAAATAATTACTTTGTATATATATACTTTATTTATATTGTTATTTAATTGGTACCCCATCTTACCCCCCCCCCCCCCCCCCCCGTGGGGAAAGATGAGGAGAAACAACTTTTTCTGAATTTTTCTATTTATTCTATTGAAACCTGTAAAACTTAGGTTGATTCACAGTTAAACTCAAAGACTTATTACCAAAGGATGGTTCAGACATAAAATTGATTAGTTTATTATGAAAATCTGAGTTTTATTCACCATCAAACCTTAACTACCCCGTCTTGCCCCACCTTCCCTTATTTCCACGGGAAAAATTGTGAAAAAAAAGAAAAAGTTATGGAGTTGCAGGGGACTTGAAGCCCGGGGTCGCCCCACATGACAATCTGACGCGCTACCGTTGCAGAGTGGTCCGAATCGACAAAAACGTGAAAAAAATCCTTACGCTCACATTTCACCATTTATCATTATGAAGATAGTCATTCCATGGGTTCATGGGGTCGCACAATCTGATTCCGAGGTCAAAATTGTTATTAAATTAAAACTAAGTCCTGTGGGGGGGGGGGGAATGTTGATAAAAAAATGTTACGTTTTTTTAACAGTCCTGTCTGATTTGATTACATTATTTGAAGATAATTACGGCATCAGATTTTGAAAAATTAACATGGATAGCGTTTTTAAGAAAGCAAAAGCTATTGAGCGCGCGAAAACTAGAAGGTCAATAATTGCTATAAATTCACACTTCAGATATTGAAAATGCTTTCATTTATCCATAAGATGAAATTGTGCATTCATTCGATGTTATTAAAATATATAAAAAGTTATAAATAACTGAAATACGGGGATGGTCGTTTTTAATCGCATGTTACATTTTTCGGAATCGAGAGGCATCTTTGAAACTTACATTATTTAATAGCCTATAGTTTAAGGAAAGTATGTGCAAAAGGAGAAGTTGCACTATTTTGCGACTTCCGAGTGTAACGTTATCGAACGAGACGTTGCCGTTCTTTACAGGAAATTCGCAAGTAGAGCGGTTTACTTGTGAATTTGTGGGATTGGTTCGGGTGGCATGCGATTAAGAAATGAATTTCTAGATACGAGAGTCCTTCTTTTACAGTAAAAATAACAATGGTTTATTCAAAAATGAACGTTGTCGACTCTAAGTCGAAATGAACAATGTTTTACGACGTGAAGTCGTTTTGATTACTATAAGTGGAATACGTTACGACGTATTGATTGGTTATAAGGAATTCGGTTTCGTTACGTAACGCTAAGTCGGTAGTTTGTTATGAATATAGAAATTGGTTTCTTCCCGAACGGTGTGTTTTAACGATTGTAATGACGCTAGGTCGATTTGGGATGTTTAAATTGTGATACTGAGAGTGTTCCTTCTCTTGTTATTGGATTGGCTTCCAGTTACCTATAAGCTTGGATACGCTTTCTAGGATGGTAGCCAGGTAGCCGTCTATTAGTCCTCCCCAGATGGAAATTGAATTGATTGCCTCCTTCCTTCAGATTTGGTACCTTTTCTGGTGCCTATCAGCTGGCCCACGCTTGGAGGTAGTCGGTTTAGAATGGGGCTAGCAAAAGCGACCTAGGAATGGAAGTTTGAGGGGTCTAGTAAAAGCGATCTCGTTTAGGTTTGGTATGGGGCTAGCTAAAGCGACCTCGGAAAGGTAGTATGGTAATAGTTTTAGATATACTTCTATAGACTGTACAAAATTGTGGGGCTAGCAAAAGCGACCCAAATCGTTTGGTTCGGTGGCAGAACCAAGTCTGCCTTTCGCATGTCGGCGCGCCTATATTTATACTACTATCCATAACTTAACCCGCACCAATCACATGCTGCGTGATTAAGTCTACCAATTAGAAATAACGTCCGCTTCGCGCCACTCGCGCTCTACGCTCGGTTTATTCAGCGTCCGGTTTATCGTAGGTTGTGCGCACGCGCCTTCGGTTCATTCGCAGTACTGAGTTTGAATGTTTGAATGTTCGCTTATGCGCATGCGTCGCGCGTCACTGGATTCGCTGGTTTCGTGCCGCATGGGATGTCGTGTAAAGTATTCTTAATACTAATTGAACAAAAGGTTAACTAAACGAAATAAGTATAGAAAATGAAAAAAATGTGGGGGCTATTCGTAGCGGTACGTTACACGAGTAATAACCAATTATGTCCCGCCAACATGCTTCTACATATATTTCTGAAAATATAGAAGAAATCATACTTAAGTAAAATAGAAAGTGATAGTAAGTAAACATATAAATATATAAATATACAAATATGCAAATAATTAATATGTTAACTCTGATCCGTCCCTCGTATCAATTTGACACAATTTTCCAGTAATAAGTTATATTATTCTGTTATTTGTGGGTAAATTTGCCCGAAACTTCGTGACTTTTATTTTTTTAACGCAAAGCACATATAGTTAGTATTGTTGATGATAGATAATGATGTCAAAGGTACAAATCAAATTTGTGACGAAAGAGTTCCTGTGTGTGAATATGACTCATATACTCTTACGTTTGTCGCAGTGTCTCTTATGTGTTTCTTACTGTGCATCAACTTGATGATCAGTACGGTCAAAAAGGAAAACAAAACAGAAAAGTTGAAGTTCGAAGTGAAAATATAAATAAGTGTAAAAAATACATGTGACCAATACGAAGTAGATCTGTTCCTTTTTGACCCGTCGGGTGCCCGGTTACCCGAAACAACTTCAAGCAATTGAATGTTTTATGGTCTGTGGTATTGTTTGATGTTAGCCAAAAATGTTCAAACAATACTACATTCAATGGCTTGAAGTTGTTCCGGATAGACGGGTAACCGACGCGTCAAAAAGTAACAGCTCTAATACGAAGCACGGGACATGAAAATAAAGGCAGTCTGTTTCGAATCGGAGTTGAGAATACAGTACACACTCGTTATATATAGACCCGGCGCGTTTCGGACACTATTCCGTACCGCCAATGCCGTGAGTGAGAAAACCCAAGAGGGAAAGAGAGGGAACGAAAGAGTAGGACACAAAGTTGCCGTTGTTACATGGGCCCTTCAGGTCCATCCCGTGCTCGCTGCCCTCGCGCCACTTTCTTCCGAAAAGGCGATTCGGCGGAATCGCCTCGTGTGTAGCAATCGCGTTGCGCTTAGCCCGTGGCAACGACCGTAGGGACAACGAACGCGCTCGGCCCGGGCCACGGATATTTCGCAAATATCGAAGAATTAGTGAAGCAATCGACAGCTGCCGACAGGGCAGTTTCCCCCATTCCTGGGGACTGTCCGAGGTTCGGCCCGCGACGAAAAACCGCGGAACAGGGATTCGTTTTCAAGAGCTCGTGCTAGGAAGTTGCGACGAGCCAGCGGGCCGTCTAGAAACCGCGACACCCGTCCGGACGGTCGAGATCAGCCCTGGGTAACTCCTTCCGATATACCGCGAACGGCCTAGCCGGGAGAGCCCTTGAGCGCGATACGAACCGCCGTTGACTCCGCAAAGACGTGCGATGGTACGAGATAGCGAGATCATCGACGGACTCCGATTGTGCCGACTTCCGTGTGCTACCCGAGAGCACAGCGAGCGACCACGACCTGCGCTAGGTTGAGCGACCTACAGAGCGTACGAAGCGATAATCGGAAAGCGTGCGGAAACCCGAGCTCACTGCGATAGCAGGGACGGGGCGCCGTCCCTAGGGTATGTCATTACTTTTATCTATCATTCAGAATATATTTTACTGTGTTATTTTCCCTTGAATTCCGTGTCACCATTGATTTAAACCCCCTTACTCCTTATCCTCTCACGGTAAGTTTAGTCAAGGCGTGCTTCAGCACCTTGAAAGAGCAAGAACCCCGCGAGTCATCCTAGCCGCTCATGGCGATTCGCCAAAAGTCCCTTCAGGACCACCGTCGAGGGTTACGTGTGCGTGACTGACGCAGGTACAGTTCATACACACATTACCATTGCTCCTGTAGGTGTTTCCCCCTCCATCAGTGGTAGCTGGAGTTCGCGAATTGTACGCCTGGTGACTATCCCCACCATTTTTTGAAATCCTTCGGCCGAGAGTGAGAGAATCCGAGAACGACCGAGAGCGAACGAAAGAGTCGACGGCAACTTCGAAAGAATACAAGAATACATTTTATCGATCTTTCATCACTGTGTCAATTTGACACCGAGGGACAGATTCAGTTCGTGAAATGAGGAACGGATGAGGGTTAATCTTTACGTTAACTTACATTTCATTCTAAACACATATGCTGTGTTTCGTCTGTACTCTCGTCGGTTTCTGGTTCAGTTACTGGCAGAACAATTAATTCCATAAAATCTGAATCTATTTTTTTTATTTCCACTAACAATAAGTAGTTACATGCGAAAATAGTAACGCCTAAGATTCCGCAAGTGTGGAAGATTATCCCTGCCTACACTGGTATTGTAAGCTAGTAAAGTAATAAAATGTTCGCCTACCCAATACAGGAAATTAAGGTAAAGTTAAAATTTGGCCTGCACATGTTTCAAGACTTGGAGGTAAGATATACAGAGTGTCCCATCAGACACAGAAACAAATGCAATTTCTTACCAAATGCTTTAGGAATACATTGTTGCATCTGTTAAAATACTGACTATAAAACAATTTTATTTACGAATAATATAAAAAATATTTTTCCATATAGTCACAGGTATTTTCAGAAATATATGTAGAAGCATGTTGGCGGGACGCAGATACTTACTTCTTTCGCCCAAGCGGCCTGATTGCTACCCACATAATCAAGAGACACGGTAGTGTCTCGCGCCAAATATATAATATATATATATGCGCAGCGCGAACACGGAGTGTATCTATTACGCCACGACTCGCTATCAAGAACCCTGAGATTTCCGAATCTCAATAACGGCTGATCCGATTAAGTTTTGAACGGTCTTAATGGATAGCTTGGGTTTGATTTACATAAGAAAAGTGTCTTCGTTTTGTTCCTACGTGCCTTATAAGCTGAGATATTTCAATGCAAAGTTCCAATTTGGCGAATTTTACGTTAAAAGATTTTTCTCCATCGTCAAGTGTGGGCAAGAGGGGAGCATGAAAGGGTGAGGAAATTTACCGCCAATTCACGCAGCACGAAAAGATCAAAAAGCATCTACGTTCAGGTTGCTAGTCCACGTAACCTAGCTAGTGTCAAACAATTATAACCTGTCAAATGTGAAATAAGGAAACTAGTTAAATTTTTTTAAATGACACAAGTTTTTACACCATAAAGGACACTGAATTATTGTCACAATTAACAAGGTAAGTCACAAAAATTTTTTATTAGACTATTTATGTAGAGCTTATAGAAACAGAGGGGACGCACAGACTTGGAAGTTGTCCGGAGAAGGTTTGACGGAGAAGCATCTTCTTTCCTACAAGTTTCTACAAAATAATATATTGTTTTTATACAACAAAACTATTTTTACATTTAGTTAGATAGACAGAGGAACATCTTGTTTCGCACAAGTTTCTGAAAATTTGTTAAATAAGGTAAATCGACAAAATTTGTCAAATTAGCTTAGCATTGAGAATTAAGAAAATTATAGCATACTACTTACAACATAGAGCAAGTCACATTATTGAAGAAAGTACGCTGAACACACATCTCCCTTGATACTTTTCAATCTTTTGTGAAAGATATTCCTAATACTTTCTTAAAATCCACAGTAGTTCCCTCGCTATTCATTAATTTTATTAGTTTCCCATTAACAATATTCCAATTCAGCAATGTACATACTAAATTAATTTTATTCTAACACCAATACATTGTGCGTTAAAAATATTGGATTTCTTTGTTCATTTTCAATAAATTACCATTCGCATTTAAATTTCCTCCAACCAGACTTTCTGCCATACGCTCTCACCTCCTTCGGACACATTATATAGTCTCTACACTTACTATAGGAAAAGTTCACCCTTCTTCTATAAGTTCTAAGTTATGTTGTAACTAAAATGTGGATTTTATATATTTACAGATAATCGATGCACAAGATGGTGCAGTGTGATCTACGTCAGAGAAAAAATTTATTGTGATATACTATTATATTAATTAAACTTTAATTATACTTTTATTCAGCTTTGATCCCCTGTGTGCTTCTTGTATGTTTGTTTCATATCTGAAAACTCAAATTTAAACCAATTCCACCAATCCAATTGTATTGTAGCTTTGCAGGTGTGCGTAGTTTGGATGACAATACAATATATTGTTAATTACAAAAAATAACCCCGAGGGGGTGAAAAATTTATCCAGTCACTAATAAACACTACAAAATGTGTGAAATCCCCACATAATTACCTTTTTCAAAAAAAGGTACAAAAAAGAGCGCCAATTATATAATCCCATCAAAAAAGATCCCATTTAAAAACATTGTCATAAATTAATACCCATCAAAAAGACTCCCATTTAAAAACATTGTCGTAAATTAATAGCTTTACAAAACTAATGATATACGCAAATTGCGCCAATTATCACAATGACTATTTATACAAAGAAAAAATGTATTAAATAGGGTGTGACGTAGCGTCCCAGCGCGAGGAATCGCGCGTAGAGCGGTGCAACCGGGAGTGAGCGAGAGACCGGACGCACGGGCGACCACGACCGGAGATAACCGAACACGATCGAGGTACGCCGGTCTCGCGACGCGTCAAATAACGCTCACTCCCCACCGGGCCGCTAGATCGCGTCGGTTTCTCACTGCTGGGAATTTCCGAGAATCGGGACATAAGCCCTGACGCGACGAAGGACCGGCAGTTCGAGTGGGGCTACGGATCCCCACTGCCAGCCTGCCTGCCTGGATGCTGCCCGGTGCACGCGAACTGGAAAAATCCGCCGTACCGCCGATCGAACGATCGTACTCGTCCCTCTACCGTTCCGAGACAGAGACGCCTGGAAGCTGCCCGGTCACTTTCCTCTACCGTTCCGAGACAGAGACGCCTGGACGTTGCCCGGTCTCCTTCCTCTACCGTTCCGAGACAGAGACGCCTGGAAGCTGCCCGGTCTCTTTCCTCTACCGTTCCGAGACAGAGACGCCTGGAAGCTGCCCGGTCTATTTCCTCTACCGTTCCGAGACAGAGACGCCCGGACGCTGCCCGGTCTCTTTCGACTACCGCTGCGAAACAGAGACAACTGGCCGGTACCTGGTCTCCACAATTTCGCCGGCGATCGCGAAACGAAACGCGACCTACACAGCGGAGCGTACAATTGTAAATAGTGTACATAAAATTGCATCCAAGATAATAAACGTAGTAATTAGCAAGGAGAGGATTTCAATACCCTGGCATCCCGACTGAGTACATCCTCCGC
Organism: Andrena bicolor; assembly: GCA_960531205.1. NCBI lineage: Eukaryota > Metazoa > Arthropoda > Insecta > Hymenoptera > Andrenidae > Andrena > Andrena bicolor. The sequence goes on from CAUIJW010000183.1 coordinate 188,777, forward strand.
ACTCCTTACTACCGGCCGGAAGACCGTCACAAATTGGCGCCCGAACAGGGACCGTCCGGCCGATAAAAGAAGCTTTAAATGAGCTCAAAATTAACAGAATTATATCACCTAAATAAGGCAGAGCTCATCAAAGCCCTTAAAGAGGCCCACCAGGATACCGAGGGAAACTTCGAGCAACTACGCGCCCGCCTCCGCCAGTACCTCGTCGGCACCGACACGATGGGGAAGGACGACGTCAACCAGACGCCTAACGCGCCCACCGACAACGCGCCCCTTATCTCACCCACCGTCGACGAAGCAACTCCCACACCATCACCGCTTGCATCGGCCATGGACCGCGTCCGTAAATGGGGTTGCCATTTCGACGGCACAAAGGATGCCCGAAATTTTTTGGAGCGCATATGCGAGCTCCAGGAAAGTTACGGCATTACCGAGGGTCAACTCCTACGATGCCTCCCGGAGCTACTGAAGGGCCAGGCCCTTTTGTGGCACCGAAACAACCGCGCGGCATGGCAGAACAGCCAGGATTTCGAGGAAAGTTTCCGACTCTATTACATCCCAGTCCTCAGCGAAAATGATCTGGAGGAAGAAATCCAGCAAAGGAAACAAAAGCCCGGAGAACGAGCCAGCGAATATATCATCGACATTCAAACACTGATCCGGCGATACGGCCAACTCTCGCCCGCCCGCCAGCTCGAACGAATCCATCGCAACCTCTTACCAGAGTACCGGGAGTTCATCCGTCACAACAGCTGCACCACCGTCACGGCCTTGTTACAAGCTGCCATCGAATATGAAGGCATCCTCAAGGACAAAAAGGCCCGAACCATCACCGCCGATAAAACTCCAGCGACGAAGAAACCCTCAACCACGGCAGACCTCGACACCGTCACAACCGAGTACCGGCGAGAAAACTGCTGCTGGCGGTGCGGTCAGAGAGGACACCGCCGCCAAGACTGCCGCCAGCCGGCACGCCTGTTCTGTTCACGTTGCGGAAAGGATGGCCGATTGTCCCGAGACTGCCCATGCCAATCGGCATCGGGAAACGCCGCCAGGCCCGGGGAGCCTCCTGTACGGCCGCCGGTACCGAGCCCTCCTGGACATCGGAGCCACTTGCTCGTACGTCCGCGGAGACGTGGCCGACCATTGTCGACGCCACGGAAAACTACCGGCACCCGCACAACACCGTGTTAGACTGGCCAACGGGTGCGAGGTATCTCTCGTCGGAGACTTACATTTAACAGCACGGGTGGGTAACCAAAAACTGACTCACCGATACGCCATTCTCCCGACGCTCGCACACCCGGTGATCCTGGGGGTCGACGCCCTCAAGAAATTGAAGGCCCGCCTAACCCTCGGGGACCAGTTACTAATTCCTGACGCCGCCACCATCGAAACCACCCCCGGAATAGCGACTTGCACCCCGGCACAGGCCGAAGCACTACAACGACTCCTTGACGAGGAGCTACCAAAATTCCAGGGACTAAGAGGGACCACACATCTCACCGAACATACTATCCGCGTAGAGGACACCGTCCCGCTCAAACAACGCTATACGCCGCGCAACCCGGCCATGCAGAATATAATCGACGAGGAAGTCAGCAAAATGCTGGCCGACGGCATCATCGAGCCTTCTCAAAGCCCATGGAGTTCTCCAGTCGTACTCGTCCGGAAGAAAAACGGGAAGCGCCGATTTTGCATCGATTTCCGCCGGGTCAACCAGGTCACCAAGAGGGATGCATACCCTTTGCCACAAGTCGAGGCCACACTTAGCAAATTACGAGAGACCCGATTCATCTCTACTATCGATCTAGCAAACGGATATTGGCAGGTCCCTCTCGCCCCAGACAGCCGACCGATCACCGCTTTCACCGTACCCGGACGAGGACTGTACCAATTCCGGGTCATGCCCTTCGGGCTGCACTCCGCCCCCGCGACGTTCCAACGACTACTCGACAGCGTGATAGGCCCAGACATGGAACCAAGGGCCTTCGCATACCTAGATGACATAATCGTGCTCGGCCGAACATTCGACGAGCACTTACAAAACCTACGCGAGGTCCTACACAGGTTACAAGCCGCCAACCTACGTATCAATCCAGAGAAGTGCGAATTTGGCCGCACCGAATTGAAGTACCTCGGACACGTAGACACCGCACAAGGAGTTAAAACCGACCCTGAGAAGGTACAAGCCATTCTCGGCATGCCGCCCCCCACCAACCTCCGAGAATTACGGCGATTCTTGGGTATGGTATCATGGTACCGCCGTTTTATTACCCACTTCTCCGACACCACCGCACCGCTGACCAAACTACTACAAAAGAAGAGGAAGTGGAGCTGGGGCCTCGAGGAAGAAACAGCCTTCTACGCCCTACGCAGTCAACTGGCTGCCGCGCCGGTACTGACGTGTCCCGACTTCAACCAGCCATTTACGCTGCAAACCGACGCTAGTCAGGACGGACTTGGAGTCGTCTTGACCCAGGAGGACGAAGGAGGGGAAAAGGTCATCGCATACGCCAGCCGTACGCTCAATCAAGCCGAACGCAACTACTCCACCACCGAAAAAGATTGCCTGGCCGTAGTATGGGGCGTACGGAAGATGCGAGCCTACCTCGAAGGATACCACTTCACAATCCTGACCGACCATCACGCCTTAAAATGGCTGCAAACCATCGAGAGCCCATCCGGCCGCCTGGTCCGCTGGAGTCTAGAATTACAACAATATGACTTCACCATCCAGTATCGGAAGGGGGCCATGATTTTGGTGGCGGACGCTCTCTCCCGGCAACCAGACGACACACACACAATGGAAAACAATCCGGCCTGCACTTGGTACAAACGGATCCAGGAACACGTCACGAACGATCCCACCAAGTACCCAGAATACCGCATCACGGAAGGAAGACTATACCGCCGTTTCCCCGACCTCACCGGCCGCCAAAACACCGAAGAGAGCGAGTGGAAACTATGCGTCCCCTGTCCATTACGCCAGGCCGTCCTGGCCGAAAACCATGACGCCCCGACAGCCAGACACCTGGGGACCACCAAAACGGCTGCCAGACTCGCCCAACGCTATTACTGGCCAGGCATGTTCCGGGAAGCCGCGAAATACGTCCGCCAGTGCAGTTCGTGCCTGCAATATAAGGTGCAACAACAGGCCCCCGCCGGACATATGCTCACCACGCCAGTTACCAACCCCTGGGAAGTAGTCTCGGCCGACCTGGTCGGCTCCCTTCCCCGCTCCAGTAAGGGACACACGACCCTGTGCGTCTTCCAAGACAAACTGACCAAGTGGGTCGAGGTCCAGCCGCTCCGCCAGGCCACTGCTCCTGCCGTAACTCGAGCATTCAAGGATCATATCCTGCTCCAACACGGGTGCCCACGGATGGTCATCACCGACAATGGGAAACAGTTCGGGAGCAAGGAGTTCACTAACCTCCTCAAGGACGCCGGAAGCGAGCACCGAAAAACACCCCCGTACTCCCCGCAGTGCAACCCCGTTGAGCGAGTAAACCGAGTGCTTAAAACGATGATCGCACAATACACCGCCGAAAACCACCGGCACTGGGACCGCTGGATCACGGAGGTGGTATTCGCCTACAATACCGCCAAACACGAAAGCACCGGGTTCACCCCGGCCTTCCTCAACTATGGACGGGAGCTGACGCCACCCGCAACCGTATACCAACCGCCAACCACCGCAGCATGCGATCCCAGCCAAATCAGCACCCGGTTCCGGCAAGAACAAATTCAAAATATACAGGATATGCTCAACTTAGCACGACGAAACCAGGCCCGAGCCTCAGAAGGACAGCGTAAACAATTCAATCTACGCCACCGGGACTGGCGCCCAGCCATCGGTTAACTCGTAATGCGGCGCGAACACCACCTGTCCAACGCGGCGGAAGGCTTCACTGCAAAACTCGCGTCGAAATTCGCAGGCCCGTACCAGGTCGTCAGGTTCCAAGGGCCAAATATCGTGATGATAAAAGACAACACCCATCGCAGCAGCCGGGCCCATGTGAAAGACATTAAGCCTTGCGAAGAAAATAATGTCAATAGCGAACCGCCGGCTAGAGGACAGCCCGACGAACCCGGAAACGATTTCGACACGAGCCAAGACAAAGGCACCGACACATCACCGGCACACCATGGACTTGTTCGAGATCGACATACGGGGGTTCGAGAGCTCTCGACTCCGGCAAAGTTCCGGGAGCTCTTCGGGGAATCCTCGGACGAGGACTCACCACCACCCAGCAGCCGCCGGTCCCCGTCCTTGCCACCAACACCGGGCAAGGACATCCCACCGTCGACGAGAACACCGTCGCCAGTCCCGAGGACACCACCGGCGCTCTCGAAGCCGTCCACCAACCCGAAGGCCGCAAGGCCCCCGAAACCACGGGTCGCGCCCTGGGGAGGGCCGCCGGCGGCACGACCACCGACCTTCACCAGCCTGTCAGCACCACCCTCCACCGGACCGACAACCACCCGACGCCCAACGACACCGAAGCGCCAGTCATCCGGCCCCGTGGCCGCCCCCGTACCCAAGCGGGCCCGCGGCACCCCACGGGCGCTGCGGACAGGCAAGGAGCAGGCGGCGCCGCCACCAGCACCAACACGGCAATGCCCAGTATCGGAGCACCGACTAACGACCAGCCGGGACAAGCCTCCGCTGCCGAGGCCCCACGCCGCTACCGCACCCGGGCCTTCATACGCAGCCAGAGAGGCCACGACCCCGAGGGACCCGGAGGCCACAGCACACGACCAGGTTTGGACCATCGTCGACCTAGAGCGCCTCCGGGAGGGACAGCGCTTCCGTATCCGACAGGCCGGACAAACAATCCAGCTGCGCCGTATTTCCCCGACCCTCATTAAGTTTAAGTTAGGATAAGCACGTAAAAATAAGTTAGATATAAGTATAGCTAATAAGGGTGATGGGCAGCCGACAGGCATAAGAGAAAACGAGTGTAAAAGAATAAAGCAAACAGAAAAGACAATCGCTTAGCGTACCACGCGTGATTACGCTCACATCCTCCGAAGAAAGAGGGGGATGTGACGTAGCGTCCCAGCGCGAGGAATCGCGCGTAGAGCGGTGCAACCGGGAGTGAGCGAGAGACCGGACGCACGGGCGACCACGACCGGAGATAACCGAACACGACCGAGGTACGCCGGTCTCGCGACGCGTCAAATGACGCTCACTCCCCACCGCGCCGCTAGATCGCGTCGGTTTCTCGCTGCTGGGAATTTCCGAGAATCGGGACATAAACCCTGACGCGACGAAGGACCGACAGTTCGAGTGGGGCTACGGATCCCCACTGCCAGCCTGCCTGCCTGGATGCTGCCCGGTGCACGCGAACTGGAAAAATCCGCCGTACCGCCGATCGAACGATCGTACTCGTCCCTCTACCGTTCCGAGACAGAGACGCCTGGAAGCTGCCCGGTCACTTTCCTCTACCGTTCCGAGACAGAGACGCCTGGAAGCTGCCCGGTCTCTTTCCTCTACCGTTCCGAGACAGAGACGCCTGGACGTTGCCCGGTCTCTTTCCTCTACCGTTCCGAGACAGAGACGCCTGGACGTTGCCCGGTCTCCTTCCTCTACCGTTCCGAGACAGAGACGCCTGGAAGCTGCCCGGTCTCTTTCCTCTACCGTTCCGAGACAGAGACGCCTGGAAGCTGCCCGGTCTCTTTCCTCTACCGTTCCGAGACAGAGACGCCTGGACGTTGCCCGGTCTCTTTCCTCTACCGTTCCGAGACAGAGACGCCTGGACGTTGCCCGGTCTCCTTCCTCTACCGTTCCGAGACAGAGACGCCTGGAAGCTGCCCGGTCTCTTTCCTCTACCGTTCCGAGACAGAGACGCCTGGAAGCTGCCCGGTCTATTTCCTCTACCGTTCCGAGACAGAGACGCCCGGACGCTGCCCGGTCTCTTTCGACTACCGCTGCGAAACAGAGACAACTGGCCGGTACCTGGTCTCCACAATTTCGCCGGCGATCGCGAAACGAAACGCGACCTACACAGCGGAGCGTACAATTGTAAATAGTGTACATAAAATTGCATCCAAGATAATAAACGTAGTAATTAGCAAGGAGAGGATTTCAATACCCTGGCATCCCGACTGAGTACATCCTCCGCACTCCTTACCACCGGCCGGAAGACCGTCACAAGGTAATATTAAGCAGATATATTTTTATACAAATAAATATTTTATTCAAAATACTTGGCGCTGCTCTCTGAAAAAAATGTTAATCGGCTTGGTTAATAAATAAGACAAGACCAGACACCACTAAAACAAGAAAGAAAGCATAAGATTTTAATGCAATTTATACATATTTATTCAGTTTAGAAACACCAATTCGGAGAGCAGCTCCAAGTAATTTGAATAAAATATTTATTCGTATTAAAATATTTATTTGTATTAAAATATATCTGCTTAATATTATTTAATACATTCTTTCTTTGTATAAATAGTCATTGTGATAATTGGCGCAATTTGTGTGTATCATTAGTTTTGTAAAGCTATTAATTTACGACAATGTTTTTAAATGAGAGTCTTTTTGATGGGTATTAATTTATGACAATGTTTTTAAATGGGATCTTTTTTTATGGGATTATATACTTGGCGCTCTTTTTTGTACCTTTTTTAAAAAAGGTAATTTTGTGGGGTTGGTTATTACTCGGAAGTCGGAAAAAAGTGCAACTTCTCCTTTTGCACATACTTTCCTTAAACTATAGGCTATTAAATAATGTAAGTTTCAAAGATGCAACTCGATTTCGAAAAATGTAACATGCGATTAAATACGGCCATGTCGAATTTCATTTATTTATAACTCTTTATATATTTTAATAACATCGAATGAATGCACAATTTCATCTTATGGATAAATGAAAGCATTTTCAATATCTGTGTGAATTTATATAAATTATTGACCTTCTAGTTTTCGCGCGCTCAATAGCTTTTGCTATCTTAAAAACGCTATCCATGTTAATTTTTCATAATCTGATGCAGTAATTATCTTCAAATAGCGTAATCAAATCAAACAGGACTGTTAAAAAAACGTAACATTTTTTTATCAACATTTCCCCCCCCCCCCCACAGGACTTAGTTTTAATTTAATAACAATTTTGACCTGGGAATCAGATTCTGCGACCCTAAAAACCCCTGAAATGACCATTTTCATAATGATAAATGGTGTGTTCAGGAAATTCTGCAGCCTAACGCATTCTTTCAGGTCCATCGATAATTCGGCCATGGCGACTGCGCGCTTACTCGTGTGGGGCGTCGATCACGGCCCCTTCCATCGACTTACGATCGAAGGAAGGGGGACTCTTCCTTCCAGGAACTCGGGCCGACTTCCTGGATCCTGCTCTGTACACGTGTTACTTGTCGACGAGCTGTCTACTAAGTCGCATTGCTTCACTTGAAACGCTTTGCTTTAACTGGATTCGGGCCGAACCCACGTGCATCGCACAGCTAAATAAAACTTACCTACCGCGTAGGAAAGTCAGTGCCGCTACCTTCAAATAGACACATTCCATAATTGTACTCTCAACACTCTTTATTGTAAACTGTAAATAGTGTATTGTGTTAAGATTAAATTAGTATTAGCCTCAAGTTGTTAAAGTATAAAAGAAAGCCTCCTCGCGGGTGTCCCAATCCCACGACGTGCGTTGCCGATAACTTTTGCTAACATGGTAAAATGTGAGCGTAAGGATTTTTTTTCTCGTTTTCGTCGATTCGGACCACTGTGCGTTGTGGCCACGGAACCTTCTTGGGTATATATGCTATGTATCTGGATTACTAAATACGTTAAAAATTTTATATCAAAATATCTCGAAAACGAAGGCCCACTGCACGATAAGCCAAGACACTCTGTATCCCGTCTATCCACCTTATTGCCTCCCCAGGCCGGATACCAGTATATTCCTAGCCTCTGTGATTAAGAGTTCCACAAATGGGTCTTATCGGTATATATGGGAAAGAAAGAAATAAATCAAAATGGGGTTAAATATACCACTCACATCACTACACAATATGAATCTTAGTACAGATGTAGTCGCGGTGACTGACAAAATGTTTAACACTACATATGAGGTGACTCAATTCCAAATGTTGTATTTATAATTTTCTGTTCATTTTAATCATCAATGACCTGGCTAAAGTGATTCATCATTGCAAAATTTTGCTATTTGCGGATTATCTAAAGATTTATAAGCAGATATTGTACCCTGCAGGGTGGTCTTTATTTTTCAACTTTCGATTTTTTTTGGTCTTACCCTTGTTACGTGCCGACTACTTTTTCAAAATTAAAGATATTGACAATTGGTTCAACCATCACGTGTTATGGGAACTTCCCCCAATCAATTGTCGATTATCTGTGAAAATTCTCAATAGTTACAGTTTAACCCAGCTTAAAGCCTGTCACGCCACGGCAAACTTTCCCATGCAAGATTGTCGACAACAATCTTCCGACGCCGTGCGATATTCTGAGAACGCTTGATATGATAAGTATTCCGAAACCCAAGCATTGTAGTAGACCATTTATATTTTTTCCTTCTTCTAAATTTCTATTATACTATCATTGACAACTGATTCAACCATGGTGTGTTATGGGAGTTTCCCTCGATCAATTGTCAATGATCTACAAACTGAATTATAATAATAATTAAATGTAAGCCGCTACGCCACTGCGTTCTTCCATGTGAATATCGTCTAACACCGTCAACATTCTTAAAACTCCGGATGCGATAAACCCAAGCCCGTGAGGCTGGGAACGGTCCGAGGCGATGACGGTTGGGTCCTGTGCATGAGGTGCAGAGTCAGCAATTTGGCGGTCCTTGTTTCAAAGTCCCGAGTGCTCGGGCCTGCCCTGCGAACGCTCGGGGCAGTCGCCCGTTAAGTCGCATAGTGCGCGGTCATTCTGTCCGAGGGACATTGACAATTATAATAAATTGATCGTGAGATAGAGTTCCATCGGGAATAGTTATTGATACTGAACGTGGAAAGACTCAGTCCCCGTACGGACTCAAATATTACATTAATCAGATTTTAAACATTGTAGTTTTCCGTTCTACTTAAATCTTTACTTCTTTAAATCCGTTATACTTTAAACTGTTAACATTAAACGAACATTAGTGTACTGTTCTGTGTGATTCGTGCTTCACGCTTGTGCTGCGCTTCGACACCCTACACCGGCGTGGCGCCCCGCGCTATAGCTCACGGAGAGCGAGAGAAAGGACATTACAAAGAGACAGACAGAGAGAGAGAAGAGAGAGAGTAAGCGACATTAAAATTTGACAGTCTCTACGCCGCATCGGTGAGTCCGTTTATTACGATATTGTACGGAGCCGTTAAATGATCCTACTCACATAGTGAGTTGTGGGTTTCCCCCTCGATCATTTGTCGTTCCTTGTTCCTTTTTATCATGTGAGAACACCACGTTTTGTTCAAATTCATTTTTCTCAAATAATTATATTGCGATTTTTCCTAAACCGCCTTCTTCAAATTTTGTTAAACTTGCGTAATTATTGATCCAACCTCTTGAGAGAGTTGTGGGGTTTCCCCTCGATCATTTATCGTTACAAAACATCGCGCGTCTTTGTGAATCTGTTTTAAAAAATAACCATGTATAAACTCCCAATTATTGTGCAACCTTGATTTCCTTTCTTTTTCTTATTGTAATACATGGTACATATTCATATAAATCAGGTCTCATTTCTTTTAAACCAGTCTCCCTAGAAGATACCACCTCCTGACGGGTCAACCTGTATTGGTTATAGCAGTTGCGTATCCCATAAATAATCCTGATATTTTGCGTAATCACTGATTATAGCAAAATTATAACTTTTCCTTTAAATTCGTTAAGCGCTGCGTGAGGAAATTAGACTCCACCGCTCGGTCATTTATAAATTATCGCCCTCACGTAACACCCTCCAAAAATATGAGGTTGCTTGAGAAAATGATATGTGTAAAGTTTTAAAGCGATTGGACAACGGGAACCCGTGCCGCATTTGAGTTGAAGTTTTGAAAAAATAGTGATTTCTCGTCAATTTCGGACATAACTCTGTTCGTCTATTTTGGAAGTATCAGTGAATATTTTTTAATAAAAGTACAGTTTATTAGATGCACAATAATAATATGTATGTGTTACTTAAAAAAATATTGACGAAATCTTTGAATTTTATCTTTTAAAATTAGTATACAACGCAGCGTATAAGCCAGACTAGGCGATTTGGGGGCTTAACTACACTGTCCAACACGTATTTGAATCTGCAATATGAACTCCGAGATCCTAGTAGAGTTTCTCGTCCCAAACACGAATCCGGAAAAAAATTGCTCTATCACCCACAGTTTTTGAAAAAACATGAGTTTTTGTAAAAAGCGCCCGATTTTGGGCAAGAATGAGGTATTACTTGAAAAACAAAAATGCTAGAAAGTTCAATTTAGTGTCAAAATATAGAGGAGAGTTTCCTGAATATATCGGTGTATGCAGTTATTAAATTTGATGGTTTTATATGGTTGTAAACGGCCGTGTGCATGATTTCTACGCAATACTTTTGTATTTTTACGAAAAGTTGTTTATCTAGCACGAATGCGCTCCACAGTATCGGATTCTGTAGACATTTCTGAAGAAGAAACTATCCACGAAAAATGTCGGAACGGTTTTTAACTCGGACTGTTTGAGAAAATATCCCGCGAGAACGCGGGCATGGTGTTTTGCAGCTTGGCGGCAGTGACGGCCATTGCCCATTGCACGCCTGGCGCGGATCGCCAGGGCCGAAGCTACGCGCAATCGATACGATGCTCCGTAGAGTGGTCCTTAGCTATAGGAGTCAAATTTTTTTTTTGTTTTCTTGGTCATCGGCTACTTCCGAAGTATCAGTAAATATTGTTTAATAAAAGTACAATTTCTTACATGTATAATAGTACCGTTTGTATATTACTTCCAAAAATATAGACGAAAATTTTGATTTTTATCTCTTACAATTATAGAATATAACGCAGCATGTAAGCATGCTACTCTACGCAGGTCCGGAATCCGGATGTCACAAGCTACAATATCTTTCATTTACTAAAGTTGTATTATTCACTAATTCCTTATAATTATGTAAGTATTAATATACAACAAAATATTATTACAATTTAACTTATGGGTATAAATAAAAATAAAATAATGCATGTGTCAGTATTTGTCTTTTATCAAGCTAGATTTCTTCTGTACAATTTCAAAACCCACTTTATGTTCCTTATACATGTAAGAAATTGTACTTTTATTAAACAATATGCACTGATACTTTGAAAGTAGCCGAAGACCATAATAAAACTAAAAAAATTTGGACTCCTATAGCTAAGGAACACTCCACGGGGCACCGTGTCGATTGCGCGTAGCGACGGCCCTGACCAGTCGTGGCAGACGAACCATGGCCGCCAGGCGTGAAAACATCGTGCACGCGTTCCCGACGGATATTTTCTCAGACATTCCGAGTTATAAACCGTCTTGACATTTTTCGTGTATGGTTTCTTCTTTAGGAATGTCTACGGAATCCGATACTGTGTAGCGCATTTGTGCTAGATAAACAACTTTTCGTAAAAATGCAAAAATAATGAGAAATTACTATTTTTTCAAAAATTCAACTCAAATGCGGCACGGGTTTCCGTTGTCCAATCGCTTTGAAACTTTACACATATAATTTTCTCACCCAACCTCATATTTTAGGAGGATAAGACCAAAAAAAAAACTAAAACAAAATTTGGACCCCTATACCTAAGGACCACCCTACTGTGTAACCTAGAGCATTGGTGAGAGTTAAATGGCTTGGTATTGAATTACGCAAAATGTTATGTTATGTGTTTTTCGCGGAGTACATCCTCGGTACATGTTGAATACAGGCTCGGTAATGTTGTTCTCTCACAAGTTTCTGAGATTCGTGACCTGTTAGTCCAATACACGCCGCGTTTAAATTTTTTTCCGCACTACCAACGGATTGTTAGGGATGCGTATAAAAATCTAGGGTTTATTAAACGGTGCACACTCGACTTTACTAACCACTGAACTTTTAAATTATTGTACTGCGCCCTAGTTAAACCTCACCTGGAATATGCATCCGTTATTTGGTCACTTTACCAATTAAAGTATAAACAACTTATTGAAATGGTGCAGCATAGTTTCCTTAGGTTTGCTGTGTATAGGCTAAGCAAAAGGGTGGAAATTACAGACCACGATTATATCCAAATCCTAAATTGGTTGAATCTGCGGTCCCCCGGGTTTAGGAGAGCTGAGGCGGACTTGCTTTTCCCTTTTTAAGATTCTTAACGGCCATATTAATTGCCCTCAACTACTCGAGTTGACAAACTTTTATGCTCCCAAGAGATCGTTTAGATTTACACATACTTTTCATCCCCAGCAGTTCATCTCCTCAATGATCAACTCTGACCCTATAAACCGCATATGTAGTGTAGCCAATTCATATTGCACTAGCATGGACTTATTTGAGGTTAATATATGCAGCTTTAGAAACTCGGTTCACAGAAACTTGCAAAACTTGTTATTTGGCCGCCAGAACGGTAATACCAACTATGTACAGTTACTCACAAAATTGAGCGTACACTTATATTGGTAGTGAAAAATGGCGGGAGAATGAATAAAAACGTACATATTTGAGTGTGAAAATGCAATATATATTTACTCGTACTGTTTAGAGAACGATTGATGAATTTTGTTTTTAAAAAACTTCAAGTATTTGTGTATATTTAATTGAAAACGTAAAAATACAGGTATTTTACTGACACAAAATTGAGCATACACATTACAAATTACGCGGTCTGCATAAGTTGAGTGAGGGTATTATTGAAGAGAAAGTCCCGTGAAATGGTTCTTTATATGCGGTTGCTAAGAAACTAAAAACAAATGACTACTTGTTATCTGTTTATTGAGTATTAACGAAATGGCTAGCAGGAGGAAAGAAACAGATATTTCTACTCGTCAATTAATTATAAAATTATATTGCCAAGGGAAATCTTTGCGCGAAGTGGGTAAAATTGTGAGTAAAACCCATTCCACAATTCAGAAAATTGTAAATCATTATAAGTACGAAGGAACAGTTCGTAATAAACCTGGACGAGGAAGAAAGAAGATATTATCGGACATCGATAATAGATTTATTTGCAGACAAATTAAAATAAATCCAGGAATTAATATGAAAAATTTAACAAAGGAGGTTTCAACACGTATTAACAAAAATATATCGGTAGAAACAGTCCGAAGAACTTTACGTAAAGAAGGGTATCACGGTAGAGTGGCCAGGAAGAAACCTTACATCTCTAAAGCCAATAGAGAAAAACGTTTACAGTTCGCCAAAACCTATATAAATTGTGATGACAGTTTTTGGAAAAGTGTCATATTTTCCGATGAAACCAAAATAAATTTATTTGGGCGTGATGGGAGAAAGCAAATTGTGTGGAGGAAGCCCAATACAGAACATCATGTTCGCAACACATGTCCAACAGTGAAACACGGAGGAGGCTCGGTTATGGTATGGGGGTGTATAGGCACCAATGGTACCGGAAATGTAGAATTCATTGAAGGTATAATGGACAAAATGAAATATTTAAATTTTTTAAAAAAAAATTTAAAACAATCGGCACAAAAGTTACAAATGCCGCGTGTATACCACTTTCAGCAGGACAACGATCCGAAGCACGCATCGTATTTGGTGCAAGAGTGGTTATTATACAATGTGCCAAAATTATTAAAAACCCCTCCCCAGTCACCCGATCTTAATCCGATCGAACATGTCTGGGGAGAACTGAAATCGAAATTGTTAAATCACAATTGTACAAATAAAGAAGAGCTAAAACTAAAATTACGCGAAGAATGGGACAATATTTCGCCTTCCTATATTCGAAAACTCATCGAATCCATGCCACGGCGGTTACAGGCTGTTATTGAAGCGAAAGGTTATGCAACAAAATATTAATATCTATTTATTCATATATTATAATCCCTAAATATCAATATGTACGCTCAATTTTGTGTCAGTAAAATCCCTGTATTTTTATGTTTTCAATTAAATATGCACAAATACTTAATGTTTTTTTTTTTAAAATGTACTAATCGTTCGCTAACCGATACAAATAAATATATATTGCGTTTTTTACACTCAAATATGTTCGTTTTTATTCATTCTCCCGCCATTTTTCACTACGAACATAAGTGTACGCTCAATTTTGTGAGTAACTGTAGGTACATTAAGGGGGGAACCTGGTGTAGCGGGTCGAAGAAATCGATTATTTTTTTTTTGCATAAATCAATAGTTAAACATTACGACAATAAGTTCCCAAAGCCGCAAAACGAAATTCGAAAAATTAAAGCGAATATAGCCGGTTTTGCTACGGAGCACCAGGTTACGAGAAAACTTGAAATGTGTTGTTCTCGAAACGACAGTTTTACACTTTGCGGGCAATGTAACTAAAAATATTCAACCAATCGACTTGGCCTTGTGCGCGGATATTTGTGAACATTTTCTTCATAGCACTAAGTTATTAGTATAATGACATTGTTTAAATAAATAACTTTTTTTCACCTTTAAGGCAAAATTTCGTTGGAAAAAGTGAACTTTTTATTCAAGGGGCCGCCATTTGTGCAATTTTGCATCTTTTCAGTTATAAATTTGTTCGATCTGTGCGTACACTCATAAAGTAAACGAAAATTGTTTGATTTTTGGTTTCAGATGAAACCAAAAGACGCTACGTTGTCCGCCAACGGACTGGGCGTAAGCCCTTATAACTTTGTTATTTTCCGCTCTTTTTTAATAATTTTTTTTTTATCTACCTTAACCTGTTAATACAATATCCTGAAAGTTTCACAAATATCGATTAAATACTTTCTTTAAAAAAAAATCCCGAAGAATGCCTCGATTTCCAGCTAGTTACACCAGGCTCCCCCCTTAATGAGGACCTATGCCCGTTTATCAATAAAAATAAAATAAAAAAATAATCAAACTCCGTGCGGTCGAAATGATGCGTGTGTAACGTCCCACGGGGACTCAAACCGGTAATTACCGACCGTCGATAAAGAAGGACCGTACTACATTACCACACAACCTGTACTACAATACCGCGCAGACCCATTGTACATACTTTTATATGTTAATATTAAACTAAGCATAGATTAGAGAAACAAATATTATAGAAACGTTAGAAATAATTAAATATAAGTATTGACAGAAGCACAAAATAAAGTAATATGTAATAAACGAGAAAACTACGAAATACAGAATAACGACTCCCTGCGCATGCGCCAGCCCGCCAATTCTCCAGTATAAAAGGAGGCGCACGCAGCACTCGGCGCGCTCATTCGAATACAGATACGTTCTTGCGACCAACGAATGCTAGTTCCTGGAGGTAGCTGAAGTACTATCCAGCAGAATTACAGCACGCTCCGGAAACGATAGCGACTGGTTCTCAGTGTACAAAGGTACTGTTGCTCCTCCTTGGATCTTTCATTTGAAGGTTGAGAACTTTGTGTTCGCGTAGGTTGCTCCTATTAGTAGGTAGCAGCTTAACCGCTTAGTAAAGGCAAGATCTATAGAACACTAGAACAAGAATCCTGCCACGAGTGTCGGGAACTGCTCCGGAAACGGTAGCGGCCGCCCTCACAGCAGAAGCATAGAATATCGAAGTCTGTCAAAAGATTCGGGGACTACTCCGGAAACGGTAGCGGCCGAGCTTACTACAGAAGCATATTTATATACATAGTTTTCATAGCGTATTAGAATTAATTAATATATGATAAAAAACATAAAACACAAAAACATTAATTATATAATCGTAGTTGTAAGCATTATTAATTTAAGTGTTGTTTTAATAAAAGTCATTGTTAAGTTGAAGTTGAATTTCAATTCTTTATTCTACAACGAACCCCCACTCTCCGCTCGAGAACCTGCTAGCGTTTAGTCGTTCCCGGACAACCGAACGTTACACGTGACTACCTGCTACCCTCAAATCTTGATAGGTTTCGAAAGTCTTGATAGGTCTCGAAAGTCTTGATAAATCTCGAAAGTCTTGCTAGGTCTGCAAAGTCTTGATAGGTGTTGATATGTCTTGAATAGGAGTGTGTGGATTGTCTCGAGTCTTGGAGCTCCGGAACCCGGGTTTCGGGACAGATCGGAAAAATTCAGGCGGATTTGAAGCGATTCGAAACTTCCGCCCGGGATTCGAAGCAGTTCGAAACATCTGTCTAGGATTCAAAGCGATTCGAAACTTCTGTCCTGAATTTGAAGCGATTCGATTTGCTTGATGACCATGGCTAATGAGATTCGAAGCGATTCGAAACATTGTGTAATAGATTCAAAACAATTCGATGGGTCTTGAGCCCATCAGTAATGGTCCGCGTCAACTGTTCCAGAAATTCCACTGCTAATATTCAACGGTTAATATCTTGTTGGTGGGAGCTGTATACAAAGTATATACAAGGATAATTGAAAGAAGGCTGGGTAGGGAAATGAAGGAAAAGAGCATGTGGCCAGAGAATCAGGCTGCTTATAGGGAAGGTAGGAGCACTTTAGATCATGTGTACGTCCTGAATTACCTGGTCAACGGGGAGGTGTCCAAGAACAGAGGAAAGATGTTCGCTTTCTTCATCGACCTAAAGGCGGCTTTCGATTCGGTCAACAGGAAGGTGCTGTGGGGGGCGTTGGAAAGGAGGGGGGTGAGTAAGGGGCTGTTGAGAATAATAAGGGAGGTGTACAGGGAGACGAAGAGCAGGGTCAGGTGTGGGAGGGAGGAGGGGGTGTGCTTTTGGACGGCGAGAGGAGTGAGGCAGGGCTGCTCCTTAAGGACCAAGCTCTTCTCGCTGTTGATAGCGGATTTGGAAGATAGGATGGAAAGGAGAGGGAAGGGGGGCATGGTGATGGGGGAAGAAAGTTGTATAGCCTGGCATATGCGGACGACATCGTGCTACTAGCACAAGACGAAGGAGGGCTAAAGCTCATGATGGAGGAACTCAAGGCGTACCTAAGGGAGAAGGATCTCGAACTGAACGTGGGGAAGTCGAAAGTGATGGGCTTTGGGAAGGGCGGGGGGAAGAGAAAAGATAGGAAGTGGAAGTGGGGGGACAGGGAAATAGTGGAGACGAGGGAATACGTATACCTGGGGTACAGGCTACAGAAGAACGGGAAGCAAAAGGCGCAGGTAAGGAAAGCAGCTGGGGCAATGCGGGAGGTATGAGGCATGGGGAAAAGGTTCTTCGGGGGTAACTGGAGGAGGAGGGTTTCGTTGTACGACACCTTGGTGTGGACGGTGGCTGGGTACGGGGTGGAGATTTGGGGGTGGAAGGAGAGGGAAAGAGTTGAAAGGCTGCATGAACGTTTTTTGAGGTGGGTGGTGGGGTTAGACGCTTGAACGCCGGGGTAGATGGTTGGGGAGGAGTTAAAGAGGCAGATGATCAGGCTAAGAGCGGGTAGGAGGGCATGGAGGTACGAGGAAAGAGTGAGGGGCGGGAAAGGTGGGGTATGGGCAGGTAGATGTCTGAAAGAAATAGAGGACAGGGCATGCAGGGGAGCGGGGAACTCAGAGTGGGAGAGAGAAAGGAAGGGGAACTTGGAGGAGAAAGGCGTGAAGGCGAAGGAGGTGGGAAGGTCAGAAGAGCTGTGGGAAAGAATGGAAAGAGAAGAGAGAAGTATTCAGGCTATGGAAAGATAGGAGAGGATAGCGCAATCTGGTTACAACAGATGGTATAGGGCAATAAGGGTGGAAGGGGTACCCGAATACCTGGATGCAGGGTGGAGGGAGGAGAGATGGAGGTTGGTCAGATTCAGGCTAGGAAATGAAATGAGAGGTGGAAGATACTGGCTAAAGAAGGAGGATAACAGGTGTAGGGCGTGTGGAGGGGAGGTGGAGGAATGGGAGCATGGGAGATGGTGGACAAAGTGAGGAGGGTCCTGGATGGAAGCGGAAAGGGAGAGATTTGGACGAAGAGAAGGATAGAAAGAACAAATAAGGGAGGGGGGAGTGAGGTTGTAGTTGGATGAGTGAGAAGTACGGCGGAAGCGGAGGTCCGAAGGGATGGGTGGGAGAGAGTGGAGGGATGTGTGGAAGGACGGAGTGTGATGAGAGAGGAGAGGCACGGGACTGTGGCGGCGGCGCGCGAGAGCAAGGCGTAACGGCGGGTAGGACAATGAGGGCAGAATGAGAGGGACAGAGGGGAGGCGAAAAGAGGAGAGTTGTAAGGCAGAGCGGGGTCTGCCGTTGTACCCCGTTAGGGAAACATTAAACTTATAGATAGATATATACAAATAAATATTTTAATACGAATAAATATTTTATTCAAAATACTTGGCGCTGCGACACCAAAAAAATGTTAATTGTCTTGGTTAATAAATAAAATAATACAAGACACCACTGAGACAAGAAAGAAAGAAAAAGATTTTAATGCAATTTATACATATTTATTCAGTTTAGCAATACCAATTCGGAGAGCAGCGCCAAGTATTTTGAATAAAATATTTATTCGTATTAAAATATTTATTTGTATAAAAATATAGCTGGTTAATATTATTTAATACATTTTTTTCTTTGTATAAATAGCCATTGTGATAATTGGCGCAATTAGTGTATATCATTACTTTTGTAAAGCTATTAATTTACGACAATGTTTTTAAATGGGATTCTTTATTATGGGATTGTATACTTGGCGCACATTTTTGTACCTTTATTAATTAACGCCTCAATTATAAACGATATACTTTATTACCGACTTAGCGTTAGGAACTGAAATCAAAATGATTTACTTTATTACCGACTTAGCGTTAGGAACCGAAATCAAAACGATATTCTTTATTACCGACCGATACCTCGTTACGTATTACCTTATTTCTATTAATTAATTGTCATAATTCAACGACTTAGTGTTGTTACGTCTTGAAGGGACTTTTGTGAATCGCCCTGAGCGGCTAGGATGATTCACAGGGTTCTTGCTCTTTTAAGGTGCTAAAGCACGCCTTGACTATAGTTACCATGGAATGATAACGAGTAAAAGGGGTCAAATCAATGGTTACTCGGAATTTAAGGGAGAAACAGTAAAGTAAAATATATTCTTGACGAAAAGATTAAAGCAATAGTTAGAACATACCATAGGGACGGCGCCCCGTCCCTGTTATCGCGGTGCGCTCGGGTGTCAGCACGCTTGCCGTCTATCGTTAGTCGTCTCCCGGCTAGGCCGTTCGCGGTATATCGGAAGGAGTTACCCAGGGCTGATCTCGATCGGCCGGACGGGTTTCACGGTACCTTCGCTTATACACTATATCGCGGTCGCGTGGCTCGTAACGACGCGTAAAGTACTCTCCCGGCTAGGCCGTTCACTGTATATCGGATGGAGTTACACTTATGCTAATCTTTTCGGCCGAGCGCGATCCGCGTTGTGCTCTACGCGGCACGTTTACTTGTTCTTACATCCTAAATCGAGCTCTCTGATACGACTGACTCTTTCCAGTCTCTCGGTTCGGGGCCGCGCTTCGAACAATCCTCTCAAATGGGGGAAATCGCCCCGTCGGCACCTGTCGGTTGCTTCACAAGTTAGGAAATATCGGTACCCGGGACGTCTACGGTCGCGTGGTGCTGACAACGATAAGTTCTGGGTTCGGCGACCGGACCGTCGTTCGCGGTGCGATTCCGCTGAATCGCCGATGTCGAAACGAAAGGCAACGCGCGGACAGCAAGCACGGAATGAACCGATAGGGGCATGTAACAGTGTCGTATTATATGTTCTATTTCGACCAAGAGTCAAAACCATTTATTTTTTAATAAACCATTTGTTATTTATTGTTAAAAGAAGGACTCTAGTTTCGGGAAAGTCATTTCGTTACCGCACGTCACCCGAAACTATCCCACAATTTCACAGGTAAACCGCTCTACTTGTGCGAATCTCCTGTAATAAACGGCAACGTCTCGTTCGAGAACGTTACATGTTCTTATATCGGAGGACTGTTTACTATCAATTTCATTAAATGAAATACAAAATTTTAAAACTCACATTTTTGTTTTTTGAACACGTGCCGCGACACTGCGCCCCGGGGGCATAAAGGGATTTTCAGATGAGAACGACGCACAGTGGTTCGAGTATACTACATGCTAGATAGACAAAATTCTTTTTTCGCGGGGTTAGGATTATATGGGGTTTAAACTGTTAGAAAACAGACCTGATTTGTGGTGGCTGCCAACCGTCGCACTCGAAAACAATTCACAAAACGTACTTTGCAAATATTTGCAGATCGATCATTTAATTAAAAAAAAATAGAAAATCTCTACTTTCCGTACATTCAACCCTTGTTGCGTGGAACGACGTGAAACATATACAAAAAGTTTCCTACATTTTGGCGCAGTAAATCGTGTACTAAATAGCAATCATTTAAATTTATTTGCAAAACCTTTATCGGTGCGAATTTTCCATACAACCTCTGTTATACTCCCTAACAAGGGAACACGGCGAATTCGGACTCACCGATTGGAACACAACTTTGTGGGATGTTAGAGTGACTCAAGACAAAAACAACGGTGTGTTTCATTTGTGCCCCATCGCCCTTTAAGGTAAAAACGAACCTCAAAGTCAAATTGGTACTTCCACTTTTTTGCGTATAACTCTCAAAGTACAACAGACAGAAAAAACGTTTCAAACAAAAGTTTAATGATGCAATAAGCGCTACAAAATAACGTTAACAAAATTTTTAAAAAAGTTTTTTCATAAAAAAAATTTTACCTCACGTTATTTTTAACAATTTTACCATTTACATCAGGCATGGGAATTAAGTGAACGCTGCGGTCGATTTTCGAAGGCAACGCCTCCTTTCTCCCGCCACGCGTCTTGGCCCCCGCGGCGGCCTAGGTTCGTGGAGCGCCTCAGGCCCGTGACACGCGAACTGCGCATGGCGCGTTGACAAAACAAAAACGCATCGACAATCGTGCTCTCTGGGTCGATGTGGAAACCTATTGATACAATGTCGCCCAATGCGCCACGCGCGGTTCATATGGTATGGGCCTGAGGCGCTCCACGAACCTAGGCCGCCGCGGAAACCAAGAGCGCGGCGGGAGAAAGGAGGCGTTGCCATCGAAAATCGGCCGCTGCGTTCACTTAATTCCCATGTCTGATTTACATAATAACTACAAATATCGGGTGTTTTTTTTTATGAATTCAACCGTGTATATGAATTGTATGTGAATATGAATTGTAAATGCACTATCGGCTTATGGAGTTACACGATGGCAAGTACACGGTGCGCACGGTTGCGCTCTCACAACACATAGTAATTTGCCTAATAACAATCGTTTTGTTTGCTACTGGCCTTAATACATGACGGTGACAAATATGATAACATAACAATTTCAAAATATAAAGTATTATATAAAAATTATTCGATTATGTTTTATCTATAATATCTATGATGTTTTATATTTGTGCATACAATGCTGCAATCACATACGTTGCACTGTATCAGACATGTATATAAATATCCATTTAATGACTATTCTAAACAGCAGTATGTCTAGGAGAGTTCTAACGCACCCCCTCCAGGGTCGACCACCTTGAGCGTGGTGAGGGGGCTCTGGGAAAGCGGCGATGTCCTCTGTCGGGCGCTGGGTGAGGAACTTTGTTCCTTGCCCGGGGGCCGTGGGAGGATGCTGCCTTCCTGGCTAAGGGTCGGCCAACCAACCGCCCCCTCCTCGGGGGCACGTGCGCGCGTCGTGGGTGTGGGGTTGGGGTTGGGTCCGGGCTGGGTCTGGGTGGGGTGCGCGCGGGCGTGAGGTGGCCGTGACCCGCGGATCTCGGGGCGGTTGCTGTCGGTCAGGCCCCCTGTGGCCTGTTCGGCTCCTAGTCGTGCGCGATACCCGGGCCCGGGGATGTTGCCGCGACAGCTGTGGCGGTCTGCGTCGTCCCGTTGCCCTCGGCCCCGTTCGCCTCGTGTCTGGCCTGGGCCTTGCGTGGGCTCGGCTGTTGCCCCTGTCCTGGGGGGCGCGCGCGCGCATTTCCATCGCTTCCGGGGGGTGCGTCTGGGTGGGAGTGGCCCTGTGAAGGGCCGCTGTACAGGGCGCGGTGGCCGCAGTGACCGCACTATGGCGGGGTGCATGCTGCGGCGGGGGGGGGGGGGCGGGATGGGGAGTCCCTCTGCTATAGGGGGCTCCCAGGAGCGGCCAAATAGTGTCGCTCCCAGTCGCGATCGATCGCGCGTAGGGCGAATTCGGCAGTTGGGCTGCCCTTCTGGCATAGCCAGCCGCTCGACCGGGGGCCTTTTTGGTTCTGACCTGCAGGTCCCCGACCGGTTTGTGGCCCCCCGAGGTGTGCGGTATTTGGGCGCCCTTACGGCTAGCCGACCGCCCCCGCCCGGAGGTTCGTTCCCACGGGGTCGACGCCGGGAAGTGCGCAACCGGTCGCGGGGTCGTGGGGCGGAGGTGCCGGGGGGCACCACCCGCCCTTGTTTAGCAGCGACCCTGGAAGAGGGTGGCGCTGGCGTGTGACCCGCAGCGTTACCCTGGCGATAGCGGGGAATTCTCCCGGGGAGCTTCTCTCCCCCTTGGGAAAGTGCCAACTCTGGCAACCGAGCGCGGGGATCCAGGGTCTTGGAGGATGGCCTAGTGAACGCATCGCTAGTTTGATCTCGCGCAAGAACGGCCATCTTCCTTGCCAGATCCTCCGCTCTAGGCGGTTACCGTGCAGGTTTTAGTTGGTTGGAGCCCAACATAACCCCGAGCCTCCCCCGAGGTTCGGGGTATCCGTTCCGGATTTCCTGCACGTAAAAAAAAAAAAGTTCTAACGCAAATTTGAGTTTGAACGCCATTTCCCCCACCGCGGAAAATCCAATGCGACGGGCGGCGAGCGGTCGGGTGCGGCGCCGCGGGCGACGGATGACGTCATAGAGATGGCGGAGTCGTGGGGAGTATAGCGCGAGAGCAGATATCGATACCGATATGTAATCCATAACCGAATCGATATTGAATCGATACCGAACCGCATCAAGGAGGAAGAACCGTGGATGAAGTGCTACTCTGGAGCGTGGTAACCGAGACTACAATCGGTAAGGAAGGAAATATTAATTTTAAGATATTAATTATAATAAAAAACGGAGAATCTCGGGCGATGGGGCTCGAACCCAAGACCTTCGCGGAACGAGTCAGCCGCCTATCCAACTCCTCTAACGCTAACTCTCTGTCATTAGTCTTTCCCGAATGGTACATATACCGAGCGTCACATGTCATAAGCCGTTTCTAAACGCCAACGAATTATAGGATGATGTCGGGCAATGTCAGGAAAGATCGGCATTTTGCAAACCATGTATTTGGAGGAGGGAAAGAGAGGGTACTACTTAGGGTTACAATCGCATGCATTCAATAGATAACAATTTTTAAAGCGTTCAGATTTAACATCGCAGCGTATCGAGCGATCATATGTAACTTGACTCCTCTGGAACAACCGTGCAGGGTGACATCATGAAGCGGTGTGAAGACGGCGCACAGTGGGAGGAAACGTAGACATATCTGGACATGGCCGTATCTTTGTTAAAAAACATCCGATTTTGATGAAATTTGGCTTATTTTAAAGGCAAATGATCTCTTACATTTGACAAACATCAACAAATTTTTGCAGTTTGGCACACTCTTCTTTGAGGGCGGATTTTATCCCCTCGACACCCATTTCGATAAATGTGATTCAACGAGTCGAAAAGTAGAAAGTTCAAACTTTAAAATAGTTTTTGTTTCATCAACATTGGATGAATTTTAGCAAAGTTATGAGACTTTGAAAATTTAGCAAATTTTAAAATAGTTTCGTCTGGTTTTCGGTGCAAATATAAAGGGCTTCGGGAGATGAACTATTATCTTCTGCAAAAATGAATATGAGAAAGGAAGGTAAAACAAACAGTGGGACGAAATGTATAAATTGCCGGACATTCATATTAAGTCTTGTATGTGATTTATCATATCTTTATCAAAATTGGCATAAATATTACACACATAAACTATTTTATTCTTGTCATTTTTTGTTGTGTGACGTCCTGGCCCCACCACGCGGCTTAGTGTCAACGAGCGCCACCAGAGGTTCTAATCTTTGCCGCTAGTCCTAACTCTCAATATCTTTCGAATGTATACAAGTTCCAAATCATATCCTCTGTATCCCCGTGCATGTCTAGGGCAGGGGCCGTCAGCTATAGCCCTACTGATGAGTCTGGCTGGCGGTCCCATGACGAAACGCACTCTTCTTTTCCTCCTCGATCCTGACAAAAGCCAATCCACCTGCCCCGCACAGTTTACTCCATTGCGACGTAATCCGGCCGGCCTTAGGGCGCGACGAAACGTTGGAGGCGACGTGGCAAGAACTCCATTCTCGTCATTGTCCTTAACCTCCTCCACCCAGGACGTGACAGTTTATGAATGCTTCGCAAATTAAACAGAAAACGCATATATAAAGATATTTTCCACAATCTCTTAATTTCATCCGACCCTCTGATTTAAAATATTAGATCACACATTGCAAACAAAAGATAAAGTAGTTAATGTTTCCCAAAGTATTTTTGTTATTAAATAAAGAAGACAATGAAGAATTAATTTAGAAGAATTAATGGAAATTAGGGTGGTCCTTATTTTTCAACTTTCGATTTTTATTGGTCTCACCCTCCTAAAATATGAGGTTGGATGAGAAAATGATATGTGTAAAGTTTCAAAGCGATTGGACAACGGGAACCTGTGCCGCATTTGAGTTGAAGTTTTGAAAAAATAGTGATTTCTCGTCAATTTCGGACATCATTGTGTTCGTCCATTTTGGAAGTATCAATGAATATTTTTTAATAAAAGTACAGTTTATTAGATGTACAATAATAATATGTATGTGTTACTTCCAAAAATATTGACGAAATCTTTGAATTTTATCTTTTAAAATTAGTATACAACGCAGCGTATAAGCCAGAATAGGCGATTTAGGGGCTTAACTACACTGTCCAACACGTATTTGGATCTGCAATATGAACTCCGAGATCCTAGTAGAGTTTCTTGTCCCAAACACGAATCCGTAAAAAGGATTGCTCTATCACCCACAGTTTTTGAAAAACATGAGTTTTTGTAAAAAGCGCCTGATTTTGGGCAAGAATGGCGTATTACTTGAAAACCAAGAATGCTAGAAAGTTCAATTTAGTCTCAAAATATAGAGGAGAGTTTCCTGAATATATCGGTGTATGCAGTTATTAAATTTGATGGTTTTATACGGTTGGAAACGGCCGTCAAAGTTTAAAAAATTGCCGATGTGCATGATTTCTACGCAATACTTTTGTATTTTTACGAAAAGTTGTTTATCTAGCACGAATGCGCTCCACAGTATCGGATTCTGTAGACATTTCTGAAGAAGAAACCATCCACGAAAAATGTCGGAACGGTTTTTAACTCGGACTGTTTGAGAAAATATCCAGCGGGAACGCGTGCATGGCGTTTTGCCGCTCGGCGGCAGTGGCGGCCATTGCACGCCTCGCGCAGCTCGCCAGGGTCGAAGCTACGCACAATCGATACGGTGCCCCGTAGAGTGGCCCTTAGTTATAGGAGTCAAATTTTTTTGTTGTGTTTTCTTGGTCTTCGGCTACTTTCGAAGTATCAGTAAATATTGTTTAATAAAAGTACAATTTATTACATGTATAATAGTAATATTTGTATATCACTTCCAAAAATATAGACGAAATTTTTTATTATTATCTCTTACAATTATAGAATATATAACGCACCATGTAAGCTATTCTACGCAGGTGCGGAATCCGGATGTCACAAGCCACAATATCTTTCATTTACTAAAGTTGTATTATTCACTAATTCCTTATAATTATGTAAGTATTTATATACAACAAAATATTATTACAATTTAACTTATGGGTATAAATAAAAAATAAAATAATGCATATGTGTCAGTATTTGTCTGTTGTCAAGCTAGATTTCTTCTGTACAATTTCTAAACCCAGTTTATTCCACTTTATTTTCCTTATACATGTAAGAAATTGTACTTTTATTAAACAATATTCACTGATACTTTGAAAGTAGCCAAAGACCAAAATAAAACTAAAAAAAATTTGGACTCCTATAGCTAAGGACCACTCTACGGGGCACCGTGTCGATTGCGCGTAGCGACGGCCCTGACCAGTCGTGGCAGGCGAGCCATGGCCGCCAGGCGGGAAAACACCGTGCACGCGTTCCCGACGAATATTTTCTCGCACAGTCCGAGTTATAAACCGTCCTGACATTTTTCGTGTATGGTTTCTTCTTTAGGAATGTCTACGGAATCCGATACTGTGTAGCGAATTTGTGCTAGATAAACAACTTTTCGTAAAAATGCAAAAATATTGATAAATCACTATTTTTTCAAAACTTCAACTGAAATGCGGCACGTGTTCCCGTTGTCCAATCGCTTTGAAACTTTACACATCATTTTCTCACCCAACCTCATATTTTAGGAGGGTAAGACCAAAAAAAACTCAAAAAAGAATTTGGACCCCTATAACTAAGGACCACCCTAATGGACGTGCAGAACACACCAGGATGTGATGTAGACACGGACAGACAAACCCGCAAGCCTTAAAAAGGATCTACATAGAAGCAGTATTTATATGACACGGAAATTACTACAGATATTGAAAAGTTTGTTTTGTTGTCTCAATTTATGCATAGTATTTTATATAAATATTACAAATATTATATTAAATCTATTTCTAAAACATATATTTATTTTTAAGAAAATAATAAAGCGATGCGATGCTTCGCCGTTTATTTATTAAGGTTAACTAACTTTAATAATAATAACCTAATTTTATGAATTATCGTTCGCTATATCATATTTATATTCATTTCCATAAAGACATCATAAAGACATAATCAATCGGGTACAAGAAAAGGAATGTCTAGATACATATTTACTCGTTTCGTCCAACATGCGGACACAATTTAATTAATTTTGCTAAAGGGCGCCAGTTGGCGCAACTGGAAATTGGATTTTCTAAAACTAGAATGTTTAGTGATTATATGGGTATTTTTTTCTGGACAAATTTGGACATTTTTCTAAATCGATAAAAAAAATTTTTTTTGAGAGGTTGAAAAACATAAATTTAATCATTAAATTTGTTTTTTATACTACATAAATAACTTCTTAACAATCAACCCCATTGTGTAGTATGATGGTAGAAAATTTTTTCATTATTCTAATACTAATTATTTACATTCATATGACAGCCGTCTCCAGAATTGAACGTGTTTGCTGTTAAAAGTCGGGATTTAATATGTTTAAAAAAAATTTTCTTCATAATTTCGTATACATTAGTACTCAAAGATAATGCGCATATAATTATATCAATGAAAATTGCGTCGCGGCGTATCGCCCAATTACGCGTAACTTGAATCCTCTGGAGCAGCCGTGCAGGGTGACGTCATTTTCACGGCATGAAGAAGGCGCGAATCATAGAAAGAATTGGCGTCAGCAGAAAATTTGTTTCCATGCTAAAAGACATTTTTTCCCAATGCCGAGAAATAATAATTTTAATCCCCTCCCACACCAATCTGCCGAAGCAATATGTAGCAAACTGATATTGTGAAATTGCTAAAAAATGTTCAAAATGTTTTTCAATCTTGACGTCCCAGCATATCGCACGATCGCATGTAATTTGAGCCCCACCCTCAAGGATAAAAGTCTCGACACGTGTTGAATGTAATATAATACCTGTGGGAACATCGAATATTTGAATTATGTGGAGTCAGCAGAAACTGTGGTGGATGATTTTTGCGCACTAATTCATCATATGTGAATCATAGAAAGAATTATGCTGCATCAGCGGAAATTGCATCGGGTAATATCGAGAAGGATCGGCTTTTTACATGCAATCTATTGGAGGAAGGAGGTACATCGAAAAGAGTTAGACAGAGATAACAAATCGTAGTGTGGGTATAAATATGCGCTCTAAACCGCACAAAATCTCAAATCGTTGCAACGTTTACATTCCATTTACAACCATGGAAGAATTCGCGCAAGTAGAACGTCAATTGTTGGATCAATCTACACGATTGACTTCACGGGAAGAGTACCACGCGTGGGAAGAACGGTGCAACGAGTGTATCGAATCTTTAGAGGAACACAGCCGAGTGAAACGTCCTCGATTATCGATCGGTGTTCAACAATCGTTGGTTGCTCGAATCGCGCGGCTCGAAGGATTGAAATATTCGTTGCGTGGACGTTTCATGCATGAAGGTGCCAGGCATTCGAGTACGGGACTATTGTGGCGTGAAATAGACACTGCTTTCGATAGCCGCGTATTAATTGGTGCCGTGCTAAATTCGAACTATATCGAACCGCGCAACTTCCTCCAGGATGCGGGGACCATTGTGCTGGAGCATGTGCGGGGTGCTTTGAGGACACGTCGAAACCTCAAAGTGAACACGGTGTTGAACAGCGAATTTGTGGCGGGTGACAAGCATGCTTGTAAAAGCATCAATACCCGAAACTGTGAACTCATCGGCACATCCGATCTGCAGGAGTGGTACCTGCGATGCGTCATCGAATCCACCCTAGCATCGCTGGAAGAGTTCCAGGAACGCGACAGCGGATGGGCATTGACGAGAATCCTCAACCTGACCGTCAATGTTAATAAGTACAATCCGCTCCGCGCGGAGAGTCACTTCAAGGTGCCGCAAGAAATATTGATGAAGAAAGCGACAATTAGTGTGCGATCCGAGGACAATGCGTGTTTCGCATGGGCAGTGGTCGCTGCTCTCCATCCTGCCGAACGAGACACCGCGCGCCCAAGTTCATACCCGCCTTATACATTGGTGCTAAATCTCCAGAGCATTGAGTTTCCAATGTCCCTAACGCAGATTGGGAAGTTTGAAAGGTTGAATGAAATTTCAATCAATGTGTACACCTTCGAGGCGGAGAAAGGGTCGACGGTCTTTCCACTGCGCCTCACCAGCCACAAGAGGGATGGATACGTCAAACTGCTCTACACGCCGAATCATGAGCACGGCGATGTAGGGCACTTTGTACTAATCAAGAACTTGTCCCGGCTGGTGAGCACGCAGCTGAGCAGGCACAATGGGAAAAAATTCATCTGTGATCGGTTGTGAAATGTTGAAATATCTCGCGAAACAAATTAAATAAAA
This sequence comes from Andrena bicolor, assembly GCA_960531205.1. Classification (NCBI taxonomy): domain Eukaryota; kingdom Metazoa; phylum Arthropoda; class Insecta; order Hymenoptera; family Andrenidae; genus Andrena; species Andrena bicolor. The sequence continues at coordinate 217,931 of CAUIJW010000183.1, forward strand.
AAAAATTTTGTTTTTGCTGATGTATGCACTAGTTTAGCTCAACCGAGAAGCTGGAGCTTCATTCGCTGGACTGTGGTAAGAGGAATGACTGTGCCATCCTGCTGCCCAGCGAAGGAAACAACCTGCTCAGCTTCAGTAAGCACGATAGGAAGGAGCGGCTCCCCTTCGTGGTATATGCAGATTTGGAGTGCATCATTGAGAAAACAGAGGACAACCACCGAATGGGTGATAATAATAATAAATTGTGCGCGTATCAGCACCACAATGTGCATAGTATAGCATATTATATGCATTGCTCATATGATACATCGCTATCGACGTATCGATGTCGCCGCGACGTGGATTGTGTTTCATGGTTCGTAGATGAATTGAAAAAATTTGCGAATTGTGTCAAACCCATCTTGACTAGTAATGTTCCCATGCTTGATTTAACTACCGAACAGTTGATGGTATTTCACAATTCAACACACTGTCATATTTGCGAAGAATCATTCAAGGCTGATGATGTACGAGTTCGCAATCATTGCCATCTATCCGGACGGTTTAGAGGTCCAGCATATTCGGAGTGCAATTTAAATCATAAAAATGCGTTTTACATTCCCATAGTTTTCTATTATTTATCCGGCTACGATTCACATTTCATTATCTAGGAAATAGCTACCTCTTTCGAAGGTCACGTTGAAGTATTGCCTATAACGAAAGGAAAGTATATTTCTTTCACAAAAAATGTCGATGATACGACTGTGTTTAGTCAAAGAATTCGAGTTTTATCCGTTTACGTAATTAGATTTAATGAGGAGTAAGTAGGATTATGATTTAGGTGTAATTAGCTTAGAATTTCGAAGCGCTGCACTAGCTCTGAACACAAGATGCGTTTTTCAGGAAGTGCGGAACACAAACACTGAATGCGATTAGAACTATTTCTTAGCTTTCACTCCTTCTCTCCCTCTCTCTCTCTCTCTCTCTCTCTCTCTCTCTCTCTCTTTCTGCCGGAGCTATAGCGTATATACGTGTTTAACGAGTGTGGGTTTAGAACCGACTAACGAGAGCGCGATTATCGCGACGATCCGATAGGAGGGGGGAAAAAGAAGCACCTGAATATTTCATGGCGCTCCAGATGGAGACACCATGATTGAAATCGGCTCATCTAGTATATATAGTGAATAATTCGAAGAAGGTGCGAATGGTCAGCGAAAATGAAGGTGGAGAACAACACCTTACTTTGCAAAACTACGCACTTCTCGGTTTCAAGATAAGGGTTCCATGCGAGAGCCTGTAGCGAGACCAGTTGCACTTCAATCGTAACAATGAACAACCATACGAGATAATGGGATATTGGAAAAAAACAGCAAATTTTGACCAGGAGATATGGAGGAATAATCAGGAGGTATGTACCCAACGGCGGCGGTCGCGGTGGCGGCGTCGTGGCAGGACGCGCGCACCGCGACTGCGTTGAGGGGAGGGTGAAGGGGGGCCCCGGACGAGGCGGGCCTCCCTTCCTTGGGAGCGGCGGTGGCCGCCGCTCTGTACCGGCGACCGTTTCTCCCGGAGCGAGTAACTGGCGGCCCGGTGCTGGGCCGTCCTCGTGACCGTCGCCATCCCGGGATGGCCGTCGGGCTTAGGCCCGGTAGCCGAAAGACCCTCTCGGAAGAGGGGACCTGGGCGGCCCCTCGGGCCGCCAGCGTCCCCGCCCGGTCCCGACAGCCGTCATCATCATCGTCGTGGCCGGGTGGTAGCGCGATCGCGAGGTCGTGGGGCGCGGGTGCCGGGGGGCACTCGCGTCCTAGCAGCAGCGGCCCCGGAAGAGGCAGCGCGGACGCGTGGTCCGTCGCGCGCCGCCGTCCCTGGAGGACAAAGCTAGGGGAGGTTTCACTCCCCCAGGGAAGATCCCTTCACAGGGAGCAATGCGCGGAGTTGCTTACACGCGCACGGGGGGGGGGGGGTAGGGAAAGTATCGCTAGTTTGACCTCCCCCCCCCCACAGAGCGCGCAACTCCGCGCACGAGGCAGACCACCTTCGAGGTTTTAGTGGGCTCGAGCCCCACATAACCCCCCGCCCGCGGATATCCGTGGGGATTTCCTCCAAGAAAAAAAAAAGGGAGGTATGTACCTAATACTCTGCAATGTTTTGTACGTTTCTACGTTTATGCTTTTAAATGATGCAATGTTATATCAAGGTTTCTATGCTCTAGGATTTGCAGGGAGCAGTCGGTGGTGGTGACGACACTGTCGCCAACACCGTCAACGAAATTGAGGACTCCGACTCCGACGACACCGCCAGTGATGTCAATAACGACGACGACACCGGTGATGACGGTGACAGCATTGCTGCAGCCATTGATGGCTTGCTGGTAAGTGATATTGTGCGGAATGTATTAATATTATATTTGGGTTTACGTGTTTTAGAACCTGCCACCGCTACCACCACCGCCCCAGATAGAGCGTTTGCGCGACATGCTCTCTGTCCTCGCTTGCGCCGCCGCCAACACCGCCAACACCGCCAACATCGCCCGCGCTTTCGCTGCCCGAAGGGGGTGATTTATATAGATTTATACAGATTTTAATTTTTTAGTTAATTTCATTTGTATATGTATAAAAAATTAAAAAATATATATATATATATATATATATATATTTTTATATATAATATAAACATACAATATATACAGAAAATAAAAATATAAAAGTAGAAATAGAAATAGAAATAGAAATAGAATATATATACACATAAATATATATATTAATACATAATTCTATTTTAATTTTTTAGTTAATTTCATTTGTATATGTATATTGAAATTAACAAAAGAAACAAATGAAATTAACTAAAAAATTAAAATAGAATTATGTATTAATATATATATTTATGTGTATATATATTCTATTTCTATTTCTATTTCTATTTCTACTTTTATATTTTTATTTTCTGTATATATATTCTATTTCTATTTCTATTTCTATTTCTACTTTTATATTTTTATTTTCTGTATATATTGTATGTTTATATTCTTTTTGATTCTTCTTATACTATTCTTTTTGTTTCAGTTTTCTTTTATATTCTGTTTGTATTCTATTTTATATTCTTTTAATTTTATAATAAATTTCTTAAACACATATTTTTACACGATTTTATTTATCCGTCGTCCTCCTCGCCACCTAATTTTAAGATACAGCGTTTCTGTATTACATTTTGTTCGCGCGTTCTTCACTCCATGATAACGGAATCATCCTGCACGGCTGCTCCAGAGGATTCAAGTTATGCGTAATCGGGCGATACGCCGCGACGTTCGGAATACTTTTAGCTTTAAAAACTTAAGAATGCATGCTGCATATTTGTTTGAAAAAATATGTCTGTTTGCTACATAATGGTTCGCTGGATCGTTGATTAAAAAATTATTATTTCCCTGCGTTGGAAATAAATGTCTCTATACCGCATATTGGTATGGAAAAAAAATTCTGCTGACGGTGCATAATTCTATTTCGTTCCATCGTTCTTCGCGCCGTCTACATACCGCTTCATGATGTCACCCTGCACGGTTGCTCCAGAGCAGTCAAATTACACATGATCGCGTGATACGCTGCGATGTTAAATCTGAACGCTTTAAAAATAGTTATCTATAGAATGCATGTGATTGTAACCCTAAGTAGTGCTGTCTCTTTCCCTCCTCCAAATTTAGCTTTTAAAGTATTGCTCTCTCTTTCCCTCCTCCAAATACGTTGTTTGCAAAAAGCCGACCTTTCCTGACATTGTCCGACATCATCCGATAATTCTTTAGCGTTTAGAAACGGCTTATGACATGTGACGCTCGGTATATGTACCATTCGGGAAAGACTAATGACAGAGAGTTGGCGTTGGGGGAGTTGGATAGATGGCTGACTCGTTCCGTGGAGATCTTGGGTTCGAGCCCCATCGCCCGAGATTCTCCGTTTTTTATTATAATTAATATCTTAAAATTAATATTTCCTTCCTTACCGATTGTAGTCTCGGTTACCACGCCCCAGAGTAGCACTTCATCCGCGGTTCTTCCTCCTTGATGCGGTTCGGTATCGATTCAATATCGATTCGGTTATCGATTACATATCGGTATCGATATCTGCTCTCGCGCTATACTCTCCACCATTCCGCTATCTCTATGACGTCATCCGCCGCCCGCGGTGCCGCGCCCGACCGCCCGACCGCCGCCTATCGCGTTGGATTTTCCGCTGGCCTTCAAACACAAAGTTGAGTTTCAAGGTCGGGGGAGAGGTGGAGAAATGGCCTTCAAACTCGAATTTGCGTTAGAACTCTCCTAGACATACAGTATTGTCTCTCTGAGGGCTCGATTCGGTGGACCCGCTGTGGGCTTTTCGCTATCCCCACCACTTTTGTCTCACTCTTGTCCGGCGAAGGCGAGAGCGAGATGGAACGAGAGTAAGCGAGAGCCATTGAAAGCGAGCGAGGGCGGTACGAGACGAACGACGTGTTGATGTTTTGTCTCGCTCCGTCTTTCGGACGCCGTGTCACTCCGGCGCACGCAAAGCGTTCCATCTCGCTCCCCCCTTCGGCCAGAAAGAAGCGAGAAACGAACACTCGGAATTAGGGTTCTGGGCACGATGTGGGCTCAACGCCGGTCCCGACCAGCGAGCCCTCAGAGAGACAATACTGTACTACTCTTAACAAGTTATTTCTTAACCCTAAGGTTAAAAATACGTGTATACATATATGCATTTCATTCCACATAGTTTTCACAGGCATAATGTTGATCAAAAAAATGTTCTATGCATAGATATTTTTTACACCAAGCACATCTTATAATAGCAGGCTTATTACACAGATGACAGCGTGGCAAGGTATATCCTTCAAGAAAATTGAAAGAAAGTCTACTGGATTTTCAAACCGCGATGGTCTTTGTTCAAGGTATCCCCTTTTATACCAAGCATATTTAAATAATTCCTGGAATCTCGGAGAAGACAATTAAATATGTGTGAGCGATTGCAATTTGATGATATTATTTCGCAAATGTAAATTTACGTAAAGATTGTATAGTAAGACGCGGTCTGAAAAAGTTCTTACAAAATTTTTCCATATCCGAAAACCAAAAACGCCCAGCGGTTGTACCAAACCTGTTGTTCCTTTCGGTATGGTTCACACAATAACTTATTTGTTAGCCGGAATATTTTGTTGAAAAGTGGAAGGACAGTGGCCGCCCATCAATCAAGCAACAGGACACTTTGAGATCCAGTCTTCGGTAAAAAGACTTCTGTTAACAAATGTTAAAATTGTGCTCCACTTTGTGCTCCAAAAAACCTGGGACTTCTTCCCAGGAGTCAACTTCTATCGACCTCCTACAGGACGGCTATAATCTTTGTAATCTTGCTCAGGTGAACACTGTTGTAAATACTTATGATACTATGTTAGATTTAATCTTTGTAAGTGACACCGATGTAATTGTAAACAACGTAACTGAATATATCATTCCTCCCGATCCGTATCATCCGCCGTTAAAAGTCTGTCTGCGATATTTTCTCCCATCTACTCCCCACAGCCAAAATGGGATTGCATATAAGAACTTCAAAAACGGTGATTATCGTGGAATGGTTGAGTACTTAAATACCGTGGATTGGGACTTGGCGACTGGAGGGATTCACCCAGATGATGCAGTTGAACATCTCTATGCGCATCTTCAGGCGGCTATCGATGCCTTTATTCCTGTTAAACTGCTTAAAAGATCGTCCTATCCACGTTGGTTTTCGTCGCGACCCAGGAAACTTATTTATGATAAAAAGATTGCACACAAAGCCTATAAAACTCTCCAATCTCGAATTTCTCCAATCTCCGTGCCCAATGTAAGTTTCTAATGAAAAAGGATTACAGCGCTTATATAAACACCGTTGAATGTAACGTACGGAACAACGTGAGAAGTTTTTGGAACTTTGTAAATGCCAAGCGGGGTAATCATGGATTACCTAGTAATATGCAACACGGGAGTTCCTCTGCATCATCTCACTCTGCGATTGCGAATCTGTTTGCTACCTATTTTGGATCTGTATACAGGGTGTCCCAAAAATTCTGTGGGTCCTTAAAGGAGGTGATTCGGGGGGTGATTGTAAACAACTTTTTCCTTTGCGAAAAAGTTCTCCGATGTTTCGTTAACGAGATATTAACAAAAAGAACCGACCAATCAGAGCGCGAGTCTGACGGCCGAGTTCCCGCGCTAGCGTGGCTACGCGCCGCGCTGCGAGTGTGAACAAGCAACTCGGCATGCAACGAAGAAAATTGCGTAGAATGGCAAATGAAAAAGACGTAACAAATAAAATCGAAAGCGTTGTCATGGTTTGTTTGTTATTTAATGTGAATAATGAATAAAGGATAAATGGATGAAAATCGCGTGTAACGTAAAAAGACGAATACACAGTTTTTTTTTAAGAAGATTCGAAAATAATAATTATTTGAAGTGGGAGGATAAGGAATACGTAAATATCCTTGTGTTAATAACGTAGCCACGAAAAGGTAATGTAACGGGATATTAACGAAAAGTGATCGTAGTTCGTTATTGTGATAAAAATCCGTAATTCAATAACGGCCAGCACTGTTGCTGATAACGAATAAGTCTGTTTAAAAAGCCCGAATAAATATTATCGCCGGAAATAAGTCATCGCTTGCGTTAAATTTAAAAATGAATGATTATCAATGAAGTAACTAAAACTCACCCTTCTTGGAAATTCACCTGCAGCTTGAAAATCTGTGTCACAGGGTCACTGAACCGATCCTGGTCATCGATGGACGAGCCCAGTGCACAGCTGATCCCAGGTATACGACACTACCCAAAGTTAAGGGTCGCAATGTCAGGTGCGTCCAGGTCAACGTGCCGAATATTCACTTCACTGCACGGCTGCTAACACTGATCACTTTATTTACTTTTTATGGAACCTGTTGTTCCTCCGTTTTAAACATTGTTGGCCCCGGAAGGGGCCGATTGTTGGCAATTGAAGAATCGGGATATTCTAGCGCAAATGCTCGCGCAGCAGCACTTGCGTTCCCGTCGTTCCGGGCGTACACCCAGAACATCCGGTAGTATTCCTGGGCTGTGAACATTTCTGCAACGCGATTTCTAGCTGACTGACAGGATTTTTTCCAAGCAACTTCCGCTACCCCCAAATAGCTTCTCTGGTTCCATTATGAGTTAACTCCCACCAGGCCAAGAGGCTTTAGGTAAAAAGAAGCCAGCACACTTTCAGAACACACGTGTTTTGCAGAAGTGTAACGAAAACTTTCACAAAAGCCCGCGCCCCGTCCGTCTACTGCCAATGTACCCATTGCTTCGAGATAGAAAACAGACACCACGTGTATCGGTTCGAAAGGGTCCGAAGGGAAGAGGCGGAGAAAGTCTTCGAGTTGCTATAAAGAAGAAAATGCATACCATTCCTGTAGTCCCGCCTGCTTCGTTCTACCCTCAAATTAAAGACGGATCCCTTATCTCTCGTGTCTAAACACGCGCTCGAGTTTCAAAACAAAAGCACGCATCGACGTATTCCGTGCGAGAGACGGTGGGCTTGAAGTACGATTGGCCCTAGTCGAACCAATCTGCCCTGCATCCCTCCCAAACGGCCACTGTCCTCAAGAGGCCCTCTTCACAGCAATATCTCCTCCCCAAGGCCTACCTTCTCTCGCACCGAATACGTCGACGCATGCTTTTGTTTTGAAATTCGAGCGCATGTTTAGGCAAGAAAGATAAGCAGGCCCGATTGGTTAGTTTGTGGCCAATCGGACCTCAAGCCCACAGCCCTCGGGCCTGCTTATATCTCGTGCCTAAACACGCGCTCGAATTTCAAAACAAAAGCATGCGTCGACGTATTCGGTGCGATTCTTCAATTGCCAACAATCGGCCCCTTCCGGGGCCAACAATGTTTAAAACGGAGGAACAACAGGTTCCATAAAAAGTAAATAAAGTGATCAGTGTTAGCAGCCGTGCAGTGAAGTGAATATTCGGCACGTTGACCTGGACGCACCTGACATTGCGACCCTTAACTTTGGGTAGTGTCGTATACCTGGGATCAGCTGTGCACTGGGCTCGTCCATCGATGACCAGGATCGGTTCAGTGACCCTGTGACACAGATTTTCAAGCTGCAGGTGAATTTCCAACAAGGGTGAGTTTTAGTTACTTCATTGATAATCATTCATTTTTAAATTTAACGCAAGCGATGACTTATTTCCGGCGATAATATTTATTCGGGCTTTTTAAACAGACTTATTCGTTATCAGCAACAGTGCTGGCCGTTATTGAATTACGGATTTTTATCACAATAACGAACTACGATCACTTTTCGTTAATATCCCGTTACATTACCTTTTCGTGGCTACGTTATTAACACAAGGATATTTACGTATTCCTTATCCTCCCACTTCAAATAATTATTATTTTCGAATCTTCTTAAAAAAAAACCGTGTATTCGTCTTTTTACGTTACACGCGATTTTCATCCATTTATCCTTTATTCATTATTCACATTAAATAACAAACAAACCATGACAACGCTTTCGATTTTATTTGTTACGTCTTTTTCATTTGCCATTCTACGCAATTTTCTTCGTTGCATGCCGAGTTGCTTGTTCACACTCGCAGCGCGGCGCGTAGCCACGCTAGCGCGGGAACTCGGCCGTCAGACTCGCGCTCTGATTGGTCGGTTCTTTTTGTTAATATCTCGTTAACGAAACATCGGAGAACTTTTTCGCAAAGGAAAAAGTTGTTTACAATCACCCCCCGAATCACCCCCGTTAAGGACCCACAGCATTTTTGGGACACCCTGTATACGTCTCCGACAGGACAGTCCCCCGCCTTGAGCACTTTCTACTCTTCTTGTAATAACTTGCATTTAGAATCACTTTCTATCACTTTTGGTGACATTTTCTCCAAACTTAATGCCCTTGACATTAATAAGGGCCCGGGAGCTGATGGCATTCCTCCCCTGCTCCTCAAGCAATGTAGCTATATTCTTTCGAGGCCCCTTTGGAACATTTTTAATGCCTCCTTATCTAATGGTGTCTTTCCCACGGTGTGGAAAGCTAGCCTTGTAACCCCAGTATTCAAGGCTGGGGATCGTTCGGATGTCCGCAATTATCGGCCCATTAGCAAACTTTCCGTTATCCCTAAAGTTTTTGAGGAGATTGTCACTGACTTGTTATCCTCGCAGCTCACGAGTTTTCTATGCGTTGAACAGCATGGCTTCACTCCGAAACGATCAACGGCTACGAATCTAGCAGTGTATCATAGTTACGTTTATCGGGCCCTTGATGAGGGCTTGCAGGTTGACACAGTCTACACTGATTTCCAAAAAGCCTTTGATACTGTAGACCAGTCAGTGTTGCTTCGCAAATTATCGTATTGGGGTTTTTGTGGGTCCCTTTTATCATGGGTACAAAGCTACTTATCGGGACGAGAGCAGATTGTGAAAGTATCAAATTCTCTGTCTTCATCAATAAGTGTCACCTCGGGAGTGCCTCAGGGGTCGCATCTCGGACCCTTGTTGTTTAACTTATTTATTAATGACCTTGTCGATATACAGGGTGTCCCACGGTAGAGTGGACAGAGCTATATCTCCTAAAGTATTGTTATTAAAAATCTGAAAAAAATAGGGAATGCATGGTACGAGGGGACCATCTTTTTCGCCCGAACGAATTTTTTTTTCGATTATTATTTTAAAAGATACGATGGTCAAGTTCGGATTTTCAAATGGCACTAACTTTTTGGAAGTCCTGAGTTGATAGTGCGTTAAAAGACAAAATCAATAAGCTATAATGTATACACTTTATTTCCACTGGTTTTTAAGATATTTCGCTTGCAAATTTCCTGATTTTCAGTGGAAAAACCGTTCTTGGACTGGCAAGGACCGGGGTCAGTTTTACTGTCGTCACGGGTAGCACTGCCTTTTGAAATAGATACCTACCTGCCAAAGGTCTACCCCGGCCCACGGGCTGGACAATTCTTTTCCGTCAGAAATGCCACTTAGGAAGGTACATCTGCAGTATCGAGAAGCGCACCGTTACTTTTATTTCGCACTTGCTTCTACGCTCGGATGACCGGTTCTTTTGGGAGGGATGCACGTTCGATTGATTAGGTTAGAAGGTGTGAAAGTTGCTAGACAAAATATCAACCATCGGAATATCAGAACCAATCGGATTTGCATCCCTCACAAACGGCTGCTCTCTTGAAGAGGCCTTCTTCACAGCAATACCTCCTCCCCCAATGCCCACCTTCTCTCGCACGGAATACGACAACGCATGCTTTTGTGTTGATATTGAAGCTCGTGTTTATACTCGAGAGGACCACGCGTGGACAGCGGGCTACCCCTTTTCTTCCTGTGTTTCCCCACGAGGAGTATTGACGGTGGATTGTACGAGCGTAGATGTCTGGATGCCAGTTATTGAATTCAGGAGAGGATAGAAACATTTTATTACAAAACACACATGTACTATAATTAAAGTAAATTGTATTCCTCTCGGGCAGGAGTCGCCTGACGCTCGTCGAAGAGATGCGGCCCCTGGTACCCCGTGGCCGGGACAGTCCTTCGCAGGGCCCCACTCGATTTTTATGGCTTTTTCCGGAAAAAGGTACGAATCCTGGGTCGAGCGTAGCGAATTAGGGTCGAACCCCGGCAGTCGAGGGTCTAATATCCATTACAACGTATTAAGAAATTTTTTTCTTCATCGTATCGAAAGGGAAATGACGCTGATGGATTCCTTATGTTTTTCCGATGAAAATCATACCAAATATGATGCAGATCGGACTACTTTGACACAACCTATTTGTATTCTCTGTGTAAAAGTCGTCCGATTTACAAGATATTTGGTATGATTTTCATCAGAAAAACATAAGGAATCCATCGGCGGCACTGTCCTTTTGATACGACGAAGAAAATAATTTTTTAATATGCTGTAATGGATGTGACACCCTTGACTGCCGGGGTTCGACCCTAATTCGCTACGCTCGACCCAGGATTCGTACCTTTTTCCGGAAAAAGTCATAAAAATCTCACGTGTTAATGATATTCCAAACCCTCCGAGGACCGAAAGCCATAAAATTCGATGGGCACTGCGGGGTGTTGTCCTCGCCACGGGGTGACAGGCGTAGCGAGAGAATTACCCTGTATCTTTTTATAAAATAAAATAATTCTCTATTCTTTATCGTATGGATATGGAAGTGTCGCCGATGGATTCCTTGGGGTTTTCCGATGAAAATCATACCAAATGTCGTGCAAATCGGACAACTTTTACATCAGGTGTACAAATAGCCTCTGTCAAAGTAGCCCGATTTGCATGATATTTGGTATGATTTTCATCGGAAAAACATAAGGAATCCATCGGCGTCATTTCCCTTTCGATACGATGAAGAAAAAAATTTCTTAATACGTTGTAATGGATATTAGACCCTCGACTGCCGGGGTTCGACCCTAATTCGCTACGCTCGACCCAGGATTCGTACCTTTTTCCGGAAAAAGCCATAAAAATCGAGTGGGGCCCTGCGAAGGACTGTCCCGGCCACGGGGTACCAGGGGCCGCATCTCTTCGACGAGCGTCAGGCGACTCCTGCCCGAGAGGAATACAATTTACTTTAATTATAGTACATGTGTGTTTTGTAATAAAATGTTTCTATCCTCTCCTGAATTCAATAACTGGCATCCAGACATCTACGCTCGTACAATCCACCGTCAATACTCCTCGTGGGGAAACACAGGAAGAAAAGGGGTAGCCCGCTGTCCACGCGTGGTCCTCTCGAGTATAAACACGAGCTTCAATATCAACACAAAAGCATGCGTTGTCGTATTCCGTGCGAGAGAAGGTGGGCATTGGGGGAGGAGGTATTGCTGTGAAGAAGGCCTCTTCAAGAGAGCAGCCGTTTGTGAGGGATGCAAATCCGATTGGTTCTGATATTCCGATGGTTGATATTTTGTCTAGCAACTTTCACACCTTCTAACCTAATCAATCGAACGTGCATCCCTCCCAAAAGAACCGGTCATCCGAGCGTAGAAGCAAGTGCGAAATAAAAGTAACGGTGCGCTTCTCGATACTGCAGATGTACCTTCCTAAGTGGCATTTCTGACGGAAAAGAATTGTCCAGCCCGTGGGCCGGGGTAGACCTTTGGCAGGTAGGTATCTATTTCAAAAGGCAGTGCTACCCGTGACGACAGTAAAACTGACCCCGGTCCTTGCCAGTCCAAGAACGGTTTTTCCACTGAAAATCAGGAAATTTGCAAGCGAAATATCTTAAAAACCAGTGGAAATAAAGTGTATACATTATAGCTTATTGATTTTGTCTTTTAACGCACTATCAACTCAGGACTTCCAAAAAGTTAGTGCCATTTGAAAATCCGAACTTGACCATCGTATCTTTTAAAATAATAATCGAAAAAAAAATTCGTTCGGGCGAAAAAGATGGTCCCCTCGTACCATGCATTCCCTATTTTTTTCAGATTTTTAATAACAATACTTTAGGAGATATAGCTCTGTCCACTCTACCGTGGGACACCCTGTACTCTCCAACACTAACTTTCTGTTGTATGCGGATGATTTGAAAATCTTCAGGGTCATCCGTGGTGTTAGTGATTCGATGAATATGCAAGGAGACCTTGACAGGCTGGAGCAATGGTGTTCAACGAATAACATGAGGCTCAATATCTCGAAATGTGTGGTACTTAGGGCATCGCGTAGTAGAAATTGTGTGAAGTACCCGTATAAGCTAAATGATGTCACCCTTAACGAAGTCTCGAAAGTAATGGATCTGGGTGTCTGCATAACGCCATGCTTCGACTTTAGACCGCACTATGCTCATTGTACTAACAAGGCGATGCGGACCTTGGGGTTTATCTCACGATTTTGTAGGGACTTTAAAAATAAGGAGTCATTAAGGCTGTTATATGTAGCCCTCGTTAGGCCCCATGTGGAATATGCCTCGGTTATATGGAGCCCAAGGCATGCAAAGCATGTTAGTTCAATTGAAAGGGTGCAGCACAAATTCTTAAGGTTCGCCTCGCGTATTTTTGGCAGCCCAATGCACAGGGATGACCATGATTATCGACCGGGTTTGAGAACATACAACATCGCCACTCTAGAGAGTCGTAGAAATATGGTTGACATGATCTTTCTATATAAGGTTATCAATGGCTATATAGATTGCCCAGATCTTCTTGGTTTGATTTCCTTTAATGCCCCAGCAAGGCATATGCGTATCAGGCCGCTCTTCTTTACGAGTATTCCTAAATATTACCACTATGCAGTGGATCCTATTAATAGAGCGATGACCATTGCTAATGAAATTTTCACTGGCGTAGATCCTTTTTTGGTGTCTCTAAATTTGCTAAGGACGTCGTTACATATGCTAACAGATTAATTAACACCGGGTATCTATAGCAGCTGTGTTGCCAGTAGAAGCCTAGATGTGCCTCAGATGTTTATTGACTTATCCCATTACACACTCATTACTGTTTATATACCAGTGTTCAGACTCTGTAATCTCATTGTAAAGAAATTTGTATACTAAGGGTTTTCCCGTATATTAATAATAATAATAATAATAATAATAATAATAATAATAATAAAATTGTACGATGTCAACTTCCCAGATTTCGAAGCAGTCAAGAACACATTAGCCGGTCTGAATAAAGTTTTTTCACCCTGGAACCAAATTCTCCGGTAGTTTCTTTTAACACCATAAACAGGGGTGACAGTAACTGACCGCTCACAGAAATCATAGGGAGAATCGTGTAACTATGTGTCGTTGAGGATACTGATTGCACGGATGCTTCTACAGTCTTTCCACCACGGTGTGTCAACGTACGACCGGAATGGATTTCTAAATTAAATACACTCTCATCTGCGTTGTATACATTACTTGGATTCTGTGTAGCAATGTGTGGTTTTACCTGATTTACGAATTAGAAGGAAGTTAAACGTAAATGTTGCTTGTCTTGCTGTGCATAACAGCTGTCAAATTTTGTAACTTTTCTCGAAACGATGTTGTGCACTTTTGTGAAATTCATGCTCCAGGTATGGCCAGCTTTGAATGTGGGAAGGTAGACCTCCTCTTTTGCTTCTAGCGCCCATCTTCTTATATCAATGTCATGTATCAATGAGCCCTGATCGATAGCAGCTTGAAATTTGTCCAACACATATTACTCTGTGTGTACCACCATTCGCCAACGCTGCTTCCCAGCGATAAAATTGTTGAACTGATTTAACTTTCCTGAATTGATGTTGCACACTGACGAGAGGTTTTCGATCTGTTGGGCCGTTTCTCCAAAATTCAACAACTCGAATTTTATAATTTAAATCTATGTTACCACTTTCACCTGGGATACACACATCATCAAATTCATTGGTAGTAAATTCTTCATCTTCCTGGATATTATTGTCTTGAACAAACTCACATTCTTGGGGCCGCGCTAGATCTTCAAATTCTAGGATCGTAACATAATCGGTTGTGAATAAAACATCATTCTTACTATCAACTATTATGGTATGTATAATTTCTGATAATTCGACTTCCCTATGATTAATAGGAGACGGTGGTATTCTAGATATATGTAGAGTAAACTAATTACATTCGCCGGATTTATGTGCACCATTTTACCGATAACTTGTACTGCTTGTACTTAAAAGAATGCCAGTGACAATGAGTATGAAGTTGAGCTGCGAAAACTTGGTATTTATAATGAGACAGAAAGATAAGGATACCAGAATGTATCATGCAAGATAAGTTTGTTTCTTCAAAAACGGCATGACTAGTTAATCTTATGCATTAATAACGGGAACTTTACAGTCATGCGAAATTATCAATAATTAACCATACACTTGTAACAAACCCCAAAAAGTCCCTTTTTTTTATTTAACAAACCTAATTAAGAATTAATCATTATTTAATACTTATATTCTTATTATTTTATTTTAATATTAGCTCAGGATACCGCGAGACGCGAGTGCGATGAGTGTGAGAATTGAGCACATGCGTGATCCTCAGTCGATCAGCGGATCGACGAGAGCAAGGATCTGAAGAAGTAATTGTAATTGGTGCGTGGCGAATGAGAGAGGGATGCGAGCGTTCCACACGCGCGCCTGTGCACTAATCAGTCGCGCAGTAGACCGACGAGAGAACGGATCGAGCGAGACCGAGAATAATTGACGCGTAATAACCGATCTATATTCCCATTGGTCCGCTCCCAAGTGCCCGAATATGTATGAATACGGGTAGAAAAGCCCGGAGAGCATTCATTATTATTCATGAACTCAACCAGATTTTATCCACGAATCATTAAGGCTATAAGCTGGTTCCAACATACAGTTAGGCTTCAACTCTGGAAGCCGCTTCGCAGGCCCCTGGGTATGTCGAGCGTTTTAACCAAGTAAATAACCATAGTCGCCTGGTTTAAAGACGCATCTACCTTGGAAGCCGCTTTGCAGGCCCCTTAGTTGTTAAGCTAGTATTATCTATTATTTATCATTATTCTCAGGTTAGTATATTACTCCTGAGCTACGAGGGGAAAAGACCATAGTCGCCTGGTTTAAAGACGCATCTACCTTGGAAGCCGCTTTGCAGGCCCCTTAGTTGTTAAGCTAGTATTATCTATTATTTATCATTATTCTCAGGTTAGTATATTACTCCTGAGCTACGAGGGAAAAAGACTATCCCAGGTTGCAATATCGCGCCTGATGAACCAGAGAAACGATAACAAAGAGTTCTCAACTATAACATATTCTAATTCCTAGATCCATATTCTAACTCCTAGATCAATAAGTAAACTCCTAAATCTACAAACTGACTTCCATATCGACCGAGCGTCATTATTCATTTCAATCGTATTATTATTTTAATTTACATCGATCATCAAACGGGTTTTCTTTTGTACCGACCGAGAGTCGCAACGTAATTAATTTCATTCTTACTAAGGCATTAATTTATTTTTTGTACCGTTTAAAAGTGTTTTCACAAATAAACACGATTAAGTTAAATTCTTGTTCTTGAATTTTACTTCTTTGTTGCACGCCACACGAACCAATCCTAAAATCCTGTAGAATTCGTCGAGTCACGCCTAGAAACGTTACACACTTGAAAACACCTCGTTCCAAATTTACCTCGTGCAAAACTAATATGGTAATTGTATGCATCAAGGTCAGGGTATACATCTACAACGCCTAGCGTTATGGGAAATCCCTCGTTGATCATACTCCTGACTATTTATTAATAATATTTTTGGTAGAACAAAAACCCCTCTCTTGGAGCGTCGTCGCCCTGATGTATTGCCGTCCCGCGGTAAAGACAAGGCGGTGCTGATGCAGCGGCGTTCTCGCCAGAGAGTCGCGTTCGAAAAGATCCAGTGGTTCTCCGGCTATGCCGAATCCTCCCTGTGTAAGCGGCGGGGGTACGTTTCAACAATGCCTTGCAGCATTGTGGGAGAACCCTCGTTGAGAACACCTCTGACCGTCGCGTTAAGGGGAGGTTCCGGTCTAAAAATCGATTTTTTTTTATTTAATTTTTCGAATGTTCAACCTTTTAGAAATGCGTGTTTAAAAGGATTTGTGGAAATTCGTAAAATTCCCGAAGTTATAGGCATTTGAGTAGCGGCAAATGCATGGCTCACAACCGGCCATTCGGCGCTCGCGTAAAACTTTAAACGCGTTTTTCTCGAAACAGTGTTCTCAAAATCGGTGGGCGCTGCATCTCCAAAAGTTATTATCCGATTCGACTGAAACCTTTTTTTATTTTGAAGAATATACTTCTGGCTAGGGGGGGGGGGACTAGAAAAATTACAAAAAATTGAAAATTTATAATTTTTCAAGGCGTCGAAAGGACGGAAAGTACAGGGAAAAGTGATTTCAAACTTGAAGTGTCGTTATTTTCTAAAAAAAAACGTCATTTTTGTAATTTTTTCTAGTCCCCCCCCCCTAGATAGAAGAATAATCTTCAAAATAAAAAAGGTTTCAGTCGAATCGGATAATAACTTTTGGAGATACAGCGCCCACCGATTTGTATCAATTTTTTGACGCCTTGACTTTTACAACTGCCTAGGGCCGTCTGCAATGATTAATTATAAAACAAAAAATATATTTCTATAATTTAAGACATCCTTAGTACAATGCAAAAAGTCCCATTAAATTATATATAATAGTTTTCCTTTAATTAATTTCTAAATATCACCTATTTTTTGGGCTCTAGACCGGAACCTCCCCTTAAACATTGTAACATAATCACTAACGGCTACAGCGAGAATGCGCAGACTGGGTCACTTCTTAGAAGATTGACGGAATTGTATACTCTACATCCGGTGCAGGGAACTGCGTCTTCCCACGGTTTTGTCGCAAGTTTCGGAGCATGTGTGGATAAATTAATTAATTCAAAATTGTTTCGTTAAAATTAGATACATAACACAATTTCTCATAGTCCAAGGACTGTGGGATCACCCTAGTCAGAAACTGTGTATATAAATTTATGAACATTGATGGAGGGTCTTCAGCTGTGTGGAGGTGTATGGTTTTCGAAATGTGGAACGTTATGTTTTCCTGTGCGTACAAATATTCCGTAAAAAGCGATCATATATTTGAGTCGGGAATCTGATGGATAGATGTGAGCACACACACACCGCCTCGTTAAGTGGAGGGGCCCATAGTAGCGTGGCCGAGCGATAAAATGCAGTGTAAGCCTTTTCGGCGTGGACTCACTCTGGACGCTGCCGAGAGCGTGAAGCTGCGACACTCTGTGACGGTAAATCGCGAAGTGCGTGTCATTTGGTCCACAAGTGTTTTAGATCAAGAGTTCTCCGGTCTACTGTGTAACCGCGTGAAAGACTAAACTTTGCGAAACAAATTCTTCTAATATCTGCGAAACTAATTATTCTAAACAATTATTCTATTAACTTACAAAATAATTTATTCTGTTAACGATTTTCTCGAAATTCTCATTGGATTTGCTCATTGTCAGTTAAATTTATTATCATTTCGGTTTCACATAATAGTTCAACTTGTTTGTATTGCATCCTATAATCAAATGTGTGCGTGTTCGCGTCTCATCCCTCTTTCTGATTCAGGTTTATCAGCGACAAGGAACTATTTGAATCTCAAAAAGGAAATTTAAACCACATTGTCAATTAGATTATTGTGACTGTCTGGTTAGTTGCACCTCTTATCTTTTTCTATACACCTTATCACACTGTTATAATTAATCTGTATTTCACGATAATTTCTGACAATCAATCGATTAGTCAAAGGGAGTCAGAGGACGTTCTACTGTCTAGTCGTGTGTTGATCTCGCTCTGTATTACTTTCGCATTTGACAGTGTTAATTTGAGTCTGCTTGTTCGGTCTTATCTCCACTTGTGAATCTTGTGCATATCTTTATGGTACCGCAGTGTTGTGTGCTTGGTGCCTTTACTTTCCGTGTAATCTTCCGTTAATTCTCGGTATTCGGTTATGGCACGCCGCAACGAGTTCATCTTGTGGTTTCTTCCACCTGTTTTTGTTTGACTTTTTCTACGACGTTGTCATCGTTGATTACAACCTGATGTGCTTCGTGTAAGGCTAATTAGTAATTAACGACATCTATTGAGGACCTTATATACTACTGTCTGTATACTGTCGGTAGGACCCTTTGTCGTGGTTGCTCCAAATTTTTACCGAATTCTGGTATCTGCACTTGCTGTCGAATGAACAATAATTTTGATAATGACAGTGCACTGAACCGCAATGTTGCCCTATCGCAGACTGGACTCTCAATTTCGCCCTCAAGATCTGATGCCTCACCGGATTTATGGGTTATCCATGGGTGCCTTCAAGACATCAAGCTTAAACTATCTTCGCTGAACGATCTTGTGGCTCGCGTTAATTCGTTGCATACCATGATGTCTGATGTGGTTGAACGTGTAGATACCCTGCCGGAACTGTCAGTTAGAACCGCATTGAATTTTTAACTGGATCTATCTGCTTCAATGTGGTACTACCTGGATTTTCAAGCAATGATTTTTGGCAGTTCAAAAAAGAATCCGGTTGAATGCGGATATCCAGATAGATGGATGAAATAGGATTTTTCAGGTCCAAAATTTATCAGTTTCTATCAGGAATTGCCATTTGTATAAACCCGGAAGGTTCGTATCTGAAATTGCGGATCAAAAATCTTACAGATTCAATCTGGAAATGCTACAAGCTCTTACAAGCCCGTTTCGATCAGGATTGGCAGAGAAAATAATTCACAGGATGCATATGGGGTTCGAAGAAAAAAATGTAATCCGGTTTTCAATGGATTGGCGGATAGAAAATTAATGCGGTTCTTTCCGGTTTTACGAAACTCATATTTCGAAATAATTTATTTGGTTCGAACATCGCTAGGTGGCCGCGATACTGGTAACACTTCTCGCGGCAGCGATGTGCGCCGCGAGCTAACGCGGCAGCTTGCTCCGTGATCAAGTCTTCGATGCAAGATTGATGCGGCAGAAGCTTTTGATATAACAGGTTTAAGAATACAATTATATCAAACCTCAACTCACGGTGTAAGTGGTAACTGGATAGAACCAGTTTAAAAAATGAAAAAAGTTACTCAAGAAGTTTTCTAGTTATATGCAAGTTACTTCGTGTAAATCCGAGCAGAACCGATGATAATTTGTGCTAGGAAATACAGATAGATACCATCAAGATTTTTACATGCATTTTCGGTTTGAAACTGATAGAAAATATTTCGTCTGGTTCAATCTGCAATTTGCGGGAAGAAAACCGCATCAATCCGGATTTAAAAAATTTTAATACCATTCTAACTGGCAGTTCTAGCAGGGTAGTCTAGCCGTAAACCAAAGTTCCTTGGACCGACGCTTGACTTCGCTGGAGCAGCGTTTTTCCGGTAATGGAGCACCTGCTGCGACTAGTTCGGTTCCTCCTGAAGAAGTCACGTAAAGATTTGAACGTATTGAACGGTCTGCAAGAGATTTCGAAATTGTAATATCAGGGCTTCCTGATATTCCAAATGCTGGGCTTCTGCAATCTATTAAAAGTGTTGCGGACGCCATTGATGTATCCTTCTCGCCGTCGCATGTGGCCTCTGCGCTTCGACTTCGACACACCAAAGCGAAATTCAAACCTCTTGTTATTCGGTTCACTTCTACGTTTATCCGGGACGAGTGGATTGCTAAAAAGAGGGCCAAGAAGGATCTCCATGCTAAGGATATCGTTCCGTCGTGGCCGGACTCGTTTGTATATATTAATGAGCGTTCGATTGCCAGCGAGCGCAGCAGCTTACTTGAGGCCAAGAAGCTTGCGAAGGACCATAATTATAAGTATGTATGGATAAAGCGTGGAATCATTTACCTAAGGAAGGATGATGGTGCCTCGGTCCTGCGGTTTACTTCTGCTACCGACTTCGTGGGAGATTCGTCCTCTCAGCCTCCAGCCCGATATAGTTCTTCGGCTCAAGCTCTTCGTCCTATGGATGGGAACCAGTGACTTGACCTTAGCCTACTCCCTGGCTCCGAAGTTCCCTGCTCGCCTACATTGAATAAGCTGGTTTCTACTCCTGGCAGCTCATATTCCTCTGTGACCTCTGCTTCGTTGGCGTTATCTTCCCCTACTTCTGAGCATGCGCTTTCTACGACCTCTACTTCGCTTTCTTGTAAATTGTGTACGAACCCCAAATCCTTTTCGGCTGCTCACTTAAATGTTCGCTCTCTTATTCGCCATTTCTCGGACCTATCCATAATTTAGTGCGCTATTACAAGTTTGACCTCTTTGCTCTTACCGAAACCTGGCTGCGTACGGAGCGCGACTCAGGGTCCCTCTTACTGCGTGATTATTCTTTCTTTCGTGTCGACCGCCATTCTCGGTTTCTCTCTCGCGGTGGGGGAGTTGCTTTGTATGTCAAATCCAGTATACATTGTGTAAACATCTTTGACGTTATTGCCGATAATTATTTTCGTGATAGCCTCTTGGATGTAGCTGGCGTTCTTTTTAGTATTAACACAGACCAGGTATAGAATAGACTACTATAAGCGGTAGGAATGCAAGTTATAATACTGGTGAGAATTTAAATACGGGGTGTCCTGATGTCAAATTAATACAGCATTTTTAAAAGGCAAATAAAAATTTCTTCGTTTGTTTATCAATCAGCAACTCTACAGATCCATACAACGGAGAAGCATTGTATCTCTCTCTGCTATCTTATAATTCCCTAATCAATTATTTGCGGACATGGGTTTATATTAACTTTTTCAACTTTTCAATTTCTTTCAACTGTATAGGTACCCAGGATACTCTGTGTACAGAGATACACTTTTATTTATCATTTTGAACACTTCCTATAATAACTAATTAAAAAATGATTAATAAATTATGGTAATCTTATGATGTGACTCGTATCAAGCAGCAGAGTAGTAGTGGGCTCATGCCTACATATATGTGTAACTCTACACAATCAAGTCGTTCCGAAATCATTAATAATTTTTCCTGACCAAAGGCTTCTTTTGCGTCACGTGTGACGTGAATTCGGTGTAACTGATTTTGGGTGGGGTGTGATTGTGGCAGGAGTCAGTTGTCAGGCAGCACGCAAAAAATGGTTGAGAGGTTCGCGTCGCGGCAACAATAATCTGGGTAGACGGTCATCGGGTAAGTGGTTGGGGAAAACCCAAGTGGTGTAAACGATATCTACTCCTGCAGGTCAAGATACTAAATGTGATTTTCGCTTCTCATTTTGGAACCATTTTAGCTTCCGACCTTTTGCCTGTCGTCTAGAATCTAAACATCGAGAAATAGTTTGGAATGGTTTTAAGAAAAAATGTTTCCAACAAAACTTGCTTGTTTTCTAACGTACATTACGAAAATAATTGGTTCCACCCCCGCTTTAAATACAAGGAGAGATGAGTGCGAGCCAGTACCAAATATTTCGTTCTCATAAGTGTAATGAATCTTATTTCCTGCTCATATTTCATTGCAATTGTTTTTTTATAGTATGAATAAATGACAAATGAAAAGTACCCCTTTCGTTTGCTCTTTAAATAGTGCGAGCACCAACCACGCGAGAGAAAGTGTAGGCACCCGAAAAATAGGAAAATCGTATCATTTCTTGAAGAAGGACCTTAGGACTCGGGACGGGACCTCCGGCATAAGAAAATATAGGCTCGCTGACCTCGCACTGGTTCGGCTCGATGTTTGGGTCTTTAACCGTCCCATTGAAAGGATGGCACATCGACATAGAGCGAACCACTGTAGTGGTGTATCCCTATCAGTTCACTTACACTACTGTGACTTGCTGTGGCCCTTCCCCTTGAAGGTGTGAAATAGTTAAAAGAGGCAAGACAGGTAACTGAAAAACAAAATCGCATCAAGTTCGATATAATATGTACTCTACGAATGCTTGAAATACTTCCAAAAAATTGTTTGAACCGGTTCGAATATTCATTACATTCTGCTGCGTGATAAATTGAATTATTTGTTTAATTTCCGTATCATGGTTTAATAAATATATCAATATGTTTGAAGTTATATTAAGTGTCGTTCATTTGGTTTATTACACACGCCTCACATGGCATGTTTATACTTTTAAGAGTAAAAAAGCGCCCTTTGGACTGGACATAGCTTTGAATATGTTTCATAATCAAAGTAATAGGATGGACAATGTTGAATATCTCAGAAACAATAAGTTTTAGGATTAATGCACTTTAGTATTTTCATACTCAGAATTCGCTATTCTATTGATATTGACAGTCCATTTGTTAAAATAAAATTGGCCTCCACATCCGATCTATCCCTGTAAAGAAACTAGTTTCACCGTCTTTTGTGTTTCCTACAACCAGAGAACTTTTACAAATAATATTTTTGCTTATTACTTGAAATAATAGATATTTGAGGTGAACCGAGTTAGTGGGACACCGTGTGTAACACAGCTTCTATACTTTTCTCGATGATACCGCCAGCTTTACCTGTGCCAATGCTAGAAACACATTATGTTTCCCGCACCCGCCGCACCGCTCGAAAATCGGAGAGGGCGCTCGAAAACCAGTGGTTGTTTCAGAATATCGGTACTTCAGAATGGTGACACTGAAGACAATAGAGTGAAAGGTCTATTCTATACCTGGTCTGTGGTATTAATCACGCGCGCTTTGCAGCTCTGGCTGTCTATCGGCTGCCTAATTGTCCTCTGTCTTGCATGAATGATCTGGAACTGTTCCTTGTTGAAGTATCCTGCACTGCTACAAATATTATACGTATGGGTGACTTCAATATTGATCTCAATAATGACTGTGACCCGGGTTTTCTACTTATTAGGCGCTTTATGTCTTCACTTTCTTTAAACCAAATTATTTCTGCGCCTACCCGAATTACTGCGTTATCTTCAACTCTGTTAGACTTAATCTTTGTAAGCGATGACATGGACACTTCAGGGTCTTTGGATGTTAGCCATATTAGCGACCACTGTCTCGTTATCACTATACTTGATATTCCTAAATCGACGGGCCGACAACGTTTCATTATGCGACGTAATCTTAAGGACATACCTGAGGAGCAATTCCGCCGTGCTGCTGAGGGCTTAAACTGGCATATGATTGGCGACTTGGACTCTGTTGATTCTAAATTTGCTGTATTTCAATCCTTGATGGTTACCCTATACGATCAGTACGCGCCGATTAGACTAATGCGTGTCTCTAGGCCCGCAGCACCTTGGTATACGCAGACTGTGAGGAGATTTATTAAGCTTCGCAATCGGGCACTCACCAAATATAGAAGGACTGGGACAGCTGGTGCTTGGGAGTATTATAAGCATCTTCGCAATGTGGCCAAATCTGTCATCCGTACTGAGAAGCGGGCGTTCTTTCAAAGTTTTCATTCTCGTTCCTCCTCCAGAGGGTTCTGGGATTCCCTATCTCTGGCCGGACTCTACTGGTCGTCTAGGGTTTCGTCTGATATTGATTGTTTTCCTGATCCTACATTAATTAATAATCACTTCCTTGACTCTCTTCCTGCTTGTACTGCCTCTCCTAACCTTATACGTAATTATGCTTCCTTGGATAACGTTGATCCTAACTCTCCTACCTTTTCTTTCGAGCCTTGCACACTTGAGAATCTCTTAGCTGTCTTTAAAACCATTAAGCTTACGTCCTCTAATCCCTATAACATTTCTGGCTGTGTGGTCCTTAACTATTTTCCCTACTGTGTTGATTCACTCCTACATATCTTCAACGCTGCTATCTCTGCTGGTGTATTTCCTCGTGCCTTGAAGCACTCCTTTGTTGTTCCTATTCCCAAAACACCTCATCCAACCTCTCTTAATTCCATTCGTCCTATCACTCTTACTCCCGTCTTTTCTAAGGTGCTTGAGAAACTTTGCATCACTCAGCTCCAGATGTTTTTCACCTCCACTAATGCTGTTCCAGTCATTCAGTCTGGTTTTCGACGTGGTCATAGCACTACTACATCCTTGCTGCATTTGTCGGATACTGTTTTGCGTGGCTTCAATTCTAGGCGCTTATCTGCCATCATTTCCTTAGACTTTTCTAAGGCATTTGATACAATTGATCATGACCTGCTTATTGCTATACTTCGACATACGGGTTTGTCCTCTAATGTCCTGTCTTTTCTGGAATCGCATCTTTCTTCTCGCACTCAGCAGGTCATGCTTAACCAGTTCATGCCTACAGTCTCTTCTATTTGCGCGGTTAAACGTGGTGTTCCTCAAGGCTCAGTACTTGGGCCACTGCTATTCAGTATTTATGTAAGGGACCTGCCCTCAGTCTGTTGCCACTGCCGGGTTTATATGTACGCGGATGATACTCAGCTGGTGAAGGATTTTGATATTGGCGGGGCTGATTCTGCTAAACGTGAGATGGCTGCTGACCTGCTACGCCTTACGGCTTGAGCTGACTCTTATGGTTTGCAGATAAATGCCGCTAAATCATCCTTGGTAGTTGTGGGCTCTCCTGCTCTACGTCAACAGCTGTCGTCTTTTGATGTTTCCTGGAGCTCTGCATCTCTTTCTATGCAGCCCTCAGTTAAAATCCTCGGTGTTACCCTTGATCCTCAGTGGTGTTTTGACCGGCATGTGGCCGTCTTGTGCCGTTCTGCCTTTGCTCGTCTACGGTTCCTGTATCCTTCTCGTCGTATTCTATCTACTGTTACGTCCCGAAACTTCAAAATTTTTAAAATCAATGTTTAGTTGTGTTTTTCTTTTGTTAGTGGGCAGAGTGCTTCGACAACGCACATTTATCTATGAAAACGGATACTCGGTACTAGGAACGTCGTCGTCGTCGCGACGTTTGGCCGCTGCGCTGTACCCTGAACGTGGGACTGTGCTGAGGCATCAGCGTAGTTCTCAGTAGTTCGTTCAAAATGAGCAGTGGTTCTCATACCTCGCGACATTGATTAAATGTAAGCGGCGGGGGTGCGTCTTGACAATGCATCTAGCATTCTGGTTTAACCTAATCGAGCGCATTTCCGACCGTCGAATCGTCGCATCAATGTAAAGGAGTGATCTGAGTGTGAGAAGCGTGAGGACGAGAGTACCCTGTTTGACGCCGGTAGCGCATAAGTAAAAAGTATGGAAGAATGAAAGTGAGAACACCTAATGACATCATGCGACGGTTGCTGGGGCATGATTGGGACTGCAGCGTCAGCTTTTCTGAGTGGACCTCGCGGCCGGACGCTCTCGGGGGCGCGAAGTCACTGTTTGTCGTACATTCGCGGAGAGCGTGACAAGGTATCCGTGGATAGTAATTTCTTTTCTTTAATTTAGATTCCGTTTCGAGCCAGAGATTCCAAAGTTTATATTGAATGGACTCATTCTTTCCACGTTAAGTAGTGTTTTGTTTTAACTTCATCGTTTTCTCAACTTTATAAATCTGCGTTTTATATTCGCTTAATAATCTTGGTTAATTTTCTATATTGCGTTGAGATCAACCTTCTGTTAGATGTCAATCCTTTTTTTTGTGTTTGATTTTTATTATTATCTATCGCTATCATTTATAATAATCGTCAATATAGTGAGTGTGTGTGATTCTTTTCTTTCCCAGGCACGGGAAGGCGTTCTTTTGAGTACTGTCCAAAGACTAACAACCAAAATTTATACGTTTTAAAAGTATACCGATAAAGTGGGTGAGTTGCGCATTCTTTCTTGAAATATTGTAATACGGAATAACGATCGGCGAGCGTCATCTCATGTAAAATAAATATTTTATGTGCTCTATTCGCAACTGGTGAATGTGGAGGTAACGGAGAGTCAATATTAGCAAAAGCCAGTATTCTGGGATTACCCTTGGCTCACCAGCCCCTCTAACTCATTAGTAAAAGAATAAAAATATAACTATTCACACTTGAACTTTACACTCGAGCAGAAGTTATTTTATGGTTAACTAACTCAATCCTCACAATAACTCAGTGCGGGGCCTGTATAGGACGAGATCTTTGATTCCCGATACCACACAAAATTCTTTAAATTATTAACTAATAATTTGTACTGTAACGCGCATAACATCCTTCCGATTAGACCGATTTAGATACTAATTACTCGGACACCACGTTTACCTCGTAACCGCGTTACACTACCCACACGAAGCTATCGCTATGTCAGTCACTTGTTATTTCTCTGTTTGACTATGCTGATGTTGTGTATGGCCCTTGTCCCTCAAATCATCTCTCGTCTGTAGTTCAACGTATCCAGAATTCGTGTCTTCGTTATTCCTATAATGTCCATAAGTTTGACCATATTTCGCCGTTTTTCCTTCGCTCCGGCTGGCTCAATGTTAGACAGCGGTGGATCCTCCACCTGTGCTGCATCGTACACAAGGCTTTGAATTGGGATGCACCTATCTATCTGAGTGAAATTCTATGCAGTAACTCTTCTATGCACTCTGCTTTTGCACCATCTACTAGGCGGGGTGCTGATCTGGCTGTACCTGCTCATCGGGCGGCCAAATTTACGGCATCTTTATCTTGCTCTTACAACGGGAAGCCGCGTCATCTGGGACACGGATTTTGATGAATCTCATATATGTTGTAGTGTAGGTGTAGTAGACCAATATATGTCTCACATGTTGGGTCCACTACTCCATAGTTTCCGAAATATTAAAAAAAAAGGAGTTTATGCGTTTACGAACAGAAGCGATAGCAAAGTTTATTGTAATAATGAATAGCGGCGCGTGTAAAGGGCAGGTCTTGCACCGGAACTTTCACGGGTTCGATTCTCACTGGGATCATTTTTTTTCTATAAATGTATTTTGTATTTTTTTATTTCTCAAAAGTATTATTTTTACATTCTAAAATATGACATTTATCGTAAAAACAAATGAATCATCAAAATGTCATATTTTAGAATGTAAAAATAGTACTTTATCTTTTGAGAAATAAAAAAATACAAAATACATTTATAGAAAAAAAAATGAAACATTTGTTTTTACGATAAATGTCATATTTTAGAATGTAAAAATAGTACTTTATCTTTTGAGAAATAAAAAAATACAAAATACATTTATAGAAAAAAAATAATCCCAGTGAGAATCGAACCCGTGAAAGTTCCGGTGCAAGACCTGCCCTTTACACGCGCCGCTATTCATTATTACAATAAACTTTGCTATCGCTTCTGTTCGTAAACGCATAAACTCCTTTTTTTTTAATATTTCGGAAACTATGGAGTAGTGGACCCAAAATGTGAGACATATATTGGTCTACTACACCTACACTACAACATATATGAGATTCATCAAAATCCGTGTCCCAGATGTCGCGGCCTCCCCTTGTTAGTATAATTATCTTCCTCTGGAAATTCGTTCTCTGTCCTCTATCCCCGCTTTTAAATGTGCTGCCCGTTCTTTTATTCTTGTCCAGTATGTGTAACTACCCTTCTCTTTTGTGGTTCTCTCTCGCTTTTCTGATGTATTGCTTACTTTAATTCTTATATTTAATGTTTTTGGGGTTAGGTTGCAAAACAGCAGGTATGCTGAACCTCGCCCATTTATCACAGGATACATGTAACTTGTGGTGAATAAAGACGAATTATTATTATTATTATGGGATTCCGCGGCGCACAGTGGGCCAAACTGCTCCTTTTTGTGTAAAAATCGTAGAACTTTTGATAGGAATAAGGTACAGGGATGAAACTTTTTGGAGGTTAAAGCTAAGATGTTGCAGATTAAGGGAAAAATGTTTAGAATGTATCAAAAAAAAGTTTTGACCTTGAACATCTAAGGTGAAGTTGACATTTTCGACGAAAATTTCGGTTTTTCCGTTATAATTCGTGGTTGAAGTTTTTCCTCTACTTGTTATACATCATTTCCTATAGATTTTGACGCGCTGAATTCAAATATCACCGCGAAATTGGTCTACCCCTTCAGGACTCGAAGAAAAATGCGTTTTGAGTTGAAATATCGATAAAAACCGTGTTATTTCTGGTTTCCGTGCTTTGATAACAATATTTTAGATTTATTTATCGTATTTATTCATATGAAGTATAAAAAGATAATAGAATACTTGAATACTTTGAATTGTGCAATATAAAGGGTTTACATGTCGTAACCTGTTGAGTACTATACGCACGATTGCCAAACCGTATACGCATCTCACACGCCACATTAACTTGGTAGGAGATAGTTAAGAAAGGAAAATGAATATACTCGTGGATAACTTAACAATCACTATATAATTAAATAAGAAATATGCAAAAAGTGATGGTTACAGAAAGGGTTATGCCGGACTCAGTGACGCTAAGGAAAATGCTAAGCAACCCCGATTGTTTTCTTCCAAAAAAGGTAGAGTGAAAATTAGCCTTGTCTAGCCCAGAATATGGCAATGGTGGGAAGATGTATTTATCTAAGGGAAAGCTGTTCTCACCCCCGAATCGCGGGTCTGGCAAATCTCAACTTCGCGACATCATTCGAAGCACCCAAACATGTCGAGATCTAGGCTCGGACCGCGGCATCTGGCTTAAATAAACCTAGAACCGTTACAAATTGCCCGCAATAAACCGCCTTTAAATTACAGCCATGCCTAAACGGTGACAAGAAAAATGGTCAAGGTTTGGTGCTTAAACACATCGCTGTCATATCCGCTTTCTTCGTTAAACTGGCAGAAAAGTATTTTAAAGTAAATGTAAATTTCTTTATAATTACACATTCATTTTTGTAGCAAATAACGTACGTAATCACTCGTTTCAATTTACTTACCTCTCTTCAACAAATCTTTTAATTTTTGGATGCTGTTTGAGATTCCATTAGTTCTCTGCTCCGCCGCACCCAAGCTCACCGCAGCACCTACCGGGCAGCGGTACACGCCGCTGATCGATATTCGATCAGCCGATCGATACTTCTAGTCGCCTGCTCAGCCAATCACCGATCACCACGTAAAGCGAGCAGCCCAATCACGACGCGTACTTTCTTGATCGATTCTCGAGGATTGTTCGAGAAGACGCTCAACGGTTTTCCGCGTCCCTTTGTCCATTCTCGTTTCATACCGCTTGTCGCGATAACGTACTTTGTTCATTTCGCAACGTATGAAATTCTCTTTGTGCATTACTTTGTGCTCAATTCGCGCATTAATTCACGCGAGTGTTTTGTTCTCTTGTTGTGCTCACCGTATGTGCATTATTTTAAATAAAGTGACGATAGTCAATTTGACTCAACATTTGCGCACCGCGTGTTACTTTTTCACCGTCGACTCCTAACCTAACATTCCAGCGTGCTCTCCTACCTTATTCTCAAACATTTTGGTCCTTCGAGCCGGAGCGACGGTGAAAGTGCGTGTAGTGCGTGTAGTGCGTGCAGTGATCAACGTGTGGTGTTGTGCTCATATCAACGATGGCCGATAAAGAAGTAGCCAAGAGCAGCACCAAGGACGTCAAGGCCGGCGAGGCCGCCAAGACCATCAAGGAGGCAAAAATCGCCGACGCCGCCAAGGCCATTAAGGAGGCTAAGGAAGAGAAGCCAACCACACTCACCGTCCCCACGGAGACGCAGACGGCCACCACTGCTCAGGACAAGGGACGGCCACGTTCAGCGTCCCCGACAGTGCTCCCCTCGCAGCTCATCATTAAGGCGAGGGCTCAGGTGGGTCGGTTGAAATCCTTGTCCACCTTAAAGACACAGCTGCCGTCTCACGCTCATTCGACCTCCCTAGAAGAGGTGCAATTGCTCGTGGCTCAGGTCGAGGAGACTCACCAGGCATTCTGTCGAGAAGACGAGCATTTTGAGACCGTGTGGCCCGCCAAATTCCTCGACCACGAGTACTATGCCACCGACGTGGCTGTCCAAGAGCGGCAGCTAGTGTGGGAGATGAAGCTCCACCTGAGCCGCCTCAAGGAGGACGTCCAGGTGATCTCCGACCTCCGTTCTGCTCCCGCCAAGCCAGCGCCTGGATGCGCCGGCAAGCTGCCAGAGATTGAGCTGCCAAAATTCTCCGGCAGCTATGCTGAGTGGCCGACGTTCAGTGAGCTGTTCACATCGCTGATCATCAAGGATACTCAGCTCATGGAGATCGACCGCCTCCATTATCTACGCTCAAGCCTGAGTGGTGAGCCGGCGAGGCGCGTCAACGCCTTTCCGCTCAAGGGCTCTTCGTTCCAGGCCTGTTGGGACATGCTGACGAAGAGGTTTGCAAACAAACGTCTGCTCATCAACGAGCAACTGGACAAGCTGCTCACCCTGCCTTCCATCACGACACGCACAGCAACGTCCCTCAAAGACTTGGCAGCGACGGTGGACCAAGTTAACCAAGTTAACGAGGAAATGCACAACTGCATATTGGTGCACACTCTCACCAACTCCCTCGACAAGGTGACGCGGGAAGCCTGGGAGACGTCGCTGAACAACACCTCCGAGTACCCGAGGTACGAAAAGCTCTTGGCCTTTATCGAGGCCAAAATCTCTGCTCTGGAGCAGACGGAGGGCTCCAAGAAGAAGGCAACGGCTACTACATCCACGCCGTCAGCCCGATCAGCTCAGAAGAAGGCGACGAGCCACGCCTCGACGAGCAGCAAGGCCGAGAGTGCTCAGCCTGCTCAGCGGTCAAGGGCCACGGCGTACCCCTGCGACGTCTGTAAAGGTGACCACTTTATGGTGATGTGCCCGGAGTTCAGGGGCATGGCCGTGGAAGCCCGGCGCAAGATCATCACCAGCAACAACCTGTGCCGGAATTGCTGCGGTCGGCATCAGACCAATGTGTGCAAGTCAGCGATCAGATGCAAGACGTGTGGCGACCAGCACCACACGATGCTGCACCTGCACAAACCACAGCCCCCTGCGCAACCTCAAGCTGCTCAAGACGCAACGAAGTGAAGCGTCGGTGCAGTCGTCGCATCAACAATCAGCTCAACAGGTCTCCAACTCAGCTCAACAGGTCCACCCGCATTTGTGCATTCAGCAGCCAAGTCCACCAGCTCTTCAACTACTCTGTTGGCAGCCGCCAACGCTCAGCTCATCACATCGGTGATGTCCATACCAGTGAGGATGTTAATCGATACAGGCTCCGAAATCACCTTCATCAAGGATGAGCTTGTTACTCAGCTCAAGCTCCAACGTATCCATTCAACAATTTCTGTCTTCGGCATTGGAGGTAACAAAGCTACTCAGACTCGAGGAGTCGTACTAATTTCGCTTCGCTCCAATTACTGCCCAGCAACTGTGCACATACAAGCACACATACTCAGGGCACTGACGTCAAATCTGCCATCGGTGGAATCACCTCATCAAGAATGGCCACACATCACCGGTCTTCAACTGGCCGATCCAGACTTTCTGACGTCAAGACCCATCGACATTGTCATCGGCGCAGATACCTATGGGCAGATCATCAAGCCCAATATTAGGAAGGGCGATCCTTCAATGCCAATTGCTCAGCTGTCAATCTTTGGGTGGCTCGTTCTTGGACCAATCACCGTTGATTCAATTCAACTCAGCTCCTTGCATCACTCTGCCACAGTGCAGCACAAGGACAACGCTCTTCAAGATCTACTGGCCAAGTTTTGGATTCAAGAGGAACTCCCATTGGACACACCGACTCTACTCACCCCTGAAGAACAGGAATGTGAAGATCACTTTCGAGCGACACACACTCGTGATTCTACAGGACGTTACATCGTACGCATCCCTCTCAGATCGTCTCCGAATCTACTTGGTAATTCCTATCAGACTGCACATGCTTGCTTGAAGCGCACGCTCAACAAGCTCAACAGGGACAGCGAGTACTGCAATCTGTACCAAGGATTCATGAAGGAATACGTGGAGCTTCAACACATGGTAAGAGCACCATCCATTTCACCTAACACTCATTCTGTTTTCTATTTACCACACCACGGAGTGATCAAGCTCGACAGCGAGACGACAAAATTGAGGGTCGTCTTCAATGGATCAAGTCCGACGACATCTGGGCACTCAATCAATGACCTCATGCACACTGGCGCCAATCTTCTTCTCAACATCACGGATGTGCTACTGTGGATCCGTCAGCACAAGTTCATTTTTGCCACGGATGTAACAAAGATGTATCGTCAAGTCAAGGTGCATGAAGATGATCAAGACCTCCAAAGGGTGCTCTGGATAGATGACAACTACAAGGAAGTGCCTTACAAGCTCACCACAGTCACATATGGTACAAAGGCTGCTCCATTTCTGGCTGTAAGAGCTCTCCTGTAATTGGTGGAAGACGAGGGTCATCGCTTTCCACTCGCAGTGCCATGCATCACCCATGCCAGATACGTTGACGACATCTTCGGCGGCGCTGACACAGGTGAGAGACTCATTACAATTGCTCAACAATTAAGAGACCTGTGCAACGCGGGAGGTTTTCCACTTGCCAAATGGCATTCGACATACCCTCCGTTGCTTGAATCAATTTCAAAGACCACAGAGCCCATGGCACAATCATTTCACTAGACGACTGTGATACCAAAATACTCGGGTTACACTGGAATGTGTTCAATGACAACTTTTCATTCTCCTCAAAAGCAAATTCAACCTCAACACTCTTTAAACGCCTCATCCTTTCAGAAGTAGCAAAGATATTCGATCCGCTAGGATTTTTGTCTCCTGTCATCATTTGAGCGAAGACACTTTTGCAAGAATTGTGGCTGCACAAAATCAGCTGGGATGATCCTCTGCCATCCCAAGTCACATCCAATTGGCTCATCATCAGAGAAGATCTTACAAGCCTGGCCAGGCTCTCAATTCCAAGGTGGTTTCACACTCTCAGCAATTCAACAGTGGAACTACATGGATTCTCTGACGCTTCTCAACTCGCCATGGCAGCGGTAATTTATCTTACCGTAACCTCACCGTCCACTAATCACAAAGTGTCGACACTAGTGTGCTCCAAGACGAAGGTAGCACCCCTCAAGAAACTCACAATCCCAAGGCTCGAGCTTACTGCAGCATTGATGGTTGCGAAGCTCATGAAGTATGTTCAAGCAACCCTGCAGCTCAACATTGCTACAACACATCTGTGGACGGATTCTCAAGTGACATTAATCTGGATCAAAGCTCACGCTTCACGCTGGAAGGACTACGTACGGTATCGTGTCTCCCAAATTCAAGAACTCACCCAAGATGCACACTGGAGACATGTTCCAGGGAAGTCAAACCCAGCTGATTGCGCATCAAGAGGCTTAACAACAGCTCAGCTTGAACAGCACGAGCTGTGGTGGATGGGACCATCATGGCTCACTCAACCCAGTGATTTATGGCCACCCCAACCAGTTTTGAAGGACGACTCGAGTGCACTAGAGGCTCGTCCAGGAATTTCAAATCTACTCAACGTACAACAGATCAAATACCACTGGGACCTCATTTATAAATACTCTTCTCTCAACAAACTTTATCGCATTACTTCAGTTTGTTTCAGAATCCTCAATAGAATGAAGAAGTTGCCATTATCTCTGCCAATCATCTCAATCCTGCCAGAGGACATGGAATGGGCCAGGAACTTCTGGATCAAGGCTACACAAGCAATCTACTTCTCAACCGAGCTCAAGGTCCTCAGCTCAGGATCTTCGATGCCAACATCCCATGTCTTCAATCGACTCACAGCCTTCATCGATGAAAAAGGAATCATTCGAGTTGGAGGCCGACTCAACAATGCCCACATGGTGTATGAGAGTAAGCATCCAGCAATTTTACCTCGCCACTCACGTCTGTCTACTCTGATTATAGACCATGCACATCGACAAACTCTGCACGGAGGGACCCAGCTCACCCTCGCTCACATCAGAAACAGTTATTGGATCATCGGAGGGCGAGCGCCAGTCAAGACTCATGTGCTACGGTGTGTTGTGTGTGCTCGACAAAGGGGGATCCGTGCCCATCAACTGATGGGCCAACTACCTCATACGAGAGTTGCACCCTCACGACCATTCACCCACACTGGCATTGATTACGCGGGTCCCATCACTCTCAAGACATGGAAAGGGCGAGGTGCAAAAACTCAGAAGGGCTGGATCTGTGTT
The DNA here is from genome assembly GCA_960531205.1 of Andrena bicolor. Classification (NCBI taxonomy): domain Eukaryota; kingdom Metazoa; phylum Arthropoda; class Insecta; order Hymenoptera; family Andrenidae; genus Andrena; species Andrena bicolor. The sequence goes on from CAUIJW010000183.1 coordinate 252,342, forward strand.
TTTGTCTGTCTTACGACCTCAGCTGTACACTTGGACATTGTCACAGACTACTCGACAGAAGGATTCATCGCTGCCTACAGGAAATTCACCTCAAGACGAGGAATCCCAACCAGGCTCCACTCAGACTGCGGAACGAACTTCGTCGGAGCAGACACCATTCTCAAGAGTATGTTCATCCAGGGCACACAGGATCATCGTCAACTCAGTCAGCTGTTTGTCAATGCTGTGCTTCAATCCTCCAGCAGCGCCTCACATGGGAGGCAAATGGGAAGCCGTCGTGAAGTTAATCAAACACCATCTTCGGCGAACCGTCAGTGAGACGGTACTCACTTACGAAGAATTCTGCACACTTCTTACCCAAATAGAAGCCATGCTAAATTCACGACCGCTCGAGCCTCTCAGTGATGACCCTGAAGACATCTCCACCGTCACACCGGCTCACTTCCTCATTGGGCAGCCCCTCACAACGCTACCAGAACCATCTGTCGAACATGAAATCATCTCACCATCAGCCAGGTGGCGGCTTATACAACAACGGACTCAACGTTTTTGGACTCAATGGTCATCACACTATCTCCAACGTCAACTCTCCATCTCGAAGTGGCACCACCCATCGAATGAGATCAAGATTGGATCCTTAGTGCTCATCACTGATGAACGGTTTCCACCGAGCAAGTGGCCACTTGCTCGAGTCGTCACCCTTCACCCAGGAAAGGATGGGCTCACCAGAGTGGTGACGCTCAAGACTGCCACTACGACACTAATCAGGCCAATTGCAAAATTGGCAATTTTGCCTGTTTCAGATTCTACATCAACATCATACAACAGCTGTTGATGGCGGGAGAATGTTTGAGATTCCATTAGTTCTCTGCTCCGCCGCACCCAAGCTCATCGCAGCACCTACCGGGCAGCGGTACACGCCGCTGATCGATATTCGATCAGCCGATCGATACTTCTAGTCGCCTGCTCAGCCAATCACCGATCACCACGTAAAGCGAGCGGCCCAATCACGACGCGTACTTTCTTGATCGATTCTCGAGGATTGTTCGAGAAGACGCTCAACGGTTTTCCGCGTCCCTTTGTTCATTCTCGTTTCATACCGCTTGTCGCGATAACGTACTTTGTTCATTTCGCAACGTATGAAATTCTCTTTGTGCATTACTTTGTGCTCAATTCGCGCATTAATTCACGCGAGTGTTTTGTTCTCTTGTTGTGCTCACCGTATGTGCATTATTTTAAATAAAGTGACGATAGTCAATTTGACTCAACATTTGCGCACCGCGTGTTACTTTCTCACCGTCGACTCCTAACCTAACATTCCAGCGTGCTCTCCTACCTTATTCTCAAACAGATGCATATTCTCCTCTTTGTAGCGTTTCAATCGATAGTGTATTAGAATAAATGAGATCTCTGGATCAGTTCGATATACTGCTCGATTGAAAATATCTAGCATCTTAGATTTTTCTTATTTAATTATATAGTGATTGTTAAGTTATCCACGAGTATATTCATTTTCCTTTCTTAACTATCTCCTACCAAGTTAATGTGGCGTGTGAGATGCGTATACGGTTCTGCAATCGTGCGTATAGTACGCAACAGGTTACGACATGTAAACTCTTTATATTGCAAAATTCAAAGAATTCAAGTATTCTATTATCTTTTTATACATCATATGAATAAATACGATATATAAATCTAAAATATTGTCGTCAATGCACGGAAATCAGAAAAAACACGGTTTTTATCGATTTTACAACTCAAAACGCATTTTTCTTCGAGTCCTGAAGGGGTAGACCAATTTCGCGGTGATATTTGAATTCAGCGCGTCAAAATCTATAGGAAATGATGTATAACAAGTAAAGGAAAAACTTCAACCACGAATTATAACGGAAAAACCGAAATTTTCGTCGAAAATGCCAACTTCAACTTAGATTTCAAGGTCAAAACTTTTTTTTGATACATTCTAAACATTTTTCCCTTAATCTGCAACATCTGAGCTTTAACCTCAAAAAAGTTTCATCCCTCTACCTTATTCCTATCAAGGGTTCCACTATTTTGACACAAAAAGGAGCAATTTGTCCCACTGTGCGGCGTGTAACAGTATCAACACTTTTATCAAATGATTAAATATATCTTCTACACACAAATATGAATACCATTAAAAATAGCCCGATAAACTCTTTTATTTTATAAATAATAAATTATACATAATACACTTTAGCATCTTTGAATATTATCATAGTTGTCATCGTTATGTATTAAGACCTGCAGCAAACAATACGAGTCTTATTAGGCAAATTACTACGTGTTGTGAGCGTGCAACCATGCGCACCGTGTACTTGCTATCGTGTAACTCCATAAGCCGATAGTGCATTATACAATTCATATACACGGTTGAATTCGTAAAAAAAAACACCCCATATTTATAGTTATTATGTAAATGGAAAAATTGTTAAAAATAAAAATTTTGTTAACGTTATTTTGTAGCGCTTATTTTACCATTAAACTTTTGTTTGAAACATTTTTTTCTGTCTGTTGTACTTTGAGAGTTATACGCGAAAAAGTGGAAGTGCCAATTTGACTTTGAGGTTAGTTTTCACCCCCTGAAAAGGCGATAGGGTGTGACGAGACACTATTTTTCGCGCGGTATTATTTCAACTCTCCCCCATAAATCACTCCATAACTCCACCGAAAGTCCCCAAACTTCAACTCTCCCCCCTTTTTCCCAATCGCCGATCACCTTGACGATGTACCTTAGCGGTCCCCATCTCAAGACGATCGGTACGAAATCCCCTTTCCTTATTCGCCCTACGAGGCACGATCTCTTCCCTCGTATTTAAATTTAAACAAGTCCCTCGCCCCAAAAACTCCTTATCTCGAGACCACGTCTCACCCCCTCTCCATGACCAAAGAAGTCAAAGCCACACTCACCCCTTTCCAATCAAACCTCCAAAAAACCCATCCAATAGGTTGAGTACTTCCCCATCAGAAACCTACGTAAGACCCCGAAAGTCTTATTGCCACGAATATTTCATCCACGTGTCCTTAACTAATTATAGACGCATATCCTATAAAAACCCCGGAAGTCCTATTGCGACGCATATTTCGTAAGTAGGCCAAGGTCCATACCGCGCGTACCCTTCATACCTAACAATCATGTAAAATTCATATAAATACAAGGGCCCGGGAGACAGAGGTCCTCTTTCTGCAGAAACATCACTCGGAAAGTATCTTTACAACTATCAAGTGTTTAGAATCAATTTCAACGAATTACTCATCGATATTCATCGTAAGCAATTAATATTAAATATTGTTACACGGTATATCACCCTCATTTATTTCTCATGTACTATTGCTAACTCTTACCATTTATATTACTATTTCATGCTTATTGCTATATATTGCTATCATTGCTAATTCTTATTGTTTTATACCATTATTATCCGCTTATTGCGACGGTCTATTATTTCATGCCTATTGTTTTATATCTCTACCACGATTTATATTCATGTACATCATATCCATACATATATCTTTATAAATAACCATTTATATAATTGTTTTGTGTTAACGCTAAACGCCTAACGCATTATTATAAACTAAATTACCTGCACAATAATATGCATGGCTTATTTGGTGCTACTAACTGAATAAACCAGCTTCATTTAATTCACGCTTCGAGTTATTGTGTTAAATCCTCGGAACGAAGGTTCCCTTCCAAAACAAACTGCTGCAACAGCTGATCGGGCTGCGCGAACACCGGAGTTCTTATAATATTTACCGGGCTTACTTTTACATAGCTCGCGTTCGACCAACGTCTAGACGAATTTCGCGGAATAGCACGGGCGGCTTCTTATGTCAATGCAACCGTAAATCCGATTACCAAAACTAAAGTAAAAACCACAAGTGGTCTAACGGGTGTCTCCCTGGCGCGCGGTTACCTTTAAACCTTCCCTGGTCGATTAGCGTGCAGGATTTAAGATCCTCGCCTGATTTCCCCCTAAACCTAGTGTGTAGGATTTTAAGATCCTCGCCTGATCTCCCCCTAAACCTAGTGTGTAGGATTTTACGTTCTCGCCTAACTCCTGAAACCCTCAGCGTGCAGGATTACACATCCTCGCCTGATTCCCGAAAATCCTCAGTGTGTAGGATTTTACGTTCTCGCCTGATTCCCGAAAATCCTCAGTGTGTAGGATTCTACGTTCTCGCCTGACTCCCGAAAACCCTCAGCGTGTAGGATTCTACGTTCTCGCCTGATTCCCGAAAACCCTCAGTGTGCAGGATTACACGTTCTCGCCTGATTCCCGAAAACCCTCAGTGTGTAGGATTACACGTTCTGGCCTGATTCCCGAAAACCCTCAGTGTGTAGGATTCTACGTTCTCGCCTGATTCCCGAAAATCCTCAGTGTGTAGGATTTTACGTTCTCGCCTGACTCCCGAAAACCCTCAGTGTGCAGGATTACAGATTCTCGCCTGATTTCTTACCTCACATTGTCATCGTCCCCAAAGACCTCAACCCAGGACGTGACAAGGGCACAAATGAAACACACCGTTGTTCATGTCTTAAGTCACTCTAAAATCCCGCAATGTTGCGTTCCAATCGGTGAGTCCGGGTTCGCGGTGTTCCCTAGTAAGGTGTTCTTTATATACAGGACACTGAACGGACGAAGCTATGTGTCCAAGCCGTTCATTCAGCACTTCGCACCTCTTACATACAATGCAGCATGGATCTTTCTTGCAATCCCCGACTCCATGCCCGGGACCCACGCATCGCCTGCATGTTCCACGTGCCTCAATTATATCCCTACAACTGTAGGACATGTGTCCAATTTCATGACACCTAAAACATCTAATTAATCACGGTACCGATCTAACCCTTGCGATCACATAACCTATTTGCAGCCTATCGCTCTCATTAAATCTTCCTAATTTCTTCAACGACATTTCCATCAGGGCCGACCTCGTCCCTGAGTAACCCCCACACAATGTCTTAAGGCAGACACCTTCTTTGTGCACGTAGTAATGCTTTGATCGGTTCAAGATCCCTAACTTCAACGAGTCAAGGGTCACCGTCGGGCAAAGGGCGCGAACCATCTCCCTTTCTTCCACATCCTGTATTCTTCGGCAATATTGAGTAGAGTCGCAATTCTTCGTCAATTCCACAATTAAATGGCCAGCCGCGCACGTTTTACTGACTGAAGCCCCACTATGTCTCCCTCCACTTTAGAAGTCACAGTCTTAAAGACTTCCGCATACGTACGGCCGTCCTGGACTCTGACCAATACCGCCTCCGGTCTCGCGCCAGGGAGTCTCCTTCCAGCTCTCGATCGAGGAACCGACTGTTGACTTTGCTGCTGCTGTAGCTGTTTCGCGGGCTCCATAATATTTGTTACGCCCGATTAGATATCAACTTGGTCCTTACTTACAAAGATTATCCAAACAAATGCATAAAAACCAATTTCAGGATATTTCTCCGCTTGGTAAGGCGTGGGAGTATGCGGTTAAGGCCCTTGTTGAGAAGGAGCTCGGCCTGGACCCGTTCCATGAGAAGCAGTACGGCTTCAGAAGAGGATCCGGCACCGCGGACGCTACTATGGCGGTTACCCGGTTTGCGGATAGTTGCAAGGAGAAAAACAGGAAGTGTGCCCTGATTGTCATTGACGTGAGAAATGCGTTCAATACCCTAAAGTGGGCGCATATCATGCGGGAGTTGGAGAGGAGAAGGGTCTCCGCTACTCTCCGCAGGATAGTGGAGGAGTACCTCAATGGCAGGAGGATTGTTATCCAGGCCGCGGATGGTGTTGTGGAGCTGGAGGTTACCGCGGGGGTTCCGCAGGGCTCGGCTCTCGGCCCTTTTCTGTGGAACCTGGTTTACGATGGGGTCTAGAATGCGTAAACCAGTTGGTGAACGTGGAGGCGGTGGCGTATGCGGACGATTTGGCCGTCCTGTTCACGGCTAGGGACCTACCGCAGCTCAGCTCCCTTATCGACCGGGCGATGACCACGATACAGCGGTGGTTTGCGAGGACGGGCCTTGAGATCGCCAAGGAGAAGACCGAGGTCATCTATCTGCGGGGAAATAAGGGGGGCAGGATAGAGGACCTCCAGATTTTGGGCACGACCGTGAGTACCAAAAGGGAGGTCAAATACCTGGGGGTCACGTTGGATAAACAACGGAACTTCAGACCCCACCTTTTGAGGGTCATTGCGAGGGCAGACTCGGTGGTGGCGACCTTGGGCTCGCTGATGCCCAACACCAGGGGGCCTGCACAAAAGTCTCGCAGACTTTATTACAATGTATGGGAGTCGACACTCCTATACGCCTGCCCGGTGTGGGAGCCAACACTGGCTGTGGAAGCGAGAAGGAGTATTGTCAGGAGGGTGCAGCGATCCGCCCTGATTAGGACGACCACCGCGTACAGGACGGTTTCGTTCCAGGCCCTCTGTGTGCTTTCTGGGAGAATGCCTGTGGACCTGAAGGCTGGTCTGTGGAAACAGGTCTACATGGCGAAAGAGAGGGAGAAGAAGAATCCTCTCCTTAAGGGGGATAAGGTGGCTCTGAAGAAGAGGGAGGTGGGGCACCGGAAAGCGGCCCTTGAGGTGGCCATGAGGAGTTGGCAGGCCCAGTAGGAGGCACAGGACCAACTTAGCTGGACCAGGAAGATCATCGGCAACATCAACACGTTCTCCGTCGGGTGCATGGCGATCGACTTTCATTCCATGCAGCTCCTGACTGGGCACGGGGTCTTCCAGCCATACAAGAAGCGGATCCAGAAGATAATGGAGGACCACTGTTTGGATTGCGGGGTGGGTGTGCTAGATGACGCGGTGTGCATGTCGTCGTTAGCTGTCCTTCCTACAGCGGACAAATGGCGGAGCTAGTGGCGATAACGGGAGGGGAGCTTACCGCTGGATCGCTGGTTGACTTGATCACCAGGAATGCGAATACCTGGGCGGCCTTCAGAGCGTTTGCGGCCTCCGTTATGAAGGACTGGGAGCAAAAGGAGAGGGCCCTGGAAAAGATAGCGAGGGAAGAGCGCCTCCGTATTAGGAGAGAAGAGCTGGCTAGGAGGGATTTGGACAGGATCCGGCTAGCAAGAAAGAGAAAGAAGAAAGGTGGGAGGGGGGCCTTACAGCAGCCGCAACAGGCAGCTAAGAGGCGTAAAAGGGTCCTCTGAGGCACGCCCTGGGTTTTTTATAGTGGTTTGGGTAGTTATTTATTTTTTAGTATCTATGTATGTATGTGTTATTTATTGCTTATGTATTTTTTCACGTTATGCGTACATATTTATTTATTTAACTACAAGTATATTTATTTATTTATTCTTCGTGTTATTTATTGGGTGCGACGACTATTATACTGTGCTGTCCCCGGAGTGATAGTTTGTCCCCCTGTATGTATATATAGATATAGAGTGCGAGGATTGGTGTATATATTTATGTATTATTAAATTGTATATATATATATATATATATATATATTGGAAATAATTAAATGGAGGAGCTCGTGGGCGAAGCCCACTGGAGCAAATTTAGGATTCACCGCCTTGGGCAAGGTAGAAAGAAAGTAGTCCAGCCAAGTTCTCTGGACACCTGGGGTGGGCATCATCAGGAGGATGAGTCATGAGAGGGGTTTTTAGCGGGTAGTCCGAAGTTTCGGTTAGTCCCGCATAACCTCGGTATCTGGCCGAGGTATGCGTAAAAGCATTTTCCCCTCTCTCTCTAAAAAAAAGGATATTTCCCTAAGAGGGTGAAATGTATATTCACGGTTTCCTGAAAATCTCTTATGCCCGATTAGATATGAACATGGTTCTTAGTTCGAATGGTTACCCACATAAATGCCAAAAAAAAATTCAGGATTTTGCCCTAATCAACCCCTAAGGGGTGGTTGAACGAGGTGAAATGTATTTCGTGGAGTCCTTAATATCTCTTAGGCCCGAAGCGAAGCGCGGTGGATTTTGCTAGTTTAATATAATTTTCGACCATGTCGGTCATTCGCAACACTAGATATTCGCAATTAAACGGGACCACCTTTTTGACAAACACGTAAAAAGTTCACCTGTCGATATCTCGAAAACGTATCGATAGACAAAATTGTAGACCTTATTTTGGGAATCAGCGGGCATCACTCGGAAATGAAGCCTCAGACCCAATTCCGTCATTCTTGATTTTCATCTTATTTTGACATGTAGAATTACCCTCAATAATATGCTCATCTGTATTGAACACTCTGCATATAATCGTGTATTATTCTATTGGTGTAATCTTTCTTAAATATATGGAATGTTTTCTTACCGCAGGCACGTGCAAGCATGACATAGCCATTACACCTTCTGTATTCATAAATTCTTGATATGAATAAAATTACGTTAATGAAAATAAAGATGGAAATAAAAGTGATGTAAACATAATTATTTTTCACGTATGGTTTTGTCAATTGATAAGGACGTAACGCTGAAACGATTCTCCAGAGTGATTTGTTCTTTGGTTTCGGTTTTGGTGGTACCAGCCATCGATCGATACTAAAATTCAAAATAGATTTTTAGTCATTTTCTCTTCTAATTAATACACTATAATACTACAGTCTTCTATAATACAACATTCTCAAATAAGAAGCTTTTTACCTAATTGAAAGATTTTCTAATAGGCCTTCATGTCTTTTTAATTGGTTTTTCAAAGCTTCGAAGGTAATAGCACCCCGATTACCTTGATCGGCATCCTCAAATAACGCAATCGTCAATTCTTCAATTTGTTCATCACTGAATTGCATACCGTTTTCCTCCATACAAGCCCTCATTACGTGCTCTAATTCGTGAAGTTGTATTAATCCGTCACCTTTAGAGAAATCACAAATAGGTAAAATTGATCGCTAAAAACAGAATATAAACAGGTAAAACAGTATTGTTGAAATTTTCTTTAATAACAGTGGAATTTGCAGATGGTCATAAACAATATGCATTTATTTGAATTTTTGCTCTGTATATAATATCTTATTATGTAATAACACATGGTCTCTTAATTGCTATGAACTTCTTATTTAATAAGTAATAATCAAAAGTTTCACATGCTCTCCATGACAGACTTTTTCTCTCTACTACGCAGTTCACACAGATACACACACATAAATTCACACAATACCCATTCACATCTCTCACGACGAAAACCTACTCACTCAACGCCATCTATTTACTTCCAACACTCCTCCTTGAGTAGTTTTTCCCGCAAACGCAGAAATGGCCCTTTAGCCAACGGCTTTGTAAAAATATCAGCTACCTGTTCTTTTGAATTTACATATACTGGAATTACAGTTCTACCTACATGCTTGCTTACAAACTTTCTTTTAATTTCAACATGTCTCATACTTTTGTTAATTTTTCCTTCTTCAGCATTTCTTAACATACATATAGACGCTTTATTGTCCATAATCAGACTTGAAGGTTCTGACAACTTTTGTAAGTTTAATTCTATAATCACTCGACGTATCCAACTGACTTCTTGTATACCCGAGACTGCTGCGCGATATTCAGCTTCTGCCGATGAGATAGCAACTATCTTCTGCTTCTGTGCAAACCAAACAATTGGTCCTCCATTTTCAACTAGTACTCCACTTGTTGAACAGCTATCCATATCGTCTCCTCCATAATTTGAGTCAGTATAAACTTGAAGTTTACAATTTCCATCAAAGAATATACCAAAATTTTCTGTTCCTTTCAGGTAGCGAAATATTCGTTCAGTCATTTTCCAATGTCGAAACATTGGATTACAAACTTGCCGACTCAGGTAATTCACGGCAAAGCTTATGTCCGGACGAGATATTGTGGACAAATACAGCAAGCTGCCAATTGCTTCTCTGTACATTTTTCCTTTTAATTCTTTGTCATTCGTGTGTTTTTCGGTGATCATTCCAGGCTCCATTGGTGTTGCCACTGGATAGGCTTCAGCAAAACCGAATTTGTCCAGAATTCTCCTTGTGTAACTTAACTGGTTTACAAAGATTCCATTTCTCATTAAACAAATTTCCATACCTAGATAATATAATTTGCCTTGCTTTGGACTCTCACACGTAACTTCAAATTTTCTTGCTAGTTTTAACAATACATCATTTACTTCAATCTCGTCCTTTCCAATTATCAATCCGTCATCCACAAATAATGCAATTAACACAGATTTGGAATTTTTATAGAACAGGCAAGGATCATCATCTGTATCTTCATATTTCAGACTTCTCAAATAACATGTAAACTTTTCGTTCCATGACCTTGGGGCTTGTTTCAATCCATACAAACTCTTCTGCAACTTACAGACCTTCTCCGAACCATCCTCAAAACCCTCTGGTTGAGTTATAAAGATTTCTTCAGTCAACTCGCCATTTAGGAACGCTGTTTTAACATCAAAAGTTTTGATGTAAGTCTCCTCTTTTGCTGCATAACTAAGCAGTAAACGAATACTCGGATAACGTGCAACTGGTGCGAAAGTGTTTGTATAGTCAATTCCATGTTTTTGTTCGTACCCTCTGGCTACTAATCTGGCTTTCATTTGTCCATTTCCTTTTATGCGTAAAACCCATTTACAAGTTAAGGGTTTTCTACCTTCAGGCAACTCAGTTAACGTCCAAGTCTTCATCTGATGCAGTGAATTTATTTCTTCAAGCATTGCACGCTTCCATTGTGGATTTCTTAAAGCTTCTTCGACTGACATATTTTCAACTTCACCGATCAGACCAAAATTTACTTCATAGTCATTATACTTTGGATGAGACTTTATTTTTCTTCTATCTCTTAAGTTTAGACTAGACAGATTTTGACCATCATGGACTTCTTGTTCTTCTTCAGATTCTATACTCTCATAAGTACTGCTGACGCTTCCTGAATCACTCTCCTCCTGTCGATCAACTTTTGGGTTTGTCTTTTCATTTGACTTTAACAATTCTTTTTCTTTATTTTCTTCATCTTGAATTTCATTCAAGCTTAAATTTAATTCAACTGTACTTTCTTTGAGGTTGTATTTTTCCTTAAACAAGACATTGCACGATACCTCAACTTCGCCTTTCTCAGGAATATAAACTCTGAATCCCTGTTCTTCAACATCATATCCTACGAATATACCATAACTACTTTTCTTATCTAACTTCTTACGTTGACATTCAGGACTTAAGACATAACATTCACAGCCGAAGGATTTGAACTGTTTAATATTTGTACGACGACCAAACCACAGATCAGCTGGACTTTTGCCTTTTACCGAGCTTGTACCCGTTTGATTTATTGTGAATACTGAATAGTTTAAAGCCTCTGCCCACAGTTTTATATCTAAGCCTTCTGCGTGTATTTGGGTTCGAGCAGCTTCCACTAGTGTACGCATTTCACGCTCAACTCTACCATTTTGCTCAGGTGTATATGCTGCTGATCTTTGATGAAAAATTCCTAGCCTCTCAAGCATATTTCTACTCTTGGTGTTCTTGATTTCAGTTCCATTATCAGACTTCAATATTTTGACTTGACGATTGAACTGATTTTCAACTAGACTTAAATAGACCTCTAGTTTATTTACAGCTTCGGACTTTTGTTTCAAGAAATAAACTGTTCTAAAGTGACTGTAGTCGTCCTTAAAAATCAAAAAATATTTGGAACCTCCTAAAGAGTATTCATTCATTTCACCAAGATCTACATGAACGACATCGAGACACTCTTTTGCTACTATTAGATTCAGTCTATGCGAGACACGACATTGCTTTCCATAAGCACAACCTTCACATACATATCCGTTCCAATCGTCAATATAGGTTATATTATTTCTTTTTAAAATATCTTTGATATATCCAACATTTTGGTGAGCAAGACGCTCATGCCACACCTTAATCGAGACTGCTGTCAAGCTACATTCCTGTTCTCGACGGACTTTCATGCGAAATAGACCTCCACTCCTTTCAGCAATGAGTACCGTCTTTCCATCTTCCAAAATTTTGGAGGTTTTTGCATCTGCGTGCTGAGTATAGCCCTTATCCAATACAGTGGTTAATGAAAATAAGTTAAATGACAAACTTGGCACAAATAATACTTGACGAAGAGTTATAGGATACCACTTTTCACCATCATAGGCTGACAAATTTACATCACCTGTGCTCACAGCCTTTAGTTCAGTCGAGTCTCCAATTTTGACTAATGTCGTCTCGCTTAGAGATTTTATATTTGTCATCCAATGTAAGTTAGATGTCATATGATGCGTGGCTCCACTGTCTTTGTACCATGAATTTCTATCATCTGGAATACTGTTAATTTCAGCCGAGGACAAATTTATTGAAATGAACGACTTTCCACCTTTCTGTTCTCCTTTGGGACAATCTTTTGCAAAATGACCAGATTCTTGACAGACATTACATTTGTAATGTTTCTTGCAGTAATCAATATATTCCTGACAAGGCTTTCCATAACAAACCGCTTTCTTGTGTCCCTCTTTTCCACATTTAAAACATTTTAACTTACTTGGTTGCTGACTTGATTGATTTGTGTTTGTTTTTCCTGACGAAAAGTGCCTTTTTTCTTGACTGTTCTTATTCTGACCTTTGTTTGCTGGCTTACTTTTACCTTTTGACATCAATGCACTTTCAACACTTGATACCTCTCGACTTTTCATCCTTTGTTCTTCCTGTCGAAGACGTTCAAGTAATTTTGACAGAGATTTCTCCGCCTCTGACAGTGAATCCCAAGCTGAATGAAAGTGACAATACTTATCTGGCAGACAATTTAAGATTTTTGATACAATCCATTCGTCCTTAACTTCTTCACCCATAGCTCGTAATTCTTGTGCTAGTCCGTCAATTTCAAGACAATTTTCGATGACATTTTTTTCTGTATCAAAAACATATCCAAAGAATGTCATACGTAATCCATCTATTGATGATCGTGCCTTACTACCATACAAGGTTTCTAATCTCTCTATCATTTTTGCTGATGATGTACACATAGCAATTTTTAATGCGATTTTCTCATTTACATTTAAGCCAATGATTGTTTGTGCTTCCATATCTTTATTGCACCAATCTACATAAGCTGAGTCAGTTTCAAGTGGTTTTATTGTAATTCCAGTGGCAATATCAAAAAGCTTTTTCAGGCGTAGCAGCAAATTTAGTTTAAACCGCCAGGTAATATAGTTACTCTTGCCAGTGTCTTCCGATACTTCAACTAATTTATCTAAGTTTAATTTCGCATCCATTTTGAGAAATATTATCTTACTTGCACTTACGTATACAGACTTAACACAGACTTTCGTAAGTTTTTGACCTTATCTGCCTTACTGGGCCCATAACCTGTTGAAATTTTCTTTAATAACAGTGGAATTTGCAGATGGTCATAAACAATATGCATTTATTTGAATTTTTGCTCTGTATATAATATCTTATTATGTAATAACACATGGTCTCTTAATTGCTATGAACTTCTTATTTAATAAGTAATAATCAAAAGTTTCACATGCTCTCCATGACAGACTTTTTCTCTCTACTACGCAGTTCACACAGATACACACACACACATTCACACAATACCCATTCACATCTCTCACGACGAAAACCTACTCACTCAACGCCATCCATTTACTTCCAACAAGTATTAAAAAATCTAGTTCCGAAGGAACTTCAATAAAATATACCTGTAAGGAGAATCATAAGTGAAATTAAAATCTATTTTACAACTTTATTTGGTGTCGACGTGTTTTACGCCCTAGAGCAGGGCTCTCCAAGGTCGCTCCCGCGGGAGCTTGGGGTTCTCCCACACTCGTCCGCGTTGTCAGGGATACCGCACGACGCTATCCGCGAAGACGCTTGCCCTGCTAGCCCGTTGTGGCAACTTGCGCAGCGTCGCGCGGTTTCCTTGACAACGGAAGGCACACTGCGCGAAAGAAAGATTAGAAGGGGAAGCTGGCGCGTGAGGGGCCCCTACGCTGGAGAACCCTGCCCTAGAGTGTCCACTAGGGTGGCTCTAACTTTCGACTTTTGAATTTTCCTCGGGGCACCCCCCAGAATGGTTCCAAATAATTAAAAAAAATCCCTGTAAAGTTAGAGCTCAATCGGATAACGGGAAAGGGTGCCCCTGGCCCCTTAAACATTTAAATCATTATTTAACAGCTCGCGAAGTCGACTTTATATAATATCTTCCAAATTATTGATTAAATAAAAAAATATGTCAAACAAAAGTTGTAGCTCCGGACAAGGAGCATCATTTTTGTTGTATTACTTTTTCTCATGCGACAAATGGTTTTCGAAAAAAATCCGAAAAAATAAAAAAAAACTTTTCTATTTTTCAAATTTTGAAAGTTTACATGCTTCTAGAACACTTTTTATTTATGAAGGTGAACAAAAAAAATGGAATTTTTATTTTCGAGGACTATTTTTTAAACATTTAAGAGGGGGCATTTACCGCAATGTGCAAAAAATATAAAAAAATGTTTTTTACTTATTTTCAGTGCTTGATATGTCATGATTGTTTCCTGAAAATTTGGGACCGAAATTAGCAAAAATATCGAAAATATAGACTTTATATTTTCGATATTTTTTTTTTAGCTTTTCGGATTTTTTTCAAAAACCGTTTGGCTCGCGAGAAAAAGTAATACAACATAAAAGATTCTCCTTGTCCGAATCTACAACTTTTGTTTGACATATTTTTTTATTGAATCAATAACTTGGAGGATATTATAAAAAAATCGACTTCGCGAGCTGTTAAAGATATAGACTCTATATTTTCGATATTTTTGCGAATTTCGGTCCCAAACTTTCAGGAAACATTCATGACATATCAAACACTAAAAATAAGCAAAAAAAAATTTTTATCTTTTTTGCATATTTTGGTAAATGCCCTCCTTGTTAATGTTTAAAAAATAGTCCTCGAAAATAAAAATTCCATTTTTTTGTTTACCTTCATAAATAAAAAGTGTTCTAGAAGCATGTAAACTTTCAAAATTTGAAAAATAGAAAAGTTTTTTTTTAGTTTTTCGGATTTTTTTTCGAAATCCGTTTGTCGCAGGAGAAAAAGTAATAGAACAAAAAAGATGCTCCTTGTCCGGATCTACAACTTTTGTTTGGCATATTTTTTTATTTAATCAATAACTTTGACGATGTTATATAAAGTAGACTTCGCGAGCTGTTAAATAATGATTTAAATGTTTAAGGGCCCAGGGGCACCCTTTCCCGTTATCCGATTGAGCTCTAACTTTACAGGGATTTTTTTTTAATTATTTGGAACCATTCTGGGGGGTGCCCCGAAGAAAATCTTGAAAAAAATTTTTACCAAGAGTAAGTTAGTGCCACCCTAGTGTCCACACTGTGTACCAGTGATGAGCAACCCGCGACCCGCGGGCCGCAATTGGCCCGCCTGAACATTGGCATAAATGTTCAAGAATTAAAATTCTTGGATTAGTTATGTTTACGCATTTAACCCCTTAACGCACAGATTTTTTTTCGACGTGTAGGGTCCAAAAAGGCACAATTTTTTTTGCATAAATTGATGTATTTGGGATGTTGTAACTTGTTTTGTACATTGGCTGGGGTGAACGAAGGATTTTTGCCGAAATAGAGCAAAGAAAGCAACACATTCTATTGTAGTTCATGTAATTTAGTTTTTTATAGAGCCATATAACAAAGAGGAATTAAAAATGTGATTTGGTGTGATAAATCTTGAAACAAGGCACGGTACGTAACATTGACAATAACTAGAAGAATAAAAAACAATAGAAACAACAATGAAAACCACAAAATTGAGGTTATAAGAATAAGTACTGTAAGAAAGACGATTATTGAATGCTAGTTACCCAAAGACTGAAGAAACAAATTATAGGAGACGGCAAAAATTATAGATATTATTATTTGTAGAGTATACAATAGATTGTGTTAACACAGCAAACTACAGTAATTCGTCGTTAGTGTCACGTTTTTACCATGCGTTATCATCACGCTCACTATCCCCACCATTTCATGGCATCCTTCAGTCGAGAGTGAGAGAATCCGATATGTGCGAGAGAGAACACAAGAGTCGACGCGAAGTTGTCGTCGGCACGAAATAGTATCCGCATCGCGTTAGTATCACACTGCCAGCCCCGATCGTCGTGATACTAACGAGGCATTACTGTACATGTTTTGCAGTTAGTATAAGATAGTATTGCTTGGGCGCACAGATATTAGCGCCTAAATTAAACAAACCACCAAGCGGCGAACGAATGAACTACATGCCCGTGACTGTCACGGGCATGTTCAGATAGTACGGTTCGGCGTGTCCCGGCTATGTCACGGGCGTGAGCGTTAAGGGGTTAATATTGCGGCCCGCGTAGAGTAGATTTCTACTTGTGGCCCACTTCGGACAAAAGGTTGCTCACCACTGCTGTATACGATTTCGTCGTGATTTGAAGCCAATAATTTATTAAAAACGTCCAAATTATTGTCCGAGGATCCCATAGTGTTTAGTTTGAAAAAAAACTGAGCAGGGACTTTTGTTTGTACTTCACCACCTCGGATCTCCTTTCTCAGGTATAATCAAGAGCGTTAAAGTATACGCGCGAACGAATCGTTCACCAACGGAAGTTTTTATATTTTTATTAGATATGCATGAAAGTACATATTACCAATGGATGTATGAGATTCTCTCAATGAAAATGCCGTACTACTTCGCCAAGAGCTAGGTCTGGCCTACACAAGAAGACTTTTCGCTATCCCTATCATTTCTGCCTCACTCGTGTCCGGTGAAGGCGAGAACGAGATGGAACAAGAGCGAATGAGAGGGACTGAAAGCGAGCGAGGAATGGTACGAGACAGGCGACGCGTTGATATTTTGTCTGGCTCCGTCATTCGGAAGCCTGACACTCCCTCCTCGCCCGCCGCGCAAAGCGTTCCATCTCGCTGCCCCCTTCGGCAAGAAAGAAGCGAGAAACGATAGTCAAAATCTACTTCAAGTTTTGACAGCTTACAGTCAGGTTATAACCTGGAGAGTGTTAAATAAGGTAAGTTTTGCAAGCAAAATGCAGTCTCAAACACAAGGTAAGTTGCCGAAATATGAATTGCGACATGTTTGTATATCATCAAACTGTTTTTTATTTGTATAAATAATATTATTATTACAATTATTTACACACTTTGTAAAAAGAAGTGAGATCCCCATAAAAAATATCAAAAAAGTAAAAAAATACGCCAAGTACACGATAAAATCGAGGACGGAAAGGAGTAAATCACAGAAAAATATAGAAGAAAATATACATTGTAAAAAAAGATGTGAAATCAAATTGAGCTGCAAGTACATAAAGGTGCTTTCCCGCAGCGTACAAAGGCGACACTGTGTAACACAATAAAAGACAAAAAAGATGTCCGCGGCCTGGAAGTCAAATACTCGGCGTGGCCTGGCCAGGTTTTTATTATCAATAATCAATTAAATGGCAATACCAGGGACGCTGGCAGTAATTCGTACATGTAACACTTTTTTACAAATCTCTTTTGTTGCTGTACATATTTTATGAATTTGTTTAAACGCTAAAGTGTTAATTAAGTAATTGTATTAATTGCTTATATCACATATATCGGCAAATAGAATACAGTTTTACACTGTACTTGCAACTGTAAGCTGCGGACCTGGGGTTCTTCCCTACGCCTGGTCACCGTGTGGTCGGTTTGGCGAATACCCTTGACTCGCCGAATGCGCGGCTGAAGACGACGCGACCGTTTTATGATAGGGTAGCTAGAGGCGAGGACTATAAGGTTTAAGCAAACTGTTAAACTGCATACAACAATAAAATATATTTTTAAAGAACTCTGAGCTGTGAAATGTAAATCCACAAACACTAAAAACTAGAATATAAAAAAAATATATAAAAAAAATTATGTTAAACGATTGTATTAAAAATGCATTAAAAACTAAAAATTGACAACTGTAGAAGTTATTTTGGGACCCTCGTCCCCTCTCACGTGAATCACCTCGTACCGATTATTACGTTTAACTTGTGATACCTTATACGGTCCGAGAAACAGCTTCTTAATTTTTAATCCTGTTTTAAATTGTGTTCTTTTTATTAAATCTAGATCGCCCTCTTTATATACCCGCGCTTCCTTACATTTTCTATTGTGTTCGCGTCGATTTTCGTCCTGAATTTTTATGATATTTTGTTTTGCTAAACATCTTAAATTATCTCGTTCCTCTGGATATATTTCCACTACTTCTTGTTCAATAAGTTTTCTAATTTCTAAATCTTCCTTATGTCGTAATCCCGTTCCATTTAAAACTTCGAACGGTGTCGTGCCGATGCTACGCTGAAACGTACTATTGATTCCTTGCTGAACTCTCTTGACGTGCTGATACCATTGTGTGGGATTATTTATGGCCAATTTCGCTAACATTGGAATAATTATCCTATTGATGCGTTCAACTTGTCCATTCCCTCTGGGTACTTCGGTCACTATCGACACATGTTCGATTCTTTCCGACGCACAGTATTCTCTGAATCCCTTCGACGTAAATGCTGCGCCCTTATCAGTTACTATACGCTGTGGATTTCCAAAAGTCTGTTGCTGCCACGTTAATTTGTCTATAACTTCTTTTGTATCTGTACTTCTAGTGGGGTGCAACTATACAAATTTGGAGAAATCATCTACTATCACTAATAAATATTTATACAGTTTATTAGTCTCAGTTATAGGACCCACATGATCCACGTGATAGGTCGTCAATGGTATATCTCCTTTGGGAATTGGTCGTAATTCGCCTTCTTTCTTTCCTTTCTTCTTTTCTGCCAATAAACATGATAGTAGTATGTCTAAGCGGGTTCTAACTCAGGTCCTCTGAGGGGAGCGCGGAGGCGGGGGGAAGTGAGGGCGCGCGGGGGAGTGCGGCGGAGGGAAACATGGGCGCGGGGCCCGCGCGGAGTGGAAGACGGGTTCCGCGCACGAGCCGCGGAGTGGGGGAAGCCGCGATCGTGGAGGAGATCACTCCGGGCCGAGCCGCCGTGGGGACCTCTCCAGACCGGACCCACCGTCGGAAATTTTTCAGAGGGGGAATGACACCCGAAAAATCTTTTTGGCCCACACCTAAAATTTTTTCAGAGGGAGGGGACGACCCCCAAATATTTTTCCAAACCATTATGTGATGGAATTGTTTAATACTTTATCAGAAATTGTTTCGGACAATGTCGGGAAAGATCGACGTTTTCACACCGCGTCGTCGGGGACGGAAAGAGACAGAGCATTACTTTAAAGCTAAAATTCTAGGGAGGGAAAGAGACAACAGTACATAGAAAAGTAGGATGCCTTTGTTCTCCACCTGCATTTTCGCTGACCATCCCATTCCTCTTGCACTTATCTTCTTCACTGGCCATCCTCTCCTTATTCACACGCGTCTTCTTTCCCTTCTTCTTTGACACATCATTCAGCTAGACCACATCACTTTGAACGGGTATTGAACGGTTTTGAACGGCTTTGAACGCGAATCGAACGGCTTTGAACGCGAATCGAACGGGTATTGAACGGGTATCGAACGGGTAATGAACGGTTTTGAACGCGAATCGAACGGGTATTGAACGGGTATTGAACGGTTTTGGACGGCTTTGAACGTGAATCAAGCGGGTATCGAACGGCTTTGAACGGTTTCCACATAATAATTACAACTATCGTCTTAATCTAGCGTACATGCAGGAGGTTGGGGAGGGTGAAGAAAAAAAAACATTTATGTATTGAAAATTGATTATATTTTATTTAAGCATTTCTTTCTGGCGTTTAGACCACCAGTTGAATGTTTTCCGTGTCTGCCACATCGCAGAGTATCAACTACATTTAGCTTATTTAGAGATTTGATATCCTCGTATTCAATGTCCAGCGTCTCGATGATCACGTCCGCTCTCGTATTGTCATCCAGGGAATCCGCAAGCCAGTCGCGTTTCTGCAGCCCTTTGACGTATACTATATGGGATGCGTCATCTTCTTCGTCGATCGCATCAGCTACAGCTTTCGTAATTAGCTGTTTAGCCATACTGTACGGAACGTCTCCATCGTCCCACCGTAGTCCGTGATGTTTTGCCGCCAACCATCGAATGCTTGATTTGTCGGATTTTGTAAGAAGAAATTGTGGCATAGGACTCCCCAAAATATAGTGCGAGAGAATTGTTCCCTCGCGTAGGACAGCGACTTCCTTCGCGATAAATCTTCCATCGACGATGAACCCTTGCAGGTCAACGAATGTTGGTACAGCCATAATCGGTACAATCTAGAGGTCCGTTCGTTTCCGAGACAGACGAGAGAATGCAGTCTTTCTCGTAAAGCATCTCGATTTTCACGAAGAAATTTATGCGAATTTGGCACAGAAGAGGGTGGGCAAGTACGGGCACCACGATTATCAGTGGATTGTATTCAACCACCCGATCGTGCAGAATCAGATAGTAGGCTGTAGTATTTGCCGGCACATTCTCTTTACACTCGAATTCTATGCGCACGTCCACGGTGCCATTCTTGATCGACTCATTTTGTCGCGAGCAATCAATCACCACGATGGGGCCAAATTGTAAATATTCAGTCACCGTGAATAATGCCTCGTTGCAACTATGACCGTAATACGATTTACCGAATTGCGTATACATGTGATACAAGATGGCATGCTTATTCTTGCCAAAGTCCAAGTTCATGTCATCGTATGGGTAAAATTCCGAGTTGAGAAAAAGTTTTACATTGGTCAATTTACAGTTGTTGAACTTAGTAACGTCTTCGCTCATCACATTCCTTCGACCAGTCTGTAGAGCAAGGATCACGCATCGCGGCTTCTCCAGCTGTGCAGATGCCTTCACGGCCCACGAATGCTTGGTTGTGATCTGTAAGAGAGGATACTCATACAGATCCCACGATTGAAAGCAAATGCTCAGGTTTTGCCCACTTTCCAAAGTACGTAGCAACGATAGCTTATTAATGTCGTTCAGCGTCACATGAGGCATCCGCCATTGTAGTTTACGTAATTCAATTTCTGGTTCCAACATCGGTGATCCTATCAGAGCATTGTTGTCGTTGCGCGATCGTATTAAAATCAATTCGTGACGCGCATTAATAATCATGTGTTTATAGTCCTCGCAAAATCCAAGCAAATAATTGAGTGGGATGCAAAAATTGAAATGATTTTCACTATTAGCCCATCGCATCGTTTCAAGCCCCATCCGGCATTTTCCATATTTTTGTCTTCGTCAGATGTCAGCGCTACATAGTTTTTAAACGTGCAAGTTATTCCAACGTTTCTGTTGCGATCAATCTCCACGCCCTTCAACTCATATCGAATCTCATTGAATAAGAACGCCACACAATTATTTCCCAACATCACCGCTAACACATCATTTGGCTTATTTATCGTCAATTTCCCCTCCACATAGAGGAATCTTTCGCACGGCAATGTGTAGAAATCCTGCTGCTGTATCGGTATTCTTATCTCATCGCTGTATCCAAACGTTGTGTTAACGTATGGGTTGTACGTGTGAGTCTCGAGCTTGACGATGCGATCATCAAACGTCGGCTTCCGTCCAATGTTTAGAATATCAACCATTTTTCTTCAACTTAAATGCGTACAATGAATCCCAAAGATTTAAAAAATGCAATGTTCGCAGCACTGAGCCTCTTCTTTTCGGCGTGATGAGAGCTGTTGCAGTTGTTGGTGTTGTAAACAATTTCACTTGGAAGAAACAGGTTTCTGGAGTCGTTCAATACAAGCATCTCTTTCGTTCACACCACACGTATTATCCTCGTCGTCGTCGTACGTGCAGTCTGATGGTAATCTCTTCACCTCGAAAATCGAGCAACCGTCCGTCTTGATCCACAACGTGTATCGTCAGATCCGTAATGACCCGTGCGGTGATTGGAAAGTAAATGATCTGCGTGGGCGTTTCCGATATCTTATATCCTGGTGGAACTCTCGGAGAAAATTCATGTATCGTATGTATACGCCTCCCATTGTGGTACGCGCCAGCGGTCACGCTACATTCTATGCGAATAATGTTCACATTCATGATATTAATTGGATCGTCCGATTCGTGCCATCGTCCTGGTTCTAACACCCGATTCGTCGAGAATCCCAATAGCGATCCAATGTTATTGGGCTTTGTAAAGTCTACGGCGAACCGGCAGTACAGCTCGCTTTTCATGGTGTTGTTGTTGGGACGCAACACTATAGGATACACATCGTTGTCACCGTCATCGTTGCCGCTAAGCTAATCCCTCTAGCTAATCGTTTTGCAAGATGAGTTCCTGGACCACAAAACTGGTATCCCGGAATGTGTAATTCGATTGGTAGCGCGTTTATATTAAAACTGTCGTCGGTGACATTCCCTACAGTTTTTAATCAATGGTGCTGGACCGTCGATATGCGTTCGCTGCCAAGGGCGATTATAATGTTCCAAGCACCGGCGATACTGTCGAACCTCGAAATCGGCTTTTATATGCTCGGGGAGCCTGTCCCACAACTGATCAATGTGTCTGCCAAACTCTCGCAGTAGAATAATCTTTGGTATATATTTCAACTGCTCAGAGGTTAGGTCTCGAATATTGTAATTATCCGACAGGATCGGAAGCATTTTGAATACTGAACCGCCGTGTTTCGGCGCGGACCTATAAATAGGGCGCATCACAGCCTCGACATATCAAAATCATTTTTCACGGTACGCGGGGACGATGCGATTCGTGCGACAACCTGTAACGATACGCGTGACAAATTTTGACGATAAATCGCAAATGATGTCGTCGAAAACAGGACGCAGGCATGGTAGCATGCTACCAAACACTATCCGCTGCGTCATTTGTGGTCCATCAAATTGTGGAAAAACCAACGTGCTGGTCAGTTTGTTGGAAAGTCCTCACGGCGTCCGCTTCGAGAACGTGTACGTGTATTCCAACGAATACGTGTGCGCCAACGATATGCACTGTATGCATCGAGATGCCGATCAAAAAATTTGGTGTATCACTCGAGAAGAGTGGAGCACCTAGAATGGACTATTACAAATGGAGCGGTTTGGTTCGAAATTACATGCAAGATAACGCCCTTTGCGTGGCTGGTGCCGACTTTGATGCGAAATCACGCAAGATACGACGCGTAGCTCAGCCTGTGGCCGACACCGATGTAGTCAATAAACTATACGTGGAAAAGAGCATTAAACTTTTGAGAGAGCAGCAGGAAGAATTAGAGAGGAAGCTGATCGTGTTTCAAAGAGATATGCTGACGTTGCAAGACAGCGTTCAAAAGATATCACAGGCATTGAATTGTATCTCGCAACCCGACAGCGAAATTCATAAAGTTAAAGAGGCTATAACCGCTTTTGCTACGGAGCAGCAACTTGTCCAGAATTTCCTCGGACCGATGAGAAGCACATAATGCACGTACCCGATAATTATCGCATCATTCGTGTTCGAGACACCTCTGCGATCAAACATGCAGCCATTATCGAAATCCAAGAGTAAAGAAGAAAACCATGGTCACAAGAAGCTACAACTCGTTGCGGAATTGCACGCTCCAGCTCGAAGATATTTCCCGCGGAGGCGCGTCATAGTGCACGGACACGACGATCTGTGGCAAGCTGACATTGTAGAAATGCGTCCATACTCGCGATTCAACCAGGGTCACCACTACATACTCACCGTCATCGATGTGTTGAGCAAGTATGCATGGGCGTTGCCGCTCAAGACTAAAAGTGGCGCTGAGGTGACTAAAGCGTTTGCAAAGATATTTAGAGATCGATATCCGAAAAATTTGCAAACCGATCAAGGAAAAGAATTTTACAACACCGATATGCAGAAACTCTTGACAAAGCACGACATTAATTCGACGTATTCGGTGATGACGGCCTCTGTCGTAGAACGTTTCAATCGAACTTTGAAGAACAACATGTGGAAATTGTTTACGCTCAATGGGACCTATAGATGGACCGATGCCCTACCGCGTCTGCTTGCAGAGTATAACGCACGAAAACATAGAACCATCGGAATGCGTCCTTGCGATGTTACCCCTGCGATCGCCGACAGGCTGCTAGCCACCGTATACAGCAACATATAAATCGCTGCTCCAGCGAGATTCAAATTGGGCGAGTTTGTGCGCGTGAGCAAATTTAAAACCATCTTCGATAAAGGCTATACGCCAAATTGGACAACGGAGGTGTTCAAAATAGCCAAAGTACAGGCAACTAATCCTGCAACATATCTGCTCGTCGATTCCTGTGGAAAACCCGTTGCTGGAGGATTCTATGAACACGAGCTGCAACGCGTCACCGATCCTGATGTGTATCTAGTGGAAAAAGTGTTGCGTAGAAAGGGGGATAAGGTGTACGTCAAGTGGCTGGGGTTTGATAAATCGCACAATTCTTGGATAAATAAAAATAATGTATTGTAAATTAATAATACATGGCTCAATAAATACAATGATACATATACATGTGTGAACAATTTTTATTTTTTTTTACACATTAATTCCACTATTTATATGAACGAGTTAATAAATATAATAATAATTTATTTAACATTTTGCTGCAAGCGACGTCAATAATATCATTGAAAGGCACATGCCAACAGTTCGCAAACAACCAGAGATTTATCATCGAAATATTCTCATTATATGCTTTTCAACATCGCCTTTATGAAACTATACATCATGTCGATGTGAAGTTTTCAAATTTTGCGACCGTTGTGATAGCTGTCATAGACTCTGGACGGAGTCAGAGGCCTCGTTCACACGAAGAGAGCATCATCAAGTTCAAATTTCTTTTTTTACAACAGAATTTTTATATTACGCAATAATTCCACTATTTATAATAAATACAATAAATTCTATACATTTGCAAACAATTTTATATTACGCAATAATTCTACTATTTATAATAAATACAATAATTTCTGTTTTACAATGGGATATTATAATGTCCCCTGGGCAGAGTGTCGGTCGAATCGGGTATGATATGCCGCTTGTCGTCATACGGACTTAGAGCGATTTTGGATTCCGAAATAGTGTACACTTTATGCAATTTAGACCGTATGCATAATTGTCTGCGAACCATTTCGATCTCCCTTTGCAAAAACTGCGCGTAGTCGTCGAAAGTTAGCGTTCTGGCTATGACGTTGGTCTTGACGCCTTTTGCCTTTTTCGTATCTTTTTTGCCGTCTACGCGAAGTGCATACATTTTCGCTCTAAGACCTACGAATTCGGTCATTATCACACCGTTATTTTCGTCCTTCATCAGTCCTGGATCCTTCTTATTTACGCGCGGCATATTATATGCATTGTCGATAGGATAATCGCTTGTGTCGAATCTACCGATATTGTGTTTCATGGTCTCGTAGATATCATCACATTGAATGTGATAAATGAGGCTATCTGTGTCGGTGTATAGAATTTTACAATTTGGTCCGTGCTTTGGCAACATGTACTCGTGGTGAAATTCGTACAAACAAATTTTTGATATGTCTAGAATGCACATACCCACGTATATCGGTTTGTTGAATTTCACCTCGAGTTTTCGCAATTCAACAGCTATTAAATTTTCCGAAAAAACACTTCTGCTGTGGAAATTCGGTTTCGCGATCATTGCCTCCGCGCCATATCGCCCTTCCCAATGAGTCAAAAGTTTTACGTCCACGTGATTTCGCACATTTTCCATAGTTTTACCGAATACCGCGTTGTTCATCAATTTGTATAAATTTTTTTCAAAGCCTGTTCTAAACCGTGCATTGAGTTCGATGTAATCGCGGAGCCAGGGAGATTGAGCGAATTGAAGCACGCGGTGTATCTTTGTAATACGAAGACCGTGACGCGTGCACTGCTGCAGGTTGCGATAATGGATAACGTAACGCTGCTTATCATATACCGTCGCGAGTAACTTGTCCTGCCTGCTGTCCGGTGGTTTGGCACGCGTCGGGCAGAACGGTAGATCGGCATGAGCGTTGTGCAGATGTTGTGGATATTCCAGATCTACCTCGAGAATGTATCCCGTGGGTGAATTGACGCGGATTGACGACACGTCAAACTTTGCAACATCTTCGACCCATTGAAATTTAGCGTATGATAGGGGCTGACACATTGCCCACCCATACAAATTATTCACATCAAAGTACATCAAGTATGATGACTCTTCCGATGCGTTGTAAGATGGCATGTACTTGTTATTGGCATATGCATATCTTCCTGAAGATTGGCTTAAACCCCCACGTATACCGCGTTCGATAAACATGACCATATCGACGTCGGTGAGCAATTCGAATGTAATTTTGGTATGTTTTAGCATTGCATCCCATGTGAAAGCAGGTAGAGTATAATAATGTGCCGAATCTAGTCCATAACTCTTGATACAACTTTCGCGAAAATTTTCAAAAATATCTGCCAATAACAAGACATCTGTTTTCAAATACAAGTCGCTGTATTCGCCAAAAGTTCTAATCCCGAAACACTGCCAGATAGTCTCGGCATGCGCGTAATCGCTCTCGGATACAGTCTCACCCGTTAACGAACTGTAGAATGACTCGCGCGGTGGTAAGCATGGATCCTGCAGCTTGCTCGCGCAATCAAGGTATTCGTACGGAAAGACACCCTTTCGCGTCAATAAATTGAAATCGTTGGTGGATAATGTTTCAAATTTGGATCGTAAAATTGTTAACTGATCTGTGCTGAGAAAATATGCTAATTTGCCGAGACTGGTATTGAGAAATTTGTATGAATCGATGAATCGTAATTTAATATTATTTCGCGAGTCTGATTCAGCCGTATCTTCAACATTTTTTGTGAAAGAAATATACTTTTCTTTAGTTATAGGCAATACATCAACGTGACCTTCGAAAACGGTAGCTATTTCCTCGATAATGAAATGCGAATCGTAGCCGGATAAATTATGGAAAACTATGGGGATGTAAAACGCATTTTTATAATTTAAATTGCACTCCGAATGTGCTGGGCCTCTAAACCGTCCGGATAGATGACAATGATCGCGAACTCGTACATCGTCAACCTTGAATGATTCTTCGCAAATATGACAGTGTGTTGCATTGTGAAATGTCGTCAACTGTTCAGGAGTTAAATCCAGCATGGGAACATTACTGGTCAATATAGGTTTGGTGAAGTTTGCAAATTTTTTCAGTTCGTATACGAACCATGAAACACAATCCGCGTCGCGGCAACATCGATACGTCGATAGTGATGTATCATACGAGCAATGCATATAATAGGCTATACTATGAACTTTATGGTGCTGATACGTGTGTAATTTGCTATCATCAATTTAGTGGCTGTCCTCTGTTTTTTCAATGATGCACTCCAGATCTGCGTACACCACGAAGGGGAGCCGCTCCTTCATGCAGTGGTTCTCAAAGCTGAGGAAATTTTTTCCTTCGCTGGGCAGCAGGATGGCACAGTCATTCATCTGCCCACAGTCCACTGCATGCGCTTCCAACTTCTCGACCGATCCGAAATAGTGCATACATCTACAAAAACACAAATTTTTTTTATTTAATTGTTTCGCGAGACATTTCAACATTTCACAAGTTTTCTATACGTACCGATCACAGATGAATTACTTTGCTTTGTTTTTGCTCAGCTGGGCGCTCACCAGCCGGGACAGGTTCTTGATGCATGCAAAATGCCCTACATCGCCGTGCTCATGATTCGGCGTGTAGAGCAGGTTGACATGTCGATCCCTCTTTTGGCTGGTGAGACGCAGCGGAAAGACCTTCGATCCATTCTCCGCCTCGAAGCTGTACATGTTGACGGAGATGTTGTTCTGCCGCTCAAACTTCCCAATTTGCTCCAGGGACATAGGGAACTCAATGCCCTGGAGATTTAATACGGAAGCATAGTGCTGGTATGAACTTGGGCGCGCGGTGTATCGTTCGGCGGGATGGAGAGCGGCGACCACTGACCACGCGAAACACGCATTGTCCGGGGATTGCACACTAATTGTTGCTTTCTTTAGCACCGATTCCCGCGGCAACTTGATGTGGCATCCCGCGCGCAGCGGATTGTACTTATTAACATTGACGGTCAGGTTGAGGATTCGCGTCAATGCCCATCCGCTGTCGCGTTCCTGGAACTCTTCCAGCGATGCCAGGGTGGGTTCGATGACGCATTGTTGGTACCGCTCCTGCAGATCGGATGTGCCGAAGAGTTCACAGTTTCGGGTATTAATGCTTTTACAAGCATACTTGTCACCCGCCACAAATTCGCCGTTAAATACAGTGTTGACTTTGAGGTTTCGACGTTTACTCAAAGCGCCCCGCACATGCTCCAGCACGATGTTCCCCGCATCCTGAAGGAAGTTGCGCGTTTCGATATAGTTTGAATTTAGCACTGCACCAGTTAACACGCGTCTATCGAACGCAGTGTCTATCACGCGCCACAAAAGTCCCGTGCTAGAATGTCCTGCACCTTCGCGCATGAAACGTCCGCGCAACGAATGTTTCAGTCCTTCGAGCCTCGCGATTCGAGCAACCAACGATTGTTGAACACCGATTGATAATCGCGGGCGTTTTATGCGGCTCTGTTCTTCCAAAGATTCAATACACTCGTTGCACCGTTCTCCCCACGCGAGGTACTCTTCCCGGGAAATCAATCGTGCAGATTGATTCAACAATTGGCGTTCTACTTGCGCGAATTCTGCCATTGTCGTAAATGCAGTGTGTTTTGGCCTCGCAACACGTTGCAACGATTTGAGGCTTTGTGCAGTTTACGGCACGCTTTTATATCCTCATCATGATTTGGTATCTCTGTCTAACTCTTTCGGTGTAGTCCCTCCCTCGAATGCATTAGTTTCTGCTGATACAGCATAATTCTTTCTATGATTCACGCGTATGACGAATTAGCGCGCGAGATCATCCGACACAGTTTCTGCTGATTCTGCATAATTCTAAGATTCGACGTTCCCAAAAGTATCATATTACATTCGAGACTTTTATGCATGATTTGCTACCTCTGTCTTACTCTTTTGGCATACCCCTTCCCTCGAATGCATTGCACGCAAAAAAAAATGGCGATCAGTTCTATGCAGTTTCTGTGGATGCAGCATAATTCTTTCCACGATTCACACGTATGACGAATTAGTGCGCGAGATCGTAAAATTAAGTGGTGAGGAAAGGAGGAGGAAAACGAGCAAGTTACAATCATTGATACAATATACTCTTGCACATTGAAGTGTACGTGTATGTGAATTTGCATAAAAGCGACGTTGGTCAGACCTGTGAACTTCATTACACCACGTTCGCTCGAGTGCTAAAGAGTATCGTTTGCGTTAACTTCTCCACCGATCAGTATAATCGTACATAGCGCATATCAAGATGTACAAACGTAGCTTCAACGATTCATCCTACGCAACCGCCATCAATGGTGATTACCCCAATAAACGCCAGCAACAGGAACATCTTCATCAACGTATTAATTTCGTGTGCATGTTTCTTACAGTTCTGGATTCGCAACATCGAAACCAACAATCGTACGGATCCTGGGACGTGATTATCCGTTGACCGCAACAGCGTATAAACGGCTCATGATGGGAATTCGCATTGGTATGGATTCGTGCCACGTCGAGATCGCCATAGTCGACATTAAAGGTGGCGAGTTGAGCTTCTCAATGTCTACGTGGAAGCTCCTACTGCAAAATGGGGCTGACATTCTTAAAAAATTACGCGACAACGTAACAACACCGCAGACGAACATCGAAATTGATCATTTGCGAATCGAATTCACGCGCATGCACAATGATCAATTCGTCAAAATCACAGATAATCGTGTTATCTTATACATGACAGAAGTTACGATTGCGAAAACTGCTCGCGTATGAACATTGCATCGATCATATGTTCACATCGTTGACCGAAAATATGTACGCTGTAGCCAGTAAATATGCAATCTTCGTAGAAGTGCTAGGTAGCGCTACCGCACCAACAGATTATGTAAAATTAATTTCCGAAAGCGAACACTTCGAACAGCACTCTTTGATTGATTGTGAATTGTTGGCGTTAGGATTACAGTCTATGCTGCATGATGTAAACCACGTGCCACTATAGCACGCGTATATGTTTTTTTAATAATAAATGTATGATTTTCAAATCAATACTTGTAACGATTCATTTTTATAATATCCTTTCCGACATATTTCTCTGCGTTGGGAAAAAAAATTTCTGCTGATGTCGCATAATTCTACTTCGTTCTTCACGCTACCAAATGACGTCACCCTGCCCGGCCGCTCCAGAGGATTCGAGTTACACGCGATCGCGCGAGACGCTGCGACGCTTTAAAAAAATTGTTATCTATGGAATGCATGCTATTGTACCACCAAGTATTGCTGTCTCTCTCTCTCCTCCGAATTTAGCTTTAAAGTAATGCTCTATCTCTTTCCCTCCTGCGAATTTTAGCTTTTAAAAATATTGTTCTGTCTCTTTCCCTCGAATACGTTGCATGTAAAAAAGCCGATCTTTCCCGACATTGCCAGATAAAAAATAAATTATTACGCTCGGCATATATACCATTCATTAAAGACTAATGTTAGAGAGCCGACGTTGGGGGAGTTGGTTAGGCGACTGACTCGTACCGCGGAGGTCTTGGGTTCGAGCCCTATCGCCCCGAGATTCTGTTTTTTCATTTATATTAATATCTTAAAATAATATTTCCTTCCTTACCGACAGTCTGTACCACGCTCCAAAGTAGCAATTCACCCGCGGTTCTTCCTCGATGCTGTATCGGTTCGATATTGATTCGGTTATCGATTGATTCGATCGATATCCAGATCTCGCGCTTATACCCCCCCCCCCACACTCCGCCATCTCTATGACGTCATCCGCCGCGGTCCGCCCCGCCCGCCCGCTGCGATGGATTTCCTGTGACCTTGGAACTCAAATTTGGATTTCAAGGTCGGGGGAGGAGTGGGGGAAATGGCCTTCAAACTCAAATTTGCGTTGGAATCGGCCTAGCCTTACTACTTCCCACTCCGCGGCTCGTGCGCGCGCAACCTGTCTTCCACTCCCCGCAGGCCCCGCGCCCATGTTTCCCTCCGCCGCACTCCCCCGCGCGCCATCACTTCCGCCCGCCCCCGCGCTCCCCTCAGAGGACCTGAGTTAGAACCCGCTTAGACATACTACTCATGATACACAGCAGCTAATAAACTTCTGCACCTTTTCCTCCAAACTTGGTATATAATAATCTTTCTTCAGTTCTTCTGTCATTTTTTCTAACACCGAAGTGTCCATTTTCGTGGGTTCTTCTAATTATCTCCGTCTGTAAACTTGTAATCGTTGTTGGTTGCGAGACGATTATCAGTGGTACGAGGAAGGAGTTAGATTGCCGACTCAATCGGTCTGTCCGGTTTCGGCGAATGAGTGAAGTTGTGGTTAACAAGTAACAATGTTTATTCTGGAAATTGTCTATGTACAAGTGCTTCCGGTCGCGGCGAAGGAGCTACGGGGCTCGTGACCGATCGAATCGACGCAACTGTCGGCGAGCGGTCAGGAACTAAGGTCGATATCATATATATTGGCCGGTGAGTTTCGTGAGGGGTATTCTCCCACCACACAGTTTGCCTGCCTCGTTGCTCCTTTTCTCAACGTTTTCTGACTCGCTCTCGCCTTCGCAGAATAAGAGGAGAGCCAGAAGTGGTGGGGATTGTGCCAAGCTTCTGGGGTGTAGGCCAAACCGAGCTGTCAACGTAGAAATACACACATCAGAATAGGTGTGCGTTAACTACGAAAAAATTCAGGACCTTTATTGGTCAGAACATTGATAATTTCTCGATACCTTCATCTCGTATTGGTCTACGCATTGCTTCGTAACGTACACAACTATTACGATAAGAATAAATAACAGCCAAACGGCTAGGTTCAGGCGGAGTCGAGCAGCGTTCCCGTGACCCCACCATATCCTGCGAGGGCCACGCAACTCCAACAGACAAATTCACGATCGTCAGATGGTGGCGGCTGATTTCATCTCGATCGCTGCTCGCGAAACGAAACTCACCGGCCAATATATTTGATACCGACCTTAGGATGCGGAGTTGTGTAACGTTCTGCTCGGAATGGTCTTAAGAGGCACGTTCGTTCGAGAGTCGTATAACAGAGTTTCAGAGTGCAGTTGGGTTTCGGTCTAATGGGCGTGAAGACACCTCTCTGACGTAGGCGGGGCGCAAGATAAATCTCGGCCTATTTCGGACTGAGGCTGGTAACGGTACAGTCGGGGCGATGGCCGACACTGACACACCTCGGGGTTTTCAAAAAGCGGGCGTCTTGCTTGTTTGCGTGAGGCGGTATAGCGACATGCACAAGAGCGGCCGCGGCGCGAACTAGGCCCGTTATCTCGGCTCCGCGCGTTCGCACGGCTCGTGACGTAACTTCGTCACAAACTTGTGGGAAGAACCAAAACTTCCTGTTCTCCATTTTTTTTCATTAGAATGTTGTTTTTCACAAAATAATCTTCATATGGTTCATTTCTCAAAATTTGCTTAATTACCTTGAGTCGTTCGTTGCTCTTTGTATCAGTGCCGTTAGCGGTTAGGCTGTCTTCAATAATGATTACAGGATACCGACTGAGAGCATCAGCATACTTTAAACCCTCGCCAGAGCGGTGCTCAATCTCATACGAGGACTCTTCTAACTTTATCGTCCAACGTGTTATTTTTGGTCACAACTTCTGCTTCTTCAACGTTTTTTGAACGGCCTCGCAATCCGTAACTATTTTGAAATTTAATCCAAGCAAATATACCCTGAATTTCTTGATTGCTGTAATAATCGCGAGAATCTCCAGTTCATATGAATGCAATTTCTTTTCACTGTCTGAAGTTTTGCGGCTCATAAAATAAACTGCGTGAAAATTTTTTTCGTGCTCCGACTTCTGCAGTAAAACAGCTCCATATCCTTCTTTGCTTGCATCTGTATGGAGTTCGGTGATCGCACTTGGATCGTATATCTTCAACACCGGCTCTTTTGATAATATATTTTTTAACACACGAAAGGCATGATCTTCATTTTGACCGAAACTGAAAACTCGACCAGTTTTTAATAAATCCGTTAGCGGTTGTGCGATCTTAGCGTAATCTTTTACAAACTTCAGAAAAGACCCGGTAAGCCTAAGGAAACTCTGTATGTCTCGCTTCGACATAGGCACCGGGAAACGCTGAACCGCTTTAATTTTTTCTGGCGAAGGATAGATATGCCCGTTTTCTATCTCATGCCCAAGAAACTCGATTCGTTTATTAAGAAATTTACATTCCTTCCAATTAACTTGCAACCCGTTCCGATTTGCCACATCTAACGTTTTCTCTAGTTTCGCATACGCGTCGTCTTCGTCAACACCCGGAATAATGACATCGTCTACATACATAAATACAACTTTTTCTCGAATTAAATCCTGAAACACCTCATTAATGAATCGTACAAAGCTGGCTGGACTGTTACAAACTCCGAGCCGTGTCTTGTTAAATTCATACTGTCCGAACGGCGTAACAAATGCCGTAAATTTCTGACACTCTTCGGCAACTGGATCGTGGAAAACCCCGCTTTTTAAATCCAAGACTGAAAAAACACGCGCGCCTGCCAACTCATCAATACAGTCGTCAATCAACGGCATTGGGAACCGATCCTTAAGGGGGTATACCCGTTTGAACCCTCGGAAAATGTATACATTTTGTGGATTTTTTTACAAGTCAACGGTTTGATGCAGATTTCCCGTTTTTTACTATCTTTACATAGTATTATGAACTACTAAAAAAAAAAGTTTCAGTTAAAAGACTATTGGTTTTGGGAAGTTATGCATACACATCCGAAAGTCTTTCGATTTTAGACGGCTAAACGGTGGCCCTGAAAACACCTGTATGTCCTGTCTGAAATCAAAAACCATAACATTTTCTTATAAAGTATGTCAATAGCTATCGTCCAACGTAGCCGATTTTGAAAATTTTGAAAAATAAAGAAATGGTGAGAGATCAAAGGTAAAGTTAAATTTTTCTAAGAGGAAAATTCACCTTTTTCTTTATAAATAATAAACGGGGAATCGGAATAAAAAAAGCCTTCGTTGGACGATGTAGAATCTTATTATGATTCTGCATGCAAAATTGGAAGTGAATTGGTTGAACGTAGCGCGAGTTTTTAGGGCCACCGTTTAACCGTCTAAAATCGAAAGACTTTCGGATGTGTATGCATAACTTCCCAAAACCAATAGTTTTTTAACTGAAACTTTTTTTTTTAGTAGTTCATAATACTATGTAAAGATAGTAAAAAAACGGGAAATCTGCATCAAACCGTTTACTTGTAAAAAAAGCCACATGATGTATACATTTTCCGAGGGTTCAAACGGGTATACCCCCTTAACAATTATTTTATTTAGTTGTCTAAAGTGTATGCATACTCTATCCGATCCATCCTTTTTAGGAACTATCACTACTGAACTAGTATATTCGCTTCTACTAGGACGAATAATGCCGTCTCCCAACCATTCCTTAACCTGTTTCTTTAATATCTCTTTTTCCTTCGGCGCCAGTCTTCTAGGCCGCTGCCAGACCACCTCGTTATTTGTTAATACAATTTTGGTTGTAACACTTGTTGATACCTGTTTGGCCGAAGTGTACACTTGTATGAGTTTTACCAATTTAGCCTTGTAAGACTCGACCGCGTCAATTTCACGGAACACACTGTCTTGTATCAACATTAGGCGCGCCACGAACTCGTACCCTTCGCGAGTGTTTACATCTTCTATGCACTGTCTTGCTTTTTTTAAAGCTTCGACGTCTTTGCTGTCGGTCCGTCCTGTATACCGCGTTTGTCGTTATTATTCTTAGTTTCCAACATGTCCCCTGTCTCATAACTGCACCGTTCACTCACTGGCATCACTTTTAATACAATCTTACCTCCCCGAATATGTACATCTACGTCTTTCAATAGTTCCTCGCCCAACAAAATTGTCGCGCTCATTACGTTCGCCGGAACGACAAATAACTCAATATTCAAGAATTGACCGTCAATCTTTAAATTTAACCGTACCTTCCCTAGCGGAACAATTATAGCGTTACCAAATCCTGTAAATACCCGTCTCGTTCCACACAGCGTCGGCGCGCCGATCTGAACATATACATCTGGTCGGATCAAATTTACATCGCTACCCGTATCTATGAATGCGCAGAACTGTGTTTCGCCAATTTCCACCGGAATTGTCTTATTTTTTATACTCATTACACAATTAACTTTCGCTGTTTCTGATAACTTCGACTTGTCTTTGGTACAATCGATCGCTCGATAACCAAATTCGTTACATGCAATACACTTCGGAACCTTATCTTTGGGTGCGTTCCGATTTACGCAGTGAGTGCAGAGATCGCAGCGCAGTCGCTGCGCGCATTCATATCGTTCCGTTTCGTTACTGCGGTTCATGCGTTCTTGAAATTTGAAAATGCCACTGTGGAGAAAGAAACGTTGTTTACAATAACCACGATACTGTTAAATAATAGTAATGTAGCATGCAGAAAAGGAGGATTGAGAAACGCTGACCGCCGAGACGTTTCGCGAACACGCTTGTAGGCTGCCCGAGAGGAGAGGCGTGCAGGCGCGGGACCGCGTCTCGCGAGACTAGCGCTTGCCGACACGTTTGTTCATTTCTGCGGCCGCGGATAGCAATGATTGGGTATAAATTAGAGGCCCGCAAAGGCATTTTCCTCTTCGCCGTTCCGAGAGAGAGGACGAGGTACGACCAACGGCCGCTCTCGGACAGCTTAGGGACTCCGGCAGGAGAGTTTAGCGATAATACCTGGACGCCTGCTGGAGGAACTAGAGTCTGTTCCTGGACGCTCGACCTATGTGGAGAGTACAGCGATAATACCTGGACGCCAATCGAACGGGATAGTACAGAATGAACTCCTGGACGCCTCATTAGAATAGAGAGGAGAGTACGGGAAAATATTCTCGGACGCCCGTTCGGTATGGAGAGTACAGCGATAATACCTGGACGCCAACCGAACGGGAGAGTAGAGAGTAACTCCTGGACGCCTCAGTAGAGTAGAATCCTTAGAGTACAACGTTCCTTTCTTAAATACCCGATCGTTGAGAGAGGAGAGTACGGGAGGATATTCCTGGACGCCTGTTCGAAATGGAGAGTTCGGCGACAATACCTGGACGGCAATCGAACGGGAGAGTACAGAGTGCCTCCTGGACGCCTCATTAGATTAAAATCAAGTGCCGTCTGCACATTGCACAATAGAATTGTATAAACTCAGCAAGACGTAATGTCTGATTTTACGAAATTTGTAGCCCCTTCCTATCAACCACATCATGTATTCCCACCTAATCCGAATAAACCTTGTCTGTCCAGAAATTATCCATATTTCCTTATCCTGCGAATCCAAGAGGCTACAGTATTAATTAAATCAGCAGCTGTGATTCATCTGATGAAAGCGAAAATGAAGATGATATGAACTTGCCATTTATAATTGAAATTAATATACATATCATTAATTGTAAACAAAACACTCGGACAGATTATGTTTGCCTAAAAATTGACAGATTATGGAGAACGTGTCATTCCGGGATATTTGAGAACAATGTTCGGAGAATATTTTCGGTAGATAATAAGTATGTAATTATACATTTGTATTAAAAAAAAAACAACAGATGAAGTTTCTTTAAAATAATAATGTAGAAAAGTGGCATTGTAGTCATTAGAGAATTAATTGTTTTTATTACTTTTCATTAAATTGTATCAGTTGAATTTCTCTATATTGGAAATAGAGTAGAGAAATTCAAATAATCAAAGATTGTAGAAACATGATTGCACGCATGCGCGCTGCGCAGTGACTGCTTCACCTCTGAAATTCTGCGTTTGCTGCACGCTTCGCTGCACCGGAAGTGGCATCGTATTGGTGGAAAGTGAAAGAAATTCAAGGGAATTGTACGATGTCACCAATACGATGCCATCAATTTCATGCACTCACTGCGGTAAATCGGGACGCACCGTTTATCTATACAATCATTTGACACACCGCATTTTCCTACCCGACCTACTTCGCAAACCTTTGTCTCTTTCGCGGCGTCTAATGTTTCCCGAAATGTTTTCCTTTTCGGTTCGCAGACTCTTTCATCCTATCATACTTTTCAAATGCCTCTTTTAGCTGTGCTAAAGTATCCGCACCATACAAAATTGTTTTATTTACTTCATCATCCGGCACACCTTTTATTATATATTCTATAAGTGAATCTGAAATTCCTGCATCGCGTTTATGGACCGTCGAGCACTTTCGCCGGTCTGTCGTTTACGTTCCATTAATTGCCTATGTATTGCCGCACTGCTTAATTGTGTTTTAAATTCTCGCTTTAAGGGGTTAGCTCCCCTCAGGAGGTAGAAAATGTATCGATTCTTTGGGAATTTATTTCAGAGAGTACATGCACATTTTTATGCAATGGTTTTTATATTCAAATGAGGGACACTTTAACAGATTATTATATTAGGTTTTGGGATACAAATATTTATTTATTGCACAATTACAACTGATTTCCTTGAAGCTGTTTTTAGGAACATGTTTTGCGGTGACCAACATTATTCGGAACTGGGCTATCTGAAATCAAGATTTAATTAGTACTGTAGGCGCTTGGCACTCGGAAGACGGCCTATGGTGTGAGAGTGGGGGCCCATAGGTAGCGTCGGTTAAGTAGGAGTTCGGAATTAAGAGACCACGGGGAGTCGGTGTAGGTGAATCGGTTAGGCGGCTGGCCAGCACGCGGACGGCCCGGGTTCGAATCCCGGCACCGCGGCTTTTCCTTTTTTCCGGCTCCTACAGTACAATATTTTATCTAGTCTTTAATCGTTCCGTTTTATAAAATATTAATCTGGGACGAAATGCCAGATGTTTTAAGGGAAATGATCGATTTTCGTAGAAAAATCACTCATTTTTCATCCATAAAATAAAAACTATGCATTGAAAAAACAAATGCTTCGATTAAAGACTAGATTTGAATGTCTAGAAGAAACTTACAAAGTTTGAGAAAGATTGGTGAAGCGGTTGTGGAGACATCGTGGTCACCGCGAAACGTATTTCTAAAAACAGCTTCCGAGAAATCAGTTGTAGTTTTGTAATAACTAAATATTTTTGTACCAAAACATAACATAATAACCTGTTAAAGTGTCCCGCAGATGAATCCAAAAACCATTGCATAAAAATATGCATGTGCTTTCTGAAATAAATTCCCAAAAAATCGATACATTTTCTACCTCCTGGGGGGAGCTAACCCCTTAAACAACATTTCAATACCGACATGATTTTATATCGCGTTGAAACCCGATAAATTGTTTGGCAGACCCACGTAATAATCGCTTCCCGTAAATTAATTTCTGCAAACTGTCCCATTTGAGCAATTCACTCATGTCCTCGAATTCCTCCAGCCACTTTGTAATTTCTAACTTATCATCTCCCGAAAAATGCGACATACTTTCCTCGACATATTTGATAGTAAATCTATCACGTTTCGTCCAAACGTTTCCGAACGCTTTCGTCCTGCGCGTGACCGCACGTTCCTCGATCGCTCATCCCTATTGCGCGTTGCACGACGTAGATTCCCTGAACGTCTGCTTACCGAAGGTTCCTCCTCGTCGGTTTCACTTCCAGAATCTTCCGTGTGGGTGTCTTCGTCGGCTGAAGTGTTCTCCGTACCTTGATCTTCGCGCTGGATGATCGTCTCGTCCAGTTCTTCGTCGTCATCCTCTGCTTCCGATTCTTCGGTTTTGTCGTTAATAGTTTTGAAAAAGCATTTTAGACGATTTTGCAGCTCGCACTTTTTGCCTTCTGTGGATAGCTTCAAATCACCCAATCTCCTCTTTAATTCAGCAATTTTCATGTTATCTATTGTTTTATTGTCGGACTTCCGTTTCCGGTCGCGTTGGGTGAAAGGTGTGCGGTGAGTGAGTGGTTTTGGTGGAGTGCGGAAAGTGAGCAGGGAAAGGGAAAGGGGGAGTGGGGTGTGTGTGTAGAGGAGGAGGGAGAGGAGTGGAAGAGACAGGGATAAGAGGGAAAGGGCTGGGTGTGAGGGTGAAAGGGATATAGGAGAGAGAAGGGAAGGTTTGGAGGTTAGGTGATAGAGGTGAGAGTAGATTGGCGGGATAGGACAAGGAGTAGTACTGGTGGTGTCACCTGTCGGAGAGGAAAGGAGGTGGCGGTGTTAGTGGAGAAGGCGGGAGGATTTGAACGGGAGAAAAGGTTAGAAGAAGGAATGTTTGAAAGGAAGAGCGGTAGGAGTGTGGCTGGGGGGAGTGGGGGAGAAGGACAGATGGGTGGAGAGGGGAATAAAGGATGGGGGAAAGAAAAAGGGAGTGAAATGGCAAAGGAAAGGGTTAGGAAGGACAGTGGAGGTAGTGTTGGGAGCAGTGTGGGGAGTATAGAGAGTGGGGGGGGGGGGAAAGAGAGAAAGAGAGGAGGAGGTGGGGAGCCTAGAGAGGGAGGAGAGGGGAGGGTTCAAGAAGAGCGGGAAAACGGAAAGGTCCCCAGTGAAAGGGGTTAAACAGGGGGAGGAGCAAGGGGGCGGAGGAATAGAAAGTGTAATGAAGGAGTTAATTAGGGAGATAAGGGAGATGAAGGAGGAGATGAGGAAGGAAAGGGAGGAAAGAAGAAGGGTGGAGGAGGAGTGGAGAGGAGAAAGAAGGAAGTGGGAACAGTGGATGAGGGAAGAGAAGGCGAGGAGGGAAGGAATAGAGGAAAAGTTAGAAAAGTTGGAAGGAAGGGACAGAAGGATGGTGGAAATAATAGAGAAGGTAGAGAGCTGGGAGAGGGGGGAGAGACAGGGTAAGGAAGGGGTGGATGAGGGACAGGTGGAGGAGTGGAAGCTGAGGATGAGAAAGTTAGAGATAAAGCAGGACAGAAAGGAGAGAGAGGGAAGGAGGAATAATGTGGTAATAAGGGGATTGAAGTGGGAAGGAGGGAAGGTGGAGGAGGGGATGAAGAAGCTGTGGGAGAGTTTGGGGTTGGAGGGGGTGGGGGTGAGAGAAGTGGCAAGGATAGGAAGAGCGGGAGGGGATGGTCGAGGAATGGTGATAGTGAAGTTAGAGGGAAGGGAGGAGAAGAGGAAAGTAATGGAGGCGAGGAAAAAGCTAAAGGGGGGGAAGGAAAGGATTGAGGACGACCTCACGGAGGAGGAGAGGGGAGGAAAGTGGAAGATAGAAAGAGAGGCAGAGGAGGAGAGGAGGAAGGGGATGAATGTGCAGGTAGGGTACATGAAAATGTGGGTGAATGGGAGAATGAGGAGGTGGGATGAAATAGGAGAGAAATGGATGGAGGAGCAGGGAAACGAGAAGGGGGGAGGAGGGGGGGGGGAGAATAAGAGGGGGAGGGGGTTATAAGGTGGCTTTTTGGAACGTGGCGGGGGTGAAGAATAAGGATGTGGAGTTCGGGAAGGGGTTGGAGGAATGGGATGTGGTGGTGTTGTGCGAGACGTGGGTAGAGGAAAGAGACTGGGAGAGGGTGAGAAACAAGCTACCAAAGAGGTATGTATGGGAGAAGCAGTGGGCAAAGAGGGAGAGTAAGAGGGGAAGGGCAATAGGGGGAATGATGTTGGGGGTCAGGAAAGGGATAGAAACTGGGGAGGAGGAAGGGGGGGATAAGGAGGGGATAATAATGAAGAAGGTGAAGTTGGGGGGGGGAGTGGTGGAGAGTGGTGGGGGATTATGTGAACAAGGATATGCAGAAGAAGTTAGAGGAGTTGAGGGAATGGGTAGAAGGGAGGGAAGAGGGGGTGAGGGTGGTGATAGGGGGAGATTTTAACGCCAGGACGGGGGTGGAGGGGGGAGAGGTGTGGGGGGGAATTGAAGAAGAGGAAGAGAAGAGAGTGGAAAGTAGGAGGTCGAAGGACAAGGAGGTGAATGGGGAGGGAAGGAGGCTTTGTAATTTCTTGGAGGAGAGGGGGTGGTGGATATTGAATGGAGGAGTGGAGGGGGATGAGGAGGGGGAATGGACGTACACAGGAGGAAGGGGGAACTCGGTCATTGATTATGTACTGGGGAATGAGGACCTGAGGGAGAGGGTGGAGAGAATGGAGGTGGCAGACAGAGTAGAGTCAGACCATCAACCAGTGGTAGTGTGGCTGAAGGGGGAAGGGAGGGAGGAGTTGGGAGGGGAGAAAAACGGGGCGGGGAGAGGGCTAGCAAGGGGAATCTGGACAGAGAAGGGGAGAGAGGAGTTTATAAGGTTATTCGGTAAGAGAGAGGGAGGGGTCAGGGGAATACAGGAAGAGTGGAGGGAATTGAGTGATAGGATAAAAGGGGCGATAGGGAAGGTGGGGCAAGGGGGGGAAAGGGCAGGAAGGAAAGGGTGGTGGGATAAGGAGTGTAAGGAGGAAAAAGGGGAATTAAGAAGGGAGTTGAGGAGATGGAGGAGGGAGGGTGGAGACGGGAAGGAATATAGGAGGAAGAAAAAGGAATATAAGATTATGTGTGAAGGGAAAAAGAAGGAGGAGGTAGAAAGATGGGAAAAGGAGATGGAGGAGGTGAAGACGGAAGGACAGGTATGGAAAATAGTAAATAGGGAGAGGAGGAAAAGAAGGAGGGTGGAGGAAGGGATAAAAATTGAGGTGTGGGAGGAATATTTTCGGGGGTTATTGGGAGGAGTAGAGTGGAGGGTGAGAAAAGGGGGGGAAAGAAGGAGAGGGGAGGACGAAGAGGGGGAGTTAAGTATAGAGGAGGTGAGAAGGGTGGTGAAGAAGCTGAAGGATGGGAAAGCAGGAGGAGGGGATGGGATAGCAAACGAGGTTTGGAAGTATGGGGGAGTAGAGGTAGAGGAGTGGTTATGGGAGGTATGTAACAGGGTGTGGATGGGGGAGGGATGGGTGGAGGAATGGAAGGAAGGGGTAGTGATACCAGTGATGAAAAAAGGGACCGGAAAGAGGGTGGAAGATTATAGGGGGGTGACGCTGACACAGACGGCGTACAAAGTGTACGCGTCTGTGTTGGCGGAGAGGCTAAGAGAGGAGGTGGAAGGGAAAAAGATGCTGCCACCGAGTCAGGCCGGCTTTAGGAAAGGAAGGGGATGTATAGACAACATCTATGTTTTAAACTATCTGATTAACAGACAGGTGACGAGGAAGGGAAAGAAGATGGTGGTGCTCTTCATCGACCTAAAGGCGGCCTTTGACTCGGTGGACAGGGAGGTGTTAGTAAAGGCGATGAGGAAGAGGGGAGTGAGGGAGGGGCTGGTAGAGAGGTGTGAGGAAGTGCTGAAGGAAACGGTATGTAGGGTAAGGGTGGGAGACGAGTTGGGTAGGGAGTTTTGGACGGCTAGGGGAGTAAGACAGGGGTGCCCTTTGAGCCCAACCATGTTTACGCTACTCCTGGCGGACTTGGATGAGGAATTGGAAAAGGGTGGGTGGGGAGGGGTGAGATTGGGGGGGAGAAAGGTGTATACGCTGGCGTATGCAGATGACGTGGCGGTGGTGGCGGAAGACGAAGAGGGATTGAAGGGAATGATGGCGAGGTTACAAAGGTATTTGGACGAAAAGGGGCTGCAGCTAAACGTAGAAAAATAAAAAATAATGAGATGTAGGAAGGGGGGAGGGAGGTGGAAGAAGGTAGACTGGAGGTGGAAAGGTAAGGTGGTGGAGGAGGTGAGGGAGTATAAATACCTAGGGTATACGGTGATGGCGAATGGGGGACAGGAGGCACAGGTAAAGGATAGGGTCAGGAAAGCGGCGGCGGTGATGGGGCAGGTATGGGGTATTGGGAAGAGGAAGTTTGGGAAGGATTGGGGGAAAAGAGTATGGCTGTTTGACAAGTTGGTATGGGCGACGGTAGGATATGGAGTAGAAATATGGGGGTGGAAGGAGAGGGACAAGGTGGAGGGGTTGCAGGAGAGGTATCTGAGATGGGTGTTGGGAGTGGACTGGTGCACTCCGGGTTACATGATAAGGGAGGAGCTGCAGCGGGGTATGTTGAAGGGAAGGGCGGGGATGAGAGCGTGGGATTATGAGAGGAAATTGGATGAGGGGCAAGGGGGGGAATTGGC
Organism: Andrena bicolor; assembly: GCA_960531205.1. Taxonomy (NCBI): domain Eukaryota; kingdom Metazoa; phylum Arthropoda; class Insecta; order Hymenoptera; family Andrenidae; genus Andrena; species Andrena bicolor. The sequence goes on from CAUIJW010000183.1 coordinate 295,299, forward strand.
GAGGGAATGCTGGGAGGAGATAAAAGGTAGGGCGAGAAGGGGAAAGGTACTGGGGGGATGGGAGGAGGAACGAAAAGGGTTTTTTGAGGAGAAAGGGTGGAAAGTGGAGGAAGTGGAATTGGTGAGGGGAAAGGGGGAATTGAGGGGGGAAGAGTTAGTAGGGAGGGGAAGGAGGATAGAGGAGGAAAAAAGATGGGAAAGGATTAGGGAATCTAAGTATAACCGATGGTACGGGTTGGTAAAAGGGATAGGGGTGCCAGGGTATCTAAAGAGGGGGTGGGGGGAAAGCAGGTGGAGGAGAATAGCAAGGTACAGGTTGGGGAATGAGATGAGAGGAGGGAGATACTAGTTGGATGAGGAAGAGAGGAAATGTAGGGTATGTGGTTGGGGTGAGGAGACGTGGGAGCACGTGTGGGAGGTGTGTGCGGACTGGGGGGAGGGGCGAGGATGGCAGGAAGTGGTAGGGGAGGTGCTGAGTGACGATGGAGGGGGAGAGGTTTGGATGAGGAGAGTGGAGGAAAGGAGGGGGGGTGGAGTGGAAGAATGGGAGATAAAGGATTGAGAGTAACAGGAGGCGATCGGAAGCGGGGGTCGGCTGGTAGGGAAGGGAGAGAGAGGGGAGGCGAGCGGGGAGAGCGTGCGTGCAAAATGCGAGGAGGTGGCGAGAGAGCGAGAGGGAGGATAGGGTAGGATAAGATTAGGATAAGTAGATGTAAGAGCGGTTAGAAAATAAGGTCTAGAGAGATAAGTTGTAAAAGGATTGTAATCCCCAAGGGGAAGCAATAAAGACTATTATTAATTATTGTTTTATTGTCTAACGATACGTCTTCTCGCCGTAAACGATCGTTCTTCTGCGATGAACGCGTTTTCCCTTCTGCTTTTTGTCTTCCACCATGGTTTGTGTTTCATCTGTTTCCTTCGACTGTTCTTCGTTTGATCCGCTGGCTTTATTCTGAGTCTCCGCCATGGCGTCGCACTATGATCCACCACCCGTTATACTGCTCAACTCAATATAGACTTCGCTTTCTTTACCACCTTCTGTCCGACACTTGGCGAACCTTCACCACAATATAACTCACGATGTGTGTCAACTTACACCACGTCTACACCGTGTTAACTTAATGCCTCAGTGTCTGAACGTCGCGGACACGATGATTCCTCTTTCTTTCTGCGCGGAATGTCACACGACCCGCTTTCAAATCCCAAACTTCGCGTTATCCCGTGTATTCAATCCTCGATCCCGGACGAGCCCCAAAATGTGGAAGTGGATAGGATCGATGTAACGAGAGTGTACAACGAATGGAAAGATTTAATAAGAATAACGAATGATACAATCAAGTGACACGTCTGCACGTCTTTTCGACTGCGTGCTACCGTGCGTCCCTACGCCAACCTCCTCTCTTCTCTCCCCGCTTACCGCGACTCTTTCGGCAGAGGCATCGAGCCTTTGTCTCTCTCTATTGCACACACACACGTCTCTCTTAACCTACAGCATTCCCACATGAATATGACATATAGAATATTAACCGAACTCGCGGATTCTATAAGGTTAACTTTTGATTCGAAACTGTTAGATACGTTTATATTCCGCGCGCTTACTCGCGTGAAGCGGTCGCGAGTCGACACGAAGACCACAAGCGTGGGGCGAGGATCCGCACTACGGCAGCCAGCGAGAGCTGATGTATACGCGCTCCGAAGGAAACTTTAACGCAGTATTATTTAGTAAAATTATAAGTGAAGGTGCGGGAGGCAATGTTAAGTTAAGGACCATTATCTATAGACTGAAATACACAGCAGAAACGGAAGTCAAGCTCGATGTCACTTGATATAACCAACTCTGTACGAGCGTCGCACGACGTGACTCTACACATGACTGTGCAGCTTTGAATCCAACTTTTTATACCGGGTGCTTATAAATATGTGGGACAATGTTTCAGGGTCAGCTCTACTTATCAAAATAATAAGAAAAGTTGGTAAACACATACGTTCTATAAGGCTTAGTTTTACAGTTTTATGCATTTTTACTTATATTTCGTAAAACATGGGTCCGAAATGGTTATTGTAGGGGCATTTATCGAAGCCCATCTGTATATATTGATTATCATTTCACCTTTGTTTCTTTAAAGTCGCGAAGGAAAGAATATTTAATGAAAATATAGTAGACTAGGGGGGCTTCGCCCCCCTAGCGCCTTCGGCGCCCGACCCCCCTTCGTTACTGGTACACCTTTGGTAAAACTCACAGTTTCGTTAAGCAATCGGCGTTCCCTAAATTTTCACATACGTTCTGTAGATGTTGTTGTTTGCGGTTCTAATGGCGATGCAACCCATTCTGCTCGCAAATCTTGACGCCGTTTCCTACTGTCTCTTTTTCGTTCAGCTGGTGCTTTCGTTCTCTTCTTAAAAGACGATGTTCTCTGTTCTCCCTGTAGCTGTCCTGGTCGTTCCCGAAATTCTCCGGCACGTCGTGCGGATTTTTTCATAGGATTTTTTATTACAGTAAACCTTTACCGCATCTGAATGGTTTACAGTAAACCTTTACCGCATCTTAATGGTTTACAGTAAATCTTTTACGCGTCTGAATGGTTTACAGTAACCTCGTTACAGAAAACGTGACACAGAAAACGTGACATAGAAAACGTGACATAATCGATTAAAAACAATTGAAGTCGACACATTATGATTTTATAGTTATAGGGTAGATTAGGTCAACTGACGAACGTGCCAGTCTGCCGGTTGCCCTTTAATTAGAGCTCTTACTTTTTGACCCATCGGGTACCCGAATGCCCGGATTGTCTATGGTATAGTCTGATGTTAGCCAAATATGATCGAACAATACCACATTCAATTACTTGAAGTTGTTTCGGGTAGACGGGTACCCGACGGGTAAAAAAGTAAGAGCTCTACCTTTAATAGACGCTTCGAGTCGGTATTATACGGAATATAAGAATGCTTATAACTGCAAAACTAAGCAGTATCAGACATATGCATATACCAACTTTTTTTATTATCTTGATGAATAGAACCGAATCTAAAATATTGTTATATATATATGTTATATATACATATATATAATCACACTATATGGTCCCAAAATGTGCGGGAACTCACTAGAAATCTCCATATGAGGAAATGCTTAGGAGTTGTCGTGTCCTTCCCGTTCCCATAGCTTCCACGCAGCTGGTCGAGATTATGACCGCTTTTACTTGTGTACGATAACCGACAGAATTTTCAGGCGTTTCCCCTTTGCAGGTGTGTGCTCGAAAAACGACTTGAGAGCGGCGTATGGGGAAGATTTTGCATACGTAACATAGTGTATGTTGTAACGTCCTACGATTTTTCGCGCACTTCTTATTCCATAAACCTCAATATCACACCACCAAATTCTATCGAACTCAACTCCTACCCCATCTCCTCAATCACCGACCACCTTGATGTTGCACCTTAGCGGTCAACAACACAAGATGATCGTTACAAACCTCCACCTCGCTGATGTACCTTAACGGTCCCCATCACGAGATGGTCGTTTCAAAACCCTCTTCGCCTATTCGTCCTACAAGGCACGAATCATTCCCTTTAAAAACGAATTCAAACAAGTCCCTCGCTAAAAATTCCTTAAATCAAGACCACGTCTCAATCCCCTCTTTAAGACTCATGAAGTCCAAGTCACTCTAACCCTTTTCCCGTTAAAAACCTCAAAATCCATTCGATGGGTTGAGCAAATTATTCCCCAGCCATAAAAACCCCGGAAATGTAACTGCGAAGAATATTTGGTGTACGTGACAGAAATGTGTCTAATAATAGACGTACATATTGTAAAAACCCCGGAAGTCCTACTGCGCCTTATTTTCTTAAATATGTCAAGGTCCTTACCGCGCGTACCCCGCAACAAACATATAAATACGAGGGTTTCGAGGAAACGTGCGCTCTTTCGATGCATACCGTCCAAGTGGACAAACGCGCCTACGAAAGTATTGTTTAAATCAGTGAAATTCTAATCACCTCATCACCTATCGTAAGCCATTATAATTACTATTCTACTTTTCGCATATCACCACCATACCATTTTGTACAATTATCATTATTGCGATTTATTATATTTTGTTCTATCAACGCTTATTGCGATTTATTACATTTTGTTCTATCAACGCTTATTGCGGCTTATTACGTTTTGTTCTATCAACGCTTATTGCGATTTATTACATTTTGTTCTATCAACGCTTATTGCGGTTTATTATATTTTGTTCTATCAACGCTTATTGCGATTTATTACATTTTGTTCTATCAACGCTTATTGCGATTTATTATATTTTGTTCTATCAACGCTTATTGCCTTCTATATTATTTTTATATTATTTTGTATAATTAACGCTTAGTGTTATATCGTTGTATCTCATATTCATACCATATCGCTCTTAATAACTTTATATGAATGCTATATCCCATACAGCACACTCCATTGCCCGAGGCTTGCAGGAAGGTTCCATGGGGGTTGCCGTGGAATGTTCCAAAAAGGCGGACATAGGAACCTTCCTTCAACATTCCAGCCATGTGGCGGTGGAACATTGCCACTTGGAACCTTCCTGCCAGCCTCATGGAACGTTCCGGCCATTCTCTGGCAATGGTCACGGAACGTTCCGGCCATTCTCTGGCAATGGTCACGGAGCGTTCCGGACATTCTCTGGCAATGCTCACGGAGCGCTCAGGACATTCTCTGGCAATGGTCACGGAGCGTTCCGGCCATTCTCTGGCAATGCTCACGGAGCGCTCAGGCCATTCTCTGGCAATGCTCACGGAACCTTCCGGACATTTTACAACAAAGGTTCCAGAATCGATTCTTGCATCGACTTTTCCCTAATTGATATATATCAATAATAATTATTGTTCGCAGATTTTACAGTAATGGTCTCGTAACTTTTCGAAAATTTTACAACAATGATGTTTCGGCAAAATTTGTGTGATATTACAGATAGGATAAAAAATGTAAGGGAATTAATTAAATTACAATAAATACTGACAATTAAATATTCATATATTTTTTATATACAAGACGACAACAAGAACAATAATAATAACAATAAAAATAATAATAATGGCTCTGATGGAACTTCCCAAGCCCACGTGGTGAAACTCCAGGCGTTGTGTGACGTCACGTGACAGGTTGCAAAGCCAAAGGCACGTAAGAAAGCACAAACGTAAATAGTTAGAACGTGATTATTTATTAATTGCTTTTAAGTAATAAAAATGGTTAGAACGTGTGTGTTTTGTGGCGCAGAAGACCTGAGTGAATTGGATGAAGGTTTGACATATCACGAGTAAATAGAACCCATGTATATACTATTTGTAGGTTAAGTCGAACTTATGTTTTCATTCACGCTACACAAGGACGGGATAAAAACAGATCTTTCGCAGATAATAGATATGAATTATTCCAATTAAGGATCTTATTTTTTAGTTAAAGTAACTAATATAACATATTTGATGTTTATTAACCAACTGCAATAGTTTAATTACTTAAAATACATATATTTCTTTGCTTTCTGTGCTACAAGCTTTTATTTTTCACACAGTTTCCTTGTAAATATGCATACACTGTATAACTTTCATTTCACTTTCCGTTCAATTATTTAAAGTTGTGGTGATTGTTATTTTTTCATTGCTTCGCTTCAATGCACCCCTGTGATTGGCGTTACATGAATGTTGTTTTCAATAAAGCCATTGTTCATGACTAAAATAATTTATTAATGACCTTTTATAGATTCATTTACTGAAGAGGAGCTGTGGGAGCAATGCTACGATAATGGCGTTGATGATATTACATAAATTAATAGAGGATTCTGTGGCAGAAAAATATAGTTGATATGGAAAATAGCAAAAACAATCATTCAGTACCTTCAAACATACAGTAAAGTTAGCAATGAGTAAGTCAATTTATTATTTATCACATTTTAGCACTTAAAATTGTAAAATAAATGCATGTATTATTCCAGGTTCATTACATGCTGCATGCAGTACAGTTTTAGTAAAGAGGGCAGAAGACTCTTTAACTCCACATACGCGGGTTTGAGAAGATTCACCAGAGTTTTTCAACAGAGTTTTTCAAAATGATTATAACACAATAAAGCGTTGTTTGAATGTACAAAATTCTGGCCCAGACCCATGCTCTGTAACCAACGGAAATCTATATGAAACAAACAAAAATATTTTTTTTAAAAAGTTCGACTTAACCTACAAATAGTATATACATAGGTTCTACTTATCCGTGATATGTCAAACCTTCATCCAATTCACTCAAGGCGCCACAAAACACACACGTTCTAACCATTTTTAATATTTAAAAGCAATTAATAAATAATCACGCTCTAACTATTTATGCTTGTGCTTTCTTACGTGTTTTGGCTTTGCAACCTGTCGCGTCGCATGCAGTTGCATGTGCGTGACGTGACACAACTCCTGGAGCTTCATCACGCGGGCTTGGGAAGTTCCACCAGAGTCAATATATTATTATTTTCATAATTTTTTTTATTGTTATTATTATTGTTGTTGATGCTATTATCGACTTGTACAAACAAATATATGAATATTGCCAATAATTATTGTAATTTAATCAATTTCCCTTACATTTCCTCTCCTTTCTGTTATATCACACAAATTTTGCCGAAACAACATCGTTGTAAAATCTGCGAACAGTTCCGTGAGCATTGCCAGAGAATGGCCAGAGCGCTCCGTGAGCATTGCCAGAGAATGGCCTGAGCGCTCCGTGAGCATTGCCAGAGAATGGCCAGAGCGCTCCGTGAGCATTGCCAGAGAATGGCCTGAGCGCTCCGTGAGCATTGCCAGAGAATGGCCTGAGCGCTCCGTGAGCATTGCCAGAGAATGGCCTGAGCGCTCCGTGAGCATTGCCAGAGAATGGCATGAGCGCTCCGTGAGCATTGCCAGAGAATGGGCTGAGCGCTCCGTGAGCATTGCCAGAGAATGGCCTGAGCGCTCCGTGAGCATTGCCAGAGAATGGCCTGAGCGCTCCGGGAGCATTGCCAGAGAATGGGCTGAGCGCTCCGTGAGCATTGCCAGAGAATGGCCTGAGCGCTCCGGGAGCATTGCCAGAGAATGGCCTGAGCGCTCCGGGAGCATTGCCAGAGAATGGCCGGAACGTTCCGTGGAATATTCCAAAAGGGCGGACATAGGATTCCCCATGGTACGTTCCATCAATGTAGCAGGAAGGTTCCGGTAATGCACCGGAACCTTCCTGTTACATTGATGGAACCTTCCGGCCATGGGAGTGTGCTGTATGGGATGCTCATGCTATAAGTCTAACGCATAATCTGTAACTATATAACCATCACAAACAGTGCATGGTATGTTAAAGTGTTTTGAGTTAATAAACACTCTTTACTTTGAACTACGCTTGAAACGATCATATCTATTCTTCGGTTGCGGAGATTCCCAAACCTAAACAAGCTGCAGCAACAGCTGATCTCGGTCCGCGGACGCGAAGTCGTGTTTACAAACGTTCTTTCTCATGGGCCGATTATAGCCATATTCGTAGACGGATTTCGTGGAAGTATTACGGCCAACTTCTTACGTGAATGCAGTAGCAATTGCAATTGCCCAGTCAAAACAAACAAACCACGCCAACGGGTGTCTCCAGAGTGTGTATTTGCCGTTAAACCTTCCTTAACGTTCAGAGTGACGAATTTGAGATTCGCGCCTGACTTCCTCCTGAACTTTCAGAGTGACGAATTCGATATTCGCGCCTGATTCCTTCCTTAACGTTCAGAGTGACGAATTTGATATTCGCGCCTGATTCCTTCCTTAACGTTCAGAGTGACGAATTTGAGATTCGCGCCTGACTTCCTCCTGAACTTTCAGAGTGACGAATTTGATATTCGCGCCTGATTCCTTCCTTAACGTTCAGAGTGACGAATTTGATATTCGCGCCTGATTCCTTCCTTAAACGTTCAGAGTGACGAATTTGATATTCGCGCCTGCCAAGTCCTTCCCCATTGTCAACGTTCCCAAAACTCACCCGGGACGTGACAATGTTTTTGTTGAAAAATTGGACAATAGCTAATACTTCACTTTTGAGTCTACAAGTTAGTAAAGTTTTTTTCTACCAAACGAAATGATTTTTCTCCCCTGAGTAAATGCACGTATATATGATTAAGGTTACTCACATTTAATTACATCGGTCTTAGAAGCAACATATTTTTATAGTAGTGTTGAAATATGCGGGCTTAACATGTTGACTGCCGACCACACCGATCGGTGTGATCGGTCTTCTACTATGTCCAACGTCGATGACACCGATCGAAGCGTTTGTTTTGCTATTTCACTGATTGGCAGGTTTTGAAAAGTTAAATCAATTGAGGTAACGTATTTCTGTTATTGGCTGAAATTGTCACATCTGCTGATGTCGGGAGAGTCACAGACAGAATTAGGCGGAGCGAGCGGAGTACTCTTTTTGCCTTTGTGACGTTCCTCTAGTCACCATCATCCCTTCTTTGAACAGTACACTCCGATCTGGCCGTTTGCGGCAGCAAGAAAGCACCGTCCGATTTTATCGGCAGTTAACGTGTTAAAGTGTATAAATACAACGATTCCGGTCGTCCTTTTCGTATACCGCCTTTTTAGCGCAAGTGACATCGCGAGTCACGCAACCGACGTCTTCCTAGTCGAGACTGTTCCTCAATATTGTACGCACGTGATAAAGCACTTTTCTTATAATAAATCTGTTAAATGCTCACGTGCTACGATCTTTTGGGTCGTAGCCATCGAAATCTGTGTAACGTCCCAATTAAGATTCAACAAGTAGTTATTATTGAAAATAATTTAATTCGGTTAAGTTTCATTGACCTAAATACTTAATTAAAGAGGTATAGTACTATTTTACCGTCTATGTCGTAAACTTTGAAAAGAAATTTGAATTTGTCATCAGGACTTTTCCCCGCCAGCTGATGCATGGCATCTAGAAATTCTTGAAGAGATATGGCACCTGAGTTGTCCCTGTCGAATATTTGGAAGACCCTATCTGTGAAGAAAGGCTGGAAAAAGAATTTTTCCTTCAATTTGAGATTCAGCTCAAAATAGATTTTCTTTTGTTATTTTGCCAAAAGAAATTATATTTTTCATTAAAAACGATTTTAGACTGCAAGTTCGAAATACAGAAGACATATGTTCACTGCTTACGTTCTTCGAAGTGACGATCTTGTTAAATTCTTCGCGACTTATTTCTTTTGCATTGCCCACCGTTTGCGTGAAAAGTTTTTCCAACCATTCCAAACTATCCTTATCGAAGCCGGCACATGGCCTGCAGAAACATAGCAAAGAGATATTATTAATAACCAATATTTACACGAAGCAGTAATGCAGCATTAAAGTCACCTTCCATCGCTGACGTTGGAAATGAACTCCATAATTTGAGAAGGCATTACGTATCCTGCATTTTCTTTGTCGATTAGTTGAAATATCTCATCTGTAAGCTGTAACATAAGTATTTCTGTCTATAATTTTACACCTATAATTGTAAGCGGTAAAACACGGCAGCTATCTTTAGGCGTATACGAATTGGGAGAAAAAGAATCGTCGACGACCCGGGTTGCTCAGCGGTAAAACAGTCGCCCGAAAAGTGGAAGATCTGCGTTCGATTACGGGCTCGGTACCCGATCGGGGCCGATTCTTTTTCTCCTACATACTATTAGGCAGGGAACGATGGGGGAAATACAGACACCGGATAATTCTGGACACTGTCTCAACAGAAAGTCATGCACGTTTGCGGACGTAAGTTTCGCCAAATAAATTCAATCCGTTCTTTACAATTTGTGTGGTATAATTTTAATAGTGCCATATATATTTAAACAGTGGAAACCAGTATGTAAATTTATTCAAGCACAGTGCATACCCTAAGGATAATAACGTAATAGTTTTCAATGAGTGAATGTCTATACAAAGTATTTGACTACTACTGAGAGAAAATTTAAGGGGTGATTCTAAACACCATAAGAAGACACAAATCAACAATAACGATGAAGCGCTTGAGGCCATAAGCGTTTGAACATATGCCTAAAAACAGGCAACTCGCATGTTAGCGGAGCACGCGAGACATATTCCCAGACTGCACACAGACATCTTAAAGACATCTTAAAGACGTCTGAAGTCAGACATTCCAGACGTCTTTAAGACGTTCATGAACATCGTTTTCACGTCTTATACAAGTCTTCGGCACGTCTTATGTCACGAATCAAGACGTCTTAAAGATGTTATTAAGACGTCTAACAGACATCTTTAAGATGTCTTTTCTCAGACGCCTTAAAGACGTCTTTATCAGGTCCAGGCTCGGAAAAAAAAATCTTACGGTGACAAGAGGAATCGAATCCAGGACTTTCCGTTTACGAAGCAATCGTTTTCGCACCTACCCAACATACTTTTTTTTTTTAATGTTTTATTATAGTACACTATACATAATCTCTTATAAGTTCTTTGGTATAATAGAAAACATAGAAAAAATTACCTTAACTCTAATCTTATTATTATTTGTTCGGTGTTCCCGACGCTTATAAAATTTTTATCTTTGTCAATATATATTGACCTGCAACGTTTGTTATAATATCTAAAGATTAAAAACAAAAAGCCACTTGATGGCTATCAAACTAATGGTACAATGGGGAAAAAAATGTCCGAATAAGTAAAAACCCCTGTAACGTTCTTGCTCTACTTAATACCTAAAGCTTATAACTAATCTTACAACTACGACTATTTACAAAAATGCCTCCGCAGAGACTATACTTCGCTCAGGTACATGTTTATAATTAAACTAACTCAGTCTGGTTTCTCCGGCGGGCTAGCAGCTCTGACATATGCACGCAATTGCCATGGAGCCACCAGTATCTCTTAAAATTAAGCCTGTGATAATCACTACTGTCTTTTTTAGAGAGCGAAAAAGAGTACATGAATTTATCTCTCTCGTATATACAGTCGCTCCTTTTCATCGCGATGCGTTTATTCGCCTTGTTTCGCCGCCAATGACATAGCAGCGGGATGTTGTCGCTGTCCTGGATAAGCCCCATTTTATCGCAATGGATAAACGTCTGAGGGGAAACATATCCTGTTGTCAGTTGTCTAGACGCGTAGGCTTCATCGTATACGGCGATTTCCTTGATAATATCGTTATCTATGTTCTTCAATTTTCCATAATAATCGCGCGTCAGTTTGATAGTGAACAAGTCGATACGAGGAATCTCCGTCCTATCGTAAAGCGTTTGATTCCTGACATAGTGTTGCCATTCAGATCTTTGGGTTCTAAATAATCCCAAGCATGACCTTAGGCATTTGCGCTCTATGCATCGCATTCTTTCGCCAGTAGAATGATTAAAATTCCACCAGATGGGGCGGCATACGATACAATGGGCCTGACCAACAACATATATAGAATGATTTTTGCTCTCGGCGAGAGATATTTATTTCTGAAGATTCTGCGGTTGGCCAGCAATGCTTTGCCAGCTTTCTCCAACTGGACATCAAAGTGCTTGTTACCTCGCAACAGATAGTCTAAATGGACTCCTAAGTATTTCACCGTTTTCATATGGGGGATCATAACTCTAATGTTGGTGCCAGGGGTCACTGCTGTGATATGGAAATCTTTACTTCCCGCCTTGGTTTTTGAATTAAGGTTGTCAAGGGGCTGGCGGAACAGTATCGTCTCGCATTTACTCGGGTTAAGCCGGAGATTCCAGGCCATAAGGTATCCATTAATATTATCAACCGCCGTTTCCAGTTTTTCTCTTAAGGGGCCTACTCTGTTGCCCGAAAGATAGACTATCATATCGTCCTCGAATGTTAGCAGTGCCGGACAACCAGGTTGGTTAAAGCTAAAGAGCTTGGGTAGATCGCTGGTAAAAATGCTGAACAACACTAGTGAATTGACAGTTCCCTGTTGTAAACCTTCTTCTAATTTAAACACCAGAGGTGACATATTACTTCCATCCCAGATGACAAACGTCTTATCGCTAATCATATCCCATATCCAATATGTCAACCACGGCGGGAACCCATTGTTTTGCAGCTTATGCAGCAGACCATTTAGCCAGACCGAATCAAACGCTTTCTCGACATCCAACAGGGCAGCTCCTACCAACTGACTTCTGTCTACAACAGGATTTACATTTGCCAGCACCTTATGTACCGCGTGTGTAGTTGAGTGTAAATGTCTGAAGCCAAATTGGCTATCTGGTATGACCTTGCGAGCTTTGCAATGCTCCAGAATACTATCATTAATCAATGCTTCGAATACTTTGCTCAAACTTGGTGTTAAGCTTATGGGTCGGTAGCTAGCCGGCTCCTTAGAGTTTTTCCCTTTCTTCAGTATTGGCAGTACTTTGGCACATTTCCAGGCCTTGGGGAAATAACTTTTGTTAATTGCATTATTGAATATTATTGTCAAGTCGACAATAATTTTGGGCGGCAGGTGTTTCAGAACAATTGGGGGGATATCATCCAACCCACTAGATGTTTTATTAGGAAGGTGCCTAAGAATGTTATACACCATAGCAGGGCTACAAAAGGGTTGCAAATCCTCTTCCGACAGGGTTGGACAATCAGCTGAATTTGATTCTGTGAATTGCACTATTGCTGCATTCTGCTCTCTTTTAACGTTGAAATCTAGTTTTATTGATTCTACAGCGGAATCAACTATCTCTTTTAGCCTAGAATTGTTGTTCAAAAAACGCGGTGAATTAACTGATTCATAATATGCCCCTATGATGTTAAGTTTCTCAGTCTGTTCAGAAAATACTAATTGATTATTAACATTTGGGACATTTGTAAGGTCGCAGTGCCTTCTGTTGAGCATCGAAATATTATTAGGGCTGATATGCATCTCCCCAATGTTTCCAAATTGTTTAGGTCTGTAACCTCGATTCGATCGGGTTAGCTACCGGACGGGTGACTGAGAGAATGAGGCAAGGTGATTTGGGCAACGTTCGTTTATTTCTTAAGCTAGAGTACAGGCGAGCCCGGCCAGGTCTATGCTGGCACACAATGTGAGTGCGGCTTAAACTATCGCGAGTCCCGGTGTGTATCACGGCGCACGGTTCGGTGGGTATCGCGGCGCGTACCGTGGCGCGTATTGCGGCGGATATCGCGATCGACGAAGACGATTCGGCGGCAGTGGAGGGTACAGACGATTTGACCGGTCGGTGTCTTGGCGGGACAACCCTGCCGTTAGACCCTGGTCGGAGAAACCTTAGTCCGGTCACCCAGGGGGCACAGCCCGTGGGTGAATCGGAGGCTGCGAGGACGTTCTCGAGAACGGAGATAAATCTGTTCGGGAGATCGATAAGTGGTAACGGCCTGCGTCCAGAGGATGGCTCACGCTGTCCTTCGGGGAACCGTGGAGGTGGGGGAGTATTCAAAAAGACGCAGGGACACAGTCTGTCGACGCACGAGAACTTGTGCTTACACGGGCGCTTGTCTTTCGCAAGAACGAGTGTCGGCACGAGAACGTGGAATCGCACAGGCGGTCTCTGGGAGAGGTGTACTTATTTGGTACGTTCGCTCTAGGCGGTCTCTGCCAAATAGGCCTATGCCCCCGGCCTATATGTCCTCGTCCGCGGATTTCGGCAGCGAGAAAGACACTGGCTAATTACCCATCTCGCGCCGATTCTCGGAACCCGCGGACGAGTGGTGGGGGGCAAGACCGTTGGCAGAGCGGTACGCGTCCTCGCGGCCGGACGCGCGATTGGGGGGGGGGGCAAGATCGTCGTCCTACCGACAATAACTCGTTACAGGTCTAAAGAGGGCGTTGATCTTAGGAAAAAAACTATCCGATTTTCTAAAATCAATATTGCGGATCACACCTGCCCAATATCGTTCAATCGCCGCTCTAAACTCCAACAGAAAAGCATTATAAATCATAATTAACACCGTCTTGGCCCTACGTGTTATCGGAAGCCTGGCAGTTGGGTCTACCATATGTTGTTTGTGTAAAAAGGCAACAATATAGGTTTTATTCTTCTGCAGTCGTCGTATTCTCCGGTTTAAGTACTTACCGACACTATTATATTGTTTATATGCCGGTACAGTACTAGCTATGCCTTGAGAGATTGCATTGGTTATACTCTGCAGGTGGATATCAATTTCTGCAATGGTTAAGGTACTCTCATGCGGTATGCTATTTGTATATAGTTGTGTTAACTTATTAGAGAATCTATCCCACTTCGTGGATTTGAAATTATATCTATGTTTAATCGCGGATGGATTGATCAAAGGGAAAGTATCGTTTCGCTTCTCGAATTCAAGTGATATGGCTGCATGGTCACTATCGTATGGTATTGTTATCGCTTTGCCATTGAGGTCATTATGCCAAATCAGTCTTGAGTCAGCCAAACAGATATCGAGAAAGGTCTGGGCCGGTTTAAAGGTGGGGGAGGATGGTGTGATTACCCTTAGTTTGTAGTCAATATCGTGCTCTGTCCCCCACTGTCTCATATATCTACCTCTCTGATTTTCTGCGTGATCACCCCATGCTTTGCGTCTGGCATTAAAATCTCCTGCTACAATATAATAGTTATTACTATCACCAAGTCGGAGCTTCTGGAATAGATCATCGATCTCATCGATGAATAAACTCCTATTATCATTTTTTGCGTATGCACTAATCAGGTACAAGTTATTATTGCCATTCATACGGATCATGATGATTGTGTACTCCAGAATCTCATTAGGTGCAGAGGACGGAAAATCAATTGCTTCAAATAGTATACTATTCTTAATTAGTATCGCTTTACCGCCTCCTTGTATAGCATTAGGCCTATCTCGTCTAATAAGTTTATAATCCTAAAAGATAAAACATGTGTGTTTGGGAATCAGCTAGTTCCTCTCATCACCGCACTCACGCTCACCGCAGCACCTCCTGAACTGCGGAACGCATGCGGCTGATCTACAATCGATTGGCCAATCGTAGCTCCGCGACAATCGATTGGCCAATCGCAGATCCGCGACAATAAATCCGTCAATCAGAATTCCCCACGTTCGTCGATCTCGAGGAATGTTCGAGACGACGCCGGTAACGGAAATGATCACTTTTCTATCATACATTCTTGTTCACATCGAGTTTGAAGAAGGACGTTCGCTAGCCGGGCAGAATTTATCTTTAACGTGTGTATTTCACTATCATTTCTCAACCTCACGCTTTTCTCAATTCCTCATCTCACCGCGCAGAAGTATTGAAAGACTCGTGGAGTTTCTCTCGCGTAAGAATCGCGTGTGTCGGTTAAAACAAGGTTAACCACGTGCTCCACATCTCACGGTTAATTGTTTTCAACGCGAAACGTGTTAATTGATTGGTGTAAGGAGGCTCAGCACTCATTTTAGTGAGTAGAATAAATTGACAAACGTTCAGTGCACGTGCTGTGAATCAGTGTTACTTTTTCACCGTCATCCCTAACCTCACTTCCGTTCCAACGCGTTCCACCAACCCAAACTCAAACAATGTGTACTATTTAACTTAGTTTCCGACAGAAAAACTATATCGTGCTTATGTTTGTTTAGGAATTGTAAAAGCTCTAATCTACGATAGTTGGCAATAAGCGAATGCACGTTTATTGCTACAATCTTAATTTTCTTGCTAGTATTTTGGTTTACGGACATTTTTATTTCGGTAGGAATGAACTAACAAGGGACGTTCGGCAACCCGAAAATTCAGAAAATTCTGAAACAGTGCAAGTAGAGTAGTTCATCCGTAACACAACCCTATTTTTTGTTGGTGCCATAATGCAATTTTTAGGGGTGAAATCACCCCTTGAAAATAATTCAGAATTTTCTTTTCTGTGGAATATCTCGAGAATGGTGAGAGATATCGAAAAGAAGTTTAAACTAAAGTTGCATCCTTCTTTTATATCTACAAAACCGCGGCAAAATAATTTTCGAAAAATCCATATTTTTCAAGTTACCCCCACCACCAACCCTCAAAATTAAGTTTTTGTATTTCTTAAATATAAGCTGAAATACCTCTGGATAATCTCTTTTCATACATATAAGTGATTTATGTGTTATATTTTTTTTTTGCAAACGAATAAAGCCTCTATTACCGATTTGAAGTCCATTTTGGCAGTTTCCATTAATAACATGGTTTCTTAAAGCAATATTTAGATTATTATTTATGTAAAGTTCAGACAACTTTCAATTATATAAGGAAGACAGTACGCACCTAAAATTGCATCAAAGGTAAAACTCGTTAAAACTAATCAGTGACGTGCATGAATCAGTATGATAACAGCACATTCGTACATGCATTACTTGAAGTGTAATCTTGTTAGGCTATTTCGGAAACCACACGAACAATAAATAATGCGTAAAGATTTACAATGACTTTGCAAAATACATATGTTATTGAAATGACGGAGAATCGCATTGATGCCGATAACCTTGTCGAACCTTCCGATTTGCATAATGCGTATGTATATGAATTTTAAATGATTGTAAATCAATTTTACTTTTACATTCCACAAATAACATATATATAATATTACAGTTAATATTAAATTTAATTATAACATAATAGCAGCTTTCATTAATGAAGTGGCCGCATAAAGTAATATTTAAACATTCGCAGTCCCTTTTTGTACATGTTGTATTGTTTGATTATACATTGAAAGAATTATACTAATAGAAGACGATAGATACATTGAAAATTACGCTTTGTAATTGGTACAATAATGATATTCTTCGTAAAAATGATTGAAACAATAATACCACCATGCACATCACATAAAAGCCGGCTCCCCACAAATACTACATTTGGGTATAATCTTTTCATTCCTGAAGTAACAGAAATCTACAGGATTTTCAAATTCGCTGGGATGCGTTTCTAGATATCCGCTTTTAAACCAAGCATATTGAAAAAGGTTTTTGAATCTAGGCGAAGAAAACTGGTTGTGGGTTAGGGACTGCAATTTAATTATTTCATTACGTAAGTGCAAATTGACATCTCTCTCTTGGAGAATCACATTATCCGAAAATGTCGGCACGAAATTTTTCCAAATCCGGAATCCAAACACATCTAAAGGCTGAATGATGCCCGTCGTTTTTTTTTGGAATCATTGAAAAAGTTACTTCCTTGTCTTGTGGAATCAACTGCTGTAACTCATTTGGGCAGTGTCCCGTCCACGAGTCGAGTATGAGCATGCTCCTACGGCCAGTATTCGGTAGATACACTTCGGTAAACCATAATAATCTAAATATGGCTTTAAGAAACCATGTTATTAATGGAAACTGCCAAAATGGACTTCAAATCGGTAATAGAGGCTTTATTCGTTTGCAAAAAAAAATATAACACATAAATCACTTATATGTATGAAAAGAGATTATCCAGAGGTATTTCAGCTTATATTTAAGAAATACAAAAACTTAATTTTGAGGGTTGGTGGTGGGGGTAACTTGAAAAATATGGATTTTTCGAAAATTATTTTGCCGCGGTTTTGTAGATATAAAAGAAGGATGCAACTTTAGTTTAAACTTCTTTTCGATATCTCTCACCATTCTCGAGATATTCCACAGAAAAGAAAATTCTGAATTATTTTCAAGGGGTGATTTCACCCCTAAAAATTGCATTATGGCACCAACAAAAAATAGGGTTGTGTTACGGATGAACTACTCTACTTGCACACCGAGTTTCAGAATTTTCTGAATTTTCGGGTGGCCGAACGTCCCTTGTAAGTATATAATCTATCTTATGAGTGTTATCAGTTACTTGCGTCGCTAACATTTTGAACTGTGTGTTAATCATCGCTGCCAGTGCATTTTTAATGTCTATTAACCAATCTGGCGGACCTGTTCTGTATTGCTGATCCCAATGATGGTACTGCTCTTGAGATGACCTCTGCGTCAAACCCTCCTGGGTCGCTGGTTCCACTGGCCTCGTGATATTTGTGTCCACGTGTCTTTGAGATCCTAGACCGGCTACTGCTTGTGCAAACGTAGTGTTTGCCCTGGTTGTAGCGGCTATGCTGTTGACTCTACGCATTGCTGTCTGCGTCTTCGCCGCTGCTGCTCCTCTTTTTCGTTCTAAAGCGAACTTAATGTATGGACATCCTTTATATGAGACCGGATGTCCCAGCTGTCCAGAGTTGGCACATTTCAATTGGTGTCTTCCATCTTCCTTTTGGATAGGGCAGCTGCCTGGTTCGTGAGATTCTCCGCATTTCACGTATCTAAATTGTAAATGACAAATCTTAATAGCGTGTCCCAACCTTTGACATTTCTTGCACTGAAAAAGGCTGGGTTTCCTGAGGTGTTCCTATCGAACTTTTTGGTATACCAGACTTTTGACTTTAAAGAGTTCTCCTATTTTGCTAGTGTTGGACAGTTGGACTAGATGATGAAATTTATCAGGTAGAGCCTTGTTGAATACAAACTTGGATATACTCAAAACTTCTAGGTTAGGAATCTTCAGGTTATTAATTTCCTGTTTCACATAGTCTAGCATGAAATCTCCTCTGATCCCTTTTAATAGGATCGATTTAGGCTTCAGATTCTTGGGTTCGTAGGAGCAATATTGCACCTCGCTAGTTATAAGCATTTCTGAAACTGCGTTGAAGTGCTCACCATTTTTTGTGTAAATAATATGGTTACTTTTATCAATTTCTATGATCAGGAATGCCAACTTGGGTATGTTTAGGTTCATGATTTTGTTAATTAGCGTGTTAATATTAGTATTGGTCGTATAGATCGGTGGTTGTTTTGTGTTCTTCCCATGGATATGACCTGCTTTCAAATTTACTTGCGTCGGGTCTTCTGTATCCATATTTTCTTCGTCGGATAGAACTTGGTATCTATTTTCATCTGCGCTGGATAATACATCTTTGGAAATATTATCCGTGGCTTTATTAGTTTTTTGGGGAATTTCCCATTCATCTTCAGTCGATAAGGTAGCTTTTTGTGATTCTCCTGTTGCCAGTGGGGTTATTGTTTGGGATGGCGTCCCTTTCTTCCGGGCCGCATTTAGGTTAGGTTTAACCTTGCTAGTGCTCGCACCTTTGTTATCCTTGAGAAACTGTTTATATAGCTTATCTAGTTGTATCGAGTGCAACCTGGGCTCTCTCGTATGTCGGGGCCTTAATAATGCTTCCGGTGATATATTTTCTTTATCCGTCGTCATTGCCGAAATGCGACGCTTCTCGCCATGAGGTGGCTGGGTAGACATTATCCCCGATAACGCCCGGGGCGCTTTTTCCTCATTACGGGGGCCAGAAGGTATATTCTAGACCAGGAGCCTCGTCTAACACTAGCTGATGTTAACACTTGATAATGACACTCTTTATACTAATGATATCACAATAATTCTATGTATAAACTTGCGGAGACTCTTGCACGCACGTCTTACCGTCTCGTGCTCTCCGCCACACAGTGGGGCAAAATGACGAAGTTTGTGACAAAATCAAAGAAGTTTTGATAGAATTGAGATAGAGCGATGATTTTTTTTTTAAATTAAAGCTGATAGATTGCAGAATAAGGGAAAATTAAAGAAATTATGGTACGAACGTTTTTTAACTTTGAAAATCTGTGTTAACCTTGAAATCGATTTTTTTTCAAAATCTTGAGGTAGTAGATAAATTTTGCGAACGGATTTGAAATCAGCGCAACAAAATCTATAGGAAATGATGTACAACATGTCAAGAAAAACTTCTAACCGGACATGGTATTGGATAAAACATAATTTTGCTCTAAAATTTGAAGTTTAACACAGATTTTAAAACGTAAAAAACGTTCGTACCATAATTTCATTAATTTTCTCTTATTCCGCAATCTGTCAGCTTTAATTAAAAAAAAAATCATCGATCTATCTCATTTCTATCAAATGTTCTTTGATTTTGAAACAAACATCGTCACTTTGCCCCACTGTGCGCCGGAAGTCCCCTACCCAACATACTTTCGTATAAACACTTCCAAATTCCAGTTACATATATATTATATTAATTGTTTATAATAAAACACGCATGATAGCGAAATATTCTACAGAATATTATTATTAGATGTCTTTTTTGGACCATGACAATTACGATATAACAATAATTGTGAATAAGCGAGGTTCAGCATAAGTGCTGCTCTACAACCTAACCTAATCATCATTCGACCTCTAGACTCATTTTACACACTGTCATATAATTGTATTAAAGAAAAATTGACGAAACAAATGTACGATAATTGCGTTACTATATGTTTAATATTCCATGCAAATGGTGCAAAACTTTGCAAATCCTTGCGCCGGTCCTGCCATAAGATTACTTTTTACGGACATCATTCGGATGCCTTTGTACCGACGTCTTTAAGATGTCTTATGAGCGTGTTAAAGACGTCTTGAAGACATCTTGTGGAAGTCTTAAAGACATCTTAAAGACGTCTTTCACACGTCCGTACGACGTCTTAAAGATGACTTTGTTACGAATCAGAACATTCAGACGTTCAGACGTAAAACAGACTTAAAATGAACGTCTATAGGACGTCGTGTGCTGTCTGTGTTAGGCCAGGGGTCGGGCACAAGTCGCACAGAACTCTGCAACGGGCGGGTATAGCGCGGGTCAACCCGCCCGTTACGCGAACGTCTTTCGATTCACCCGATCCGCTCGTGTCCGTTGGGTCAGCGTTGATTTCTATCCGGCCGAGGCGACCAAGACGCTCCAAACACCTGAACACCCGAGACTCCCGAACGCCGGAGTCAGCCGAAACGTCCGAAACAGTCAGCAGTCATGACGACACCACGCGTATCCGACTCGCTCTTCCCCACACTGTTACTCGCTCTTACTCGTGACTGGTGACTGTTCGACCGCATTGGGCGGATAGAAATCAACACTGTCCCGGCTCATCAAACTACTCCTTTTTGTGTCAAAATCGTAGAACTTTTTACACGAATAAGATAGAGGGATGAATTTTGTTCGAGGTCAAAGCTAAGATGTTGCAGAATAAGGGGAAAATATTGAGAATGTATGACAAACCAGTTTTTACCTTGAAAATCTACGTCAAACTTGACATATTCAATGAAAATTTCGGTTTTTTTTGTTATAACGCGTGGTTGAAGTTTTTCCATCATTTGTTATACATTATTTCCGACAGATTTTGACGCGCTGAATTCAAATCTGTTCGCAGAATTTGTCTCCCCCTTCGGGGTTCGAAGAAGAATGCGATTTAAGGGGTTACGCAAACAAGAGACATTCGGCAAGCCGAAAATACAGAAAATTATGTAACTCGGTGTGTAATTAGAGTAGTTCGTCCATAACGCCACCCTATTATTTGTTGGTGCCACAATGCAAGTTATGGAGGTGAAATCACCCCATGAAAAAATGCAGAATTTTTTTCGTAGAATACCCCGAGAACGATGAGAAATGTTAAACAGAAGTTTAAACATAAGGTACATCGTTTTTTTATATCTACAAAACCGCGTAAAAATAATTTTCGAAAAATCTACTTTTTGTCAAGTTGCCCCTACCACCAATCCTTAAAATTAAGATTTTGTATTTTGCAAATATGTGCTGAAATACCTCTGGATAATCTTTTTTCATACATATAAATAGTCCATCTGTGATATTTTTTGCAAGAAAATAAAACCTCTATTACCGAATTTGAAGTCCATTTTAGCAGTTTCCATTAATAAAATGGTTTCTTAAAGCCATATCTAAATTATTATTTATATTAAGTTGAGACAGCTTTCAATTATTTGAACAAGACTCATATCTTTTTGTATACACTGTATTGTTTGATTATATATTGGAAAAATTATATTATTAAACAACGATAGATACCTACTGTGAAAATTACGGTTTGTAATTGGTACAATAATGATATTCTTCATAGAAACGATTAAAACAAAAATACTTGCTACATCATGCACACCGCATAAATGCCGGCTTCCCACAAATACTACATATGAATTAGAGCTGTTCGGGTACTCGAATAAAGCGAGCCGGGTACCCGTAAAATTCGGACGGCCCGAAAAATCCGGGTAGTTCCAATTTGTTTCGAGCGGCTTGAAAAATTCGGGTAGTCCGAATCGTTTCGGGTCGCCCGGAAGAACCGGATAGCCCGAATTGTTTCGGGCCGCTCGAAAGAAGGGGCTAGCTCGAATTGTTTCGGGTGGCTCGGTAAATCCGTACGCCTTGAATGTGGTTCGAGCAGTTCGACTATGTTGAGTAGGTGAAATATTTCGAACGGTATGGAATATTTTAAGAAATATTTTTCTACTGGGATGTAAATGACGGTTATAAATAATGCGAATAATTAAAATGCAAACGTTAAATAGAAGTATTCGGAAACAATTGAAAATAACACTAGTTCACAACCATTTTGCGCAGCAGATGCCACTATTTTTTTCTTATGTAAAATGGGCCGCTGATTCCCAAAATAAGGTTTAAAAGATTTTCTATGGATACGTTTTCGAAATATCAACAGGTGAACTTTTTACCTGTCTATCAAACAGGTGCTACTGAAGAAAATCTATGGGTAAACTCCGAAGCTAGAGACAATTGTGTGAAAACACAAAAATTTCTTCATTTTATGGTTTTATTTCAATTTTAATTCATTCTGTACATTTTTTCAAAGTATTTTGTTAATATGTGTGTGTTTTAGAAATCGTTCTGGCTCTTTTTTGTCTTTTGTGCTATTTGATCAATTTCCACGGTGTTTTCTCACTTTAAATAAAATCGGAGAACAGGATATTTCATAACAGAATATGAATCAATTTAATACAGCAATTTGTTGTGAGATATCCTGCGCCATGATTTTATTTAAAGTGAAAAACACCATCGAAACTGCTAGTTTAAGAAAAGATTTGTTTTTTTAGTTTTTATTGCATTTTTCAGAAAATCGTTTAATATAATTTTTTTCAGTTATATATATTTCTGCTCAATATTTTGTATGTTATTAATGTAAGATCCTGAGATTTTTTTTTTCGCCTGTCTTTATACAGAGTTAATATATTATAATGAGAATGGGAAAAATTTATAGAAGCGGTGTATGAAATTCTAGGAGATAGAAAACTATATTCAAATGATATTTACATTGTTCGCTAAATACATTCTATATACATCGTGGTAATTATACACATATACACAAAATTCATTATCGCCGCAAATTAGCGGATAAAACGCAAATTTGTTTCACTTTCTCTGTTAATAACGATGTTCGTTTTGCAGTTATAATATTGCCTGCCATTGAAAATTACCTTTCACTGAATGCTTGGGAACCAGGTATTCCCAAACAATTTGTTGCCACGGGAGCCAATTTTGGAAAACGGGACGTATTTTCCCTCCACCAATTTAAAATGCAGGTATCCCGTGGTGCAACATACTCTGCTATGTATGTTGTGATCTCCTGCGTTAGTGATACATAAACATTTTGGTCTGAACGTTAAGGTGGAATCAGAGAAAAATATTTCTTAAAATATTCCATACCGTTCGAAATATTTCACCTACTCAACATAGTCGAACTGCTCGAACCACATTCAAGGCGTACGGATTTACCGAGCCACCCTAAACAATTCGAGCTAGCCCCTTCTTTCGAGCGGCCCGAAACAATTCGGGCTATCCGGTTCTTCCGGGCGGCCCGAAACGATTCGGACTACCCGAATTTTTCAAGCCGCTCGAAACAAATTCGACCTACACGGATTTTTCGAGCCGTCCGAATTTTACGGGTACCCGGCTCGGACCGGTCTGTCGAGCCGAGCCAGGCCCGGCTCGCTTTATTCGAGTACCCGAACAGCTCTAATTCATATGTAGTATTTGTGGGAAGCCGGCATTTATGCGGTGTGCATGATGTAGCAAGTATTTTTGTTTTAATCGTTTCTATGAAGAATATCATTATTGTACCAATTACAAACCGTAATTTTCACAGTAGGTATCTATCGTTGTTTAATAATATAATTTTTCCAATATATAATCAAACAATACAGTGTATACAAAAAGAGATAAGTCTTGTTCAAATAATTGAAAGCTGTCTCAACTTTATATAAATAATAATTTAGATATGGCTTTATGAAACCATTTTAATAATGGAAACTGCTAAAATGGACTTCAAATTCGGTAATAGAGGTTTTATTTGTTTGTAAAAAAAATACAGTATTGTCTCCCCGTGAACTCGTTTCGGTGCACACGCTGTGGGCTTTTCGCTATCCCCACCACTTTTGTATCACTCTTGTTCGGCGAAGGCGAGAGCGAGATGGAACGGGAGCGAGCGAAAGCCACTGGTCTCGCTCCGTCTTTCGGACGCCGTGTCACTCCGGCGCACGCAAAGCGTTCCATCTCGCTCCCCCCTTCGGCCAGAAAGAAGCGAGAAACGAACACTCCGAATTAGGGCTCTGGGCACGATGTGGGCTCAACGCCGGTCCCGACCAGCGAGCCCTCAGAGAGACAATACGTATCTTCTGTTTTAACTTCTTTTCGACATGTCTCACTGTTCTCCAGATATTCCACGAAAAAGAAAATTCGGCATTTTTTTCAAGCGATGATGTCACCCCCCAAAATTGCATTACGACTGTTTGAGAATGGAATGGGTGAGCACGCTGGAGAGTGAAGTTAGGAAATTCGACAGTGAAGAGGTGCGTTATGCAGTTTGTTAAGGCAGTGAATCGAATGGTCTTTATTATAAAATCACTTGTGGTGATGAGCACACCACTCACAAAGTCGAAAAACACACGCGGCGAGCAAAACGGTTATACAAGAGAACAATTGTGGTAGCGATGAGCGTAATTGAGCGGTGAGAACGATAACTAATGCGAGAGAATGTAATGAAAACGGTGAGAAATGATGAGCTGAGAGCTTCACTAGATGCTTGTACAAAACGCTATCGCATGCGACACGTCCGTTCAATCACGCTATGTGAACAAGATAGAATACAATATAGGGTAGATATCCCAATTACCGTGCCCTGTACCTATTACCGTGCCTTTATACTTGAAGCCGTACAAAAAAACTCGCACACATAACTAAGGAAAGAAATTTTTTTAATTAAATTGAACTATTAATATATGTGTTACAAACGAGTAGATTGCATTTTTAAACAATTAAAGCTTCTTTAAGTATAAAGGCACGGTAATAGGTACAGGGCACGGTAATTGGGACATCTACCCTAGTTGATCATTTCCGTCACCGGCGTCGTCTCGAACATTCTCGAAGATCAACAACCGGGAAAATCTGATTGGTTGAGTGCGGGATGTGGTGAGATGTTATTGGTTTGCGCGTGTTCCCAGTCCAATCGAAACAGAGTCAAGCGTTGCGCTGATTGGCTGAATGGCGCACACTCCACGTTGATGATTGGTGATCGACCGTCGATCCTCATCGGTGATTGGGGAATCGACTTTAGATCAGCGACTCTGCATCGAGTCCGTGAGGTGGTGCGCCGAGAGCGAGTGTGGTGGCTTTGGGAATTAGTGCATTCCCAAACAATGACACCATAAAAAATATGGTAACGTTACGGATGAACTACTCTACTTTAACACCGAATTTCATAATTTTCTGAATTTCCGGCATGCTGGACGTCCATGACGTCCGGCAAGCTTTAATTGTGAGCGTAACCCTTTAAATCCTATTTTTTTCGAATCCTGAAGGGCTAAAGAAATTCTGTGAACAGATTTGTTACGTCCTGAAGGGACTTTAGGCGAATCGCCCTGAGCGACTAGGGTGACTCGCGGGGCTCTTGCTCTCTCAAGGTGCTAAGGCACGCCTGGACTACACTTACCGTAAAAGGATAGGGAATGAAAGGGGTCAAATCAACGGTTACTCGGGATTCTTGGGAGAAACAATGCAATAAAATATATTCTGGATGATAGATAAAAGTAATGACATACCCTAGGGACGGCGCTCCGTCCCTGTTATCGCAGTGGTTCGGGTGACGGCACGCTTGCCGTCTAGCGCTTCGTGCGCTCTCTAGGTCGCTCACCCTAGCGCAGGACGTGGTCGCTCGCTTTATTCTTCGGTTGTACCAGGAAGTCGGCGCAATCAGAGTCCGTCGTGTCGCTCTGTCTCGATCCATCGCACGCGTTCGCGGAGTCAACGGCGGTTCGTATCGCGCACAAGGGCTCTCCCGGCTAGGCCGTTCGCGGTATATCGGATGGAGTTACCCAGGGCTGATCTCGACCGTCCGGACGGGTGTTGCGGTATCTACGTGGAGGCGAGGTCGCGAAATCTAGACGGCCCACTGGCTCGTCGCAACTTCCTAGCACGAGCTCTCGAAAACGAATTTCTGTCCCGCGGCTCTCGATCGCGGGCCGAACCTCGGACAGGTCTCCTGAATGGGGGAAACTACCCCGTCGGCAATTGTACGCTCGCCTTCTTCTGGCAATTTCCGAACCCGTTCATGGTCGCGGTATCCACCCGCTCGCTTAACGTTTGTCACAACGTGACCGGCACGCGCGAGGCGATTCCGCTGAATCGCCGTAGGAAAAATACGCGAGGACAGCGAGCACGGAATGGACCTGAAGGGCCCATGTAACAGATTTGAATTCAGCGCGTCAGATTCTATAGGAAATGATGTATAACATCAGAGGGCGGAATCTCCAGCGGCCCAAACCGGAAAAATTGAAATACGGTCAGAATCTGCGTACTGCAATATAGAATAAGAGATACATTTTTTTGACATGTTAAGAATATTTGGATACGAAATTCAGGTGTTAAAGAAGCACATTTAATTAAATTTGCAATAACGGAATATAATTAAATATTTCCCATTCGCCTGACGTTTCTTATCTAAACCTTCCGATTTTTCAATAATTATTGGCATAATTAGACATTATTTTGCCAACAATAATTCTCGGCGGTCCCCCTACCCCCGTAAAGGGGAGCGGGGGACTAGATCGGCCCGTGTCGATCTAGGTTGAGCACCAACCGAGCGCGTCTCCGGGTGACGGATAGGAGAACGGCCGGAACGTGAAGCGGCTCCTCCGATCGCCGCGGACTGGATCACCGCACGGTGACCGGGCCGAGGTGAAGGGGGAGACCGTGGAGGGTGACGGTTAGCGGGTGCTATAAGCGAACCCCGGGGCCTAACAACCCCGCGTGGCAAGCGAAGGCCCTGTCGTGGACCAACTCCCCAATCCAAGGTGGAAGCCATCGTGCCGAGGGATGAATGGTACCGGGGTACGGTGCCTCGAACGATGCCCTTGGGGTACCAGGCGACCCCCCATTGTATCAGCCTTTCCCCCACATAGCAGGCTCTGTGGGGGTGGACCGTATATTTCCTGCACACTCGTGGGAATTTTATGGATTGCACCAAAGAAAAACCTCAACCACCGGCGGGAGAAGGGCCCTCGAAAGAGGGAACATCTCCCGTACACGCGGCGGAAGCCACCATGGGACCGGCGGAGACCGACGCGGCGTTAGCCGCGGCGATCGAAACCGGGCTCTCGGTGACGGAAGCTATTACACGGAGGACGGGCGAGGGCAACGGCGACAACGCCGAAGCAGCGCTCGACACTCCGCAAAGAAAAGGAAGGCGGCCCGCAGCGGGGCGGCGAAAAGGAGGGCCCAATTGGCTTTACTCGGGACCACCTTGGAGACGACCCAAGCGGAAGCGCCGACCTCTGAGAAGGCAGTGCAGGGGGAGGTGGGCCCGCATGACGGGCAAACAGACCCCTCCGCACAGCAGGGTGGGAAGGAAGGGGGACCACGGGCAAGGGCCTGAAAAGGGCCCGACAGACCGACGGTTCGACCCCCGAACACCCTGCAAAAAGAAAGGGGAAGATCTTCCCAGAGCCCTCTAGCTTCAAGGAGGCGCTGGTGGGGGGTAGGAAGATGGCGATAGCGCCATCCGACTACCCCGAATCCACGCTAACACCGGAGCAGGGGGATCTGGTGATGAGAGGGCTCGGAGAAGCGATGGACGCCATCTCGAAGGGGATGGCGGTCCCCCGCTTCGAAGAGTGCAGGTTCGTGCAGGGCATCCTCTGGGTAACCTGCACGGACGCCGCCGCCAAACAATGGCTCAAAGAAGCGGCAACCAACCTGAAGCCCTGGGAGGGTGCATCTCTTCAGGTAATGGAGAGAGAGTGCCTACCCAGGCTTCGGAAGATGGCGATCGTCATCCCCGGACCCCCGGAGAAGACGGAAGTCATAATGCAACGGATCGGTCGGCAAAACCCGGACCTCCGCACCCAACTATGGAGGGTGTGGGGCAGAAGGGAGGCGGAACGATCCGTGCATCTGATTCTGGGGGTGGACGCGGAGTCGCGCGAGGCGCTCAGCAAACGGGGTTTCGTTGTCCACGTGGGGCTGGGCAGGGCGCTCTTTAGGGAGTTCCCGGCCCGGACCGGCGTGGAACACGGGAAACCAGGAGCGGCGCCTGGGGCGGCGGTAGCGGCACCCCAGGTCAGGGTAGGGGAAGGGCCGGAGGGAGCGGGGGAGGCCTCGAGAGACGGCGCCGATCCGGCACCTCAGGACCAACCCCAAAGAGGGGCAGTGGAGGGAAGAGATGGACCCACGATGGTGGCGACCGGGAGAGAGACCCCGGGCGCACCCACGGGGGGGAACCGACCCCCCACGAAAAAGGCAACCATGCCAACCCGCGGGAAGAGCGGGAGACCCTCGAAGGCCGTGGGGCTGGGGAGGGCTGGGCCCTCGGGGACCCGGGGAGGAGTCCAAAGGACCACCGGTCCTGGGTCACTGAGGCACCAGTTCCTCAAGACTGCCGGGGTGGCGAGTAAGACCACCACGGTAAAGCGAGGGGGGAAATAGGAAAGTGGACTGCAACACGGGACACACTATCTCCCCGGGAGCATGTGCGAGAGCGGTCAATACTGCAGTCAAGATGGCTGCAGGATGCATCAGCATCTCGCAGATCAATCTGGAGCACTGCAAAGCGGCGACGGACTTACTCGACCACCGCATAGTGGGGCAGCAAACAGATTTAGTACTCATACAGGAACCCTGGCTGATCAGGGGTCGAGTAGGAGGACTGAACACGAAACTGGGCACGGTAATACACGGGCCCGGTGATCCCGGCCCAAGAGCGTGCGTCTACGCTAGTAAAAGACTAAACGCCTTGAGGCTGGGAGAATTCTGCACTAGGGACCTAACAGCTGTCCTAATAGAGCCGAAAATGGGTGGGAACACGGAAAAGATCGTGGTCTGCTCAGCATACCTACCATACGACTCCGAGGAGTCCCCCCCAACGAGGGAACTCAGAGTACTGGTGGAGGCATGTAAAAATAGAGGGCTGCAACTGGTGGTGGGATGCGACGCCAATGCCCACCACATCATATGGGGCAGCACCGATATCAACAAGAGAGGGACGAGCTTACTTGAATACCTCTCGACCACGGAACTAGAGATACTCAACCGAGGCTCCAAGCCCACTTTCGTTACCACCAGAAGGCAGGAGGTAATCGACATCACGCTGGGCTCCACGAAGGTGGCTCAGGCAATTAAGGATTGGCAAGTGGCGGAGGAGGTAACTCTCTCAGACCACAGGCTAATCGAATTCAGACTGGCGGGGGACGCGAACCACGAACCCACGGAGGTCTACAGGAACCCCAGGGCCACCGACTGGCAACTCTACAAAGAGGAGCTAGAAGGAAGGCTCGGGGGGTACTGTGGACGCCCGAGAACGGGTGGGGGGATCGAGAGCCAACAATAATTGATAATGCCAACAAATATCTAGAGACGCGGTAGCGTCTCGACGCCAAGTACATGAATCGACACCCTGTATATGTCGACTGTCGCTACCACTATCATTTACTCGCCCCAGGCTATTCCAACCTAACCTGAAACTTATTTAATTATTTATCTCATCACGCTTGCAATATTTTCTAAATTTAAAGGCATTTTTCTTATGTAAACCGTATATAAGCTTTGGAATAAGACCAATTTCAATAAAATCGGTCCACGCATGACAGAGATATCGTAATATCGTGTCATGGATCTGTCGAAAACGGTAAGATTTGTTTTCTTCTTCTTCTTCTGATTCTTCAGTCAAAATTTTCGTCAACATAATACGTATACGCGTTACACGCACCCCTTCAGCCAACAGAAGCTAACACATGTTTCGTTCGTCAAACGCTACCTTCACTAACGTCGGTATCAAATATATTGGCCGGTGAGTTTCGTTTCGCGAGCAGCGATCGAGGAGAAATCAGCCACCACCATCTGACGATCGTGGATTTGTCAGTTGGAGTTGCGTGGCCCTCGCAGGGTATGGTGGGGTCACGGGAACGCTGCTCGGCTCCGTCTGAACCTAGCGTTTGGCTGTTATTTATTCTTACAAGGGGACCTTACAGTTGTGGACATCGCTTTTGGAACGACAGTATATGGGGGTCGTAGTACTGATGTAGTATGAAAATACCATTTCGGCTTTTTGTATGGTGAGCCTTCGTTTTCGAGATATTTTGATTTACAGTTTTTAACGTAGCTAGTAATCCAGATACATAGCATCTATATCCAAGAAGGTTCTATGGCCACAACGGTAGCGCGTCAGATTGTCGTGCGGGCGCTCCAGGGTTCTAGTCCCCCTGTAGTCGTCTCTCTCCATAATTTTTTCATTTTTCTTTTTTTTACAATTTTTCCCGTGGAAATATATTTTGTGAATATTACGTATTATATCGTGCGTTATATATTACTCTACGCACATTTTAAGGTTGAAAATGCATTTATAATATGACATATTATTCTAATCATTTCTTTCACCGGTGCTTTCATATTTTTGTACTGCGAAAATATTTAATTCCGAAACTTTCGGTGAAAGAAAAGAACTTGGCGCTGCTCTTTGAAAAAAATGTTAATTGGCTTGGTTAATAAATAAGGCAAGACCAGACACCACTAAAACAAGAAAGAAAGGAAAAGATTTTAATGCAATTTATACATATTTATTCAGTTTAGGAA
Organism: Andrena bicolor; assembly: GCA_960531205.1. NCBI lineage: Eukaryota > Metazoa > Arthropoda > Insecta > Hymenoptera > Andrenidae > Andrena > Andrena bicolor. Next base: position 326,144 of record CAUIJW010000183.1, read on the forward strand.
CACCAATTCGGAGAGCAGCGCCAAGTATTTTGAATAAAATATTTATTCATATTAAAATATTTATTTGTATAAAAATATATCTGCTTAATATTATTTAATATATTTTTTCTTTGTATAAATAGTCATTGTGATTCTTGGCGCAATTTGTGTATATCATTAGTTTTGTAAAGGTATTAATTTACGACAATGTTTTAAATGAGAGTCTTTTTGATGGGTATTAATTTATGACAATGTTTTTAAATGGGATCCTTTTTTATGGGATTATATACTTGGCGCTCTTTTTTGTACCTTTTTTTAGAAAAGGTAATTTTGTGGGGATTTCACACATTTTGTAGTGTTTATTAGTGACTGGATAAGTTTTTCAACCCCTCGGGGTTATTTTTTTTAATTAACAATATATTATATTGTCATCCAAACTACGCACACCTGCAAAACTACAAGACAATTGGATTGGTGGAATTGGTTCAAATTTGAGTTTTCAGATATGAAACAAACATACAAGAAGCACACAGAGGATCAAAGCTGAATAAAAGTTTAATTAAAGTTTAATTAATATAATACTATATCACAATAACTTTTTTTCTCTGACGTAGATCACACTGCATCATCTTGTGCTTCGATTATCTGTAAATATATAAAATCCACATTTTCATTACAACATAACTTAGAACTTATAGAAGAAGGGTGGACTTTTGCTATAGTAAGTGTAGAGACTACATAATGTGTCGGAAGGAGGTGAGAGCGTATGGCAGAAAGTCTTGTTGGAGGAAATTTAAATGCTAATGGTAACACTAGTTTACAAAATCCAAAGACATATTCCAGACTCCACTATGAAATTCTTATGTAAGGTGGTCCCCTAAACTAAAAATCAACATGAAAAAAAATCCTATGGATACGTTTTTGAGATATCGCCCGATGAATATTTTGATAATTTTTTAAGAAGACTACCCCACGTTTCTGGCCATATCTCGCAATATCTCACCAACCTTGAAATACATTCTGGGTGAACATTGGCGAAATTAGGAGTGAAAACGGTAGAAGCGACGATTCAATCGGTATCTTCTACAACACATAGCTACACTATAATGCCTATTATATCAGCAAGTGGACGTCTTCTTTCACCACTATACATAGTTTTGAAGGAATCTACAGGAACACTTGGTCCGATAGTGCAAAGAACTCTATTCCGTCGGGTTAATATTTACATCGGAGCTTCAAAGTCAAGAAAACTCACGTCTGAACATTTTAAAACTTGGTTTACCGAAGTGTATCTACCGAATACTGGCCGTAGAAGCATGTTCCTACTCGACTCGTGGACGGGACACTGCCCAAATGAGTTACAGCAATTGATTCCACAAGACAAGGAAGTAACTTTTTCAATGATTCCAAAAAAAAACGACGGGCATCGTTCAACCTTTAGATGTGTTTGGATTCCGGATTTGGAAAAATTTTGTGCGGACATTTTCGGATAATGTGATTCTCCAAGAGAGAGATGTCAATTTGCACTTACGTAATGAAATAATTAAATTGCAGTCCCTAACCCACAACCAGTTTTCTTCGCCTAGATTCAAAAACCTTTTTCAATATGCTTGGTTTAAAAGTGGATATCTAGAAACGCATCCCAGCGAATTTGAAAATCCTGTAAATTTCTGTTACTTCAGGAATGAAAAGATTATACCCAAATGTAGTATTTGTGGGGAGCCGGCTTTTATGCGATGTGCATGGTGGTATTATTGTTTCAATCATTTTTACGAAGAATATCATTATTGTACCAATTACAAAGCGTAATTTTCAATGTATCTATCGTCTTCTATTAGTATAATTCTTTCAATGTATAATCAAACAATACAACGTGTTCAAAAAGGGACTGCGAATGTTTAAATATTACTTTATGTGGCCACTTCATTAATGAAAACTGCTATAATGTTCTAATTAAATTTAATATTAACTGTAATATTATACATATGTTATAAGTGTGATGTAAAAGTAAAATTGATTTATAATCATTTAAAATTCATATACATAATACGCATTGCGTTATGCAAATCGGAAGTTTCGACAAGGTTATCGGCATCATTCGCCGAGCAAGTTATGCTTGAAAAGGAAGAGGCGGAGAGGGACAGAGAGGTTCAGGGACATCTGTCCCGCCTCGCGGCTCCCAGGACACGACGAGCGCGGAGAAGATGACCCGGAGCCGGGGGAGTCCGAGCGGGGATGTAGTCCTGTTACGTCGCCCCGCTCCCCCGTTAATGGCTTCGGCCGCGCCGTCGTCTCGCCTCCCCCGAAACACGGGGGAGGGGAAGGAAGGCCGAGGGTGCATTCCAACCCTCGGCCGCGGCCTCCCAGTGAGAGAGGGGGGCGATAAGTGGGAAGGGATGAGGGTGGCCCGCGCGTGCTTCGCGGTGGCGGAGAAGGGACGGTAAGGGATGGCCCCGTTAACATCCAGAGGACCCTCCCAGTAGGAGCGGCACGCTTGCCGCTCCTTGTTGCGATCGAGGCTCGGGGATGAGTTGGCGGCCCGTTACAGTGGGCGGCCCCCGGTTTATGGGCGGCCCCTGGGCCAGTCAACGCCCCCACCCGGCGCATTAGTCAAACTGAATAGGACCGGGTACAGCCTCGATCGCGGGGCCGTGAGGTGGATGGTGTCGGGGGACACCACTCGCCTTAGTAGCAGCGCCCCCCCCCCCCAGTGGCGACGCGGACGTGTGGTCCGTCGCGCGTCGTCGGTGCTGGAATCTGGGGGAGGAGTCATCTCCTCCAGGGAAGACCCCGACGAGTCACGTCGGGGTTGTGGTGGGCGGAGTTGCACTCAAAGCGCAGAAGGGGGGGGGGCAAGCGAACGAATCGCTAGTTTACTCTCGCATAAGTCCTCCCCCTCAGGCGCACAGCTCCGCCCCTGAGGCTGACCACCCTGGAGGTTTTAGTGGGTTCGAGTCCCACATAACCCTCGGCCCGCCCCCGCGTGGGCCCGTATCCGTGGGGATTTCCTCCAAGTAAAAAAAAAAAAAAGAAAAAAGTCTGTAGTTTGTAGAGTCGTACTGGTATCCTACCAGTACGTATTTTCTTGCTTTCTTGTCCAACTTCATCCGGAGCTGCTCGTCCACGTATGCATAGGCGTCTACCCCAAAAATCTTGGTGTGTGAGAGATTTGGTTTTCTTCCACACCACAGTTCGTATGGAGTGGCCGTTCTGTCCTTCGCAACAAGTGTGCGATTCAGGAGATACGCTGGATTTCATTCGGTGCTCATGACACTTCTGCATCAGCAAGAGTTTGCTCGATGCAGACTTTTGCTCGTATAACCTTACGAGACTCTTCCACATCTCGTTAGCCGTTTGACACGCGATCAAGCTGTGTCCTTTCCATTGACGACGAGATCAGGCTCATGGCCTTGGCATTTTCTTTTACCCATTTCTTCACCGCTTCCGTTGTTCGTTCGCCCTCCGGTCTCGGTCGTGATCCATCGACGAGAGCCTCAAGCCCGTGTGCCATTAGAGGTTGCATTATTTCAAACTTCCATACAGTGAAGCACTGGCCATTGAATTTAGTGATGCCTTTTCCAAGGACTTCTTCCACCATTGTGTTGCAAGAGTAAGAGCGCGCACACGTGGCAGGATATAACCTTTTCCTTCGGCTTAATTTTCTTCTCTTTCGCGACGCGATTCACTCTGGGCCCATTACCAGTTAGTTTGTGCGTGGTTAATAATATATGCGATACGTGAATTAGTCTGCAAAAGTTGAATACATTCTTTTATTTGAAACTGGGTATAACACTCTATACGAACAACATGCTTCTTTCGGTGGATTCCGTACATAACTGACTAACCAGCGTTAGTGGCGCTTCTGCGTGAGCAAAAGTGTGCTGACTTCCGGCAGGCGTGGCGAACGCCGATTGGCCCACGCTGGGCGCCATATATGAATGAGGCATTGTAGACTCATTTATTTTAACACTATCCATTAAGACCATTCAAAATCCAATCGGATCAGCCGTTATTGAGATTCGGAAATCTCAGGGTTCTTGATAGCGAGTCGTGGCGTAATAGATCCACTCTGTGTTCGCGGTGCGCATATATATATACTAGCATGCCCCGTCTCGGCTTCGCCCGAGATCGTAGCGTGACTGATACGTGTTTATTAGAATTAATATCTTTTCTATACCTATTATATAAAAACAGAGCCGATTTTTATATTCGCGCAAAACTCAAGACCTGTTGAACTGATCTTCCTCAAATTTTGACACGTTATTCCTATATACTCTAAGACGGACATATGCTATGTAGCATGTCTCAGAAACGCGTTATTAACATGTAATTATATGTAAACATTCCATGTGTACTGTTTTGCATACCACGTGATAATAAATTTGCAAAACCAGTTTGTACCCCGACGATCATTCTGACATATATATCCGCGATAATCCAGTTCTCTCGCGAGAAAGCGCTCGAGAAGCTTCGCCACCTGGCGGTAACATCGCGGTACTGCTACGGGCGAGGTATCGCGCGGGCTGAATATGCGCATGCGCGCGCAAGTAGACTGTCGTATATAGGGGTCACGTGGTCGGCCAAACAGTCGTACACGTGAAATCTTTGCATATAAATTACATGTTAATGACGCGTTTCTGAGACATGCTACATAGCCTATGTCCGTCCTAGAGTATGCAGGAATAACGTGTCAAAATTTGAGGAAGATCGGTTCAATAGGTCTTGAGTTTTGCTCGAACATAAAAATCGGCTCTCTCTTTATAAATAGTAAAGATAAAGATATATATATATACTTGGCTCGAGACACTACCGTGTCTCTTGATGATGAACAGTTAGTCGTCCGTTTTCATTCATTTCTACTGAATGATCGTCAGTGGTTTCTACAACCACGAAAGGTCCTCCCCATCGTTCCTCCAGCGATTTGGCGGTGTAGTTACGTATAAGGACTTGGTTGCGTACAGAAATTGTTTCAAGGTGATCGTAGGACACGGAAGGTTGTTGTGATTGGAGATTTTCGATGGTTTCGATTATTTTATTTTCGTGTTGGAATTTAAGATTCCCTATTTGCTGTTTTAGAGTCAGTAATTCGTCTTGTTCGTCGAAGATACTATTGGGTTCATACCCTAGTTGCAGTTCGAATGGGGTATATCCAGTGGAACAGTTAAGGGGAGGAAACCACTGTAACGGTCCGAAATGTAAGAGTGTTTTCGGGAATTTATTTCAACCAAACAACGCAAGTAAATCAATGTATTGCTCAGTATAGTTAATAGTGTACATTAGGGTGGTCCTTATTTTTCAACTTTCGATTTTTTTGGTCTTACCCTCCTAAAATATGACGTTGGATGAGAAAATGATATGTGTAAAGTTTCAAAGCGATTGGACAACGGGGACCTGTGCCGCATTTGAGTTGAAGTTTTGAAAAAAATAGTGATTTCTCGTCAATTTCGGACATAATTGTGTTCGTCCATTTTGGAAGTATCAGTGAATATTTTTTAATAAAAGTACAGTTTATTAGATGTACAATAATAATATGTATGTGTTACTTAAAAAAATATTGACGAAATCTTTGAATTTTATCTTTTAAAATTAGTATACAACACAGCATATAAGCCAGAATAGGCGATTTAGGGGCTTAACTACACTGTACAACACGTATTTGGATCTGCAATATGAACTCCGAGATCCTAGTAGAGTTTCTTGTCCCAAACACGAATCCGTAAAAAAATTGCTCTATCACCCACAGTTTTTGAAAAACATGAGTTTTTGTAAAAAGCGCCTGATTTTGGGCAAGAATGACGTATTACTTGAAAACCAAGAATGCTAGAAAGTTCAATTTAGTCTCAAAATATAGAGGAGAGTTTCCTGAATATATCGGTGTATGCAGTTATTAAATTTGATGGTGTTATACGGTTGGAAACGGCCATCAAAGTTTAAAAAATTGCCGATGTGCATGATTTCTACGTAATACTTTTGTATTTTTACGAAAAGTTGTTTATCTAGCACGAATGCGCTCCACAGTATCGGATTCTGTAGACATTTCTGAAGAAGAAACCATCCACGAAAAATGTCGGAACGGTTTTTAACTCGGACTGTTTGAGAAAATATCCAGCGGGAACGCGTGCATGGCGTTTTGCCGCTCGGCGGCAGTGACGGCCATTGCACGCCTTGCGCGGCTCGCCAGGGCCGAAGCTACGCGCAATCGATACGGTGCCCCGTAGAGTGGTCCTTAGTTATAGGAGTCAAATTTTTTTGTTGTGTTTTCTTGGTCTTCGGCTATTTTCGAAGTATCAGTAAATATTGTTTAATAAAAGTACAATTTCTTACATAATTTTCGGAAATCTATGACTAACCGCCACTTTTGTTTACCGGACGCGTCTTGTTTTTTCGGAACGATCGATAAGGGACTGTTGGGGGGGCTATCGCTGTCCCTAATGATACCCTTCTGCAACATCTCTATCACCTGGCGTTTAATTTCCTCTTGGTGTATTGGGGGGTATCGGTATTGTTTGATGTGTATCGGAATTTCGTCAGTAGTTTTAATTTCGTGTTCGAGGATTGAGGATTTAGGAAGAGTGTCCCCGGGCAATATAAATATATCGTGGGAGTTTGAAACAATTTCCCAGATCTGATCTCTGCCCTCTATTAGGTGATCTAACCGAGTATTCTCTCTTAAGAAATCGATTCTCTCGCTATTCTTATTGCCACCTTGTATGCGGTAAGCCAGTTGTTCGTCAAAATCTTCTACTGATTCGCTTTGATCCTTAAGGGAATCTGGGAGTATGGGATGACCATTTGCATCGATTTTCTTAATTGCCCCGTATCCTGTTATAAAATTGACCAATACCGTTTTGTTTTGACAATTGCTTTTTGTGTTGGCGCGTCGCTTAAGGGGGGAGCCTGGTGTAGCGGGTCGAAGAAATTGATTTTTTTTGTGCATAAATCAATAGTTGAACATCGCGACAATATGTTCCAAAAGCCGCAAAACGAAATTCGAAAAATTAAAGCGGATATAGCTGATTTTGCTACGGAGCGCCAGGCTACCACAAAACTTTAAATGCGTTTTTCTCGAAACGACAGTTTTACACTTTGCGGGCAACGTAACTCAAAAAATATTCAACCAATCGACTTGACCTTGTGCACGGATATTTGTAAACATATTCTTCACAGAGCTAAGTTATTGGTATAATGATATTGTTTAAATAAATAACTTTTTTTACACATTGAAGGGGGGGAGTCTGGTATAGTGGGTAGAAGAAATCGATTTTTTTTTTGCATAAATCAATAGCTAAACATCATGATAATATGCTCCCAAAGCAACAAAACGAAATTCGAAAAATTAAAGCGGATATAGCCGGTTTTGCTACGGAGCACCAGGTTCCGAGAAAACTTGAAATGTGTTTTTCTCGAAACGACAGTTTTACACTTTGCGGGAAATGTAACTCAAAAAATATTCAACCAATCGACTTGGCCTTGTACACGGATATTTGTGAACATTTTCTTCATAGCACTAAGTTATTAGTATAATGATATTGTTTAAATAAATAATTTTTTTTTACACATTTAAGGCAAAATTTTGATGGAAAAAGTGAACTTTTTATTCAAGTAGCCGCCATTTGGTCAATTTTGCATCTTTTAAGTTATAAATTTGTTCGATCTGTGCGTACACTCATAAACTAAATGAAAATTGTTCGATTTTTGGTTTCACATGAAACCTAAAGACGCTACGTTGCCCGCAGTGCAACAATTGCGTCGCCAACGGACTGGGCATAAGCCCTTATAACTTTGTTATTTGCCGCTCTTTTTTAATAAAATTTTTTTTTATCTACCTTAACCTTAATACAATATCCTGAATGTTTCACAAATATCGATTAATACTTTCTTTAAAAAAAAAATCCCGAAAAATGCCTCGATTTCCAGCTAGTTACACCAGGTTCCCCCCTTAATGACATTGCCGATTATGAATGAGTTACAAGAAAGGGAAAAGTCGTGGTTGTATAGAAAGTCTGAACCTAGTATTCCGTCTTGTAAGATTGGAGAATTATCGTCAACGACTTGGAATTTGTTACATTTATCATTAAACGGCACGAGTACAGAGTATAACGTATCCGTGGTATTATTCGTAATACCCCTGAGCGTTATTGGTTTCCCTCTGAGTAAGCTTTGGTCGATGATTTGCTTCTCTTTAATTATAGAAATTTCGCTACCTGCGTCGATGAGGAATGTAGTTGGTCGGTGGCCTGGTAGTTCTAGTTGAACAAACGGGGAGTGGTCCACACGATGGTTGCTGCGGATCTGGCATTCGTGATGATGATCGTGTTCCTGGCGGTGTTGAGTTCGGCTGGGCCCGTTGAAAATTTCGCTGTTGTTCGGCTCGCCTTCCTCCCCGTTCTCTCCACTGCTTCGTTCTGCATTCGTTTTCCGTGTGTCCTCGTCGCTTGCAGAAATTGCACTCTTTGTTGTCCTATTTTGTGTCAGAATTTCTTTGTGGTGCGTTTCGAGGTTCTCTATGTGTCTTGTGGTCCCTTGGTTGAGTCCACATCCTCGATTGTTGCATGTATTGGAGTTCTGTATCATACATGCGTGCAGCTTCGAATGCTTGGTTTAAGGTATCGAGTTATTGGCTAAACAAGTATTGCGAAATTTCAGGCTGTACATTACGTTTGAATGTTTGGATACCCTCTTCGTTGCAGATGATCTCTTTAATGTCGATGTAGGTTTGGAGTCTTCTTTCAGAATTTAGGGCAGTTAGCAATTCGTCTTGTATTTGTGAAAAGCGGTGTACGAAGTCGTTAATGGGCTCGTTTGGCCTTTGTCTGCACGAGTCCCGTTTAGTTTTTACGGATGCCGTGTCGATGGTTTTCCCGTAGAGAAAAGGAATTTTCTCTATTAATTTTGGAATAGTTGTATTTGTATCTGGCCGAATTGTTAACGCTGCATGGCCTTTTAACTTTTGCGACATGAGAGCTAATAGAAGTAATGAGTGTTGGTTCTGGTCTAGCATAGACGAGACTTTAATGAGCGTGCTGATAAAAATCTCGGTGTTCGTTCCGTCGAAGTCTGGGATTAATTGCAGACATTTATCATATTTGGCAATTGTACATGATGAATGCGTTTCTGTGTTGCGTAAGGGATCACTCGATGTTTGCACAGCCTGATTAGGTACTGTTTTGTCTTCTATAGCTTTCAGTCTGTCACATACTTGTAGTAATTTTTCAGCTATCATGTTCACGTCGATTTGAACATAAGTCGGACTTTGTGTACTCGACATGTCGGTAGAAGGAGCAGTTACCAAGTCATGCAGAATGTCGGATAGTGTTTCAGTAGAAAGACTTACGTTACTGCTGCTCTTTCTCCACTGTGTCAAGTTGGAATCCAGGTTATGTAGTTTTTCGAAGTTCTCGGGTTCGTACACTCCGCGGCAAAAAGATAGCACACTATGTAAATAAAAGTTTTTTAATTTTTGGAACAATATATGGCACTGCTTTTGACGATTATATTGTTTAATAAGAATAACAAAGTATTTCAATGTAGTTGAATACATTTATTACAAAAGAATAATGTTATTTTACAACTTATTGAAAAATAACGAAAAATCGACGCGTCAAAATGATAGCACATTTCCCTTAAAATACTTAATATGTACAGAAAAATATTATTTTAATATTTTGTAGTTCCACCTTTTGCTTGTATAACTGATATTAAACGCTTTGGTATAGATTTAAATAATTTTTTAACGAATTTTCGGCTTAATGATATCCAGTTTCGTTCGATGCAAGTTTTTAATTCCTCAACGGTCTGAAATTGTTTTCCTTTCGCATATACTGATCTCGATAATTGCGCCCAACAATTTTCAATAATGTTCAAGTCCGGCGACCTGGCTGGCCATTCTAAAATTTTTATATTTTGCTGTCGAAAGTATTCTTTGACAGCCTTTGCTGTATGAACACTTGCATTGTCCTGTTGGAAAATATAGTTAGGGCCTCCACACTCTACTGCATGTTTCTTCAACTGTTCGTCTATTAAAGTAATATAATTTGGACTCTTCATTGTTCCACTTATAAACTTAATTTCAGTGTTTCCATAGTACCCAATTCCAGCCCACACCATTATTCCTCCACCACCTGCGTGTCGACGACTTAAGATGTGTGTTTCTTTACGCAAATCATGGAAATAACATCGATATCCATCCGGTCCATCTAATGTAAATCTCTTTTCGTCACTAAAAATAACTCTCCGCCATTTTTTCCTCCAATGAATATATTTTTCAGCAAATTGTAACCGAGCTTCTTTATGTCGCTTCGTTAGCGGTGGTTTACTCAACATTTTTTTGCGTTTTATGTATTTACAGCCTTTTATAATACGCTGTACATTACGTACATTTGTGTTTACACCAGCTTCTGCTGCAATTTCTCTTGCAGTAGCAACAGAATTTGACGCAACCCTTAAAATCGCACGTCGTTGACGGTCGGTTGTCACTTTTGGACGTCCTGTACTTTTCTTTTTTCCATATTTCTCTTCATTTCTTATAAAATTGTATATAACTTTACGACTACGATTTAACAATTTCGCAATCTTAGCGATGGAACAATTTTCTTTTCGCAAATTTTGAATTGTTACTATTTCACACTCACTCAATCTTTTGCCACGACCCATTGTCGTTAATTTCAATAAATTTCGATACTGAAACACGCAGAGTATTAAATATTTGCCTGTATGAACAGTTTGACGACTTAGCAGTAACTGGAGAGGGAAAACTTTGAAGGTGTGCTATCATTTTGACGCAGCGGTCACCGCTAATGTTTACGTTTTCAGCTGTACCTTAAGCCAGTAGGCAAAACAGAAGTGTTTACCCTGAACATGTGCAATCTATTGTTGACTGAAACTGATACGTAAAACGAGAACTGTTAGTATTCAATTTCTTATGCGAAAATTAAGAATATTACGCAGTGTGCTATTTTTTTGTCGCGGAGTGTAGTGGGATACCTCCAGAAATTTCCACTCGTGGAATAACTAGCACAACTAGTATATTTTCTTCTGAATAAGCCCGAAGGTGATATCTCTGATTTAATAACTACTGATTCTTTATTGTTATGACTGGTATTATTTATAAGTTTTTACAGATCTTGTTCGGAACGGCGTTGTGACTTGACTAGTCTTAGGTTTACGACTGTGCTGTCCCTTGGTTTGGGACCGGTATTTAACTTAGTTACGAAAAGGGGTGCGAGGTGAGCTAGGCGAGCAGCTTAAGGAATTTGGGAAAAAGGGGGTGTTTGGAAAAGGCGATATCAGGAGGAGCCATCTTGGCGACTCTCGGAATTTGGAAAAAGAGGTGTTTGGGAAATCTGATATCAGAAGGAGCCATCTTGGCGACACTTGGAATTTGGAAAAAGGGACTGCTCTGGAAATCAGGATGTTGCTAAAAGGGATCTGTTGTCCGGAGGGATAACTATCTTGGCGACACTTGGAATGTGCCCCTTACTGAATGGTCGAATTTCCGACCGGACCCATCTCGTTGGGTCCGTACAAGGGAAACCCATTCGTCTAATGGAGGGAAAGGGGGTGGTAGATTGGCGACTATCGCGATAAAGGTGCCCTTTCCAATGCGCGGCTCGCCGCGGCACACTGGTGCAATGGAAAGCATTCATCTGTTCTCCTATCTGCGATTTCGGCCGCGCGGCTGTGGCAGATTGCTACAGTGTATGCAAGTCTACTCCAAGAGCAGCCTAGGCTACTGGAGAAGCAACACAATGGGACGAGTGTCTGTTTTCCGCCATTATGGCAGAATCCCCAGAAATAAGGAAACAAGTCAGAACTCAAAAGTTATCGAATTATTTTTTTATATATTTTTTTGTAACCTAATAATATGAGGTCTTAAAAAAGTAAAAATATCATGGCAGCTACTTCCCTAGTAGCATTTTTTTTGGCCAACGGTAGCCAACAGTTGGGAATCAGTTGGGAGGTGGTTAGTAGTTTCGCCTACAAACCTCATTTACAGGGCCCAACCGTTGAATGTTGCATTTGCATCCCGACGATTTGCCTATGGTTGGGAATCAGTTAGGTGGTGGTTAGTAGTTTCGCCTACAAACCCCGTCTGTTTATCAAAACCCCGCCAACTGTTTAATATTACACTCGTCTTCCGGTGATTTTTCTACGAATAACCAATTTTGGGCCAACTAATAATGCCCTACAGAAATACATTTAGTTAAAGATAATAAAAGCAAATATATAGGTTCGGATGCAAATAAAATCATATCCCAAAATAATTGAAAAAATTTTGAACCCACACTGGCTTCACTTTTTATAAAGACTGTGTGGAGGAAGAGAGGGTTGAGAGGAACGGGTGATGTCGACAGTCACGGGACGCAAGCCGCCTCGCGAGCGAAATGGTCTCGTCCGTCATTTTGTACATTGCTTAAGGCTACGGTTATACTGGATCTTGGAGTATACATATATGAAGAGGAATGGTTTAAAATGAGTCCTCCTTACTAATTCACAGATGTGAATAGATTGCGTTTTATTTATCTGAGGCGTGCTTTACAAAAATACGCGACGCGTGTCTCGATGTCAGGGAAGTGCCGTTTGTTCCAGTGCACCGCGTCCCTAAGCTCCCGAGCCTTCCCGAGGCTCGCCGAAGATTGTAAGTATTGAATGCATACGCCGACGAATATGGCCGTAGTCACAATGGACGCGATTTCGCACGAGGCAAGAATCGTGCGATATTAATTGTTTCTTTTTTCTTTCTTCGATGAAAAAAAATGGCACAAATACATATCAGGCGATGCTCGTTTCGCGTGAAATCGTGTCCACTGTGACCACGGCCATATTCGTCGGCATAGGTATCCAGTACTTAGAATCTTCAGCGAGCCTCGGAAAGGCTCGGGAGCTTAGGGACGCGGTGCGCTGGAACAAACGGCACTTCTTCTCTGGCATCAATACTGATCGAGACACGTGTCGCAAGCAACAGATGACCAAGGTATTCGGCCGTGTTCGTTCGTATACGATAATCGTAGCCTGTGCACCTAATACAAGACGTGAGCTTTTTTAGGTCTACTTAACATGTTAAAGTATTTATGGAGAAAAATGTTTGAAGTTATTGAATTCGAAGAGTTATCTGGTGATGGTGGACTAAGTGTTGTGAGGGACGAGTGGCTCACTCCACGAAAAAAAGAATGCTTGTGGCCGCCATGCAAATTGATGTCGAAATTCAACAAGTGCCTGACAACATGAACGCTGCCTGATGAAAATTGGATGGTTTATGGTGTTACGTCCCTAAACTTAAAAAATTATTAAAATCAATCTTTAGTTGCGTTTTCTTTTGCTAGTGGGCAGAGTGCTTCGACAATGCTTAGCGTTCTGGGAAATCCCTAATCGAGCGCACTTCTGCTTACTATATTTTATCTATGAAAACGGATACTCGGTACTAGGAACATCGTCGTCGCCGCGACGTTTGGCCGCTGCGCTGTACCCTGAACGTTGGACTGTGCTGAGGCATCAGCGTAGTTCTCAGTAGTTCGTTCAAAGTGAGCAGTAGTTCTCATACCTCGCGACATTGATTAAATGTAAGCGACGGGGGTGCGTCTTGACAATGCATCTAGCATTCTGGTTTAACCTAATCGAGCGCATTTCCGACCGTCGAAACGTCGCATCAATGTAAAGGAGTGATCTGAGTGTGAGAAGCGTGAGGACGAGAGTACCCTGTTTGAAGCGTCAGCTTTTCTGAGCGGGCCTCGCGGCCGGACGCTCTCGGGGGCGCGAAGCTGAAGTCACTCTTTGTCGTACAGTCGCGAGAGCGTGACAAGGTGTCCGTGGATAGTAATTTCTTTTCTTTAATTTAAATTCCGTTTCGAGCCAGAGATTCCAAAGTTTATAGTGAATGGACTCATTCTTTCCACGTTAAATAGTGTTTTGTTTTAACTTCATCGTTTTCTCAACTTTATAAATCTGCGTGTTACATTCGCTTAATAATCTTGGTTAATTTTCTATATTGCGTTGGGATCAACCTTCTGTTAGATCTAATTCCTTTTTGTGTTTTGATTTATATTATTATCTATCGCTATCATTTATAATAATCGTCAATATAGTGTGTGTGATTCGTTTCTTTCCCAGGCACGGAAAGGCGTTATTTTGAGTACTGTCCAAAGACAACCAACCAAAATTTATACGTTTTAAAAGTATACTGATAAAGTGGGTGAGTTGCGCATTCTTTCTTGAAATATTGTAATATGAAATAACGATTGGCGAGCGTCATCTCATGTAAAAGAATTATTTTATGTGCTCTATTCGCAACTGGCGAATACGGAGGTAACGGAGAGTCAATATTGGCCTCAGCCAGTATTCTGGGATTACCCTTGGCTCACCAGCCCCTCTAACTCATTAGTAAAAGAATAAAAACATAACTATTCACACTTGAACTTTACACTCGAGCAGAAGTTATTTAATGATAAACTAACTGAATCCTCACAATACCCCAGTGCGGGGCCTGTATAGGACTAGATCTTTGTTTCCCGATACCAAATAAAATTCTTTAAATTATTAACTAATAATTTGTACTGTAACGCGCATAAGATCCTTCCGATTAGACTGATTTAGATACTAATTCCTTGGACTCCACGTTTACCTCGTAACCGCATTACATTACATTGTTTTGTTAAAAACAAATTTTACGCCAAAGAACTTCTAGTATACAATTTTCACAATCTTTTACATTTAACAGCTAATGCTACAAATTTTGGCAAGCTAGATAACTTCTCTGCTTTCCATTTCGAAAATTTATGACTAAAATCAAAAGAATGGTTCGATCCCACAACCATCCGCTTGAACAAGTAGTTAAAAGATTGGGTGAATTAAAATCGTTGAGAGAGGAGAGTACGGGAGGTTATTCCTGGACGCCTGTTCGATATGGAGAGTTCGGCGACAACACCTGGACGCCAATCGAACAGGAGAGTACAGAGTAAGTCCTGGACGCCTCATTCGATTAAAACCATGTGCCATATGCACCTCGCCCATTAGAAACAATCGAAATTGTATAAATTCAACGAGACGCAATGTCTGATTTTGTGAAATTTGTAGCCCCTTCCTTCCAACAAACCATGTATTCCTACCTAATCCGAATAAACCTTGTCTGTCCAGAAATCTCCTTTTCCTTACGAAACCCAAGAGGCTACAATAAACATTAATTCATGCTTTAATACAGAATGCGGAGATATAGTTGTTATAAAGGCAATTGAAGAAATCACTGCTAGTTCCTTTTATAAATTAAAATGCGAGTACTTTTTATATAAGACTGACTATTATAAAGAACCTATAGAAAACAGTCGTATAGGTATATTGAAAGTTAGTCGTAAAAAAGTAAAATATATTTGTCCGTCAGATTTAAATAAGAAATGCTTATTGTTACCTAACTTTAAAGAGAATAATAATGATGAAAGCTTTGTTTGCATTCCTTTTGCTAGTATGACGCTCTGTAATTATAATTATAAACTTTTATAAAAGTTGTACTAATTATATGATTTATAATAAATATCTTAATATTATGTATATACCTAAATTCTTTTCACTTCCGATTAACAGGTGAAATTGAAAATATCAGGAAGCAACCGTACAGGCAGATACTTTTTAATTTTACCAGTTAAAATTCTAATATTTTCCCATTACCTATAAATAATAAGTATAATTCAAAATCCAACCGTGTGCCTACCGTTGGATTACTATTACATATAGTAGGGTAGGCCCTATAAATAGTTGGGGGACAGTGGGAAAGCCTACCTTGGCCTTCTGTTGTTGGCCCAACCTGAAAAAAGTGCCAAATCTAACTGTTGGCCAACTAATATTATGTTCGTGGCCCAACTGTATGCCAGCAAAAATACTACTAGGGTTCTGCTGTATGTGTAAACATGTGTCAAAGTTTGTATGTTTTTTGTGCAGAATTTTAAATCGAATCGTTTAAAGGGTCTAGCGGGATAAGCATAGTGAAAAGTGCCCTTGAACCGATTTTAGCTGGCAATGCACCTTTCAATAGTGTAGCACAGGAAAACATTGTACACCAAGTTTCAACCCCCTATCTCAACCCGGAGGGTAGTTATAGGGTAAATTCGAATTTTCGGTTTTTGCCATATTTTCCCTATTTAATGGTCAGCAAAAATTTAAAAAAAAATCTGAAATATTGTAGACATGATTGTATATGATTGTGAATTTTTTCAGATTTTTTCGTTGCAACTGCTTAGTGTAAGAAATGAAAAACGCAAAAAAATGTCGAAAAATGCAGATTTCGTGTTGAAGTTTTCGAGCGACTAGATTTTTAATTTGTCTGCCGCGCGTCCCGCCTGACACTTGGGACCGTTGGAGGGTGGCGAGCGACCTGGAGCCACAATGACCCTTTGCGTAGTCAACTCCGGCGGTCGCGGGGTCCGCTGATATTAGCCAGACCTCCTTTTCCACCTTTAGGGTGTCTTGGACGACGTCTCGGAGACGGGCTGTTTACCCGTAACTCACTCTGTACAAGTACGGTTTCCAGAGTTTTTCCCTCTCTATGGGGCTGGGTGGGCCGTTCCTTTGGCAATGCAACGACCAATAGGTAGTTCATTGGATCGTGGGGCCCACCAAGGAATCAGCCTCGGAGGGAGGATTTTGGTTGCTGGCCGGAATGACTCCGTCGGGGAGTCAGACACTAAAAGACTTCGGACACGCGCGGTTGCGTTCCGAGACTCCACGGGGGAGTCAGTAACATTCAAGAACTGATCAGATTCGGCTAACAGTTACACTTCCACACTCACTATTCTTGTTGTTATTGTTTGTTAACGTTCTGGTTGTTTAATATATATATTCAGTTCACTGGTTATCCATTACAGTTATATGCAGTCTTTCATTTTATTCACCCTTACCACGGTAACTCGTCGTAGAGGGTACCGCGTAATTCCCGGTGTCGGCAGTACCGTAGCAGGGCCTTACAACCCCCGTTGACCCGCATCAAGGTAATCAGGTCTCATCGAGGTTGCGCGAGACCATTGGTCCTTCGAGCCGGATCCACCAGTGACATATGGATTTGTACAGTGGCACAGTGCAAAGAATTAGTGAGTGTGATCGGTTATGAAAAAGTGTCTCTGTACTTCGCGCGTGTCTTAGTGAGCCCGACTGAAATGCAGACGGGTCAACGGGAGTCGTAAATTCCCGCTACGGTAATTCCGACACTAAGAAACTGCGAATACCCGAACGACGTTTTACCGTGATTAGGGTAAATAAAATGATATTGCATATAACAATAACAAAGGTTCAATATATTGGATCACAAGTAAGTTAATGAATATGGATACAGTTGAAGTTGAACCACACGTGAGCAAGTGTATATACTATCCTCATCTCCGGAGGACAACGAGACCTCAACCAGTCTTTATTAACGTCTGACTCCCCAACGGAGTCGTTCCAGTTAACCACCAGAAAACCTCCCTCCCAGGCTGATTACTTGGTGGGCCCCACGATCAATGCACTTCCTATTGGTCGTTGCATTGCCAAGGAACGGCCCACCCAGCCCGAAAGAGAGGGAAAACTCTGGAAACCGTACTTAAACTAATAATGAAGTATGGGTAAACAGCCCGTCTCCGAAACGTCGCCAAAGACGCCCAACGTTGGAACAGGACGTCTGGGCAATATCACCGAACCCCGGGACCGCCAGAGTCGACTGCATAAAGGGTCATTGTAGCTCACGTCACTCGCCACCCTCCAACGGTCCCAAGTGTCAGGCGAGTACCGGCGATAGACCCAACGTCTGCCAGGCAGTCTCATAAATTAACGGATTAACCTTCCTTCGAGTCCTTTCCCGAGCTAATTATAAAAGACCCGGACTTATCCTATGTGGCCCTCGGCCGATGGTACTACACAAAAAAGCTAAACTAAGAATATACAATGGAGGTAAACTAAATACTTAAATGTAACGCGTAACATCCTCCCCCCCCCCCTTGAGAGGACTCCGATCAAAGAACTTATTTAACTATACGCGGAACACCATATATATGTTTATGTAGATATGTATGGGTACTTAAAACTAGGGGAACAGGGGTTAGCCTGTGTCTTGACGGGAAATTGTCTGCCTCGTGGTGTCTTCCTCTCCGACACCATCCTCCAGCTGATTAGGCAGCGGCACGAGCTTCTTGACCGCCCGGTCCAGCTCACCCGTAGCCGTTTTGAGGGTCACCGTCCGCACGATGCCGTCAGCGCCCGGATGGACCTTGAGCACTCTGCCCAACGCCCACTGCATGGATGGCACCTTGTCGTCTCGCAAGAGGACAACAGTGCCCACCCCGATCGGATGGCTGCCGCTGGTCCATTTACTGCGACTCGTCAACTCGTTTAAATACTCCTGGTGCCATCGAATCCAGAAGTGCTGCTTCACCTTTTGGATCTGTTGCCAGCTTGATAAGCGGTTGGACGGAGTGTCCCTGAAATCGCGCTCGCGTATGCTCGTTATTGAATCGCCAATTAAGAAGTGTCCAGGTGTAAGGACCAGGAGATCATTAGGATCGGCAGAAATGGAAGTGAGAGGACGGGAATTTAAAATGGATTCTATCTCAACTATAAGAGTATTTAAGTCTTCAAAAGTAAATAAAGTAGCCCCTGCGACACGTTTAAGATGAAACTTAAACGATTTTACCGCAGCTTCCCATAATCCACCGAAGTGAGGAGCCAAGGGTGGGATAAAGTGCCACTCTATGGATCTCTCTGCAAGAAAAGTCTGGATCTTGTCATTATGGTCATCTGATCGTAATTGTTGCCGTAAATCGCGCAATTCATTGTCCGTCCCGACAAAATTTGAACCGTTGTCCGAATACAGATTTGTACAATATCCTCGTCTAGCAATGAAACGTCGAAGGGCGGCAATGAATGCTTCCGTAGTTAGGTCACTGACCAGTTCGAGGTGGACGGCCTTGACCGCCAGACACACAAAAACAGCAACATAGACCTTGATACGATTCTGGTTTCTGTGCCTTTTTTCCTTGATATAAAAAGGCCCGCTATAGTCAACTCCCACGTTGGTGAAGGGACGCGACTCAGTCACCCTGGCCTCAGGTAAATTACCCATAACGTACTCCACGGGCGGTGGTTGTGCGCGACAGCAACGTACACACTTCTTATTGGTCTTCCAGACCTGGCTTCGACCATCGATAGGCCAATACCGGCGCCTGACCGCGTACAAAGTGGCTTGCACTCCCGCGTGCAAATGAATACGGTGTTCATTCTCCACTATTAAAGTTGTAATATAAGCCTTTGGCAAAATGATGGGATGTTTTTTGGAAAACGGCATCTTCGAATGCCGCAATCGACCTCCAACCCGGAGAATCCCATCCTTGTCTATAAATGGATTGAGTTTGGCTAATTTGCCCTTTATTGTTGCATCCCTTTCCTTAGTAATACAACGCAATTCCTCTGAAAAATAACTACGCTGCAAAAGCCTGATGACTACGTTATGTGCATAAATCAGTTCCGTCACTGAGAGAACGCCCCTTGCACTGTTACGTCTCCAACGCAAACAGAACGCAACTATCCTGATAAGTTTTCCCCACGACGAATATCTGTCTAGGATTGAAGTGTCAGTGGGGTTTGTTGCAAAGCAGGTAGTTTGCCTTTGCTCTGGTATAATAGCAGGTGGGGTCGTCTCCCAGGTAGGCCAATGAACCTCCTGTTTGACGAGCCATGCTGCCAGATGGATGGTTGAAGAAATTCTTCCGGTGTTTGACCCCGTGAAATGAGGTCCGCTGGATTGTCATCCGTCCGTACATGGCGCCAATCCTTTAACTTCGTCCGCGTTTGAATTTCAGCGACGCGATTCGCGACGAACGTCTTCAAGGTGTGTGTTGAGGTGTTCAGCCAGTGAAGTACAATAGTGGAATCTGTACAAAGAATGGTTCGATCCATCTCGAAAGATAAAGCTTTCTGAACGGTTAAAACCAAAGACGTGAGGAGCAGCGCCCCACACAATTCCAACCGCGGAATCGTTTGCTGCTTCAAAGGAGCCACCCTTGACCTTGCCAGCAAAAGTTCCACCTGCGCGCGACCTCGCGCATCAATCGTACGGAGGTATACGCACGCTCCGTAAGCCTTCTCACTCGCGTCGCAGAATCCGTGTAATTCGATGCTCGAGGCTGAGCTGGCTATGGTTTTGCGTTTAAATATGACGTTATTTAATAACGGTAATTGTAAATAGTACCGAGCCCATTCGGTATGAACGTCCATTGGCAAGGACTCGTCCCAATCAACCTTTAAGCTCCAGATCTTCTGGAGCAAAATCTTTGCAGCTACAATAACCGGCCCAAGAAGCCCCAATGGGTCAAAGATCTTCGCAATTTCGGAACTAATCAAGCGCTTGGTGATGTGCGATGAAATCGTTTTAGTTTTGACCGCGTAAATAATGGAATCATCTGCGGAATTCCAAACGACACCGAGTGTCATCACGGTGGACGACCCGCCGAAGTGAAGAGTGCTGTTAATTGAATCCTGTGGCAATCCTTGCAAAAGATTCCGATCATTCGAAGCCCATTTTCGAACATTCAGCCCGGCTAGCCTTTGAAGCTCTGTCAAGCCATTCCGTAGCGCGAGCGCGTCTTCCCTCGTTGACGCTCCGGTGAGCGCGTCGTCCACGTAAAAATCCCGTTGCAGAATTTCCGCCGCATGAGGATACCGATGTCCCTCGTCCTGAGCCAATTGCTTCAGGCAACGAATGGCCAAAAACGGTGCCGCCGAAACCCCAAACGTTACCGTCTTTAATTCGAAAGTTTTAATCTCGCCATCGTTGTTACGCCAGATAATTCGTTGATAACGTTGATCTTCTGGACGAATGAGAAACTGCCGGTACATCTTCTCAATGTCACCGGTGATGACATACTGATGAGTTCGAAATCGTAAAAGTATATATAACAAATCATCTTGAATCTTCGGTCCGGTATGCAGAGTGTCGTTAAGCGATATTCCCGTGTTGGTCTTTGCTGATGCATCAAAGACGACCCTGAGCTTAGTAGTTTGACTACTATCCTTACTGACACCGTGATGCGGTAAATAATATCCATCTGTGGATGCTTGAACATCTGTGATCTCGGACATGTGACCGAGATCCAGATATTCCTGAATCACCGCGCGATATCGTGTTCGCAACTCAGCATTCCCTTGCAGTTTTCGCTCAAGGGAAGCGAATCGCTTCAGGGCTCCTGATCTAGACTCTCCTAATTGTGCTATTCGTTCATTGAACGGGAGCGCCACGACGTATCTCCCTTCCACATTCCGTGTGGTGTGGGCCTGAAAATGTTGTTCACTTGTCGTTTCCGAATCCGACAAATACCGGACTTGGGGACCCTCTTCGATCTCCCAGAACTGCGCTAAATCAAATTGAAGAGCGGCTGTTACATGACAGATACGGCGTTCTGCCGTCGGAGCTGCTGGTGCGCTCCCCCCAATGACCCACCCGACTCTTGTCTTCTGAAGGAATAGATCCGAACCGTTGGGCGGCGTCAAATCTAGTTGACCCACGCATAACAATGACAATGCGGTTCCGGATCCCAATAACATCTCGACCGGTGCAGGCCGATGAAAGTCGGGATCCGCCAGGTTAATTGCACCTGGAACCGCGATAGTTGACCGATCGATCCGTCGGTCAGGCACTAACGACGAAATGTTAGGAACCGTAAGAAAGGTCAGCGTTTTCTTATAGTCGCCGACACGCGCCTGGATGGTTGCCTTTATCGTATGTGTTGCAACCGTTGACATATCATTGAGGACCCCGATTGGAACATAACATGTCTTCCGTGGTAAACCCAGCCTCTTCGCGAATCCTTCTGTCATAAAATTAGACGCAGCACACGTGTCGATTAATGTTCGACAGCTTACTGGCTGCTGATCCTTATTTAAAACGTTAATACGCGCCGTAACCAATAATTCATTGCCGGCTGAATCGACCACAAAAATCCTTTGACATCTCGTTCCCCGAAGATCCTCTTGCCTTGTTAGTCATTCGGGAGTCGGAGACCGTTCCTCCAACGCCGGTGAAGACGTGCCCGCCGTCGTCGGATCCGATACCGAAGATCCGCTGGTCGTTTCATTCCGTGAAGTCCAAGACCTGTGGAGCAATGTATGGTGCCCTTTACGGCATACGCGACATGGTCCAAAATTGCACTCTTTAGCAATGTGCCCTGGTTTGAGACAATTCAAACATCGTGAAGCCTTCACCACCACCGCAAGACGCTCCTTTAGCGATAATGCTCTAAACCCGTCGCAACTCCAGAGTCCGTGTGCTTCCTTACAGACGGGACATTCAGGCATCTTTACAGTGAGGAATGCATTCCTCTGTGACAATCCAGGTTTATTGTTCTTTTGTTGCCCCGACGACCCTCGACTACCGTTACCTGTCCCTGTGACCGGTTTCGACGCAGCGGTCGGAGCACAA
Organism: Andrena bicolor; assembly: GCA_960531205.1. Taxonomy (NCBI): domain Eukaryota; kingdom Metazoa; phylum Arthropoda; class Insecta; order Hymenoptera; family Andrenidae; genus Andrena; species Andrena bicolor. The sequence continues at coordinate 348,546 of CAUIJW010000183.1, forward strand.
TCGGCGCGTTTTTCCAGAAACGCCAAAAGATCCACATAACTCGGCATCTTTTTATCCTTCAATGAAAGTTCCCAATGCCACACCGTGCTTGCGCTAACTTTTGATAAGATAATGGACACCAAAAGGGTGTTCCATGACGCGATTGATTCTCCCATGTTCTTAAGTGAACGCAAATGTTGGTTCATGGCGTCCACTAAGTCGCCCAGTGACTCGGCAGTGTCCTTTGCCAGCTTCGGATAATCCCGAATCGCGTTACAATGCTTTAGGAGAATTTTCCGGGTGTTATCGTATTTTGCCTTTAAAATCTCGATCGCGTCGCCATAACTCGCGTCCGTAGTCCGCAAAGACTCGATGCACGCCGCCGCCTTTCCTGAAAGGACTGACCGCAGGTATTGTAGCTTCTGCACCGGTGTCAATTCTTCATTCCGGTCGATTATCGACGAAAACAACTCAAAGAAAGTCGACCATTTCTCGATAGACCCATCAAAAGTCGGCAACCGCATTTCTGGGAGTTTTATAGCCAGTGGAGCTGTCACCGTCAAGGCTGGTGACTGAACCGCACCCCGTGCCTCGATAGCCGTCGGGTGATGTACCGTCGGGCTTTGAACCGTCCCTCGCGCCTCAGAAAGAATTTGATTAGCGCGGGATATTACGGCGTAATAATTGTTCTGAATCCCGAGTCGGCGCTCTCCCTCCGACGGATCCAACCCCTCGAGGTCGAACTGAACATCTTCGAATCGATCCCAATGCCCGATGAGGCCTTTGAGATGCGTCTCAACAAGATACGCATCAACATGATCTAAACCTTTAAGGCTTTCCAGAAAATTATGAAACGCAGTAATTTGGCCTATTATATTCCCGCGTTTCCGTCGCAGAGAAGTGATCTCAGCCGACGTTGTGTCTAGTGCTCGCTGGCTTGGAGAACTACCCTTTTTTTGAGACATCGTAGGATGCGGATAAAGAGGTAGGATAGGAGAGCGAAACAATGAACGAGCCTACCTTAGCGATGCGAGGACCTCAGCTGCTGATGTCCCCCACGATGTCCGAAATCCTTGGAAGATGCTGCAACGGGCGATGCAGGCTGGCCGACTCCAGGATGCACGTGCACTGTTGCGCCAACCAATTGTTCATCCGCTGAGCTGCAGCGAATAGAGATACTGTTCGTTTTATCCGAACACACTAACTCAACAAAACCTTTGCACTGTGCCACTGTAGTAATCCATATGTCACCGATGGCTCCGGCTCGAAGGACCAAATGTACTTCGCGCGTGTCTTAGTGAGCCCGACTGAAATGCAGACGGGTCAACGGGAGTCGTAAATTCCCGCTACGGTAATTCCGACACTAAGAAACTGCGAATACCCGAACGACGTTTTACCGTGATTAGGGTAAATAAAATGATATTGCATATAACAATAACAAAGGTTCAATATATTGGATCACAAGTAAGTTAATGAATATGGATACAGTTGAAGTTGAACCACACGTGAGCAAGTGTATATACTATCCTCATCTCCGGAGGACAACGAGACCTCAACCAGTCTTTATTAACGTCTGACTCCCCAACGGAGTCGTTCCAGTTAACCACCAGAAAACCTCCCTCCCAGGCTGATTACTTGGTGGGCCCCACGATCAATGCACTTCCTATTGGTCGTTGCATTGCCAAGGAACGGCCCACCCAGCCCGAAAGAGAGGGAAAACTCTGGAAACCGTACTTAAACTAATAATGAAGTATGGGTAAACAGCCCGTCTCCGAAACGTCGTCAAAGACGCCCAACGTTGGAACAGGACGTCTGGCCAATATCACCGAACCCCGGGACCGCCAGAGTCGACTGCATAAAGGGTCATTGTAGCTCACTTCACTCGCCACCCTCCAACGGTCCCAAGTGTCAGGCGAGTACCGGCGATAGACCCAACGTCTGCCAGGCAGTCTCATAAATTAACGGATTAACCTTCCTTCGAGTCCTTTCCCGAGCTAATTATAAAAGACCCGGACTTATCCTATGTGGCCCTCGGCCGATGGTACTACACAAAAAAGCTAAACTAAGAATATACAATGGAGGTAAACTAAATACTTAAATGTAACGCGTAACAGTCTCCATTCGCTGCAGTTCAGCGGATGAAAATCAAGTTCGCATAATAGTGCCCGGAAACGGCGTGGCACTAGAGTGTTCGTGCATCGGTTGATACGACAGTGTCCGTGCATCGGTTTGGCATAGTAGTGCCCGTGCATCGGTATGGCACGATAGTATCGGTGCACAATTGGTTTCAATCTGGCGCAACAGCGCAGGTTTTCTTTGGCTTTGCCAGCGGCACATCAGTGCCCGGTTCATCTGCTTCAACAGACAAGCGGATCGTATTTCTAATTTGCACCGTGGTGCAATCCCTCCAGAGACCAGGTAACCAGCCCAATCCGTACAGCATCCATTCCAGGATGTTAGACATGATGCCGGACCTCAACAACTGAAGTCCTCGCTTCAACAACGGCAAGAGCATTGGACGCATCATCGGGCAAGTGCGACGGTCGTTCAGTCGACCAGCGATCACTGAGGACAGCAGTGTCAAGGTGTCGCAGGGCCTCAACAAGGATACGGAGGTGGGTGTCAACTGCCGACCAAGTGCAGCACCCCAATTACAACACGTGAGCTGTACAAACTCACGAAGAGCGGAGGACGTAGCTGCCCACCAAGTGCAGCAGCCTGTCAGCTCATCCAGTGACGCAGAGGAACGAGCTACCAAGGAAACGTAGCAGCCTCTCTTCACACGGCATCATCAGCAGCGTGGACCGTCGGCAAGGCAAGGACGGGCCTTGTCATCGCTCAACTCATCAGCAGGGGACGGAGCTGCCGAACGAGCGCAGCAGCCTCATCGGGGACTTCATCTTCGTCATCGGGAACATCATTCCAGTGATCGACGATCTACGAGCGTGTACATTGCCGACAACACATGCGTAAGTCCGTTTAAATTGCTAATGTCGGTCTCAGTAAGCTCAGTCTATGATTTCGAGCGCTTTTAGTATCATCGGTTTCATTGGGTAATTCGTTGCTATTCACAATGGCAAGGTTAACGGCAGAACGCATTCATTATCGTAAATCCAAGCGTTCAGCGTTCAAACTTAGACTAGAGGCATTTAAATTGGAACTTGATGCATATGGTTCAGATAACTCAGAGCTGTTCTGTCTTGTAGAGGATGCATGGCCAGGAATGATGAGCGAGTACCTCACATTCTCAGACAATCAATCAGAATTAGATTCCGCTGACGATTCAGGGACATTAATGAGAGAGAGGATAGGCCTCGAAACTCTATATAATAAATGTGCGGTTCAGGTAGAGGACATCCTCCTTGGAGATGCCTCAGACGACGATACACGTGTATCGAGCTCTAGTAACCATACGTTACATATTATAAACGGAAGGACTGAGGACAGTAAAACACCATTCATTGTAGAATCGTGTCCATCAGTGTTCATGCCTCTCATGGCACATAATCGTCAATTAAGGGACGAATTATTAGGAAGTGAGATTCGCGCATCGGCAGAATCATACTATGCGCAAGCTCCAGAACTCGATGTTCGTATTGCAATACACCCTAGCTCTTTATGGACAATTAAGCATTCGGAAAATGTAGACCTTGATTCGATTCATTTAAAGTCAACGGACGAAATCGGGTTAGAGTCAAGTTTCCTGTGTAATAACAACACGATCGTTACTCGTTGCACAGGTAAGGATCAGGAGACCCTTCAGGGTCAGCAGGTAGCTTCGCCGGGTGAGGCACCTGAAAGGGCGTCGGTCCCAATCGCGACCGCGTCAAGTGTATCGCAGCGCGATACGGATTTTTGGCTACCTCCAACAATTACCACGACTACGGTTTGTCGTGAAACGGAGAACAATACAGTCCTGTTGCGGGAAATCCTTTCCAGTTTATGGCGTCGCGAACAAACGAGTTGCTCAAGTTCAGATACCCACAGTCAAGAATGTTCCTTGGATGGTTCCTTGATGCTTCACATCGACCGTTATCTAGTATCAACCCGCAGGTTGAGGAATACATTGCATTTTGCAATATTAGCTTCAAGGACTTATGACCGTCGGAAAGGGTCACGTATGAAACTCACGGTGTTTCAATACATCCGTGTACGAATCACGGCTCTATACGAACATAATCAAGAATGTGTATTCAAAGATTCGTTGTTACATCATATTAGGCATGATCTGGCATCAACACGGGAGTTGATGAAGCCATTTCATTTTCGTATTTGGTTTTCGGGGATATATAACCCTCGGTGGGGAAAGAGCATTAGAGCTCATTACAAATATATATACATATATTCATAAGAATTACTGCATTCGCGCAACACTCGTTCTGTACACGAGTCCAGAGGGTATCGCTCCGTGGAGTTTAAAACAGTTATGATATCGCTTTCGGTTCTTGAAACAGTTATGAAGAACCGATATTCTGGATAACTGTTATAAGAAACCGAAATTTCTGTGTATATCGATTTCGGTTACGGTTCTAGAACCGATATTATATCGGTTATAACGGTGCTAGAACCGTTATTTTTTCGGTTCTATATCGGTTCTAAAACGGTTCTAGAATCGGTTTATTTCGGTTCGTAAAGTGATTCTTATATTGTTCCTACGAAATTTCAAAGTTTTAACTCTCCGATGACTGTGCATGGATTTATTTTATCAACGCAATTCGAACGCAGACGTCTATTCTTGCTTTAGCCATCATCTCAGTAACGTATCTACGTCAATGTTTTGATATGTAGCTGTTTATTACTCCGTGGCGGAATCCGCTTGACTGTGAAAATGTGAAAGGTTGCGTTTATTTCAAAGTAATCATGTGGCGCGAATGCGGACGAATGCTCCTATACAATGTATGGGTAATTTGACCCGCACGCGTAGCGCGGACGCTCCGCTGAACTCTGAAATGGACCTAACGTAAACAATTTTTAACTGAATCCGATCACCGCGAATTCAGATGTTTGGAGAAGCTGAGAGTTGAAACAGTACGATAAAAGAGAAACATCATTTCTGATTTAGTTGTCGCAGGATACACAAGTCTAATTTGTGAAGGGCATTTTTAGAAGCAACTACAATTCGAAATTCTAATAAAAGTATAAAATTACTAGTCGATAGTAATTATTTTATTAATATTAGTAATAATCTCTATAAATATATTATAAAATTAATAGTTAGTGTTAGTGTTGGTATTAGGGTGCGTTTAGTGTTAACAGTAATTATAATCGAATATAAATTAAAAAAAAATAATTATTATAATGGGTAGAAAGAAGTGCGACATCGTTCGAAAATATTTTAAAATTTCTGATGACGGAAAGAAATTACAATGTGTAATTGAACACTGCTCTTCAACAATTTCGGTGTGTATAATTAACGTGTATATTTTCAGCATGTAGTTACATTTTTGTTTATGTTGCAAACAATTGTAAAATCTCAGCCGTTTTGCAAAATTTCTAGTCCTTTTACAAAACGCCGCTTGTTTGTAACAAGATCCATTTTATCTCAATTAGACTGAGTAATCATAGAATTTTTGTAATACAGCTGGATACTTCCAGCCTTAATGTAATGGAAATATTTGACAACAAAAAGGCTATCTATAAAGAGTCTAGATTTCAGCCGCTTTTTAAAAATGTTAGAAATACAAAATGGCTGATTTTACAATTATCCTACGACATCTATATCTTTATGTTTTTATTTTATTATTTTAAATGAAAAATGCATATTTTTAGGACCATTCCACAAATTTGCAAAAACATTTAGAACTTAATCATCCAAACGAATTTACCATGGTTATGCTTGCAAAAGAAGGATATAAGAGAAGTGCCACTGATGTTCATAATACTGCGAACAAAAATATGAAAAAAAAACAAAATTTGACTTAATGGATGCTTGTGTTAGATTGGTAACTATCCATGGCAGACCATTTTCCTTCATAGATGACGACGCATTTCAAGATATTATTAATGCGATACCTTCACAAAAAGAAATAATTAATTCACACAAATTACGTGACGCAATTGCTGGAGAAGCAAATGATGTAAAAAGAAAAATTAAAGAAGAAATAAGAGGCAAGTTGATATCTCTGAAAGTGGATGGTGCTACGTGCTTGGGCAGATCTTTTCTTGGCATCAACATTCAATTCATGAAAGATGGCAAAATACATATTCGTACGTTAGGAGTGGTTGAACTTTCTGAAAGACATACTGCCGAATATTTAAAAAATGTTATTACGCATACATGTAGTACATATGGAATTACAACGAAACAGATATACACGGTGACTGTAGACAACGCGGCAAATATGCTGAAAACTGTAAAAATTTTAAATGAAGTAGACGATGTGTGCGATAATCTTGATGATGAAAATAATGCAGATGAAGTTACAGGATCGGAAATAACAGATGTTTTAATCAATTCCGAGCATTATGATTATAATAACGACTCTACTGAAATAATTGAGAACGAATTTCTAATAACACCTGATTATACAATTAAGACAATTAGATGTGCAGCTCATACGCTACAATTAGCCGTTGGCGATTTGTTAAAAAAAAAAGAAGTTTTGGAAATTCTGGAAAAAGTTAGGAAAGTGGTAAAAAAATTACGTACACCTCTTTTAAAGTCTACTTTGTTGGCAGTGCGTGCAAAAAGTGCAATACTTGATTGTGTAACAAGATGGCATTCAACCTTTGATATGCTTCAAAGATTATTAGAATTAAAAGAATATTGTGAACAAATCAAGGACAATGACTTAAAACTATCAGAATCAGTATGGGCTAAGATAATTGAATTAATTAACGTACTCAAACCCGTACGAATCGCAACGAAGCGTTTACAAAGCGAGTTATTATTACTCGGTGATTTATACGCAATTTGGCAACGATGCCTTATAGAGGTCAAAAAAGAAAATACCGAATTTGCAAGTGAATTTGTTAATAACATAAAGAGGCGAGAATTCGCATTATTTGAAAGCGAAATTGTTTTAGCTGCAATATACATGGACCCTCGATACAATGTCATTTTAACAGATGCACAAATTCGTGCTGCTAAAGATTGTCTATTAAACACATACACCAGAATAAAGCAAATGTGTATAGAAATGGAAAAACCATCGAATGAAGACAGCAGTTGTATAATTCAGGATACATCTAATATAGCAGAAGATGAATTTGAAAATTTGTTAAAAAATGCAGAAGCAGTGCGTGGACAAGCTAAATCCAGAAATAGTACGTCGCATTGTTCGATTGAAAATAAGTTAGACGACTTCTTGAAAGAACCGCGATTAAAATCGTCCACTGATATTTTGTCGTACTGGAATAGTAAAAATACATCCGAATTATACAAATTAGCGGAAGTACTTTTAGCTGTACCACCAACGCAAGTAAGCGTGGAGCGTTTATTTTCGGCATTGAAATTTATTTTATCTCCGCATCGCTCGAGAATGAACGGAAACCTGGTTAATGATAGGGGAGACCGGGGCAAATCGGCCACTTTTTTTTCATTGATAAATTTAACCAACAAAATTTAATTTTTCAATTATGTGAATTATGCTATCCGAAAGAGTAATCCCTATAGTACATAATTGCTACAACAAATTTTCATTAATCCCCTTTTCTAAAGTCATTCCAGAGAATTTGTAATATAACGTAAAATCGCCGTTTCGAAAAATGCCGGGGCAAATCGGCCACTCCTTCGGGGCAAAACGGACCCCTTTTATTCGAGCTGGATGTTGATTAATTTTTAGTCATAAATGAAAATGAGTCGTTTATTTCTCAATTACAAATTACAATAGAGTGAAAAAACTGTTTGAAAAGTTGAGAAGTTCACGTTTTTAACGCACACATACTGCGGTTTAAATATTGTTGCATTTTTCAGTCATCTTCAGTTTCCGAGGTTTAGTTTCTCCAGTTGCTTCTTTTGGCACCTGCGTTTATGCAACGTACGTCCAATTGAACACCCTGTCTTCGTCAAAGGCTGAGATTCCAATTCCACATTGGTGGTCATAACAGCTTTTCTTGGACGACGATTGGAGGTTTCTTGCGATTGTAATTACGGACCATGTTGTTGAAAAATGTAGACGATATTTATTTCTCCTCGTAACTATTCAAGCTACAATCGCTTGAATCAATATTTAAACGCATGGATATATGTAACTTTCTTTTTCCAAAGATCGAACTGCACTTCATAGCCGTGCTTCCGTCCAGGCCACACAAATCCTTTCCCCGTCTTGAATCCGTCAACTGTTTTCCATTGTTGAGCGTCGGATCCACTGACGGGGCTGCATCGAAGAATATTTTTACCACAAAAGTTAATAAAACTACTTATTTACTATGGTTCGGCATCATCAGTGAGTGGCCGATTTGCCCCGGGTGTTACGTGGCCGTTTTGCCCCAGACGTAAACTCTAACTTCAATCACTTAAACACAAAGAGATTTTCCAAAATAACTCAAACTATCATCGGAATCGGAATCGGTACCGCTATTTTAATCAGTACATACTCACCTCAAACTTCAGAATACCAATATTACAGAATAAAGGCAACTTTTCCACAAGTCACGAAATTTTGTTATCACTGCCGAAAACGTATTTTGCCTTCTACAAAATGCAACATAATCTCAAATGCTATCAAATTCCGTTGGTACTGTAGACACATAGAGAGACGTTTACAAAAGCAAACACGAGTTTTTATTTTAACTTCCACTGGGTAAAACTTCATGTGGCCGATTTACCCCAGTGGCCGATTTGCCCCGGTCTCCCCTATATTAGTAATACGTTTAAACCGTAACAAAATTGTAGATTATTGTATTTCTTAGAAATATATCTTCAAAATAAATTCTTAATATACAGTAATCTGTAAGCGTAATGGCGACTTATTTCAATTCCTGTAAAATCGATGCGAGAATCAGTTCCAGAACCGTTTTAGAACGGTTCTAGAACCGTTATAACTGATATAATATCGGTTCTAGAACCGTAACCGAAATCGATATACACAGAAATTTCGGTTCCTTATAACAGTTATTCAGAGTATCGGTTCTTCATAACTGTTTCAGTCAGAACCGATATATAACTGTTTGAAACAGTTATTTTCGGAACCGTTTCAACCCCTGCCGTGGACTCATCCACGATTAGGGTTCATGTTGGTAGTATCAAAAACATTTGTTACACATGAACGGGCACATATAAACAGGTGTTCTTTGAGCATGCAAGCTTACGGACACATCCAACATTCATTATGTTACAAGGTCAACATAATCATACGGGTCTGATTTTGTTAGACACTTCAAAGTTATCAACCTTTAGGGTTAATTAGATTATACCACTCTGGATTTATGATCTCATTCGCTCTTGAAATCACGGACGTGCATCCATGCTTGCACATAATGGCGAATGTGCGAAGTGAAATTAGTTCACATAAGGCACAAGGATTTGTAGTAAACAAATTGCATGGAACCAGCGGTTCTACCAAGGCCATAGTTAACGTACAGTTTGAACGCTGAACAAGCTCAATTCATTTCAAGGTCATCGGTCAAGGCTTAAGTTCCTTGTTTCAAGTCATGTGGATTTAAGAATTCATTTCACATCGCATTCAGGATACAGTTCTTGTCCGGTACAAGATATAGCGATGTGATTACTGGTAAAATGATTATACGTAAGGAAGATACAGGTGAAGCACACCCCTCTTACGTTTCATTCAGAACTCTATAGCTTCAATCATTTTCATGTTCATGGTTTGCTTCTGTCGCTCTCAACATTTCATTCGGATTTCACATACTAGCAAGTTTACCCAGTTTCATTAGTATTCGAGCCGACATTAGCAATAACGAGACTCTGTATATATTCGTGTGTGCGAAATAGATTTAAGGTAGCTATAAGTAGCGTATTTAGCCACCGTTTGGGCATAAGGGCTCAGGTAGAGCAGCGGTACCTGGTCAGAGCGGTGATCATTGGTCAGAAGCGATTGCCACGATTTACAATTCGTAAATAGAGGAGTACATTCCTTCAAGTTGGACATGGCCGTCCTTCCTGGAGACGATAAGGCATCGCCATGCGGTGGACGCGAGGAATGGTTCTCAGGGTCCATCCAAGCTCCGGCGGCATAGTTCGTATGGCTACCGTTGGAACGGCTGCGGACATGCTGGACCGGGCAGTTGGAAGATTCGTGCTGCTGCTCAACCAGGTGTAAGAAAGACTTTTATGGATACCAGCTTCCAAAGAGGAAGCATATCGTTATACGTCCGTAATCATAAGTACACGCACACAGACATACACATTTTGCGCTCACGGTTTTTGAGTTCGGTTGATCGGTGTCCTCTCACGGGGGGAGCATGTCGCGCGCTACATGCGTGTACATATGGGAGATTCTCCATCGACACCGTAATCGGCCGAGGGCCATATCTTGGCTGTTTGTAAATAGCTCGGGAAAGGTTCCGAAGGAAAGCAGTCCTCTAATTTATGAGGCTGGCAGACGTTGGGTCTGCCGCGCGTCCCGCCTGACACTTGGGACCGTTGGAGGGTGGCGAGCGACCTGGAGCCACAATGACCCTTTGCGTAGTCAACTCCGGCGGTCGCGGGGTCCGCTGATATTAGCCAGACCTCCTTTTCCACCTTTAGGGTGTCTTGGACGACGTCTCGGAGACGGGCTGTTTACCCGTAACTCACTCTGTACAAGTACGGTTTCCAGAGTTTTTCCCTCTCTATGGGGCTGGGTGGGCCGTTCCTTTGGCAATGCAACGACCAATAGGTAGTTCATTGGATCGTGGGGCCCACCAAGGAATCAGCCTCGGAGGGAGGATTTTGGTTGCTGGCCGGAATGACTCCGTCGGGGAGTCAGACACTAAAAGACTTCGGACACGCGCAGTTGCGTTCCGAGACTCCACGGGGGAGTCAGTAACATTCAAGAACTGATCAGATTCGGCTGACAGTTACACTTCCACACTTACTATTCTTGTTGTTATTGTTTGTTACCGTTCTGGTTGTTTAATATATATATTCAGTTCACTGGTTATCCATTACAGTTATATGCAGTCTTTCATTTTATTCACCCTTACCACGGTAACTCGTCGTAGAGGGTACCGCGTAATTCCCGGTGTCGGCAGTACCGTAGCGGGGCCTTACAACCCCCGTTGACCCGCATCAAGGTAATCGGGTCTCATCGAGGTTGCACGAGACCACCTATTTGTCCTTGTATTTGGAAATATTTGCCTATAGTGAAGTAATTACCTGTATTCTATAGGGTAAATTTGGGAGAGACCGACCAGCGGGAGAGTCCGGCCTGTGCTGATATTTTAAGACTGACGCTAGATAGGGCACTCTGTGTCATTGACATAAAAGAAATGAAGGCGCTTGTTGTTTATCTCATATTGACCATTGTCACAAATCGATATTTAAATTATAGGAAACACTTAAGACTTTATGCGAGTCTGAAAGTTTTTAGACCAAGTTACAGTGCTGGTGATATTAGAAAGGCAGCTAAGTTTATTTACACTATACCAATATTGGGGGATATAATATGCATACAACTACAGTGTCACCCCAACAATACGTATGCATTCGTTTTTAATTTATTTTGACATGGTGGTCGATCACTTCCTTGATTATCTTCAGATTCACGGAGCAAAAATTCCATTCTACAAGCTAGTGACATGTCGTTAAAAGACTGGGACGAAAACGAATGCGTGGGATGCGGAGGAAACTATTTCGAAATCTCGAAAAGCGACGATTGGATTAAATATGTGCATTGAAGCCGTTGGTTTCATGATATTAGATGCTCCAAGTACAAGAATGTTTGCGATTTACATGGAGAACTGAAGAAGAAGTAACATATCAATTAACTTCTTCGTGTATTATATTTTTTGTAAGCTACTTTTTGTTATTTTTCAATGTCGGTTTCACCCGTAGTGAAGTGCCAATGTTTTTCGTTGAAAATGAAAATAAATATTTGAAATTATCGCACACTATAATTTATATATACCCTAAATTGCTTGGGCTTTGCTTCAATGTTCATAAAACGACAAAAATGTGAAAAACGACGATGCTAATATTTATTTTCTAAAAAGTGGTCGGACTCTCCCGCACTTACAATATTGTACAGTGATAGGGGAAAAATGCAACATCCCATTTTTCACACTGAAAATGCCGAATATTATTAAGGAAAAATACACGAGGGCATGTCCCCATAAAATGAAGTTAGTTAGGATAGACATTTTTTAATTAGCAAAACACTGAAACAGAACATGAAATGCACATCCTATGCAGAAAGCAGTTATGAACAAACATATATAAAATTGTGTTTGATGTTGAATCCAACGCGTGATTATTATGTGGTCCCGTCTTGAAGTGACAGAAAATATAACCTACGTATATGTTATATGAAAATAAATGTTTAGCGGATATTTCGTTCTACTACGCTACATTTGTGAACTTTTCATCATCCTTCCGTAACATTATTATTACGCCGCAACAGTATCTTTAGGAAATCGGGTATACCATATAGGTTATATTTTCTGTCACTTCGAGGGCAGAAAATCTGCTCCTCCAGCTGACAGAATATCTGCTCTTGCACATTTTCACTAACCCGGTCGGCGTCATGGAAGGGGTACCTCTTCCACCCTGCATTTGTGGTAGTTGCAACGATATTCCTCAGCCCAGTGTACATATGTACACCCTGGTTTGATCTGCAAAAATAAATAATTTTAATAAAAATTATTTTTTGTGTTCATACCACTTGAATGTAAAAACTGATACTTACACTTTCTGAAGAATCCATTATTATTATTTGCTATTTCCCATAAATATTTTCTGTAAATGGCACTGACCTCTCTGATTAATGTTAGTTTTCATAGAACCTGCAATAACAAATTAGAACGAGTTGTAATTGATCTGAATGCAGTAAAAATATGAATGTATGTATGTTATTTACTTATCTTTATGCTTGCGGAGAAGACTGCCTTCCTTTCCTCGCTTCATAGAGCATGATTTTCACATTTGATACTGGTTGGTGGAAATATCTAAAACAAATTCATATATGAGAGAAACATTCATGATGATTTCCAATTAATCCAATTATTTGCATAACAAAAGTATATGTCATACTTACGCTTTTATACGTGTTATTTCCACTTGATTAGAAAGAATAGCTATAAGAATTTATTATTAGGAGAGTGTGAAAAGGCCCACCACCACCCCCGTCATAGACGGTCCTATTCACTCTCCGTATGTATCTTCTACATACTTTCTTACTTACATTTTGGAACATTACTTATTCGATAGCTCTTCATATGCGCTGGATGCACTCGCCGGTGCAATAGTCACTTTTAATTGCAATTGCTTATTCGACAGATCTTCATATGCGCTGGATGCACTCACCGGTGCTATTGCGATGTTGTCATCCGTCGTTTTGTGTACTTTCTTGTGTACTCGTATCCGCTCCTTTTTCTTTTATGTACGAAAGTTCTCTAATCGGCTGTTGTCGATTGTATCTGCTATCTATAATTTCTGGCAACATGCACTCCTCATAGAATTTTCTGAGTTCTTTCTACATTTCTGTTGCCCAGAATCGATCATCTCTCGTTACTGTTGTAATTTTCATTCCTTTCGGCGTCCATAAACAAAAATAAGCCCGTTGCCTTTTCGTTATGTACAATTGTCCTTGCACTTGATAATAGTAATAATGATTTTTATTCATTTTATTATCCTTGAAAATACGCCCTATTAAAGGAAGTTGCTCTGTTGCTTCAGCGGGTGATAAATCCTTCGCCGATTCGGGACACTATACTTCGACGATTTCATCACTGTCCACGAGGCCGTCAGGAGTTGCACCTAAGTGAGGCACAGTGTCATCGATGAAGAGACCACACGGTCGAATATGGAGTCCTAATTCTTCTTCCATTTGCTTCAAAGCGTTTGCCTCATTTTTCCTTCCGTATTCGAGAGAAGACAAATTTGGAGGTTGCGGGTATAGTATCTTCTTTACAGTATTTGCCCGTGGTGTAGTCTTCCGTAATCGGCATACCTTGCCGAAATGGAATGCAGTTAATAATTTTTTCCCATAAACCATCCACTTTTCGCTATTTGCCTGATCGCGAGTTTCCACTTCGATCTTCTTGCGCCTGGACTGCCATTTAAGGAGAGTATCCGAGTGCCTTTTACACTTGGAAGAGTATACTGTCTCTTCCATATCTGGTTTTGCTGCGTTGGGGCCGTAATCCTGGTCGCACGATTGTTTTTTATTTAGGAAAGAGCATGCTTTCGCTTCTTTTTTATATTCCCTTGCTTTTTCTGCTGCATGCTTTCGACGTCCTTCCAGCTTTCTTACCATGGTTGGCGGCTCTTTATTCATTGCCGTACTCAATGTGCTAAACGCCTCTTTTGTGTTATATTGGACGACTGCAGCGGTGACTCTACCCTGATACGAGCCCCCTCGTCCAAAGTTTATCCTCTTGCCTCCGATGAATTTAGCAATGATATTATTAAAACTTTCAACAGCATTGTTATTTAGATCGTGCAGCAAACTGTCAGCTTTAGCGAAAAGTGGCTGCATCGCTTCTTCGATACTTTGATAAATACCAGTTTCTCTCAGCCGTGGTACGTAGTCCTTTCTGTTGGGATCAGAGTATTTCTTACAGAAGTATGCTAACTTCTGACACTCCTTGTGTTCACCGAAAATGTGACTCGGTACATTTGTCAAGTCTTGCTTCAAATTTCTTATTCGTTCCTCGAGTGTTATTCCTTCTTGCAACCGGTATTCTGCAGCTTTCTTTATACCAGTACGCAGGCGGAGAGCATTATTCTTTACGACAGCTCTTAGGTCTTTATCGCGGCCTTTTGTTGCGATTTTGTTTATTTTTTTACTGAAATTACGTAGCAAGTGATTGGTGCATTCTATTTTTCGTACCTGCACCATGTACTTTTCATATGGATTATTGTCCAATATCTTCTTGTACACACTGCTATCGCCATCGGCAACTAATATAGAGTATATAGAGTATAAGCCTTCGACAATAGCAACACTTTCCATGCCAGTTGAACTCTGATTACGACCCCAGTTCTTGAAGCAACGATGCTCGCGCGGTTCTTCCTTCTTCGTACCTGCTATTTGGCAAGTCATGCAGAATTTATTCTTCACGCTGATGTACAGCACTTTCTTCGTGTGGTATCCCACGATGGCTCCTAGGCCAGAAAGAGAATTGTAATCTCCTCCGCGGTATGACCTTTTCATCCAGCTACCATTTGCGACAACTGGGATAAACGGTACATCAGATTCTGGATATACGTCGCCTTTGCTTTTCCTTCTTTTCCAGCATTTTCCATTTCGCAGTGTGCGGCCACTTCGAGGGCATCGATTACGTCCTTCTGACAGTTTTCGTAGATCCTTTTCGTCATACAGCACACGTTCGTGGCGGTCAATATGTCCTCCAGTTGATTATATCCGCCGCCCGTCATCATTGTTGCGGCAACAGCGGCGTGGTTGATGTCCATAGTGGCATCACTCTTCCGAAGACAGGATATACGCTCTGTGTATTTGCACATTTTGCACTCTACATAATACACTTTTTCTAATCAATTCCGTTCACATCTAACTATATCAAAACCTTCGATGCCACAGCCAGTAGTCGAATGTTTTCGAAGATTTTTTATTTGTTCGAAAACATGCGCAAAATTAACGAAGTCTATTGGGTTTTCCGGCTGTTGTGGTTCTGCATTCTCCACCACCCAGTAATCGGCATCGCTTCCAACATCTTCATTCGTTTCTGCGTTGATGTCTGTTACGGAAGGTATCTCATCGCTAACTGGCAGCTCATTATCTTCCGGCACCGATTTCAGTACTTCTTCGTCTTTGTCGAAATCTACTTCTTTTATAATTTCTTCTTCGTCCGCATCCAAATATACTTCTTCCACAATTTCTTCTGCGTCAGTATCGAAATCTTCTTCTTGTACAATTTCTTTGATAATGGGGACATCTTCAAAATTTCCTACGTCTTCTTCGTGTATTCTGTCCGTAAGAAAATCATCCGCAGCAGATGTGCTTGGATGTGTTTGGTACGAGGTACCTGCTTCCGTCACTGTACCTTGAATTACCGTGAGGCACGCTGCCTTCTTCAATCGTTGTCTGCACGTAAATAGTCAATAATCAGTAACAAGTCGTATATACACAGAAAGAAGAAAAACATACAGGAGAAAGTAAAAGAAGATATACAGTTGTGACGTAGCGTCCCAGCGCGAGGAATCGCACGCGAAGCGGTGCGACCAGGAGTGAGCGAGAGACCGAGAGCGCGGGCGACCGCGACCGAAGATGGCCGAACGCGACCGAGGTACGCCGGTCTCGCGACGCGTCAAATGACGCTCACTCCCCACCGCGCCGCTAGATCGCGACGATTTCTCGCTGCTGGGAATTTCCGAGAATCGAGACATAAGCCCCGACGCGACGAAGGACCGGCAGTTCGAGTGGGGCTACGGACCCCCCTCTCTAGACCGCCTGTCTGGATGTTGCCCGGCACACGCAAACTAGCAGAGAAATCCGAGTAACCGCTGATCGAAGGATCAGATACCATCCTGTTTCCTCCACCATTCCGATTTAGAGACGCCCGGACGCTGCCCGGTCTCTGTCCTTCCACCGTTCCGATATAGAGACGCCCGGACGCTGCCCGGTCTCTGTCCTTCCACCGTTCCGACATAGAGACGCCTGGACGTTGCCCGGTCTCTGTCCTTCCACTGTTCCGATATAGAGACGCCCGGATGCTGCCCGGTCTCTGTCCTTCCACCGTTCCGATATAGAGACGCCCGGACGATTCCCGGTCTCCGTCCTTCTACCGTTCCGATATAGAGACGCCTGGACGCTGCCCGGTTTCTGTCCTCCCACCGTTCCGGTATAGAGACGCCTGGACGCTGCCCGGTCTCTGTCCTTCCACCGCTCCGATATAGAGACGCCTGGACGCTGCCCGGTCTCCGTCCCTCTACCGTTCCAATATAAGGACACCAGGATGCCGTCCGGTCTCTTTCGATCTACCGTTCTAAGAGAGAGACGCCCGGACACGGCCGGTCTCTCCCTCTCCCGCTACCGCCCGAGACAGAGACACCCGACCTACTGCTGTTATCGCTGCGAGTAGAAACGGCCGCACACCAAACGACTGCGCCTCTCGTAGAAGCCCCAACGCATGTAAATAGTAGGCATAAGATTGGACGACTAATAAATAAAGAGGCGATTTCCATATAGAAGAACAGTTAATTGAACCCGGCATCCCGACTGACGCTATCCCAACAGTCCTCGGAGTGACGACCGTCACACAGTAAAATCTCCATGTAAGCGAAAACCTCGGAACAAAGCAAGTTTAAACACCCGTGCACGCGTGAGACAATACTAACGCAATCAAAATTTAAGGTTAAAACTTTTGTATTTTTGGTGCCAATGACACTTCTACCAACATATTTGTTAGAATCTTCTGATTAAAATGATATCAAACACGACATAAATTGGACAACTTTTGCTTATCGTGGATACGAATCATTTATATTTATATAATTATCCAAACCATATCGTGTTTGGTGCCATTTTGATCAGAAAATCCTCACAAATATGTTGGTAAAAAATTTATAAAAAAGAACCAAAAATAAAATACTTATAATTGTGAACCTCGTTTGCATCGGTGTTGTCCCTCGCCGATTTTCGATTTCGAAGCGGGTTACACGATCGCACAGTGGTTCCAGAGTGTCTTTTTGCGGTCAAAATTTCGTATCTCCGTCAATTCTCAACCGATTTTTCATTTCTTTGGTTCGTTTTGTCGGGGATGAAATTTGCTATAATATCAAATACCTGAATTGCGACCAAAACGTGTTTTTTTCTATCTTTTGTTCTGACAAAGTTGGATGAAAACTTTAGCAGAACAATCTTTGGGGCTAATTTGATAAGATTTTGCTAATCTAAGTAGTTTTTTTTACGTAAAATCTTCAATTGGCACTAGGGAATAGCGGAAACCTAAAACAGGCGATTTGTTGACACGTCAGAATGTTTGAAACACAACTTTACAATGGCTGAAAATTTGGAATGTCTACTGCGTTTACTACAACCAGAACCGTCTGAAATATAAATTTAATGTATGATTATAGAACCTAATAGAATTCAGAAATATCGAAGAACGTCAGAAACCGTCATTTATTTTTTAAGAAAAAAGATAGAAGAAAACACGTTTTGGTCGCAATTCAGGTATGTGATATTATAACAAATTAAAACCTCGACAAAACGAACCAAACCAATCAAAAATTGGTTGAGAATTGACGGAGATACGGAATTTTGACCGCCAAAAGTCACTTTGGAACCACTGTGCGATCGGCGTATGAGCCATATTACACGCTCCACTGGTTCCAAGGGTGACCACCCCAACTAGGGGTGATAGAAATTAACACTAATGTTACATAGTCACAATTTTGAACACTAATCGTGATTTTACTGCAGATCCTACAATTTTTAGAAGTTTGTCGACAGTCTCGAACGTAGGAGAAGAGAGCAAGTGAAAAAAGGACTGCCGATTGTATCCATCTTTTTCATTCACTATCCTTCTCTGCAGCCAAAACTTATTACCACTAAATATGTATTATCGAAATTATACCATGTTTGGTGTAATTAATCATTACAGAAACATCACAAATGTTACGATGCTTTATTAATGAAATATTATTATTATTATTGCATTACTCTGAACATGATTCGAATATATCTTGGTGATACGAAGAGGAACGTAACGTGATACAAATCTTCCTCTTAGATAACGTGATTCCCTCGCTACGCAAACCGAAGGAAATGCAGATTTAGCCCGTTTTCTTTTCACACGCACACATCTGCACAACCGTCTCCGCTACTCGCAGGCGAAGGCAGCCACAAGCAGACATGCTTGTGTTACGTTCTGAACCAGGGTCAATACACTTGTACGTCGGAGGTACCAACATTACGCGATATCTTTACTATTTATAAAGAGAGAGCCGATTTTTATGTTCGCGCAAAACTCAAGACCTATTGAACCGATCTTCCTCAAATTTTGACACGTTATTCCTGCATACTCTAGGACGGACATAGGCTATGTAGCATGTCTCAGAAACGCGTCATTAACATGTAATTTATATGCAAAGATTTCACGTGTACGACTGTTTGGCCGACCACGTGACCCCTATATACGACAGTCTACTTGCGCGCGCATGCGCATATTCAGCCCGCGCGATACCTCGCCCGTAGCAGTACCACGATGTTACCACCAGGTGGCGAAGCTTTTCGAGCACTTTCTCGCGAGAGAACTGGATTATCGCGGATATATATGTCAGAATGATCGTCGGGGTACAAACTGGTTTTGCAAATTTATTATCACGTGGTATGCAAAACAGTACACATGGAATGTTTACATATAATTACATGTTAATAACGCGTTTCTGAGACATGCTACATAGCATATGTCCGTCTAAGAGTATATAGGAATAACGTGTCAAAATTTGAGGAAGATCAGTTCAATAGGTCTTGAGTTTTGCGCGAATATAAAAATCGCCTCTGTTTTTATATAATAGGTATAGAAAAGATATTAATTCTAATAAACACGTATCAGTCACGCTACGATCTCGGGCGAAGCCGAGACGGGGCATGCTAGTACCAGATATAAGCGCAACAACTATTTGCACGTAACGCACGACTGTATGTATGAGCCCCTATTTCATTCCGAATAATTGTAACGGGATTGCATTGCGACAATGTGCAAACATTATGAGAATTCCCTAGTCCAATGCAACCCGAGCCTATACGTCCATATACATATACGACCATAAGCGCTACTGTACCTAATACCTTCAGTATACATCGTCGGGGACGACGATGGTTCCAAGGAGGGAGGGATGTTACGTTCGGAACGTAAAATTTTTCTTTTTGGTCAGGATATGGATCAACAACGCCTAGCGTTATGGGAAATCCCTCGTTGATCATACTCCTGCCCATTAATTAATATTATTTTTGATAGAACAAAATCCCTTTCTTGGAGCGTCGTCGTTTCGACGTATTGCCGTCCCGCGATACAGATAAGGCGGTGCTGACGCAGCGGCGATCTCACCAGAGAGTCGCGTTCGAAAAGACCCAGTGATTCTCCTTCTGTACCGAATCCGTCCTGTGTAAGCGGCAGGGGTGAGTTTCAACAATGCCTTGCAGCATTGTGGGCGAACCCTCGTTGAGAACACCTCTGACCGCCGCGTTAAACATTGTAACATAATCAGTAACGGCTACAGCGGGAATGCGCAGACTGGATCATTTCTCAGAAGACTGACGGAATTGTATACTCTACATCCGGTGCAGGGAACCGCGCTTTCCCACGGTTTTGTCGCTTGCGTGAACTATTAATTAATTAAAAATTGTTGTTAAAATTGAATACCCAACACAATTTCTGATAGTCCAACGACTGTGGGATATCCCTAATCCGAATTTGCTTGTATAAAACGTGCCGCTCGAACACTAAAGCCCGCGGCGCGTAACACTTGCGTTGCGATACGCGGCTCTGCGAGCGTACAGGCTCGCGTGCACTTGACCGCGTGTGAAAAGAATACTTTTCGCATTTCAATCCTGGGTCATTCCACGTGAAATCGGACACTTTTCGGAGTAACATTTGGGATTTTTGTAAAACTTTGATATGTTGTAGTCTTTAGTGATATACAGGGTGTTTCTCTACCTGTGGTCAATACTCTAAGGGATGATTATACCGGCAAAAATAAGACGAAAATCAAGAGTCACGAAATTGCGGTAATAGTTTCATTTTCGAGAAAATTGACTTTGAATTTCACCTAAATACGTGTGAATCATAGGCGCTTGAGGGGCACGCGGAGGTGAGCAGAACGCGTCAGCTGCTCGTATGACGTTCCGCTCTCCTCCGCGTGCCCTTCAAGCGCCTATGATTCATATGAACTGGCTAAAGGCGGGATCTCCTGCTATTGCCCGGCCGAAAGAAGACCCCTAGCAGGCGGTCTCGGGCGATACAGTTGTGACGTCCCACGATATTTCGCGCGTTTCTATTCCAAATTTCATTCGTAAACCTCAAAATCACTCCATCAAACTCTATCAAACTCAACTCCTACCCCATCTCCTCAATCGCCGATCACCTTGATGTTATACCTTAGCGGTCACCAACACAAGATGATCGATACAAACTCCACCTCGCTGATGTATCTTAGAGATCCCCATCACGAGATAATCGTTACAAAACCCTCTTCGCCTATTCGTCCTACAAGGCACGAATCATTCCCTCTAAAACGAATTCAAACAAGTCCCTCGTTACAAATCCCTCTTAAATCGAGACCACGTCTCAATCCCCTCTTTACGACTCATGAAGTCCAAGCCACTCTAACCCCTTTTCTATAAAACACCCAAAAATCCATTCGATGAGTTGAGTATGTCCTTTCGCAGTCATAAAACCCCCAGAAATCTAATAGGGAATTTGCATTTAAAAGGAATTGCATAATTTATTATTTATAACCTAAATATACATCATAAGCAATATATGTACAATAAAATTTTTAATTGTTATAAATCGTTAATTATTAAAAAATGAAATTAAAAATTGGTAATGTTTGAAACGTTCCGTATTGCAAAGAAACGATTTTGATTGGTCGTAAAGGTTCGTGACGTCACATAGTAGTAGTTTCAAATGGCTGCTATGTGTTTATGATTGCGTCGTGAAACTGGTGTTATGAGTTGCCTAAAAATACGTATATTAAAACAGCCGTCTAATAGTAAACAGAAATGTATTTACTATTAGTTACTCGATGACGAATTACTGGGGCTCGTTCATGACTCCGACGCCCTAACAAAAGGGTACAAGGTTTGTGTCACGACAGACACGTCACCGTGGATGCGCCACCATCCTGTGATACAATCACCCAAAAAGGGTATATATAATAGGACCCCAAATACAAGAGCGGTCAGTTTCAGAACGTAATACTTAGCGAGCAGTCATAATTCTTCTATGTGCAGTGTATTAAAAGTGTAATTAGTGAACCCGAGGGCTTCTACTTCACTACACCTCATAATACCGGTTTTGAATCATTTTTAAACGACTTTAATCATTAATATTAAATATATTAAAATGCCAAATATATTGGAGCCAGGGTTTAGTAAAGCCGACTCTACTAATTTACCGAAAATTAGTATCTTCATGACGTGGGAATATATCGCAACAAATGAGCGCTACAATCTGCCTGAAGTTCGAGGAGTAAAAGCAACATTGTAAGTACAAGAAAAATAGCGAACTTTTTGGAGATTGTTTTAATTTTTATTAATTTGTAAATGAATCCTTTTTTATAGATCTTCGAGAGAAAACTATGGTGACTCCGCTATAGGTTATGTGTGCGTTAAACGAACAGATAACATATGTGTTGTGAAAGGAAGGATTTGTCCTGAACATCGGGTGCGAAATAAAGATTACACAGTATTTTTGACTGTTGATGAAACAGAAAAAAAAATTCAAAATGTTCAGTGTCTTGATTGTGCAGCATCGGAAGGTTAGATAATAAATAAGTTCCTATAAAGTGTTTTTTAACAAAATTGTTATTGTTACAATAAACAATAAATATAAGTAAATACAGAGTCTTAAAGTGTATTCTGACTATATAAACGCTCAATTAATGGCAAATAAATGAAATTTTTTAACTTTCAGGTGGCTGTAAACATGGCATTGCATTTTAATGTGGTGTAATAGACGTCATGAATCCGCATCTCCAACCGAAGTTGAATGTTATTGGAGAAAATCAAAATTGTCCCAAGTAGGGACATCCAAAAAGTTTATAACCACGGCAGAGATGGCAAAGAAAGACCAAGTAACACGTGAATGTGACATGGACAGCTCCACATTCTTAGATAAAGTTCTTGAACGTGCGCAAGAAAATCAACTAGATTGCCAATTAACAAGGTATTCTTTCGACTTGTTAGAACGAAAGGCTCAGTCATTGTCGATACATCAGCTGATGTTCAGTTTTCCTGATAACAAAGATTCAGCTGAAGATTTTCTAAAACACGCAGAAGAAAATATGAGCGAGGATCTTTGCAAGGAAGGAGAGAGGAGAACTCGGGATCAGAGTCATAATGTATTATGGTATGAATTGAAATTTGGGAGAATTACTGCTTCAAATATATATGAAAGTAGTCAGTGCCGGACAGTAGATGGCAATTTAGTTCATCGTATCATTGGAGTTGCCAAAGTGCAGGACAACAAACATATGGAACGTGGAAGAAAATTAGAAGATGCAGTTATTGCGGAAATTGAGAAAACGTTAAAAGTACAAATTAGAAAAAGTGGCATTATTATAAAGCCATCATTACGTATCCTTGGAGCTTCGCCAGATGGTATTGGATCTGACTTCGTTTTAGAAATCAAATGTCCTAGCTCCGAAAAAACTGTTTCCAATTACTTACCTAATGGGAATATAAGTAAAAAATGCAAAGGACAAAGAAACTTGCAAATGCTGGCTGCCGGAAAAAGTAAAGGATTGTTTATTGTTGCGGATCCAGAATTTGAAATTAACAAGCAATTCAAATATTTATGGCTTGATTATGATGCAGATTTTACAGGTAGCATGATTGTTTTGTATGTTCTCTTTGTGAGCTCTTAATTTCTGAAAGCAAAATATCTTTCCTATATTATTACAGTCGATTAGAAAATAAAGTGTCACAATATTTTTGTATGTTCTTTTTCAAATTTTAAAGAAATATACCTAAACCTAAACTTATATAACCAATTATAAAAATATAGTGTCTGTAAATTTATTAAACCTGCCACTATTGTTACAATATCGTCTATATAAGACATAATATTCAAATCGAGACAAGAATGAGGCTCCAAAATTTTATATTCTCGAACTCTTCTTATGACCCTTTCAACGTGAATTCTTAGACTTGCTATCCTTTTAGTATTTAATACATCTTCTTTCGTTGGTTTACTTGAAGCTGAAACAGATGGTGGACGAAGTAACTCACACTGTTTTTGATTTAAAATTGTCTGTATTGATTTAAAACCTCTGTCTGCCATAACACTGCAATTTCTTGGTAAAATATTCATTATTTTACTTTCTTCGAATAATACTGTATCACTTATTCTACCTCCATACCCAGAAGATACAAACAGAATAAATCCATCAGGAGTGCAAGCGATCAAATACTTTAAAGTATTGCACTTTTTATAATCTGATCAAGTCAGAGCTTGTTGCACGGAGTTAGAAGGCTTTTCGATTTCTATTTCGAAAGCATCTATAATTGCAGGGGCGGCTTTAGCACACTTGGCACCCCCGGGCAAGATTATCATGGCGCCCCTTCAAGGGCACGAAAATCAATTAGCAGAACGAATATAAATGAATAAACACATACAGCGGCGCCCCTACGGATTTGGCCCCCCGGGCCGTCGCCCTGGCTGCCTCCCCCTTAAAGCCGGCCCTGTATAATTGCACAGACGTTACTGTAGTACGCACGAAAAGCAATGGGTAAATTTTTTTTTATATGTTCTGGGGGTGGGCAGTACACAAGTTTCTTTAAACACTGACTTATTAAATTCACTGTCTTATTGAATACTCTGCTAGCCTGCGATGTTGACAGACCGAATTCATTTCCTAAGCGACTAAATGAATCGTCGGTTTTTATTTTCATCAAAGTTAGCTTGATGTCATCAATACTGCACTTAATATACGAATGTATTAAATCAATTATCCAAAGCCATTCAGTACCAATTCCAATATATTTTTTAGAATCAATACTTATAAAATATCTGGTCATGTTCAGTACATTGATTTTCACTTGTTTATTTTTTTCTTTTTCTTCCTCGCTACAAGTTGTTGACTGCTGATATTCACTTTGTTCAGATGAAATTTTATAATCACTCGTTGAATGAGAGACTGACGAAGTAGACGTAACAGAAGTTGTTGATTTATCTTCTATTTTACATTGACATGCCGCATTAGATGTAGAAGGAACACACATAGTGGTCTTGGAACGAACATGAGGTTTTACAAGCTTCTGATATACTTGCACACCAATACTTTTTTATAAAACTGTTTTCTTGCCAATACTTTTAGATAATAGGCAGCCTGAAGATTCATCAAAACTTAGAACTGAATTTGTTGTAAAGTTTGTGTCAGTATTTGTAGTTACTGCATGCCTGTGTGCATGATTTGTGTGCGAAGAACTTGATGCTAAATCCTGTGTATAAGAAATGTTTGATGTGGCTTCAAGAATATCTTTCTCTGAATTGATTTCTTCTTTACTCATGGAACTTTTATTTACAAATACTTCTGTTACGCGTTACATTTAGTATCTAATTTACTTATGTTTTATTATTATTACGTTAGTTTTCACCATTCCTATAAATAGTATAAGATCATATATATACAAGGTCTGGGTTTTCCCAATTAGCTTGGGAAAGGACACGAAGGAAAGTAATCCTTAGATTTACGAGCCTGCCTGGCAGACGTTGGGTCGGACGCCTGTATTCGCCTGATACTTGGGACCGTTGGAGGGTTGCGTGTGACGTGAGCCACAAGGACCTTCTTTGATTCGACTCCGGCGGTCCCGGGGTTCGGTGAGATTGACCAGGCGCCCTGTATTGTCTTTTGGACGCCTCCAACGATGTCACAGAGACGGCTGTTTAGCCATAAATTACTTTACGTAAACTTACGATTTCCGGAGTTTTCCCTCTCTATGGGGCTGGGTGGGCTGTACCTTTGGCGATACGACCACCAATAAGCAGTACGCTAATTGTATGGCCCACCAAGGAATCAGCCTGGGAGGGAGGATATGGACTGGGAAGAAACAGGGACTTCATCCGGAAGTCAGTACGAAAAACTATCTGACCAAGTCACGATCTCCTCCAGAGTGAGGACGATATAGTTCAGAAAACTGCAAAGCTTCGCAGTACATTGTATTCCACATCCTCCGGAGATGAGGATAGTTTAATTAACCACGCACTTATATTTTTTATAGAATATATTGAGAACATTATTATTGTTATAGACAGTGTCATCTTATTCACCCTTATCACGGTAATACGTCATATAGGGTATCACGTCTTCTTAGTGTCGGAATTGCTGTAACGGGAATTTACGACTCCCGTTGACCCGTCATAATTTCCGTCGGGCTCATTAAGAATTCGCGATAAAAACAACTTCATGGGAAGTACTTGGTCTGTTATTAAAATTTGTCAGATCGGTCAAATTTTTTTTGCAGGATTATTCAAAGCTGTGTTGTCCTCGACTGCTTGTTTCTCAGACGTATATGTAGTTTGACAGCTATTTTCTTTTTCACTGTCTGTATTAGACAACATTTCAGCGACAGTTATTTTCCTGTTTAATTTTAGAAAGGTTGGCCGAGATAAAATCGCTGACATTTTTAACCTTCCTGGTTGGCAATCAAATATGTGAGGAATCACACCACTCTTCAATTTTCTTGGAGCTCCCATGAGAGAATATCTCACGTAATTATCCATGTCGCTTTTCAAATAAAAATGATCCTGACAACAATAATAATTTGATGTCCCTGGATCATCGGTACGTCTAGCACTTTTAAACCATGCTTTTCTTAGTTTTACATCTTGCGGCATAAAAAAAACACTTTATCAGGAGTCTTTATCGTTGTGCTTTTACACTGAGGCACAAAACACCACTTATATGCAGTTTTTTTACTCATTTTTTTAAAGAAAATGTGAAATTACTACCATGTGACGTCACAGGCTTCTTCGGCCACGCTCGGGAATTTCCGGATCGTTTTCGGTAATTTTAAATGTTGTAATTTTTAATTATTTTTTTCTCACTTAATAAGGAATAAAAAATTATGAAAAAAAAAAATTACAATAAAACTTATATAGGAGCTCTCAAATATATTTTTTTTTAGAATCATGCAAATTCCCTATTGCAACGCATATTTGGCGTACGTGACATAAATACGTCTCTTAATAGCCATACCGTTTACAAAAACCCCAGAAGTCCTACTGCGTCTTATTCCGAAATGTGTCAAGGTCTCTACCGCGCGTACCCCCGCAATACTCCTGTAAAAGTACATAAATACGAGGTCCTGACAAGGGAAGGACCCCAAGTGGTCGGCTTGGATTTTAACGAGCTTTTGTAGGATAATAGTATGCAGGTCCCTAATGATATATATGAAATATTAGCTGTAGTTACTTAGCGGTTTTACAGATATTAAGAATTAAAGTTACGTACCTGTTTATATATTATGGATATAAAGTTTTTTTACAGAAGCTGCGGCGGCGAAGTGGGTTGGTGCGTGGATTGCGAATCCGACGGTCTTGCGATCGATTCCCCCATTAGACGAATTTTTTTATGGCATTTTTATGGTGCTAGCATCGTGCACGATGCAGGGTGATAATTATCATACGCACATGCAGGAAAAGCACAAATTAAAATAATAACCAATAACAATAAAAATACTTCTCATTTTTTTAGATAATGGTTTGAAAAAGATACTATTAGTAGAGTATTGAATTTTTTTACAATAAATAACAATTTTGGATACAGTATTCCTTTATAGTATTTTCCATTCACTAGGGTCCAAAGTAGTTTCCGTCGAAATGCAGATAACAGGATTGATGTTTATCTTTAACGCGTAGACCAACAAACATCGCATGCACGATGTTTATGCATCGGTATTCTCGAAGACAGTCCAAGATGCATAGCTAGCCGTATAATATTTCTCATTCGGTCTTCATTCAAAATGAATTTAGTTTTTAAGTGAAAAAATTGTGCAAAAATGCAGGAAGTTACCGATGCATTATAATTAATTAATTTTATTTATTCATCCTTCCCCATTACGGGGATACGGGTTTCTCTTTTTTACAATCCACTCCTTTCATTTCCGTGTCCCGCCTTAGCCTACTTATATATATATCTTACCACTAACTTAGTCTAATCTTAACCTAGACTTATCTTAGTCCTAGTCTAATCTTAATCTAAGCGAATCGCACGCCGCTCGCAACCGCCGCCTCATGCCGCCACTGTCTCGCACGCCGCTCGCCACGCTTCGCCCGCAACAACCGCAAGTACACCTCTCCCGCCTCTCGCCACCGCACGCTCGCTTGACCGCGTCACACCCCCTCCCCCTCATCCCCCCTCCTCCACCACCGACTCCATTCCCCTTTCCCGCGCTTCCTTTCTTTCTCTGTCCAGCTTCCCCATCCACCCCTCCCCAAGCCCTTCTTCCCCCAAGATTGCCCTTATTCTTTCCCGCCCTCCTTCTCTTCCCCCCTCGATACACCTCTCCATCACATGCTCCCAGCTCTCTTGCTCCCAGCCACATATCCTACATCTATTCGCCTCTTCGCCCATCCAGTACCTTTCCCCCCTCATCTCGTTTCCCAATCTGTATCTGGCCACCCTTATCTTTTTCTCTTCCTTCCCTTTCTTCTTCAGGTACCTTGGCACCCCTTCTGCTCTCACCTCTTTAAACCATCTATTGAATCTCCCTTCCCTAATTCTACTCTCTATTTCCTGTTCTTGCACTTCCTTGTCTCTTTGCTCCAGCTCCGCCCTCATCTCCAACCCCCCCGCTTTCTTCCTCTCCGCTTCTCCTGGTGCGTACCCCCTTTCTTCGAAGAATTTCCTCCTTTCTTCCACCCACTGTATTTTACACCCTCTCTCTTTCTTTCTTACTTCCTCTAAACACCTCATTGCTATCACCCCCGCTTTCCCACTACTCACCCTCTCCTCCATTCCTAACGCCCTCCTCCCCGCGGCTGTCCTCAACTTTCCTCTCTTTGTTTCTTCTCTTATCATGTACCCTGGTGTGTACCTGTCCAGCCCTAGCACCCATCTAATGTACCTTTCCTGAACTATCTCAATTTCCGCTCTTTCTATCCACCCCCATACTTCCGCGCCGTACATCAGTACCGTTCCCACCAGCTTGTCGAACAAGAACATCCGTCTCTTCCAGTCTCCCCCGAACCATCTTTTTCCCAAGCCCCATACCTCTCTCATCGCCACCAACGCCTTCCTCACCCTTTCCTTGATATGTGCGTCTTGCCTTCCATTCCTCTCTATCTTGTAACCTAGGTAGACAAACTCTTTCACCTCCTCCACTTTCATTCCTTTCCATCTCCACACTATCTTTTTCCATCGTCCCCCTCCTGCTCTAAATCTCATCATCTTGGACTTATCCACATTCACTCTCAGCATTTTCTCATCCATATACCCCTCCAGCACTCTCATCATCATTTTCATCCCCACAACATCCTCAGCCACCAACACAATATCATCCGCATACGCCAATTCATACACTTTCTCTCCCCCCACTTTTACACCTCCCCATCCTTCCTCTCTCAATCTCTCCTCCAGGTCCGCCATACACACATTAAATACCAAGGGGCTTAGCGGGCACCCCTGCCTCACCCCCCTTTCAGTCCAGAAACATTCACTCACTCTCTCACCTACTTTCACACAACATTTCGTCTCACCATACGCCTCCATTATCCTTTCACTAAGCCATCCACTCACTCCCCTATCCTTCAGCGCCCCCTCCAGCTTTTCCCTCTCTATCGTGTCGAATGCCGCCTTCAAGTCCACAAAGAACGCTACCATATTCTTTTTTCCTTCCCTTATTTGCCTTCCTATAATATAGTTTAGGCTATATATTTGCTCCATCACCCCTCTCCCCCTCCTGAAGCCTGTCTGGTTATCCGGCACAATTCCTTTATCCTCTATCTCTCTCTCCAGCTTCTTCGCTAGGATCTTCATGTACACTTTGTATAGAGATGTCATTAGCGTTATACCCCTGTGGTCCCCGGCGGTCTCTCCTTTACCCTTCTTTGCGATGGGCACGATCATACCTTCCTTCCACTCCTCCGGCCACCCTTCCCCCATCCACACTCCATTACAAATCTTCCACACCGCTCTCACCACATTCTCCCCTCCATACATCCATGCTTCGTTAGGCATCCCATCCACTCCCATTGCCTTCCCTTTCCTCAGCTCCCTTATGCTCTCTCTCACCTCCTCTACCCCTATCTCTTCCACTTGTCCCCTATTTCTCGCTTCTTTTCCCCACTCTCTACTGATCCTCTCCTCTCTCCCCCCTAGGACCTCCATGAAGTGCGTCTTCCACTCCTCCATACTTATATTCCCATTTACTGCTTTCCTCCTTCCCCTTTCCCTCCTTATGATCTCCCATACTTTTGCCTCCCCATCGATTTTCTCAATCTCCTCTATTAACCTCTTCCTCTCTTGCTCCCTTTTCTCTTCACAAACCCTCCTATATTCTCCCTTCAATTTCCTATACTCCTCCCCCGTACCTTCCCCTCTCCTCCATCTCTTCAGCTCCCTCTTCACCTCTTTTTTCCATCTTTTACACTCTCCATCCCACCACTTCTTCCCTTCCCTCTTTCTCCCTACTTTCTTCCACTTTGCCTTTCTCCTTACCGTATCCTTCAAGCTTCGCAGCACCTCCTCCGCCGTATCACCTTCTATTTCCTCTCCCTCCATTCCCCTCCTATACTCCTCCCTACTTTCCTCTGACCAGTCCATCACCCATTTTTCTCCTTCATTCACTACCTCCCTCCCCTCCTCACCTTTTGGTCCCATCCTCACAATCAACGGGTGGTGATCCGACTCGGTGTTGTCCCCTACTGTCATCTCCTCCACCGCTTCCCATGTTTTGCTGTCCCCTATCACGTAGTCTATGACTGACTCCCCCCTTCCCCCCGAGTACGTAAACTCTCCTTCTTCATCCCCCTCTTTTACTCCATTCAGAATTCCCCACCCTTCCCCTTCCACCATTTCTATCAGCTTCCTTCCCTCCCTGTTTATTACCCTATCCTTCGATCTTCTTTTTCTCTCCTCCTCCTCGTCCTCCCCTCCCACCCTTAGAGCCCCTTCCTCACCTGTCCTTGCATTAAAATCCCCACCTATCAGAATATTTTCCACCCTTCCCCTCTCGAGCGCTCTCTCCTTTAGGACCTCCAGCTTCTCTTCTAAGTCCTTGTTCACGTACACCGTTATTATTCTCCACGTCTCTCCTTCCCATCTTACCCTCCTTTCCATAATCCCATCTACCTCCTGTTCCCTTTCCCACTCCACTTCCTCTATCTCTGTTTTCACCCCCGTCACCATCCCCCCCATCGCTCTCCCCTTTTCCTTATTCCTTTTTGCGCTCTGTCTACTCCACCTATAGCCCGCCGGCATCCTACCTCTCATCTTTTCCCAGTCTTTCTCCTCTACCCATGTCTCTGTCAGTCCTATCACGTCCCATCCTTGAATTTCCTTCCATACGTCCTCATCCTTGCTTTTTAGGCCTGCCACATTCCAGAACCCCACTTTCATCTCCCTCTTTCCCTCCTTCCCCTCTTCTACTCCCCCTCCTGTCTTCTTTCTTCTATCCCTTCTCCCCTTCTCTCTCCCCACTCTCCCTATCTCCCTCCTACCCTCTGCCACTAAATCTTCCCTTCCTTCCCTCTTTGTCCCCCTTCCCCCGAACCTTCTCCACTTATTCTTACTCTCTTCGCCCCTCCTGCCCCCCCCCTTTAGTCTTTAGAGCTTCCACCTGTTCATCCCATTCCCACCACTCCTTCTCAATCCACAGACCCCTATAGCTCACCCTCACCCTCTTTCCTTCCTCTCGTTCCTGTTCTGCAATCCTCCTTATCTTCCACTGCATCCTCCTTTCTTCATACGTCATATCGTCCTCTATTCTTTCTCTCCTGCCTCTTAACTTGCTCTTCTTCAGCATTAGCTCCCTTTTCCCCTCCCCCTCCTTCATCCTTACTAACGCCATTCCATCACCTCCCTCTTTCCTCTTTCCCAACTCTCTTATCCACTCCACCTCTCCCTCGACCCCTATCTCCTCCAACAGTTTTCTCACTACCCTTCCTATCTCCCTGCCCTCCACCTTGATCCCCTTAATGACTGCATTCTTCCTTCTCTCCTCCCTTTCTTTCCTCTCCCACTTCCCTTCCATTTCCCTCAGTCTTTCCTCTACCTCCCTTCCCTCCTTCTTCCCTTCGTTCTCTCTCCCAACTTCTCCACCCTCCTTTTGTCTCTCCAACTCTCCTAACCTTTTCTCCACGCTTCCCAACCCTTCCTTTACATCTTTCAGATCCTCTACCTGCTTCTCCATCCCGGTCAACCTTCTCTCCATCCCGGTCCACTTCTCCCGCCATCCTTCCTCCCTCTCTTTAATTTCCTTTTTCAACTCCTCCAAATCCTCTCTTATTTCTTTCCCTCTGCTGCTGACTTCTGCCAAACCTTTATTCATTTCCTCCCTTATCTTCCACAGGAGCTCCTCTATACCGCTCATCCTATTTTCCATTGGCGGAGACCTCCCTATCTTCCTGCTTTTACTAAACGCCCTATCCGCTTCTTCCTCCTCTAATTCCTCTATCCTATTTTCTTCCTCCTCCTCTCTTTCCCTTTTTAAAAAGTCTTCTATCCCTTTCTTGCTAGCACTGCTGCTTGCATACATACTCCCCCCTATTCTCTTTTCCTATACTCTCTTTCAAAATTTCCCGCCTCTTCTTATCGCTCCAGCCTCTCACTACTCCCTCGAGATGTCGCCTCTCCTCTCACGCAAATCGCGCCTTCCCACCTGAGTCTTCCTAACCTCTCACTTTTCTTTTCTTTCCTTCCTTCACCTACCTTCACTATCCCGCGTCCCTGTTTCCTCTCTCGTCCCCGAATTTCTCCTTTTCTCTCGCCTTCACTCCACTGTATTCTTCCGCTCCACTGCTCCTTTACCTTCCGTCCTCCTTCCTAACCTCTCTCTTTCCCGACTCTTTTCTATCGCCTTTATTCCTCACACACTTCCCTTTTTCTGCGTTCCTCTATCCTCACGCGCCTCCGCCTTTCTCCCTCTCCCTGCGCCTCCCTCTCACTAGCCCTTTTCGTCCTATTACTCCCTTCTCTCTCCTAAACTTCCTTTGCTATCCGCCTGCCTTGTCACCTCAACCAACTCCCCCGATGCATTATACTATGCAATGGATTTGTTGCGTTCACAAGCAGTTATTACTAACGAAAAAAGTACAAAACCATCAGACCGTTCAAAAGTAATGGGAAATGAAATAGCAGAAATCCTCATTTCGATTATTTCCGATTATGAATTGGTCACTGACGAAGAATTGGTCCCGGAACACGAATTAAATTATATTGAAAGTGAAACACACAAAGAACATGTTAGCACAAGCAGTGAAGAAATAACATCTCCTGAAGAATCACGATCTCGATCACCATCTCCCGAGGAGCCAGTAGCAATAAGTAAAGTGCCCTTCGAAATGAGGAAAAAAGTGGTTGCATTAGCAGAATTACATCCAACCGGCAACTAATACGATGGAAGGATCAAGTCAAGAAAGGTGGAAGCCGAATTGACAAATACGCATCTATTAATTCATGGGTGTACGACAGATTTGTTGAGGCGCGTGCAGCAAACCATCTCGTTACCACACGAACACTACAACAGTGGGCCATGGCAGCAGCATTTCAATTTATATCACCCGAATTTTCATTTATGGCATCCAAACATTGGGTAACAAGATTTAAAAAAGAACACAGAATAAGACACAGGCATGTTACAAAATATGTAAGCAATAGTGACCGCGACTCTTTCGAAAATACCTCCAATGCAGCAAAACTCTTCCAAGAGCAAACATCAGACATTATTAAAGAATATGATCCAGATTTTGTACAGATCAAACCGGTTGTGAATATCGTATAAATATACATCGAACATTATCACACAAAGGCGAAAAATCAACGGAAGTCCAAATTAAAGACATAAATAAAGCAACGCATTCATATACTGCACAGTATTCCATAACAGCATCCGGGAAACTGCTACCAAAAGTTTTTATATGCCTGCAGGAAAAAAATGGAACGTTTGGACCAAAGGTTGTCAAAGAAGTCCAACGGTTAAGCACCCAATTTAATAATGTTTACATAGCCGCCACAAAATCAGGTAAATTGCAGAAAGACACATATGAATTGTTTTTAGACCACATAATTCATCCATATGTGAACAATAACAAATTTTTAATGATTGTTGATTCTTGGGGAGGTCAAACAAGCCCTGCAATATACGACCAAAAATTTACTGACGAAAATAATTTATCCACGTGTACATTAAAAATCATACCACCAAAATACACACCACTTTGCCAACCCTGTGATGTATACTTCTATAGGCAAATCAAAAACTACATAGCACGATTCCAAAACTACTATGAACTTTTCACAACCGGTCGCGACATTACAACAAGATCTGATTGCATTAAAATTCATGCACTTGTTCATCAACAATTACAAGCACCGATTTATTAAAAAATGATTAGATACGCATGGTTTGCATCCAAATTAAGTTCCTCAAGGGAAATATTTCTTAACGTAAATTAAGTTGCTTTTCCGGACACAGTAAAAACTAAAAAATGTCAGTGCACGAAACAAGCTTTTATTATGTGTTCATGGTGTCGGGCTGTTTTGTGCTTTTCCTGCATGTATGATAATTATCACCCTGCATCGTGCACGATGCTAGCACCATAAAAATGCCATAAAAAAATTCGTCTAATGGGGGAATCGATCGCAGAACCGTCGGATTCGCAATCCACGCACCAACCCACTTCGCCGCCGCAGCTTCTGTAAAAAAACTTTATATCCATAATATATAAACAGGTACGTAACTTTAATTCTTAATATCTGTAAAACAGCTAAGTAACTACGGCTAATATTTCATATATATCATTAGGGACCTGCATACTATTATCCTACAAAAGCTCGTTAAAATCCAAGCCGACCACTTGGGGTCCTTCCCTTGTGAGAGGCCTCTTCCTCTTTCATCGCTATACATTTGACAAGTGTTAATTAGCTGTGTTAAAGTGTTAAAATCAGTGCTACGACAACTACCGTAAGCCATTATTATTTATTGTTATTCACCCCCATACCATTTATTACTATCATTGTCTATCCAAGCTTATTGCAAACATTTATTATTTTCGTATTATTAACGTTCATTACATTGTATTACCTCGTTAACGCTTACAGCGTTCATATTATTTTCATTCCAAAACTTATTGCAAACATCTATTATTTTCGTATTATTAACATTTCTATTATTTTGTATTATCACTTTAATGCTTATTTTGTTTATATTTGTCTTATAATCGCTTATTACTTATATCATTTTCTTGTGTTAACGCTTATTGCATTTCATATATTATCATCGATTTATTCTCATGTATTTCATGTTCATATTCTTATATTGCCAATAACTACCATTTATATAAATGTTATCTGTTAATGCTAAGAATCCCAAGCATTATTATTGTGGAGTTATTTTTCATCTGTCAGTTGGTATGAGTGTGAGTGTGAATGGGCCTAGTGTATGGGGAATGATGGAATGAGAAGTTGGCAGTACTGCATGAAGGCGAAAGAAGACGCAGTCCTTGTATGGAGAGAGTTAGTAAAGGAAGTGTGTGAGATTCAGAGATTTAACCATAATCAGTATTACCGTTATTATATTTGTATTAAATATTGTGATTCTTCATTGAGTGCTATATTCAATGTCCACTCCTCACATACCACAAGTATTACCAAACGTTCTGATAAAGTTAATAAACTTATTCGTTTTCTATCACGTTTCGAATTATTGTGTGTATCCTCGAGTCATAAACATTCCGAACGGAACCAAGCTGCCGCAACAGCTGATTCGCGCTCGTGTAACGTTTCTACGCGCGAATCGACACGTTTTTACAGGATTTCGGGATTGGTTCGTGTGGCGTGCGATAAAGAATTAATATTCAAGAACAAGAATTTAACTTAATACCCATACAGCACACTCCCATTGATGGAACGTACCATGGGGAATCCTATGTCCGCCCTTTTGGAATATTCCACGGAACGTTCCGGCCATTCTCTGGTAATGCTCCCGGAGCGCTCAGGCCATTCTCTGGCAATGCTCACGGAGCGCTCAGGCCATTCTCTGGCAATGCTCACGGAGCGCTCAGGCCATTCTCTGGCAATGCTCACGGAGCGCTCAGGCCATTCTCTGGCAATGCTCACGGAGCGCTCAGGCCATTCTCTGGCAATGCTCACGGAGCGCTCAGGCCATTCTCTGGCAATGCTCACGGAGCGCTCAGGCCATTCTCTGGCAATGCTCACGGAGCGCTCAGGCCATTCTCTGGCAATGCTCACGGAACTGTTCGCAGATTTTACAACGATGTTGTTTCGGCAAAATTTGTGTGATATAACAGAAAGGAGAGGAAATGTAAGGGAAATTGATTAAATTACAATAATTATTGGCAATATTCATATATTTTTTTGTACAAGTCGATAATAGCAACAACAACAATAATAGTAACAATAAAAAAAATTATGAAAATAATAATATATTGACTCTGGTGGAACTTCCCAAGCCCGCGTGGTGAAGCTCCAGGAGTTGTGTCACGTCACGCACATGCAACTGCATGCGACGCGACAGGTTACAAAGCCAAAACACGTAAGAAAGCACAAGCATAAATAGTTAGAGCGTGATTATTTATTAATTGCTTTTAAATATTAAAAATGGTTAGAACGTGTGTGTTTTGTGGCGCCTTGAGTGAATTGGATGAAGGTTTGACATATCACGGATAAGTAGAACCTATGTATATACTATTTGTAGGTTAAGTCGAACTTTTTAAAAAAAATATTTTTGTTTGTTTCATATAGATTTCCGTTGGTTACAGAACATGGGTCTGGGCCAGAATTTTGTACATTCAAACAACGCCTTATTGTGTTATAATCATTTTGAAAAACTCTGTTGAAAAACTCTGGTGAATCTTCTCAAACCCGCGTATGTGGAGTTAAAGAGTCTTCTGCCCTCTTTACTAAAAATGTACTGCATGCAGCATGTAATGAACCTGGAATAATACATGCATTTATTTTACAATTTTAAGTGCTAAAATGTGATAAATAATAAATTGACTTACTCATTGCTAACTTTACTGTATGTTTGAAGGTACTGAATGATTGTTTTTGCTATTTTCCATACCAACTATATTTTCCTGCCACAGAATCCTCTATTAATTTATGTAATATCATCAACGCCATTATCGTAGCATTGCTCCCACAGCTCCTCTTCAGTAAATGAATCTATAAAAGGTCATTAATAAATTATTTTAGTCATGAACAATGGCTTTATTGAAAACAACATTCATGTAACGCCAATCACAGGGGTGCATTGAAGCGAAGCAATGAAAAAATAACAATCACCACAACTTTAAATAATTGAACGGAAAGTGAAATGAAAGTTATACAGTGTATGCATATTTACAAGGAAACTGTGTGAAAAATAAAAGCTTGTAGCACAGAAAGCAAAGAAATATATGTATTTTAAGTAATTAAACTATTGCAGTTGGTTAATAAACATCAAATATGTTATATTAGTTACTTTAACTAAAAAATAAGATCCTTAATTGGAATAATTCATATCTATTATCTGCGAAAGATCTGTTTTTATCCCGTCCTTGTGTAGCGTGAATGAAAACATAAGTTCGACTTAACCTACAAATAGTATATACATGGGTTCTACTTACTCGTGATATGTCAAACCTTCATCCAATTCACTCAGGTCTTCTGCGCCACAAAACACACACGTTCTAACCATTTTTATTACTTACAAGCAATTAATAAATAATCACGTTCTAACTATTTACGCTTGTGCTTTCTTACGTGCCTTTGGCTTTGCAACCTGTCACATGACGTCACACAACGCCTGGAGTTTCACAACGTGGGCTTGGGAAGTTCCATCAGAGCCATTATTATTATTTTTATTGTTATTATTATTGTTCTTGTTGTCGTCTTGTATATAAAAAATATATGAATATTTAATTGTCAGTATTTATTGTAATTTAATTAATTCCCTTACATTTTTTATCCTATCTGTAATATCACACAAATTTTGCCGAAACATCATTGTTGTAAAATTTTCGAAAAGTTACGAGACCATTACTGTAAAATCTGCGAACAATAATTATTATTGATATATATCAATTAGGGAAAAGTCGATGCAAGAATCGATTCTGGAACCTTTGTTGTAAAATGTCCGGAAGGTTCCGTGAGCATTGCCAGAGAATGGCCTGAGCGCTCCGTGAGCATTGCCAGAGAATGGCCTGAGCGCTCCGTGAGCATTGCCAGAGAATGGCCTGAGCGCTCCGTGAGCATTGCCAGAGAATGGCCTGAGCGCTCCGTGAGCATTGCCAGAGAATGTCCGGAACGCTCCGTGACCATTGCCAGAGAATGGCCGGAACGTTCCGTGACCATTGCCAGAGAATGGCCGGAACGTTCCATGAGGCTGGCAGGAAGGTTCCAAGTGGCAATGTTCCACCGCCACATGGCTGGAATGTTGAAGGAAGGTTCCTATGTCCGCCTTTTTGGAACATTCCACGGCAACCCCCATGGAACCTTCCTGCAAGCCTCGGGCAATGGAGTGTGCTGTATGGGTAGTGTTTATTTATGAAAACACTTCTAAATGATACAAAATAATAAATTGACGCTTTTGTATAAAAGAAATTAACCAAATTAATTACGTTGCGACACTCGGTCGGTACAAAAGGTAAAGTTGATCATCTTGGGTTGCGACACTCGGTCGGTACAAAAGGTAAAGTTGATCATCTTGGGTTGCGACACTCAGTCAGTACAAAAGAAAACCTGTTTTAATGATCGATTTAGATTTATACAAATTAAAGCTAATGACGAGATTTTTGTGAATAATGACGCTCGGTCGATATAGGAGTTGCTTATGGATATAGCAGTTTGCTTATAGATTTAGGAGGTTGAATATGTTAAAGTCGAGAACGATTATTGTCGTCTCTCAGATTCATCAGGCGCAATATTGCAACCTGGGATAGTCTTTTCCCACGTGGCTCAGGAGTAATATACTAACCTGAGAATGAATAATAGATAATACTAGCTTAACAACTAAGGGGCCTGCAAGGCGGCTTCCAAGGTAGATGCGTCGTCAAACCAGGCGACTATGGCCTTGGTCAGAACGTTCGACATACCCAGGGGCCTGCGAAGCGGCTTCCAAAGTTGAAGCCTAACCTTATGTTGGAACCAGCTTATAGCCTTAGCGATTCGTAAATAAGACCTGTCTGAGTTCATGAATAAGAATGATCGCTCTCTGGGCTTTCTCGCCCGTATTTATACATATTCGGGGAATTAGGAGCGCACCAATAGGAATGAAAATCGTTTATTGCGTGTCAATCATTCTCGGTCTCGCTTGATCTGTTCTCTCGTCGGTCTACTGCGCGACTGATTACTGCGCAGCTGCGCGCGTGGAACGCTCGGTTCCCTCTCTCATTCGCCACGCACCAATTACAATCATTCCTTTGAATCCTTGCTCTCGTCGATCCGCTGATCTACTGGCGTTCGATTGTTTCACTCATTCTCTCATTAATTACACTCGCGTCCCCTGAGCTAATATTAACTTTAATGCTAGTACTCTTTATAACGTAAGAATTAAGATATAAGTATTCAAGCAATTATTAATTATCAATTAGGTTTATTAAAAAAAAAGAAAAGGGGGCTTTTTTGGGGTTTGTTACACTCGTGACCGCGAGAACGGTTCTAGTGTTTACAAACATATTATTGCATGAGCCGTGCAATCCACGAAAATACTAAACGTGGTTTCTTATATATAAATGCAACGGTAAATCCTATTACATAAACCAAAACAAATACAAGGTACTATAACGGGTGTTCTCCGAGTGTATATTTACCTGTTAAACCTCCCCTGGTCGATTAGAGTGACGGATTTAAGATTCGCACCTGATCACCTCCAGAAATTCTTAGAGTGACGGATTCAATATTCGCGCCTGGGTCCCTCCAAATCCTCAGTGTGAGGGATTCAATATTCGCGCCTGATCGTCCTTCTAAACCCTCAGTGTGATGGATTACAGATTCGTGCCTGAGTTTTCCCTCCGTCATGTCATCGTTCCCAAAAGACCTCACTCGGGACGTGACACAGTCCGTCGCTATGACGATTGGTCGAGTCACCTATTTGGTCACACTTTTAAAGACGGGGCACACATATTTTGGTTATTGGCTGAAGTAGGCACATACATTATCGTACCGCGCGACGAAGAGACCGAACAAAACACATCGAGATCGAGTGGGATAGAGCGATCTGAACGACGAACGGCAAAGAAATAGCGTAGGCATCTCAGACGGTTAATCATTAATATATAATAACATAAAAATTTCCTTATTTTTCACAATTTGTTCAGGAAAGTATTATCATTGGTTTGGTATCAGGATACTACTTTCCTAAACATATTGTGAAAAATAAGGAAATTTTTATGTTATTATATATTAATGATTAACCGTCTGAGATGCCTACGCTATTTCTTTGCCGTTCGTCGTTCAGATCGCTCTATCCCACTCGAACTCGATGTGTTTTGTTCTCTTTCTTCGTCGCGCGGTGCGATAATGTATGTGCCTACTTCAGCCAATAACCAAAATACGTGTGCCCCGTCTTTAAAAGTGTGACCAAATAGGTGACTCGACCAATCGTCATAGCGACGGACTGTATCGCCCGAGACCGCCTGCTAGGGGTCTTCTTTCGGCCGGGCAATAGTACCTGCGACCCGTCGCAGCAACCCCACTAATGGAAGAGAGAAACAGATGCATACTTCTCCCTTGCACTAGTGGGGTCGCTGCTGGTCGCAGTTAGAAGATCCCGCTTTAAGCCGTACGGTACTAGCAGCGGCCAAGCGGATATACCTGATAATGTTATATAGGGTTCTCGCAAATGATAAATATTTGAAAAAGACTGAAACAGGAAAACTTTTACTATTTCTTATACCCAACATAATACGGTATGTCAACTTTTGGTGTTCGCGATATTTTCCGTGAACCGAAGGTGATCTGCAGTTTTTTAAATGGAATGCTACATATTTGATTACCCGATATGAAAGTGACTGTCAAGACAAATTCAACCATATACAGGGTGTCCCAGCTAACACTGGACAGAGCTATATCTCCTTAAGTATTGTTACTAAAAATCTGAAAAAAATAGGGAATGCATGGTACGAGGGGGCCAACTTTTTAGCCCGAACGAATTTTTTTTTCGATTATTATTTTAAAAGATACGATAGTCAAGTTCGGTTTTCCAAATGGCACTAACTTTTTGGAAGTCCTGAGTTGATAGTGCGTTAAAAGACAAAATCAATAAGCTATAATGTATACACTTTATTTCCACTGATTTTTAAGATATTTCGCTTGCAAATTTCCTGATTTTCAATGGAAAAACCGTCCCTGGACTGGCAAGGACAGGGGTCAGTTTTACTGTCGTCACGGGTAGCACTGCCTGTTGAAATAGATACCTACCTGCCAAAGGTCTACCCCGGCCCACGGGCTGGACAATTCTTTTCCGTCAGAAATGCCACTTAGGAAGTTACATCTGCAGTATCGAGAAGCGCACCGTTACTTTTATTTCGCACTTGCTTCTACGCTCGGATGACCGGTTCTTTTCGGAGGGATGCAAGTTCGATTGGTTAGGTTAGGAGGTGTGAAAGTTGCTAGACTAAATGTCAACCATAGGGAGCAGATTGTATCAGAACCAATCGGATTTGCATCTCTCACAAACGGCTGCTCTCTTGAAGAGACCTTCTTCACAGCAATACCTCCTCCCCAATGCCCGCCTTCTCTCGCACGGAATACGTCAACGCATGCTTCTGTTTTAATATCGGAGCTCGTGTTTATACTCGAGAGGACCACGCGTGGACAGCGGGTTACCCCTTTTCTTCCTGTGTCTCTCCACGAGGAGTATTGACGGTGGATTGTAGGAGCGTAGATGTCTGGATGCCAGTTATAGAATTCAGGAGAGGATAGAAACATTTTATTACAAAACACACATGTACTATAATTAAAGTAAATCGTATTCCTCTCGGACAGGAGTCGCCCGACGCTCGTCGACGAGATGCGGCCGGTACCCCGTGGCGAGGGCTACCCTTCGCAGTGCCTCACCCGATTTTTATGGCTTTTTCCGGAAAAAGGTACGAATCCTGGGTCGAGCGTAGCGAATTAGGGTCGAACCCCGGCAGTCGAGGGTGTCACATCCATTACAGCGTATTAAAAAATTATTTTCTTCGTCGTATCAAAAGGAAAGTGCCGCCGATGGATTCCTTATATTTTTCTGATGAAAATCATACCAAATATCATGCAGATCGGACAACTTTTACATAGAGAATACAAATAGGTTGTGTCAAAGTAGCCCGATTTGCATGATATTTGGTATGATTTTCATCGGAAAAACATAAGGAATCCATCGGCGTCATTTCCCTTCCGATACGATGAAGAAAAAAATTTCTTAATACGTTGTAATGGATATTAGACCCTCGACTGCCGGGGTTCGAC
This sequence comes from Andrena bicolor, assembly GCA_960531205.1. Lineage (NCBI taxonomy): Eukaryota > Metazoa > Arthropoda > Insecta > Hymenoptera > Andrenidae > Andrena > Andrena bicolor. Next base: position 390,931 of record CAUIJW010000183.1, read on the forward strand.
CCTAATTCGCTACGCTCGACCCAGGTTTCGTACCTTTTTCCGGAAAAAAACATAAAAATCGAGTGAGGTCCTGCGAAGGGCAACCCTCGCCACGGGGTAGCAGGCCGCATCTCTTCGACGAGCGTCGGGCGACTCCTGCCCAAGAGGAATACGATTTACTTTAATTATAGTACATGTGTGTTTTGTAATAAAATGTTTCTATCCTCTCCTGAATTCAATAACTGGCATCGAGACATCTACGCTCCTACAATCCACCGTCAATACTCCTCGTGGAGAGACACAGGAAGAAAAGGGGTAACCCGCAGTCCACGCGTGGTCCTCTCGAGTATAAACACGAGCTCCGATATTAAAACAGAAGCATGCGTTGACGTATTCCGTGCGAGAGAAGGCGGGCATTGGGGAGGAGGTATTTCTGTGAAGAAGGCCTCTTCAAAAGAGCAGCCGTTTGTGAGGGATGCAAATCCGATTGGTTCTGATACAATCTGCTCCCTATGGTTGATATTTAGTTTAGCAACTTTCACACCTTCTAACCTAACCAATCGAACTTGCATCCCTCCGAAAAGAACCGGTCATCCGAGCGTAGAAGCAAGTGCGAAATAAAAGTAACGGTGCGCTTCTCGATACTGCAGATGTACCTACCTAAGTGGCATTTCTGACGGAAAAGAATTGTCCAGCACGTGGGCCGGGGTAGACCTTTGGCAGGTAGGTATCTATTTCAACAGGCAGTGCTACCCGTGACGACAGTAAAACTGACCCCGGTCCTTGCCAGTCCAGAGACGGTTTTTCCACTGAAAATCAGGAAATTTGCAAGCGAAATATCTTAAAAACCAGTGGAAATAAAGTGTATACATTATAGCTTATTGATTTTGTCTTTTAACGCACTATCAACTCAGGACTTCCAAAAAGTTAGTGCCATTTGAAAAACCGAACTTGACCATCGTATCTTTTAAAATAATAATCGAAAAAAAAATTCGTTCGGGCTAAAAAGTTTGCCCCCTCGTACCATGCATTCCCTATTTTTTCAGATTTTTAGTAACAATACTTTAGGAGATATAGCTCTGTCCAGTGTTAGCTGGGACACCCTGTATGGTATACTATAACTTTCAAGGCCACGCAAGATTATGAATGAAAGACATAGATAGTTCAATATTGTAGCACGCACGGCTTAGCCAGTCCAGCCGGTATTGGGCGAAGCAGCGTCACATTCAATTAATTTTCATGCGACCAATTTTAAAGTGTCCGCGTTTCTGAAAACGTATCCGTAAAGAGCACAAGTAGGGCTATATCCTTATTTTTCAAATGTGTAAATAGTGCCCTGTTAGTATAAAATTGCATTTGTTTAAAATAATTACAGCATAAATGGTCTAAACTTTATTTTTTTTTAAAGTGATGTAAGATTTCTCTTGTTATTGTTCGAATTCTTTCACGAATGGGACGCGGAGCTAGAGGTCTTATAAAGAATTGAGGCCCCGTTGATATTAAAATAAATTCGGTCTAATATAAGTAGGTCAAAATGGTTGAAAAAGATGCAATATAAAGGGTGTTTCTCTACCTATGGTCAATGCTCTAAGGCAGGGAAGATCAGGTGGGCGGTCCGAGGACGCTAGCCTCCATAGCGTTTTGGACGTGCTACATGGAAGGGGGTGCTCGAAGCCAATGAAGCGGCGGGCATGCCATGGACAGGGAAAGCTCTAGTAGTGTGCTCTTGAGCCCTAAAGGTCAAGTTCCACGACTCATGGCTCGGCGAGTCGGCTTGGCGAGCGCGAGTCGACGAGCCACGCGCCGTGGAACTTCACCTTAAGGGTACGAGCCTACACGCACACTACTAGAGCTTTCCCTGTCCATGGCATGCCCGCCGCTTCATTGGCTTCGAGCACCCCTTTCCATGTAGCACGTCCAAGACGCTATGGGGACTAGCGTCCTCGGACCGCGCATCTGATCTTCCCTGCTCTAAGGGGTGATTATACCGGCAAAAAGAAGACATAAATCAAGGGTGACGAAATTGCGGTAAACGCTTCGTTTTCTCGAAAGTGACTATATTAATTAAAAAACTAGGGGTTTCTCAGAATACAGAAAGCGAATATGAACTGCGTTTTGTAGAGAAAAATTATTTACGACCACGTTATTTAGAATGAATTACACATTTTAGCTCCTAACATCATATTGTTTAAAGATAGAATTATTTTAATTATATTTAAAAATTATGTAGAGTTGCAAATATTTGCCGCTATAACTTTTGAATATGTACTCTATAAAGCAAATAGAATAAATAGTGTGACGTCCCACGATTTTTTGCGCGTTTCTTATTCCATAAACCTCAAAATCACACCACCAAAGTCTGTCGAACTCAACTCCTACACCATCTCCTCAATAGCCGATCACCTTGATGTTGCACCTTAGCGGTCAACAACACAGGATGATCAACACAAACCTCCACCTCGCTGATGTACCTTAGCGGTCCCCATCGCGAGATGATCGTTTCAAAACCCACTTCGCCTATTCGTCCTACGAGGCACGAATCATTCCCTTTAAAACGAATTCAAACAAGTCCCTCGTTACAAATCCCTCTTAAAATCGAGACCACGTCTCAATCCTCTCTTTACGACTCATGAAGTCCAAGCCACTCTAACCCCTTTCCTATCAAACACCCAAAATCCAATCGAAGAGTTGAGTATCTCTACTACAGTTACAAAAACCCCACAAACCTAATCACGACGCATTTGGCGTACGTGACAAAATATGGCTATTAATAGCCATACCGTTTACAAAAACCCCGGAAGTCATACTGCGTCTTATTCCGAAATGTGTCAAGGTCTTTACCGCACGTACCCCCGCAATACTCCTGTGAAAATACATAAATACGAGGTCCTGCGAGGCCTCGTCCTCTTTCATCGCTCCTTCAACGCAGAACGACGACCAAGTTTCATTTTAAAGTGTCTCGTGAAAAACGGTGTAAAAGATCTATTATTGCTAAGTATTCAAAGAGTAAAGCGAGGGCGACGGCAACCACTAATATGTTAGCCTGTGGAAACCAACTTACTGGAACCGCCGATCACAAAATTCGTCGACGTCTGTACAGTGGATGGTCTGTGTTTCCGGGACCATTGTAGAGAATCACGAAGACCAGGAAATTTGTTTAAATTGCTCCCAACTAGATCCAGCAAACACGGTGATAACGTATCGAATCCATTACTATCAAACGCCTTATACATTTCCCAATTGTCCTCGGTGCAATACAGCTTTGTTACAAACGCGTCCCGCAACTAATTGTGCCGCGTGCACCGAGCACTACTTTCTTTCAAATAGGAACTAGAACTAACCTAGAGTCCAAATTCCTAATTTTCTAATATACGATATCGGTAATATCCGACATTTAATATGAGCGATATCCGTCAAATTCCAAATACATTATATTACCCAAGCCGCAGGCTGCGGGACGTTTTGTCAGATTCAAATGCGTTGATTTGTGTTTCTGGAGGCGTTGCAACGACCACGGAAGGCGAAAAAATTTGCCTAAATTGTTTTGATTCAAATCCAGTGGAGGTAGACGAAATATATCAAGTGCACTACCACCAACCTAATGATACATTCCCTGAATGCCCTCGTTGCAAAAACCTTCTGTTTAAACTAGAACCTATTAGCAGTCACGCCGCGTGCACAGAACATTGCCGTCGAATAAGGAAAAATTATAGCAGATTTGACATCAACTACCCGGGTAGAGAATATAGTAGATTTTCAGTAACGGCTCCTTCTCCCTTAATTAACAGACCTTACTAAATTCAAAATGTCTGAACGCGGTGATATCGACGATCCTTGCGTAGTGGACCAAGAGATTGACCCTTCCACTAACCCCATAGACGTCGCGACCGCCGAATTAAAGGATTTAAGATTCGCGCCTGAGTTCCCGCAAAACCCTCAGTGTGAAGGATTTAAGATTCGCGCCTGAGTTCCCTCAAAACCCTCAGTGTGAAGGATTCAAGATTCGCGCCTGAGTTCCCGCAAAACCCTCAGTGTGAAGGATTCAAGTTTCGCGCCTGAGTTCCCTCAAACCCCTCAGAGTGAAGCATTTAAGATTCGCGCCTGAGTTCTCCCTCCTTCATGTCATTGTTCCCCAAAGACCTCACCCGGGACGTGACAATAGCACAAAAATTTTCAGGTTCCATGAGGTTCCTGGACATCTAGAGCTTTTCCAACGAAAGTTAATGAAAAATTAAAACATTTTGATGATTATAGTTTAATTCTGTTCGTTGGAAATTAAAATACTCATAGCTGAAGCTTGATTTGTACCTCTGCAATCCATTATTCAAAATACTAACAATTCGCGATACAATTGAGCACTTTTGATATACATATACATAGCTTATACTGACGCATTCTAACAATCTGGGTTACTATTAGGGTGGTTCTTATTTTTCAACTTTCGACTTTTTTTGGTCTTACCCTCCTAAAATATGAGATTGGGTGAGAAAATTATATGTGTAAAGTTTCAAAGGGATTGGACAACGGGAACCCGTGCCGCATTTGAGTTGATGTTTTGAAAAAATAGTGATTTCTCGTCAGTTTCGGACATAATTGTGTTCGTCTATTTTGGAAGTATCAGTGAATATATTTTAATAAAAGTACAGTTTATTAGATGTACAATAATAATATGTATGTGTTACTTCGAAAAATATTGACGAAACCTTTGAATTTTATCTTTTAAAATTAGTATACAACGCAGCGTATAAGCCAGAATAGGCGATTTGGGGGCTTAACTACACTGTCCAACACGTATTTGGATTTGTAATATGAACTCCGAGATCCTAGTAGAGTTTCTCGCCCCAAACACGAATCCGTCAAAAATTGCTCTATCACCCACAGTTTTTGAAACACATGAGTTTTTGTAAAAAGCGTCTGATTTTGGGCAAGAATGAGGTATTACTTGAAAACCAAAAATGCTAGAAAATTCAGTTTAGTCTCAAAATATAGAGGAGAGTTTCCTGAATATATCGATGTATGCAGTTATTAAATTTGACGGTTTTATATTGTTGTAAACGGCCGTCAAAGTTTAAAAAAGTGCCGATGTGCATGATTTCTACACAATACTTTTGCATTTTTACAAAAAGTTGTTTATCTATCACGAATTCGCACCACAGTATCGGATTCTGTAGATATTTCTGAAGAAGAAACCACCCAGGAAATATGTCGGAACAGTTTATAACTCGGACGGTTCGAGAAAATATCCGTCGAGAACGCGTGCACGGTGTTTTGCCGCTCGGCGGCAGTGGCGGCCATTGCTTTCGTGGCGCGTCTCGCCAGGGCCGTGGCTACGCGCAATCGACACGGGGCCCCGTAGAATGGTCCTTAGCTATAGGAGTCAAATATTTTTTAAGTTTTTTTGGTCTTCGGCTACTTTCGAAGTATCAGTAAGGATTGTTTAATAAAAGTACAATTTCTTACATGTATAATAGTAACATTTGTATATTACTTCCAAAAATATAGACGAAATCTTTAATTTTTATCTCTTACAATTATAGAATATAACGCAGTGTGTAAGGCCTCCGGATCTATTTGCAAAAAATTTGCGGATATGTAGTTTTATTAAACCATATTCACTGATACTTTGAAAGTAGCCGAAGACCAAAATAAAACTAAAAAAATTTGGACTCCTATAGCTAAGGAACACTCCACGGGGCACCTTGTCGATTGCGCGTAGCGACGGCCCTGACCAGTCGTGGCAGGCGAGCCATGACCGCCAGGCGGGAAAACACCGTGCACGCGTTCCCGATGGATATTTTCTCGCACAGTCCGAGTTATAAACCGTCCTGACATTTTTCGTGTATGGTTTCTTCTTTAGGAATGTCTACGGAATCCGATACTGTGTAGCGAATTCGTGCCAGATAAACAACTTTTCGTAAAAATGCAAAAATATTGAGAAATCACTATTTTTTCAAAACTTCAACTCAAATGCGGCACGGTTTCCCGTTGTCCAATCGATTTGAAACTTTACACATATCATTTTCTCATCCAACCTCATATTTTAGGAGGGTAAGACAAAACAAAACTCTAAAAAAAATTTGAACCCCTATAACTAACGACCACCCTAGTTACTATGCAAGCGGCCGACTCGCCGAGCCTAGGCGAGCCGAGCCGACTCGCCGTCTGACTTCACCTGAAGACGGGGCTTTTCAACGAGACAATTTCGCTAAAGGTACACAAAAGAAGATGCAATGTGTACATATTTCGTATTCAACAAGTACAGTATTGTCTCGTTAGCGGCTTGGTTTGGTGCACACGCTGTGGGCTTTTCGCTATCCCCACCACTTCTGTCTCACTCTTGTCCGGCGAAGGCGAGAGCGAGATGGAACGAGAGCGAGCGAGAGGCACTGGAAGCAAGCAAGGGCGGTACGAGACAAACGACGCGTTGATGTTTTGTCTTGCTCCGTCTTTCGGACGCCGTCACACTCCGTCCTTTGCGTGCGCGACGGGCGTGCGCAATGGTCACGAGCCCACAATGTGAGCACGGGAACCGTTTCGCAAAATCTTGACGCAGGCACGTTCCATCTCGCTCCCCCCTTCGGCCAGAAAGAAGCGAGAAACGAACACTCGGAATTAGGGCTCTGTTCATGATGTGGGTGCTACGCCGGTCCCGACCAACGAGCCCACAGCGAGGAAATACTGTACTTGGAATCTGTGAGTGTATTTTGTCGATTTTTTCTTCACTTTGGACACTCATATTATTACATATCAACACAATCTCGTCGAACCATGACCAGAGCGCGCTGCACTGAACCTTCATCATTGGAATGAGACCTCGCCCAGCCCAAAATCTGCTCATATACGGACAAACAACGTAATATCCCAAACCCATGTTTTGGGCCAGATTGTGTCGGTATACAGCGCGCTGCATTACCCGTGGCTACCCCCTTAACATGTTAATAATGTCGGACAGGGTTACTTGACTAAGCATATCAGTACCACTAATAATTGCATTTTTTATTCTCAAGATGCAGTCGAGGCAAAGAGTTTAGCTGCTCAAGTCCACTCCCCCGCCCTACCCCCCCCCCCCCCGACAAATCCATCCAAACTCATCCCTACCAGTTTTACACCCTACCTGTGGTGCCCGAGAGTTATAGAATTACTAATAAAATATGATTTTTATCTCAAATGTCTGGCCTTTAATTTAACCCTTCGTGGTCACACGGGGTGTATTGTACCCCAAGAGCAATTTTTGATTTGAAATTCCGCACCTTTACATCTTCCAAAGGGGATTTATCGCAAAAAAAAAATAAAAAACTTTTTAAAAAATCTGTATTTTACCACGACGATGGAAAATCGCTCGTTTTCAACTACAAATTTTAGCATATCAAAATTTACATTTCTAGAAAAAGACTATTAGACCATGACTGTATAAGTATTACGAACGTAGAATTATCACTGAAAAGTTAAAAGATTCAAAAATACGAAAATGGTAACTCAAAAAATGACGCTGGGGTACAGTGAACCCCGTGTGACCAACTTGTGATTATAAGAAGGTGTGACCACGAAGGGTTAAATAAAACGATATTCTGCTACTTTTAATACGAATGATTACTGTAAACAGTTTTAAATTTTTTTATCACGATCACTTTAAAAATTGGAAGAAACAAATGTAAAAAATATTAAATTATACATTAGGTACTAGAAAGAAATAGTTTTATCATATTAAGAAACAACCAGATGTCACTGACTTCTTCAATCCGGCCCACTGTGCCGTTGTAAATCGGACTACTTTTATATAAGCGATAAGGTAAAAAAATGCCCACTCCTTTTATGATTTGTATTGCTTCTGCAAAAGTAGACCGATTTACATGACATTTTGTATGATTTTCATCAGAAAAACATAAGGAATCTATTGCTGTCACTCCCTTATCGATACGACAAACAATAAAGAATTTCTTAATACGCTGAAATGAATATTTCAGCCTCGACTGTGGGTTGCCGACCTCGATTCGCTGGGGTCGGCCAAGGATTCATAGGTACCTGTTTCAGAAGTAAAATAATTCTTAACTCTTTATCGTATTAATATAGAAGTGACACCGATGAATTCCTTATATTTCTCCGATGAAAATCGTACCAAATTTCATGTAAATCGGACTATTTGTAACCAAGCTAGCGAGAAATTATATAAATTAAGTTTTCATCTAATTTCCTTCATTACGCTCCGAATTATGTCGTTCTTGGTGTTAGTTTCATCGATGAAACATACGGATTCAATTGGCGTCGCTTTCGCAAAGATCTGATGAGAAATGCGAAAATCGTAGACACTTTTCACTTCTTCTTGATGATATTCAAACCCGAAGGCGGTCCTCGAGACCTCATACAACTATAGACCTTTTCAAGTGCTCGAAAAGGGCCAGCGCGGCACCGCTTAGGTATAGGAAATACCATTTGCGGCCGCAACGAAGATCTTTGCGGCGTTCTGAAGGTCGAGTTTCCTAGCCGTGACCGGCGGCGGTCCCACTAGTGCAATGGAGAAGTATGCATCTGTGTCTCTGTTGCACTAGTGGGACCGCCGCCGGCCGCGGCTAGGAAACTCGACCTTGAGGCGGCGCCGCGCATTGGAAATGGCACCTTTATCCGACCCGCCCCACAGTGGGACAAACTGCTCCTTCCTGTGACAAAATCGTAGAACTTTTGATACGAATAACATAAAGGGATGAATCTTTTTCGAGGTTAAAGCTAAGATGTTTCAGAATAAAGAAAAAATATTGAAACTGTATGGCAAACAAGTTTTGATCTTAAAAATCTACGTAAAAATTGACATTTTCGAAGAAAATTTCGGTTTTTCCGTTATAACCTGACATTCAAATTGAAGGGTTGGATGCAATAACGGGACTAGCGCTCGAAAATCGGGAAAATTATTGTCCGAACGCTAAGAAAGATTGGAAAATTAAATGTTGTTAAACAGTATTTTAAAAAATATAGTGTTGTAAAGCTCGTCAGGACACATATTTTTTCTTTTTACAGTTTGTTTATCTAATAGTTACTATTCGAGCAAAAATTAATATAAAACTAAATTAATTCATTAAACATAAATTGCGATAACTTGAATAAATATTAACGGATCGTTATGAGACTTAAAACATAACTTCAGAAAACTCTAGCGAAGCCGTGAAATGTATGCACAAAACCATTACGTTAAAAAATGTAATAATATTTAATTAAAAAGTAATATTGGCCATAACCCATGTTTTTCAACGTTCATCGTTAAAAAGTATCGAGGCAATTTTGAGGTACGTATAACTTGCAGCAACAAAGTTTTTCCTTAATATACAAGGAATATTTTCACCAATTTTCACACTGATTAATAAATATTGTAGAAGATCCATAACACTAGTTTACAAAATCAAAAACATTATTTTTTATCCAGACTCCACTATGAAATTCTTATGTAAGGTGTTCCCCTAAACTCAAGAATCGACATGAGACAAAATCCTATGGATACGATTTTGAGATATTGCCCGATGAATATTTTGGTAATTTTTAAAGAAGACGACCCGACGTTTTTGGCCGTATCTCGCCGTATCTCGTTGACCGATTTCATCGCGACAACTCTCAAATTAAAGGCAATCAATTTGCATACAATTCGTTCTTATAGTGTTTTCCAATCGGACCAATAGTTTAGGCGGAATCGAGCGAAACTTAAGAAAAATGTAATGTTTTGGAGCCGAAATTGAAATCGAAAATTCACTACATAGCCAGTAGGACATAGAAATTATGCTGTGGCGTCCAATTTCTTATTTTTTACGTAGAGTACGCACCTTTACGAGGAAAACAAGCCCAACTTGATCAAAATCCATGCACAGATAAGGAAGTTATGGGTTGTTAAGGAAATATTGCATCTTAACGCCATCTTCCAGGCCCATCGATAATTAGGCCATGGCGACTGCGCGCTGACTCGTGTGGAGCGTCGATCACGGCCCCTTCCATCGACTTACGATCGACTTACGATCGATGGAAGGGGGACTCTTCCTTCCAGGAGCTCGGGCCGATTTCCTGGATCCGCTCTACACGTGCTTACTTATCGACGAGCCGTCTAATAAGTCGTGTTACTTTATCTTTGTTTTCGCTTCGCTTGAACCGCTTTACTGTGTAACGAGAATCGGGCCGATTCCACGTGCACTGCGCCGCTTAATTGTACACTCAACTGTCTTTATTGTAAATAACTGTAAATAGGCTTACATCTAAGATTAAAATTAGTGTTAAAACTAAAGCCTTAAATTAAACGACCCCCTCTCGCGAGTATTCCAATCCTACGACGTGCGCTGCTAGGAAACTTTGCTAACATGGGTGATAGAGTGAGAGTGCCCATTTTCAACTTTCTTCCTCTTTATGCATTTCTTCGTGTTTCTTGGCGAATTACGTATTTGTCTTCAACGAAAACAAATGTAAATGTATTTTATTTAATTTTCTGCTATTTTTGAAAAGCAATTCTGGCTCCTTCTGTTTCTTTTGCCCGCATTGAGATCAGTTTCTCTTACAAGGAACCAGTCATAGTCACCCATCATTGATTCGTCCCAGAATCCTTGGTAGAGTCTCTCAATACATTTCATTTGCTGATGAAATCTCTCGTCATGTTTATCGCTTACAACACAAAATTTGGTGGGAAGAAATAAAAATGGGAGTGGAGGAAATGGATCTTCAAAGACATGTTAACACCTATATTGAGTGAATAAAGGAGTAAAAAGCATGTCACAGCAAAAGATCAATACAAATGAAATTATTATAAACAGCATTACATACCGAATTTCTTATAGTTCTTGATTTTCACAGAGTCTGGACTTTTATCGTTGCCAAGAACGCCAGGGGCGACCAATCGAAACGAATTGAATGCAGCAGCTACATTTCGCGATAAATGCAATTCAAACTAATCATTTTGCGGCAACTTTTTGATCTGCGGCCCATCGAAAACGCCTCCCTTAATCTTGGCGTCGGAAAGTTTCGGGAAAATGGTCTTCAAATATATGAATGCATCACCTGTGTGACGAAACGTCAGGAAGCAAGCGAAGCCGACCCGAGCCGAGGCGCAACGGCCCACGGTGCCCCCCTCCCCAACGCGATCCGCTTGGTACACTTAGTACACCACGCGCCACTAGATCGCGTCCGCTTCTCGCAAGTAGAATTCACCGCGCACTAGGATATAAGACCCGCGGCGACCGAAGACAATTATCCGAGTGGGGATTAAGGAGCCCCCTCACCACACCAATCGAAGGACTGGAGATTGCCCGGATTCGCATTGTGTGGACGCGAATAGCGTGACTCCCCCGTAACCAAACCGCTTCGGTGGAGTGGCTGGATGTTGCCCAGGCTCCCCGAAACTGTTCCGTACCTCCGTACCACCAACAGAGAGCGACTGGACGTTGCCCGGGCTCTCTGAAGGCGCCTCCAACCTTCCCGTACGTAGACCGAGGGGACTGGACGTTGCCCGGACCTCGACCGACCGTACTTCCGACCCGCCAACAGAGAGCGACTGGACGTTGCCCGGGCTCTCTGAAGGCGCCTCCGACCTTCCCGTACGTAGACCGAGGGGACTGGACGTTGCCCGGACCTCAACCGACCGTACCTCCGCCCGCCGACAGAGAAGCGACTGAACGTTGCCCGGGCTCTCTGGAAGCATCTCTCCCAACCTCGTCGTAGCATAGTCAATCGGCAAACGGACACGCTCCGAGCCTCGACCGACGGCGACTCTTCGGCACCAAGCCCGCGATATTCTCCGGCCAGGAGCCGCGTACCAATAGTAATAGAATAATAGCATAATCACCTAGGGATAAGGATTGTACATAGTAAATAAACACAGCTAACTGATCAAGGCTCGAATTGCTCTGAACCCTGTGGCTCGGCTGAGTTATTCGACGAGTCCTTCCCGATCCCGCGTGACGCCCACGCAGAGTGGCCGTCACACCTGTATGTAATAATTTCATTTGTATTTCTTCCCACCAAATCTTAGTGTTGTAAGCGATAAACATGACGAGAGATTTCATCAGCAAATGAAATGTATTGACAGGCACTACCAAGTGTAGGAGGTGGTCTCAATAAAATTCAAAGAGGTAACAGTAACTATGAACGTTTATTAAAACTATGAAGACATAGACTGGTGACAGTCTGGAGACTAAGGATGGACTGACTCTGACTGAGCCTTTTCACAGGCTCCCAGGACGAGCAAGGCCTGGCCTGTTTACAATATGGGACCCAGGCGGGTGGGTCGAACTCGTCACGCACTTAACAGGCCTACGACGCAAAAGGCGCCTGTCGGGCCCTACAACTCCAGTGAAAGGTATACGCGTCAGCTGAAACCCTTCAATGTCCGTAACTACGTATCTATCAGGATCTAGAACATTTTTTAACCACGTATGGTCCATTAAACTTTGGAATAAGCTTTTTATTTATCCTTGCAGTGACGTCAGTATTGCGTATCATTACATAATCTCCAATTTGATAGGCGGTGGGTGTCTTATGTTTTCTATCATACGCACGTTCGTTAATACGTTGACTTTTAACAATATCATCAGCTGCTTCTCCACGTATCGTGAGAAGATCCCTGTCACTCTCAGAATACGAATCCAGAATTAAACGCAAGCTGTCGGTTACAGCAACCAACTGACTCATACCAAATAATAATCCAGAGGGACTCTCTCCCGTTGCCCTACAAATCGTATTATTAATCGCATATTCTACGGACCCCAAGACGCTATCCCATTTTCCGGGCGTCTCTGACAACTTTGCCAACATTGGCGCTATGACACGATTAAAGCGCTACACCTGCCCATTCGCACGTGGTGTCCCGACCGCAATGAACACTTGACCAACTGATTCAGTTGCTAAGAATTCCTTAAACGAGCCGGAAGTAAAATAAGTACCCCGATCACTGACTACTTGTTTAGGCTTACTTTACGCCCGAAAATATTCTCTCATGTGTTTAATTACTTCTTCTGTTTTCGTTGTCTTGCATGGATATAATTTAATAAACTTGGTAAACCCATCTATCACGGACAAAATGAATTTGTAACCACTTCCACACTTTCCCAAAGGACCGTAATGATCAATATGGATCGTCTGGAAGGGCAGGTTACCTTTACTCAAACTATGTGAAAAGCCCTCGACTTTCCCGCTAGAAGGAGAAAACTCTATGCACTTTAAGCAGTTCCCTATGTAATCTTTGGTTTTCCGACGAATTTGTGGAAATCAGTAAACTTTACTTATGTTCTCTACGACTTTATCTACTCCAAGATGTCCTAAATCATCGTGACACGCACGAATTACGTTATTTTCTAAACATGTAGGTACATAAAACAACAACTTATCTTTCTTAACTTTCTTATATACTAACCCGTCTCTCGACTTCCGTTTCCGGTCGCGAGCGTGGCAGAAGTGTGTGTTTGGTGGTGCGACAGTGTGAAGGAAGTGCGAGTGAAAGGGGGCAAGAGTGGATAGGGAGTGAGTGGTGAGGGTAGGGGAGAGGTGAGGGAGAGGGAAGGAGTAAAGGGAAAAGGGCAGGAGTGGTGGAGGGCGAAGTGATTAACAGGTCAAGGGAGCGGTTTGGAGGTTAGGTAGGGAGATAGGTATCTTGTGGTGGGAAGAGGTAGGCAGAGGAGTGAGCAGAGGAATCTAGCGGACAGGTGAGGAACTAGGAAGAGCAGACAGGAAGGCGGGATTTTTGAGCGGAGAAAAAGGAAAAGGAGGTAGGAGTAGAGATATAAGGGGAGATAAGACGGTGAAGGTTACAGAATCAGGAGAGGGAGGGCAAATGGCAGGTGATAAGGGTGATAAGGAAGAGGAGGAGAGGGTGGAGGGGACAGGAAAGGAAAAAGGAAAGCTGATAGGCGAGGGAAGACTAAGGAATGACAGTGGGAGTAGCGGGGTCAGTTATGCGGGCAGTGTGGATAGCTGTGGGGGGAAAAAGAGGAAGGAGAGGGAGGAAGAAGAAGGCTCGGAAGAGGAAAGGAAAAGAGTAGGATTCAAAAGGAGTGGAAAGACTACGAGATCGCCGGTGGGAGGGGAGAAAGGAGGGGGGAGAGGAGAAAGAGAGGAGAAAGGGAGTGTGATGGGAATGCTGAAGGAGTTGATGAAGGAGCTAAGAGAGGAGAAAGAGGAAATGAGGAAGGAGATGAGGGAGGTGAAGGAGGAGATGCGGAAGGAAAGGGAGGAAAGAAGGAAGATGATGGGGGAATGGAGAGAGGAAAGGAGGAAGTGGGAGGAGGGAATGAGGGAGGAGAAGAGGAGGAGGGAAAAGATAGAAAAAGCGTTAGAAAGGATGGCAGAGAGGGATGGGAGGGTGGAGGAAATGATAAGGAAGATAGAGAAATGGGAAAAGGAAAAGGAAGGGAGGGGTAGTGTGGAGAGGGAGGAGGGGGGAGAAGTGGAGGGCTGTTTGTTAAGAATGAGAAGGTTGGAACTAAAGCAGGACAAGAAGGAGAGGGAGGAGAGAAGGAATAATGTGGTAGTAAGGGGACTAGGGAGGGAGGGTATGGAAGAGGAGAAGGAGGTGGGGAGTGGATGGCTCTGGAAGGGCGCTCCATCGGCAGTCGGCTTGCCGGCATGTAGTCGATGGGGAACTCCGATGGGTTCCATGTTCTCTCAACTGGGTCGTCGACTCTGGTGGTACCCCCCGGGCCTTTGGCCGCGAGGGGAGGATCCAGCGTCAGCCCAGGGCGGAGAACTTGGACGAAGTTGGAGGCCCGACCGGGGTAAGACCATGTACCGCACCTCCACGTCGGTGCTCCCGGGGTCCCTACACGACACTGTCGGGTAGGGGCGCGGACGCGGGCATGGCATTCATCGCGGCACGTTGGATCTGATCCGCGTGCCGGGCAGGACCGCAGTCGCGGAGCGCTATCCCCGACTGCGGTGTGTCCCCCAATTTATTGGGGAAGCCTGGAAGCGTATCGCTTCCGGGAGTATCGTAATCCGTGGCGGTGGAACGACGACCCCTCGTCGAGAGAGTCATCTCTCGCGAGGGTATGCGAAGCCACCACGGACCGATGATCTTGCCTTAACCGGCCGGATCGCGAGGTAAGGAAAAACCTCTATAATCAAACCCCCAACCCTGAGCCCCAACGGTGGTGCCAGGGCACGTGTTCCCTCTCGCGAGGGGCACGTGGGCGGAGCGGGTATGCTCCGCCTAACCGTGATCCGGCTGGGGAAATGTCGCCCCCCAGACGTAGCCCGCGCCCTTAGGGGCCCGGGTATAGACTTCGCAACGGCAGGCCACCTCTACCGTTGCGCGACTCCCTTAAAGTGGTTACTCGTGGGACACTTATGGAGTCAATACTACGCGGTGTAGCGCATACACCACCGGCTGGCGACCGGTCAACAACGCCCCCGACCGGAGACCGGGTAATGTCGCCGTCGAGCGAGGACCGGTGCTCGATCGCTTCGTGCGGGTCACCGGCCTCGTACGAGGACCAGTATACGATCGCGGTTTCGCGGGTTGCTGGCCTCGGGGAGGGAGGGGAGGGGACAGGTCATGGGAATGACCTGCCCACGGGAGAGGGAGCGTCCAACGCCCCTGCACCCGGGCGCGTCCAGTGCGCCGGAGAGATCACCGGGGACGGTCGGGTTGGTGGCCCGAGCACCGTTACACCGGGGTGCGCGTCGGGAGACCACTCTATCCCGACGCAAGACATAGATGGGGAGTGGGAGGACATCCCCGTCCCGAGCGAGGCGAAAGCCTCAGCCCCACGAGTCGGGAGCGCTCGGCGTGCGGTGCCACGTGTCACCAGGGGTGCACCGTACGTGAGGAGCGTGGAGATTCCGACGGCGGAGGAGGCGTCCCATCTCCTCGGCCTGCGGGAGGAGGTCGCGGCGCTCATGGGTCGGCTCGACCCGGGCGCCGTTCCGATCGCGGCCACCCCGCGATGCGCGTCGCCGGCAGGGTCCGCCCGGTCGACGACGCTGGCGCTGGAGGTCGAGGCTGCGCGGTGGTTCCCCCGCGTAGTCCTCGACAGATGCGACGCGCCCGTCTCGAGGCCGGTCGTCATCTCCTCGGACGAGGAGGGGGAGGAGAGGAGACCCGGGGCGAGGGCAAGAGGGGGGTTGTCCCCCTAGTCGCGTCGGAGACCGAGGAGGAGGGGCCGACGGAGGTGTGCCCCGGCGACGTCCCCTTACCGTGTTCGTCGGATGGCCTCACCGACGGGGGTGGGAGGCCCGGCTTTGTGCCGGGCAAGCGCGGACGTAAGCCGGGGGTCTGGACGGACCCCCGGCGGCTCGGCCCGGGCATGAAGGCCCTGCCGACTCGCTCGGACCTAAGAAACTGGGCCGAGACGATGTCGGTGGGGGGCCTTGCCGGACAGGCGCAGCGCGAGCTTGACGCGGTCGCCGCAGTCGTGAGTGCCACTGGTCACATGAAGACCACCGACATGCGTGCGATCCGCGTCGCCATAAGGCGCGCTTCGGCGTTGGCCGCGGAGCTCACCGGCAGGGCGGAGAGGGGCGAGAACCCCGACAGGCCGGCCAGGGAGGTGGTCTTCCGCCAGGGGCAGTGGGAGAAAAAGTCCCACAGCCTGGCGGCGCAGGTGCGGGCCCTGACGGAGCAGGCGCACACCCTGGGAGAGTTCCTGTACGTCAGGGAGCGGGAGCTCGAGTTCCTGCGGGGGAAGTATACCCGCCTGGAGACGCGGGCGAGGGCCAAGGGCGTGGACGTGACGGAGGCGGAGGCTATGCCCTTCCACCCGTCCGTCCCGCTGCCCACCCGCGCCGAGCTCCTCCCGTCCTGCGTGCCCCCCTGGACGGACGACGGCGGTGCCGTGCCGGGGGCTGCCCCGGGTCCCTCGTCGGCGGCGAGGCCTGGCCCTCTGCCGCGCGAGCCGACGGAGAGCGGCGCTCCCGCGGCGACGCAGGGGGTAAAGAAGAAGAGGAGGAGGGAGCGTTCCCCCCTGCCCCCGACCCCGACGCCGGGCCCGGCGTCCGGTGGCGGCGGAGCGAGCGCTCCTGCCGAGCAGCCGTGGGACGCGGTGCTGCGGCGGATGGAGGGCCTGGAGAGGCGCGTCGACGCGCGCCTCCTGGCCCTGGGCCGGGTAATGGTCGGTCCGACTTCCGGGCCGGCCGCTCAGCCGACGGCCCTGGCCCTCCAATGGGCCGAGATCGCCTCTGCCGGGAGCGGGGTTTCCGCCCCGTCCCGTAAGGGGGGCAAGCCGAGCGGGGCTGCGCGGGGTTGTTCCCCCGCTTACGGCCCCCCCCCGCTCGACCTCGAAGGGGAAGAAGGCGACCGGTCCCCCGGGGCTCCCGGCTTCGGTGTTGCCCGATGTCCGGGCGGAGACGGGCGCTCCCGCGGCTGCGAAGCAGCAGCAAAAGGGGGCCGCCAAGAAGAAGGCCGGGAAGGCGAGGGCAGCTGCCCCCGCGACGCCCGTGGCGTCGAACACCCCGGCCTCGGCCCCCGGCCCGTGCGGCGTTGCCGCGGAGGGCACATGGGCGCAGGTGGTGGGCCGCAAGGCGAAGAGGGCCGCGCGGAGGGCGGCCGGAGCGGCCGCCAGCGGTGCCGGTGCGGGGGCTCGGCCGAAGACGGCGGCCCCCCAACAGGCTCGCACACCCGGGTCTCCCCCAGTTGCGATCCCGCGCGCTCCTAGGACGGCGGCGGTGACGATCACCGCCCCCGTGGGAGGGGAGGAGAGTTTCTCCGCGCGGGTCGCGGGCGCGATGGCGGCGATCAACGTCGCCGACCTCGGCATCGCAGCGATGCGGCCGAGGCGCGCCGTGACCGGGGGGTTGATCCTGGAGATTCCAGGATCGCAGAGCTCGGCCAAGGCTGCCGCCCTCAAGGCGAGGCTGGCGGAGCAGCTGGGGGGCACCGGCATCAAGGTGCAGTGCCCCCAAAAACTGGCCGAGTTCCGGGTGTGCGGGCTCACCGAGCTCGCGACCGTGGAGACGGTTCGGGGGGCAATCGCGGCCCAGGGGGCCTGTCCGGCGGAGGACGTCACGGTCGGCGCTAAGCGACCGGACACCGCCGGACTCTTCTCCCTCTGGGTCCGCGCGCCCGTGGCAGCTGCTGCCAAACTGTTAAGGGCGTCCACCGTCGTGGTGGACTCCCTGATGGCCCGCGTGGTACCGCTGGCGCAGCGGAAGCTACAGTGCTTCCGCTGCCTAGAGTTCGGCCACGTCAGGGCCAAGTGCAGCAGCCCCACGGACAGGAGCGGCGCGTGCTACCGGTGCGGTAAAGACGGACACGCGGCCCGCTTCTGCGAGGCCCCCCCGTCTGCCCGCTCTGCGTGGCGGCGAACCTGCCCAGCGGGCATAGAATGGGGGGACCGGCTTGCCGGCCCCCTCCCGTGACCCGCGCTGCGGCCCGGGGCCGCAGGGGCGCGAAGCCCACCCCGGCATCTTCGTCCGCCGCGGGTGTCCCGCCCGCGATCCCCGCGCCCTCCGCATCTCCGCCCCCGGCGTCCCCGTCGGAGGCTATGGAGACAGCGCCGCTGGCCTCGGCAGCCGTGGCCGGTGCGGGCGCGGGGAAGAGAAAGGAACGAGAAGAGTCGGACGCTCCTACCAGCGGCCTCTCTTCCCCGGCTCGCGGGGGGTCCCCCGTGGTAGGCGGGCGACGGAAGAAAAAGGGAAAGGGGGGGAGCAGCCCAGGGCTCCCCCCGGCGTGTCCGCCGCCGGTCGGGAGGGAGGCCTTTTTAAAGGCCACGGTGGTCCCTCCGACGGCGAGCGCGACAACGAGGGAGGAGGACGCGGCCGAGGCGCTGGGGTTGGCGCGCTCGGTCGCGGCCTCGTACGGAGGTGCCCACTTCCCGGACGACGAGGAGAAGCGTCCGGCGCCCCCGATTGCCAACGGGGGCGCGGTCCAGCCAGAGGAGGTGTCGGGGGGGGCCGACCTTGAGACTTGCTAATGTCTCGAGGCCCCCCGATACTCCTCATGAACGCGTGCCACTCCATGCGAGCGCACGACCTGCTTGAGCAGGCTCGCATTGAGATGGGCGTTGGGCTGGCCGTCATCGCCGAGCCGTATCCGCTGGCGGACCGATGTTCTCGGTCCACCAACCCGGATCGGCAGGTGGCGATGACGTGGGAAGTGGGAAGAGGAGCCCCGTCGTGCGTGGTCGCCCAGCACGGACGGGGCTGGATGGGCGCGAGATGGGGAGGCTTCCTCGTGGTCGGCTGCTACCTGGCACCGAGCCTGAACGTCCCGGAGTTCGAGGACCGGCTGAGCGAGGTGGGGGCGTTTCTAGCCCCCCAATTAGCTCGGCCGGTGGTCCTTCTGGGGGACTTCAATGCCCACGCTCGCGAGTGGGGCTCCCCCAGAACGGACTGCCGGGGCGAGGTGCTCCTCGAGTGGGCGGAGGCGATGGGGTTCGTCCTTAAGAACCCCTACGCGGTCACGACGTTTCGCGGGTCGCGGGGCGAGTCGGTTATCGACCTCGTCTGGGTTAACCCCGCGGCCGCGGCGTTGACGTCGGACTGCTGGGTGGCGGAGGAGTCAGAGACTGGCTCGGACCACATGTACGTCATGCTGGCCACCTCCGCCGCCACGCTTCCTCCCGCTCGTGCCGGTAGACAGCCGCCGCGCTGGGCGCTCAAAAAGCTAGATGCTAGCGCGGCCCAGATGGCGTCCTCCGTCGTCGCCTGGCCTTCCCTGCCGGGCGACGTCCTCGACGACCCCTCCAACGGCGCCCTATGGCTCCGGCGGGCGTTGCAGCGTGTCTGCGACGCCACGATGCCGCGAGTCGGGCCGCCGGGCGGGGGTCGGAGGTCGGTGTACTGGTGGTGCGAGGAGATCGCCGATCTCCGCGCGACGAGCGTCCGCGCTCAGCGCCAGTACACCAATGCCCGCCGTCAAGACCGACGGCGGGTGACGGAGGACCAGCTGCAGGAGCTGCGCTCCGTGTTTTCCGCGGCGCGCAGAGAGCTCCGTGCAGCCATAGCCCGGGCCAAGACCCGTTCGCACGAGGAGTTCCTCGAGACCCTGAATCGGGACCCTTGGGGGCGTCCGTACAAGGCCGTGTCCGTGAAACTCGGTCCTTGGGCGCCCCCTGTCACGGAGGGTCTCGAGCCCCGGTTTCTCCTGGAGGTTTTGTCGGCGCTGTTTCCCCCTCCCCCGGTTCCGGGGGAGGGTGGCGTCGACGCTTCGGGGGATCCGGAGCTCGCGTGGGGCACCGCCATAGCGGATGCCCCCAGGGTCTCGGACGAGGATCTCGAGTCCGCGGCGCGTCGAATGCGTTCGAAGAACGCTGCACCCGGACCGGACGGTGTGCCCGGGCGTGTCTGGGCCTGCGCGATGAGCGCCCTAGGGAGCGGCCTCAGGCGCGTCTTCGACGCGGCCTTGAGGACCGGGAGGTTTCCCCGCGCGTGGAAAGAGGCGAGGCTGGTGCTGCTGCGAAAGCCTGGTAAGCCCGCAGATTCACCCTCGGCCTATCGGCCGATCTGTCTCCTCGACGAGGCGGGCAAGCTCCTGGAAAGGATCATAGCTGCCCGCCTCATGGACCATCTCGGAGCTGCGGAGTTCCCGGATCTGTCCGACCGCCAGTTCGGTTTTAGGCGGCAGCGATCGACCGTAGATGCCATCCTACTGGTTCGGTCGCTGTCGCGCCGGGCGGTCGAGGGGGGCGGTGTCAGCGTGGCGGTGTCTCTAGACATCGCCAACGCGTTCAACACCGTCTCCTGGGCGGCGATCGAGCGGGCGCTGGTATACCATCGCGTCCCGCTCTACCTTCGCCGCCTGATCTGGGACTACCTCCGTGGCCGAGTGGTCTCCTACGTCGGGCGAAACGGGGACGGGGTGGCTCGCGTGCACCGCGGCGTGCCACAGGGGTCCGTTTTAGGGCCCCTGCTATGGAACCTGGCGTACGACGCGGTGCTGCGGGTGGAGTTGCCATCGCCTGACGTGTCGTTCGTGTGCTACGCCGACGACACGCTGGTGGTGGCCTCCGGGCCGAGGTGGCTGGCAGCACTAGACCTCGCGGAGAGAGCACTGCGGCTCGTCATCCCCGCGATAGAGGCGCTCGGTCTGCGAGTCGCCTCCGATAAAACGGAGGCGGTATGGCTCGCGGACAGGGTGGGAACTGGCATTCCCGTCGGAGCGTCTCTAAGAGTCGGGGAGGCCTGCATCAGGGTCGGCCGATCGATGAGGTATCTCGGTCTGACCCTGGACACCTACTGGCGATTCGCGCGTCACTTTCGGGTCCTGGGCCCCAGGTTGGAGCGACAGGTGTTCGCCTTCGGGCGCATCATGCCCAACCTGGGAGGCCCGCACGAAACAGTTCGGCGACTATACGTGACGGTCGTCCGGTCCATGGCGCTCTACGGAGCGCCGGTCTGGGCCGGCGACCTGGGGGGCTGTCGCGTGGGGCGAGACCTTCTGGCAAAGGTTCATCGCCGCGCAGTCCTCCGTGCCGTGCGGGCTTACCGCACGGTGTCACACGCCGAGCTGTCGGCGCTGGGTGGGTCCCCACCATTCCATCTGCTCGCTGAGATGGAGGCGGAGGTGTACTTCGCCTCGCACGATCTCAGCGGAGCGAGGGACCCCCTGGCGCCGGTCGGACCCGACGCGCGGGACCAGGCCCGGCGACGCATGGGAGCCAGATGGATCGACTGGCTCTCCCTCCCGGAACATCGGGGGGGACGCGTCGTCGGGGCGCTGCTGCCCATTCTCGGGGAATGGGTGGGGCGCAGGTACGGCAGGCTTACCTTCCGCCTGACACAGATGCTCACCGGAGTCGGTTGCTTCGGTGACTTCTTGTGTCGCATCGGGCGGGAGGAGGCGCCGCAGTGCCACAGCTGCGGCCGGGGCGACGTGGACTCGGCGGATCACACTCTGGCGAGGTGCGCGGAGTGGCTCGATGACCGCCGAGTCCTGGAGCTGCAGCTGCGTCCCGATCTCTCGCTGGCGACGGTCGTGCGTCGCATGGCGGGAGATCGGGACTGTTGGGACGCCGTCGCCTCCTTCTCCGAGGCTATAATGCTCGAGAAGGAGGAGGCGGAGAGGGACCGCGAGAGGGCGGGCCGGGGAGGCCCGAGCCAAGCGGTCCGGAGGAGGCGGCGCGGGAGAGGGAGATGACCCGGGGCCGGGGGAGGTCGCGCGGCGACTTAGTTGCGTAAGTCGCCCCGCTCCCCCGGATATCAGGCCCCGGGTCGCGCCGTCCCGCCGCTCCCCGCTGTAGGGGATCGGGATGGGGCCGCGCCGCGCAACGGGCGCGGCCGTTACGCCCCCCGGTGCGCCGCCCCCTCTGTGTCGGAGGGGGACGCGCGCCGGGGGACGTCGGGAAGGAGTCGGGAAACGCGGCGGCCCCCGTTGTCGCGAAGGGCCGCCGCGGACGACGAAGCGACGGGGGTGACCGCCGCGGTCGGCGAGTCGTGGCATCGGACTCGCCAGGGCCGCGGCGGCGTCGCGAGGCACGGAGAACGGGGGGGGGGGCGTCTTAAAGCCCCCCCCCCCCCCCGCCAGGGGAGCGGCGGCCGCCGCTCCCGTCTGAGCGATCGAGCTTCCCCCGGGGTACGCAGTGTGCCCCGGCCCGGCCGCGCGCTACCAAGCATTGCGCGGCGACCGGTTGGGAGCTCGATCGCGGGGTCGCGGGGCGGGGGTGTCGGGGGACACCACCGCCCTAGCAGCAGCGACCCCGGAAGGGGCGACTCGGGCGCGTGATCCGTCGCGAGTCGCCGGTCCCGGAGAATATTGCTGGGGGAGGTTGTCATACTCCCCCAGGGACGACCCCGTTCAGGGGACCTAGCGCGGGGCTGCATTGAAGCGCAAGGGGGGAGGGTAGCGAACGTATCGCTTGTTTGATCTCGCGTCCAAATCCCTCCCCTCAGGCGCGCAGCTCCGCGCGCGAGGTAGATCACCTTGATGGTTTTAGTGGGTTCGAGTCCCACATAACCCCCTGCCCGCCCCCGCGGGCGGGGGGTATCCGTGGGGATTTCCACCAAGTAAAACAAAAAAAAAAAAAAAAAAGGAGAAGGAGGTGAAGAAGTTGTGGGCGACGATGGGATTGGAGGAGGGGGGAATAAGAGAGGTGAGAAGGGTAGGGGGAAGGGGAAAGGAGGGCAGCGGGTTAATTTTGGTGAAGCTGGCAGGGAGGGAAGAAAAAATAAAGGTGATGGAGGCTAGGAAAAAACTGAGGGGAAGGAAGGAGAGAATAGATGATGATTTGACGGAGGAGGAGAGAAAGGCGAGATGGAAGGTGGAAAGAGAGGCGATGAGGGAGAGGGAGGGGGGAAAGAAAGTACAGGTGGGGTACATGAAGATATGGGTGAACGGAAAGATGAGAAGATGGGATGAGCTGAGAGAAAGATGGGTAGAGGAACAGGGAAACGAGGGATAAGGGAAAGGGGGGAGGGAGAGGAGAACAAGGGGGAGGAAGGGGAGGGAAGGCGGTATATACACAAAATTGCGTTTTGGAATGTGGCGGGGCTGAGGAACAAAGACGAGGAGTTTTGGAAAGGCCTGGAGGAGTGGGAAGTGATAATGATGAGTGAGACGTGGATGGAGGAGGGGGGGTGGGGAAATATAGAAAGGAGGCTGCCCAGGGGATATGTCTGGTTTAGGCAATGGGCACGGAGGGAGAAGAAGAAGGGTAGGGCAATAGGAGGAATGTTGATGGGAGTGAGGAAGGGGTTGGAAGTGGGAGAGGAGGGGGAAGGAGGTAGGGAAGGAATCATGTCGAAAAAGGTAAAGCTGGGGGGGGGGAGTGGTGGAGGATAGTGGGAGTATATGTGAACGGGGACCTGCAGAGGAAGCTGGAAGACATAGGGGAGTGGATGGAAGAGAGGGAGTGGGGAGTGAGGGGGCTAATAGGGGGGGATTTTAACGCTAGGACTGGGGAGGAAGGGGGGAGAGTATTTGGGTGGGAGGACGGTGAGGGAGGGGGGCGGGGAAGTAGGAGATCGAAAGATAAGGAGATAAATGGTGAGGGGAGGAGGTTATGCGACTACCTGGAAGAAAAGGGGTGGAGTATCTTAAACGGGGGTGTGGAGGGGGATGAGGAGGGGGAGTGGACGTTCACAGGAGGGAGGTCTAACACGGTGATAGACTACGTGATTGGGAATGAAGACACTCGGGAGAAGGTGGAAAGGGTAGAAGTAGGAGAGAGAGTGGACTCGGACCATCAACCGCTGGTGGTCTGGGTGAGGGGAGAGGGAGAGGGCGGTGTAGAGAGGAAGAAAGGGGGTAAGAAGAAGGGAGGGGAAAGAGGAAACTGGACGGAGGAGGGAGGAGGGTAATAAGGGGGTAGAGGAGGAATGGAGAGAGCTGAGGGAAAGGATAAAGGTAGCGGTGGGAAAGCCAGAGGTGGGAGGGGAGAGGAAAAGGGAGGGAGGCTGGTGGGATGAGGAGTGTAGGGAGGAGAAAAATGAGGTGAGGAAGGAGTTGAGGAAGTGGAGAAGGGAGGGAGGAACTGGGGAGGTATACAGAGAAAGGAAGAGGGTTTATGGAAGGATGTGTGAGAAAAAGAAGAAGAAGGAAATGGAGCGTTGGGAAGGGGAACTGGAAGGGGTGAGGACAGAAGGACAGGTGTGGAAAGTGGTGAATAGAGAGAGGGTAAGGAGAAGGAGGGTGAATGAAAGTATAAAAATGGAGGAATGGGATGAGTATTTTAGGGGACTGTTGGGAGGGGTAGAGTGGAGGGTGCTGAAAGGTGAAGGGGGGGCGAGGGAGAAGGACGGAGAGAGGGAGATAGAAAGGGAGGAAATAAGAAGGGTGGTGAAGGGTCTAAAAGACGGGAAGGCGGGGGCGGGGATGGGATACAGAATGAGGTGTGGAAGTACGGGGGGGAGGAGGTGGAAAAGTGGTTGTGGGTACTCTGCAACAGGGTATGGAGGGGGGAAGGGTGGCCGGAGGGGTGGAAGGAAGGGGTGGTGGTTCCGGTGATGAAGAAAGGGGCGGGGGAAAGGGTGGAAGACTACAGGGGGATCACATTAACGCAAACGGCGTACAAGATATACGCATCGGTACTGGCAGAGAGGTTAAGGGATGAGGTAGAGGAAAAGAAGCTGCTGCCGCCGAGTCAAACGGGGTTTAGGAGGGGGGTAGGCTGTATCGACAACATATATACGTTGAATTACCTGATAAACAGGCAGGTAGGAAGGAAAGAGAGGAGGTTGGTGATATTGTTTGTCGATATGAAGGCCGCGTTTGACTCGGTGGACAGAGAGGTGTTGGCTAAGGCGATGAGGAACAGGGGGGTGAGGGAAGGGCTGGTAGTGAGGTGTGAAGAGGTTCTGAGGGAAACGATAGGAAGGGTCAGGGTAGGGGAGGAGGAAGGGGAAAGGTTTTGGACGGTAAGGGGGGTTAGGCAGAGATGCCCGCTAAGCCCCACGCTGTTCACGCTACTGACAGCGGATATGGACGAAGAGCTGGGGAGGGGAGGTTGGGGGGGAGTGAGGTTGGGGGATAGGAAAATTTATACGCTAGCGTACGCGGACGATGTGGCGGTACTAGCAGAGGATGTAGAAGGGATGAAGGGGATGATGGGGAAATTGGAGAAGTACGTGGAGGAAAAGGGGTTACAAGTGAATATAGGAAAAACGAAGGTGATGAGATGTCGAAGGGGGGGGGGGTAGGTGGAAAAAGGTAGTGTGGAGGTGGAAGGGGAAGGAGTTGGAGGAGGTAAGGAGCTTCAGGTATCTAGGGTACACAGTAATGGGGAATGGGGGACAGGAGGAACATGTGAAGGAAAGGGTAAGAAAGGGGGCTGCGGTGATGGGGCAGGTATGGGGGATTGGAAAAAGGAAATTTGGGAAGGACTGGGGAAGAATGCTGTGGCTATTTGATAAGTTGGTGTGGGCGGTTATTAGCTATGGGGTGGAGGTGTGGGGATGGAAAGGTAGGGAAAAGGTGGAAGCGCTGCAGGAGAGGTACCTGAGGTGGGTGTTGGGGTGAACCGGAATACCCCAGGGTATATGGTAAGGGAAGAACTGCAGAGAGGGATGATGAGAGGAGGGGCGGGAATGAGGGCGTGGGGATACGAGAGGAAGTTAGAGGAGGGGAAGGGGGGGGAATTGGCAAGAGAATGCTGGGAGGAAATGAAGAGGAGGATGAAGAGGGGAAGGGTGCTGCAAGGGTGGGAGGGGGAAAGGGAGCAGTATTATAAGGACAGGGGGTGGACAGTGGAGGAGGTAGAGGTGGTGAGGGTTGGAGGGGGGATAAGGGGGGAGGAGCTGGTGGAAAGGGAGAGAAGGATGCAAGAAGAGGAAAGGTGGGGGAGGATAAGAGAGGGGAAGTATAACAAGTGGTACGGGAGGGTGAAAGGAACGGGGGTACCTGGGTATTTGAAGAAAGGGTGGGGGGAGGATAGGTGGAGGAGGATAGCGAGGTTTAGGTTAGGGAATGAGATGAAAGGGGGGAGATACTGGGAGGAGGAGGATAAAAGGAGGTGCAGGATGTGTGGGCAGGAGGAGGAATCGTGGGAACACGTGTGGGAGGTCTGTACAGGATGGGGGATAGAGAGGGGATGGCAAGAGATGGTAGGGGAGGTGTTAGGGGATGAGGGAGAGGGGGAGGAATGGATGAGGAAGTTGGAGGAGAGAAGAGCGGTATGTGAGGGGAGATTGGAGTTGAGAGTTGAGGAATGGGAGCGAGAGGGGAAGCGAGTGGAAGCGGAGGTCCGGGAGGCGGGAGAGAGAGAGCAAGCGACCGATCGAGCGAGCGGGAGCAAGGATTGGGAGAGGGATAGGGATAGGTTAAGTTAGGTTAAGGTAATATTCCCGTTCAGGGGACCTAGCGCGGGGCTGCACCGAAGCGCAAGGGGGGAGGGTAGCGAACGTATCGCTTGATTGATCTCGCGTCCAAATCCCTCCCCTCAGGCGCGCAGCTCCGCGCGCGAGGTAGATCACCTTGGTGGTTTTAGTGGGTTCGAGTCCCACATAACCCCCTGCCCGCCCCCGCGGGCGGGGGGTATCCGTGGGGATTTCCACCAAGTAAAACAAAAAAAAAAAAAGGTTAAGGTAATATTAAGGCGTTAGACTAAGCTAGTTTGTAAGGACAAGATGTACAGGAGAAGGTATGTGGGAGATTGTAACCCCTAGGGGAACAATAAAATGATTATATATACTAACCCGTCTCTCAATTCATAGAATTTATTTTCCTTTACTTCCAATTCGTCCCGCAATTCACGGATTGTAGGATCTTGACATTGCTTCATCGACAATACCTGTTCAAACGTGTTTGCTACCAATCTAAGTACACTATGACAGCGGCTTAACGCATCAACGTGTGACATCTTGCTGCCACTTCGATGTTCAATTTCATAATTATAATTCTGCAAAATCATCGCCCAACAAGAAATTCGTGGGTTAACATTCTGTTTGCTCAACGTCAATCTAAATCTGTCACAATCGGTAATGATTTTAAATGGTATGTCAAATAAGTATACGTGGAGCCGTTTAATCTCGTAAATAGCTGCTAAACACTCGAGCTCGAAGCTATGGTATCTTGATTCCTGTACTGTCGTTCTTTTGCTAAAATAAAAAACAGGTCGGAAAATTCCGTCCGGCTGTTTTTGAAACAAAATTGCACCAAACCCGTTACAACTTGCATTGCAATGGAGTTCGGTTTTCAATTTGGGGGAGTAAATCGCTAAAACTGGTTCGCTTATCAAATAGTCTTTAAGCGCGACAAACGCGTGATTCTGTTCTGGTCCAAAACAAAAAACGGCGTCTTTTCGCAACAAATCATATAACGGTTTCGCAATAAATGAAAAATTCTCAATAAATCGCCGGAAGTAGCTAGCCAGCCCAACGAAACGTTGTACCTCCTTAACATTTCTTGGAACAGGGTAACCAATAACTGACTCTACGTTTTCCTTGGCGGGCGCAATGCCATTGTCAGTTATCGAATAGCATAAATAAGTAATATGACGATATAAAAAGAAACGCTTATCTAACCTAAACTGTAGATTATAACGTTTTGCCAACCTGAACACCTTTTGCAAAATCTCAAGTTGTTCTTCAACCGTATGCGTGGCTATTAGAAAATCATCTAGGTAAAGCGAAACTTCGTTTTTTCTAACTAAGTCATTAAAAATTTCATTCAGGTACCTCTGAAAAATTCAGGGTGCGTTGGTCAATCCGAAGGGCATTCGTAAGTATTCACATTGTTCTAACGGCGTTATAAATAAAGTGTACTTAACGGAAGACTCCGGCACCTTGACGTGGTGAAACCCGTTCTTTAAATCGAGCTTTGTGAAATATACTTTATCACGTAACTGATCCAAATAATCGTCAATTAATGGTACAGGAAAATTGTCTCTAATCGTTATTTTATTGACTTCGCGATAATCCACGCATAATCGAATTTCCCCATTCTTTTTCCGTACAAGCACGATTGGACTCGCGTACGGAGAATTACTTGGCCTAATGATGTTCTGTTTGATTAAATCGTCAAGAATATCCCGTAGTTTTTCTTTATCTGAAAAAGCCAATCGTCGTGGGCGAAAACTAATAGGTTGTTCCGTCTTAAGCGCGATAACTGCCTCAACTGAACACGGAATATGATTGTCGTCACCGAGACAATCACTATCGTCGAAATACAACCGTTTTAGTTGGCTTGTTGTTTCTAAATTTAACTGAGGACCAACATTCAAATTACGGCTCACAGAAATTGGATCCTCTACATAATCTATCCGTAATATTTCTCCGACGAAATCATCTGTCTCTGGCGTCTGATTGATATGACCGTTCTTAGTCACCTCGAAAGTGCGACCCATAACAATTCGGACGGAGGGCGACAAAATAAAATCCTGTTTAGACGGGTGCCTTGGGAAGGCGTTGTGGATCGCCACTGGTATGGCCAGGGAAGGGATGCACTCCAACGATTATAATCAACTTCACTAGTTGATGGGACGGCACGTTTATTTAGCCAAACGTGGGCGTCGTTACAACAACGGACGAGCACTCCACAGGAATACAGGACGAACAAGCACGACTCACAACACGCAGTTACATCGAACAAAGATATGTACAAGCTATGTACACGGGCGCTAGGTGCGAGGGCTCGAAGGGCCATCTTAAAGAGTTCAAAGCTGGGGTCGCTGGGCGACGAAACGGTTGCAATACGGGCGTGCGAGAGCGTGTTGTTGTCGTTCGAGATATTCGAGGAAATAACTGCTGGATTCTCGGAAGCGCGCAACGCTCGAATTCGGGCAAAAATAGGTGACGTAGGTAACCGTCTTACCGTACGGTGTGTCATCGTGTTTACACGCTCTCGCACGCACATTTAAATCCGCGCAACAGCTGCTCGATGACTTTCGGCCGCAACAAATCCCTTCCAAGTAATGCAAAGGAAAACATTGTCTCGTCTGGGACAACGAAAAACTTAATCATTATGCACAAATATTTAATATATACCTCGCTTGAGAAAACGCCTAAAATGTTTAAGGGTGAACAATTGATGCCGTGATAATTACTATCCTTTGGTGTCGGATCAAAACGAAAATTAGACGGTAACAAACTAGATTTAAGCAAGCTGACGGGCGAACCAGAATCAATCATTGCTGTAACGGCCAAATTGGATATAATACCATCGTCGTCGCGAACCGCAAACTTTATGGGTACCGTAAATGGAATTTCTGGGGAGTCCAGCAGAACCAAACTCGTGGTCCGCCCCGGCGTCGGCGTCGTCATCGGCCTCGGCGGCTCCTATTGTTTCCGCCACGATTTGGACGTGCAAGCATCTTGCGGACAATGCCTCGCCAGGTGCCCCGTGGCCCCACACTTGAAGCAGGAACCCCACTCTCGCTTCGGTTTGCCACAATCCTTCATGCGGTGTCCCGTCTCGTTGTAATTGAATCAGCATGTCTCCTTACTTTGTCCGTCATCTTTAAGCAGTGGCTTTGCCGGTGCCGTTTTTTTTTTGGAATCCTTACGCTCCCGATCATTCCTTGGGTCGTCCCTTAACGAAAGTTTCCCAAGCACGTCTAAAAGTTCGTCCGCTGTGTTGAGACGCTGCATTCGTGCTTGGTCTCTTAGCCACACATCGGGAACTCCATCGATCACGTAATCGACGAGTTCCTCCGGATCAGTCAAAACCCTGTTCGCGAGCGTCATTTTATCATGAAAATAATCGCTAAACGATTCGGTTTTCTGCCAAACGCGGTCCTCGAATTCTTTTCTAGTGTTACGGCCTGAAGGGACTTTTGGCGAATCGCCCTGAGCGGCTAGGGTGACTCGCGGGGTTCTTACTCTTTTAAGGTGCTAAAGCACGCCTTGACTAAACCTACCGAGAGGGGATCAGGAGAGAAGGGGGTTTAAATCAGTGGTGACTCGGAGTTCGGGGAAATAACACAGTAAAATATATTC
Source organism: Andrena bicolor (assembly GCA_960531205.1). Lineage (NCBI taxonomy): Eukaryota > Metazoa > Arthropoda > Insecta > Hymenoptera > Andrenidae > Andrena > Andrena bicolor. Next base: position 421,165 of record CAUIJW010000183.1, read on the forward strand.
AGATGAAAGACAAAATAATATAAGAACATACCCTAGGGACGTCGCTCCGTCCCTGCTATCGTAGTGGGCTCGGATTTCGGCACGCTTGCCGTTTATCGCTTCGTACGCTCTGTAAGTCGGTCAACCTGGCGTAGGTCGTGGTCGCTCGCTGTGCTCTCGGATAGCACACGGAAGTCGGCGCAATCGGTGTCCGTCAATGTTCTCGCCTTTCGTTCCGTCGCACGTCTTCGCGGAGTCAACGGCGGTTCGTACCTCGCGCAAGGGCTCTCCCGGCTAGGCCGTTCGCGGTTTGTCGGATGGAGATACCCAGGGCTGATCTCGACCGTCCGGACGGGTGTCGCGGTTTCTACGTGGCGGCGAGGCGCGGTTTCTAGACGGCCCGCTGGCTCGTCACAACTTCCTATCACGAGCTCTCGAAAACGAATCCCTGTTCCGCGGTTCTTCGTCGCGGGCCGAACCTCGGACAGTCCCCAGGAATGGGGGAAACTGCCCTGTCGGCAGCTGTCGATTGCTTCACTAATTCTTCGATATTTGCGAAATATCCGTGGCCCGGGCCGAGCGCGGTCGTTGTCCCTACGGTCGTTGCCACGGGCTAAGCGCAACGCGATTGCTACACGCGAGGCGATTCCGCTGAATCGTCTTTACGGAAGAAAGTGACGCGAGGACAGCGAGCACGGGATGGACCTGAAGGGGCTATGTAACACTAGCGGCCTGTTTGTTCGGTCGATTCTTAAACATCTTCCGCGTTTCTTCCCACAACAACAAAGCAGGCAATTCGATAAGGCCCGGTTTTGAATGAAACCACTTTAAAGCCTTACCGCGGAGGCGCAGTACCATCAAGGTTGTGGTGGCTTCGTCATCCAACTGGTACATCCTTTTTAAAAGTTGCACCTGCATCTTCCAGGGTTCGAAATCGTTCTCGGCCCCAGAAAACTCGGTTAACAGATCGGCTATTGTTTTAATGCCGACTCTGGACCGCGAGCTGGCAGAGCTGTCAGCGGATCGCGGTGTCGCTGACGAACTCCTCGAGCGCCGCTCAAAATACAATTCGCGCTGAAGCAAATCTCGTTCGCGCCGAGGAAGCTCTAGCTCTCTTCGCTCAGGCGCATTAACCGTATGAGCCGTCGAAGGTTCACCTAAAGACTGATCGCCAAATTGCTGAACGGGGGGCTGCGCATCGTGAAATAGGATGGTAGCTGAATATCATCCTCGATCCCTGGATCGGCGGTTATCAAGCGGGCAATCAACTCGTTCTTGCTGCCGGACACAGCCAAATTCCTGGGGCGCAGCCGCTCCTTCAAATCAGTCATATTGAGGTCCTGTAACGTCTTCTTTCCTCCAGTCATTGTGGCTGGTCCAATGAGTTCGTCCACGCACAAAGAATTAAACGTTTACCACAAAAAGAGTCACCTCCTAACTCACTAAATATCACGAGCACACTGGTGGCTTCGCGATCGAAACCAAAGTACCACGTTCACAGCGGTTCTGTCCAAAGTTGATAGTCGCGAAGAAACAAAACTTCACACACTATCCAAAAACCCGCACGAATCCCACTTCTGAAGATTTGTAAGAGGTGATCTCAATAAAACCAAAAGAGGTAACAGTAACTATAAACGTTTATTAAAACTATGAAGACATAGACTGGTGACAGTCTGGAGACTAACGATGGACTGATTCTGACTGACAAGGGAAGTTTGGCAACCCGGAAATTCAGAAAATTATGAAACTCGGTGTGCAAGTAGAGTAGTTCATCTGTAACACAACCCTATTTTTTGTTGGTGCACATAATTAATTTTTTACGGGTGAAATCACCCCTTGAAAAAAATTCAGAATTTTCTTTTTCGTGAAATATCTCGAGAACGGTGAGAGATATCGAAAAGAAATTTAAACAAAAATTGCATCCTTCTTTTGTATCTACAAAACCGCGTAAAAATAATTTTCGAAAAATCCATATTTTTTAAGTTACCCCCACCACCAACCCTTAAAATTAAGTTTTTGTATTTTTTAATTATACGCTCAAATACCTCTGGAAAAACTCTTTTCATACATATAAATAGTTTATGTGTGTTACGAGCCGAGGCTGAGGGCAATGAGAATGGCGGCTGCGAGGCCGAGGATTGAATTGGTTGGTTGAGTTTGTTAGTAGCGGACGAACCGGGGTCTGGTATCCCCGGGAGCCGCTATAAGGAGGTTGGATGTCGTGGATGAACCGGGGTCTGGTATTCCCGGGAGCCACTAGGAAGGTAAGCTTCGCGGACGAACCGGGGTCTGGTATCCCCGGGAGCCACTAGGAGGTTGGTTGTCGTGGACGAACCGGGGTCTGGTATCCCCGGGAGCCACTAGGAGGTTGGTTGTCGTGGACGAACCGGGGTCTGCTATCCCCGGGAGCCACTAGGAATGTTAGTTTAGCCTCGTAACTTTATAATGTGGTACACCTTGAGCGATAAAGGAGTACCTATGTGGGGTTATCTCGAAGAGGAAATTCAGATGATTGTTGATTCAAATAAAAGAACTCTGAATTAGAAATAACAAATTCTATTCTATAAATTCAGTCTTTTACAATTGTTACAGTTTATGTTTGTCGCGGTACCTAAGTCCACCTCTCGGTTTTGACGCACTGAGAAATGCGGGGGTCTCAAAGATTTAAAGATAGTAACAATAACAACACCTATCAGGTACTCTACGTACTGTTTGGCTTAAGTTGAATTAATACTTGGAGAAGAGCGTTACACGATCTCGCTAGCGTCTTTCGTCTATGCGTGCTAGACTTCAAGTGAGCCCCCGAGTGTGGATTTGTGGCCCTTTTATACAGTGAAATTTGGCTAAAAAGTAGTGGGGATATGAGTGCCTTCATTGAATATTAGGTTTTCGGGGAAAGCTCGGTTGCATCACACCACTGCAGGAAACGGTGACCCCGCCGGGTTACCTGCATTCCGGACACCCGAAAGGGTTAGAAAGTGAAAGATAAATCTGCGTACGTAACACCTCCCCCTTTAGATAAAACATCGTTTGTTACGATGCATTTCCACCTTTCGGTGTCGGTAATGCACACGAGTAAACAAAACTACTCACTCGTCCAAAGGCGTGTGGAAACCAAACCTTCCGTGGCCCTATTACGGTGTGTGAGTGTGATGATTGTAGTGTACTGTGGGGCGATGGGTGGCTTCAGTCTTCGCTTCTCTGGAAGGGGTCGTCTCTGCAATACCTCGTGTTGAACTGCACCTTCAGTGAGTTACCAGGGGCCCAGTCCTTAATGTTGTCGTTCGTCAAGTGGGCCAGCATCAGGTCGTTTTCCCAATAATATGAGAGTATGGCCCGACTGCTCTTATTGGTTTCTTTCGCCATCTGGTCCATGAGGTCCTCTTCGATCGCCTGACACCCGTGGTCCGTGCCCCAGGTATTCTTTGTTTGACTGCCCCTTGCTCGGGCTGCCTCGCCGTGGCCCGGAACGAATTTTCCGGTGGGTAAGATCACATTCCCGACTCGGGTTTCCTTGAGCCAGGCGCCTTGCTCCCCGGTTTGCACGGAGATGGTGCGCGTACCCTCGTTGATTTCAGTTTGAGTACTTTTATCGAGACACATTTCGATGTTCACCCTTTGAGCGTTGCAGTGAAACTCTGATGTTTTGAGGTGACTGAGCCCCTTTTATTTGGAATACGGTCCATTTCTATGGTGTTAGCCTATCTTAACTATTATTGCATTTTCCCTTCTTTATATTACAGTCAGGGCAGATTTGGAGCTGAGAGGTCTTCGCGGGACCGTGGTGGGTGTTGACGGCTTAGTATCCTTCATTTCAAGTGTCTCTACTGATTCCTGCGAGATAACGCCGTCTTCGGTTACACTGGCTGTATTCATTGATCTCCTTATACATAGTGGTTTCAATTTGAGGGTCCCCAGTACTGCACCGGCCACGATAAATAATGTCATCATGCTTCCTCCGGTGTAGATTCCTGTGTTTAAATGGGTTTCAAAAGTGCTGCGTGCTTTTAGTTGTTGTGCTTGGTGTTCGATGTTCCGTAGAGAAATGGCTGCTTCTGTCCTGCTCCATTCTTTACCTTGCTGGTTCTTGGTGTTTATATGAGTTAATTCCTCCAGGATATGTAAGTGAGGTTCACCAAACTCCGGTGAATGTTGCGTTAGGTTTATTGAGATTTCCGGTGCGTATAGATGTTCCTCAATAGTGGACAAGGTGTTCAATGATTGCACCTGTGTGGAATCTGTGATTGCTGCACATCCGGGTTTTATGCGGATTATTCCAGCATTGTGGATATAATCCGTGCCTACTGATCGTCCTTTGCAGAAAAACTGAATCCGTTTTTCCGCCTTTGCATAGTACAACCAGGCTTGCTTGGATTCTAATGGTTCCCAAGTCTCACCAGCGAGTAGTGATACCTGAACGTCGCACTTTTTCCAAGTATCCTGGTTTGGTTTGCGAAGTAATTCCACCTCACAAATTGGTTGAGCTTCTGTCTTATACATCGGCAAAGAAGCTTGGCAGATGACTTGTTTGTGGTGATGGAAACAGTTTCGTATAAATTGTATATTCGGTGTGGCATAGGTACGTTCATCCATTGACATTGCCATGTACGGGGCAGGAGCTTTTACATCCCCCTCCAGGGTCGACCACCTTGAGCGTGGTGAGGGGGCTCTGGGAAAGCGGCGATGTCCTCTGTCGGGCGCTGGGTGAGGAACTTTGTTCCTTGCCCGGGGGCCGTGGGAGGATGCTGCCTTCTTGGCTAAGGGTCGGCCAACCAACCGCCCCCTCCTCGGGGGCGCGTGCGCGCGTCGTGGGTGCGGGGTTGGGGTTGGGTCCGGGCTGGGTCTGGGTGGGGTACGCGCGTGCGTGAGGTGGCCCTGTGGCCGTGACCCGCGGATCTCTGGGTGGTAGCTGTCGGTCAGGCCCTCTGTGGCCTGTTCGGCTCCTGGTCGTGCGGGATGCCCGGGCCCAGGGATGTTGCCGCGACAGCTGTGGCGGTCTGCGTGGTCCCGTTGCCCTCGGCCCCGTTCGCTTCGTGTCTGGCCTGGGCCTTGCGTGGGCCCGGCTCTTGCCCCTCTCCTGGGGGGCGCGCGCGCGCATTTCCATCGCTCCGGGGGGGTGCGACTGGGTCGGAGTGGCCCTGTGAAGGGCCGCTGTACAGGGCGCGGTGGCCGCAGTGACCGCACTATGGTGGGGTGCATGCTGCGGCAGGGGGGGGGGGGATGGGGAGTCGCCATCGATCGCGCGTGGGGCGAGTTCGGCAGTTGGGCTGCCCTTCTGGCATAGCCAGCCGCTCGACCGGGGGCCGGTTGGGTTCTGACCTTCGGGTCCCCGACCGGTTTGTGACCCCCCGGGGTTTGCGGTATTTGGGCGCCCTGTGGGGTTGCCGACCGCCCCCGTCCGGAGGTTCGTTCCCACGGGGTCGACGCCGGGAAGTGCGCGATCGGTCGCGGGGTCGTGGGGCGGAGGTGCCGGGGGGCACCACCCGCCCTAGTTTAGCAGCGACCCTGGAAGAGGGTGGCGCTGGCGTGTGACCCGCAGCGTTACCCTGGCGATAGCGGGGAAGTCTCCCGGGGAGCTTCTCTCCCCCTTGGGAAAGTGCCAACTCTGGCAAACGAGCGCGGGGATCCGGGGTCTTGGAGGATGGCCTAGCGAACGCATCGCTAGTTTGATCTCGCGCAAGAACGGCCATCTTCCTTGCCAGATCCTCCGCTCTAGGCGGTTACCGTGCAGGTTTTAGTTGGTTGGAGCCCAACATAACCCCGAGCCTCCCCCGAGGTTCGAGGTATCCGTTCCGGATTTCCTGCACGTAAAAAAAAAAAAAAAAAAAAAAAAAAGGAGCTTTTACATAAAGTGTTAATTGTTTGGATCCATGTGATTGGGTTGATGGGTTTGAATGGATTCTGTACAGATTGAAAAATTCCGAATCTAACAGCGGCACTGTCAGCTGGAATAGCGCTCTAACCTCAGTACATACGATCTTGAGTTCCGTAATACCGTTAATTTGTTCAGAGAGTAATTCGGCAGGGGTCAGTGGGAACTCATAGGTGGTGGCATTCTTGATCTTCTCAGCGGCGGTCCAGAGTTGTTTGGGTGACCAGATGGCAGGATGTAATATTCCTTGTTTTGCAAATAAGATAGCGTCCACCATTATTATCAGATGAAAACGGAATTCGTCAGTTGCTGAATCCAATACGTGCATCCAGTTCCGTAGGAAATTTTCCAGTCTCGTCCTCCGAATGGCGTATTGAGTTTTTTGTAACGTCTCAATTATTGTAGTGGATTTTTGAAGTAAAGCATGAACCTGAGCAGAGACATTCTGAATTTGTGAATTGAAGTTGTCGAACTCAGAACGTACAATATGTGTCTGGTTTATTATTATTTCGGCCATATCCCTTTGTTGATTGTATAACCGGTCAAGTGCTTGATTGTAGTGGACTTCGTCATCTTCTGATAAAGTGCCGAATAGGACTTTACTGATTGTACCGATGAACGATAAGGGTGCGCCCCTGGTAACACGAGTTCCTCGGGAACGTCTACGTTGACCCCCTCCTAAGGTTGCTCCTAGCATGTCACTGTATCTGCGGCTGTCTTCTAGTTTTTTAATTATGGCTGGCCCAAGCTCATCTGCGGGGCACGCGTCGAGTCCTCTTCTGGTACAAATGTCTTTGGCGCGCTTGATATGCTCCTCTACGGCTGGCCTGTTCTTCAAATAATCTGTTATCTCCAGAGAAGTGATAAGTTTCCATTGTGTGCGGTAAAATCTCAGGGGTTGCAGTTTTTCGAAGTATAACCCAGTGTTATATTTCAGTGGAGTGATGGTGTAATCTTCCCCGATCTTCTCTCCGATGCCATAGGCAGCAGATAGAATAAGAACGAAGATCCAAATCATGTTGTTCCTGTCTGTTATCGCTCCTGCGAACAGAACGTTGTGTTATCCCGAGTCCTACCTCCGGGTTGGTTTTCTTTCTTAATCTTATTAATTGTACTTATTTTGTTTATTTATATTTTTTTTTTTTTTTTTTAATTTTAGAAATAACTATTATCGACGCGAGTCTACCATCGCGTTATTACGTCGACGGTTTTTCCTTCTTCCACTTGAGTCAAGGTCTCGCGGTCCACCTCGAAATATTCTTCGATGCACTCTGAACATTCTGCTGCGGGTCGGTGAACTGCGATTCTGCTGCCACAAGCTTCGCAGGTGCAGTTTTTCCGCAATGACTGATTTACGCAGACTGAATGCCATCCTCCTTGGGTGAAGACTGTTTGTTCGTGACGTTGTAATTTTTCCCAGCAATTTTCGCAAATTCGATGAGCCTCGGCTTCATAAATGTGCCCGATCCATGGTTGTACGCAGAATAGTGTTGAGAGCTTCCTGTATACTTCTGGATAATCCGTAGGTTTAACTCCATCCCAGGGTCCATAAAATTCTTCTCCCTCTTCTTCTTCGGATCGGAAAAGATTGTGTGGCACTGGCATAATGACTGGAAGGAGTACGATGATTTTCATTCCGATTCCGAAGAATTGTCGGGAAGAAATGCGTGTTTCAATTTATCCTGATGTTTAGTAATTAATTTGTGATTATCAGTACTCAGGACTACGTTATGTAAATCTGATACGTCGACAATTTTATATGGTCTAATATAATGAGGATCGAATTTGCTTAATCGAGGTTCCTTCAACACATACGCGTACTCCCCTTTTTTGAATTGTTGCGGACGTGCTCGTCTGTCGTAGTACCGTTTTGAGCGTTCCTTTGCTCTGTTGAGGTGGTCCGCTGCGGTATTGCGGATATTTGTCATCCGAGTGATTAGTTCTGTAAGATGACTCCCGTAGGTCTCTGTATTTCGGTCCACATCAAAAGCACTGGGAAAACGAGCCATTTTTCCGAATACCAGCTCGTGTGGTGTGAAGTTAGTGGCTTCGGGCACAGATGTGTTATAAGAAAACATGGCAAATGGAATGAAGAGGTCCCATTCTTCATGCGACTCCATGTAATGTTTTAAATATTCTGTGAGGACGATATGGCTTCACTCCAAAGATCCGTTTGTTTGAGGCCTGTATCCGGAAGTAGTTAATTGTTTTATTTTGAAGATTTCAGCGAGGTGTGTCATTATCTTCCCCACAATACTGGTTCCTTTATCTGTTAATATTGAACGAGGTGTCCCAAAGATTGAAATAAAATGTCGTGCAAAAGCATCTGCGATTGTGGTGGCTCGAATATTCGGTATTGCAACTGCAATACAATATTTCGTGAGGCAGTCTTGCATTGTTAGTATGTAACGGTTCCCAGCAGGAGTTTCCGGAAGAGGTCCAACGGTGTCCAAAGCGAGTTTATCGAAGGGCTCCAAAGGCGTATCGGTGAGGATCATGGGTTGCCGTGTTTTTGCTCTAACTAATTTTTGTTCCTGACAACTCTTACATTTTCTGATGAAATCCTGTACATCTCTTCGCATACCCTGCCAGTGGTATTTCGTTTGTAGTCGATTGAATGTTTTGGTAACACCTTTGTGTCCTCCAATGAGGCTGCTGTGTGCTTCCTCAATGAGTTGTTTCCTGGTGTCTTCTGGCGGATTTTGAAGATTACTGCTTGATATGGTTGGGATGTTGGGTAGTTCCTCTTGATCCGAACTGCTATCTTCAGGTGGTGAAGACTCACAATCTATCTGAACGGTATCTATTATCCTGGGAGTATTTGTTCCGAGGGATAAATTTTGTAGAGGGATGGATAAATTTTGTAAAGGGGTTGGTACATTTTGTAAAGGGATTGTTATGTTTCTTAGGGGAATGGGTGTGGATGTGATAATTGGATTACTGAAAGTGGTTGATACTGGTGATGTAGGAAGATTTGATCCGTTTGGTCCTTTCATGATAGTCTGTGAAAATAATTGACTTTGATCTGCAGGTATTAATGTAGCGTCCAAAGGGTTTGAGTCATTGAAAGGATTTGGATCTGCAGTTAAAGTCCTGTCCTCCTCAGTGAGTTCCTCTTCTTCTTGGTTTACTGGTACAGGTTGTGCGGTTGGTAATGAAGGAGTTAATTTTTTCCCTTTTTGCACAGTTTGTGGTGGTTTAGTTTTTCGATGAGTTCGGTGAGCAACCTGTGTAGCGGCTTCGTCTGAATCTTCAGAACTGGATTCTTTGTAGTTTGGCTTCGCCTCTCGGTTTCGGCATAATGTCTTGATACGATGCCCTATGGTGTTAGTGTCAGGGTTCGCCTTCCCCTTAGAGGCGAGAGGTAAGCAAACTGCTGTAGGATTTCGTGATAATGCATCAGCATTTTTGTTGATTTTTCCAGCCTTGTGAACGACCTTATATTCGTACTCAAGGAGTTTCAGTTTCCATTTAACCAGTCGCGAAGTCGGATCCTTGACTGAATGCAACCAAACCAAAGGTCGGTGATCAGTAACTAGGGTAAACTCCTGACCAAAAATGTATGATCTAAAGTATTGAACTGCGTATACCATGGCTAAACATTCTTTCTCCGTGGCGGAATAGTTTTTCTCGGCTTGATTTAAACTTCGGGAAGCATAAGCTATTGGTAAGTCAGAACCTATGTCTCCTTGGCTTAGAACTGCGCCGATTGCAAAATCTGAAGCGTCTGTAGTGATGACGAATGGTCGATTGAAGTTTGGATACTGCAGAAGTGGTGCTTCACAAAGCTCGTCTCGTAATTTTTCGAAGCTTTGCTGTTGCTCTTTGGCCCATTTGAATCTGATTCCTTTTCCTAAAAGTTGAATTAACGGTTTTGCTTTCAATGAATAATCTTGAATAAAACGGCGATAATATCCTGTTAAACCCAAGAATTGCTGGATGTTTCTTTGTGTCTTGGGCACAGGAAAGTTCTTTACTGCCTGTAATTTCCCTGGGTGCGGTTTTACCCCATCTGCTGATACTATGTGTCCCAAGTATGCAACTTCTTTGCGGAGGAATTCGCATTTGTTGGTTTGAAGTGTAAGTCCGTGTTCTCGAAGGCGATTTAAGGGGTTACACCACTCTAGGATTTTAAAAAAATCGATTTTTTTTTTGCTTAAACGATACTTTAGGGTCATAAGAACAATATGCCATTTGATTTATAGTGGAAAACAAATGTTAAAAGGTTCAATTACCGATTTTGCCGCAGCGCCTCATAGCGCGCGCTGAGCAGTCACGCGGCGCGCTGTGATTCCTCGCTTTTGTACTGCTTTTACCTTTCGAAATAATAAGTTAACCTATTAACAATAATGCAAACGGTTCTTAGGATTCCTCGAAAGGTCACCAGTGTACGCTAATACTATAATAAACGTGTATGTGTGAGTCAGTATAGCTGACAAGTCACGCCGTGCACACGCTTCGTTTTGCTTTTTCCGTTCATTTCTCTGTTTTATATACATGTATATTATATATTTCATTGTGTTGAAGTGATTGAATTTTGAACAAAGCATGTTTTCCTTCGAGACCTTTGTTTATGGCCTCAATAGTTATTGCTGGTCTTACCCGGGGGGCCTGCGACCGGCTACATCACGCGCCTCGCGGCCTGGGGGAAACCCCGCTGCATTGCCAGGAGTTTTTGTCCCGCTAAATCTCACCCCCGTTACGATAAAGCGCGTCGAAGACACGCGAAATAGGTGGCGCGATTTTGAACCGGAAAAGTACCGATGGGTTTGCACAGGTATCGGGCCAACTAATTAGTAGGTGTTTTGAATCCGTGTGCCAATCTCCTATTCCTTCAAAGTGAATAACAAAAAAAAAATAATATGAGTGAGGAAACACCAGTGTACAGTGAAAAAAAGGCCACAAAGGGGAAATACAGCAATTGGAAGTGACCAAAAATTTCAAAGCGGCGGCCGTTGAACCGGCACGAAATGGAGAACCCTAGCGTCGAGATTGTTGGCACATCGGCTAAAAAATTATCAGCAATTGATCCTGACGATTTTGAAGTACACGAAGGTTTTGGTTAACGAATTTTGAACTTTTTAACTGTGTTCTCTGCTATATCGCAAGCTCTGGTGTGCAGAAAATGCAATTCGGATGTGACATTCGCCGAATCTGGAAGCCGTGGATTGGGATGCAAAATTGTAATTTCATGTAAAAAATGCGACAAGATTTATATTCCTAGTTCTCCATTTATTGAAAAAGGATACGAAATTAACCGGAGAATTATTCTTGCTATGCGGCTGCTGGGCGTAGGATTGAATGAAATCATGAAATTTTGCGCGTTCATGGATCTCCCGCGGCCAATTTTCCAATCATGTTATGACAAGGTTGTTCAAAAGATAGCTGTTGCAGCAGAGACGGTTTGTCAGCTTAGTATGAAAAGTGCAGCACGAGAAGAGAAGGAAGAAAATTACGAAAAAGTGACGAACACAAGTGGCATTACAGTATCTGGTGATGGTTCGTGGAGGAAACGCGGCTTTTCGTCACTTTTCGGATTCGTATCACTTATTGGATGGTTTACTGGCAAAGTGGTCGATGTTTCAGTAAAATCCAAATATTGTAAGAGATCGGACACCGACGAATACAAGGAATGGGCCGAAACTCACGAAGATGAATGCCAAGCGAACCACCAGGGATCCGCGGGAAAGATGGAAGTCGACGCCGTTATCGAAATGTTCCACCGCTCAGAATCTTTGCGCGAATTGAAGTATGAAAATTACGTGGGAGAGGGAGATTCAAAAACGTTTAAAGCCATCTTAGATTCACAGCCCTATGGAAATTTTACAATTAAAAAGAAAGAATGCATAGCTCACGTGCAAAAGCGAATGGGTACTCGCCTTCGCAATTAAAAAAAAAAGACAAAAGGCCTTGGAGGAAAAGGCAAGCTAACAGGTAAACTAATTGACGAGTTGTCAATTTATTATGGTTTAGCAATACGTCGAAACCATCATTGTATAAACAAAATGCGTAATGAAATCTACGCGACGCTAGACCACAAATTGTCGACTGACGATGATCCAAAACACGACAAATGCCCGCGCGGAGAAAATTCATGGTGCTCATGGCAAAAGGCACAGGCTACTGGATCAGACCACATACATAAACCACCTCTATCACAAGAAGTTTACGAAGCGATTTCTCCCATTTATCACGATTTAAGCCGCGACGAACTGCTTTCTCGTTGTATCCGCGGCTTTACGCAAAACAGCAACGAGAGCTTTAACGCCACAGTCTGGTCAATGGCGCCGAAATCGACTTCCAGCGGTAAACAAGTTCTCAACACGGCAGTGTATGTTAGTGTAGGCATTTACAATGACGGCTTGTCAACTGTTATGAGGGTTATGCAGAATTTGGGTATGACAATTGGACCTAATTGTTTTAATTTCTGCGTGGAAACTGACGAGCGCCGCATCGACTTTTCCGAGAGATCGCTCAACAATGTTGCAAAAAAGGCCCGAATATCCTTAAGAGCATCAAGGAAGGAAGAGGAGGAGATAAACCTCGACATGGATGGCCAAATGTATGGTGCAGGCATCGCAGATTAGAGGTAAACAAAAATTTCAAGGAGTAAAGTGTTCATAAAACTTCAAACACGTTTTTCTCGAAACCACTTTTTTCAAATTGGGAGGACGGATTTCTCAGAGACTATTGCATGGATCGATTTTAAATTTTTATAGTAGCTGCACAACAGTATCCTCTTTGGAAGTACGTAGCCGTTTTTTGATCGAATGTAAACTTTTTTTTTTATAAAAAATTTAATGCTCATTTTTAGGGCAAAAAGTCGATTCATTCCTTAAAAAGTGCACCACATCCACAAAAATTGATAAAAAAAACTCCTACGTACTTCCAAAGCCAATTGCATATAGATTATAAATTTTTTTGGTATTTTGTTCCAGGACCCATAGATGCCGAGAAATCCGTCCTCCCGTAGCGGTGTTTTAAAAAAAAAACTGTTTTCGACGACGGGCTGTATCGCCACCATTTTGTATAAAAATGACAAATAAAAAATTGTTTTTCGTACTTCAATATGTATTAAATAAACCCCCTGAAAAGAAATTCTATTCCGTTTGTCATACTTCCAAAATAAATTGTCAAATTTAGGTATTTTTTTCTGCCTCTAGAGTGGTGTTCCCCCTTAAGGTAGATCTCCCTCCAGGGTCGACCACCTTGAACGTGGTGAGGGGGCTCTCGGAAAGCGGCGATGTCCTCTGTCGGGCGCTGGGTGAGGAACTTTGTTCCCTGCGCGGGGGCCATGGGAGGATGCTGCTTTCCTGGCTAAGGGTCGGCCAACCAACCGCCCCCTCCTCGGGGGCGCGTGCGCGCGTCGTGGGTGCGGGGTTGGGGTTGGGTCCGGGGGGCACCACCCGCCCTTGTTTAGCAGCGACCCTGGAAGAGGGTGGTGCTGGCGTGTGACCCGCAGCGTTACCCTGGCGATAGCGGGGAATTCTCCCGGGGAGCTTCTCTCCCCCTTGGGAAAGTGCCAACTCTGGCAAACGAGCGCGGGGATCCGGGGTCTTGGAGGATGGCCTAGCGAACGCATCGCTAGTTTGATCTCGCGCAAGAACGGCCATCTTCCTTGCCAGATCCTTCGCTGTAGGCGGTTACCGTGCAGGTTTTAGTTGGTTGGAGCCTAACATAACCCCGAGCCTCCCCCGAGGTTCGGAGTATCCGTTCCGGACTTCCTGCACGTTAATAAAAAAAAAAGGTAGATGCGTTTCTCCCCCCCTGTTTCCTTTGCCTCGGGGGAAGTTGCCCGTTGGGAGATGGGAGGAGCAGTGCCGCATCAGCCGCCCTCCCCCCTGGTATTTGGGGGGGGGGGTGAGCTATCGCAACGGAGTCATTAGGTTCGGCGGCCCCCCATGTGATAGTGGGCCGTCGAACCAGTTGTCGCAGCCGCGGCTGTGGCCGTACCGTGGCAGGGTGCGTGTGCTGCAGCGGCGGTGGAGGGGGGAAGGTTGGGGGTCCCAGAATTTGTGGGACCCCCGGGGCGGCCAAAACAGTGCTGTCCCCAAGTTCATCGACGCCGCCGCGTCTGGGGCGAGTCGGCAGTTGGGCTGCCCGTGGGGCATTTGCCAGCCACTCCCCCGGAGGGGCCGGCCGGGTTCTGGCCCGTCAGGTCCCCGGCCACCGCAAAGGCTCCCCTGGGATATAGGGTTTAGGGCAGCCCCTCCTCTGGGCTCTGCCGTCCGCCCCAGGGGTGTGCACTTCCATTATATATCTGTTGGCAAAATTTAGTTAGGGGCACTTTTCACTCGTGGCGCTAGGATCAATAAAGTTGAAAGAATTTGATAACAGATGGCGCTGATGAGATTATTTTGTGGCGGGAATAGAACATAATCCACCCAGTGGCAGTGTCACTATAGCGGTCAGTACATAACCGTGCATAGGAAAGCGTAGGAAAGCGTAGGAAAGGTCAGGAAAGTGCAAGAAAGCATCGTATTGAAAGGTAAGAAAGAAACGATTAAGAAAGAAAGTAATTGAATGGGGTAGTTATTGAGGTCGCATTACGTTATTAGTTAAAGGTACAAGATGGGACGGAAGTATGGGTCATGTGCTGTGCCTGGATGTTTGGATACGCACTCTACGCGATATCACTTTCCAAACCTACAGCAAGACGTTACGACATATGGGTTGAATTTATCCAGAATCCAAATTTAACTATTCTCGATCCCAGAAAGGTATATGCAAATTATCATGTGCGTCATCAACACTTTAGTGCAAATCAGGCCTGATCCTTTAAAGTGCAAATACCTCCTCAACTTCTGGGACCCAGGCAACAGCCGAGCGTGGAACTGTTACCTTGCTAACCATTGCGTGGGTTTTGGGACAACTGCAAGAGTGTGTGTGCGCCTATACGCGCGAGGCCCAGCTATATGGACTTGTGGTACTTATGAACCAGTATGGACGCACACAAAGTCTTGCAGTTCACCCACAGCCCGTGCTGTGGTTAGCAACGTAAAAGTTCCACGCTCTGCTGTTGCCCGGGCCCCAGAACTTGAGGTATTTGCACGCTATAAAGGGCAGGCCTGGTGTAAATCATAGTTCCTTGAACGTGTAGAGTACGGCGGGGTATTCTGGGACACGGACAATTGTGGGACAGCGCCATCTTCTTTTCCCTAGTAATACTTGATAGCTGCAAACGGCTGTTATCGCTTCGTCTCATGCTAAACTCGTTTTCTATTGAGCACTCAACTTGTTCACAAGCTCTGTTACTTCGCTCTGATATCGAGTTAATTGTTATACCTCTCAAAATTTTATTACCAGTGTGCGTTTGTTTATTTATTTTTGTGTTTTCCCGCAAACCAGTTCAGGTAAATATGTTTATAATATTCGTGTAACCTTAAATCTTCGAACCACAAAAGAAATTTTGCATGAAGGTTGCATTGTGTTACTTATACGCCGCAATATTGTAAAGATAAGCGTCTGGGGAATTGTGGGACGCTTTGTTCGGGGAATTACTGGACTTCAGGCTTTTACGTCAGTTTTTTACGTTTGACAAGCTAAACTCGTGTTTTTGATGCGTATAAGTGATTTTTCATGCATTATTTGAACACAGCATTATTATTTTGGCAAATTTCTATTTTTTTGTTTCAAAAATATGTTTTAGCCTTATTATGCCGCGTTATTACGCTAAAAAAGAAAAATCGGCGAATGTCGCCTCTATTTTGGAGGCGATCAAACAAATTAAAAGTCCACAACGCTTCGATTCGTGTAGCTGCAACAACGGACAACATTCCGAAGAGTAATTTGGCGCGCTATGTTGCAAGGTTTGACAAGTCAAACGTCGGTGTTTCATTCGACCTTCATCATGTGCTGCTCATTGTTTATCAATGCCTCGATTGACACCGAAGATCATCAAATCCGGCTTTCGTGCGACTGGCATCTTTCCGTGCGATGCACAAATCTTCTCCGAAGTCGACTTCACCGCTTCAAAATTGAGCAGCGAAAATTTGAGCGGTGATGATGATGATGATGATGAAGAAGAAGAAAATGCTGATACCCAGCGTCGAATTATTGTGTCTGGCGATGATATTTCAACCGCAGCACACGAAGAAGTGTTGACATCAGAACCGTCGACAAGCGGAACTGCTTCGTTGAGCTCTCACGTTTCGGAAAACAGCTGCGGGACGCACTGAAAACGGTTGGACCATTGAAAATGGGTACGCCAGCCAAAAAGTCGAAATCCTGTCCCAGAATACCCCGCCGTACTCTACTTGGTACGAACAGCAGTATCAAACCATATTCGCTTTGATTTTAAGTGTCATAAAGAATTAATTATGCAGCATATAATTAAAATAATAGTAACAATGTATGTGCGAAAGTATTGTAAATCAGTAAATTCGTGTAACACCAATAATAACAACCATTTTTTAATTGAATAAAAACTGAAAATAAATATGGAAATTGTATTTCAGTAATTTATTTCCTATTTGTAATAAAATTGCCTAACAAGGGAACATATGGAACCCACACACGCCGATTTTAATGGGGCTTTTGTATGAAGTAGTTCTCAGAAAAATATTTTGAGAACAACATCTTACAAAAGCTCCATTAAAATCGGCGTGTGCGGGTTCCATATGTTCTCTTGTAACCAATACCATTATTCCAGGATTCAATTTTGCCGCCAGAAAATAATCTCAACAGCCCCATCTGTTGCCAAATTCTTTCAACTTTATTGATCCTACCGCCACGAGTGAAAAGTGCCCCTAACTAAATTTTACCAACAGATATTATATAGGAAGTGCACACCCCTGGTCCGCTCCCGCCCGGCCTGCCCTAGATGAACGGGCCGGGCGTACAAAAATGACGCGGTGTCGGGGGGTCGTGAGGCGGGGGTGCTGGGGGGCGCCCCCTGCCCTAGTGCTAGCAGCGACCCTGGAAGGGGGTGGCGCGGACATGTGACCCGTCGCGCGCCACCCGGAGTTATGTTAGGGTGGGGAAATCACTCCCAGGGGGGGAGTCCCATGACCCCCTCCCGAGAAGTCCCAGGTTGTCTCGAAGGGAGTCGGCGCGGGGAGCTATTGTATATGCAACCCTGGGGGGGGGGGGGCAAGCGAACGTTATCGCTAGTTTGATCTCGCAGAAGTTTCCTCCTTGGATGCTTGCTCCCCGCGCCAGTAGGTCACCTTGGTGGTTTTAGTGGGTTCGAGTCTCACATAACCCGCTGCCCGCCCCCGCGGGTGGGGGGTATCCGTGGGGATTTCCGCCAAGACAAAAAAAAGGTTAAGGTAGATATAAGTTAGATCTAAGGGAAGAAGAGGTTGTGAGAGGCGTAAGTGTAAGGAGATTGTAACCCCTAGGGGAGTCAATAAAGACCTATATACAGCGTGTCCCAGAATTGATGTACATCCCGGAACATGCAATATCCTGATGGCAAAAGACATCGAAAAGTCCTTAACCGTTTTGAGATCCGGGGTTTCGTTTTCGAGATATTAAGAAAAAACCCCGACCAATCAGAGCGCGAGCCTTCCGCTGGAGCTCCCGCGGTAGCGTGGCCGCGCGCCGGGCCGCGCTGCGACTACGAACAAGCGGGCGCGGCATACATCGAAGGAAATTGCGTAGAATGGCAAATGAAAAAGACTTAACAAAAAAATCTAACCTTTTGCCATGGTTTGTTTGCCATTTAGAGTGAATAATGATTAAAGGATAAATGGATGAAAATCGTGTGTAACGTAAAAGGACGAGTACACAGTTGTTTTTTTAGAAGATTCGAAAATAATAATTATTTGGAGTGAGAGGCTAAAGAACGTGTAAATTTCCTTTTTTAATAACGTACAAACGAAAAGGTAATGCAACAGAGAACGAGTGAAAAGTGATCGTAGTTCGTTATTGTGAAAAAAATCCGTAGTTCAATAACGGCCAACACTGTTGTTGATAATGAATAAGTCGGTTTAAAAACTGCGAAGAAAAATTTACATACGGAAATTTGGAGAGTTATCGCCGGAAATAAGCCATAGCCTGCGTTAAATTTAAAAAATATTAGTCGCCAATAATGTAATTAAAACTCACCCTTTCGGAAATTCACCTGCAGCTTGAAAACCTGTGTCACTGGGTCACTGAACCGATCCTGGTCATGGAGAGACGCGCCGAGTGCACAGCTGTGTTCTAAGGTACACGACACCATGCAAAGTTAAGGGTCGCAACGTCAAGTGCGCCCGGGTTAATGTACCGAATTAACTTCACTGCACGCCTACTAACACTGATCACTTAATTTATTTTTCATAGAACGCGTTGTTCTTACGTTATCAAAATTGGTGGAAATGAATTTTTACTTGGCGTTTGGAGCCGTGAGTATTTCTGCGCAAATTGTCACGCTGCAGCACTTGCGTCCCCGTTGTTCGGGGGGTACACCGAGAACATCGCGTAATACTCTTGAGCAGAGAACATTTCTGCGACGTGATTGCTTACTGACTGACAAGATTTTTCCAAGCGACTTCTTCTACCCCCAAGTAGCTTCTATGGTTCCATTATGAGTTAACTCCCACCAGGCCAAGAGGCTTTAGGTAAAAAGAAGCCAGCACACTTTCGGAACACACGTGTTTTGCAGAAGTGCAACGAAAACTTTCACAAAAGCCCGCGCTCCGTCCTTCT
The DNA here is from genome assembly GCA_960531205.1 of Andrena bicolor. NCBI lineage: Eukaryota > Metazoa > Arthropoda > Insecta > Hymenoptera > Andrenidae > Andrena > Andrena bicolor. The sequence continues at coordinate 439,649 of CAUIJW010000183.1, forward strand.
ACTGCCAATGTACCCATTGCTTCGAGATAGAAAACAGACACCACGTGTATCGGTTCGAAAGGGTCCGAAGGGAAGAGGCGCAGAAAGTCTTCGAGTTGCTATAAAGAAGAAAATGCATACCATTCCTGTTTCCCCTTTCCGACACCCTGAGTTCACGTCTACTACAAGGCGGAACCAATTAAGTCATAAATTATCCGAAACTGTAGGAAACCGTTCTCTACCGCCGACTGCCGGGACAATACGGTCATAAACCGCGACCCTGGCGAAATGCTCTGGCTGATCAGCCGGATTAATTTTGGAGAACTAGAAATTACAGAGTATTATCCAGCATCAATACGTCTCGCGGAGGGACATAGGAAAAGAAGGGGTACTCCGCTGACTGCGCGTAGTCCCGCCTGCTTCGTCCTACCCTCAAATTAAAGACGGATCCCTTATCTCTCGTGTCTAAACACGCGCTCGAATTTCAAAACTAAAGCACGCGTCGACGTATTCGGTGCGAGAGAAGGTAGGCTTAAAGTTCGATTGATCCCGAACTAACCAATCGGGCCTGCTTATCTCTCTTGTCTAAACACGTGCTCGAATTTCAAAACAAAAGCACGCGTCGACGTATTCCGTGCGAGAGACGGTGGGCTTGAAGTCCGATTGGCCCTAGTCGAACCAATCTGCCCTGCATCCCTCCCAAACGGCCACTGTCCTCAAGAGGCCCTCTTCACAGCAATATCTCCTCCCCCAAGGCCCACCTTCTCTCGTACCGAATACGTCGACGCGTGCTTTAGTTTTGAAATTCGAGCGCGTGTTTAGACAAGAGAGATAAGCAGGCCCGATTGGTTAGTTCGGGACCAATCGAACTTTAAGCCTACCTTCTCTCGCACCGAATACGTCGACGCGTGCTTTAGTTTTGAAATTCGAGCGCGTGTTTAGACAAGAGAGATAAGCAGGCCCGATTGGTTAGTTCGGGACCAATCGAACTTTAAGCCTACCTTCTCTCGCACCGAATACGTCGACGCGTGCTTTAGTTTTGAAATTCGAGCGCGTGTTTAGACAAGAGAGATAAGCAGGCCCGATTGGTTAGTTCGGGACCAATCGAACTTTAAGCCTACCTTCTCTCGCACGGAATGCGTGATCGCGTATTGTCCTTCAATTGAGGGACAATCCGGGGCATGCATTATCCTGATACCGGAAGACATCGAAAAGTCCTTTACCGTTTCACTTCGAGGTCGCGATTATAAAAATCCGAAAAAGTACTACCACATTCGCTGATATGTTTTTTGTAAATTAAGCTTATTTCTAGAGTAACGCACCTGATATTAACGTCGCAGTAAGCTGTTAAAGACAATGGTGCGCCCCGTCTCAGGTAAAGCAACCGCGCGCGATTACAGTCAGCTGACCGTACCGCTACGACCCCATTTTTCTTCAGCCAGGTCAAAAAACAGGTCGACAGAAGGATTGCAGGAGAATCTTAGTATCCCACTCTTGGCCAATGACACTGTTCTTTATAATAATCAGATTTGTAAGTTCCAGCTTGTCCTTATCTTGATTATTTGTAGAAAAATGTCATTGTTCAATGGAAACCACGAGAAGGTGGTGGGCTTTTTCCATCAGGAGAGGTTAAGGAGATGGGTCAGGAGAATGGCATGGGTAAGAGTCAAATGACGGGGTTAGCGGTTGGAAGTACGAAGGCAGTCGAAAGTACTTACGTCGAGTCATGGAGAGAAAGCAGTGATCGATTTGCCGTAGAATTATCTTAGTGTATGTTACGCACTTAAAACAACACTAGAAACAAGCACTCACTCACTGGCATTATTAATGTACACTCTGTTGCATTACACTGCTCAATCTGTCACTCACTCACTCACTCACTCACTGGCATTATTAATATACACTCTGTTGCACTACACTACTCACAATAAATGTTCAAACAGGTCTCCTCCTGTCTCTACACACTTTTGAAGCCTTCTGATGGAGGAATTGCGAACATTCTCGCACAACTCTTGTTGTTTAATTTCTTCAAATGCCGCGATTATCCGTTGTCGTAATGTTTCTACGGTATCAATTTCAACGGAGTATACCTTTTGTTTTACATACCCCCAGAGGAAGAAGTCCAAGGGAGTAAGATCTGGAGATCGTGGTGGCCAATTCATTGGACCCCCACGGCCTATCCAACGACCCGCGTAGGCATTATTTAAAAAGTCCTTCACAATATTTGCAAAGTGTGGTCCAGCTCCATCTTGCTGGTACCACATATTTTGCCGCACATTCACTGCAACATCTTCCAAAAGAATCGGCACATCGTTCTCCAAAAAATTTAAATACGCTGCACCTGTCAATCTTGCTGGTAGAAAGAAAGGGCCCAAAATGTCATCACCAATTATCCCAGCCCAAACGTTGACGGTCCACTGAGTTTGATAACTTCTGATGGTGGTTGCGTGTGGATTTTCATAACTCCACACATGTGAATTTCTTGAATTAAAAACACCTTCTCGGGTGAACGTACTTTCGTCTGTCCACAGAATCCTTTTTAACACGTCTGGATTTTGTTGATACACGTTCAAGAGCCATTGACAAAACGCCAATCGAACTGGCAGGTCGCGAGGCAGTAGTGCTTGTACCCGTCGCAGGTGGTATGGATACAATCCTTCTTCTTGTAAAATTCGATGTGCAGTCGATTTCGGTATTCCTGATCTTCTTTCAATGTCACGCACACTTATAGTTGGATTTTCTTCCACGAAATCGATCACTGCTTCCTCAATTTCCACGGACTCGTTGCTTCTTGTTCTTCCCCTCGTACTGTTATCAGAACGAAATTGACCATTCGTTCTTAGGTTGCATATCAACCCCGTCATTATTCTTCTGGTTGTGGGACGCCGATTGGGAAACCGCTCATTGTATACGCGTACAGTAGCGACAATGTTGGTATCACAGCTCCCGTACACCACGAACATATCGTAATACTCTTCGTTGGTATACATTGCTTGCCAAATGTTTGATGATAGCTCTGTTAATATCCGTTCGCTTTCGCTCCAGAAACAGTTCTGACTGTCTCATGTCAGGTATTAGCAATAGCATCCCCACAACGTCCTCGAAGGTAGGTACATGATTGGTCACTTCAATATTTCGAAAACATAAAGAGAGGCGAAGGAACGGTGTCGGTTAAGCGAAAACGTTATGATCATTTCGTTGTAAAATTTATTATGGGGCTAAGTCCTGAAACGTAACACGGGGGTGCTATTGACAATGCGTTCCGTTTCTATCCTCTCCGCCCTTCGTTTCGTTGGTAAAACTCATTTGGTTTACTAAGGGGTTAATCGGTATACTGCTTCATTATCGGGTGGGACAACATGGTGATCGGGGCGCACTGTTCTCGACCATCGACTCAGGGAACAATACGGTCATAAACCGCGACCTTGTTTAGACTACGTTGACGATCACCACTGTTAGTTTTTACGATTGGTCAGAAACAATGTCGAAGAAGTAACACAGAAACGTGGGAAGTCTGGCAATCGACAGAATTAAGGTACATGGCCGCTCACTGGTGATTAAAATTTATGACCGGGCCTTCGTACTTCCAACCGCTAACCCCGTCATTTGACTCTTACCCATGCCATTCTCCTGACCCATCTCCTTAACCTCTCCTGATGGAAAAAGCCCACCACCTTCTCGTGGTTTCCATTGAACAATGACATTTTTCTACAAATAATCAAGATAAGGACAAGCTGGAACTTACAAATCTGATTATTATAAAGAACAGTGTCATTGGCCAAGAGTGGGATACTAAGATTCTCCTGCAATCCTTCTGTCGACCTGTTTTTTGACCTGGCTGAAGAAAAATGGGGTCGTAGCGGTACGGTCAGCTGACTGTAATCGCGCGCGGTTGCTTTACCTGAGACGGGGCGCACCATTGTCTTTAACAGCTTACTGCGACGTTAATATCAGGTGCGTTACTCTAGAAATAAGCTTAATTTACAAAAAACATATCAGCGAATGTGGTAGTACTTTTTCGGATTTTTATAATCGCGACCTCGAAGTGAAACGGTAAAGGACTTTTCGATGTCTTCCGGTATCAGGATAATGCATGCCCCGGATTGTCCCTCAATTGAAGGACAATACGCGATCACGCATTCCGTGCGAGAGAAGGTAGGCTTAAAGTTCGATTGGTCCCGAACTAACCAATCGGGCCTGCTTATCTCTCTTGTCTAAACACGCGCTCGAATTTCAAAACTAAAGCACGCGTCGACGTATTCGGTGCGAGAGAAGGTAGGCTTAAAGTTCGATTGGTCCCGAACTAACCAATCGGGCCTGCTTATCTCTCTTGTCTAAACACGCGCTCGAATTTCAAAACTAAAGCACGCGTCGACGTATTCGGTGCGAGAGAAGGTAGGCTTAAAGTTCGATTGGTCCCGAACTAACCAATCGGGCCTGCTTATCTTTCTTGTCTAAACACGCGCTCGAATTTCAAAACTAAAGCACGCGTCGACGTATTCGGTACGAGAGAAGGTGGGCCTTGGGGGAGGAGATATTGCTGTGAAGAGGGCCTCTTGAGGACAGTGGCCGTTTGGGAGGGATGCAGGGCAGATTGGTTCGACTAGGGCCAATCGGACTTCAAGCCCACCGTCTCTCGCACGGAATACGTCGACGCGTGCTTTTGTTTTGAAATTCGAGCACGTGTTTAGACAAGAGAGATAAGCAGGCCCGATTGGTTAGTTCGGGACCAATCGAACTTTAAGCCTACCTTCTCTCGCACCGAATACGTCGACGCGTGCTTTAGTTTTGAAATTCGAGCGCGTGTTTAGACACGAGAGATAAGGGATCCGTCTTTAATTTGAGGGTAGGACGAAGCAGGCGGGACTACGCGCAGTCAGCGGAGTACCCCTTCTTTTCCTATGTCCCTCCGCGAGACGTATTGATGCTGGATAATACTCTGTAATTTCTAGTTCTCCAAAATTAATCCGGCTGATCAGCCAGAGCATTTCGCCAGGGTCGCGGTTTATGACCGTATTGTCCCGGCAGTCGGCGGTAGAGAACGGTTTCCTACAGTTTCGGATAATTTATGACTTAATTGGTTCCGCCTTGTAGTAGACGTGAACTCAGGGTGTCGGAAAGGGGAAACAGGAATGGTATGCATTTTCTTCTTTATAGCAACTCGAAGACTTTCTGCGCCTCTTCCCTTCGGACCCTTTCGAACCGATACACGTGGTGTCTGTTTTCTATCTCGAAGCAATGGGTACATTGGCAGTAGAAGGACGGAGCGCGGGCTTTTGTGAAAGTTTTCGTTGCACTTCTGCAAAACACGTGTGTTCCGAAAGTGTGCTGGCTTCTTTTTACCTAAAGCCTCTTGGCCTGGTGGGAGTTAACTCATAATGGAACCATAGAAGCTACTTGGGGGTAGAAGAAGTCGCTTGGAAAAATCTTGTCAGTCAGTAAGCAATCACGTCGCAGAAATGTTCTCTGCTCAAGAGTATTACGCGATGTTCTCGGTGTACCCCCCGAACAACGGGGACGCAAGTGCTGCAGCGTGACAATTTGCGCAGAAATACTCACGGCTCCAAACGCCAAGTAAAAATTCATTTCCACCAATTTTGATAACGTAAGAACAACGCGTTCTATGAAAAATAAATTAAGTGATCAGTGTTAGTAGGCGTGCAGTGAAGTTAATTCGGTACATTAACCCGGGCGCACTTGACGTTGCGACCCTTAACTTTGCATGGTGTCGTGTACCTTAGAACACAGCTGTGCACTCGGCGCGTCTCTCCATGACCAGGATCGGTTCAGTGACCCAGTGACACAGGTTTTCAAGCTGCAGGTGAATTTCCGAAAGGGTGAGTTTTAATTACATTATTGGCGACTAATATTTTTTAAATTTAACGCAGGCTATGGCTTATTTCCGGCGATAACTCTCCAAATTTCCGTATGTAAATTTTTCTTCGCAGTTTTTAAACCGACTTATTCATTATCAACAACAGTGTTGGCCGTTATTGAACTACGGATTTTTTTCACAATAACGAACTACGATCACTTTTCACTCGTTCTCTGTTGCATTACCTTTTCGTTTGTACGTTATTAAAAAAGGAAATTTACACGTTCTTTAGCCTCTCACTCCAAATAATTATTATTTTCGAATCTTCTAAAAAAACAACTGTGTACTCGTCCTTTTACGTTACACACGATTTTCATCCATTTATCCTTTAATCATTATTCACTCTAAATGGCAAACAAACCATGGCAAAAGGTTAGATTTTTTTGTTAAGTCTTTTTCATTTGCCATTCTACGCAATTTCCTTCGATGTATGCCGCGCCCGCTTGTTCGTAGTCGCAGCGCGGCCCGGCGCGCGGCCACGCTACCGCGGGAGCTCCAGCGGAAGGCTCGCGCTCTGATTGGTCGGGGTTTTTTCTTAATATCTCGAAAACGAAACCCCGGATCCCAAAACGGTTAAGGACTTTTCGATGTCTTTTGCCATCAGGATATTGCATGTTCCGGGATGTACATCAATTCTGGGACACGCTGTATAATATTTAAACTTTTCCAGAAAAGAAACATACAAACTTTGCCACGTGTTTACACATAGATCAGAAGTAGCCGCCACCGTATTTTTCCCTTTTTTAGGAGCTCATATTATTAGTGTATAAGAAATATATAACAAAACATAATCCCCTAACTGTTGAATTCTGCCTTGTTTCCTTATTATTGTGATTCTGTGCCATTGTGGCTGAACGAAATGTCCTTCGCTAACTCGCGAAAGGATTAATCACGCCCGTTTTCGATAGACTCATGAATGTTCTGGATTCTCGTAAAGTGGATTCAACACACGTGGTTTGGAAAAGAGTATATTTTCCTCCGATCCAGTAAGTTGGAGTTACAGATACGCGAACAGCTCGTCTCGACGAGGCAACAATTTTCGCGTAGTATAGAAAGCAAAAGGTTCGAAATACCGAGGCCTATTCAATAAATTGCAGACACCGATTTCGCACGTGTATAGCAACACAGGGAATCGCGAAGACTACAAAGGCACATGTTTACGCTCGCGGTGCGTGAACAAGAAGAAGGACAATGTTCTCGCTTATCGCCCGCAACCCGAACTACTCGGTCCATCCGAATCACGGGAGCGGGGAAGACGGCGAGGCAAGCCCCTCCATTGGTCATGCGAGGGCGCCAAATATAAATTAAAAGAACGAAATATATACAACTTAGATCCTAGAAAGAAAGTGTAAGAAATATACGCAGATTACAACTATATACACTCTCCAAACCATGAGTCTCGCTTATTCAGTGTCCATCGCGAACAGTGGTGATGGATCGCAGTGCGGCCAGTCGCTACTGTTTTTGAATGAATCGGGCGATTTTCCGCCGCGGTGAGCCGCAGGCTAGGAGATTCCGCCATAATGGCGAAAAACAGACACTCATCGCATTTTGTTGCGTCTCGAGTAGAATATAAATATATATATATATATGTATCGAAAGTGCGGCTGGGAAAACAAATGCATGAAGAACGGTGCTCGGGGTTTGACCGCCGGCCGCCGCCGCGCCGTTGCCAATCGCGGCTAGAAAATCCCATCTTTATTAGCGGTGGTACCTTGACAAAGTAAGGGTAAACGGGGGTGACATGCAGTTATAAGAATCCTAGAGTCATTCTTGTGACGGCAATCACCAAGGGACCATCGCAGAGAGCTTCGAAAACGTTTTAAAAATTTAACCTTTTGCTCATAGTCAAGTTTCATCTTCTGACTAATTATTTTAGCTACATTATTAAATTTAGTTTAGTGTAACATAATTCAACTTTAGTGTAACACAGTTAAACTTTGCTGCAGTATAAACATTTCAAAATGAGTGACACTACGTGTGAAGTATAGAACTTTTCAATTGCAAGTGCAATTTACCCGTCGACGTCGACTTCAAGCGAAGGCTTTGTTGGGGAACAGCAAGTTCCAACTATTTTGAAGGGGAAATACTTCTCAATTGTGGCTGAGAAGTCTAGTGATAAGTCCATTACTGGTTTGTGTCGGTTCTGTTTGCCCAAACGGAAAAAATCAAGGGACAAATATCGTCCACATATAATTTTCGCTCCCACTTGAAGTGGAAACATCTTACCAAGTTTGATGAGTACTGTTCCGAATTAACAGTGAAAAAGCGAACGACGTGCGGAAGTCGTGTAGAACCGGCAAAAGGGAGTCAGACACAATTTGAATTAGATGTAGTGAGGTATGTCATCAATTCAATGATTCCTTTAAGATCGGTGGACGATCCGCCAAATTTTTATAAATTTCGGTCTTGGTGCCACTATCAATGCAATCAGTCGGCGTAAACTGGGGAGAATTGTAAATCAAATATACGTAGAAGTAGTTAGGCTATGCTGATTCTGGACCAAGTTGTGGCGAGGGGGTGAGACGGGGAGGGGGGTACCGAGTTCGTGGGTGAGGGGGATGATGTCACAGGGGAGGGGGATTCGAAGATGGCGTCCACCGAGTTCGTGGGTGAGGGGGATGACGTCACAGGGAGGGGGATTTTCAAAATGGCGTCGCGCGCGCAGGTCGAGTTCGTGGGCGAGGGGGATGACGTCACAGGGGAAGGGGAGGATTCTCAAAATTTCTAAATGGCGTCGCGCGCATTTCGTGTTGGCGCCACCTATTGGATGTTTAAAGTACTTTCGGCCCGCGTCGGTATTTGAGACCGTCTTGGTAAATTTTCCAGGTTTTTCATACATTTCGTGTTGACGCCACCTGTTGCATGTTTAAGGTACTTTGGGTCCGCGTCGGTATTTGGGCCCGCCTTGGTAAATTTTCCAGGGTTTTCATACATTTCGTGTTGGCGTTACCTGTTGGATGTTTAAGGTATATTTGGGCACGCGTCGCCGCCGCGCAATCTCCGTACGCGTGCGGGGATCGGTGTGCAGGCGCGACCGCGACCGATTCGAGAAAATTCAAATCGCGTCTTCGATGATGATTTCTGAGAAAGAGGGTGGACCATGAGAAAAGATTTTTTCTCACAAAAGATAACGAAATATTTGAATCGTGGGACCGATACAGCACACGTGCAATGATGTAAACATAGAGCGATAATTATTATAAATCAATCATCTCGATAGCCCATGGAATAAACACGACATTGCACCGCGACATGCAGTGTGTTTATATGAGCAGAATTGAACGCGTTTTGGGCGCCTACGTGCACACTCTTCGTGCCGTGTGTTTATGTTTGAATCGTGGGACCGATGCAGCGCACGTGCAATGATGTATACATATAGCGATAATTATTGTAAATCAATCGGCGCGATAGCCCTTGGAATAAACACGACATTGGATTCGATGATAATTTCTGAGAATGAGGGTGAGAAATCATACAACGAACTGCGCCATGCCGTGTATTTATATCTGAGCATTCACTTTTCCCAAGACCAGGACCTCTAAGAAGTAGCGTCGAGAAAATGCAATGTCCCTGAAGCAATAAATTAGGCGTTGCGTTCACGCGAGCAGCTAAGCGATAATTATGCGGGGTAGAGTTCCGAGTATTTTCACGATCGAGAACAGGGTGACGCACAGTTGGACGGATCGACACTTAAGTAGGCATTCACTTCATTTTTTACATTTTTCATCATTTAGTGATTATCATCTAAGATTACAGGTAATATACTGTATAGTAAATACAATAATCATCTTTTTCTCGACGCTCTTTTTAACAATGGCACTCTTTATGTTGAATTTCATATATTTATATGGATCGGAGCTTATTAATAAATTATTTAGAACATCTTGATTTGTCATTTTCCGGCTGCTCGTTTTGCGTATAATTCGCAGCAGTTTCTGAAATCCTTATTTCGGGGTTTCTGGACTTCCTCTGTTAAATACAGGGTGTCCGCGGGAAGAGTGTACAGCTCGATATCTCCTAAAGTATAGTTGCTAAAAATCTGAAAAAATTAGGGAATGCATGGTTCGAGGGGGCCAACTTATTATCCCGAACGAATTTTTTTTTTGATCATTATTTTAAAAGATACGATGGTCAAGTTCGGTTTCTCGAATGGGACTATTTTTTCTGAAGACCTGAGTTGATAGTGCGTTCCAAGACAAAATCAATAAGCTATAATGTACACACTTTATTTCCACTGGTTTTTAACTATTGCCCTTGCAAATTTACTGATTTTTACTGGAAGAAAACCCTCGGAAATAGCAAGGACCGGGGACGGTCTTACTGGCGCCACGGGAGGCACTGCCTGTTGAAACAGATACCTACCTGCGAAATGTCTACGCCGGGAATGGCTGGACAATTCTTTTCCGCCAGAAATGCTACTTAGGTAGGTACATCTGCGGTATCGGGAAGCGCACCGTTACTTTTATTTCGCACTTGCTTCTGCGCTTGGATGATCGGTTCTTTTCGGAGGGATGCAAGTTCGATTGGTTAGGTTGGGAGGTGTGAAAGTTGCTAGAGTAAATATCAAAACCATTGCGAGCATATTATATCAGAACCAATCGGATTTGCATCCCTCACAAACGGTTGCTCTCTCGAAGAGGCCCTCTTCACAGCAAAACTACCTCCCCAATGCCCACCTTCTCTCGCACGGAATACCTCAACGCATGCTTTCATTTTGATATCGAAGCTCGAATTTATACTCGAGAGGGCCACGCGTGGACAGCGGGCCACCCCTTTTCTTCCTATGTCTCCCCACGAGGAGTATTGACGCTGGATTGTAGGAGCGTAGATATCTGGATGCCAGTTAGTAAATTCAGGAGAGGATAGAAACATTTCATTACAAAACACACATGTCTTATAACTAAAGTAAATCGTATTCCTCTCGGGCAGAAGTACCAATTATGATCGAACTTGCGCACCGCTTCGCGCGGACCGATTACGTGGACGGTAGTCGGGTCACACACTGCATAAATGATGCAGGGTGATTCTGGAGCAACGCCCGTCAAGGAGATGGGGCCCCTGGTACCCCGTGGCGGGGACAGTCCTTCGCAGGGCCTCACTCGATTTTTATGGCTTTTTCCGGAAAAATGTGCGAATCCTGGGACGAGCGTAGCGAATTAGGGTCGAACCCCGGCAGTCGAGGGTGTCACATCCATTACAGCGTATTAAGAAATTCTTTCCTTCACCGTATCGAAAGGGAAATGACGCCAATGGATTCATTATGTTTTTCTGATGAAAATCATACTAAATTTCATGCAAATCGGACTACTTTTATATAAGGAATACAAGTAGATTGTGTCAAAGTAGTCCGATTTGCATGATATTTTGCTGTGAAGAGGGCCTCTTCGAGAGAGCAACCGTTTGTGAGGGATGCAAATCCGATTGGTTCGGATATAATATGCTCGCAATGGTTTTGATATTTAGTTTAGCAACTTTCACACCTCCCAACCTAACCAATCGAACTTGCATCCCTCCGAAAAGAACCGATCATCCGAGCGCAGAAGCAAGTGCGAAATAAAAGTAACGGTGCGCTTCTCGATACCGCAGATGTACCTACCTAAGTAGCATTTCTGACGGAAAAGAATTGTCCAGCCATTCCCGGCGTAGACATTTCGCAGGTAGGTATCTGTTCCAACAGGCAGTGCCACCCGTGGCGCCAGTAAGACCATCCCCGGTCCTTGCTATTTCCGAGGGTTTTCTTCCAGTGAAAATCAGTAAATTTGCAAGCGCAATAGTTAAACCAGTGGAAATAAAGTGCGTACATTATAGCTTATTGATTTTGTCTTGGAACGCACTATCAACTCAGGTCTTCAGAAAAATAGTTCCATTTGAAAAACCGAACTTGACCATCGTATCTTTTAAAATAATAATCAAAAAAAAAAATTCGTTCGTGCTAATAAGTTGGCCCCCTCGAACCATGCATTCCCTAATTTTTTCAGATATTTAGCGACAATACTTTAGGAGATATTCAGCTGTACACTCTTCCCGCGGACACCCTGTATACCAAAAAAAAATTACATTTCCATTTCTAGAAAATGAGCAGCTTTTTATATTGGAATAGTTTTAGTTAGTCTTTTTCTTCTAATGAAAAATATAAATCCTTATATTCTATTGTCAAATTAAGATTTCTTATTACAATTTTCGTATTGTTCTAAATTAAAACAATTGTTCGTATTTGTTCATAAATTCAAGCGTACCTCTTAATTCTGGATAGACTTCAATTTCACAAAATTCAATTTTTATATCAATCCGCATCCGACCCCTTGAAAAATTGATATTTTTTTCCACCAAAGCAGGTGCAAGTCTGGAAAAATGTACTATTTTGCTTCAATTTATTATTTTCAATAATAATGGTTCAAAATGAATGTTTTTAACTTCAAAATACTATAATTGAGTAATTTTCAAATATAAGTAATATATGTTGGAAGTGAAACACACACAGGTGTGAAACGTGCAAAAGTATGAATGAAACGCTAGATAAATAAGAATGAATCATGTAATCAGAGAGTGATTGGAATCGACTTTTGGGGAAACAAATAAAAAGGAAGCAAGCAAGTTCTAATAATGACCCATGACAATCCGCTCCTGAATATATAAAGCCGAAAGTTTATATATTTGTGTGTTTGTCTATCACCTAAAAATTTTCCAGCGGTAAACTCTGGGGTCACGAAATGTACCCCAGCTCATTATGTCTGGCTGATCCAGATGAATGTGTCTACTTTCACAAAAAATAAGAAATAAATTTTTTTTTATAAAATTATTATCTAAATTCTGTAATCTAAAGCTAGTAATCACGAAATGATGAAAAATGTAAAAAATGAAGTGAATGCCTATTTAAGTGTCGATCTGTCCCACTGCGATGCCCGGCCCGCTTACCTGATTCCTACCTATTTCCCACCCCACTACTACGTTAATAGGAGCCGCACCACCCTAGGGATAGGCTTATTTTGTAAAGAAAACTTCAAGGAACATGGTAGTATTTTTTTCGGTTTTTTAAAATCGCGACCTCGAGCTCGAATTTGCAAAAAAAAATTGTTTATAATTTTCAATGTTGCAAAATTAATTTTTGGATCTGGAAAAAAATTATTCAGAAAGGCTGCTCCTTCCACATTAAAATGGCGTAAGAATCAACTAAATTCGACAAATAGTTTCCGAGATAAAAATTCATAAGTACAACTCATTTTCACGAAAATAGGCAAAAATCGCAAAATTCAAGGCCCCGTATTTTTTAAACACACTCGAAATCGACAAAATGATGACTTAAACCACCCCTAATTACAAGAGGACTACAACATATTTGTTGTATATCTCTTATAACAAATGAAACAGTGGAACACTTCCAACTCAATAACATGTAATTACCAGAGAGACGATACAGAAAAGTGTTCCCGAAAGCATACCGCGAGCCCCGTACGCCATGCCTCAGGCTCCGCCCTGTCGCGCCCCCTATACTGACTTTCATACAATACAATATTCAAGTTTATAAAAATCCGAGACATCGATGGAGAAAAGTGATCGATTTGGCGTGGAGTGACCCCGCTGTACTCTACACTTGTGCTACTTCACCTGGAGTATGCCTCAGTTATCTGATCTCCCAGAAGGCCAAGGACAAGTACAGCCTGGGGAAGGTGCAGCATAAGTTTCTGCGCTTCCTTGCTTATAAAATGAGACTACCGTTAGCTCGTTTCGACCACGACTATGCTCCGATAATTAGGCGACTGGGCCTGGCTACTCTCGAGACGCGGGTGGTCGTGGCAGACCTGTTATTCTTATTTAAGATTATTAATGGTATTGTGGAGAACCCGCCTATTACTAGTTTAATTCAATTTAACACACCGGGCTACCCTACCAGGAGTACACTTTTATTTAACCCGCATCGGTACACCTCGAGATTTTGCGCAAGCGACCCGCTCTATAGAATCTGCGTCCTAAGCAACGCATTCTTTAGAGACCTGGACTTTTTCTCAGGATCCACTTGCGCGTTTGGAGCCAATGCATACCGGGAACTCTTGCACCGTAGGTAGGTAATGCTCTCATTTGACTCATTTCTGCTGTTTTTTCTTTTTTTTGGTATTAACGTATTATCTTCATATCCTGTATCACTGCTGCCTCTACCTTACGTCATTGTGTTATACGTAATGGTTTCGACCGTTAATATTAAATAAATAAATAAATAGGTATTGAAAGTTTTTTTTACTTTTACGATGCGTATAGCCATTTTTTCACGTTTTTCGTACCTTTAGCGGACTAAGAAAGTGAGGAAAAAAACATAATTTTAAATTAATTCTGTTATCGGCTATAGCCAAGCTCGTCGTAATGAAGAATCATTTTGTTCTTTTTTATTTCAGATGAGCAAAAAAGCAGGAATCACAGACACCATGGGAAGATCTTTTGTTTCGCGAATGCGTTCAAACGCTTGCACTGCCACCATCTTTAATTATTTCTCTCGAATAAAATTTGTATACATTAGTGAAACATGGATAAATATGTAAACCAAATTGTGACAAAAATGTTGTATACCGAAGATTGAGTCAGAAAAAGCGTGTCTTACCCTACATAGTCTAAAGTGGGTGTGTACGGTCTAAAGATGAATTTTTTATTACATTTTTTATATGTTCAAGCTTTTAAGAAGAAATGTTTAAACGGGTTGTTTTAAATTCGAAAAATTCATTAAGTTATAACAGCGCTGTCCAGCGTAGGAGCTCCTCACGCGCCTGCTTCCCCTTCCAATCTTTCTCTCGCACAGCGTGCCTTCCGTTGTCAGGCTGACCGCGCGACACTCACAAGGCTGCCGTGACGGGCTAGCCGGGCTAGCGTCGCGCGGTATCCCTGACAACGGGGACGAGAGTGGGAGAATCCCAAGCTTACGCGTAAGCGACCTTGAACAGCGCTGAGTTATAACATTTGAGCAGCGACAAATGTGTGGCTAAAACTCGGTCATTCGGTGCTTACGTAAAGCTATAAACGCGGTTTTCTCGAACTAGTGTTCTTCAAATTGGTGGGACAAATATCTGGAGAAGTTATTATCCGATTTGATTAAAAGTTTTTTTTATTTGGAAGAATATACTTCTGTGTAGTGGAGAAACCTCTAACATTTTAAAAAATTGAAAATTGTATTGTTTAAAGTCGTTGAAAGGACGAAAAACATAGGGAAAAAGTAATTTCAAATTTCTAGTGTCGTTATCTTGTGAAAAATGTAATTTTTGTAATTTTGAAAGCCGTGTCGAATAGGGAACTTCGTGCCCTTCAATAATCTGGTATCGTTTTTTATTTCTGACCATTGGTGTAGGTGCTACAAGTCCTAACATTTGGGATCAATTTTTTAACGCTCCCACTTCAACGAATCCTCGGTGCCATTTGCAATGATTAGTTACAGAAAAAAAGTATATGTCTATACTTTAAGACATACTTAATACAAAAAGTATGCAAAAAGTTCCATTAAATTATCTGTGGTAGTTTTTCTTTAATTAATTCCTAAAGATCACCTATTGTTAGGGGCTGTAGACCGGAACCTCCCCTTAATAAAGAAATTGGCTTTGTTGATTGAATAATGTTTCTGATGCGTTCACTTAAAAGAAATTTTTTCGAATACTGCACCCCTCTGCAATTATTCTTTGTAGGAATAGCTTTCTAATGTATCCTTAAGGCTGCCGTCTCAAGTTTGTTATGGTCCGAATTGACCGTGGCGTCCTCAGTAAACAGACGGACGCTAATGAAACTACTGCGGTCGGTAAAAAGAAGTTGTACAGAGGTGACATCTCCAGGTACTCTATGTAGACGAATTTTTGACGCATAGTTGCCACATTTTCTGTTCTCCCTGTCTCCGCCGCGCTGTTGCCACAGCTCCTTCTACTGAGAAGTCTTGGAGGAATACGGCACGAGAGCTGCGTCTAGGCAGCGATCAGCGGGCTTCAACTACCGCTGATGGAGGGGGGAACACCTACGGGAGCGGTGGTTATGTGTACGTGACTGCGAGCGTCATGCACACATAACCACCGCTCCCGTAGGTGTTAGCCCCTGCATCAGCTGTAGATGTAGCGCGTCCGATTGCTGCGTCTAGCATCAGAGTCTCGCTGAACGTAAAGGAGGATAGCAATAATGAAAGATAGAGAGGTTGGGTAGTGAAGTTAGGAAACATGTAAATGAAACAATACTAATTTGCGTATCAATAGTTTTTATTTATACGTAGAAGGATGTAATATTTTGTATAAATAATGTGCAATTTCAAAGCATACAATTTGAATAAGGTACAACATCACCGAAGTGTAACACGCCGATCGTAATGAAATCTAAAATGCTATAATTCTTCTAAAAAAATATAACGCTTTCTTTTCTATATAACTATACATCAAATTATCTTTTTTATCAACAAGAATTGTCTATTGTTTAAATACAAATTTAATAACGTAATCATTTTTATAAAACATCAATTTGGAAAAAAGTATATTTCAATTTAATACTTTTGAACATGCTTTTCTTCGGAATTGTTCTTCCAAGATTGTAAAATTTATCAATATAAACTAGAGATCAGTACTAACAATACGTATATTTTGGAATGTCTCATTAAACTATTTTATTCAGCTACGATCCCCTGTTTGTTTGTATGTTTGATTCAAATCTGGAAACTCAATTTTAATCCACTTCCAATCATCCAATTGTCTTGAAACTTTGCAGGGGTGCGTAGTTTGGATGACAATACAAAATTCTGAAAAAAAAACCCAAGGGGGTGACAAAATTACCCAGTTACCAATAAATAATAGCCCATAACCACAAA
The DNA here is from genome assembly GCA_960531205.1 of Andrena bicolor. Classification (NCBI taxonomy): domain Eukaryota; kingdom Metazoa; phylum Arthropoda; class Insecta; order Hymenoptera; family Andrenidae; genus Andrena; species Andrena bicolor. Next base: position 456,319 of record CAUIJW010000183.1, read on the forward strand.
TTCAATCGACTTAAAATCGACCACTCGCGTTCTTTACGAACTTTCAGCACTGTATGGTTCAAGTAAACTATTAATCTGCATACATCAATAAAATTTTGAGAAATGGTCGATTTTACAGTTGTTTGAAAGTAAGTGCTAACTTTTTTTCAGTAAATGATAGCTATGAAAGTAGGAAACGGATGGAGATGAGCTTTACGGTGCTTATAGAGAAGACATTGAAGTTTTAAGAAAAAATTATTTTAGTTTAAAAAAATAAAAGTTTGAACCATTTATGTGCAACTATTTTAAACAAATGCAGTTTTTTAACATCGGGCGCGATTTTAAAAATCTAAAAAAAAGGAGAATATAGTTCTATCCTTCCCCTTGATGGAATAATTTTCAAAAGTATGGACATTTTAAAATTGGCCCTGTAAAAATTGCCGAAAGTTGACGCTGCGTCAAATCACACCGGCTCGACTGGCTGAGCCGTGGGGTACACGCAGCGGCCAAGTGCTATTCTTATACAGTTTTCTCTTTTACTTCAATGTCTTCTCTATAAGCACCGTAAAGCTCATCTCCATCCGTTTACTACTTTCATAGCTATGATTTACTGAAAAAAAGACGACGGGATGATGTTTTGTCTCGCTCCGTCTTTCAGACGCCTGACACTCCGTCCTTTGCGTTCGCGCCGGTCTCGCAGGCAAAGCGTTCAATTTCGCTCCACCCTTCGGCCAGAAAGAAGCGAGAAACGAACACTGGGAATTCGGGCTCTGTTCAGGATACGGGCTCAATGCCCGCGCCGGTCCCGACCAGCGATCCGCTAACGAGAGAATACTGTAATATTATCTTCTCTCATTCCGTGTAATTCCTCTTCTCCATTGACGATCTTCCTACAATTTTGCCAGGTCGCCCATACCGAATGATGACGTAGGCAGTGTGGATCTGTAACACATTATGAAATACATTAGGAAATAGGATTGTTTTATAAGCGTACAAAATTTTACTATAGATTTATAAGCTGTTAAACTTTACCTGAAATATGGTACTTATTAATCCATTTGTCCTGGCGTTACTGTCCCATACACCATGTTTGCAGTAATTTGGTAAAAAGTCCGCCTGTAACAAATAATCGCAGACATTTCGAGAAATTTGGTATAAAAGTAAAAGTTTGTTTCAATATTTCGTCGAACATCATGCATACCTGCGACGCCCGTATGTATCAGCCTGGCGCATTTTGACCGAACCGGATTCCGTCTGTCTGCTCCTGTAAACTTAGAAATGTGTCTGAAAAAATTAAAGGGTGAATTCAATTTATTATTTGCTCCGTCACTTTCTTGGGGAAGCGACGGCGGCGTCGATCGACTCGCGTGATCGTAGGATCCGCGAGTAAAAGTGCCATTGCTGGCACTTGTTACCGCTGACAGAGTCAGCGGTGCGACGCCTGATCGATCATATGTATTATTTGCTCCGTCACTTTCTTGGGGAAGCGACGGCGGCGTCGATCGACTCGTGTGATCGTAAGATCCGCGAGTAAAAGTGCCATTGCTGGCACTTGTTACCGCTGACAGAGTCAGCGGTGCGACGCCTGATCGATCATATTTATTATTTCTTCCGTCACTTTCTTGGGGAAGCGACGGCGGCGTCGATCGACTCGCGTGATCGTAAGATCCGCGAGTAAAAGTGCCATTGCTGGCACTTGTTACCGCTGACAGAGTCAGTGGTACCGCGCTTTACAGCGCGGTGCGACGCCGAACCGATGCAATAGTTTAACTATTTTCGGAGGGAGACCACTTTCGCTTTTTCAAGCTTTTCGTTTTTTCTTTCGCTCTCTCTGCTAGTATAAATTGTGGCTCCCGAATAGGCATGCATCTATTGTGCCGACTATCTATGAATTCGGGTAGCATGCATTCTAAATAAAATTGCACCAGTTTTGGCTCCATTTCTTTTTTCCAAAACGCATCATCTCTCTCTACTTTTATAGTTTTTAGCCCCTTCGGGGTCCAAACGCAAAATATGCAGTACTTTCTGTCAGTAATATGTAACTGACCTTGTACTTGATAATAATAGTGATGCGTTTTGCTCATTGAAATACCTGTTTTATTGCATGTGAACATGCTCTTGACAGCGCGTACTTTTTCTATAGCTTCTTCCGGCGTAAAGTTCTCCGCTGATTTGGGGCATTTAATTTCCAAAATACCATCTTGACCGATGATTCCATCCGGTGAAGCTCCTAAGAAGGGGATGCAGCTGTCGATGAAAATTCCACATTCCGCAATATCTTTGTATTGCTTCTTCAATTCTTCGCGAGCAATTTTCTCGCATTCTTTCCCGTATTCCACCGCGGGTGCACTAATTATCTTCGGATACACAAATGACTTCACTGCATTTGCGCATAGCGTGTCAGGTCGGCGACGGCACACTTTTCCAAAATTGGAAGCTGTCAACAATTTGGATCTGTAGTGCAACCATCTGCGGTTCTTCGCTTGTCCGATGGTTTCGTCTTCAATGGCATGTCTTTGCGTTTGCCAATCACTCAGCATTTGCATATGCTTTTTCCGCTCCAGTTCATACATTTCAGATGGCATGTCTGGCTTCTGGGCATTTGGTCCATAATCGGAATCTTTCTGCGAGGGCAATTGTTTGCGTACATATCGCGCAGCCTTCGTTTCCTTCCGTTTTGCAGTTCTCTTTTCCTTTTCTTTCTTCTTCTTTTCTTCCATTTGGCGCACAACCTCGGGCGTTTTCTTCTTCATTACCGCATTCAATCGCGAGTGCACTTGGTTCGTGTTGTACTCCACGACAGCAGCAGCACATCTTCCTGTATACGATCCTCTCTCGGAATAATTTAATCTTTTTCCGCCGATGTACTTGGCAATTATTCCGTTCAAACTTTCCACAGCGTTATTATTGGTGTTGTAGAGTAAGCTCTCTGCATGAGCTAACAGTGGACGAAGTATTTCTTTCACGTCCTGGTACACTCCAATTTTCATCAATTCTGGAACGATGTTTCTTCCATTCTCTTTATTCTTTCCATCGCAGAAATATTTCAGTTGTGCACACTCTTTGTGTTCACCAAACACGTGGCTCGGAACATTCTCTATGTCGCCGTGCAAATTCTTTGTTTTTTCGTCGATCGATACATTCTGATCGTATCTAAACTTTGCGGCTTTTACGATGTCCGTGCGTATCCGGCGAATGCTACTTTCCACAGCTTGCCTCAATGGTCCAGGTGTAGTCTTCTTCACAATCGCTTTCATTTTTGTGCAGAAATTTCGCAACAGATGATTCGTGCATTCAATTTTTTTTACGCGAATCTGTCTCTTATATGGGTCAGCATCAATAATTTTCTTATATACGCTGCTGTCCCCATCAGCAATCAAAGTAGAATAAACGAGCCCACGTTTTTCTACGCTAGTATTGAATCCTTCTACTATAGCATCACTTTCCATAGCAGTCGATGCTCGAGATGTGTTCCAGTTTTTGAAGCATGCGTGCTTTCGAGGTTCTTTTTTGTTTTTCGCAGCAATCCGACAAATTCTGCAAACTTTATTCCGCACGCCGTAAAATAAAACTTTCTTCGTGTGATAGCCAACTATCACGCCGACTCCAGACGCAGAATCGTAACATCCACTGCGGTAGGATCTCTTCATCCAGCTTCCGTCGGCCACAACGGGGATATGAGGGGTTCCTGATCCGGGAAGAACGTCGCCTCTTTCAATCGCCAAACGTTTTTCTTCTTCAGCCGCTGCTAGCATCTCTTCTTCTGCAGCGGTAATTGCGGACTTGACGAATTCATCGTGATTTTTCACAAAGTCTCTCTTCGACATGCAACGTATGTTCATTCCCGCCAAAGTGTGTTCCAAGTGGGCATAGCTGCCTCCACATAAAATTGTTGCATTAACAGCGCCCTGATTGCAATCCACTTGTTCGGCTTCGTCCGATTGATTGCAGATTTCATCTTTGTAATGGCATAAAGTGCACATTACGCTGAAGATGCTCTTGAAGCCACGCCGTTTCACACCAGTTATTCTTAGGTGTTCAATACCACAGTCTTCCCTATCTTTTGCATGCTTACCTATTTTTTGCAATTGAGCAAGCACATTTGGGAAATTCATTATATCGTTGCTATTTAGAAGAGGCGATGGCTCTTGCGGCTCGTTCCTCGCAACTTTTTCTATAATGAAGTTTTCTTCTTCGTTACTTTGTATATCAAAGTCTTCAAGCGCCTCATCAGTTTCTCCCGAACTGGCCGTATCGGTGTCTTCATCGGGTGGCGAGTACATTATCTCTTGGGACGTATGTTTTCGTCCATCGGATGTTGATGGTTCCTTTGAAAGGTCAAAGGTCTTCTCTTTTCGCGATTAACTTTCCGTTTCGATAATCTCCTTGCGGACGGACGTAATTTTCGCGGACGAAACGGAGAATTATTGTCCATATCTTTTTCCACATCCTGCATATTCACATTTAGAGTGTCACTCATTTTAAACTAAACCAACAAACACAACACAAACACAATACAACACAACGCAACACAACTCAAAATCCTTCTACCCGTTACAAATAAACGTAAACGCGAACCGTGAACGTAAAACGTGAATCCGAAAATTCGTCTGTGATGCGTTACGAAATAAGTAAATGACGCTCTACGAAACAGACGATGTTTTGTCTCGCTCCGTCTTTCAGACGCCGTGTCACTCCGTCCTTTGCGTGCGCGACGGGCGTGCGCGATAGTCGCCAGCGCTTACGGTGAGCACGGGAACGCGAACGCCACAGATGGGCAGAAAATTATTTGAAGACTCATGAATAAGACTAACCCGAGTTAGGTTTTAACCGAAGCGCTCATGATTGAAATGAAGGGGATTCAATCCTCGGTAGGGTTGCCACATTTTTTTACAGAAAAATAACGTACATTTGTTTTCGTGGGGTATACAAAAAAGTCCGCTCAACAAATTAAAAGTACATTTTAATCTTATTAGTTTTTATTTCTTTCAAGCATATTTTCTATTGCTTTTAGCATTATAGAGTAAATTTGTATTATTTTGAAATATCTCAATGGCATCATTGCACTCAATATTCATATTGAAATATATAAATAATTCGTTTTTTATTAGATTGAAAGAGGCCTTGCTTCTTTCATCCCGCCACTTCACATTCATGACAGAGAAAACTCTCTCAGTAAATGCTCAAGTAGCGGGAAAAGATAGAAGATAATAATATTGCGTTACGTTCCACGTAATATCATTAATTGTGAAATAAAGTATTTTCGCGTACTTTATTGTTATTCAAAAGTATAAAGTACATTTACCTATAATAACGTAAGATACTTTATTTTAAAGTACGGATGGCAACCCTATTCATCGGCCATGATTGAATACAACAGTGTTCTCGTATTCAATCGTATTTTAGTCGATTGTAGCTCGACTAACCTTGGCGAGCCTCGAGACTCGCGAGAGCCTTTGATCGTTGCCGCGCGAGCCCCGAGCCGAGCGACATTATATCATTACTTTTAACGAAACGGGACTTTCAATTCTGCAAATAAATTTTATGTGTAATATCGTTGACAATCATAGTTGAATCCCCATGATTGAAGTATTCAATAGGTAATAATGCCCATCTCTGGCGCACGCATAGCTTGACTTTTTTATCCGTTCTCGCTCGTTCTCGGATTCTCTCACTCTCGACAAAAGAATTCCAAGAAATTGTGGGGATAGTCGCGGGCTCCTAAATAACCGAGAATCGGCGGGGCTCGACCTACCGCTCATGGAGGGGGAAACACCTACAGGAGCGGTGGTTAGTGTGCATGAACTGCGCCTGCTTCAGCGCCTGCTTCACTCATGCACACATAACCACCGCTCAGTCGGTGTTTCCCCCTCCATCAGCGGTACGGGGGCCTGCCGATTCCTGCCCGTCAGTCCGTTACAGCGAAGCAAGGAATGACGGGAGCAGCGGCAAAAATGCAGAATCTTGAAAATGTAAGTATTATATTATATACTATTATACAGAGTGACTCTCTGGTTAGAATATTCAAAGGCGATGCCGTCGTTAATTCCTGGCGTTCTCCCGATTAAAATCATGTCATGTAAATCGGATTATTTTTAACGAAGTAGCGTGGTACCATTTTCATCGGCACGACATCAATTGATGCCATTTTCGTAAAAACTGACCGACGTGCGTTACGATAAGTAGCACGTTTCAATTTTCTTACGAAAACTAGCACGTTTGAACGGTTTGTCACGTCATTAAAATTTTCATATTTTCATTTTAAACTGACCACGCGCTGAATCGTGATAGTTTCTGCAGTCTGCTGTATAATCCAAAACGTGCTATTCTTCCGGGCCATTTTTCTACTTTTCGTAAGAAAATTGAAACGTGCTTCTTTTCGTAACGCACGTCGTGATGAGAAATGCAGAACGTGAAATTCGTCACTTCCACGAAACTCAGCCAGGCGCGGCTTATTCGCGGCATTGTCTTTACGACTCTAGCGAGAGAATTACGCTGTACAATCTTACTATTTGCCATCAAATAATACATTCACCATTTCATTTCCAGTTGAAAGATGCTCTCCCGACGCCGCAATCGTCGGTAGCTGGTGAGGGTGAAGAGAGAAAGAGAAAGGAGGAGGAGGAGGAGAAGGTGAAAGAGAGAGAGGAGATGTATAAGGAGGCGAAGGAGGCGAAGGCCTCCGCAGAAAAAATGCAGAAAGAGATGTCAAAAGTAAGTTATGTTGAATGTGTATATTTCTCTGAAGTTTGTTTGGTATAAACGGCGAATATTTCTTGGATCCGAATATTTTTGAAATTCACTATATGAGCAGTTGTTTTTGAAAGTGGTATAAGTCCATTTTTTGGAAAAAATACTTCACTATGCTAAGTGTAAAGGGGAAATAAGATTGAAATATTAATAAGTTTGTTATTATTAGTTATCTTAACGAGGTAATTTACTTTTCATACTAGTTTAATTATAAATTCATTCTAATATAACTGAAATTATTTTTTAATAAACTCGACTATTCGTTTACTTGTAAGTAAAAAAGACACGTATGTCTTCGCTTTAATTATTTTTTACATTAAAATGATACATTTCACACGAGCCAACTTCGATTAAAACATAAATTTCCAATTGCTACGTGATATATTTTCCATAATATGTTATTATTGAAAGTGGTAGAAGTCGATCTGTACCTAAAAAATCGTTTATTTTTTTTAACATTTCTATTGATTATTATATCATAATAAAATTTTGCAAGTTTATAGTTTTAAAAGCATTACCAGATTTGATTAACGAATGCGAATATTTTTAAGTTGATTCAAACGCAAACCCTTAAATATCTCAATGTATAAATAAATAGATTTATACCACTTTCAAAAATAACGGCTCATATGTAGGCGTAAAACTAGAAAATGTAATTTTTATGGTACTGTTTCAGATGAAAAAGGAGCTCAAACGCTTGAAGTATCGGCGTGGTGGAGGGCGTGGTGAAGGGCGTCGTGGAGGCCGCCGTGGAGGCGGCAACCCGATTATAATAAATAATTATTAATTTTTAAAAATTATAATATTTTAAATATATTATTTATAATTTCTTAATGACTGTTCATTGTGTTTGTCTAAAACTGTCACATTTTCTATAGCAGGGTTGACTAACTGGCGACTCACGAGTTGCCGGGGGCTCCTCCGCCTTGAGTCGCCAGTTAGTCAACCCTGTTCTATAGTATCGGCATGAACGTTTCAGTAATATACTGCTGAGATTTTTCAGATGAAAATGAATTTAAACACGGTATAGATCAGATTATTTTTAGCATTTTTAGATTAGAAATGTTACAATTATATTTAATTATCAAATGCAGTTCTAGAAATAATCCGATTTATACCGTGTTTGACTCATTTTAATCTGGAATATCTCAGCAGTATGTTACTGAATACTGAAAACGTCACGTTTTGCATTTTATCAACACTGTATGCCTCTCCAACAAGCGGTCGGGATTATTATATCGGTACCGGCGCACAGTGGAGCAAAATGACGAAGTTTGTGTCAAAATCAAATAACTTTTGATAGAAATGAGATAGAGCGATGATTATTTTTTTAAATTAAAGCTGAAAGATTTCAGAATAAGGGAAAATTAAAGAAATTATGGTACGAACGTTTTTTAACTTTGAAAATCTGTGATAAACTTGGAATATTACAACAAAATTGTGATTTATTCAATACCATGTACGGTTAGATTTTTTTCTTGACATGTTGTACATCATTTCCTGTAGATTTTGTCACGCTGATTTCAAATCCGTTCGGAAAATTAGGCTACTACCTCAAGATTTTGGAAAAAATCGATTTCAAGTTTAATACAGATTTTCAAAGTTAAAAAACGTTCGTACCATAATTTCTTTAATTTTCCCTTATTCTGCAATCTTTCAGCTTTAATTTAAAAAAAAAATCATCGCTCTATCTCATTTCTATCAAAAGTTCTTTGATTTTGACACAAACTTCGTCACTTTGCCCCACTGTGTGGCGTTGAGCCCGTCTAGCGACGGGCGCGAGCGCGAAGGACGGAGTGTCACGGCGTCCGAAAGACGGAGCGAGACAAAACATGAACGCGTCGTCTGTCTCGTACCGTCCTCGCTCGCTCTCGCCTTCGCCGGACAAGAGCGAGACAGAAGTGATGGGGATAGCAAAAAGTCCACATCAAGTACACAAAACCGTAATGAGACAATACTGTAATATCATTTATTTGAGTTTATCCAGATATTATCTTTGCCCATCTCTGTTCTCCAACCGCTTCGCCGCGATTCATTCAAGCCTCCCTGACGACAAAATAGTAATAGGGGAAATGCGGCAACAGCGCGATTCGACTCTCGATACGTCTCGGCAACTATGTCTTTCCTACATTTATCGGCTAGATTGGACTTCCACCGGTTTTGATGGTACAATGCACGAATATACCATCAGCGCTGGTACGGAGAATCCTTGAAGCTTCATTCTGTCATTTCTCGAGTCTGTCTCAGTACACGAGTCAGAAATTCATTATTATCTCAACGTGCGGTGGTTATTAGCGTTCAAACGCACCAGACCACCCTGCACAGATGTCTATTGAAGGCAACTGTACCCGCAAAAACTTTCTTCATGCCGATTCCAGGGCGTAAGTTGTAATTTACGGTTTGTTTACTACATCGCGCATACACAGGGTCGGCGGAACCATTATGCAAGTTACGCGCCGCATAAGGGCGCCAGCCGAATGGGACGCTAAAAAACTATATCGCACGCTTAATAATAACGGAATCCAACCCCCACATAAACAAAATGTTCACCCCGTAAAGATAAAACATATTAAATAGAAAACAAGTGCAAAAATTTGGGGCACCAAAAATTTTCTTGCATAAGGGCGCCAACTAACCTCGCGTCGGCCCTGCGTATACGTCACGCTGGTGCTACGTGGCTGCAGTACACCATTAGCGCCACCAACGGACAAGCCTTGAAGTTTCATTCTGTGCGTTTTCGATTCATAAATTCATTATTATTTCGACGTACGGTGCTTATTAGCGCTCATACGCACCAGACCACCCTGCACGGATGTCTGCTGAACGCAACTGTACCCGCAAAAACTTTCTTCTTGCCGATTCCAGGGCGTAAGTTGTAATTTACGGTTTGTTGACTATACGCGTATATGTACACGCTCAACCTAGCTTGTGTGAGCGTACGCACACATTCAACGCCGGCTGAGACGGCAGCCTTAAACATTGGAGATGATTACTGTGCCTCTTACTTGCGTAATTCCAACTTACCTCTTTAGTGGAAAATATTTCTTGAAACTTCATAAAACTTATAGGATTATCGCCGCATGTTTTGTATGCAACAATCTCAATTTGACCAACAAAATTGCTCTGCTTTTCGTTTCTGTGGAATGAATAGACAGAGTTGAAAGAGCTTCGTATGATTCTAAACGTACTAGTGATATTCAACAGCGCTTCACGAAAGGTTATAGGATAATTCTTACGTCAGTCTCCCTTTTAAAAACTCAATCCATTCATTTTGTTTCAATAGCTTGTCCTCGTCTTGGTCGAATAGTGAAAATAATTTCTGCAAAAGCACCTGAAATTTTTTATATACATGTATTTGTAGTAGGTACGATATTATATAGGGTAAATCATATAGCTTGTCCACCCCAAATAACTTCCAAAGTACATGTTCTACAGAGAAGTGTTTTTATATATAAATTGCACGGTATGGTAGGGAACATATGATGCTGAAAGGGATATTTTAAATAACCTATTTTTTGCGTCATATCAAGCTAACCTTGATTTTTTTAAATGAAATGCGTATCTTTTTGTATCAAAATTTAAAAGAGCACTGAATATTTTATAGTGAAGTATCGTAAACATTCACAAAAAGGGAGCCATCTCCCAATTTCGATAATTCTTCAATGTGTTGTCAAGTTGAGATGTTCTTGACAATATATTAAAAAAATTCTCGAAATCGAAAGTGGCTTCATTTGTGTAAATATTTACCGAAAGTATTCAGTTTTATTTGTCCTAAACCTAATAATTAGCGAGATATTTGTATGAATGTTGTTCATGGTCACTACTTGTCTTACAATTCATTATAGTAAGGCCGCATCCAGTGTTCCACAGACATTCCCAAGCGTAGCTACTGTTCGAAATGTCTGTGGGACTCACAGAATAGTTTCACCGTTTGCACGAGCACCATGTTCGTTGATCAAGCAGCCGCTGCATATTTGCATGTACAGGGTCATCATTTAATCTTGAAACACGCGCTGGCGCGAACAGGTAAAACGGCAACAGCGCCACGCGAACGCATTCCACTACAACCATGCACCGGCTCAGTGTTCGCAGAGCTGCTAGTGATCGCTGAACAGTAGTATTGTCCGAGCTCCGAGAATTTTAGGATGATCTCTTTCAAATTAACGTCGCAAAGAGCCATTCGGAATTTCCCGGCCCAAGTAAGCGAGCCGCGCGCTCCGCTTTTATTATCGGTTTACCACTCGCACCCCGAATTATTGTAATGAGGTTTCAAAACAATATTGACTGGTCTCGTAACCGTCTGAATTTCAAAAATTTTAGCTAGGGTTGACTGCGGCGCTATACCCCTATATACGGAGAGATTTTTCGCAACCTGCGTGTAAAAGCCATAATAATGACGCAAGTAGTATAGCTAGGCGGGTTCTAACCCAAATTTGAGTTTCAAGGTCAGACGAAATCCAAATTTGAGTTTGAAAATTTTCGAAATTTGTTCCGTACGGGCAGACAACGGCGGCAGATGACATCATAGAGATGGGGAACTTGACGGAGTTGCAGGAGCTATAGCGCTAGAACTGATATCGAATCAATCGGATGATGTCTGGAAAGATCGATGTTTTACAAACTATGTATTCGGGGGACGGGAAAGGGAGGAACATTACGTAATGGTACAATCACAGTTATTTTGAACCTGTATTCGGGTGACGGTGTACGACGAAAGACACAGCTTTACGTAGTGGTACAATGATAAAAATTTTCAAAATGTTTTTGATCTTAGCGTCCCAGCATGTTGCGCGATTACGTCTAATTTGAACCCACCCTCAAGGATAAAGCGGCTGTGCCAGATGACGTCATTTTTTTGCGATGCAAATGTAATATAATACTTTTGGCAACGTCGTACGCGAGAAATATGGTAAGAATTATGCGGTGTCAGCAGAAACTGTGTTGGATGATTTTGCGCACTAATTCGTTATACGTGTGAATTATAGAAATTATGCTGTGTCGGCCTCGAATGATATCGGGAAGAATCGACGATTTACATGCAATCTATTGGGGGATGGAGACACGCAGAAAGAGATAGGCAGAGATAGCAAATCGCGGTGTGCGTATAAATATGGGCTCTAAACTGCACAAAGTCTCAAATCGTTAAGACGCGTTAATTGAAAAAAGGCATTACGATCATGGAAGAATTCGCGCAAGTAGAATGTTAACTGCAGGATCAATCTGCATGATTGATTTGGCGAGAAGAATACCTCGCATGGGAAGAACGATGCAACGAGTGTCTCGAATCGTTGGAAGAATACAGTCGAGTGAAACGTCCTCGATTACACTAGTTTACAAAATCCAAAGAAATATTTTTGATTCAGACTCCACTATGAAATTCTTATGTAAGGTGGTCTCCTAAACTCAAAAATCGATATGAAAGAAAATCCTATTGATACGTTTTTGAGATATCGCCCGATGAATATTTTGGTAATTTTTTAAGCAGACGACCCGACGTTTCTGCCCATATCTCGCGTTAGAGTTGACCGATTTGATCGCGAAAACTCTCAAATTAAACGCAATTAATTTGCATACAATTCGTTCTTATAGTGTTTTCCAATCCGACCAATAGTTTAGGCGGAATCGAGCGAAACATAAGAAAAATGTAATGTTTTGGTGCCGAAATTGAAATCGAAAATTCACTACATAGCCAGTAGGACATAGAAATTATCCTGTGACGTCCGGTTTCTTATTTTTTACGCAGAGTGTGGAAATTTACGAAGAAAACAAGCTCAACCTGAGCAAAATATATGTACAAATAAGGAAGTTATGGGCGATAGAGTGGGAGTGCCTATTTTCAACTTTTCCCCTATTTTTGCATTTCTTCCCGTTTCTTGGCAAATTACGTATTTGTCTTCAATGAAAACAAATTTAAATATATTTTATTTTATTTTACATTATTCTTGAAAAACAATTCTGGCTCTTTCTGTTTCTTTTGCCCGCATTGGGATCAGTTTCTCTTACAAGGAACCAGTTGTAGTCTCCCATCATTGACTCATCCCAGAATCCTTGGTAGCGTTTCTCAATAGTTTTCATCTGCTGATGAAATCTCTCGCCATGTTCGTCGCTTACAACGCCAAGATTTGGTGGGCAGAAATCCAAATGTGTGTGGAGGAAATGAATCTTCAAGGACATGTTAACGTCTATGTTGAGAGAGTAAAGAAGTTAAAAGCATCTTACAGGAGAAGATCGATACAAATGAAATTATTACAAACAGCACTACATACCGATTTTCTTATAGTGCTTGAACAAATCATTGATAATTTTCACAGAGTCTGGAATTTAATTGTAACCTAGAAAGCCAGGGACGACCAATCGAAACGAATTGAATGCGACAGCTTCGTTTCGCGATAAATGCAATTCAAATTGCTCAATTTCCAGCAACTTTTAGATCTACGGCCCATCGAAAACGTCTTCCATAATCTTGGCGTCGGAAAGCTTCGGGAAATTGGTCTTCAAGTATATGAATGCATCACCTGTTTGTAATAATATCATTTGTATCGATTTTCTGCTGTAACATGCTTTTTACTTCTTTATTCTCTCAATATAGGCGTTAACACATCTTTGATAACAACTATTGAGAAACGCTACCAAGGATTCTGAGATGAGTCAATGATGGGAGACTACAACTGGTTCCTTGTAAGAGAAACTGATCTCAATGCAGGCAAAAGAAACAGAAAGAGCCAGAATTGATTTTCAAAAATAATGTAAAATAAAATAAAATATATTTAAATTTGTTTTCATTGAAGACAAATACGTAATTCGCCAAGAAACGGGAAGAATTAACCTGAACAAGTATAATCCACTGCGTGCGGGGTGCCACTTCAAGTTGACGCGGAAAATATTGCTGAAGACAGCAAGGATTCAGCGTGCAATGCGAGGGCAATGCGTGTTTCGCGTGGGCAGTGGTTGTCGCTATACATCCAGTCGAAAGACATGCCGATCGTCCAAGTTCATATCCACGTGATAAATTAATGCTAAATCTTCGGGACATTGAGTTTCCAATGTCCATGAAGCAAATTGGGAAGTTTGAACAGCAGAATAACATCTCGATGAATGTGTTCAGTTTCAAGGAGGAGGAGAAGAAGACGAAGAAAGGGCCAACAGTGTTTCCGCTACATCTCAACAGCCAAAGGAGGAGTCGGCATGTCAACTTGCTGAACACCCCCGAACAGGAGGATAGTGATGTAGGACACTTTGTATTGATCAAGAACTTGTCCCGGATCGTGGGTGCACAATTGAGCACCAACAAACCCAAAAAATTTATCTGTGATCGGTATGTAAGGGAGAGTGGAGTAAATACGAACGCGGGGTAATCGCGAATGCGATGTTACGGCGTTTTATAAATAAAAACGAGGTTCCCTCTCCACTAGTTAATAGTTTAGGTCGTATCCAACGCCGGGCAGAAAGTAATAAATGCAGAACGCTCATGCTATTCAAGATAAACACTTATTATAATTTTCATCATGTTTCAAGTTATATTTTGTCCATTTTCAATTGCATGTAATTACTGTTGAATTAATGATACAATTGGTTTTCATGTTAAGTTGAAATAAAACACTTTTTTACCAACATTTTGTGACCAAGGCGATGCTTGAATCATGATTCTAAACTCTGAAATAAATTCTTTTTTATTTTTTTATGTCGTGGAGTATTGCCGAACAACTCGGATGGGGTAATCTCGAACCTTTGAGATTAGCAACGTTAACCGATTTCGATAAAATTTTCAGCATGAACAAAACTTACTTAAATCTACAAAAGGGATTTTTGAATTTTCATTATAAGCTCAGAAAAAAGTTTAAAAAACGAACTTTACTTTTTTTTTCGATATTTCGACCAATTGCAATTTTTTATCATGCAAAAGAAGAGGAAGTTGAAAAATACATTACGTATAAGTTGCAGCAATATTTTTTATGGGTTGACCATTGAAGTCGCACTTTCTGTGTGACTTCTGCGATATTTAGCACTCTGGTCGTGATTATCCCACGGCAGTCGAGTAATCACGAAAACAGGGTTCTGCTTTTTCACTATAAATTTTTTATAGTAAGGTAAAGGGCCAGTAGTTGACCATCAATCAGTAGTTGACCTTTGTTCAGAAAAACATGAAAAATAAGGTTTTTAGAAGTGACGAACTTTTGAACAAAGTGCAGTTAGAGAGTGCAGTTCTTAATTTTTCAAAAAAAAATCGTCACAGTACTTTATAGACCAATAGTTGAAGTATGTTTATAAATAATAAACAAATTCATTTCTCATATAGTTTTCGTTTAGTTTGCTTTTTTGCTTAGGTGTTCGCAATTACCCCATCCTCCATTATATAAACTTATGAAATGTTGAAATGTCTCGCGAAAAAAAGATTAGTAGATAGGCTATGCCGGTTCTGGGACCGGATGGTGAGGGGGTGAGGCGGGGCGGGGGGTACCGAGTTAGTGGGTGAGGGGGATAACGTCACGGGGGAGGGTGATTCCAAAGTGGCGTAGACCGCGTTCGTGGGTGAGGGGGGTGACGTCATAGGGGAGGGGGATTCCAGGATGGCGTTGATCGAGTTCGTTGGTGAGGGGGATGACGTCACAGGGGAGGGGAATTTTCAAAATTGCGTCGCGCGCGGAGGTCGATGTCGTGGGCGAGGGAGCTGACGTCACAGGGGAGGGGATGGATTTTCAAAATTTCAAAATGGCGTCGCGCACATTTCGTATTGGCGCCACTTATTGGATGTTTAAGGTACTTTGGGTCCGCGTCAGTATTTGGGCCCGCCTTGGTAAATTTTCTAGGGTTTTCATACATTTCGTGTTGGCATCACCTGTTGCATGTTTAAGGTACTTTGGGTCCGCGTCGGTATTTGGGCCCGCCTTGGTAAATTTTCCAGGGTTTTCATACATTTCGTGTTGGCGTTACCTGTTGGATGTTTAAGGTATATTTGGGCACGCATCGTGGCCGCGCAATCTCCACAATTCACAAAGGAGAAAAGATTTTTTCTGAGAAAAGATAAGGAAATATTTGAATCGTGGGACCGGTACAGCGCACGTACAATGATGTAAACATAGAGCGATAATTATTATAAATGAATCGTCGCGATAGCCCATGGAATAAAAATGACATTGCACCGCGCCACACAGTGGGGCAAACGCGGACAAAAATCCAAAATTTAAAGTTCGTATCTGGAAAAAATTATTATTGTATTTTATCCGTAAATAGTCAAAGAATAAAAACCTCATCCCTTTTTCCAAAAGCAAAATGTTATAAAGCTAAAATTATCAAAATTTTCCTTTGTAGCTATAATTTATTTTGTCCTTAATTATTATTTAAAGCTTGTTACAGCCTATCTAGTTGGTCAATGTTTTACAACCCGCACTTTTATACTATAAAAGTATCGTTTTGTAATAGTAGCCGCCGCATAAAGGTCATTAAATGACCAAAACCGTAAAAAAACTGAATAACTAACGCGTTATCTCGCTTTAAGTTACCGTTAATGGATTTAATACCGGGAAGTATCAGAGAATATATACCTAAAAATTTATTTGCGTTTTCTTGCGCATTCGGTAGTTATTGGAATTTATATGGGATGCCGATGAGCGCTGGTCAAGGTGTAGCGCGTGACGCGTCAGGAAACAGCCAAAAATCGCGCCGACATTGTCGCGTGGCAATATCTTCAGGATCAGTCATAGCTCTAATTTGTTGTGGTTTACACGTTCTAAAATTTTAGTTTGCTTCTGTCCGTTTATTCATCGTGGAGAACTGTGTAACATTGACTTATAGTGACTTGTGTGATTACTTGTTTAATATCGGCCCGAGCAACTACAATTCATTCCATCAGTTCATCACTGAGAAATTCACTGATCTTTCCGAGGATAAAGTGTGTCGATTTTCCGCAGAAATACATAAAAGATTTTTGCCTAATTTCATGAAAAAATGGAAGTCAGTCAGCCGAAAGAAGTTGAGTTTTAAAAAGAAAAACGACGAGTGGATGAAAAATGATTTTATATTCATGTTTGACGATGTGGAACATGACACTACTTCGTGCTCGCGTCGAGGAAGACCAAGCATGGACTTCGATGATTGTGGGGAAAGGAGCAAAAGGAGGAAAATCCACGAACTGCAAGGATCGTATTCTCAAAATGTGATCAACGCTTCAGCTACCTCATCACATGCAGATAAGCAGTTTTCTCCTTTCAGTGATGATTTTGCTTTGTCCCTTTTCATCCAAGCAAAACTGAGCAAATACTAATACGAGATAATTCGAAATGCGTTAAAAAACGCAGGGTGCAACTTACTACCCAGCTATAAAAGAATTACTGCTGCGAAGAAAGGTTGTTATCCCGAAAACATCAAAATAAGCGACACTTCTGCGGAGGTTCCACTTCAAAATTTACTTGACCACACTGCGAAAAGGATCCTCAAAACTAAAAATGATGATGAGCTGTATAAACTGAATGGTCAAGAACTTATACTGACATCGAAATGGGGATTTGACGGAGCTTCTGGTCAAAGTCAATACTGCCAGCGCTATTCGACAGAAGACGAAGACGCAACTGACTCCAACTTGTTTATGACCTCTATCGTACCCATGTGTCTAACCACTAATGATGATCAAAATAACTTAATTTGGAAAAATCCTCGGCCCTCATCTACTCGTTACTGTAGAGCGTTACGTTTTCGGTTCGAAAAAGAAACTCTTGCCTTGGATCGATCCGAGAAGGAAACTGTTGAATGTGAATATAAAAACTTACAAAAAACAAACTTACTCTTTGGTGATAGAACAATATCTGTTAAACATGTTCTGATCTTCACCATGTTGGACGGGAAGGTAGCACAAGCTGTGACAGGAACTGCATCATCAAGTAACTGCTTCATTTGTAATGCTCGCCCTTTCGAAATGAACAATTTATCTAAAATTAAGAGCTAGCCATCAAATGAAGAAGCTTTGCAACTAGGTTTATCGCCTCTTCATTGCAGAATAAAATGTATGGAGTACATCCTTCATCTCGCTTACAATTTGAGTTTTAAAAAATGGAGAACCTCAAAAGCTACTCTTCCAATTAAAGAAGTCGAAAAAAAAACGAATTCAAGGAGAATTCGTTAATAAACTGGGGATCCGTGTTGATTTTGTACGACAGGGATACGGTTCATCAAATACAGGAAATACATCGAGGAGATTTTTTGCTGACCCATCTTTGACATCGAAGATAACAAAAATCAATGAGGATTTGATTCGCAAATTGTCAGTCATCCTTGAAGTTATCAACTGTCATCATGCAATTGATCCAAATAAATTTGGATCGTATGCGCAAGAGACTGCGGAATTAGCTATCCAGCTGTACCCATGGTACTATATGCCCTCTACTGTGCACAAAGTGTTACTCCATGGTGCCGAAGTTATAAGAACAGCAGCTCTTCCGATCGGACAGCTTTCTGAAGAAGCGCAGGAGAGCAGGAATAAAGATTGCAAGATCTTTAGATTGAACCACGCTAGAAAAAATTCTCGCTCGACAACGAATGAAGATGTATTTCACAGGATCTTAGAATCATCTGACCCATATATTTCTAGTTTGCGACCCGAACTAAAAAAAAATACTTACCAGTAAGTGCGGAAGCTCTGGAATTATTAATTTAATTAGTTAAGGTATTGTTGTAGAGGATTATTAATATTTGAAGATAATTATTTTTTGTATAAATAAAGTAAAAAAAAAGGTTTACTTATTTTTAACTTTTGTTGTCCCAAAGTCCTATAGACGACCAAATGGTAAAAAGTAAATATTGGTAAAAAAAAGTAAAAGAAAAGTGAAAGAAAAGTAAAAAAAAAAGAAAATGTGTGCTGCACGGGAAATTAATACTATTTTGATTTAAATTTTATGTATTAATTTACATATATCAGTTGTAAATAATATATATATTTATTAATTTTACTTATTTTATTTTAATTATTTCAGTTAAATTTTGTTCCTAATAAATAAATTGGTTTCAGGCAAGTTTCAATTTTTTTTTTAAATTACAAATCACAGGCTCCGAAAAAATATAATAAAGTTACTCAAATCTTGTTTTCAGAGTGATTTCCCAATGTATTTTTCATTCTGAATCGAAAGAAACCAATTGCATGTCGATAGGATCATTAGTTTAAAAAATATTGAATTTTGTCCGCTTTTTGGCCATTTGGCCCCACTGTGCGACGTCTCAAGCACCCTTCTCGAGAGTCTGCAAGTCAAGCGTTGTGGGAGCGTGTAAGGGCGAAAAGAATTCGTACATAGATTTTCATAATTTTAGTAAGTTATTTAACTTAGTTATCCCACTCGCCAACATCATCATTCAACATCAGCGCAGCGAATCCAAATCATGAACCTTTGCTGATGACTCATCATCCTGAATTTTTTCGTCCTCTTCATCGTCGACATCATCGTCAACATCATTGTTGTTGTTGTCGGTGTTGTTGTCGTTGCCATTGTTGTTGTCGGCGTCGTCCTCGTTATCGTCATAGTCGCTAGAATCTGGAAGATCATTCGGATGTTCCTTGGTTATCGACGGAGTAATGGGTCGAAGTTTCTTCGATGGTTGTTGTTGATCGTATTCGTGTTTCTTCTTCACTGGTCGCGATTGAGGCGTTGAGCGCGGTTTCAACGCGGACGGGTTCTCGATCAATCGTTTCAGCCGCGGCGGCGCCAACGACGAGTGCGGTCAAAGAAAAAAAACGCCGATCGCGTAGGCGCGTGGCGACAGTGGCGGCGATAACGCAACAACCTATGGCGAACCTGCAATTAGAACGCGTATGCACCAGCATCCCGTCCTTTTGAGGGGTGTTTATGCGCGACACGCTTCCCACGCGCGTACGAAGCAACGAATGTGGTATCGCAAATCTGGACGAGAATCGAGGCGGCGGTACGCACTGGGTCGCGTACGCCAAAAGCGGACCACGAGTAAAGTACTTGGATAGTTTTGGGAATCTACGACCTCCCGCTGAATTGATCTACTATTTCGGACGCGGTACAACGATCACGTGTAATCATAATCGTTTTAAACGTTTCGACGAGATGAATTGCGGTTGCTTGTGCATGCAATTTTTACAGCAGAAACCTATGGAATTATGATCTATATATTAATGTTAATACCGGTGTGTACGAACATTTCATTAAAATATATCCATGCGTAATGACGATCCACATCTTCTATAATAAAGACTTATAATATCAATAAATTGCCGAGTATTCGTACGCGCGCGTCACTTCCCCTCTCTTCGCCTCGCGAGTGTAATCTATGATATGTCGTTCACGCTAACGTTAACGGGTCGCAGCAGCGTCCTCACGGTAAACTATTTTCCACCGATAGATTTGAGTGGTAGTCAATACGAATTAAGACTCGCAGACTTGGAGACGTTTCACACGATACCGAATATCGACTCGAGCAACGATAAATTCTATTTCGTCGTGAACTATGACACCGAAAACAACTTCATCGTCGACGGCATTACGATCCCCCACAGCTCCTACGAATTGGACGCTATCGCCGAGTGCCCGAAGCAACGAATACTCGATCGATATCTTCGAAGATGCGGTAACAACGAGAACGACGATGACGACAAGTACCCTCTAATGCTATTAGCTAACAATAACACCATGAAAAGCGAGCTGTACTGTTTGTTCTTTGTAGACTTTACGAAACCGAACAATGTGGGTTCGTTGCTAGGATTTTCCCCGAATCGCGTCTTATTACCGAGAATCTGGCACGAGTCCGAGAGACTCGCAAAGATTACAAACGTTAACGTGATCAGAGTAACGTGCAACGTCACTAGTGGCGCGTACAGCAACGATAAACAAGTACACACGATCCATGAATTTTCGCCTCGCGTGCCGGCAGGATATAAGATATCGGAAACTCCGCGACACGTCATTTACCTGCCGATTGTCGCACGAGCAATACACGATCTAACGTTGTGCATTGTCGATCAACACGATTGTCCTATAGATCTTCGTGGAGAAGAAATAACGATTCGTTTACACGTTCAACGACGTCCGCGCGATAGGTAGCGTGCCCGTACGTGTATGTGTGCGTGTTTAGTATGTTAGTGTTAGATCACACGTCCGAATCATCAATCGCCGCTGATACTCCTGCCGTCTCTGCCTCGCGTTATCTGCGCAACCCTTTATCTACAGACGAAAGTGGAAGAAGAATAAAGACGGGAGGAGCGATAAAAAGAGGGCCGGTAAGAAGCATAACAAAGCCGTCGACTCGTCGAAACGTACGTTACCTATGATCGTTAGGCTTCATCGTCGCATATTAGACGCGTAACCACGATGTCGATTATTTTGGACGTGGCGAATACGCCAACTTTCGACAATCGTATCACGAAGATCGATTTACACACATATAATCCGTACGCCAACACAACGTTCGACAATAGCGACGAGATAAGAATCCCCATACAGTAGCAAGATCTGTACACGCTTCCGTGCGAAAGTTTTCTCTACATCGGAGGTCGTGGCACGTTGACAGCGCAAGACGCGAAAGGCCCGGCAACGTCCGCGACCGCTGTTCTCGACAATAATTGCGTCGCGTACATGTGCCATGAGATTCCATACGAATTGAACGGTGTCGAGATCGATCGTTGTCGAAATCCAAGAATTTGAAAAATTCCAAAACTTTAAAAAATTTCGTTTCGTTGTCAGCAGAGAGTAGCAAAGCGCTTGCGCATGCCGGTTGGAATTATGACATCGATTACGATAAGGACACTTTTCATTCGGGCGCTTTCAATTTCTGCGTACCCCTGAACGTGTTATTAGGATTCTGCGAGGATTACAAGCGCATCGTGATGAACGCGCGGCACGAGCTAATTCTTATACGAGCGCGAGACGATTTGAACTCGATGCACTGCACCTCCGCCACTGCGATCCAGAAACTGGAGATACGCAAGGTGCAGTGGCGTATGCCCCACGACGTTTTGGAGGAAGTCAATAAACTATCGATGCTGCGTATCCTGGAAAGCGGATGACCGATCGCGATGAGTTTCCGATCTTGGAGCGTGCACGAGTATCCGTTACTGCAAGCGAGAACGAAACATACGTGGACCGTGAAAACTACGTCGCAAATCGAGAAACCCCGATACGTGTTATTCGGCATGCAAACCGATCGAAAGAATCGTCCAAACAAATCCGCGTGGATATTCGACCCGAATAATCTCACAAACTTTCGACTCTACCTGAATTCCAAGATGTATCCGTACGACGACATGCAAATAGATTTTCCTGAGGTTGGTATCAGATATATTGGCCGGTGAGTTTCGTTTCGCGAGCAGCGATCGAGGAGAAATCAGCCACCACCATCTGACGATCGTGGATTTGTCAGTTGAAGTTGCGAGGCCCTCGTAGGGTATGGTGGGGTCACGGGAACGCTGCTCGGCTCCGCCTGAACCTAACCATTTGGCTGTTATTTATTCTTAGCGTAATAGTTGTGTGCGTTACGAAGCTATGCGTAGACCAATACGAGATGAAGCTATCGGGAAAGTATCAATGTTCTGACCAATAAAGCTCCTGAATTTTTTCGTAGTTAACGCACACCTATTTTGATGTGTGTATTTCTACGTTGACAGCTCGGTTTGGCCTACACCCCAGAAGCTTGGCACTATCCCCACCACTTCTGGCTCTCTCTTGTTCTGCGAAGGCGAAAGCGAGATGAAACGAGAGCGAGTCAGAAAACATTGAGAAAAGGAGCACCGAGGCAGTTAAACTGTGTGGTGGGAGAAGAACCCTTACGAAACTCACCGGCCAATATATATGATACCGACCTTAAATATAAATTTGCGATCGTGTAAAATATGTATGCGAACTGCATCCGATCGCACTACGGTCAAGGAGAACCGTTGCTGAGCGCGAACGAATTCCTTAAATACGCGTCTATCGTGGTCATAGATTGTTCTAGGCAAAACGAATCGTTAAAGAGCGGCGGACGTGTGCATAGATTTCGAATGCAAAGAAAATGACCCCGGTAATACTTCCGCTGGCTGTTTGTTCATACACGATCGTATAGTCGAATACTGCTCTTTAACCAACATGGTACGCAAACTAATATAGCGTGCGTATGAGATCGATTACTACTACTACTACTACTACTACTAATACTACTACTACTGCAGATACTGCTACTGTTTCAAAACGTCGATGTCGAAGACCTCAGTTGCTGTTCTGACACCGTCGCCGACGCTGCTACCTATACGAATAATAATGTTCGCCATTGTCGATCTGCATGGTTTCAATATCGAACGCAAGTTCGTCGCCAAAGAGATCGCCATTCACGCAAACATCAACAACGATAATACACCGACGATCAGCCATTGAATCTACGAACCGCTATACTTCTGGGAACATCTGAATTCGCGAGAGCACCATCAAGCATCCTGGCTCGCGAAGCATCATCACGGGCTTCGCTCGTCTGACGGATACGTTCCATACTCCAAACTTCCGGGGCTCCTCGCCAGCGTACTCGCGAACATTGACTTCGTCATCGTAACAGGTGCGGAAAAGAAAACGTGGATGCTGCAACTACTACCTGACATAATCGTTGAGGATGTATGGAATTTGTACGAACTGAAGGGGCGAAAGATCATGAACAACAACATCAACAACAACGCTCGAACTGGCGAAGACGATGGCGGCTACGATGTTGACGATGATTATTGCGGGATCATGCCGGACATCGTGGACCCTGACGTTCCTAACCTGAGGTCTATGTCTTCAACGAATGCACTTCGATGTGCATTTCACAACAATTGCGGTGTTTGCGCTGGAGAATGTCGGGAAAATATGGAATTATATACGTAGCGTCACCTAATGTAAGTCCTACACACGTATTGCATCTACTTTACGCGTCATATGCAGAGAAAGGAATATGTAAGAATTATTTTTATGTTTTCTAAAGCGATGAACACAACGGTGGCGGTGATGAGAGCAATGACAGCGGCGACTGCTTCCTTTACCCGCGAGCAAGAATATCCCTCCCATACGAACGTTGTTTCACGCAAATACTGATTTTATAATTTTAAGTACGCATGGATGGATGTACATGAATAAACACACACTGTTTTGAATAAAAAAATTATATTTATTTTAAAAAATTTAAATTTATAAAATCATTTAAAAAACTTTCGGCAAGATGTTACGTCCTGCAACACACGGAGAAAACACAAAATTATTATACAAAACGTTGGTAATAGCACGTAAAACACCAAACAATTAAAATTCACGTATTCTCACCCCGTAAATAGTCGCGCAAAACTTTTAGACGTCGAAAGCTCCACTGCTACGGTGTCTTCGCGCCACTTACACCGGGCGGATTGAATTTTCCGACGTAATTCGCGGGAGATCCGTCCGTCACGTCTCGTGGGGTATTGTCGACGCTGAAACAAACACATGACTCGATTCAAAACATCGTCGAATGGCGTACGCGCATCAATATAATTTTTACGAAACGTCACTTACGAGGCTCCCGACCGTCCCTAAGTATTCATAACTCCATTCCGCCAATTCATTTGCACGTTCATGCTGTAACAAACACACGATTCAATTAAAACACTGTTGAATGGTGTACGCACACCAATATATATTGTTTTTACAAAACAACATTTACGAGATATCGAACAGCCTTCCGCCGCTCCACGCGCCACGCCCTCGCGAGATTATCGAACAAATACTGAAATAAACGTACAACTTTGTTAGAAGATTGCCCAATTGAATGAACCCATCAATTCAATTTACACAAAAACTATACTTACGATTTTTCGTGTCAATGCACAGTGGGGAAATTTCGCGATTTTATGGCCAAAACCCCAAAAATGAAATTTTTGAATTCGACAAAATAAATGCAAATGTCAATTGAAGAACTCTATCCATTTTCGTGGTCAAAACCTCGAAACTCATTTTTAATATATAAAATTTGGCACTTTGACATTCTGATTATGAGAAACTAAATTATCCGAATAACAACACTTACAAACATTACGAACGATAAAGATTTTTTATTTATTTACATTTATACACTTAAACCTATGTACATCAGGGCATCGAAGCAGGGTTATCGCTTCTGACGACAAACCTTTTAATTTTTTATTGAGCAATTTTCTTAAATTACTAATTACTGGATCTGGCGATAATAAAAGCCAATTGAAAACATCCTCCATAGTTTTTTCTCTTGGGCATTTTCGAGAAAAATTTTCTCGGTACTTTTTAATGTCTTTATTTCGTGCTTCTTGAGCTTCCTCCGAAAGCTATTCAATTGGAAGCACAGCATTTTCGATTATGTGAGGACCATGAATTAAAATTTTGTGTAGAGTAGTAGGCATCATGTACCAAGGACATAATGCTACAAATAACTTTGCCGTTTCTACAGCATACATTTGAAATTTTTTTACATCTACTGCGTAACCACATCATATTATTTGTAAAATAACATGAAATCTATTAATAATACTTACATCTAAGCCGGTTATTTCTGCAGATACAACTGAATTTTGAAAAAAGCGACGAGCTGTATTCCCGTCATTTGTATTTCCGTATCCGGGTTTCAGGGAATCAACAATTAGACCTAACTTAAGCTTGAACCCTTCTTGAATTTTGATTTTACGCTCTTTAACAGCTTTTTTATCTTCTTCAGGGCATTTTTGCCATTTTTGTATATGAAGCTTATATGACATGTTTCGTCCTAAAGAACAAAAGCGGGCTCAGGGCGAGGCGAAAATCCAACGTCTTTCACGGTAGGCAATTACTTGTTCTCGAAGCATTCATTGGGAACCATTTGCCTGCCAGATGACCAAGAGGCAATTGACATCTTGCCCTTTTTTTCTGATATTCTCTATTACTCTCGTCCTGAGATAATCCGTTAAATTACTCTGTCAATACGGTCATAAACCGCGACCCTGGCTAAACGCTCCGGCCGAACACCCTAGCTAGGTTTGTTAGCCAGATGTCTGGTTTTTCCACTGCTACATCACCAAGAAGGAGAAGTCTTCCTCCTCCACCACCGAAATCGCGGAAGGAAGGTTCCTCCTCTTGGAAGAAAATCAGCCAATCAGCAATTTGGCACCTCCCGAAAGTCTGATGTCTCGTTTACCTTCTACGTCGAAGGGCGAGACGCGTTAGAATTCAATCATCTCTAGAGCGAATACATTCATCCGTCTTAAAAACACTTATAATCCAACAGTCGATTTTTAGTGATTTAGTCAAACATTCGTGACGAAGACTTACAATCTAACTATACGTCTATTCTAGTCGTCATACGGACTAGTTCGATTGGCCCAATCAAGCATTCGTGATTGAGATCATCGATAAACATTCGTAAGCTTGCCTGGTCATCATACGGATCAGCAAGTTCTCTTGTCGTTGTTGTGCCCTGCGTGATGGCTCGCAAGGCTGGTACGGGATTTGGTGATATCGTAGGTTCGGGAGTGAACAAAAGATTAGGATCTACTGGGTGAACTACACCAAGTTGGTTAAAATTAGAGACTAAGTCTTTATTCAGAGACTAATTAATACTAGACTGAGGTTTACAGAAGTGTCAGCCGTGTTAACAGGTCGAGTGTCAAGTCTAGAATCCTCTTCTTTGTGGAATCGCATTGGTTTTATATCCTTCTTGGGCGTGGTACGCGTTACTATGCTCGGTCGCAGCGAGGCGTTCACGTGTTGCTGACATTGTAAGATTGGTCGTTAGCGGTTGTCTTAGCTTCGAAACATCTCGAACGTTTATATAACGTAATATAATATGTGTAATATGTCTAACACGTGGGCTTGGGCGTTGCCTGGGCACAACATAAGGGAGGAAAAGCCATAGCTTTTTCTTACGATACGTCTTAACAATATTTGTCTACATTTGACTATAATATATTTGTATACAATGGTTATGATGTGTCAAAGGGAACTGGTGGAAGAAGTTCCTTCCTTACTAACTATATTAATTATCGCTTCGGGTTTTTGCGTGGTTTTGTCGTGACTTGTGTTTTCCGTTGTACAATGTCGCGGTGTTCTCGCTTTGAAGTGTACAATACATTTATAGAGTGCAATGATACATAATGTAATTGTTATGAATCCCGTTATCGACGATAGCGTAAAGAAGCTGTAGTGATACTCGGTTGGTATAATCTCGGGTTTTTCTAGGTCGTTTTGTAAGTCGTCTAATTTTTTGCTAACTTTATTCAATTCTTCTGGGTGTTTGATTATTCTTTTTAGCTCGAAATTTGTGTTACGATATGAATTTACAGTGGTTTGTGGCAGTGTGAATTCGTCTAGTGATAAATTGTAACCAGGTAAGTAGTTCCATATTTTTTCTATACCGTATTGTTTTCCGGTTTCTATCGTAAATTCGGCCGTAGTGATAGTACATTTATTTCTTATTGTTATTATACCAGAGTCCTTAATACTATACATATTTGTGCCTTTATCGTCGCAAGTCGCTGCTAATTGTATCGGTTTTGGTGTGACGTAAATCCATGCGCCTGGTTGTTGTAATTCTATTAGGATTGTATGGTTCAAAGTCATGATTCGTATCTTACAATTGTTCGGTTTTTCTGTTAGTTTGGTGTACAACTGTACTTCGCAGGGTCCGTATGGTATCGCTTTGAATATCGGGTGGTTAGATGTGCAGAGATATAAATCGTTTATCGTTTTACATTTCGATAAGTCCTGTTCGCTTAACTGTATATAATCTTGCACCGAGGTGTCAAGTACTACGTAGGAATTGAGGGATTCTATGTACGCGTAGAATGATTCGTTTATCTTAGTGGGTACTGGGTGTACTTTGCTTAATTTGAATTTTTTTCGCGTTTAGTAGTGGGATATCTAGTATTACAGTAATTGATTTAGTGTCCGAAAATGCAGAGAGTGTAAGGATTTCATATAAAACGTGCATGTTTTCTAATTTTATACTTATGGGGAAGTCTAGTCCTTGCGGTATATAAGCTAGTGCAGAAGTGAGGTAGGTTATGATTTGCGCTGGTGGTATTAATCGGGGGTTTAAAATCCCTTTCTTTATATCCATTATGAATTCTAGTAGGTCTTGTGTGTCGCGTAGGAGTGTTTCTGCCACGCTATTTATTAATATGAGGTTTTCGTCTATGGTTTCTCGAAATCTAGTTATGTCGGTCGTCTGTTGTAGTAAGTATTGAATTTGCCAAGTCGCGTTTAAAAGGGTTTTTTCGTTTTCCTGTATGTTGTATATAGTTTCGTTTAAGAGTTCGGTGTTAGCTCTTACAATTTGCATTTGTCCTTTGATCGTATTTTTCAATCTAATGTCTTGTCGTTTGAGGAATTCTATTTGGTCATTGATTTTCTTTCTATCTTCGGAATCCATTAATCCGAAGAGTGATTTACCTATGTAACCTAATCCGTCTACCAGTCCGCGACGCTATTTTGGTGCGGAGCTTGGTCCCTCTTGGCGAGTTGGGAAGAGTAACCCGCATTTGTATTTTTTTTATTAACTTTCTTAAATAAATTTATCTATTTGCTCCTACTACTTACTATAATTTAGTTGTTCGTGTATTTTTTACTTCCTTTCACGGTTGCGACCTTTTCCTATGCTCACTATTCGATAAAGTGTTTTAGTCTGTTTGCGTGTACGCGAAGCGTTCGTCGTCCTTTAATTATGGTATAGTTATTATTATCATGTACGCCTTGGATCGTGTAAGGACCGATCCAAGCGGGGGTTAATTTCTTTGATCTTCCGCGTCTCACGGTCTCGTCGTGTAATAGTATTTGGTCTCCTATCTTGAAGGCCTTTTCGGCTGACTTTTTATCGTATTGTCTTTTAGATTTGTCTTTGTTAGTCACTAAGGTTTCGCGCGCCATGTTATTTGTGGACTGTTACGTAGCCCCTTCAGGTCCATCCCGTGCTCACTGTCCTCGCGTCACTTTCTTCCGTAAAGACGATTCAGCGGAATCGCCTCGCGTGTAGCAATCGCGTTGCGCTTAGCCCGTGGCAACGACCGTAGGGACAACGACCGCGCTCGGCCCGGGCCACGGATATTTCGCAAATATCAAAGAATTAATGAAGCAATTGACAGCTGCCGACAGGGCAGTTTCCCCCATTCTTGGGGACTGTCCGAGGTTCGGCCCGCGATCGCAAACCGCGTAAAGTTCATTCTTATTCGGGAACTCGATTTAGGAAGTCAGGACGGGCCAGGGAGCCGTCAAGAAGCCGCGACCACGTACAGCGTCTAGTCCGCGAAATACGAACGGCCGTCTATAAACCGCGCAAGGGTAACTCCATCCGACATACCGCGAACGGCCTAGCCGGGAGAGCCCTTGTGCGTCACTCGTGTCCGGCGTAGGAACGCGTAGAGTAAGAGACGATTAGAGACAGTGCGATTCGACGGTCTTCAGGTGACCGACTTCCGAGTGCTATCCGAGAGCACGGCGAGCGACCACGACCTACGCCAGGTTGACCGACTGACAGAGCGTACAAAGCGATAAACGGCAAGCGTGCCGAAATCCGAGCCCACTACGATAACAGGGACGGAGCGACGTCCCTAGGGTATGTTCTCATATTATTTTGTCTTTCTTCTGAATATACTTTACTATGTTATTTCCTCAAACTCCGAGTCACCATTGATTTAATCCCCTTTTCTCCTTATCCTCCCACGGTAAGTTTAGTCAAGGCGTGCTTTAGCACCTTAAAAGAGTAAGAACCCCGCGAATCACCCTAGCCGCTCAGGGCGATTCGCCAAAAGTCCCTTCAGGACGTAACAACTGGTGTCAGAAGTGGGATTTGATTTTTTTTTTAATCATTTCCTTTTAGAAATTTACTATCTGCTCATAACTTGACTACACTTCCCATTACATTACAATGACGGGTGGTATTTTGAGATCACCCCCCGCACAAAGTTTTTCTGATTCACAATCCATGGCTAACGCCCCTCCTATTGCACCTCCTCCTTTGCCGCCGACTACGAGCGGACGACCTTCCCTTGGATACCGGACGAACGACCTAGAAATGTCTGTATTAGACGTATGGCGTTCTCGAGAAGATGAGGAGAGAGTGTATAGGGCGCTAGACAGTATTCCGCGTTTCGACCCAGATTTTGTAACCTTGGAGGACTTCGCTGCCTCAATACAGAGAGCTTCACAGCGAGTGCCGCCCGGTCAGGAGGAAAAATTTTTGACCGAATTAATATATAAACTAAAAGATCCTATTAGATATTATGTCGAAGGGAAAAACTGTCAAAGCGTGGCCGATCTGCTCTCCCTTCTAAGAGTCCGATATTCCCCCTGCCGCGGTTATGAGGAGCTCCGGCTGGAACTCGAACGTATAAGCATGTTTCCCCGCGAGCGTCTAATAGACTTTATCCACCGCGTGGGCCGCCTGTACAGACAGGTAATTGTAAGAGCGAAAGAATTGATTGGAGAAAATGTCGAGAGGACTATTAAAGACGTGGACCGAATGGCCCGGACCTCATTTATCACCGCGTTACCTCAAAGAATTTCGACCAAAGTAGCACTATCAAACCCTGAATCGTTAGACGACGTGTTTGATCTAGCTTTGCATATCCAAAGACGAGAACAAGAATTGTCCGGTTTGCCACGCGAGGACGCGTATGGGTACACGCCGAACGCGCGCCCCCCGTCGCCGTATGACCCCCAGCGCAAATGGACCGAATGGAGACAGCCGCGCGAAGATGACTCGTACAATGATCATCAGTCTCCATATTCCGGTTATAGCTCCCCCCGATATACAGACGATTATTATCGTGAGCCACCTTATCGTGAACCAACGCCCGAGTACCGTCCAGCGGCCTTGCTGACGAGGCAAGGCGAACGCCCGCTGAACTATGGACGCCGACCGTACGTTCCCCGCGGAAGAGGAGGGCGCGGAAAATATCAAAAGGATAGACAATATCAATCTCGTGGGCCCCAGGGTTATCAACCGCGCGAAACCCAAAATTACGAACCTCCTAGATATCAACCTCAGAACCCCCCTAGATATGATTCCCCCCGGGGACCGCAAAGACCGATGAGACGCGAAGTGTTATCTGAAAATCGCGACCATTTAAACTCCCAGCGCGCCCGCCCGTTCAACCAGAACGAGGCGGGCGGGTCCTCCTCGCAGGCCCAAAGAATGTCCCAGAATCAGAACCGGCAACAGGGCTCATGCGCGCAGACTCCCCCCGCATTCGAGTCAAGGCAGAACAATTGGAGAATGGTGAGGGAGAATTCATCGTAGATACAGGTTCCGCATTGAATTTGTTAGAAATTGGATCGGCCAGCGAAAAGGCCATGGTCCTCAGTACAACTCCCCTCGAAATTAACGGCCTGAACGGGAAGGTCATGACCTTAGGAACGACCATCGTAAAGATCAATGGCAGTTGGGCGTTATTTCACGTAATGCGCATGCCCAATTTACCGAAAGGAATTTCGGGACTCATAGGGAGCCCATATCTGCTCCAGGAAGAAGCCATCGTTTCTTACCACCAACGCACCATGGTAACAGCCAAGCGCCCCATTACTCCGGTAGTTTTCTCCAATTCCAATGAATTAGAACGCACGCTAAGGGGATGTAAACAGAGTCACAAGGAATTCTTAGCACGATTAAACGAATCGCGAGAACCTCACTCGAACGGAGATGTAGTAAGCGTCTGCCTCCCAGAAAACGGTGACTGTCCCGAGAACGGTAACGAAAGGGACCCTCCTTCCCCCTTCTTTGAAGAAGAATTCGACGCTAACGACGATCAAGATCTAGGAGACTACCGTGTTGAACAAAAACCTCCCGAAGAACGGCTACAACATATAATCAGAACATTGAAATTGAACGAATTAGATACCGAACCGCGCCGGTCAATCGAGGATTTGGTCGTAAAATATTCCGACAGGTTTTTCGTACCCGGAGACCCGCTCGGCGGAACAACGTCTATAGAGCACACGATCCCGTTGACCGACTCAACGCCAGTATTCACCCGACAGTACCCACACTCCCCCCTATTGGATGAAGAAATCGCCAAACAGACGCGAAATTTAGAGGAATTAGGAATAATCGCCCCCTCATCGTCACCGCATAATTCACCCTTACACGTGGTACCGAAAAAGGAAGACGAGGAAGGAAACAAACGATGGAGGGTAGTAGCCGATTTTAATGAACCATGTATTGAGAGGGCTTATCGGTAAAGAGTTATTCGTGTATTTAGACGACGTTGTTGTATACTCGCGCACACTCGCAGAACACGAGCAACGACTCGAGACTTTCTTCGAACGCTTACGCGAACATAATCTAACTTTACAAACGGAGAAGGCCAAGTTCCTGAAGGACAAGGTCATATACTTGGGACATATAATAGCGGCTGACGGAGTAAGACCGAACCCCGAAAAGATCAGGGCCGTCGCCGCCTTCCCCGTACCAAAAAATCGGAAAAATTTGAAACAATTCTTGGGCCTAGTAAATTATTATCGTCGCTTTATCCCCGACATGGCCAAACGCGCCAAACTTCTTACCAGCTTAACTACCCCGAAGATCCCATTCTATTGGTCAGAAAAACATCAAGAAAGTTTCGAAGACTTACGCCAGGCGCTTTGCAAGGAACCAGTATTACGTTATCCAAATTTCGATGAACCTTTTATTATTACAACCGATGCTTCCGACATAGCAGTTGGTGCGATTTTAAGCCAGGGCAAGATAGGCGAAGACCCGCCAATAGCGTATGCCTCTCAAGTACTCAATTCCTGCCAAGAAAATTACTCTACCACAGAAAAGGAGTGCTTCGCGATAATTTACGCTGTAAAACAATTTCGGACATACATATATGGAAGAAAATTCACCTTGGTGACCGATCACCGGCCACTCCAGTGGTTATTCTCGGTAAAAGATCCGGTATCGCGACTCGCTCGATGGAAAATCACGCTCGCCGACTACGACTACGAAATCGTTTATAAACCCGGCCGCGTAAATGCCAACGCAGACGCATTGTCTAGAAACCCGGTACCACACGCGTTCCCGACCATTCCAAAAGAAATCGCGCCGAACATAGAAAACGAAGGTATAGGAACGCGAGTTTCGGAGCGTCGCAAAGGACTGCCGAGGCCAAATTACGAAGAACCACCGTCGTTTACAGACGATTCTGCATTTGAGCAAGACAACACAAACAGCATGGACAGCAGGGCCAACTCTACCGTTATGGACACCACGGAAGGAAGATCGGGAATGCCCGAATTCCAGGATGAAGAGACGGATCCGGAGGAAATCGACGAGGATTCTACCAGTCTAAGTGACAACTCTTGCGTAGGTCCGTTCACACAGGAAGAAATCACTATCCTGAAGAGCCTCGACGAGGAATACCCCTCCAAGGTTGAGGAGCGAACGCACAGCAACCACGAAGTGGAAGATTTTGAAGAAGACTATTCTCCCATGGTAACCGAGGGCCCGTACGCAGGCCAATATACGGAAGACATGCTCGCCTTTTTGATAAGTCTGAGCGACCCACCCAGTTGGGAGTATATAGAAGAAGACGATGTGGAGCCCACCCCCGAGACAGTAAATATTCCCCTTGCAGGAAGCAACCCCGGAAAAGAAAAGCAAGCGTCGGAAAACCCCGATAACGGAAGTCCACAGAAAACTAAATCGCCACAAGGTCCGAAGAAAAGAGTATCATGGGGTATACCCCTTCACGAAGAAGCTTTGGACATTCCGCAATCCACCATGATATGCCCGGAGGGTGAGACACTGAAAGAATCAGAAGATCCACCGCCTCCTAAAATAGAATCGACCCCCACGAGGAGTTCTGCTGCGAAAATTAGATGGTAGGGACAATAGCATATAAGTTAGCAATTAAGTAAAGCGAGGACAGTCATTACGAAGTTTTTACGGTCTCCGTAACAGTACCATATACCATTCGAATCTAATAATAATGGAGGCCCCAAAGTTCAACGACGTGAAGTTCACGAGAGCCACTCTGGCTGAGGCGGTTCTACCGCGTCAACTGCACGCACCCTTTGGACGGAGATTGTGTGTGCGTCCGGACCCGAGCGTCACGGGAGAAGACGGCCGCGTCTGGGCTCTCAAAACCAAGACCTTATGCGGGGCTTGTGCGTGGGTGAACCCACCGAGTAACTTTGCGGAATTCAGGAGGATCCCGGTGCACTGGCTGGCGGAGGAGCAGCGGGCCATCGCACTAGCAAAGTGTGTGCAGTGCCGGGAAAGGCATCTGAGATGGAGGCTGCCCGGCAACTGCACCGGTTGTATACGGGCAATCCTCGACGTCAACCCGTTGTACCTGCCGGCGCTCCCCATCATCAAAGCGCCCCGGCCATTGGAACCACCCCGACCCCGAGATGTGCCCTGGGTCCTGCCCGCCGGCGCGGAATAAGGGACCACAACCCCAGTCTTAGGTAAATTAACTGCCAAATGGTAATCACCGAAAAGTGACGCGATCTGGTTGTAATTTTTCTCGTCCCGTTTAATTCTTAGCAGAACGTCACCCGGCACCATCGCCATCGCCCCACCGCAACCACCTACAACGCCTAGGCCCCACCCTTTTCTCCTATTATTATTAATGTAATATTTTCTTTGCTTTTATCATTACTACTATTAATATTTTAAAGTTTTTATCCTTTCTATTATTATGTTCTTTTCGCTTCGATTAATTAATTATGTAACAATATATGGGTGCTTTTGTGAAAATTAATCACAACTTATTTAATGTCGACCCTCTTGCGTCCCCTTAGATTTAATAGCGTACCCGTAATTTTAAGCAGTTAACGAAAGTGTACGCGCGAACAGCTTCACACGGAAGAACGAAACAGCCTCACGAGACCGTTTCGTGTCTAGGTGGGGAGGTGTTACGTAGCCCCTTCAGGTCCATCCCGTGCTCACTGTCCTCGCGTCACTTTCTTCCGTAAAGACGATTCAGCGGAATCGCCTCGCGTGTAGCAATCGCGTTGCGCTTAGCCCGTGGCAACGACCGTAGGGACAACGACCGCGCTCGGCCCGGGCCACGGATATTTCGCAAATATCAAAGAATTAATGAAGCAATTGACAGCTGCCGACAGGGCAGTTTCCCCCATTCTTGGGGACTGTCCGAGGTTCGGCCCGCGATCGCAAACCGCGTAAAGTTCATTCTTATTCGGGAACTCGATTTAGGAAGTCAGGACGGGCCAGGGAGCCGTCAAGAAGCCGCGACCACGTACAGCGTCTAGTCCGCGAAATACGAACGGCCGTCTATAAACCGCGCAAGGGTAACTCCATCCGACATACCGCGAACGGCCTAGCCGGGAGAGCCCTTGTGCGTCACTCGTGTCCGGCGTAGGAACGCGTAGAGTAAGAGACGATTAGAGACAGTGCGATTCGACGGTCTTCAGGTGACCGTCAGGACGGGCCAGGGAGCCGTCAAGAAGCCGCGACCACGTACAGCGTCTAGTCCGCGAAATACGAACGGCCGTCTATAAACCGCGCAAGGGTAACTCCATCCGACATACCGCGAACGGCCTAGCCGGGAGAGCCCTTGTGCGTCACTCGTGTCCGGCGTAGGAACGCGTAGAGTAAGAGACGATTAGAGACAGTGCGATTCGACGGTCTTCAGGTGACCGATTTCCGAGTGCTATCCGAGAGCACGGCGAGCGACCACGACCTACGCCAGGTTGACCGACTGACAGAGCGTACAAAGCGATAAACGGCAAGCGTGCCGAAATCCGAGCCCACTACGATAACAGGGACGGAGCGACGTCCCTAGGGTATGTTCTCATATTATTTTGTCTTTCTTCTGAATATACTTTACTATGTTATTTCCTCAAACTCCGAGTCACCATTGATTTAATCCCCTTTTCTCCTTATCCTCCCACGGTAAGTTTAGTCAAGGCGTGCTTTAGCACCTTAAAAGAGTAAGAACCCCGCGAATCACCCTAGCCGCTCAGGGCGATTCGCCAAAAGTCCCTTCAGGACGTAACAGACCGTAGTCTTTCGCGTAGTTCTTCAGCGTATTTGTCATACGTATACGTTAGTTGCGGTGCCTGGTTTAGCGAGGTCGGCAATGTTGCTTGTCTCCCGAATACGAGTTCGTAGGGTGTGTAACCAGTAGACGAGTGTGGGGTTGTGTTGTAAGTAAACATTGCATACGGTAGCCATTCGTCCCAATCGGTCTGGTCTTCTGTGATAAAGTTCTTTAGGTATTCTGCTAGCGTACGATGGCTTCTTTCTAGGGCTCCGTTTGATTGGGGGTGATATGCCGTGGTTTGTATTTTTTCGATTTTAAGCAATTTACATACGTTTTTGAATACTTGGCTAAGGAAATTGGTTCCTTGATCGGTTAACACTCGTTGTGGAATTCCGTATTCGCAGATTATTCTTGTGACGAATTCTTTTGCTACTGTGTTTGCTTCCTGATCTTCGAGGGGTATAGCTTTGCTGAATTTGGTTAACAAGTCTTGAAAGGTTAGTATGTATTTGTTTCGTCTACTTGTCTCGGGTAAAGGTCCTACTATGTCCAGTGCGCATTTTTCGAATGGTTCTGTGGGAGTGTCTGTAATTACCATGGGAGTTTTGGTTATTCTTGTTAATTTATTTTTCTGACATTTTTCGCATTTGGAGATGTATTTTTCAACGTCTTGGCGCATTCCTGGCCACGAATAGTTTAATTTTATACGTTCCAGGGTTCGTTTTATTCCTAAATGTCCGCCTAAGGGAGTGTCATGAAATTCGCGCAGGATTTGATTTTTATCGTCCTCCGTATATGTTATATCGCTCTTTTCTTCTTCTGACTGGGTTTCGTTTTCTTCGTCGGCGTTTTCGCTGGCGACGGCTAGTGTTTCTGTGTTGAGTTTTCGCTTCGTCCCTCGCGTAATCGCGAACATTCTACTGAGGGCGTCTGCGTTTTTATTTGTCTTTCCCGCTTTGTATTCTATGGTGTAATCGTATTCTGCTAGCTTCAATTTCCATCTCATTAATCTTGAGCCGGGATCCTTTACGTTAAAAAGCCAAGTAAGAGGTTTATGGTCTGTTACGATTTTAAATTTTGTGCCGTATACATAAGGTCTAAAATGTTGCGTTGCCCATACTATGGCCAACAATTCTTTTTCTATGGTGCTATAATTTTCTTCTGCCTTATTTAGTACTCTACTTGCGTATGCTATGGGTAGGTCTTGACCTATCTTTCCCTGTGATAATACTGCTCCTATTGCTTTTCCGGAAGCGTCTGTTGTAAGAACGAATGGTTTCGTGAAATCGGGGTATTGCAGTATCGGTGCTGGTGTTAACTTTTCCTTTAATATCTCGAAGGCTTCCTGCTCTTGTGCAGTCCATCTGTATGCTTGGTCTTTCTTTAATAATTGCGTCAAAGGTTTCGCGATTTGTGAAAAATGTTCTATGAATCTCCTATAATATCCGGCTAGGCCTAAGAAGGATTGTATATCTTTAGTTCTTTTGGGTATCGGTCTGGTTTGATACCGCTCTCACTTATCACGTGACCAAGGTATATCGTTTCCTTTCGTAGAAATTCGCATTTGTTGGGTTGAAGTTTCAGGCCACTCTCGCGTATACGTTCGAATACTAGTTCTAGACGATCTTGGTGTTCTTTCAGTGAACGTCCATAGACGACAATATCGTCTAAATACACGAAACATTTTATTCCTTGTAATCTAGATAATACGGTATTCATTAGTCTTTGGAATGTCGCGGGAGCGTTTTTAAGCCCGAACGGCATTCTATTATATTCAAAATGGCCGTATGGTGTCGAAAATGCCGTTTTCTCACGATCTTCCTTTTTCATGGCTATTTGATGGAATCCTGACGCTAAATCTAAGGTTGAAAAATATTTTGCTCCTCCTAATTGATCTAGAATGTCCGTTATATTCGGTAAGGGGTATGAGTCGCCTACCGTCGCGTCGTTCACTTGCCTCAAATCTGCTACTACTCTGAGTTTGCGTTTTCCTGAAGCGTCTGGTTTTTTAGGAACTACTAGCAATGGGACGTTCCACTGGCTGACGCTTGGACTAATTATTCCTTCTTCTACCATTTCCTGAACTTGTCTATTTACTTCCTCTTTATGCGCTTGAGGTAATCTATACGGTTTTACGTATATAGGTTTAGTATCTGGGATTAGGGTAATCGAATGCTCTGCAATCGTGGTGTATCCTAATTTGTCTCCTTCTAGACAGAATATTTCATTATACTTCTCACATAGCTCGAGTAAGCTGGTTTCTTCTTCTTTATTTAGGTGATCTGTTCTAAGGTTTTCGCGCAGGGTTTGCATCCTATTTCTCCCGTGTACTGCGTGTACTACGTACGTCGGCGTGTCGCGCTCCTTGTCGCAATTCGCGTCTGTCGGGTCAGTTTCATAGCTCGTCAGTGTTTGTAACGTCACTGTTGGCATATTGATAAGGACTTCGTCCGCGGTAGTGTTCATTACGCTTATTGCACATTTCCCGTTCTGGCCTACTGTTAGCGAGTTTCCTATAAATACTCCTGGTTTAATAGATTGTCCTTCCACTATACCTTCGCCTTTATCAGTTGTTCTAGCTAGGAGAATGGTTTCAGATCGCGGTTTTAAAACTACGTTCCTTCCTGAGTAGGGGAATTGTATTCCGTATATCTCTATTCCTAGGTTTGCCCGGATGCATACTTCGTGTTTAGCCATAAAATCTTGTCCTAGGATTCCGTCTGCTTGTAATGGGAAGTCGTCTTTAACTAATCGGCAAGGATGCGTTACTGTTTTATTTCCGATTTCTATGTTTAATTGTACTAGACACAGCGTTTTGATTTCCATAGGGGCTATTCCTCGCAAGGATACTATTTCGTCTTCGGCTTGAACATCGCCTTTTACTTTACCTATCTTTATTAATGTAATATCGGCTCCTGTGTCTACTAACATATTCGCTCTTTCCTTTTCTAGTTCCGGCGCTCTAATTTCGATCGTATTTTCGAGTTGGGATGTCACTACCATATTTGCTCGGTACGATTCTACCCTAGATCCTGCGTTTGTTTGTCTGTCATCGGCTGTCCCGCGGCTCGTGGTTGGGGAATTTTGATTTTCGTTAGATGGTTCTCGACCCGGAGTTCTATTAAAATTTTGTCTGGTATCTTCGCGTCTGTAATTCGTATTCGTATAGCGCGGTCTGTAGTCTCGTCCGTTTGCTCTTTCCCTAGCTCTGCATTCTTTGATTAGATGTCCCGGTTTTTTACAGTAATGGCAGACCATGGTGACGCGCTGAACTTCCCTTTTTACTGTCGTCTGTTGCGTCGGGGAGTTTTCTCGAGGCATACTTAATCGCGTATAGCAATTTCTTGCTAAATGTCCCAATTTATTACATCGATCACAGCGCGGTACGTTTGATCCTTCCCTTCCCTTGGGGTGATTACCGAATTTCCTGTAATTTCGCGAGGTGTTTAAACCCATCGCTTGTTCCTCTTCTATAGCGGCGGCTATTGCTGCGTTCAACGTTGCATAGTTACGAGACCTTATGATCGTTCTTAGTTTTACATTTAACCCGAGGGTGAAAACGTCTAGGGCGCGCTCTTGTACTGATTCTGTTAATGCGTTATTTACTTCATCGCTGTTCCCTGGTTTTACCGATAATTCAGATAGTTCTCCAGCTAATTCTTCTACTCTACACGCGAATAATTTTACGCTTTCGCCTTCTCGTTGGTGGCAGGCATGGAATTCTGCCCCAACTGCTCCTATGGACCTTTTGTCTACGAATAAGGAAGTTAGGATGTCTTTTAATTTATCAAAAGTATCTACTTCTTTGTACTCTAGTACCTTGGCTGCTTTGCCTTTAATTTTCGTACCTATCACCGTTTTCAAGAATCTTGGCAGATCATTCTCGGGCACAAATTCTGCGGCACTTGTATAAGACTTCAGAAATTCTGCTAGCTCGTCCGACGATTTTCCTATGAATTTATCTACTAACGACAGCGCGGTGGATAATCTTTTTACGTCCGGTAGTGGAACCAAGAGGTTGCTTCCAGCATTTAGTGACATTTTTCTATCTTCTGTCTCTTCTATATCTAACAAGCTAAAGTCCGCTAGCACTATCGGGAATTCTCTATTCGGCGTTACAAAGTTTTCTGGGGACGATTCGGCACTTGAATCGTCGTTTTTCTTAACGCTTAATCGTAACGGCGACGGTCGTCGTGTTCGGCGAGACGGTCGTGAATAGTCTATAGAAGGTAGGAGATCTAGTTCCTCTCGTATGAAGGTTAGTTTTTTATCAAAAAATGATTCGAACGATCTTGACAAGCTTATCTGACCCGGAAGTTTGAATTGATTTGCGCGTTCGTCTTCTATAGACATGCATGTACCGTTTCTATATTTTGATAGGACTCTGGTTTACAATAATTAGTTTCACGGTATTCGGTTACTCACAACGCTACTCTCTTCCACATGTCGACAGCTCGGTCAGGCGTCCTCTCGTCCGTGAACCGTAGATGGTGATAAGAGACGAATCGGATCCAGCAAGGTCGATTCGTACAGCTGTTCACTGCGTGCTCCGACGGCTGCTTCCTTCGCACGGCTCTCCGTCCGTCCTTCAGGTGCGGCTTCGACTCGTACCTCGGTCTCCAAAGTACTTCTCGTGCGTCCTGGTCCTCGGATTTGTGACGTCCTCGAAGATGGGTTTGGTGTTAGTCAAATGGTCAATTCACCCGTTCACTCTCAGGCTGATTTTACTCGTCACTAGGCTCGTCGGCGTTCGGACTGCGTCGAACGTTTCTCCCAAAGGCCGTTCCTCGGTCCTCTGTACTACCTCGGTAGAGACGATTGCCAGTTCTAGCCTGTTCGATTGCGATGATCAAATAATATTGTCGGAGGTAGTTCAACCTCTGTCGACGTTGATCAATCGGTTGCGTCAAGGATCGGTAAAATTTTTTACGATGCACTATCCCACCGCTGCCACCAATTTGTTGTGCCCTGCGTGATGGCTCGCAAGGCTGGTACGGGATTTGGTGATATCGTAGATTCGGGAGTGAACAAAAGATTAGGATCTACTGGGTGAACTACACCAAGTTGGTTAAAATTAGAGACTAAGTCTTTATTCAGAGACTAATTAATACTAGACTTAGGTTTACAGAAGTGTCAGCCGTGTTAACAGGTCGAGTGTCAAGTCTAGAATCCTCTTCTTTGTGGAATCGCATTGGTTTTATATCCTTCTTGGGCGTGGTACGCGTTACTATGCTCGGTCGCAGCGAGGCGTTCACGTGTTGCTGACATTGTAAGATTGGTCGTTAGCGGCTGTCTTAGCTTCGAAACATCTCGAACGTTTATATAACGTAATATAATATGTGTAATATGTCTAACACGTGGGCTTGGGCGTTGCCTGGGCACAACATCGTCAAAGAATAAAACAATCATTCAATATTAATTTGGCGAGTGATAAAGCCATCAACACCGCGTACCACGGAGTCTCTTGGGCCTTACAACCCCAAGAGGAAAAGTTTAACTTTCGCGCGTGTGTCGCGACATGACATATGTAATAAACATTCAAATAAACGAATCCACGCATGTAGAGAAGATATTTCAAATTGTAGATTAGAATCTTTCATTTTTTGCTTCAGCATGCTATCAATATCGTTGAATTT
Organism: Andrena bicolor; assembly: GCA_960531205.1. Lineage (NCBI taxonomy): Eukaryota > Metazoa > Arthropoda > Insecta > Hymenoptera > Andrenidae > Andrena > Andrena bicolor. The sequence goes on from CAUIJW010000183.1 coordinate 497,593, forward strand.
TTTTGCTGTAGCACCACATAAATAACAGCGAAGGGTAGACTTTGTAGATGACACAGCATTACACACTTTGCCATCCACCATTGTAAACAGCATCTTGTACGATATTGAAATATTTTTGGCATTTATTGTAGTTGTAAAAGGAACAAGAGATTGAATTTTGTGCGTTTATATAATTCATTTCATTCACCCTTATTTCAGTGCTTTCGTGTATAAATTGCACTCTTATAGGGCGACAAAAACGAGACGACGACGATCTAGGATTCTTCCAGATAATTATTTCCTTTGTACGATTTTCTTTAAATGACACGAGTTCTAAGGGGACAAGTGACGTTAAAAATACACTCGAATCTGATATTGAATTGTCACTAAATTTTTGCTTGTATTCGCTTTGTCCTGAACTTCCGTCGCATCCCCATTTACAAATTAAAATCATATTTTCTATAGTTTCTGGGGCTAGGCTATCAAATACTTCGTTCTAAACAATTAAAATACGCTTTACCGTGTGATCTAGCAACGACTGTAATTTAACTTCAGCACTATATTCGGTTATTATTATTTGTGAACGTGGTGGATAACAACGAATTTTGGCTTCCCGAACTGTCTCATAATTTGGATACAGATCACAGTTGGTTTCTTTCATTGAGGCTCTGATCCTATTATATTGATGCCTAGATAATTTTGCTTCTACTATTACTGAACGAGCTTTATCAGCAGGTAATCGGGCTGTAGATTTCGTATTGAGTGCTGAAACGTAACATTTAGCTTGCGCATGATTGTCTGCAATATCCTTGACTATTTTCGCTGCATTATTATTGTTACAAGTGTTACGAGCCGGGGCTGCGGCAACGCGAGAGGCCGGCGAGAAAAGTATTTCCCAAGGAATACGGTTTATGAGTTTGTTAGTTAGGTGCGCGGACGAACCTGATGCGAAATCAGGGAGCCGCAGGATTATTGACGGCGAGGATGAACCTGATGCGAAATCAGGGAGCCTCTAGGAATGGAGTCACACGCGGACGAACCTGATGCGAAATCAGGGAGCCGCAGGAAGGTGAAACGTCGTGAACGAACCCGATGCGAAATCGGGGAGTCACTAGGATAAAGTTCACAGACGAACCTGGTGCGAAACCAGGGAGCTCTTAGGAGGTTGGATTATTCACAGACGAACCTGGTACGAAACCAGGGAGCTGTTAGGAAGTTGGTAGATTTACAGACGAACCTGATGCTAAATCAGGGAGCTGTAGGATACGGACGAACCTGATGCGAAATCAGGGAGCCGTAGGAGGGTGAGGTTTCGTGGACGAACCCGATGCAAAATCGGGGAGCCACTGGGTGGAGAAGATTCCTTGTTTTGGATGAAAAGGTTGCGAACGAACCTGATGCTAAATCAGGGAGTCGCGGGAAATGTTAGAAATGCCTCGTAACTCTTAATTAATATTTGATACAACTCGAGCGGTAAAGTTGTATCAGTGGGTGAGTGCTACTGTGACGTCCCACGATTTTTCGCGCGTTTCCTATCCCAAATTCCATTAGTAAACCTCAAATTCACTCTATCAAACTCAACTCCTACCCCATCTTCTCAATAGCCGATCACCTTGATGTTGCACCTTAGCGGTCAACAACACAAGATGATGAATACAAACCTCCACCTCGCTGATGTACCTTAGCGGTCCCCATCACGAGATGATCGTTTCAAAACCCTCTTCGCCTATTCGTCCTACAAAGCACGAATCATTCCCTCTAAACCGAATTCAAACAAGTCTATCGTTACAAAATCCCTTTTAAATCGAGCCCAAGTCTCAACCCCCTCTTTACGACTCAAAAAGTCCAAGCTACCCTAACCCCTTTCCTATTAAACACCCAAAAATCCATTCGATGAGTTGAGTATCTCCTTTCGCAGTCATAAAAACCCCGGAAACTAATTGCGACGCATATTTGGCGTACGTGACAATAACATGTCTATTAATAGCCATATTGTTTACAAAACCCCCAAAACTCTTACTACGTCTTATTTCGAAATGGGTCAAGGCCTTTACCGCACGTACCCCCGCACTACTCCTGTAAGAATACATAAATACGAGGTCCTGAGAGGCCTCGTCCTCTTTCATCGCTATTCTGTCCATTTGACAAGTGTTAATTAGCTGCGTTAAACTCTTTCATCGACAGAAATCTTATATATAAAGTATCATTTTAAAAGTGCTCTCTTTCTTCGCTTTTCGGTCCTTGCGACAAGTTAATTAGCTGCGTTAAAATCTTTCACCGCGACAAGTGTGACTAGCTGCGTTAAAGTCTTTCTGTGACAAGTGTAATTAGCTGCGTTAAAGTCTTTCAAATCAGTGTTCGACGACAACTATTGTAAGTAATTATTATTACTATCATTAACACGTTGCGTCCGGCACCAAAAATAGTTGACCTTCAACTAAATACAAGAAACAGCTGCACTATGGTGAAAAACGTTGCAAATTTGGAACGACATGCACACACTGATGAACACGTTCGTACTGAATGCGTATGCAAAAGGAAAATTCGGTACCTGAAAAATTCTTCTTCACCTTCCACATTTATTGGGACCGGGCCCAAGAGTTCCATGACGTGACCGTACACGTCACCCGTACGCAACGTGTTAAGGAATATCACCCTCATTATATTCTCCGCTTAAATAAAGCTTATCGCTTTCTATATTATATTATTCTCATGTTATCTTATATTAATAACGTTTATCACATTCTAAAGCTTATTGCTATTCACTTATTACTTTCATATTACTGGCATTTCTATTACTTTGTATTATCACTTTAATGCTTATTTTGTTATATGTATTTGCCTTATAATCGCTTATTATCTTATATCGTTTTCTTGCATTAACGCTTACTGCATTTCTTATTATAAACTTATTTGCCTTATAACCGCTTATTATCTATAATATTAACGCTTACTGCATTTCATATTATAAACTTACTAAAGCTTATTGCGCTTATTCACACTCACCAGTACCTTTGTATAATTTCAAATGGTTATGAACTTCATATTCATACTTTCATATTGTGCTTTATAAAACTGTGCTAACAAAGCTAATAAACCGCTTTGTTTTCTACCAAGTCTCGAATTATTGTGTGTATCTTCGAGTCATAAACAGTACGAACGAAACCAAGCTGCCGCAACAGCTGATTCGCGCTCGTGAACGTGAGAACGGTTCTAGTGTTTACAGACATATGATCGCATGAGCCGTGCAACCCACGAAAACATAAGCGTGGTTTCTTTTGCACGAATGCAAGCGTAAATCCTATTAAACAAACCAAAACTAAATATGAAGTGCTATAACGGGTGCTCTTCAAGTGTATATTTACCTTCCCTGGTCGATTAGAGTGACGGATTAAATATTCGCGCCTGATCGCCTCCAGAAAACCAAAGAGTGACGGATTTAATATTCGCGCCTGAGTCCCTCAAAACCTCAGAGTGCTGGATTCTAGATTCGCGCCTAAGTTCCTCCCAAACCTCAGTGTGACGGATTCAATATTCGCGCCTGGTCTTCCCTCTCAAACCCTCAGTGTGACGGATTTAATATTCGCGCCTGAGTCCCTCAAAACTCTCAGCGTGACGGATTTAATATTCGCGCCTGAGTCCCTCAAAACATTCAGCGTGACGGATTTAATATTCGCGCCTAAATTCCTCTCAAACCCCTCAGAGTGACGGATTTAATATTCGCGCCTGAGTCCCTCAAAACCTCAGAGTGCTGGATTCTAGATTCGCGCCTGTCTTTTCCTTCCCCATTGTCAACGTTCCCAAAGACCTCGCCCGGGACGTGACACTACTAATATTATAAGGATCACTGGGTAAAAGATGGGTTTAACGATTCTACTCGATTTACACGTGAACACCATTCGTATATTCAATAATCAGTTATTGTACAAATGTAAGTGTCGCGATTAAATAATTAAATAAAGTGTGTAAGTTACCACTAGTTGCACAGTGTTGACGCACTGGCGATGCGGGGCGTAAAAGTGGCTATTTCGAAGTGCCAAATAGAATATAAACCGGACTCGCGGATTCTATGAGGTTAACTATGATTCTGACGGAGACTTTAGCTCGATCTTACTGAATATAACCAACTCTGTACGAGCGTGACACGACGTTACTCTACGCGTGACTGTAGGGTAGACTGGGTATTGTATTTAATCTGTAAAATCAAATTTAAAAAAAAATGTAATTTGTTTCAACCGTCCCAATGCGAGGGTCGGTTGAAACAGTGCCTGGGGTCAATTGAAACACATGCAAATAATACAAAATATAATAAGTGACCATGTTTTATTCATCGTCTAATAACATTTTACGACTCGTAATGGCACAGTTGAACATCACAAATATTTTTTTATTAATATTAAAATCTTTCACGATACTTATAATCTAACATAATTTTTAATCAACCTTCAAAGGTTTATATTAAGTACAACTTAAATTATATAATAATCAGATGTAGGTGACGATTATTTTTTTTGCAATGTTTGTGTACTACAGCAGCTTTAAAAAAAAAACTTTAGCACTTCAGCTATAAAATAGGTTAAAAAAAAATTAAAGACTTATTATTTCTATAAAAATCAATATTTTATTTATATTTTTCTCGTAGTCTACCTTTAGCGTACCCTTGGCATCTAAGAAACAAGAAAATTAAATAAATAAACTGGTTCAACCGTACCCACAAAAACTGTTTCAACTGTCCCCAACCCCCCTTCTAGGTATAAAACGATTCACAGTAAGAATGATAATAAATTTCAATAAAAATTAATCATACAGCTGTATTCCACACACTTCAATTAAAACGATACAAAACTCTCAATACTCTAACTTTAATAAAACCACAGTAATTGCAAAAATGTACGAACAAAAATACTTACTTTTCCGTCAAAAAACACAATGGGGCCTCCTATACACAAGCACAGCACGCGAAGAGCGACGCAACACTAAACTTCGTGTTTCGACTTGTCGCCCGCTTCGTTCTACCCTTGCACCCCTCACCCCCTCATGCACGGTATCGAGATATTCGCTTTGTTTCAACCGTCCACCGTTTCAACCGTACCCAGTCTACCCTACTGCTTTTAACCAACGAGGGTTGAAACCAAAGGGTTTATATAGTCCCAAAAATGAGTGGGGGTTCGTTAGGAGATTTCCATATAAGGAAATCCTTCGAGGTCGTCGTCGTGTCACTCCCCTTCCCATGGTCGTGTTCCAGATGGTCAAGATCACGACACCCTGAGTGGTATGTGATAAACAAAAAGGCTTTTAGGGCGTTTTCCCTTCGCAGACGCGAGATCGAAAAATTGTTGAGAGCGGCGTATGGGAAATTCCACATACGTAACACAAGAACGGAGGTTCATTTGTGCAGCGTATACCAATTCTGATACACTTTTTTCTTTACGCAGTTCTTCAGTTTTTCGACGCTTTGTGCGATTGCTAGCTTCCTCAAAATTTTTCAAAGGCCGACCACCTATATTTACTCCCACTTCCTGATATAATGGAATTGATATGTGGCCAGATAACCACTTTTCGTGTTTCTTAAAGAAAAATGCATTGTTGCGCGAACATGCTTGCCACATGGTTCTGAAGTTATAAAATAATTTTGATAACTTCGAAAATGCGTCGGGCTGAATGGAAACTTCACGATTATTATTTGCCTTTAATTTTTTTTCTAACTGTCGCACTTGCTCGCGAATATTCTGTTTCAAATAAATATGTACTGTTGTAAATCATTCTTTTTTCGTCAGTATTATTGAATTTTGACAAGGTGCTAAAATAAAACAAACAAACATACATAATACAAACAATCCGACAGAGGATCGAAGCTGAATAAAATCGTTTAAAACAGAATAAAAAGGTTTGTAATGTATAACATGTGAAACACTCTCGGCCACAGTTATGTCGTATGTTGTACAAGACACACTGGATCGTGTATAAAAAAATGCATTTAATTACAAGATTAGCAGCTATTAGCAGTTAATAATTGCATTTATAGAATCAAAAAAGTTCAACGTAAAATAGGAATGATAAATCATTGCGGGATATTACGGGATTTATAACTATTTTATATATTGAAAATTGATTCTTACATAAAAAGGTTATTTCTAAAACAGTACATTAAAAATTGTATAAATTACGTATTAAAAACCGAAACATAATTATTTTGAGGACAAAAAGATATCTTACGCACCACCAGGAATTGAATCCATGCCTTCAAATTATTTTCTGAACTTTTGATAACACAATATAAGTGTTTGAAGATACTTGAAAATCTGGAATAATTCTTCGCAATCGGACTAACCTCACATGAATATAAACATTTGCGAATCTATACGAGCGTTGTATTAAAACATTTAGCAGTAAAATTGGATGTATTTGATGCCCAAATTAGTTCTTCAATTGACATTTGCATTTTTTTGTCGAATTCAAAAATTTATTTTTGGGGTTTTGGCCATAAAATCGCGAAATTTCACCACTGTGCAATGTATCACGCTCCTCGTGCCACGCTCGTTCGATTTCCCCATGCCGTTGCTATAACAAACGCACAAATTCATTAGAATATCGTGGAATGGAATACGCGCATCAATTCAATTTTCACAAAATTGCGCTTACGATGTGTTTCTGCATCTCAAAAGCGTTCATCTTTTGTTCTGCTTGAAACGCATTCATACTTTATTTTTTTAGAAAAATGCTTATGAGAATTGCACTGGCCCGTGCGGTGGTCGTCGACACCCTTATATACATTTCATTTCCCTAACCTAGAACGATGGCCCTACGCGTTGCAGGGTAGGGATAGTTTTCAAGTAGGGTAGTCTTGAGGTATGGTGGGCATGTCCACGTCACAGTTTCTTCGCATCGTCCTTATTCCTCGCTGATTTTATAATATGAAACTAATTATTCCAGCTTATAGTATACTTTTATGACTCGCACTTTTATGTTTTACATCGCGAATCGTCTCTGCCTCTTCTGTGGTATGCGTGCTCCTTGAATTTATCACGTATTCTCTAACCCTTGTGCGGTAAACATACGCGTCTTGACCATCACTATCACTGATGCAATATACTTTCACACATTGACGTGTAAGTGTGCGTGAATCAGTATAAAGTGACGTGGGTCAGTCTTATAGGCATCAGTTCACCACGTACGCTCGAGTGTTAACAAGTATCACCCGCGTCATTCTTTTTCGTCGATGAGAATTATACGTAGTGCATATCAAAATGTACAAACGCGGCTTAAACGATTCATCCTGCGCACCCGACAACGCTGGTGGTTTCCCAAATAAACGTCAACAACAACATCATAAACAGTCCAATATGAGGAACGTACTCGTTACTATACACTTTACACTTACTTCATTCACTTACTTCTTCCACTGTAAACTCCACCGAACGAAACATTAATTTTGTGTACATGTTTCTTACAGTTCCGGATCCACAACGCCAAAAACGTTGAAAACACCAAAACCACCAATACGGATCCTGGGACGTGATTATCCGTTGACCGCAACAGCTTATAAACGTCTAACTATTGGAATTCGCATTGGCATGGATTCGTGCCACGTTGAAATCGCCATAACCGACAATAAAGGTAGCGAGTTAAGTTTTTCAATGTCGACGTGGAAGCTCATGCTACAAAACGAGGCGGACATACTTCAACGATTACGAAGACATGGGAGCATGTTTGGGAGGTATGTATGGGGTGGGAAGAAGAGAGGGGGTGGCAGGAGATGGCGTGGGAGGTTCTAGATGATGGGGGGGAAGGGGAAGTGTGGATGAAAAGAATTGAAGAGAGGAGAGAGAGAATGGAGCATGGATGAGGAGATGTGAGTGGAAGGGGAGTCGGGCGGAAGCGGAGGTCCGGGAGAGAGGGGGAAATGTGTAGGGTTCTGCGAATGCGAGCGGCGGGGAGGAGGGTAGGGGCGAGCGAGCGGCGAGGGGGGAGAGGTGGAAGTAGGTTAAGATAGGTTAAGATAGGTTAAGGTAGATATAAGGTAGATATAAGGGAAGAAGAGGTTGTGAGAGGAGTATGTATATGGAGCCTGTAACCCCTAGGGGAATCAATAAAGACTATTATTACTTCAACGATTACGCAGCAACGCAACATCGCCCCAAACCCACATCATAATTGATCATTTACGACTAGACTTCACGCGTATGCATGATGATCAACTTATTATAATCACCGATAATCGCGTTGTCATATATATGACTAAAGTCACGGTGCGTAAACTATTCGCGTACAAACATTGCATTGAACATATGTTCACCTGGCTAACTGAAAATATGTACTGTGTAACTAGTAAAAATCAAAACCTAACCTGCCACCTTCATAGAAGTTCTACGTACAGCGTCCGTACCAACGAATTATGTGAAATTAATTTCCGAAAGCGAGACCTTTGCGCAGCAATCTATGATTGATTGTGAATGTGTTAGCGTCAGGATTACAATCCATGCTGCGTGATGTAAACCACGTAACACTACAGTACGTGCATATATACGTTTTAATAATAAATGTGTGACTTTCACATCAATACCTTTAACGTGTTATTTATAATATCCTTTCGTATATATTCATATCCATATATAAATTCTTAGAGGCGTGGTCTTAGCGAATGTCAATCGCGTTTACGGATAGGTAATAGGGTGGGGAGGGTTCGGATACGTTCCCACGACGCTTGACCCTGACACAGGTCTATTGTAAACCAGATGTCTGCGGGTCTATCTACGAATTCTTTTCGCCCTTAAGGTAAATGTCCCAATTTCTGCTCATGTACCGATTTCTACTCATTTCGTATTTTTCTCATTATTATAAATGTTACGTTTGTACTATAGTTGTAACAAAATAATTTTAAATTATTTGAACATTTACGCGAGTGTTGCACGGGCTGGGGGTTAAATTAAGTATAGCCTAAGCAACGAAAAAAATGTAAAATGAAAGACTCATGATTCTAGCTGTTTGTACTAAGGAACAGCGCCACCATTGGCATTCGAGAATTAGGCACATGGTGGTCATTACAGTGAAAATTGTTGTTTAATAAACTCTACAGAGATTATACAGTGCTCTCCATTTAGATTTTTCAAAATTTCTAATATTTTGAAGTAAAAAACAGGTGAGTAGGTATGGGGTCAAGTAAATACCGTCATGTCCGTATTTCTACTCATCAAAAAATTTTAGCAAGATAACCTCAAAATCAAAGTAATGTAGTAACCTCTTTTTCTATTCGAAGGCATGTTATTTTTTTTTATCATTCTTTTATGTGTTAAAAATAATTTTATTTACATTTTTCATAGTTTTGATACCCACACAGCACACTTCGTTGCGGCAAAGTTGCAGGTTAGTTGCAGTAACCTTGCGTCGTTGCATGGTTGCAGCGCAATGTCGATGTAAGGTTGCTGCGACGTTGCCATAGTTGCGTTGCAATAATGCACTGCAACTTTGCCACCACTTTGCGGCGTTAGCAAATTTTAAAACATACCATACAAACAACCATTTAATCAGTTCCAAGCATAAGTCAGAATCTACTTTACTGGTGGCACCTGCCAAGCTGATGTTTCCGTGAAGGCGAGCACGGCGCACAGTGGGGCAGGTTGGGTCGAATCGCGGCACAAACAAGGGGACCATGCGGTAGTGGACATCGCTTTTGGAACGATAATATATGGGGGTCGTAGTACTCATGTAGTATTAAAGTTTTTAACGTACGCAGTAATCAATGTATATACCATCTACAGTAACCTACATCCAAGAAGGTTCCGTATCCACAACGGTAGCGCGTCAGATTGTCATGCGGGCGGCCCGGTGTGCAAGTCGCCCTGAACCGATAACTTTTTTTTCAACATGTTTTCCCGTGGAAATATATTTTGTGAATAATTGCCTCAAAATTGCTGTGCAACGTTTGAAAAAATAGTGATTTCTCAATATTTTTGCATTTTTACGAAAAGTTGTTTATCTAGCACAAATTCGCTACACAGTATCAGATTCCGTAGACATTCCTAAAGAAGAAACCATACACGAAAAATGTCAGGACGGTTTATAACTCGGACTGTGCGAGAAAATATCCGTCGGGAACGCGTGCACGGTGTTTTCCCGCCTGGCGGCCATGGCTCGCCTGCGACGACTGGTCAGGGCCATCGCTACCCGCAATCGACACAGTGCCCCGTGGAGTGGTCCTTAGCTATAGGAGCCCACATTTTTTTTAGTTTTATTTTGGTCTTTGGCTACTTTCAAAGTATCAGTGAATATTGTTTAATAAAAGTACAATTTCTTACATGTATAAGGAAAATAAAGTGGAATAAACTGGGTTTAGAAATTGTACAGAAGAAATCTAGCTTGATAAAAGACAAATACTGACACATATGCATTATTTTATTTTTTATTTATACCCATAAGTTAAATTGTAATAATATTTTGTTGTATATAAATACTTACATAATTATAAGGAATTAGTGAATAATACAACTTTAGTAAATGAAAGATATTGTAGCTTGTGACATCCGGATTCCGCACCTGCGTAGAGTAGCTTACATGGTGCGTTATATGCTATAATTGTAAGAGATAATAATACAAAATTTCGTCTATATTTTTGGAAGTAATATACAAACGTTACTATTATACATGTAAGAAATTGTACTTTTATTAAACAATATTTACTGATACTTCGAAAGTAGCCGAAGACCAAGAAAACACAAAAAAAATTTGACTCCGATAACTAAGGACCACTCTACGGGGCGCCGTATCAATGGCCGTCACTGCCGCCGAGCGGCAAAACACCATGCACGCGTTCCCGCTGGATATTTTCTCAAACAGTCCGAGTTAAAAAACATTTTTCGTGGATGGTTTCTTCTTCAGAAATGTCTACAGAATCCGATACTGTGGAGCGCATTCGTGCTAGATAAACAACTGTTCGTAAAGATACAAAAGTATTGCGTAGAAATCATGCACATCGACAATTTTGTAAACTTCGACGGCCGTTTCCAACCATATAAAACCATCAAATTTAATAACTGCATTCACCGATATATTCAGGCAACTCTCCTCTATATTTTGATACTAAATTGAACTTTCTAGCATTCTTGGTTTTCAAGTAATACGCCATTCTTGCCCAAAATCAGGCGCTTTTTACAAAAACTCATGTTTTTCAAAAACTGTGGGTGATAGAGCAATTTTTTTTACAGATTCATGTTTGGGACAAGAAACTCTACTAGGATCTCGGAGTTCATATTGCAGATCCAAATACGTGTTGGACAGTGTAGTTAAGCCCCTAAATCGCCTATTCTGACTTATACGCTGCGTTGTATACTAATTTTAAAAGATAAAATTCAAAGATTTCGTCAATATTTTTCGAAGTAACACATACATATTATTATTGTACATCTAATAAACTGTACTTTTATTAAAAAATATTCACTGATACTTCCAAAATGGACGAACACAATTATGTCCGAAATTGACGAGAAATTACTATTTTTTCAAAACTTGTGACGAAGTCACCTTTCGCGCCGTGCGAGCGCCCGGAGCCGAGACGAGGGGACTTAGTTCGCGCCGCGCCCGCTAGGCGGCCGCGACCCCGCGCCGGCTCTCGCTCGCGAAACCGTACGGGCTCACGATATAAGAGCCGCGGCGAGTGGTAGGATCTTGGATGCGGTATGTGTAACGTTCTGCTCGGAATGGCCTTAAGGGGCACGTTCGTACGAGAGTCGTATAAGAGAGGTTCAGAGTGCAATAGGGTTCCGGCCTAATGGGCGCGGAGGTACCTCTCTGACGTAGGCAGGACGCAAGACGAATCTCGGTCTATTTCGGAAGAGGCTGGTAGCGGTACGGTGATGGCGATGGCCGATCACTGACACACCTCAAGGTGTACAAAAATTGAGTCTCTTGCGGGTTTGCGTGAAGCGGTATAGCGACATGCACAAGAGCTCCTGATTCCACTCGCCGCGGCTCTTATATCGTGAGCCCGTACGGTTTCGCGAGCGAGAGCCGGCGCGGGGTCGCGGCCGCCTAGCGGGCGCGGCGCGAACTAAGTCCCCTCGTCTCGGCTCCGGGCGCTCGCACGGCGCGAAAGGTGACTTCGTCACACCCCCTTCTTACTTCGGGGGGAAAGCGGTATGCGTCGGCTCCTGGCCGTCAGGTACATGTGTTCTTATAACTAACTTAACCTAGGGGGGTTGCAACCCAACGCGCTTATAAGTTACCCGTTACCAATACTTAAACCTAATCTAAATCTACTGCGGCGGCTGGTCCGCCCATGTCCACGGACGGTGGGGTATGGTTGGGGTGGCCGCTGGGGGGCCTTGTAGGCCTGGCGGTACCAGCGGCTGGGGGGCTGGTGTCCCTACCGGCGGTGGCGTAGCCGCTGGGGGGCTCGGAAAGCCTGGCTGTGCCAGCGGCTGTAGTGCTGGCGGCGCTATCGGCGGTGGCGTGGCCGCTGGGGGGCTCTGAAAGCCTGGCTGTACCAGCGGCTGTGGTGCTGGCGGCGCTATCGGCGGTGGCGAGGCCGCTGGAGGGCTCTGAGGGCCTGGCTGAGCCAGCGGCGACGGTCCGGCGATGGCGATTGGCGGTGGCGAGGTCGCTGGAGGGCCCTGAAGGCCTGGCCGAGCCAGCGGCGACGCGTCCAGGGTTGCTGGTGTCTGTCGTCCGCTGGGGGCCGGCAGCTTTCGCTTCCGGTTTGCCGGCGGTGGCCGGGTCCGTGACGTACGGATGCTCCTGGGAGAGGCTCGTCCTCGTTCGGCCGGTTGCTCGGCCGTTGCTGGAGCCGCGGCTGCCGTTGTGGGCAGGCTGTTGGTCAGCCGCCGAAGGTCCAGCGGTTGTAGGCCTGTGTGGGCCGTCCGGCTACGGCGGGTCGTGGCCCCTTGTTGTGGCTCTTGGGGCCGCGCGTCGGATGTCTCTACCATGAGTATTTCTTCATGGCTTCTTTCGGTGGGAGTCCGCCTTGGGGGCGCCCGGAGACGCGGCGGCGGGCCTCGGTGCGGGGGCGGTTGTCCCTGTATCTGGACTCGGGCGGGCCATGGCCGGTCCTCCAAAATCTGCAAACGTTTTGTGCGCCGTTCCGGTGGACCCACGGGGTTTGAGCCCAGCGCTACGGCGCTTGCCTTGCCCGAGCTCTCGGCGGTAGCGCGGCTTCTTGGCATGTTGATCGTCGAATCTTTCGGTCTATCCGTCGCTGCCTTATATCCCCTGGCGTTACATTTTCGCCAGCGAGAGCCTTGGGCGGGCCGCGGCCGCCTAGTTACCGCGGCTGGAACTATGGTCGCTGTCTCGTTCTCCCCTGCTCCTATCGAGGCGCGGGCACAATTCGCGCTTTCTGGCTCGTTGGGATCACACGGCTTTAGGTCGCTGATGTGCGCGCGTATCGGTTTCCCGCGCGCACCTTTCAGCACCACGATGTTCGGTCCCTCGAATTTGGCAACGGTGTACGGGCCGACGAATTTTGGGGCCAGCTTGGCATTGAATTGCTTGGCTGCCGCGCTTAGGTGATGTTCACGCTTCATGACCTCGTCGCCAATCGAGGGGCGCCAATCCCTGCGGCGGAGGTCGTAATAGTGTTTCTGGTTCTGGTGCGCTCGTGCCAGATTCCATCGGGCGAGTTCGATGCGGTCTCTCATCTCCGTGAGCCGTTGTTGCCATCTTTGGGTGTCTTCCAGTGTCGGTTCCTTGGTTGGGTCGGTGGTGGCCGGTCGGGGGTCTCCGGGAGCCACAAGTTCGCGGCCAAAATTTAAGGCGGCTGGTGTGCTTCCCGTTGCTTCGTGTCTTGCTGTATTGTAAGCAAAAGCGATTTCCGGGAGCCAATTATCCCACGTCGTGTGGTCCCCGTCGGTAAATTGGGCGATCATCGTCTTGATCACCCGGTTTGCCCGCTCCACGGGGTTACACTGCGGGGTATACGGTGGGGTTTTCCGGTGATCTATGCCGTATTCTTTGAGTAGTCCGGTGAATTCTCGGCTTTCGAATTGTTTGCCGTTGTCCGTGATGACTCGGCGTGGACACCCGAAGCGCAAGACTACTCGTTCTCGGAATGCTTTGGTGACAGCCGGAGCGGTGGCCTGTCGAAGAGGTTGCAGCTCGATCCACTTCGTGAACTTATCTTGCATCACCACGACCACTGTGTGGCCTTTCTTTGATCGTGGGAGCGGGCCGACTAAATCTGCGGATACGACATCCCACGGGTAGGCGGCTGGCGTGGTGTGCATCAGTCCTGCGGGTGCCTGTTGTGACACCTTATATTCTTGGCACTTAGTGCACTGGCGGACGTAGCGGGCTGCATCTCGGAACATACCGGGCCAGTAATATTTTCTGGCCAGTCGGGCGGTGGTTTTGTTAATTCCGAGATGCCCGGCCGTGGGGGCATCGTGATTTGCCCTGAGGATTTCTTCACGCTGGGGCCGTGGCACGCATTGTTTCCACTCGTCCTCGGGGTGGCCCCCAGTCGTGTCCGGGAAATGGCGGTACAACTCGCCGTTGCGGATCTGGTATTCCGGGTGGAGGAGCGGTGTCTCTTCGACGGCTCGTTTCTTTGTGTCGTACCACTCCTTGGGTGCTTCGGCAGCCACGTTGGCAATCTCGCCTTGTCGGGAGAGGGCATCTGCCACGAGATTGTTCTCCCCCTTTCGATATTCGATTTTGAAATCGTACTGTTGTAGCTCCAAGCTCCAGCGCGCGAGTCGGCCCGAGGGGCTGTCGATGGATTGCAGCCATTTCAATGCTTGGTGATCGGTCAGGACCGTGAACGAATATCCTTCTAAATATGGGCGCATCTTTCTGATGCCCCAGACCACCGCCAAGCATTCCTTTTCCGTAACGGAATAGTTTCTCTCCGCGGAATTGAGTGTTCGGCTGGCGTAGGCCACGACTCGTTCTTCGCCGTCGTGGTCTTGCGTCAGTACGGCACCAAGACCACCTTGGCTGGCGTCTGTCTGCAACACAAACGGTCGGTTGAAGTCAGGGCACGTTAGCACTGGTGCAGTGGCTAGCTGGTGTCGGAGTGTCTCGAAAGCGGACTGGGCTTCTTCGGTCCAGTTCCACCGGGTACGTTTCTGGAGGAGCTGGTGCAGTGGTGCCGCTGTGTCCGCGAATTGGGGAATGTATCTCCTGTACCAGGAGACCATCCCCAGGAAGCGTCGCAACTCGCGTATATTCTGCGGTGGAGGCGTGTTACGGATGGCCTCGACTTTCTCGGGGTCCGTCTTGACTCCCTGGTCCGAGACGACGTGGCCGAGGTATTGCAGCTCGGTCTGGCAGAACCGGCATTTCTCCTCGTTCAGGCGGAGACCTGCTCGTTGCAGTCGGCGCAACACTTCTCGGAGGTTTTCTAAGTGCTCTTCGAAGGTGCGACCTAGGACGATGATGTCGTCCAAGTATGCAAAGGCCCTTGGCTCCAGGCTGGGTCCGATGACACTGTCTAGCAGTCGTTGGAACGTGGCGGGGGCCGAGTGCAGGCCGAACGGCATGACGCGGAACTGGTATAGTCCGCGTCCGGGAACGGTAAAGGCCGTTAGCGGTCGGCTTTCTTCGGCCAGCGGTACTTGCCAATACCCATTTGCGAGGTCCAGCGTCGAGATGTAGCGCGCCTCGCGCAGTTTGTCGAGCGTTGCCTGGACCTGCGGCAAGGGGTAGGCGTCTTTTTCGGTAACGGCGTTTACTCGCCGGAAGTCGATACAAAATCGCTTCTTTTTCTTGCCCTTCTTGGCAACCATGACCACGGGCGAGCTCCAGGGGCTACTGGATGGCTCGATCACTCCGTCGGCCAACATCTGGTCCACAGCCTCGTTGATTAAGGCTTGTGTGGCCGGGTTCCTGGGCATGTATCGTTGCTTGATCGGCACGGTCGTCTTTAGGCGGATGCGGTGTTCTGCGAGGCTCGTCGTGCCTCGCAGTTTTCGGAGCGGAGGCAACTCCTCGTCCAGGAGTTGTTGCAGGGCGGCTTCTTGTGCCGGAGTGCATCGTCGGATGCCGGGTGCTTCCACTGCCGCGGTTTCGGCGTGGCGGGTCCATCGGTGAGTACCGATTTGTACCTCTAGGCCCATCTTTTCCAGGATGTCTACTCCCAGTAGAGCGGCGTGTGACAAGCCAGGGAGCACGGCGTAGGTGTGTTCTACCTTGTGACCGTTTATGACTGTGGGCAACGTCATCTCGCCTCGTAGTGGCACTTCTGCGCCGTCGGCGACGCTCGCCGTAAAGGAGGCGGGAGCGAGGGTGTAACCTCGTTTCTCACATGCTGTGGCGACATCTGGTCGTATGAACGAGCGAGTCGCTCCGGTGTCGACCAGTGCCCACCAGCGTACGTTTCCCACTTGGAAGGCGAGGTACAGTCGGGGGTCCTCTTTTACTGGTTTGTTTGAGGCGTTGTGGGTTGGGCGTTTTGTCGGTCGCCTCGGTTCCTGCGCCCCTCCTCGTTTCCCGAAAACGGGTTGCACGGACAGTCCCGGGAGGTGCGTCCGGCGGTTCCGCAGTACGAGCAGAATAGCTTGCTCGCGCGTCTGCATTCGGGGCGGCGGTGGCCGCGTTGGCCACATCGCCAACAGCATGTCGCTCGGTCGTAATCGGCCTGTACTTCCGCTAGGCCGCTGCTGCGGGCCGGCTCGGCCTTCCTTTCTGGCCGTTTCTCGGTCTTGGCGGTTTCTTTCCGCCCGATGCCGGCGGCCTCTTTCTCCTCGGCCGTGACTTTGTCTTGGTCGGCGGCCAGTCTCATCAGTTCGGGCAGTGTCTGGAATTCTGTCCGTTTGATATACCGGCGGTACTCCGGCCGGAGGTTGCGGTAGGCTCGGTTGACCTGCTGCTCGGGAGAGTATTTCCCATACTGTTGCATCAGCGGCAGCAAGTCCAGGATGAAGTCCGTGGCGGTCTCCTGGGGTTTTTGGAGGCGTCGGGTGATGATCTCCTCCAGTTCGTTCTCGTCTTCCGTGGCTAGGAAGAAGGCTCGGAAGTCGTTGACGAAATCGTCCCACGACTTCCACTCGGAGCGGCGGAGTCTGTACCAGCCGAGAGCTCTCCCTTTTAGTATTTCGGAGAGACACTGGATGATCTGCGTCGGGGTGACCTGGTAACTATGCTGGAGGTCTCCCAATCGCTGTAGGAATTCGGCGGCGCCGGGGCCGCCATTATAGCTGGTCCCCCATTTTCGAATTCGGTCCATTGGCGTGACCTCCGGGGCAATCAGACTGCCGCCCGCACTAGTTGTTAGCGGTTCGGTGTGGGAGCCGGATTCGCCGGTTATCGTAACGGTCGGTGGTCCCATCTTATCCTGACGGCAGTGTGCGACGACTCTTTGTCTTAGCTCGTCGAGAGTACCAGTCGTGTCGAGCTGGAGATCTGCCGCAGTTCTAATTAAATCCGACTTCCGTAGCTCGTATACCCAGCTTACACCTGTGCTCATTCGCCCTTCTCCTTTTCACAGTCCCTGTTTGGGCGCCACTTTGTAATCGTGTTTGGTTGCGGCACGATTATCGGTGGGACGGAGGAGGAAAATGTGCCGACTCAGTCGGTATGGCCAGGTTCGGCGAATGAGTACGAAGGTGTTTTGGTAACAATAACAGTATTTATTGTGTGCTGTAATTATGTTTACATTTGTTTCCGGTCGCGGCGGAAGAGCTACGGTATAGCGGCACGTCGGCTTCGCGGCGGCGGCGACTTGGCGGCGAGTGGTAGGATCTTGGATGCGGTATGTGTAACGTTCTGCTCGGAATGGCCTTAAGGGGCACGTTCGTACGAGAGTCGTATAAGAGAGGTTCAGAGTGCAATAGGGTTCCGGCCTAATGGGCGCGGAGGTACCTCTCTGACGTAGGCAGGACGCAAGACGAATCTCGGTCTATTTCGGAAGAGGCTGGTAGCGGTACGGTGATGGCGATGGCCGATCACTGACACACCTCAAGGTGTACAAAAATTGAGTCTCTTGCGGGTTTGCGTGAAGCGGTATAGCGACATGCACAAGAGCTCCTGATTCCACTCGCCGCGGCTCTTATATCGTGAGCCCGTACGGTTTCGCGAGCGAGAGCCGGCGCGGGGTCGCGGCCGCCTAGCGGGCGCGGCGCAAACTAAGTCCCCTCGTCTCGGCTCCGGGCGCTCGCACGGCGCGAAAGGTGACTTCGTCACAAACTTCAACTCAAATGCGGCACGGGTTCCCGTTGTCCAATCGCTTTGAAACTTTACACATATCATTTTCTCACCCAACCTCATATTTTAGGAGGGTAAGACCAAAAAAAATCGAAAGTTGAAAAATAAGGACCACCCTAACCCACACAGTGTTGTTGCGGGTTGCATTGCAATATTGCAGGAACGATGCTGCAATATTGTTTTACATTATTGGACTGGCAACGCACCTGCAATATTACAGCAATATTGCAAGTTCGTTGCCGTGCAATGTTCCATTTGCAACGATCATACAATATTGCAAGTTCGTTGCCGTGCAATGTTCCGTTTGTAACGATCGTATAATATTGTAGCAAATTGCAAGTTCGTTGCAGCGTAATGTTCCACTGGCAACGATCCTACAATATTCCTGCAATATTGCGCGCACATCGACGTGCAATGTTCCAGTGGCAGCGATTCTACAATATTTCGGGAATATTGCGCGCACATCGACGTGCAATGTTCCACTGGCAACGCCCAAGCAAAATTGCCTACATATTGTCGTGCAATACTGTAGTGGAAATATTGTAGAAACAGTACAGTAATATTCTGAAACAACTATGACTTTGACTAAATTTGAAATATGACGTCGAATAGATTCTACAGCATGTTTTATTTAAGGGGGTATAGGACTATTGGAGTATAGAAAAATAGATTTTTTTTTATTATTAATCTTGAAAGTGTCATCCTTTGTGAACATTTACAAAAAAGTTTCATGTTGAAATTCGAATAATTACGGAAATTACAGCGCTGAAGGTAACTGAGTGTAACGCCTCGCAGAGCGGTATTGGCATAGGGCGCTTAACTTTGAAGCCAGTTTTCTCGAAACACCATTTTCAAAAACGGTGTACAACATAACTCTTGAACCAATGAATATTTTCACTTAAAATTTTAACTGGAGCTGTAGAATTCCTTTCTCTATCGTGTGGAATTTGCGCATCAACATTGGATGTTTGTAAAACATTATATAACTAAAGACATTTTTTTCCCCCCAAAAATGTGGGGTAAAATTGATTCGTGTGTAACTTCTACAATTTTTGTTTAAATTCGCCCAACAAAATTTCACACGATAACTATTTGTGTAGAAATTACTCACCCCAAAGCATTTTGCTTTTAGATAATTGGTTCACCTGAGACTACGTACACCGATCACAGCTGCGCGCTACGCGGGGCCGTCTTTAGCGTGAAATAACTTGAATAATTTTCAACATTCTGACAATTTTTTCATTTTACATTATTTGTAAAAGCATAAAAAACTGTGAAGAGTGCCGGTACGGTGATTATTTGGTATCCAAGCAATCCAACCGACAAGAAACCGTCGATTTTAGTCGCTCAATAGTCCTATACCCCCTTAACTGGATATGCCAGAATTTGTCGTTGGCCGTTGAAGATATGAAAAAAGTGTTATCGTGAGAGTTGTTTGTACATGAATTTAAATTATAGAAGAGATTTGAAAATGAATTTAATTTGTTTAGATAGAGTAGATACTATATATTTTAATGTCTGAAATTATTATTATTATTATTATTAAACGAATTTATTGCACACACACGTATATACAATTAAGCAAGAGAAAAGAGAGATGAATAGATAAATGCAAAGGTTTAATCTAAAGCAGGCATGGAACTAAAGTGAACGCAGCGGCCGTTTTTCGGAGGCAACGCCTCCTTTCTCCCGCCGCGCGTCTTCTACCCCGCGGCGGGCCTAGGAGCTTCGAGCGCCTCCGGCCCGTACCGCGTGAACAAAAACGCATCGACAATCGTGCTCTCTGGGACGATGTGGAAACCTATTGTTACAATGTCGCCTTAATACGCCACGCGCGGTTCACGTGGTACGGGCCTGAGGCGTTCGAAGCTCCTGGGCCCGCCACGGGGGCGAAGACGCGCGGCGGGAGAAAGGAGGCGTTGCCTCCGAAAAACGGCCGCTGCGTTCACTTTAGTTCCATGCCTGATCTAAAAACTACTTTCCAACCTAACCTAAAATGACACCGGATGAAAGTTAGAGTCCGCACCTACAGTGTTAAAAATCCCTAACAGATTTGTCAAATGTGCCTTCGTTTTTAAATAATTTGAGTTTACAGTTTTGCACGGTAGGGGCATAAGTTCCAATACGTAAGCAATTTTATCAATCAGCGGTTGTAGCTGCGGCGGTAAAGTGTTCGTCTACGATGCTACAGGTTCGCGGTTCGAATCCCCCTGGGGTAAAAATATTTTCTATGAGATAAAGACACACGGGCGTTATACTACTACGATTCTGCCCACATTCATGTCGTCGAGTCCCCCTCACTGGCCGAAACGTTGCGGTGGGGGTGGTGTTGTCAAGTGCTGTAAAATTTCCGAAACGTTGCGGGAATACACTCCTGCAATATTGCTAAGGCGGACATAGGAGTGAACCTGCAACTACTCTGCAATGATGCGGTTCAATATTTTGCAATCTCGCACCGCAATATTGCCGAAGAGTTGCAGAATCATTGCCAGAATTTTGCCGTTTCGTTGCAGAATCATTGCCGGAATGTTGCAGGACTACACATTTGTACTGTTGCCGCAACTTTGCAAAAATACACACATGCAATATTGCGAACGCGGACATAGGACTGAACCTGCAATATCTCTGCAATGTTATGGTGCAACATTGCAATCTTGAACTGTATCATTGCAGAGACGTTGCTGCAATGTTATGGTGTTGTGTGGGAATGTGCATTCGGAAAACAGACAATACTACCATTTGAATCGTCACACGAAAGGGCAAAAGAAAAACTAGAAATAGTTCATAGTGATGTATGTGGACCATTCAGAGAACAATCCATGGGTGGTGGAAAGTATTACTGTACATTTATTGATGACTACTCCAGATATTGTAAGGTGTATATTATAAGGAACAAAAGTGACGTTTTTGAGATATTTCAAGAATACAAGGAGATGGTAGAAAATCTGTGTGAAGGAAAAATCAAGTTTTTACAAACAGATAATGGGTTAGAATATTGCAACAATCAATTTGATAAATTTTTAAGGGATTGTGGAATACAGAGGAGGTTAACTGCTCCGTGTACACCGCAACAGAACGGTGT
Source organism: Andrena bicolor (assembly GCA_960531205.1). Taxonomy (NCBI): domain Eukaryota; kingdom Metazoa; phylum Arthropoda; class Insecta; order Hymenoptera; family Andrenidae; genus Andrena; species Andrena bicolor. Next base: position 518,786 of record CAUIJW010000183.1, read on the forward strand.
TGTTGAGAGAAGGAAGAGGACGCTATTGGACATGCCAAGGTGTATGATGATAAAATCGGGAATGTCATCTGGTTTTTGGGCAGAAGCTGTGATGGCAGCTAATTATCTAAGAAATAGATGCCCTACGAATTCATTGGAATATAAAATACCATATGAGCACTGGTCTGATCGGAAGGTCAATATAAATCATCTGCGGGTTTTTGGAACGAAAGCTTTTGTGGTAAATAAAACTGCATCAAGAGGAAAATTGGAAGAATGGTCAATAGAAGGTCGTCTAGTAGGATACTCTAAACAGACAAAAGGATACAGAGTGTATATTCCAAAAACCGGAAAGGTCGTTATATCAAGAGATGTAAGATTCATAAATGAAGCAGATGAATTAGTAGTTGCAAGTCCTAATGAGTATATTACTGAAGAAGAGAGAAATACGGATTATGAACAGATAGATATATTAATTCCAATTAATGAAGAAATAAATGAAAACCAAGAAACGGAGGTGATGTCGGTTTTAAGGAATTAGCGGGTGTGGCCTGTAGTTTAAAAAAAAAGTCATTCAGGTCATCGCCTATAACTCTCACATCGCTTAATATTTTTTAATGCAAAAAATACTGAACTGTCGTTCAGATGTACTCTTAACAATAGATGAATAGTTATTAATAAAAGTGTAACGGTTTTTCTAGAAAAAAATCCCAAAGAACCCGCACTGTTTCGACCGCTCTAGGTAGGCGTCCCCCCTTAATTAAAATGTCCGCGATATGAGAAATGGAATTTATGAACACAACATTTTAGCTTTGTATATGTAGTTGTGTCATCTTAAGCGCAGTTGGAAAGCACCTTTATATACTGGTAGCTCATTTTGATTTCACATCTTTTTTAAATTTTTTCTATTTTTTCTATTTTTTGTGATTTATATTATTATCTTCTGTCACGTACCGGGTGGAGGTCTTTGGGACGATGACTATGTGGGGTAGAAGGGCACGCGAGAACGTGAAATCCTGCACACTGGGGTTGGTGGAAGTCAGGCGAGAATGTGGAATCACCCCCCCCCCCCCATAAACATGACTCATTTATGAAAGAAGCTAATTCCCTGTAATTCACGAAAAAAGTTCGCACGCAAAGATTGTGAAATCATCTTTGCTAATTCCAATTCGCACGCAAAGATAGTGAAATCAACTTTGCTAATTCCAATTGTATGCATTCTTGTTCTCCGTTCGAACACTGATTCCTCTGTCACTTTTTATACTTGACATTCCTTTATTGGCCACAAATCAATTCAGTGCTCAGATTTTCAGGTTAGGTTTTAAGGAATTAGCGGGCGTGGCCTGTAGTTGTCCCCTAAACTTTTTTAAGAGGGACACCTTCTGCTAAAAATGTCCTTTGAAAATCGTTTTACGATGGAAAATAATTAAAACTTGGTAGAAACTAATTTAAACGAATCAAAGTCGGTAATAGATTACTAACACATTCGGCAACATGCACTAGTGATAAGAAACATTTTGTTTTTAGTCGACTTCATAGTTTTTTCTTATATAACGCCCGCTAATTCCTTAAAACCAAAGCTGGAAATCTGAGCACTGAATTGATTAATCATGTAAAAACACCGGGCCTATGTCATAAAATAAGATAATAAGACTAAAATAGCTCCGACGAACTGTCAATTTCGCTATCTTTCGTGTATAGAGACATGGTCGCTCAGTGTGCCTACGGGTAGAGGGGAAGGGGGAATTAGCTTCCAGACACGACCGCGTCTGTTGATGCATACAGTGAGCTTGGTGTGCGTGAGATGTGTGAATGGAACTTGAGTGAGCACCTCTACGTTATTCTGCTCTTGGTTCCCCCAATTTTGTCGATCTGCGTCTCACGAGGAAGTTTGTCCACCACGTGTAGTGACTTACGCCGATATATATTAATAAATTACATTATACCTTTGTTAACTAAGTACAAGCCTCTAGCTCATTTATCATAAACCTTTTCTCTCACACTGGTTTCTAACACTTTTAATAAATATTCTATTTTTGCATAAAAAAAACATAATCCTACATAATAACCTATAAATAACCTAAAGTAGCATAAAGGAATATTGTTGCGTAGTCTATAAAGTTGCAGACGAAATATTTTTATAAAAATCCGCCAGAGGGCGCCACTATACTAGGGCTCAACGTTCTGTTCAAACCCGCGCTTGCGCCATATTCTCATTTCTTGTCAAAATGCCGAAGCGATCAGGCAGTCGACACATTAAAGCTCAGGAAAATAAGAAAAAATTAGAAAAGATACTATGGGAAATGATAGAAATTCCCCCGCTAATCACTCCACTCCCTAGATCACCAGAAACAATGGTAAAGTACCCTAAAACTACCACGTGCTTTCAACAAACTAAACTCAAATTCTTCAATTCAAGACATCAGTTGATACTCCACCTCACAACTCACCGGAGTCCCCTCCGACAACACCGGAGTTCCCTACAACTATGGATTTTAAAGAGGGCCCGGAATTCAAGGTCCCGGTCGTACCACCAAGAAAGTGGCCAAAACTGATTAAGAATGATGCCCCAAACCCAGATTGGGAAATGTATAGTACCCTCGGAAGAGGATATGCCGGTGGTTAGGTTTGTTCGGCTCACGAGCTGCCTGCCCTTATAAACCTCACCCGGACGGAAATAAAATATAAACATATAATAAATAGCTGTATTTTTACAAGATAAAAATTGTCTATTATATTCTCCATCAATATTCAAATCTCTCGAGGACGATATATTCCACGGGGGGAAGGGGAAGTGTAACGTCCCACGGGGACTCGAAATACTAATTACCGACCGCCGATAAAGTATAACCGTTCTATGTTACTACACAATCTGTACTACAATACGGCGCAGACCCATTATACATACTTTGAAACATAATTAATAATATAAGCGAATGTGAGAGAAACTAAAATTATAGAAATATTAAGAATAATTAATTATAATTACTGACAAAAGCGCAAAACAAAATAATATGTAATAAGCGAGAAAAATGCGAAATAACAAATAACGACTCACTGCGCCTGCGCCAGCCCGCCAATTTTCTAGTATAAAAGGAGGCGTGCGCAGCACCTGGCGCGCTCTTTCGAATACAGATACGTTCTTGCGACCAACGAATGCTAGTTCCTAGAGGTAGCTTAAGTACTATCCAGCAGAATTTGAGCACGCTTCGGAAACGGTAGCGACTGGTTCTCAGTCAGGTACGGTAGGTACTGGTGCTCCTCTTTGGATATTTTATTTAAAGGTTGAGAACTTTGTCTTCGCGGAGGTTTCAACCGTTGCTCCTATTAGTAGGTAGCAGCTTAGCCACTTAGCGAAGGCAAGGTCTACAGAACATTAGAATACGAACTCCGCCAAGGGTGTAAAGAACCGCTCCGGAAACAGTAGCGGCCGCTCTCACAGCAGAAGAATAGAAAAAGAACTCTGCCAAAGGATTTGAGAACCGCTCCGGAAACAGTAGCGGCCGAATTCACGGCAGTAGCACACATATACATGGTGTTCCAAAAATGCTGCGGTTCCTTGAAGGGGGTGACTCAGGGGGTGATTGCCCCCCTCGGCTGCAGGGCCCTCAGGGGTCTGAGCCCCAAGGAGGGGCGGGGAAACTGAATCCCCCCCGTGATGGAGCTAAGGCCGTGAGGCCCAGACTCCCTAAGAAGAGACCCGAGGCTGTCCTCGTTAAAGTGGCCCCTACGTCCTCCTACATCGAGACGTACAGAGCTATTGTAGCCGAGGGGAGGGAGTCGTTTGGAGGGGTGGTTGGGGTCAAGAAGACCCGCCTCGGCCACGTCCTCCTGGAACTCGACAATAAGACCAGGGCAGGAGCCCTGGCGGCAAAGTTACGGGACGGATTGTCGAGCAAGGGTATAAATTGCTCCCCCCTCCAGGACCATACGGCCCTGGAGATAAGAGGTATTGACCCGATGGTCGAGGGCCCCGAGGTCCTGAACGACCTGGAGGTCGCATTTAAAGTCCCCCCGGAGGACCTCCGGATTAAGGTCCTGAGGATGGACCCGAGGGGGACCCAAACGGCGGTAGTGGAGGTCCCTACTAACGCCATAAGGTCAGACCCGTCCGGTCTCAGGTTCAGGACGGGACTCACCATCGCCCGATGTAAAGTTCTCCCGAAGCTTGCGAGGTGTTTCCAGTGCCACCAACTGGGGCACCTCGCAAGGAATTGCCAGGCCCCCAGGGAGGGGGGAGAGACTTGTAGGAGGTGTCGCGGAGTGGGCCACCCCATTGGCGACTGTGTGAACCCCCCCCCCCCCCCAAGTGCATCATTTGCACAAAGGAGGGGGTGACTGGGAATAAGGCCGCCCATGTTACGGCCTCGCTGGCGTGCCCGGCGAATAGGAGGACGCCTGGGCCGGAGGTTAAGGCCACTAGGAGGAAGCCGCGCCCCCTGTAGTAGTGGTATGGCCCCGAAAATCTCGAAAGCCCGGAAACCCCTGAAGGTTGTGCAAATCAACCTCAACCGGTGTAGGCTGGCTCAGGATATGATGACGCCCCCTCCAGGGTCGACCACCTTGAGCGTGGTGAGGGGGCTCTGGGAAAGCGGCGATGTCCTCTGTCGGGCGCTGGGTGAGGAACTTTGTTCCTTGCCCGGGGGCCGTGGGAGGATGCTGCCTTCCTGGCTAAGGGTCGGCCAACCAACCTCCCCCTACTCGGGGGCGCGTGCGCGCGTCGTGGGTGGGGGGTTGGGGTTGGGTCCGGGCTGGGTCTGGGTGGGGTGCGCGCGTGCGTGAGGTGGCCCTGTGGCCGTGACCCGCGGATCTCTGGGTGGTAGCTGTCGGTCAGGCCCTCTGTGGCCTGTTCGGCTCCTGGTCGTGCGGGATGCCCGGGCCCAGGGATGTTGCCGCGACAGCTGTGGCGGTCTGCGTGGTCCCGTTGCCCTCGGCCCCGTTCGCTTCGTGTCTGGCCTGGGCCTTGCGTGGGCCCGGCTCTTGCCCCTCTCCTGGGGGACGCGCGCGCGCATTTCCATCGCTCCGGGGGGGGTGCGTCTGGGTCGGAGTGGCCCTGTGAAGGGCCGCTGTACAGGGCGCGGTGGCCGCAGTGACCGCACTATGGTGGGGTGCATGCTGCGGCAGGGGGGGGGATGGGGAGTCGCGATCGATCGCGCGTGGGGCGAGTTCGGCAGTTGGGCTGCCCTTCTGGCATAGCCAGCCGCTCGACCGGGGGCCGGTTGGGTTCTGACCTTCGGGTCCCCGACCGGTTTGTGACCCCCCGGGGTTTGCGGTATTTGGGCGCCCTGTGGGCTTGCCGACCGCCCCCGCCCGGAGGTTCGTTCCCACGGGGTCGACGCCGGGAAGTGCGCGATCGGTCGCGGGGTCGTGGGGCGGAGGTGCCGGGGGGCACCACCCGCCCTAGTTTAGCAGCGACCCTGGAAGAGGGTGGCGCTGGCGTGTGACCCGCAGCGTTACCCTGGCGATAGCGGGGAAGTCTCCCGGGGAGCTTCTCTCCCCCTTGGGAAAGTGCCAACTCTGGCAAACGAGCGCGGGGATCCGGGGTCTTGGAGGATGGCCTAGCGAACGCATCGCTAGTTTGATCTCGCGCAAGAACGGCCATCTTCCGTGCCAGATCCTCCGCTCTAGGCGGTTACCGCGCAGGTTTTAGTTGGTTGGAGCCCAACATAACCCCGAGCCTCCCCCGAGGTTCGAGGTATCCGTTCCGGGTTTCCTGCGCGCAAAAAAAAAAAAAAAAAAAAAAAGGATATGATGACGCAGAATGTTTCCGTGTTCAACGCGGATGTCGTCATGGCGGGAGTAGATGGCTCTGGAAGGGCGCTCCATCGGCAGTCGGCTTGCCGGCATGTAGTCGATGGGGAACTCCGATGGGTTTCATGTTCTCTCAACCGAGTAGACGACTCTGGTGGTACCCCCGGGCCTTTTGGCCGCGGGGTGAGGATCCAGAGTCAGCTCGGCGCGGAGAACTTGGACAAAGTTGGAGGCCTGACCGGGGTAAGACCATGCACCGCACCTCCACGTCGGTGCTCCCGGGGTTCCTACACGACATAGTCGGGTAGGGGCGCGGACGCGGGCATGGCATTCTTTGCCGCACGCCGGATCTCATCCGCGTGCGGGGCAGGACCGCAGTCTCGGAGCGTTGTCCCTGACTGCGGTGTCTCCCCCAATTTATTGGGGAAGCCTGGAAGCGTATCGCTTCCGGGAGTATCGTAATCCGTGGCGGTGGAACGACGACCCCTCGTCGAGAGAGTCATCTCTCGCGAGGGTATGCGAAGCCGCCACGGACCGATGATCTTGCCTTAACCGGCCGGGTCGCGAGGTAAGGAAAAACCTCTATAATAAAACCCCCAACCCTGAGCCCCAAGGGTGGTGCCAGGGCACGTGTTCCCTCTCGCGAGGGGCACGTGGGCGGAGCGGGTGTGCTCCGCCTAACCGTGATCCGGCTGGGGAAATGTCGCCCCCCAGACGTAGCCCGCGCCCTTAGGGGCCCGGGTATAGACTTCGCAACGGCAGGCCACCTCTACCGTTGCGCGACTCCCCTAAAGTGGTTTCTCGTGGGACACTTATGGAGTCTTTCAAACACGGTGTAGCAGATACACCACCGGCTGGCGACCGGTCAACAACGCCTCCGACATGCGACCGGGTTATGTCGCTGGAACACAACGAGGACCGGTGTACGATCGCTTCGTGCGGGTCACCGGCCTCAACACAGGTTCAGATTTCGATCGCGGTTTCGCGGGTGTCTGACCTGTTTGAGAGGGAGGAGGAGGAGCAGGCGAGGGGCGATGCTAGCGGGGGTGGCAAGCCAGCCACTTCCCGCGACGCTCGCCCCTGGGTGGGTGCAGACGGCGCCAGTTTCGATTCCGGGGAGGACCAGGCCTCTGTCACAGAGACCTGGATTAGCGCGCAGAGGGATTCTCCCTCGATGTGCGCCCCGAAGCCCAGGGGGGATGGTCCCCCGAGCGGGACGACCACGGTCCCGCGCCCACGAGTCGGGGGGGCTTCGCCGTCGGCACCGCACACAACCAGAGGTGTGCCGTACGTGCGGAGCGTGAAGGTAGTGGCCACCTCGGAGGTCCAAGAGCTTCTTGGCCTCCAAAAAGAGGTGGCGGAGATGTTGGGGCGGCTGGACTCGCCAGCCGTCTCCATCAGCGCGTCGTCGCGGTGCCACTCGCCGGCAGGGTCTCTCCTGTCGGCGGCTTCGGCGCCGCTCGCCGGGAAGTTGCCCGAGCCCCGCGTCGTGCTGAGTCGTTGCGACGCGCTTGTCGCAGACGACGGGGGCGCCGTTGTCCTCTCCTCCGATGAGGAGGGGGTCGGCGATGCGGGCTGCTCGGGCCTTATGGCTCGGGGAGTGCTCTCCGGCGCGAATGCGGACCACATTCGTGTTGGGGGCGCCGCCGAGGGGGGTCGTTCAGACGCCCCCCAGCTGTCGTCCGATGGAGGGAGCGACATGGGGCGCAGGCCGGGCTTTGTGCCCGGCAAGAGGGGCAGGAAGCCCGGAGTGTGGACGGACCCGGCGAGGCTGGGTCCGGGGATGAAGGCCCTTCCGAGTCGCACGGAGCTTCGCGACTGGGCCGAGACCATGACGGTCGGCGATGTGTCGGGCCGGGCCCAGAAAGAGCTGGACGCGATCGCCGCGACGATTAGCGCCGCTAAACATCTGAAAACCACAGATATGCGCGCTATTCGTATCGCGCTGAGGCGTGCGTCCGCTCTCACCGCCGAATTGAACGGAAGGGCGGAGCGGGGTGAAAACCCGGATAAGCCGGCGAGGGAGGTGGTGTTCCGGCAGGGGATATGGGAGAAGAAGTCCCACAAATTATCGACGCAGGTGCGGGCCCTGACGGACCAGGCTCACACCTTGGTTGAGACCCTGCACGTCAGGGAAAGGGAGCTGGAGTTCCTGCGGGGGAAGTATGCCCGCCTTAGACTGCGCGCATCTCTCGCGGGCTGCAACGTGGAGGAGACGGAGGCCATTCCCTTCCGTCCCTCGGTTCCGTTGCCCACCCGCGATGAGCTCCTCCCGTCCTGCGTCCCCCCCTGGACCGACTCCTGCGTTCAGCTGGAGCCGATTCCGGGCCCCTCGTCGGCCGCCAGGCCCGCCCCTTTGCCGGCCGAGTCGGTCGGCGGCGCGGCCGAGCCGGTTCCGGGCCCCTCGTCGGGCGCGCGGCCTGCCCCTTTGTCGGTGGGGCCGGTCGGCGGCAAGACCAAGGCCGGCAAGAAGAGAAGGAGGGTGGTGTTCCCCCAGGATTCGTCCTCGGAGGGCCCACAGCCCCGCGACGACGACGCTGCGACTGCCGAACAGCCGTGGACCGTCGTCCTACGCCGCATGGAGGAGCTGGAGAGGAGGGTGGATAATCGCCTCCTCTCCTTGGGGAAGGTTTTGGACCGCGGCGGGCCGGCCCTTAAGCCGGCGGACCCGCCAACGCCCCCTGCCCTTGAGGGGCCGAGTATGGGGAAGGAGAATCCCACAGCGGGCGGGGCTGGGACCCAGCCCCGCGAGGTGAAGAAAGCGGCGAGGAAGGCGGAGAGGAAGAAGGCCAGTGCCGCGGCCAAGGCACGGGGGGTTGCCCCCGCTCCTGCTCCGCCGGGGCCCAAGTCGGGGGGTGATGTTCCTCCCGACGGATCGGGGAGGGCTAATGGTGGGCCTTTGTCCCCCCCGGCCCCCGCGGCCAAGTTATCGCGGGGACAGAGAAGGAGAGCCGTCAAGGCCGCCAAAAAAAAAAAAAAAGGCGGGCGTGCAGGCGACAACGCCGGTTCCCGGCGCGTCTGGCGCCCCGGCGTCGGCCTCTGGGCCCTCCGAGGCTCCTCGGAGCTCATGGGCCCAGGTTGTCGGCTGTAAAGACAAACGGGCGGCCAAGGCGGCGGAGAAGGCTGCCGCTAAAGGCGGCCAGCGGAAGGACGGGAGGGGGAGAGGCGCCAAGAGACCAGCTCCGAAGAAGTCGGGTGCTCCCGGAGGGGCCCCGGTGTTGATCCCGCGCACCCCCAGGACGGCAGCGGTGGCTATCACTGCCCCCGCCGGGGGGGAGGAGGAATTCTCTGCGCGGGTGTCCGGCGCGATGGCGGCCATCAATGTCGCCGACCTCGGCATCGCAGCGATGCGGCCGAGGCGCGCCGTCACCGGGGGGCTCGTTTTGGAGATCCCCGGAGCACAGGGCTCGGCCCAGGCTGCCGCCCTCAAGTCGAGGGTTGCGGGGCAGCTAGGGGGCACGGGCATTAAAGTCCACTGCCCCCAGAAAATGGCCGAGTTCCGCGTGTGCGGACTGACGGAGTTGGCGTCGGAGGAGGCGGTGCGGGGGGCGATAGCGGCCCAGGGCGCGTGTTCGGCCGAGGATGTCTCGGTCGGCGAAAGGCGCCGCGACGCGACCGGGCTCTTCACCCTGTGGGTCCGCAGTCCCGTGGCGGCTGCTGCCAAGCTTCTAAAGGCGACCACGATTATCGTGGACTCGCTTGTGGCCCGCGTGGTACCGTTGGTGCAGCGGAAGCTACAATGCTTCCGCTGCCTAGAATTCGGCCACGTGCAGGCCAAGTGCAGCAGCCCCACGGATAGGAGGCACTTGTGCTACCGGTGCGGCGGAGAGGGACACACGGCGCGACGTTGCGTCGCCCCCCCTAAATGCCTGCTTTGCGCCGGTGCCGGCCTACCCTGCGGACACCGAATGGGGGGCCCGGCGTGTCGCCCCCCGGCGAGAACGCCACGGCGTGGAAGGGAAGGGGGAGCGGGGACGACGGCGGCGCCGTCGGCGCCCGAGATCGTCCCCCCTGTGCCGCCGGAGGCGCCGGAGACCATGGAGACCAGCGTCTTGACCTCCACATCATCCGGTCCCGGCGCCGGCAAGAGGAAGGATCGCGGCGATTCGGACTACCCGACGGACGATGTTCTGTCTCCGGAACCCGGGGAGTCTCCCGCACCGGTGAGGAAGAAGAAGGGGAAAAAGCGAGGGGGCAGCCCAGCCCCCCCTCCCGCCAGCGACCCACCGACGGGAGGCCGCGAGTCCTTCCCCAAGGTGGGGAGGGACGTGGCGCCGACAAGCGTGCCGGTGGTGAGCGAGGAGGAGGCACGTGGCCTGATCCGCTCCATAGCGGAGTCGTACGGAGGTGGACCCGCCTCCTCGCAAGAGCCACGGGAAGAAGAGATCGGGAGTTCCCCAGATGATGGGGAAGCAGCCCGACCCGAGCAGAATCCGGAGGAGGCCGGCGACGCTTCGTAATGCCTCGCGGCCCTCCGGTTCTGCTAGCAAACCTCAACAACTCCATGCGGGCGCACGACCTGCTGGAGCAGACTCGCATGGAGTTGGGGGTCGGGCTGGTCGTCGCCGCCGAGCCGTATCCGCTACCGGACCAACACTACCGGTCCACCAACCCGGATCGGCAGGTGGCGATGACGTGGAGCGTGGGAAGGGGTTCCTCGCCGTGCTCGGTCGCCCGGCACGGTCGGGGGTGGATGGCTGCCACGTGGGGAGAGTTCCTTGCGGTGGGCTGCTACTTCGCGCCGAGGTTTTCCGTCCCGGAGTTCGAGGATCGGCTACTAGAGCTGGGGGCGTACGTCGCCACACAGCGGGCTCGGCCGATCATCCTGATGGGGGACTTCAACGCTCACGCTGTTGAGTGGGGGTCCCCCAGGACGGACTCTAGGGGCGAGGCGCTGCTCGAGTGGGCAGAGGCTTTGGGGTTCGTATTGAAGAACCCCTTTGCAGTTACGACGTACCGCGGGTCGCGGGGAGAGTCGGTAATCGACTTGATCTGGGTCAACCCCGCGGCCGTATCCCGGACGTCGAGCTGCTGGGTAGCGGAGGATGTGGAGCCTGGCTCTGACCACATGTACGTCATGATGGCCACCTCCCTCCCCGCTGCCCCGCCTCCCCTCGAGCGAACGGGCGGCCCCCGCACTGGGCGCTGAAGGAGCTGGACGTTCGCGCAGCCCAACTCGCGTCCTCCGTTGTCGCCTGGCCTCCTTTGCCGGGCGACGTCCTCGACGACCCCGTTGCGGGCGCCCTTTGGTTCCGCCGCGCGTTGCAGGGAATCTGCGACGCCACCATGCCGCGGACCGGGGCGCCTGGTTGGGGTCGGAGGTCGACGTACTGGTGGACTCCGGAGATCGCGCGTCTCCGAGCGGAGAATCTTCTCGCGCGTCGCCAGTACGTCAAGGCCCGTCGCCGAGATCCGCGACGGGTCACGGAGGACAGGCTCCGGGAGCTGCGTTCCGCCTTTTCGGCGGCGCGCAGGCTGCTCCGCGGAACCATTGCCCGGGCTAAGGCCGAGTCGCATGACCAATTCATCGCGACTCTCAACCAAGATCCGTGGGGGCGTCCGTACAAGGCCGTGTCCTTAAAACTAGGCCCGCGGGCGCCCCCGATCACGGAAGGCCTGGATCCCCGGTTCCTCACCGAGGTACTGTCGGCGCTATTTCCCCCTCCCCTTGTACCCGGGGAGGACGGCGCCGACGAGTCCGGGAATCCGTGGTTGGCCAGGGGCGTCGCTGCACTCGACGCCCCGAGGGTCAGCGATGAGGAGCTCGCGTCCTCGATCGCGCGTATGCGCGAGAGGAACGCGGCTCCGGGTCCCGACGGCGTGCCCGGGCGGGTTTGGGCCTGCGCGATCGGCGCCCTGGGAGACGGACTCAGACGGCTCTTCGATGCCGTACTGAGATCCGGCAGGTTTCCCCCTGCGTGGAAGGAGGCGAGGCTCGTGCTGCTCCGGAAGCCCGGAAAGCCCGCGGAGTCGCCCTCGTCTTACCGGCCGATCTGTCTGCTGAACGAGGCGGGCAAGCTCCTGGAAAGGATCATAGCTGCCCGCCTCTGCGGACACCTGGAGACCATCGGCCCGGATCTGAACGACGGCCAATTCGGCTTTCGTCGGCAGCGATCGACCATGGACGCTATCCATCTGGTTCGGTCGTTGTCGCGCCGGGCGGTCGAGGGGGGCGGTGTGAGCGTGGCGGTGTCGCTAGACATCGCCAACGCGTTCAATACCGTCTCCTGGGCGGCGATCGAGCGGGCGCTTTTATACCATAACGTCCCGCTCTATTTGCGCCGCCTGATCCGGGACTACCTCCGTGGAAGGGTGGTCTCCTTCGTCGGCTGGGACGGGGACGGGGCGACCGATGTGCACCGCGGCGTACCGCAGGGGTCCGTTCTGGGACCCCTGCTCTGGAACCTGGCGTATGACGCGGTGCTGCGGGTGGAAATGCCGTCGCTGCGGGTGTCGTTGGTTTGTTATGCCGACGACACCCTGGTGGTGGCATCCGGGCAAAAGTGGGCAGCGGCGATCGGCCTCGCCGAGGAGGCACTGCGGCGCGTCGTCGCCTCGATCAGGACGCTCGGTCTGCGAGTCGCCTTTCACAAGACGGAGGCGATGTGGCTCGCGGACAGGGTTGGGAGTGGTATCCCCAACAGAGCGTCCCTTAGGATCGGGGATGCCTGCATAAGGGTCGGCCGCTCCATGAAATACCTCGGGCTGACCCTTGACACCTACTGGCGCTTTACGCGCCACTTCAAGACCCTCGGCCCCCGACTAGAGAGGCAAGTGTTTGCCTTCGGGCGAATAATGCCCAATCTCGGGGGCCCTCACGAGGGAGTTCGGCACTTGTACGTGACGGTCGTCCGGTCCATGGCGCTGTATGGCGCGCCTATATGGGCCGGCGACCTGGAGGACTGTCGCGTGGGGCGGGAACTCCTCGCCAGAGTTCACCGCCGCGCGGTCCTCCGAGCCGTGCGATCATATCGCACGGTGTCACATGCCGAACTGTCCGCGCTCGGTGGATCTCCCCCCTTCCATCTACTCGCGGAGATGGAGGCGGAAGTCTACTCCGCTTCCCGCGATCTCCGCGAGGCTGGGAATCCACCGGCGAATGGACTCGAAGTGGCGCGTGGCCAGGCCCGGCAACGGATGACAGCCAAATGGCTGGAATGGCTCGCCCTCCCCGAACATCGGGAGGGCCGCGTTGTCGGGGCGCTCCTGCCCATCATGGACGAATGGGTAGGGCGTGGGTGTGGCAGGCTGACCTTCCGCCTGACGCAGATGATCACCGGTGTGGGGTGTTTTGGTGATTATCTGTGTCGCATCGGGCGGGAGGTGACGTCGCGCTGCTGGTCGTGCGACAGGGGCGACGAGGACTCGGCGGACCATACCTTGGCACGGTGCCAGGAATGGTTGGACGACCGCCGGGTCCTGGAGGTGCGGATGGGCCCCGATCTCTCGCTGCCGACAGTCGTGCGTCGGATGGCGGGAGACGGGGCGTGTTGGGCCGCGATGTCCCTCTTCGCCGAGGTGGTGATGAGGGAGAAAGAAGAGGCGGAGAGGGACAGGGAGCTGGCGGGGCACCCGTCCCGCATGGCGGCTCCCCGGAGGCGGGCGCGGCGCAGATGACCCTGAGCCGGGGGAGATCGTGCTGCGACGCGATGACATCGCGTCGTTCCGCTCCCCCGTTGGCTCAGGGATCCGCCGCCGGCTCCCATAAGGCGGGAACGGGAAGGGAGGAGGAGGTGCCACCTCCCCCTCAGAGACCGGGAGGGTGTGGCCTGGGAAGGGGGGCGCGGTGTGCCGAGTAGGCCAAACTATATCACCGCGCCCCAAGAATAGCCGCCACATAATTGTGGTCGTGGCGGCGACTGAGGGGTGGATGAGGGGGGCCCACGTGTCAAGGGCCCCCCGCCAGTGGAGCGGCTGAGCCTGCCGCTCCGGGTTGCGCGATCGAGTTCGTGGGGCGAATGGGCGGCCGTGTCGGGCCGCTCCAATGGCAATGCCCGCCACGCGCTTGGGACGTTAATTTCTTTCCCCAAGTTCGCGTGGCGATGGAGCGGCCCTACGCATACACGGCCGGCTAGAACCTTCGCCCCCGCCCGGCCGCGACTTCGCAACATCTTGGTCGCACCCGGGTAGTAACTCGATCGCGGGGTCGTGGGGTGGGGGTGCCGGGGGGCACCACCCGCCCTAGCAGCAGCGACCGGAGACGGCGCGGACGTGTGATCCGTCGCGCGCCGTCGGAGTTTCGGAAACTGGGGGGAGGATTCAACTCCCCCCAGGGAAGACCCCGAATCGGGGCTGGCGCGGGGCTATGCATATGCGCTAGAGGGGGGGGCAAGCGGACGTATCGCTCGTTTGCTCCCGCGTGAAGTCCCCCCCCTCGGGCGCGCGGCTTCGCGCCTGAGGCAGATCACCTCGGTGGTTTTAGTGGGTTCGAGTCCCACATAACCCCTGACCCTCCCCCGGGGGTCGGGGGTATCCGTGGGGATTTCCACCGAGTTAACAAAAAAAAAAAAAAAAAAAAAAGGATGTCGTCATGGGGGAAGTCGTCGGTAGCCGAGGTGGTTAAGGCGGCTGGCCAGCGCGCAGATCTAGAGTTCGCGGGTTCGAGTCCCGTTGAGGCGACTTTCCTATAACCTGCCCAGCGGGCATAGAATGGGGGGATCGGCTTGCCGGCCCCCTCCCGTGACCCGCGCTGCGGCCCGGGGCCGCAGGGGCGCGAAGCCCACCCCGGCATCTTCGTCCGCCGCGGGTGTCCCGCCCGCGATCCCCGCGCCCTCCGCATCTCCGCCCCCGGCCTCCCCGTCGGAGGCTATGGAGATAGCGCCGCTGGCCTCGGCATCCGTGGCCGGTGCGGGCGCGGGGAAGAGAAAGGAACGAGAAGAGTCGGACGCTCCTACCAGCGGCCTCTCTTCCCCGGCTCGCGGGGGGTCCCCCGTGGTAGGCGGGGGACGAAAGAAAAAGGGAAAGGGGGGGAGCAGCCCAGGGCTCCCCCGGCGTGTCCGCCGCCGGTCGGGAGGGAGGCCTTTTTAAAGGCCACGGTGGTCCCTCCGACGGCGAGCGCGACAACGAGGGAGGAGGACGCGACCGAGGCGCTGGGGTTGGCGCGCTCGGTCGCGGCCTCGTACGGAGGTGCCCACTTCCCGGACGACGAGGAGAAGCGTCCGGCGCCCCCGATTGCCAACGGGGGCGCGGTCCAGCCAGAGGAGGTGTCGGGGGGGGCCGACCTTGAGACTTGCTAATGTCTCGAGGCCCCCCGATACTCCTCATGAACGCGTACCACTCCATGCGAGCGCACGACCTGCTTGAGCAGGCTCGCATTGAGATGGGCGTTGGGCTGGCCGTCATCGCCGAGCCGTATCTGCTGGCGGACCGATGTTCTCGGTCCACCAACCCGGATCGGCAGGTGGCGATGACGTGGGAAGTGGGAAGAGGAGCCCCGTCGTGCGTGGTCGCCCAGCACGGACGGGGCTGGATGGGCGCGAGATGGGGAGGCTTCCTCGTGGTCGGCTGCTACCTGGCACCGAGCCTGAACGTCCCGGAGTTCGAGGACCGGCTGAGCGAGGTGGGGGCGTTTCTAGCCCCCCAATTAGCTCGGCCGGTGGTCCTTGTGGGGGACTTCAAGCCCACGCTCGCGAGTGGGGCTCCCCCAGAACGGACTGCCGGGGCGAGGTGCTCCTCGAGTGGGCGGAGGCGATGGGGTTCGTCCTTAGGAACCCCTACACGGTCACGACGTTTCGCGGGTCGCGGGCGAGTCGGTTATCGACCTCGTCTGGGTTAACCCCGCGGCCGCGGCGTTGACGTCGGACTGCTGGGTGGCGGAGGAGTCAGAGACTGGCTCGGACCACATGTACGTCATGCTGGCCACCTCCGCCGCCACGCTTCCTCCCGCTCGTGCCGGTAGACAGCCGCCGCGCTGGGCGCTCAAAAAGCTAGATGCTAGCGCGGCCCAGATGGCGTCCTCCGTCGTCGCCTGGCCTTCCCTGCCGGGCGACGTCCTCGACGACCCCTCCAACGGCGCCCTATGGCTCCGGCGGGCGTTGCAGCGTGTCTGCGACGCCACGATGCCGCGAGTCGGGCCGCCGGGCGGGGGTCGGAGGTCGGTGTACTGGTGGTGCGAGGAGATCGCCGATCTCCGCGCGACGAGCGTCCGCGCTCAGCGCCAGTACACCAATGCCCGCCGTCAAGACCGACGGCGGGTGACGGAGGACCAGCTGCAGGAGCTGCGCTCCGTGTTTTCCGCGGCGCGCAGAGAGCTCCGTGCAGCCATAGCCCGGGCCAAGACCCGTTCGCACGAGGAGTTCCTCGAGACCCTGAATCGGGACCCTTGGGGGCGCCCGTACAAGGCCGTGTCCGTGAAACTCGGTCCTTGGGCGCCCCCTGTCACGGAGGGTCTCGAGCCCCGGTTTCTCCTGGAGGTTTTGTCGGCGCTGTTTCCCCCTCCCCCGGTTCCGGGGGAGGGTGGCGTCGACGCTTCGGGGGATCCGGAGCTCGCGTGGGGCACCGCCATAGCGGATGCCCCCAGGGTCTCGGACGAGGAACTCGAGTCCGCGGTGCGTCGAATGCGTTCGAAGAACGCTGCACCCGGACCGGACGGTGTGCCCGGGCGTGTCTGGGCCTGCGCGATGAGCGCCCTAGGGAGCGGCCTCAGGCGCGTCTTCGACGCGGCCTTGAGGACCGGGAGGTTTCCCCGCGCGTGGAAAGAGGCGAGGCTGGTGCTGCTGCGAAAGCCTGGTAAGCCCGCAGATTCACCCTCGGCCTATCGGCCGATCTGTCTCCTCGACGAGGCGGGCAAGCTCCTGGAAAGGATCATAGCTGCCCGCCTCATGGACCATCTCGGAGCTGCGGAGTTCCCGGATTTGTCCGACCGCCAGTTCGGTTTTAGGCGGCAGCGATCGACCGTAGATGCCATCCTACTGGTTCGGTCGCTGTCGCGCCGGGCGGTCGAGGGGGGCGGTGTCAGCGTGGCGGTGTCTCTAGACATCGCCAACGCGTTCAACACCGTCTCCTGGGCGGCGATCGAGCGGGCGCTGGTATACCATCGCGTCCCGCTCTACCTTCGCCGCCTGATCTGGGACTACCTCCGTGGCCGAGTGGTCTCCTACGTCGGGCGAGACGGGGACGGGGTGGCTCGCGTGCACCGCGGCGTGCCACAGGGATCCGTTTTAGGGCCCCTGCTATGGAACCTGGCGTACGACGCGGTGCTGCGGGTGGAGTTGCCATCGCCTGACGTGTCGTTCGTGTGCTACGCCGACGACACGCTGGTGGTGGCCTCCGGGCCGAGGTGGCTGGCAGCACTAGACCTCGCGGAGAGAGCACTGCGGCTCGTCATCCCCGCGATAGAGGCGCTCGGTCTGCGAGTCGCCTCCGATAAAACGGAGGCGGTATGGCTAGCGGACAGGGTGGGAACTGGCATTCCCGTCGGAGCGTCTCTAAGAGTCGGGGAGGCCTGCATCAGGGTCGGCCGATCGATGAGGTATCTCGGTCTGACCCTGGACACCTACTGGCGATTCGCGCGTCACTTTCGGGTCCTGGGCCCCAGGTTGGAGCGACAGGTGTTCGCCTTCGGGCGCATCATGCCCAACCTGGGAGGCCCGCACGAAACAGTTCGGCGACTATACGTGACGGTCGTCCGGTCCATGGCGCTCTACGGAGCGCCGGTCTGGGCCGGCGACCTGGGGGGCTGTCGCGTGGGGCGAGACCTTCTGGCAAAGGTTCATCGCCGCGCAGTCCTCCGTGCCGTGCGGGCTTACCGCACGGTGTCACACGCCGAGCTGTCGGCGCTGGGTGGGTCCCCACCATTCCATCTGCTCGCTGAGATGGAGGCGGAGGTGTACTTCGCCTCGCACGATCTCAGCGGAGCGAGGGACCCCCTGGCGCCGGTCGGACCCGACGCGCGGGACCAGGCCCGGCGACGCATGGGATCCAGATGGATCGACTGGCTCTCCCTCCCGGAACATCGGGGGGGACGCGTCGCCGGGGCGCTGCTGCCCATTCTCGGGGAATGGGTGGGGCGTAGGTACGGCAGGCTTACCTTCCGCCTCCTTCTCCGAGGCTATAATGCTCGAGAAGGAGGAGGCGGAGAGGGACCGCGAGAGGGCGGGCCGGGGAGGCCCGAGCCAAGCGGTCCGGAGGAGGCGGCGCGGGAGAGGGAGATGACCCGGGGCCGGGGGAGGTCGCGCGGCGACTTAGTTGCGTAAGTCGCCCCGCTCCCCCGGATATCAGGCCCCGGGTCGCGCCGTCCCGCCGCTCCCCGCTGTAGGGGATCGGGATGGGGCCGCGCCGCGCAACGTTCGCGGCCGTTACGCCCCCCGGTGCGCCGCCCCCTCTGTGTCGGAGGGGGACGCGCGCCGGGGGACGTCGGGAAGGAGTCGGGAAACGCGGCGGCCCCCGTTGTCGCGAAGGGCCGCCGCGGACGACGAAGCGACGGGGGTGACCGCCGCGGTCGGCGAGTCGTGGCATCGGACTCGCCAGGGCCGCGGCGGCGTCGCGAGGCACGGAGAACGGGGGGGGGGCCGTCTTAAAGCCCCCCCCCCCCCCCCGCCAGGGGAGCGGCGGCCGCCGCTCCCGTCTGAGCGATCGAGCTTCCCCCGGGGTACGCAGTGTGCCCCGGCCCGGCCGCGCGCTACCAAGCATTGCGCGGCGACCGGTTGGGAGCTCGATCGCGGGGTCGCGGGGCGGGGGTGTCGGGGGACACCACCGCCCTAGCAGCAGCGACCCCGGAAGGGGCGACTCGGGCGCGTGATCCGTCGCGAGTCGCCGGTCCCGGAGAATATTGCTGGGGGAGGTTGTCATACTCCCCCAGGGACGACCCCGTTCAGGGGACCTAGCGCGGGGCTGCATTGAAGCGCAAGGGGGGAGGGTAGCGAACGTATCGCTTGTTTGATCTCGCGTCCAAATCCCTCCCCTCGGGCGCGCAGCTCCGCGCGCGAGGTAGATCACCTTGGTGGTTTTAGTGGGTTCGAGTCCCACATAACCCCCTGCCCGCCCCCGCGGGCGGGGGGTATCCGTGGGGATTTCCACCAAGTAAAACAAAAAAAAAAAAAAAAGGATGTCGTCATCATATCCGAGCCGTATAAGCAGCTCGAGGGGTGGTTTAATGAAGCCGCAGGCCACGCGTCGCTATGGGTGACAGGCTTCAACGGGAGGTTCCCCACGCGGACCTCCCCCCTCGTGGCAGAGGGGCTGGTCGGAGCGGTGGTGGGGGACCTCACCGTTTTCAGTGGATACGCCTCTCCTAAGATGAAGCCTATGGACTTCGGGGCATTTTTGGACCTCCTAGAGGCCCTGGTGGTCGAGGCAAGGACCCGCGACACGGGAATAGTGATCGCGGGCGACTTAAATGCGAAATCCCCGGCATTTGGGGGCCCCGTCTTGGATAGGAAGGGGGCGGCGCTGCTGGACTCCCTCTCCAGACTTGGTCTTGTCCCCGTTAGGCTAGGAGCGAGGCCCACCTTCGTGCAGCATAACGGAAGGGGCTCCTCGTTCGTCGACGTTATGGCCGTGGACAGAGTAACGCACAGAGGTGTCTCCAAGTCCGAGGTCATGGGGCACTTTTCATATTCAGACCACAGGTATGCCGCCCATACCTTATCGGAGTCCAGGAAGACGCCCCCCCCCTCCCCCGGATTTGGCGCAGTACTCCCTCAGGGACTTTGATCCGGATGTAACTCTGGCGGAGTATGACATGCGTCGTGGTAGGGAGGATGACCAGTCTGGCCCTCCCCCTCTGGAGGGGACGCCGAAAGCCGAGCCGGCCGCGGATAGGCTCCAGAGGTTATTGAAGGAGGTGGCGGAGGCCACCCTCCCCAAGAGGACTGCCCCCCGCGGGGCAAGGAAACCAAATTTCTGGTGGTCGCCGGAGATCGCCGACGCTAGGCGGGTGTCCCTGAGGGCGAGGCGTTGGTTCCAGCGCAGGAGGAAGAAGGCGGCCCCCGATGCCGAGGAAGCCACGCGGGCTTACATTCTTGCCCTGAGAGAGGTCCAAAGGATGATCTGGAAAGCCAAGGAGGCTCATTGGAAGCGCTTGAACGCGCTGGTGGACCCGGACCCCTGGGGTAAGCCATACAAGGTGGTGATGGCGACCCTGGGGGGGGGGGCGTCCCCCGAAGACACTGATGACCGCGGCCCAGGTGCGCAAAACGATCGACCATCTGTTTCGAACGGTCCCCCCCGCGCCCCCCCCCTCCGGTAGCAGGGTCACTGCTTAGCTGGATTACGAGGGGGTCCGTGGATGAGGTGGTCGGCGCCGTTGACGAGGACCTGGTCAGGGAAGCGGTGGGGAAAATAAAGCCCAACAAGGCCCCGGGCTTGGATTCAGTCCCCTCCCAGGTGGTGGCTTGTGTCCTGAGGAGGCACCAGGGTCACCTCCAGGATATGGTTAGGGATCCCCTGCGAGGGGGGACCACCCCCCCCCCATCTTGGAAGATAGCAAGGGTCGTCCTGATCCCTAAGCTAGGTAAGGAGGACCCAGAAGCCCCATCGGCCTTCAGACCTATTAGCATTCTCCCGGCCCTTAGCAAGGGTTGGGAGTACGTGATCAATGGTCTCATTGAGAGGTACACCGGCCGTGATCCGTTCCACCCCTCCCAGTTCGGGTTCCGGGGGGGAGTGGGAACGGTGGATGCGACTATGAGCATCCTGGCGTACGCGAAGGAGTGCGCCTCTAAAAATCACTTATGCGTCATGGTCGCAATAGATGTGCGCAACGCGTTCAATACCTTAGATTGGGAGGTGATCCTGGAGGAGCTCAGGAGGAGGGGCATCCCCACTGCGGTTGTGGCAGTAATTAGGGATTATTTTGCCCATAGGGGCATCACGGTCCACAACAGTGAGGAAGTCATTGAGGCCGAAATCTGGGCGGGGGTTCCACAGTGGTCAGTCATCGGCCCGTTCCTGTGGAACCTCGTCTATGACGGCCTCTTGAGTTTAGTCGTGGCAGAGCGCTTTGTCCGCCCGGTTGCGTATGCGAACGACTTGGCCCTCGTCTTCTCGGCTAGGGACGGCGAGCAGTTTGAGGCAATGCTTGCCGAGACGATGAACAGGGTCAGTGCCTGGTTCCTCAGGACTGGCCTTGACATAGCCACCGAAAAAACGGAGATAGTGTTGCTCACCGGGCAGAGGGGGGATAAGATCGTCCCGTTCGAAGTACTGGGCACGCGGATCGTCTCAGCAGAGGCGATCAAGTACCTCGGTATTCTGCTTGACTGCAGAAGGAACTTCAAGCGTCACGTTACCGAGGTCGCGGCTAAGGGAGACAGGGTCATGGGGGCGTTGGCCTCCCTCCTCCCTAACCTCGCGGGCCCATCGATCCAGGCCAGAAGACTTTATCTTTCGGTCTGGGAGTCGGTGGTGCTCTATGCGGCCCCCGCATGGGCGCGGGCCCTGGACTTGAAAACGAATGCGGCCGCGCTGAGGAGGGCGCACAGGTCGTCCCTGATAAGGGCGACAACAGCCTATAGAACGGTATCGTACCTGGCCCTGTGCGTCCTCGCGGGCAGGATCCCTGTGCACCTTAAGGGAAGAGGTCACTGAAAAAATCGCGATTTCGACCATTTTTAAGAAATTTTTTTTTTTGTATTTTTGGCAAGTCTGAACCCTTGTTCAACCGTACACAACATGGTTTGACATTCAGTGTTGCCTTTCTACCAGAAAAACCTATTTTTCTAAAACCTTGCGAAAGAGCTGAAAACCAAAACCTTCGTTTTTCGGTATATTTCTCTATTATTTATCTCTTTGAGTATGTTCAATCGCTGACTAGTGTTTTGGGAAATCTAAATTAACTGCGTGGCCTTGACATTGTTTATTTTCACCAATGGCCAAAATGCGTTTCACGATTCTAAAACGCACGCGTGCTCTGTAACAGAATCCATTGGACTGCGCCTACTAAACTACGAACGCTTTCTTACAAAGTACAGTATGTGACTGAGTTCGTGGTCAGGCTGCGTATCCCTCGGCCATCTGTAACGCGGCCAATAACTCCGCCATGTACAGTAGGTAAATTTCTAAGCGGGCCCAAAAGGGTCAGTGGCTGCCGACAGAGGTCAGTCTCTCCGGGCGCTAGACACCATATTTTTTTAAATCTTTCAAAACTTCGGTTTACGTGAGAATACAGAGTGAGATTTTATGGTGCAGTGAACTTAGTGGTATAAAACGAGTGAAATGGACCTCATTAGCCGAAAATAGTCGCAAAAGTAAGAGTAGAGTGAAGCGTGCTATTATTATAGGTTATAAAGTGATTGCAGAAAACATATGTATATTTTATCAATTTGATATTTTCTGTCGGGTTGCAAAATTTACTTCTAGTGTTACAGAAATGCTATAGTAAAAAATATGCCAAATGTAAAGGCCATGGAAGATGCTGTGATGGCTATTTTAGATCACTGTAGCTCTGTAGACAGCAATCTTAACCATGCCAGATGTCCTAAGGGCAAGCAACCAAAGTGAAACCCTGATACGAAACACTGTCAAATGAAAATTTGATGGCAAGGTGCTGTAAGGGAGGCACTCAAAATGCAAATTAATCTCTCCATGCAAAAGTGTGGAGATTCTGCCCGAAGACAACATTTGTATCGTAGGCAATACTTGAAGTACCTGTGGCATGTGCTGTTTCAGAATTTGATATGGGTTATGTACGCTCATTGACAGTGAGGAAACAAACAGCTGGGCAAGTTGTTCTAAAACAGCTATAAGTATAGCAAGAGACAGAGACAACAGAAGAGAAACCTGCAGTACATAACAGCAATCCAGTACAAGAAAGCGCTTTAAGAAGAAACAAAACATAAAGAGACGCAAGATTGATGAGGATGTGTATCAACCAGGTGGATTTTAGACTATACAAAAAGGGAAGTGGTCTGGAATTTACTCTTTAAATTTAAAATGCAATTATCTCAAAACTTACTTTTTTAATATATTTAATGTTCCTTGCGCAAAACTGTTGGACCGATTCTCTTACAGCTTGGCGTGCTTCAAGAGTAACATGAAAGCAAAAAGATTGTGTATCGGCATGAAGAAATCTGCAAAATTCTTTGCGCTGCGCTTGCTTTTCCTCAAAATTTTGATGAAATTTTGCATTTTTGACATTTAATAAATTCAATCATTTTTAGCTTAAAAACTATGAGACGTAGAAACTTCTCGATACACAATTTTTTACTTTACTATGGACCCTTCTTCGCTGTAAAACCTGGAGATTGTGGCATCACACACTTTGCGCAAGAAGGTTTTTGAAGTTATGCTTGATTTTTGTAACGTAATGTAAATTCTATGAAAACCAGTGATTAAAACTGTGTCCCGACTGGCATAAGGGCTTTACTTCAAACCTACTTCCTTCCCTTAAGAGGAATTCCGCATGTCTCAAATATTTTCGGATTTCAAAATTTCAGTGACCTCTTCCCTTAAGGTCACAATGGGAGAAAAGGTGTACCAGGCCAAAATGGTTGGCCGAGATAGCCAGGAGTTGGCGGAGGATCCTGCCCGGCCCGCCGAGAGGATCAGGGCCGTGGCCGGGTCCGCACAGAGGAAGGCCATCGCTGAATGGCAAGCGATGTGGGAGTCATACGACCACGCAAACTGGACCCGCAGAATTATTCCGTCGGTCCAAACCTTCCTGGGGGCGGCGGGGGTTGAGTTCCAATCAGATTATTGGCTCTCTCAGCTATTATCCACGCATGGGGCCTTCAGGGCCTTCAAGTTTAAGATCAGGAAGGTCGCTAGCGTGTCCTGCGAGGACTGCGGAGGGGATTCTGTGGATGATGCGGAGCACGTCCTAGTCGAATGCCCCTCCTATGATGCGGAAAGGCAGGCCCTTTCCCGGGCGATTCGAGCGCCGGTGGAGGCCCAGACCATCGTTGGCCTCGCCATGACCTCTCCGGAGAGATGGCTGGCGTTAAAGGAGTTTGCCCGGATTACCTTGGGAGACAGGGCAAAAAAGGAGCAGGCTGCGGCTGCCCTAAAAGGGCTGCTAGAAACAAGGCCCTCAAAGCTGAATCCGCCGCTAAGAGGCTCGAGGCCCTGAGAAGGCGGGGGAAAAGGAAGGCCCCTGCGGCCCCCCCCCCCCCCCCCAGTCTCGCCGTCCGGCGAAGCGAAGGAGGATGGTCACATCCTAGGTTCGTCGACGCCGCAGTAAGAATTTTAGTAGTTATTCTATTATTATTAGCCGCGTATTTAACCGTCGACCCCCCCCCCTCGTAGCATTATACATTTATACTTTATGTTTTACCCGCGTAACTTTTACCGACTACTTTTAGTAGTTATTATTATCCGCGTATTTATTTCGTGATTCCCCCGCTATCCGCGTTTATCTTTCTTTTTTGACTCGCGAGCTCCCCCCAATTCTATTTTTTATCCCCCCCACCCCTCCCCCTTCTTTATGTTTATTTTTCTGACTCGCGAGTCTCCCCCAGTTCCCCCCAGTTTTCCCCTATGTTATATTACTTTATCCCCCCCCCCTTTTTTATGTTTTATCCGCGTATTTTTACCGTCTACGTTTAGTAGTTTAGTTTTTATCCGCGTGTATATTATAGTCCAAGGCGGAAGGACCAGCGGGCAGCCATCGGGCTTGCCCGGTTCGTGCAACGTGGAGCGCCCTCCTATTCCTGGGGGTGGGGGGGGAAGTAATACCGAGTGTACCCCCCCCCCCTCCCCATGGGCGCACGTAGAGGCGGTCGCCTCGGAGGAGGTTTTTAGTGAGTATCCCACCGCATTGGGTGGCGAGTCTCACATAACCCCGACTAGCCAGTACTAACCATTTTCCTAAAAAAAAAAAAAAAAGGGGGGGGTGATTGCCAACAAGTTTTTCCTTTACGAAAATATTCTTCGACATTTCGGTAACGAGATAGTAACAAAAAACACCGACCAATCAGAGCGCGCGCCTTCCGCCCGAGCTCCCGCGGTAGCGTTGGCTACGCGGTAGGCGACTGCGCTTGTACTACGAACGTAACAATAACAGTTTGATTTAAAAAATATGAAAACAACTCAATCATCGAAATAATTTCCATTATTGTTAATTACCTTTTGCCATTTTTCTGGCAGCTTACGAATGCCACTGCGATAGAAATTCGGTAGCTTTGTACCTACTGATTATGTAAATCCAGTCGGACAGAATTTATTCGTACACTTAATATTATTTTTTAAATTTAGTTGCGTTGGCCGTTATTAATCTACGGATTTTTACCTCAATAAGGAATTACGATCACTTGTTGTACATTTTCTGTTACATTTCTTTTTCGTTTATGCGTTATTTGAAAACGAAATTTACGTATTTCTTGTCCTCTCGCTTCAAATAATTATTATTTAAGATTCTGCTTTAAAAAAAAAACTGTAATGCGGTTTCCTTCGGCGCATGCCGACTTGCTTGTTCGTAGTACAAGCGCAGTAGCCTACCGCGGCCGCGTAGCCAACGCTACCGCGGGAGCTCTGGCGGAAGGCGCGCTCTGATTGGTCGGTGTTTTTTGTTAATATCTCGTTAACGAAATCTTGAAGAGCATTTTCGTAAAGGAAAAAGTTGTTTGCAATCACCCCCTTCAAGGAACCGCAGCATTTTTGGAACACGCTGTATATACATATTCACATTTTTCACAGGGTATTAGAATTAATTAACATAGATAAAAAAAACCATAAAAACTATATATAATCGTAGTTGTAAGCAATATTATTATACTCGTTATTAGAAATATGTTGTTTGAATAAAGCCATTGTTACGTTTTAAGTTGAATTCTAATCCTTAACTCTACCAACGAAACCCCCACCTATCCTATACTCGAGGGACGCCGCACAGTGTGCGATTTTTCAGCTATACTTAACAATTTATTTAAAACAAATTTTGTAAATTTGAAGTCAATTTTTCATTTTATAGCTCGTATTAAATTTACAAAAAATTAATTTTTAATATCTTTAATGTTACGTCCTGAAGGGACTTTTCGGTCAACCTGGCGTAGGTCGTGGTCGCTCGCTGTGCTCTCGGATAGCACACGGAAGTCGGCGCAATCGGTGTCCGTCAATGTTCTCGCTCTCTCGTTCCGTCGCACGTCTTCGCGGAGTCAACGGCGGTTCGTACCTCGCGCAAGGGCTCTCCCGGCTAGGCCGTTCGCGGTTTGTCGGATGGATATACCCAGGGCTGATCTCGACCGTCCGGACGGGTGTCGCGGTATCTACGTGGCGGCGAGGTGCGGTTTCTAGACGGCCCGCTGGCTCGTCACAACTTCCTATCACGAGCTCTCAAAAACGAATCCCTGTTCCGCGGTTCTTCGTCGCGGGCCGAACCTCGGACAGTCCCCAGGAATGGGGGAAACTGCCCTGTCGGCAGCTGTCGATTGCTTCACTAATTCTTTGATATTTGCGAAATATCCGTGGCCCGGGCCGAGCGCGGTCGTTGTCCCTACGGTCGTTGCCACGGGCTAAGCGCAACGCGATTGCTACACGCGAGGCGATTCCGCTGAATCGTCTTTACGGAAGAAAGTGACGCGAGGACAGCGAGCACGGGATGGACCTGAAGGGGCTACGTAACATTAATTTCCAAAGTTTACGTTTTTATGTGATGTTATGCTAAATAATGTTTTTTTATAGATTAGACAAAAAAATACAGGATTTACTGCAGCTCTCCGCTATTGCTGAGCCCTTCACGGGTATTTTAAAAAAATATAATAATAATAATAATAATAATAATAATAATTTGTCTTTATTCATCACAAATTCACATGAATTAGGATAAAAGGGCGAGGTTCAGCATAACTGCTGATTTGCAACCTAACCCCAGAGCAGGAAATATTATAACTAAAATTAGCTATATAAAACAGAATAGCGAGAAAAACAAGCATGGGAAGGACAAGAGACAAGGGGAGCTACATATAGTGGACAGGGATAAAGGAACGGGCAGCACATTTAAAAGCAGGAAAAGAAGACAAAGAACGAATTTCCAGAGGAAGAGAATTATAATAGAAGCAGGATAAGTAGGAGAAAGATGCCGTAAAGGGTCTAGCGGGATAAGCATAGTGAAAAGTGCCCTTGAACCGATTTTAGCTGGCAAATCACCTTTCAATAGTGTAGCACAGGAAAACATTGTACACCAAGTTTCAACCCCCTATCTCAACCCGGAGGGTAGTTATAGAGTAAATTCGAATTTTCGGTTTTTGCCATATTTTCCCTATTTAATGGTCAGCAAAAATTCTAAAAAAAATCTGAAATATTGTAGACATGATTGTATATGATTGTGATTTTTTTCAGATTTTTTCGTTGCAACTGCTTAGTGTAAGAAATGAAAAAGGCAAAAAAATGTCGAAAAATGCAGATTTCGTGTTGAAGTTTTCGAGCGACTAGATTTTTAATTTTACAGTAGTTAGATATTGACATGACTATGATCTACAATTTTTTTCAGATTTTTCGGTAAGGTGCGCCATAGTTAAAAAAATCAGAAAACGATATTTTCGAGCTATTTCGCGTGAAAACGTGATAAGTACTTTCAATTTTTGCATTTCCGTCATACAGTGAATGCATTATATGATTTTTAATATCTCTATATTCGGCAGAGTAATATGTAAACGGAGGAAATCAAGTTAATATGATTAATTGGAAGTGAATACGCAACATATATCGTATGGTACGACAGAATCATTCAGCGCCACAGTTAGCGGAGTGGTTAGAGTGTTAGACTCCAAAACCGCTGCATACTCTCTTTTGTCGTAGGTTCGCACCCCACCAAGCTCCAATTTTTTTTTCACGTTATAAAAATTTTTCATATTTTTAAAATATTCCAGAAACATTTTTAAATGAATATCGTGTATTGTCATATAATCAACGATGAAAAAAATTTTATATCATGAAAAAAAAATTGGACCTCGGTGGGGTGCGAACCTACGACAAAAGAGAGTATGCAGCGGTTTTGGAGTCTAACACTCTAACCACTCCGCTAACTGCGGCGCTGAATGATTCTTTCGTACCATACGATATACAGGGTCATCGTTTAATCCTGCAACCCGCGCGCGCGCGAACTTGTAAAATGGCAACACCGCCTCACGGACGCATTCCACTACAACCATGCACCGTCCCGAAGTTCGGAGAGCTGCTAGCGACCGCTGGACAGTAGTGATGCCCGAGCTTCGAGAATTTTGGGCTGGTCTCTTTCAAATTAACGTTGCAAAGAACTATTCAGAATTTTTCGGCTCAGGATGAAAAATTTGGGGCCTTGTTCGTATAACTTTTCAACTATAAGAGATACCGGAATACAATTTGCGCAGAAAAATGAGGAAAAATTATTCCCACTTAATGATGGATAATTTAACATATTTTAGGTTTACTTAATTTTTCTTTTATCAATTTTTCAACCATAATTGTTTAAAAAGCTTTTGCAAACTGTTTATTTGATAATGTATTTAACGCTGTTTTTAAAATTTGTGGTGTTGATAAACAATAGGCTAGTTGTTTCTGTATCATTACTTTCATAAATTGAGAAATTAAATTTTTATTCAATTATGTGTTAGTTCTGCAGACCTCAGAATCTATTGTTTGAAGGGTGGCGAAAAATCTTTCCGTACAAGGGTATAGCGCCACGGTCAACCCTGTCGTACCTAAAATTTTTTAAATTGAGACGGGTACAAGATCAGTTGACATTATTTTCAAACCTCATTACAGTAATCTGGGGTGCAAGTGGTAAACCGATCATAAAAGCGCAGCGCGCGGCTCGGTTACCTGGGCCGGGATATTCCCAATACCTAGCTCTTTGCGACGCTAAAATTTTCGAAGCTCGGGCATCACTCTTATCCAGCGGTCGCTGGCAGCCCTCTGCTGGGCCGGTGCATGGTTGTAGTGGAATGCGTCCGTGAGGCGGTGTTGCCATTTTACAAGTTCGCGCGCGCGCGGGTTGCAGGATTAAACGATGACCCTGTATGGTGCGTATACACTTCCAATCTCGAAAATATCGTATTCTGATTTTTTTAACTATGGCGCACCTTACCGAAAAATCTGAAAAAATTGTAGATCATAGTCATGTCAATATCTAACTACTGTAAAATTAAAAATCTAGTCGCTCGAAAACTTCAACACGAAATCTGCATTTTTCGACATTTTTTTGCGTTTTTCATTTCTTACACTAAGCAGTTGCAACGAAAAAACTGAAAAAATTCACAATCATATACAATCATGTCTACAATATTTCAGATTTTTTTTTTTAGAATTTTTGCTGACCATTAAATAGGGAAAATATGGCAAAAACCGAAAATTCGAATTTACCCTATAACTACCCTCCGGGTTGAGATAAGGGGTTGAAACTTCCCGGCGACGCATGGGAGCCAGATGGATCGACTGGCTCTCCCTCCCGGAACATCGGGGGGGACGCGTCGTCGGGGCGCTGCTGCCCATTCTCGGGGAATGGGTGGGGCGTAGGTACGGCAGGCTTACCTTCCGCCTGACACAGATGCTCACCGGAGTCGGTTGCTTCGGTGACTTCTTGTGTCGCATCGGGCGGGAGGAGGCGCCGCAGTGCCACAGCTGCGGCCGGGGCGACGTGGACTCGGCGGATCACACTCTGGCGAGGTGCGCGGAGTGGCTCGATGACCGCCGAGTCCTGGAGCTGCAGCTGGGTCCCGATCTCTCGCTGGCGACGGTCGTGCGTCGCATGGCGGGAGATCGGGACTGTTGGGACGCCGTCGCCTCCTTCTCCGAGGCTATAATGCTCGAGAAGGAGGAGGCGGAGAGGGACCGCGAGAGGGCGGGCCGGGGAGGCCCGAGCCAAGCGGTCCGGAGGAGGCGGCGCGGGAGAGGGAGATGACCCGGGGCCGGGGGAGGTCGCGCGGCGACTTAGTTGCGTAAGTCGCCCCGCTCCCCCGGATATCAGGCCCCGGGTCGCGCCGTCCCGCCGCTCCCCGCTGTAGGGGATCGGGATGGGGCCGCGCCGCGCAACGGGCGCGGCCGTTACGCCCCCCGGTGCGCCGCCCCCTCTGTGTCGGAGGGGGACGCGCGCCGGGGGACGTCGGGAAGGAGTCGGGAAAAGCGGCGGCCCCCGTTGTCGCGAAGGGCCGCCGCGGACGACGAAGCGACGGGGGTGACCGCCGCGGTCGGCGAGTCGTGGCATCGGACTCGCCAGGGCCGCGGCGGCGTCGCGAGGCACGGAGAACGGGGGGGGCCGTGTTAAAGCCCCCCCCCCCCCCCCGCCAGGGGAGCGGCTGCCGCCGCTCCCGTCTGAGCGATCGCGCTTCCCCCGGGGTACGCAGTGTGCCCCGGCCCGGCCGCGCGCTACCAAGCATTGCGCGGCGACCGGTTGGGAGCTCGATCGCGGGGTCGCCGGGCGGGGGTGTCGGGGGACACCACCGCCCTAGCAGCAGGGACCCCGGAAGGGGCGACTCGGGCGCGTGATCCGTCGCGTGTCGCCGGTCCCGGAGAATATTGCTGGGGGAGGTTGTCATACTCCCCCAGGGACGACCCCGTTCAGGGGACCTAGCGCGGGGCTGCATTGAAGCGCAAGGGGGGAGGGTAGCGAACGTATCGCTTGTTTGATCTCGCGTCCAAATCCCTCCCCTCGGGCGCGCAGCTCCGCGCGCGAGGTAGATCACCTTGGTGGTTTTAGTGGGTTCGAGTCCCACATAACCCCCTGCCCGCCCCCGCGGGCGGGGGGTATCCGTGGGGATTTCCACCAAGTAAAACAAACAAAAAAAAAAAGGGGGTTGAAACTTGGTGTACAATGTTTTCCTGTGCTACACTATTGAAAGGTGCATTGCCAGCTAAAATCGGTTCAAGGGCACTTTTCACTATGCTTATCCTGCTAGACCCTTTGACCGACCGATGAGCAGGCACAGCCAGTTCATCACCACGCCTAGTAGATGGCGCAAAAACAGAGTGCATAGAAGAGTTACTTTGTAGAATTTCACTCAGATAAATAGGCGTCTCCGATTTCAAAGTCTTATAAACTGTGCAGCACAGGTGAAGGATCCACCGCTGTCTGAGATTGAGCCAACCGGAGCGAAGGAAACACGGCGAAATGTGGTCAAACTTACGGACATTATAGGAATAACGAAGACACGAATTCTGAATACGTTGCACTATAGACGAAAGACGGGTAGTAAGACAAGGGCCATACACAACATCGGCATAATCAAACAGAGAAATAACAATAGGCTGACGTAGCGATAGCTTGGCGTGGGGAGAGAGAATGCGACGAGAAGGATACAGGAACCGCAGACGAACAAACGCAGAACGACACAAGGCAGCAACATGTTGGTCGAAACACCACAGAGGATCTAAAGTAACACCAAGGATTTTGACTGAGGGTTGCATAGAAAGAGATGCAGAGCCCCAAGAAATGTCAAAAGACGATAGCTGATGACGCAGCGCAGGACAGCCCGCAATCAATAATGATGATTTAGAGGGATTTAACTGTAAACCATGAGAGTCAGCCCAAGATGTGAGGCATTGCAAGTCAGCAGCCATCTCACGTTTAGCAGTGTCAGCCTCTCCAACATCAAAGTCCTTTACAAGCTGAGTATCATCAGCGTACATATACACCCGGCAGTTGCGACAGATTGAGGGCAAATCCCTAACATAAATACAGAATAGCAGTGGCCCAAGTACCGAGCCTTGAGGTACACCACGTTTAACCGCGCGAATAGATGAGACCATTGGCATAAATTGATTAAGCATAACCTGCTGAGTGCGAGAAGAAAGATAAGACTCCAGAAAAGATAGAACATTAAAGGACAAACCCGTATGTCGAAGCTTAGCAATCAGCAGGTCATGATCAATGGTATCAAATGCCTTAGAAAAGTCTAAGGAAATGATGGCAGATAGACGCCTAGAATCAAAGCCACGCAATACAGTATCCGACAAATGTAGCAAGGATGTAGTAGTACTATGACCACGCCGAAAACCAGACTGATAGACTGGAAGAGCATTAGTGGAGGTGAAAAACCTCTGAAGCTGAATGATACAGAGTTTCTCAAGTAACTTGGATAAGAATGGAGTAAGAGAGATTGGACGAAGGGAATTGAGAGAGGTTACATGAGACACTTTGGGAATAGGAACAACAAAGGAATGTTTCAGGGCAAGAGGAAATACACCAGCAGTGATAGCAGTATTGAAGATAAGCAGGAGTGCGTCAGCACAGTATGGAAGACAATTTAGAACCATACTACCAGATATATCATAGGGATTAGAGGATGTAAGTTTAATGGTTTTAAAGACAGCTAAAAGGTCCTCAGAAGTGAAAGGTTCAAAAGAAAAGGTAGGAGAGTAAGGATCAATGTCAACAAAGGATGCATAACTACGTATAAGGTCAGGAGAGGCAGTACAAGCAGGAAGAGAGTCAAGAAAGTGGTTATTAATTAAAGTAGGATCTGGAAAAGAATCAATATCAGACGAGACCCTAGACGACCGGTAGAATCCGGCCAGGGATAAGGAATCCCAGAACCTTCTGGAGGAGGAACGAGACTGGAAACTCTGAAAAAACGCCCGCTTCTCAGCACGGATGACAGATTTAGTCACATTGCGAAGATGCTTATAATAATCCCAAGCACCAGCTGTCCCAGTCTTTCTGTATTTGGTAAGTGCCCGATTGCGAAGTCTTATAAATTTACTTACAGTCTGAGTAAACCAAGGTGCAGAGGGCCTAGAGACACGCATTAATCTAACCGGCGCAAACTGATCATATAGGGAAACAATAAGAGATTCAAATGCAGCAAACTTGGAATCAACAGAGTCCAAGTCTCCAATCAGATGCCAGTCTAAGCCTTCAGCAGCACGGCGGAATTGCTCCTCAGGCATTTCCTTAAGATTACGTCGCAAAATGAAACGTTGTCGACCCATAGATTTGGGAATATCAAGTACGGTGAAAACAAGACAATGGTCGCTAATATGGCTAACATCCAAAGACCCAGAAGATACAATATCAACGGCATCGCTTACAAAGATTAAGTCCAACTGAGTTGAAGATAACGCAGTAATTCGGGTAGGCACAGAAATAGATTGGTTTAAAGAGAGCGACGACATAAAGCGTCTAATAAGTGGAAAACCCGGGTCGCAGACATTATTAAAATCAATATTAAAGTCACCCATACATATAATATTTGCAGTGGTGCAAGAAACTTCAACAAGGAACAGCTCCAGATCATTCAAACAGGACAAAGGACAGTTAGGCGGCCGATAGACAACCAGAGCTGCAATGCGCACGTGCTTAATACTAAAAATAACGCCAGCCACATCCAAGAGGCTATCTCGAAAATGGCTATCAGTAAAAACATCAAAGATGTTTACGCAACGTATATTAGATTTAACATAAAAAGCAACTCCCCCACCGCGAGAGAGAAACCGTGAACGACGGTCAACACGAAAGAAAGAATAATCAGGCAGTCTGAGGGACCCTGAGTCGTGTTCAGTACGTAGCCAGGTTTCGGTAAGGGCAAAAAGGTCAAACTTGTAATAACGCATTATATCCGAAAGGTCCGAAAAATGGCTAATAAGTGACCGAACATTTAGGTGAGCGACCGACAAGGATTTGGAGTTCGCACGCAATTTACAAGAAAGCGAGGTGGAGGGAATAGAAAGCAAATCCCCAGAAGTGGGGGAAGAAAACGCCACCGAAGCAGAAGACGCAGAAGAATATAAGCTGCCAGGCGAAGAAATGGTCAATGTAGGCGAACAGGGGACTCCAGAGCCAGGGAGTGGGCTCGTGTCAAGTCACTGGTTCCCATCCACAGGACGAAGAACTTGGGCCGACGAGCCACGCCGAATTGGAGGTTGAGAGGATGAGTGTCCCACGAAGTCAGCAGCAGACGTAAAGCGCAAGGCTGGGGCACCATCATCCTTCCTCAAGTAGATAATTCCACGCTTCATCCATACATACTTATATTTAAGGTCCTTAGCAATCTTCTTGGCCTCAAGAAGGCTACTACGTTCGCTGGCTGTCGAACGCTCATTACTGTAAACAAGCCAGTCAGGCCACGACGGAACAATATCTTTAGCTTTAAGGTCTTTCTTGGCCCTCTTTTTGGCAATCCACTCGTCTCTGATAAAGGTAGAAGTAAACCGAACAATGAGCGACTTGTATTTTGCTTTCGAGTGACGGAGGCGAAGCGCAGAGGCGACATGCGACGGCGAGAAGGAAACCTCAATAGCATCTGCAACACCCTGAATTGATTGAGGTATCCCATCATTTGAATTGTCTGGCAGACCTGAAATGACGATTTCAAAGTCTCTTGCCGACCGCTCAATACGTTCAAATCGATGGGCAACTTCTCCAAGAGGCACAGAACTAGCCACAGCAGGCGCTCCGTTATCGGCAAAACGCTGCTCCAGCGAGGTCAGGCGACGATCCAGAGACACTTGGTCAACCGCTAGCATGTCAACACGCCCAGCTACATCCGCCATCATAGTGTGCAACGAACTAATGCGAGCCACCAAATCATCGAGCGACGTTAATTTCATATTAATGTCCTGTATGCACCCATTTATAGCACGCATATCACGTGAAGTATCAGGTATTGTGGACGGAGAGGCGGGTCGAGTCTGAGATTGGACATTACGGTTCGATGGACCAGGCCTGTCAAAGTTATTGTCCATTTTACAGCCAGTGCAGATGCCAGACTTAGGTAAAAATTTCGAACAGCCGCGACAACTGACCATATCGACAGCACACAGACAGTAGTATATTAACGTCACAGTAGATGTCGTTAGTTACTAATTAGCCTGACGCGACGCACACCAGGTTGTGATCAACGATGACGATGTCGCAGAGAAAAAAAAAAGTCAAACAATGCCGAGGTGTACCGTAACCGAATACCGAGAATTAACGGAATACCGAGAATTAGCGGTAACTCAGAAAGTATAGGCACCAAGCACACAACACTGCGGTAACGAAAAGATATGCACAAGATTCACAATTGAAGCTAAAACTGAACAATGCAGACTCAGAATAAAGCAATCAAATGCGAAAATGATACGGAGCAAACTCAACACACGTCAAGACAGCAATGATATCGACCTTCCAACTGAATATCATTGATATCGGTCAAGATTTGCGCTGTCTAGCGATTTTTGTCCAAAATCGCACACTGTGCGCCGCTCTCCTCTCGAGAACTTGTTAGTGTTCAGTCGTTCCCGGACAACCGCACGTTACAATGATAACAACATAATGAGCTATAAATCAGTTAAAAAATATGAAATTGCCACAATAATGAAAGATATAAAAACAACAAAACGCCCGGATACGACCTCATAACAGCAATAATGGTAAAAGAACTACCGGATAAAGCACTGAGATTCCTAACAAGCCTGACTGTTATGTAACGACACACAACCATAACACCTGGTGTAACGGACACCGGCAAGCTCAGCAAGATGCGCAACCGAAAGTAGACCGCATACGTTGCAAGGCCAAGATCGACTGGCGGAGACCAGTAGGCCTCCCCCCGAGATCACCAAACCGCGACCCCAATTATTGTATATAAACCCACAACCGAATAATCAGTAAGAGTTATTGTAAAATATCAGTTACGCGGGCACGACCGTGATCGCTCGTCGAAGTGTCAGCTCGAATAAACCTCTGTTAAACTTACGGTGAGTTCTAACTCTTTAACCGGCAACGATCCACTACCTCTCGGCTCGACACCAGAATCCCGTTCCCGGCATCTTCACCCGAACTATCGGAGCCCGGCGAACGATCCGTTCGAGGACAACCGCGCAGTGCAGCCAGATTCTCAGGGAGAATCTCCACACCGGCAAAACTCGCAACATGACAAACGCCATTTTTAGGATAGGCTACCCCACAAAGGGTCTAGCTGGATAAGCATAGTGAAAAGTGCCCTTGAACCGATTTTAGCTGGCAATGCACCTGTCAATAGTGTAGCACAGGAAAACATTGTACACCAAGTTTCAACCCCCTATCTCAACCCGGAGGGTAGTTATAGGGTAAATTCGAATTTTCGGTTTTTGCCATATTTTCCCTATTTAATGGTCAGCAAAAATTTTAAAAAAAATCTGAAATATTGTAGACATGATTGTATATAATCCCATCAAAAAGAATCACATTTAAAAATATTGTCGTAAATTAATAGCTTTGCAAAACGAATGATATACACTATTTGCGCCAATTATCACAATGACTATTTATACAAAGAAAAAAATATATTAAATAATATTAACCAGATATATTTTTATACAAATAAATATTTTAATACGAATAAATATTTTATTCAAAATACTTGGCGCTGCTCTCCGAATTGCTATTGCTAAACTGAATAAATATGTACAGATTGCATTAAAATCTTTTTCTTTGTTTCTTATGTCAGTGGTGTGTTGCATTATTTTATTTATTAACCAAGACAATTAACATTTTTTTGGTGTCGCAGCGCCAAGTATTTTGAATAAAATATTTATTCGTATTAAAATATTTATTTGTATAAAAATATATCTGGTTAATATTATTTAATACATTTTTTTCTTTGTATAAATAGTCATTGTGATAATTGGCGCAAATAGTGTATATCATTCGTTTTGCAAAGCTATTAATTTACGACAATGTTTTTAAATGTGATTCTTTTTGATGGGATTATATACTTGGCGCACTTTTTTGTACCTTTTTTTTAAAAAAGGTAATTTTGTTGAGATTTCACACATTTTGTAGTGTTTACAGTATTTCCTCGCTGTGGGCTCGCTGGTCGGGACCGGCGTTGAACCCACATCCTGAACAGAGCCCTAATTCCGAGTGTTCGTTTCTCGCTTCTTTCTGGCCGAAGGGTGGAGCGAGATGGAACGCTTTGCGTGCGCGGCGAGTGTGCGCGACGGGCGCGAACCCTCAGATGGAATCGTGCCTGCGTCAAAATTTTGCGAAACGGTTCCCGTGCTCACACGTGGGCTCGTGACCATTGCGCACGCCCGTCGCGCACGCAAAGGACGCAGTGTGACGGCGTCCGAAAGACGGAGCGAGACAAAACATCAACGCGTCGTTTGCCTCATACCGCCCTTGCTCGCTTCCAGTGCCTCTCGCTCGCTCTCGTTCCATCTCGCTCTCGCCTTCGCCGGACAAGAGTGAGACAGAAGTGGTGGGGATAGCGAAAAACCCACATCGTGTACACCAAACCGAGTCCACAATGAGACAATACTGTATTGATGACTGGATAATTTGATCACCCCCTCGGGGTTATTTATTTTTTTAAATATATTGTATTGTCATCCAAACTACTCATGCCTGCAAAGCTTCAAGACAATTAGATTGGAGGAATTGGTTTAAATTTGAGTTTTCAGATATGAACCAAACATACAAGAAGCAAATAGAGGATTGAAGCTGAATAAAATCGTTTAATTAATATAATACTATGTCACAATAAATTTTTTTCTCTGACGTAGACCACACTGCATCATCTTGTGCTTCGATTATCTGTAAATATATATAATGCACATTTTAGTTACAACTTAACGTAGAAATTATATACAAATAGAGTGGCCCTTTTCTATAGTAAGCGTAGAGACTACAAAATGTGTCCAAAGGAGGTGAGAGCGTATGGCAAAAAATCTTGGTGGAGGAAATTTAAATACTAATGGTAATTCAACGAAAATGAAAGAAGAGATTCAATATTTTTCACACACAATTTATTGGTGTTAGAATAAAATTAATTTAGTATGTACATTGCTGAATTGAAATATTCTGAATGAGAAACTAATAAAATTAATGAATATCATGAGAACTACTGTGGATTTTAATAAAGTATTATGAATAAAAGATTCAAAAGTATCAAAGGGGATGCATTTTCAAAGTACCTTCTTCGTACCTACGTTCAATGTACCTACCACCAATGTGACTTGCTCTACACTGCCAGCTGTACGCCTTAATTTCCTTAATTCTAAATGCTACGCTAATTTGACAAATTTTGTCGATTTACCTTATTTGACAAATTTCCAGAAACTTGTGCGAAACAAGATGTTTCTCTGTCTAGCTAACCTTCTCTGGACAAGATGCAAGCCTATGCATCCCCTTCATTTCTATTCAAGCCTGTGCATCCCCTTCATTTTTACCCAAGCCTGTGCGTCCCCTTCATTTCTATCCAAGCCCGTGCGTCCCCTACATTTCTATAAGCTTTACATAAAAACTCTAATGTAAAAATAGTTTGCTGGTATAAAAACAATATATTATTTTATAGAAACTTGTGCGAAAGAAGATGCTTCTCTGTCGAACCTTGTCCGGACAACTTCGAAGTCTGTGCTTCCTCTCCGTTTCTATAAGCTTGTAACGAGTTATTGTCGGTAGGACGACGATCTTGTCCCCCCCACCGCGCGCCCGGCCGCCGGGACGCGTACCGCGCTCTGCCAACGGTCTTGCCCCCCACCACTCGTCCGCGGGTTCCGAGGATCGGCGCGAGATGGGTAATTAGCCAGTACCTCTCTCGCTGCCGAAATCCGCGGACGAGGACATATAGGCCGGGGGCATAGGCCTATTTGGCAGAGACCGCCTAGAGCGAGCGTACCGAGCTGTACACCTCTCCCAGAGACCTCCTGTGCGATTCCACGTTCTTGTGACGAACACTCGTTCTTGCGAAAGACAAGCGCCCGTGTTCACACCAGTTCCCGTGTGTCGACAGACTGTGTCTCTGTGCCTTTTTGAATTCACCCCCTCCCCGGTTCTCAGAAGGACAGCGTGAGCCATCCTCTGGACGCAGGCCGTTATCATTTATCGATCTCCCGAACAGAGTCTCCTCCGTTCTCGAGAGCGTCCTCACAGTCTCCGATTCATCCACGGGTTGTGCCCACCGGGTGATCGGACTCAAGACTCCCCGACCAGGGTCTCACGGCAGGGCTTGCCCGCCAGGACACCGAACGGTCAAATCGTCTCTCCTCTCCTTTCTCGCCGCCTCGTCGCCGACTTCGAATCGCGCCGCGCTTCGCGCCGCGATACACACCGATGCGCGCGCCGCGACACCCACCGACTCTCGCGCCGCGACACACACCGACCCGTGCGCCGCGATTAGGTTAAGCCGTATCCACACTGTGTGCCAGCATAGACCTGGCCGGGATCATTTGTACTTAGGTTTAAGATATAATAAATTGTCATACCCCCACTCTACTTGAACAAGTGATCATTCGATCGGCGGCCCTGGACCACCGTCCCGAGCCGGCGATACGGTACCTCCACCGTCCCACCGGTAACCCCGCGTTCTACGGTTACATTTGGCGCCCAAACAGTAGGAACTACGGAGGACGGTCGAATGATCAGGGTAGGCTGGGTGTACGACAAAACCAAAGCCGATCTCGTTGCACTCGCGACACGCCACAATATCGACGCCACCGGAACCATCGACACCTTACGAGCACGAATAGTGGCACACTTACGGGCCGGCAACGTGATGGAGGACACCCAGACCTCCACGGGGACAGACCCCCCACCGGCCACGACCGACACAGCTACAGTAGAGGACGGTCCCGACCCCTCACACCCGCCGCTGGTCACATTTTCCCCCGGAAAGGAGGGAAAAATGGCACCAGTAGTCGATAACGGCCCACCGACCGTCCAATACATGATGGACAGGGTAAAGAGGTGGGGCGGACATTTCGATGGGGGAAAAGGAGCCGAAGACTTCCTCGAGCAACTAGAAGGCCTACAGGAGGGCTACGAAGTCACCCCGGAACAAATTCTGCGCTGTCTACCCGCAATCTTAAAAGGAACGGCGCTCCACTGGTTCCGTGTCGAAAAGAAAAATCTCCCGACGTGGGACACGTTCCTCGCAGCATTTAAACGAAGGTTCCTGCCACGGAGAAGGCAACACGATTTGGAGAAGGAAATTCACCAACGTCTCCAAGGACCGACCGAAACCGCCGCCGATTTTTCTGACCAGCTACGGCTACTAATGTACCGCCATGGAAACATCTCAGAGGAAAACCAGTTAGAATGGGTGTACTCCAACCTACGCCCCGAATACCGCCTGTTCATCTACCGCCGAGACTTCGCGACGCTGCCCGACCTCATCGATATGGCAACCGACCACGAACGGGCACGAAAGGAGGAAGAAGCCGCCAACACTTCCGCCAAAACCGCCGACGACAATAAGCCCCGAGGAGGCCAGAAACTCGCCGCCATCGGGGAAGGGTACCGGCGAGAAGACTGCTGCTGGAGGTGCGGCCAGCGCGGTCATTTCCGCCAGGACTGCCGCCGACCAGCCAAGCTATTCTGCAGCCGCTGTGGGACGTCGGGCCGAACGTCACGAGACTGCCAATGCCCAGGGCCCGCGGGAAACGCCAGCGGAGCCGGCGGCAGAGGCGCCGACCGGAACACTCCACCCCAACAGCCTCAGCAAATTCCAGCGGAGACGACCGACCCTACATCCCGCTGAGAATATTCCGCCAATGGTTCCAGGCGCTCGTCGACACCGGGGCCCAACTATCTTACGTGAGCCCAGCAATGGCCGAATGGTGTAAGGAGCGCGGAAGTCCCTCCACTACGACCGACAGGGTGGTCAGAGTGGCCAACGGCGAGAAGGTACACGTCACCGAACAGATAACCTTCCTCGCACAGGTAGTCGACTGCATCTTCGCATTCGAATGCGCGGTACTACCAAACCTCTCCTGCGATGTGCTCTTCGGCGTCGACGCACAGCGGACCATCGGAATGACCCTTCAGATCGGACCATTAGTATGGAGCCCAACAGAAGACGTCGTCATGATAGACGCACCCCCCGGACTACGAGGCTGCACACCGGACCAACGACGAATAT
Organism: Andrena bicolor; assembly: GCA_960531205.1. Classification (NCBI taxonomy): domain Eukaryota; kingdom Metazoa; phylum Arthropoda; class Insecta; order Hymenoptera; family Andrenidae; genus Andrena; species Andrena bicolor. The sequence goes on from CAUIJW010000183.1 coordinate 559,186, forward strand.
TGGAAGCATTCCTCGTGGAGGAACTCGGCCAGTTTGAACAGCTGCCCGGCCTCACCCACATGGCCAAACACCGTATCCGACTAAAGGCGGGCGCCGAGCCCGTCAAACACCGATACACTCCCAGGAACCCCGCCACACAGGCCATCATAGACGAAGAGGTAAGCAGGATGCTCGCGGAGGGCATAATCGAACCCTCCAACAGCCCGTGGAGCTCTCCAGTCGTGGTAGTCAAAAAGAAAAACGGGAAATGACCGAGAAAGACGCCTACCCACTACCGCAGGTCCAAGCCACTCTCGAGAAGCTACGAGGCGCGAAATACATCTCCACCATAGACCTGGCCAACGGCTACTGGCAGGTACCCCTCGACCCCGAAAGCCGCCCGATCACCGCCTTCACCGTACCGGGGAGAGGGCTGTATCAGTTCCGGGTAATGCCTTTCGGGCTACACTCAGCGCCAGCCACCTTCCAACGCCTACTTGACCAGATCATCGGCCCGCGACTGGAGCCGCGGGCATTCGCCTACCTCGACGACATCATCGTCCTCGGGAGCACCTTCGAGGAACATCTAGACAATCTCCGCGAAGTACTGCAACGACTACGGGAGGCCGGACTCAGGTTGAACAAGGAGAAATGTCAGTTCGGGCGAACAGAATTGCAGTACTTGGGCCACACCGTTACCGAGCAGGGAGTGGCGACGGACCCGGAAAAAGTTCAGGCCATCGCCAGGATACCACCCCCCACCAACCTCAAGGAGCTACGTCGATTCTTAGGCATGGTTTCTTGGTACAGGCGATTTATACCCAGGTTTACAGACATCGCCGCCCCTCTTAACCGTCTACTCCAGAAAAAGGTACGGTGGACGTGGGGCGTAGACGAAGAGTCAGCATTTGACCAGCTCCGAGAGCAACTGGCAACCGCCCCGGTACTTGCCTGCCCAGACTTCACGCTGCCCTTCACCCTCCAAACCGACGCAAGCAACGAGGGGCTCGGCGCTGTCCTAACACAAGAGGTAAACAATGAAGAACGTGTCATCGCGTACGCAAGCCGCACGCTAAACTCCGCCGAGAAAAACTACTCGGTAACAGAGAAGGAATGTCTCGCGGTCGTATGGGGCATCAGGAAAATGCGGCCGTACCTGGAAGGATACCGCTTTACCGTCCTGACTGACCACCAGTCACTCAAATGGCTGCGCACCATGGACAACCCCTCCGGTCGGCTGGCACGCTGGGGCCTAGAACTGCAAGAATATGACTTCGACATCCAGTACCGAAAGGGAGCCAACAACCTGGTCGCCGATGCTCTCTCTCGACAGCCCGATGAGGACTCCGAAGCAACCGAGGTCACCAACGTGGAGGCACCGACCGGATGCGCCTGGTACGACCGCATACGAGCAGCCGCCGAAAGCGCCCCACACCGCTACCCGGAATACCACGTCGTAAACGGCCGACTATACCGCCACATCTCGGACACCCACGGCCCTCGATCCGAGGGCGAATGGAAACTGTGCGTACCACAGCCACTCCGGGAAGCGGTACTGCGCGAGAACCATGACGCACCCACCGCCGGCCACCTAGGAGCCAGTAAGACGGCCGCGAGATTGACACAACGTTACTTCTGGCCGGGAATGGTTCGGGACGCAACGAGATACGTACGCCGCTGCCAGAAGTGCCTCGAATACAAGGCATCGCAACAAGCACCTTCCGGCGGAATGCAAACAACACCGGCCGCCAACCCTTGGGAGGTAGTCGCAGTGGACTTGGTCGGCCCCTTGCCACGGTCAGCCAAAGGATGCACCATGCTGGCCGTGATGCAAGACAAATTCAGTAAGTGGGTCGAACTACAGCCACTGCGACAGGCAACCGCCCCCGCCGTCACTAAGGCCTTCAAGGAACGGATTGTCCTCCGCTTCGGATGCCCACGACGGGTAATCTCGGACAACGGCCGCCAGTACGAGAGCAAGGAGTTCACGGGAATGTTGCGAAGCTACGGAATCGAGCATCGGCGGACGCCCCCCTACACCCCACAGTGCAACCCAGTGGAGAGGGTCAATCGCGTCATTAAGACAATGATCGCTCAAATATCCGACGGAGACCACCGCCACTGGGACCACCGGCTGCCCGAAATCATGTTCGCGTACAATACCGCACGCCATGATTCCACCGGCTACACCCCGGCCTACTTAAATTATGGCCGGGAACCAGCAATCCCCGGGGCGATCCGCCAACCAACAACCGCGATCAACGACGAAGACCAGACCGCAGACCGCGCCGAAGACATGGAGCGCTTACAGGAAGCCGTGCGCCTCGCACGCCACGCCCAGGCGCAGGCGACGGAGGCGCAGAAACAAACTTACAATCTCCGGCGGCGAGACTGGCGGCCGCAGATCGACGACAAGGTCATGCTCCGGGAGCACCCGCTGTCGTCCGCGGCAAAGAACTTCGCAGCCAAACTGGCACCGAAGTTCTCCGGACCCCACGTCGTTAAGGAATACGTGGGGCCCAATCTAGTCCTACTACGGAACGGAAGAAAACAACCGCGGAGGGCCCACATTCAAGATTTAAAGCCCTGCGGAGGAGGGGAGGAAGGCGTCCCTGACGGGACACAGAGTACAGGCACACTCGACCTAGCCATAGTCCCCTCCCCACCAGTAAACACCGAGGCCAACAACAACACCGTTCCAGGAATTTGGAAAATAGTTTCAAAGGACGAAACACAGGTGGCTTCAACAATTAACACCACGGGGACATCTTCGCGCTGGAGAAATCAGCGTGAAGGATCCTATAAGCCCCGCGGTGGCGCAGAGGGGAGAATAGCAAGCCAGCATGCCGCCGAAAGTCAGAGTTGCTCACGAAGCCGCCAGGAAGGAGGCCGTACCTCTCCGGGCAGCCGAAGCACGCCGACCGATGGAGTGCCAGCTCCGGAAGCGACCAGGCTCGTTGCCGCGAGCCGCCCCAGCAGCCAAAAGACGGCTGGATTTCGACGGCCCTCCCCCTCCGACCCGAGGACCACCAGCAAGGCCGAAGCCACCGCCTCGGAAACCATCCGCAGCAGCGGGGATCGCCCTGGTCGAGACGGTCGAGAAGAGCCAGCTGCCACTCCCGCTTCAGCCAACACCACCGGCGCCGCCACTCCCGCAGGCGCCGCCACCACCGGAAGAGACGGGCCCCGCAGCCTCGTTGCTGGAAGCACTCCTCCAGGCACCGCCACCACCGTGGAAGGCGATAGAGACGCCCCCGCCGCAGCCCCAGCAGCAGCCGTCACGGAAGCCACGGACGCCGCCACAGCGACCGAAGGCACCAGCACCGCCGATGCAGCCGCCACCGCCACCCCGGGAGCCCCGAGCCCCCCAAACCCCGGGGGCCCTCATGAACCTGGATATCCCGCTCCCCCCACCAAAGCCGACGCCGACGCCGATGCCCGCGGAGCTTCTAGCACCGCCACCACCCCCGCCGACACCGACTCCGCCACCGCCACCGATACCGAGACCAACGCCGCTGGAGTCACCGGAGCCACGGCTACCATCCGCTGCACCGTCCGGCCCGTCTCCCCCGTCCGCCATTGGAGTGCCGTGGCAACGACAGCCCGGCAGCCCGACGGAGCTCCGGCTCAACCTCCCGGCGTTTCAAGTCGGCCGGAGATACCGGCTCCCGACGCCCGGAGGCTACATGGAGCTGAAGCTGTTGCGGAATCAGCAGATGCGCGTCCGTTTCAGCTCCCACCCCCAGCCCCCCGTAGACTAAGTAGATATATAGGTAATTTTATACGTAGGATAAGTAATTGTACATTAGGATTAAGGTAGTCTAAGAACGGTCCGAGTAACCATAATAATAAACCAGTAGATTTAAGCCTGCAGGTTAAGAAAAGAAACAAAACACGACAAACAGAGGTCGCTGGGAGAGCGGGGGGCAAGATCGCGTCCTCCGAAAGGAGGAGGTGATGTAACGAGTTATTGTCGGTAGGACGACGATCTTGTCCCCCCCACCGCGCGCCCGGCCGCCGGGACGCGTACCGCGCTCTGCCAACGGTCTTGCCCCCCACCACTCGTCCGCGGGTTCCGAGGATCGGCGCGAGATGGGTAATTAGCCAGTACCTCTCTCGCTGCCGAAATCCGCGGACGAGGACATATAGGCCGGGGGCATAGGCCTATTTGGCAGAGACCGCCTAGAGCGAGCGTACCGAGCTGTACACCTCTCCCAGAGACCTCCTGTGCGATTCCACGTTCTTGTGACGAACACTCGTTCTTGCGAAAGACAAGCGCCCGTGTTCACACCAGTTCCCGTGTGTCGACAGACTGTGTCTCTGTGCCTTTTTGAATTCACCCCCTCCCCGGTTCCCAGAAGGACAGCGTGAGCCATCCTCTGGACGCAGGCCGTTATCATTTATCGATCTCCCGAACAGAGTCTCCTCCGTTCTCGAGAGCGTCCTCACAGTCTCCGATTCATCCACGGGTTGTGCCCACCGGGTGATCGGACTCAAGACTCCCCGACCAGGGTCTCACGGCAGGGCTTGCCCGCCAGGACACCGAACGGTCAAATCGTCTCTCCTCTCCTTTCTCGCCGCCTCGTCGCCGACTTCGAATCGCGCCGCGCTTCGCGCCGCGATACACACCGATGCGCGCGCCGCGACACCCACCGACTCTCGCGCCGCGATACACACCGACTCTCGCGCCGCGACACACACCGACCCGTGCGCCGCGATTAGGTTAAGCCGTATCCACACTGTGTGCCAGCATAGACCTGGCCGGGATCATTTGTACTTAGGTTTAAGATATAATAAATTGTCATACCCCCACTCTACTTGAACAAGTGATCATTCGATCGGCGGCCCTGGACCACCGTCCCGAGCCGGCGATACGGTACCTCCACCGTCCCACCGGTAACCCCGCGTTCTACGGTTACAAGCTCTACATAAATAGTATATTAAAAAAATTTGGTGACATACCTTGTTAATTGTGACAATAATTCAGTGTCCTTTATGGTGTAGAAACTCGTGTAATTTAAAAAATTTTAACTAGTTTCCTTATTTCACATTTGACAGGTTATAATTGTTTGACACTAGCTAGGTTACGTTTACCTTGACAGATCTGCTCTCTGTCTGCTGGCTGTCACGTGACAATAATTTGTTACGCGATTGGCCGAAACCCGCATCCAATGAACGACGTGCCTGAGAGACATTTCCTCACCCTTTCATACTCCCCTCTTGCCTAGAAGTGTAGGACGATGACTATGACGATGCTGAATTTTAAGAACATAAAAATCAGCAAATTGCAACTTTACATCGAAATATCTCAGCTCATAAGGCCCGTAGGAACAAAACGAAGACACTTTTCTTATGTAAATCAAACCCAAGCTATCCATTAAGACCATTCAAAATCAAATTGGATCAGCCGTTATTGAGATTCGGAAATCTCAGGGTTCTTGATAGCGAGTCGTCGCGTAATATAGCCACTCCGTGTCTTGCGCTGCGCATATATATATATATATACTATTGGAAATGGGTAAAGAAATAAGCAGTAATCAAGTGATATACTTTTAACTATAAACTTTGCTTTATTAACTGAGCTTGGAAGGACGTCGTGTCTCACGGAAAGCTTGACTCGAAGTGAAGAGAAAGCGCATCTTTGCCTTTAGGCAATTGAAAAGTCCGTTGGCCACTTCAGATAAAGGGACAGGCCTGCGTTATGTCTCCTACCTCAACAGTTAGGTATAAGCAAAACTCGGCAGACCCATGGGTCCGCTAGCCTCTGGTTTACTGCTTTAGGCAGTGGTTCTCACACGTAACCAGATTCATTTTTGTTCTGACGAACGTAATTGTTACCAACAATCCAACACGCCCCCTCAAAAATGAATCAGTGATATTTAAAATCAAACTAAAGAATAAAACGACTGTCCTTCCTTGCTTTTCCTGGGAAATACATATGGTCCAACATTTGTTGCGTGGATTAGGGAAACCCAGAAAAACCTAATCAGACCATTACGCATTCTTAAACTATTTTGATTAAAATATATATTATTGTGTAAAGAATCATTGTAGTCCCATCCTTCCTCTGAATTTTAAGAACGTCACCGCAGGTAAAGGCTTCGTAAGTGCATCAGCAACCTGGTTTTCTGTACAAACAAATTCAAGCTTTATCTGATTCTTCTCTATCTGTTCTCTAGAGAAGTGATACTTGATATTTATATGTTTTGATCTCTTGTGATTGCTTGGATTAGATGCTATACTAATACAGCCATTATTATCCTCGTATATAATAATCGGCTCTGGAATATTTATATTTATGCTAACTGCTAAGGATTTCAACCACAATGCTTCTCTTATGGCCTCAAAAAGTGCCATATATTCTGCTTCGGTAGATGAAGTTGCTACCGATGCTTGTCGCCGAGTCGACCAACATATTGTACATCTTTCAAATAATTGAAACAAGTACCCTGATGTACTTCTTGGATCATTTCCATCTTGACCTCCCCAATCTGAGTCAGCAAAACCACTTATTATTTCCCCGTAATTACCTTTTATATAGGTCAACTTAAGGTCGCTTGTACCTTTCAGGTATCTAAGTACCTGCTTCAGATTTTGCCAAAGCTCCCTATTCTCTTTGTTGGTATACCTGCTTAAAATATTGATTGCGACACTCAAATCAGGTCGTGTACATACCATTACGTACATTAAGCTACCAATTAAATTTCTACACGGGGCCTCGTATTTTTCATCTGAATTTAATGCTAAATGGTTTAATTTGCTCGGAAGAGGTGTACTAACAGGTTTACACTCATTCATATTAAATTTCTCTAACACTGTTTTTATGTACCCACTCTGGTCTAACGTGATTTTACCGTGACTCCTTTCAACTTTTATCCCCAAGAAAAGTTTAATGTTACCCAAATCAGTCATACAAAATTGATCCATTAAGTAACTTTTAAAGTTTGTCATTGTTTCCTCATTCCCAGTGGCAATCACAAGATCATCAACATATAATACAACATATATATTTTTAGATATATTTCCTTTATCTAATAGATAAATACAGCGATCAACCGAAGAGCTTTGAAAACCCTTTTCTACAAGACATTTTTCGAATACTTCGAACCAACATCTCGCTGCCTGTTTTAAGCCGTATATAGCTTTATTTAATTTGCAAACTTGATTATTTTGACTGACGACTCCTTCAGGAACTTTCATATAGATTTGCTCCTTTAATGTGCCATTTAAAAATGCCGTCTTTACATCCATGTGATGTATCATTAAGTCAAACTGATTTGCAAAAGCTATTACAAATCTGAAACTTGCTATTCTTGCTACAGGTGCAAATGTTTCATTATAATCGACTAAATACTTTTGACTAAAACCACGAGCAACAAGTCGTGCCTTATATCTCGATGGGTTTCCAAAGTCATCGTTCTTAATATTAAATACCCATTTACAATCTACAATATTTATATTTTCTGGTCTTTCAACTAATGTCCAAGTCTTATTTATCAACAGAGAATTAATCTCACTATTGATGGCTTGTTCCCATTTAACTCTATTGTTAAGACATTGTAAATTCCCATTGCATGCTGGTGTGGAGGCTAGCTGCGTGCGCATCTACCGGTCTCTTAGTTTGTTCGTCTTTACTCTTCCGTATTTTTCTTTAGCGCTTGGCGATATTACAAAAGAATAAAGTGTTTGTTTCAACCTGAAGTGGTTATTTCAATAGCTTATTTTAATAGGTTATGGGCCCAGGCCCACAAAGGTTGAAATAAAAAAAAAGAAAAGAGAAAAATCGTAAAGTAAAGATTTTGAGGTTAGGGCAACACGTGCTAAGTAGCCATGAGTAGTATAAATACAAAGATCCAAGTGTTGGAAAAGGACAATTATGAAACGTGGCGAATGCAAATGGAAGCTGTATTAGTCAAAAACGAATTGTGGCAATACGTGAATGGCAAACTGGTGAAGCCTGAAAATACGAGGGAGCAGCCGAATCTGGATATGGACTGGGTGAAGAATGATGAGAAGGCAAAAGCAGACATTATACTATGTGTGAGCCCAAACCAGCTCACACAGCTAAAGGGGTGTGAAACCTCAAGGGAAGTATGGCTAAAATTGGAAAACATATTTGCATCAAAGGGACCTGCTAGGAAGGCTACGCTTCTAAAGCAGCTTACGCTGCATAGGATGAACGAAGGTGACGAAGTGAGAAGTCACATAAATAAGTTCTTTAACATTAAAGACAAGTTAAGTGATATGAACGTAGATATAAATGCAGATTTGTTCTCAATAATGCTCTTGTACAGTCTTCCAGCCTCATTTGAAAATTTTAGATGCGCTATAGAGACCAGAGATGAGTTACCAGATCCAGAATCACTGAAAGTGAAGATTCAGGAAGAGTATGATGCCAGAATTCAGAAATCCGAATCCACAAGTGCCATGGTAGCATCACAAAAACGGGTTGTTGAAAAAAACCAGAAGAGAAACGATAACAAGGATAAAGGGACACAAGGTTCAAGCCAAAACAGAACGAGTAACAATAAATATGCAAATTCAAGATGTTACAGGTGTCAAAAACTAGGTCATATTGCACCCAAATGCAAGTCAAAATCCCCCACCAATCGCATATATAAGAGTGAAAGTCAAAGTGCAAATACAGTTGAGGACGACGCATACTTTGCTTTCAGTGGTGGTGAAAATGGTTATAGCGAAATATCACATGATGACAAAAGATGGATTATGGACAGTGGATGTACTGCACATTTATGCAAGAATAATGATACTTTTGAAAACATGTCAGAAGCATGTGAAAACTTGAACTTGGCGAATAATGGATCAACCAATGTGAATGGAAAAGGCACAGTGAGACTGCAAATAAATACAGACAAAGAGAAGAGAAATATAAAATTAGAAAATACATTGTATGTACCAGATTTGAGGTGCAATCTTATGTCTGTATCAAAAATTGTTGACAAAGGCAACATAATTATTTTCGATAAGGGGGCAGCCACTGTGAAAGATAAGGAAAGCGAAGAGACAAAGTTAATTGCTGACAGAATTGGAAATCTATATTATTTAAGAAAGCCAAAGAATGAAGAAGCGAACTATGTAAGGGAAAATAAAAATGATCCTTTAGCATTATGGCATAATAGAATGGCTCATCTAAATGAAAGAAGTCTTAGAGAAGTGATGTCAAGAACTTGCAATATGAAATTTAAGAATGACAAAGGCATTTTAAAATGTGATGCATGTGCAATGGGAAAACAAACAGCGAAGCCATTTAATCACACAAGTGATCGATGCAAAAATCTGTTGGACATAGTTCATTCAGATGTGTGTGGCCCATTTAACGTCTCAACTATGGGAGGCGCTAGGTACTTTGTCACGTTCATTGACAATCACTCACGCTGGTGTGTTGTTTACCTGTTAAAACGTAAAGATGAAGTCTTTGAAAAATTCACACAGTACAAGCATATGGTGGAGAACATCACAGGTAAAAGGGTAAAAGCTTTACAAACTGACAATGGCACCGAATTTTGTAATGAGAAATTCGACAATCTGCTGGCATCATCAGGGATCCGCAGAAGACTTAGTGCGCCAAGAACACCAGAACAAAATGGATTGGCGGAGAGGAAAAATCGCACATTGGTGGAAGCGGTAAGATGTTTGTTAATCCATTCTGGTCTAACATTATCTTTCTGGGGAGAAGCTTTAATGACAGCAAACTATGTGAGAAACAGATGTCCTACTATGGGTTTGAATGGAGATATTCCGTACAATGTCTGGCATGGAAGAATGCCCAATTTTACACACATGAGAACATTTGGAGCAAAAGTTTTTGTTTTAGACAAGACGCAGAAAAGTAAATTAACAGGTCGAGCCCATGAAGGTAAATTTGTAGGCTATTCAGAGGAAGCAAAAGCCTTTAGAATATGGGTACCTACACTGAAAAGAGTAATAGTATCCAGAGATGTAAAGTTCGTGGAAGAAGATATGTATAAGATTAAAGGACAAGAATCATCATACGACGAACAAATCACTGATAAAAATGAAAACAGTATTTTCAAGGAGATGGAGATTACTTTATCAATGCCTGTTGAAGAGAAAAGTGAAAATGAAAAGGGCATAATAGACAACAGTCAAAACGTAGATTCAACAAGACGTCTACCTGGAAGACCAACATTGATAAGAACGGGTAAGCGAGGCAGACCAAAGAAAGAATACAGGACACGCACTCAGTCGGAAAATCCGAGTGATATTGAGAGTATGCAAGGAGAAGAAGCGGCTCAAGGTGACCAAAATAGCAATGAGGAAGCTGATGATGTGTTCGAAGATGCAGAAGCTAACTTTGCACACATTGACTATCACGAGGCTTTGAATGGAGAAAACAGTGAAGAATGGAAGGAGTCAATAAGCGAAGAGGTAAAACAGCTGATCAAAAACGATACATGGGACATCATTGAAAAACCGAGCGATCATAAACCAAATATAATAGACTCAAAGTTAGTATTAACAAATAAGACTGATGCACAAGGAAATGTGATAAGTAGAAAGGCTAGGTTAGTAGCGAGAGGTTTTGCACAGGTTTATGGGATTGACTATTTTAAAACATTTGCTCCAGTAGTAAGGCTGGAGTGCTTTCGCATTCTAATTGCTCTCGCGGTTCAGTTGGATCTAAAGATTGATCAAATGGATATAACAAGTGCATTTTTACACGGTAGGTTAGATGAAAAGGTTTATATGAAAGTCCCAGACTTTCTAGAGAACTTCCTAACTTTAATGATAAACAGTAATAAGTACAATGATATTTCTGATAAAGCTCAGGATATGTTAGACAAAATAAAAAGGGGAAATAAGGTATGTTCATTAAAAGGATCATTGTACGGACTAAAGCAGGCAGGTAGAGTTTGGAATACAAAAATCGATGGCATCCTTAAAAATTTAAATTTAAAAGCGTCAAAAACAGAACCTTGTTTATATTATGACATTAATGAAAATTATATTATTATTATTATCTTGTATGTTGATGATATGCTCATAGCTTATAATGATGATAGGAAGTTAAGAGAGTTGAAAAACAAAATAAAATATGAATTAGAAATAAAAGATCTTGGCGAAGCAAAATATTGCATAGGGATAGAAATTGTCAGAAAAGTTAATCAAATTTGTCTTATTCAAAGAAAACACATAAACAAAATTGTAGAAAAGTTTAACTTGATCGACGCGAAAATATGCAACACTCCGAGTGATAGAAGTTTATTGTACTCTTTAAAGAAAAACAAACCAAGCATAGAAGTGCCTTATCGAGAACTAATAGGAAGTTTAATGTATCTATCTGTTGCAACCAGACCAGACATAATGTATAGTGTGATATTTCTATCACAATTCAATACGTGTTTTGGAAAAGAACATTGGAGCGCAGCGAAGCGAATAGTTAAATATTTAAAACACACTATCAATTATAGCTTGGTGTATGAGAAGTGCGATTTCCAGATCAAAGCATTTGTAGATGCTGACTGGGGTTCCAGTACCCTCGATAGAAAATCATTTACTGGATATGCGTTTATGTTAAGTGGCTCGCCTATTGTGTGGAAAAGCCAAAAACAAAAAACGGTTGCGTTATCGTCTGCAGAAGCAGAATACATGGCGATGTCCGAATCTAGTAAGGAAGCTATGTTTTTACGAAATTTATTATTAGAATTAGGCATAGAAATAAAGATAATAATGTATAACGATAATCAAAGCGCACAGTTATTAGCAAGTAATTGTATGTTTCATGCAAGATCAAAACATATAGATTTGCGTTATCACTTCATACGAGACGCCCTAAATGATAAGGTTTTTGATTTACTTTATTTATCAACAGAGAAAATGATTGCGGATATAATGACGAAACCACTTTGTAAAATGAAACATTATTTTTGCGTCAACAGTCTGGGAATGCGAGCGATTGCAAGCGAAAATGATCTCGACAAGCATGCATTGAGGGGGAGTGTTAAGACATTGTAAATTCCCATTGCATGCTGGTGTGGAGGCTAGCTGCGTGCGCATCTACCGGTCTCTTAGTTTGTTCGTCTTTACTCTTCCGTATTTTTCTTTAGCGCTTGGCGATATTACAAAAGAATAAAGTGTTTGTTTCAACCTGAAGTGGTTATTTCAATAGCTTATTTTAATATCTATCAACTAAAGTTTTAATTTCGTCAAATGAATTTGGAATTTTGCATTTTAACGATTGTGCACACATAAGAAGATCATTTTGCATATCGCATTCTTCATACGATATAGAATGCTTTTGTTTTATCCTTTCACTCCTCCTAAGCTCAGATTTCTCTTGTACTTCACTCTTATCATTTTTAGAAGTGGAAGGCTTATTTACCATATCTGTTTCTATTACAGATTCATTAGGTTTTTTTCCTAATTTTACTTCTGAACTTACTTTTACCCTCGACACCGATACATCTGATTTATCACTATCAGATTTATTAGACTCTCCATCTATTTCTACTGATTTTGACTTTATGTCAGATGCATCAGTTTTATTATAGATGTTCTCATCATTTTCAAGTCTTAGTATCGGTCGAGATTTTAAGTAATTTGTTTCGTCCACAATTACATCCCTTACTACAACGAAACCCTCTTTTTCCACATCCCAGACTTTGTAACCATTTGGTTCATACCCAACTAGTATACCTTTCGACGATTTTTCATCGAATTTGCCTTTCCTAGTTTTATTATGAATATAAACCGTTGAACCAAAAACTTTCAAATATCTCAACTTGGGCTTTTTAGTATGCCACAATTCATATGGTGTTTTTGACTCTTTTAAAGCCTTAGTTGGGGTTAAATTAATGAGATACGTAGCAGTCAGCACTGCTTCCCCCCAAAACACCTTATCTAAACTAGCACAACTTATTATTGTGCGTCCCTTTTCAGTTATGGTTCTCACCATGCGTTCCGAAACACCGTTTAATTGTGGAGTTCGTGGGACTGTTAAATGATAACTGATACCTTTTTGTACACAGTAATCTTTCATCTCTTTTGATAAATACTCTCCTCCATTATCACTGTACAAGTTAACAATTTTTAAATTGAAGTGAGCCTCACTTTTTGCAACATAATCTTTGAATACGTTAAATACATCTGACTTATATGTAATTAAATATGTGGCACAATAGTGAGTAAAAATTCATCAACAAACAAAACAAAATAATTTTTGTTGTTTATAGTAGGTGGAGTGATAGGACCACAAACGTCCGAATGAACAATAAATAATGGTCGACTAATATGGCTCTTATCTTTAACTCTTTCAAATGGTAACCGTGCTTGCTTACCGTTTATGCAAGCTTCACATAGATTATTATTCGGTATTACCTTTTCTATACATTGCATGTCTTCAACCATTTGTTTATTTTTTAATTCTAAGAATTTCGATCTTCCCATGTGGCCCAACCGTCTATGCCACAAATCATAATTGCAACTAACCGTACTATTTACCTGCAAGTTGTTACCTACCCTTTTTATATTTACACTGAAATCAATGGCTGTTAAATTGTTTAAGGGCTTACCAGACATTATGACGTTACCATCTTTTGATATGTGTACACCCTCACTGTCGAATACGATACCCAATCCAGCTTCTTGCATTTTCCGTACCGATAGCAGGTTGTACGGGACTTCGGGACAGTAGAGGACATTTTCCAGCACACCATCTACTCCTTTGTTGCTGGTCACATGGATTATCCCCCTCTTCGTTCCTGTGATGTAAGCGCCGTTCTTCGCCACAGAAATTTTCAGCGGTGGTTGTAGCATCGTAAAGGAGGAAAATAAATTTTCCTGGTTTATTAGATGATCGGAGGCTCCTGAGTCCAATAGAAAAATCACCTTCTCTCCTGTCTTCGGTTGATAATCACCAGCCATGAATGCAAACCCTGAAGCATTATTTTGCGACTGTTCCGTCATTTGCACTGTTTGAACAGTCCTCTTCCTTTCTTCATTGTACTTGCAATTCTTCTTATAATAATAACAGTCTTTTATTTTATGACCATTTCTACCACACTGATGGCATTTCACTGTTTGTTGGCTGTTATTATTCCGAAATTGCTTCTTTTTCTTCCATTTTCCGTGATTAGTCCTGGATGTTTTCTGTCCTTCGTTAACTCCTTTGTTAACTCTTTGCAAGGTATTTGCGTGAAGTACCTTGGAACTCGTGTCACCACTTTCTTCACGCAGTTTTACTTCATGATCCAGAAGTCTTATTTTGACAAAAGCAAGCGTCAAATTATCTTCTGACAATGTTTCAATTGCCGTGATTACCCCGTCATATAAATTTGGAAGAGTTAATAGAAGATGTGCCACTTTGTCTGTCTCTTCCAATTTCGATCCCGCCGCTGATAATTCGGTGATGAGATCTTCAAATATTGTAAAATGACGCACAAGAGGCGTATCGCCTTGCAATTTCAGATTTAAAAGCTGTTTTCTTATAGCTAGTTGAGTAGCTAAACTCTTTCTTTGATAAATAGCATCAAGATTTTTAAAAATTTCTTTTGCCGTGCTGCCAGTACTCGCGAACACAAGAAAAGAATCCGATAAATATTCTACTATCGTATTTTTCGCAATCCTTTCCGCTCTCAACCATTCGACGGTTAACATATCTGGAACTTCTTCGTCGATCACCATTAATACGTCCAGTTCACTCATTAAACCACGCACTCTTAGTTTCCAGACACTATACCGTTCACCGTCAAAAGGTTTAATGTTTCTTTTCAATCTCAGATTTTCCATTGTCTTGTCCTTTGGTATATTACTCACAGTTTTTTTTAAACACTATTTACACTATAATTTTACAATAACTATATTAATTGTCACACACTTATAATTTTAAAACACAGTTTATAAAAACGTTCACTGGGCCCATAACCTATTGGAAATGGGTAAAGAAATAAGCAGTAATCAAGTGATATACTTTTAACTATAAACTTTGCTTTATTAACTGAGCTTGGAAGGACGTCGTGTCTCACGGAAAGCTTGACTCGAAGTGAAGAGAAAGCGCATCTTTGCCTTTAGGCAATTGAAAAGTCCGTTGGCCACTTCAGGTAAAGGGACAGGCCTGCGTTATGTCTCCTACCTCAACAGTTAGGTATAAGCAAAACTCGGCAGACCCATGGGTCCGCTAGCCTCTGGTTTACTGCTTTAGGCAGTGGTTCTCACACGTAACCAGATTCATTTTTGTTCTGACGAACGTAATTGTTACCAACAATCCAACACATACTTGGCGCGAGACACTACCGTGTCTCTTGATTCGGCAGAGTAATATGTAAACAGATGGAATCAAGTTAATATGATTAATTGGAAGTGTATACGCAACATATATCGCATGGTACGAAAGAATCATTCAGCCCCGCAGTTAGCGGAGTGGTTAGAGTGTTAGACTCCAAAACCGCTACATACTTTCTTTTGTCGTATGTTCTCACCCCACCAAGGTCCATTTTTTTTCATGATATAAAATTTTTTTCATCGTTGATTACATGACAGTACACGATATTCATTTAAAAATGTTTCTAGAATATTTTAAAAATATGAAAAATTTTTATATCGTGAAAAAAAATTTGGACCTTGATGGGATGCGAACCTACGACAAAAGAGAGTATGTAGCGGTTTTGGAGTCTAACACTCTAACCACTCCGCTAACTGCGGGGCTGAATGATTATTTCGTACCATACGATATATGTTGCGTATACACTTCTAATTAATCATATTAACTTGATTCCCTCTGTTTACATATTACTCTGCCGAATATAGAGATATTAAAAATCATACAATGCATTCACTGTATGACGGAAATGCAAAAATTGAAAGTACTTATCACGTTTTCACGTGAAATATCTAAAAAATATCGTTTTCTGATTTTTTTAACTATGGCGCGCCTTACCGAAAAATCTGAAAAAAATTGTAGATAATAGTCATGTCAATATCTAACTACTGTAAAATTAAAAATCTAGTCGCTCGAAAACTTCAACACGAAATCTGCATTTTCCGACATATTTTGCGTTTTTTATTTCTTACACTTAGCAGTTGCAACGAAAAAATCTGAAAGAATTCACAATTATACACAATCATGTCTACAATATTTCAGATTTTTTTTAGAATTTATGCTGACCAGTAAATAGGGAAAATATGGCAAGAACCGAAAATTCGAATTTACCCTATAACTACCCTCCTGGTTGAGATAGGCGGTTGAAACTTGGTGTACAATGTTTTCCTGTGCTACACTATTGAAAGGTGCATTACCAGCTAAAATCGGTTCAAGGGCACTTTTCACTATGCTTATCCAGCTAGACCCTTTGGAAATATGCGAAACTAATATTACTGCAAAAACCTGGTAAGAATCCAAAATTACCATCCTCCTATAGATCAATATCCCTTCTTCCAATTATTTCCAGAGTAATTGAAAAAACCATCCATAAGAAACTACTGAATGAAATCGCTACCAAACGCCTAATTCCAGATCAACAGTTCGGGTTTAGAAAAAATCACAGTATAATGGAGCAAATTCACAGAATGATAAATAACATACGCAGCTCCATGGAAGAAGGAAAATATTGCACAGCAACATTTTTAGACGTAGAAAAAACTTTTGATAATGTTTGGCATGAAGGGTTATTACAAAAAATTCACACAATTCTATCTAAGAATATATATACAGTTATCATTACATTATCATCGTATATTACAAATAGATATTATTACACCAGGATTAAAAATGTAACCTCTTCCCTAAAAACTATCCATGCTGTCAACTGCACCAGACACAGAAATATCTAGAGACGCGGTAGCGTCTCGAAGCCAAGTACAGGAAAAAAACACCCTGTATATGTCGACTGTCGATGTCGCTACCGTGTATCTTTACTCGTCGCGGAGACACTCTAACCTAATTCTGACATTTATACATTAATATCTCATCACGCCTGCAATATTTTGTAAATTTAAAGGCATTTTTCTTGTGTAAACCGCATATCGGCTTTCGAATAAGACCAATTTCAATAAAATCGGTCCACGCATGACAGAGATATCGTAATATCGTCTCATGGATCGGTCGGATCCGATATCTCCGATATTTTTCTTCTGATTCTCCAAGCCAAATTTTCGTCCACATAATACGTATACACGCGTTACACACACACCTTCAACCAACACATGTTCGTTCTTCTTTCGTCGGCTCTCGGGATTATTCGGCAGGGACTGCCGGCCGTTATTGTATACATATACATAACACAACACATGTTTCGTTCATCAATTCCTATCTTCACTATGCAATTTCGTTCATCAATTCCTATCTTCACTATGCAATTTCGTTCATCAATTCCTATCTTCACTATGCAATTTCGTTCATCAATTCCTATCTTCACTATGCAATTTCGTTCATCAATTCCTATCTTCACTATGCAATCTACTCCAAATTTTGACAGCTTACAGTCAGGTTATATACAAAATTTGAGATGTCACGTGTTTTTACAAATATATATCGTTGTATCACAAAATAAAGAAAATAATACTAATAAATACAAAGTAAAAAAAGATGTGAAATCAGAATGAGCTGCAAGTACATAATGGTGCTTTCCCGCAGCGTGCAAAGGCGACACTGTGTAACACAATAAAAGACAAAAAAAATATGTCCGCGGCCTGGAAGTCAAATACTTGGCGTGGCCAGGCAAGGTATTCGCAGATCATCAATACCCATACCCCTCTCCCCCACCCCCTCGCAGGCTTTCAGAAAATTTGTCCATTTAAAACTCAGACAATATGAGTACATTTTCATTATATTGCGTTTTAAAATAATTGTAAGATAATTCATCCACACCGATAGTTTTCCTCTCACAACCTTTCACATAATTTGTCAATTTTAAACTCTGACAGTATGAATACATTTTCATTATTTTGCCTTTTTAACTAATTCTTATTCAGCGACACCTTGACCTTGCCTGGCCACGCCAAGTATTTGACTTCCAGGCCGCGGACATATTTTTTTTGTCTTTTATTGTGTTACACAGTGTCGCCTTTGCACGCTGCGGGAAAGCACCATTATGTACTTGCAGCTCATTCTGATTTCACATCTTTTTTTACTTTGTATTTATTAGTATTATTTTCTTTATTTTGTGATTTACTTGATTTCATTTACTTGGCGTAATTTTTTTACTTTTTTAAAGTTTTTTGGGGGGTTAAAATTACAGCATAATAATTATCAGCTGTTGAAATTTACAATTCCATGAATCTGAAAGCACGTACAATTCCATGAACCTGAAAGCACGTACAATTCCATGAAACTGAAAGCACGCACAATTTCATGAATTGTTTTATCCAATCGAGAAATGTTTTTCGTGGTTAGAAAATTAAAATTTCCATTCATAACGCCATTTTCTGAGTATATTTCATGGAATAGTATTTTTTAAATTAATTTGTTTATGTTTACCAAATTCATGCGTTTTATTGGACTCTAATTGATTTTAGTATCAATTTTCATTTTTATGTTTACAGATTTCTGTGCTTAAAGGGGTTATCGCTAGATTTAGCACGAATTTTCGTGTTTTCAGATTCATGGAATTGTACGTGTTTCCAAATTCAGGGAATTGTATGTGAGACTGCATTTTGATTGCAATTCAATGGTACAACGATAGCATTTTGATTGCAATTCAATGGTACAACGATAGCATTTTGATTGCAATTCAATGGTACAACGATAGCATTTTGATTGCAATTCAATGGTACAACGATAGCATTTTGATTGCAATTCAATGGTACAACGATATATATTTGTAAAAACACGTGACATCTCAAATTTTGTATATAACCTGACTGTAAGCTGTCAAAATTTGGAGTAGATTGCATAGTGAAGATAGGAATTGATGAACGAAATTGCATAGTGAAGATAGGAATTGATGAACGAAACATGTGTTGTGTTATGTATATGTATACAATAACGGCCGGCAGTCCCTGCCGAATAATCCCGAGAGCCGACGAAAGAAGAACAAACATGTGTTGGTTGAAGGTGTGTGTGTAACGCGTGTATACGTATTATGTGGACGAAAATTTGGCTTGGAGAATCAGAAGAAAAATATCGGAGATATCGGATCCGACCGATCCATGAGACGATATTACGATATCTCTGTCATGCGTGGACCGATTTTATTGAAATTGGTCTTATTCGAAAGCCGATATGCGGTTTACACAAGAAAAATGCCTTTAAATTTACAAAATATTGCAGGCGTGATGAGATATTAATGTATAAATGTCAGAATTAGGTTAGAGTGTCTCCGCGACGAGTAAAGATACACGGTAGCGACATCGACAGTCGACATATACAGGGTGTTTTTTTTCCTGTACTTGGCTTCGAGACGCTACCGCGTCTCTAGAAATCTTTGTAAAAAGAAGTGAGATCCCCCCAAAAAACTTTAAAAAAGTAAAAAAATTACGCCAAGTACATGAAATCAAGTAAATCACAAAATAAAGAAAATAATACTAATAAATACAAAGTAAAAAAAGATGTGAAATCAGAATGAGCTGCAAGTACATAATGGTGCTTTCCCGCAGCGTGCAAAGGCGACACTGTGTAACACAATAAAAGACAAAAAAAATATGTCCGCGGCCTGGAAGTCAAATACTTGGCGTGGCCAGGCAAGGTATTCGCAGATCATCAATACCCATACCCCTCTCCCCCACCCCCTCGCAGGCTTTCAGAAAATTTGTCCATTTAAAACTCAGACAATATGAGTACATTTTCATTATATTGCGTTTTAAAATAATTGTAAGATAATTCATCCACACCGATAGTTTTCCTCTCACAACCTTTCACATAATTTGTCAATTTTAAACTCTGACAGTATGAATACATTTTCATTATTTTGCCTTTTTAACTAATTCTTATTCAGCGACACCTTGACCTTGCCTGGCCACGCCAAGTATTTGACTTCCAGGCCGCGGACATCTTTTTTTGTCTTTTATTGTGTTACATAGTGTCGCCTTTGCACGCTGCGAGAAAGCACCTTTATGTACTTACAGCTCGTTCTGATTTCACATCTTTTTTTACTTTGTATTTATTATTATTATTTTCTTTTTTGTGATTTATTTAATTTCATGTACTAGGAGTAATTTTTTACTTTTTTAAAGTTTTTTTGAGGGTATGAACATACGCACTGCAAATCTGGGGCATGAGTAGTAAGGCTAAGGGGATTCTAACGCAGATCCTCTGACAAGGGAAGGACCCCAAGTGGTCGGCTTGGATTTTAACGAGCTTTTGTAGGATAATAGTATGCAGGTCCCTAATGATATATATGAAATATTAGCCGTAGTTACTTAGCGGTTTTACAGATATTAACAATTAAAGTTACGTACCTGTTTATATATTATGGATATAAAGTTTTTTTACAGAAGCTGCGGCGGCGAAGTGGGTTGGTGCGTGGATTACGAATCCGACGGTCCTGCGATCGATTCCCCCATTAGACGAATTTTTTTTTATGGCATTTTTATGGTGCTAGCATCGTGCACGATGCAGGGTGATAATTATCATACATGCAGGAAAAGCACAAAACAGCCCGACACCATGAACACATAATAAAAGCTTGTTTCGTGCACTGACATTTTTTAGTTTTTACTGTGTCCGGAAAAGCAACTTGATTTACGTTAAGAAATATTTCCCTTGAGGAAGTTAATTTGGATGCAAACCATGCGTATCTAATCATTTTTTAATAAATCGGTGCTTGTAATTGTTGATGAACAAGTGCATGAATTTTAATGCAATCAGATCTTGTTGTAATGTCGCGACCGGTTGTGAAAAGTTCATAGTAGTTTTGGAATCGTGCTATGTAGTTTTTGATTTGCCTATAGAAGTATACATCACAGGGTTGGCAAAGTGGTGTGCATTTTGGTGGTATGATTTTTAATGTACACGTGGATAAATTATTTTCGTCAGTAAATTTTTGGTCGTATATTGCAGGGCTTGTTTGACCTCCCCAAGAATCAACAATCATTAAAAATTTGTTATTGTTCACATATGGATGAATTATGTGGTCTAAAAACAATTCATATGTGTCTTTCCGCAATTTACCTGATTTTGTGGCGGCTATGTAAACATTATTAAATTGGGTGCTTAACCGTTGGACTTCTTTAACAACCTTTGGTCCAAACGTTCCATTTTTTTCCTGCAGGCATATAAAAACTTTTGGTAGCAGTTTCCCGGATGCTGTTATGGAATACTGTGCAGTATATGAATGCGTTGCTTTATTTATGTCTTTAATTTGGACTTCCGTTGATTTTTCGCCTTTGTGTGATAATGTTCGATGTATATTTATACGATATTCACAACCGGTTTGATCTGTATTAATTACAAAATCTGGATCATATTCTTTAATAATGTCTGATGTTTGTTCTTGGAAGAGTTTTGCTGCATTGGAGGTATTTTCGAAAGAGTCGCGGTCACTATTGCTTACATATTTTGTAACATGCCTGTGTCTTATTCTGTGTTCTTTTGTAAATCTTGTTACCCAATGTTTGGATGCCATAAATGAAAATTCGGGTGATATAAATTGAAATGCTGCTGCCATGGCCCACTGTTGTAGTGTTCGTGTGGTAACGAGATGGTTTGCTGCACGCGCCTCAACAAATCTGTCGTACACCCATGAATTAATAGATGCGTATTTGTCAATTCGGCTTCCACCTTTCTTGACTTGATCCGTCCATCGTATTAGTTGCCGGTTATTAGAAAGAGCCTTTGTTGTCTTGCTTCGTAATGTACGTATCGACCACGTGGGATGTAATTCTGCTAATGCAACCACTTTTTTCCTCATTTCGAAGGGCACTTTACTTATTGCTACTGGCTCCTCGGGAGATGGTGATCGAGATCGCGATTCTTCAGAAGATGTTATTTCTTCACTGCTTGTGCTAACATGTTCTTTGTGTGTTTCACTTTCAATATAATTTAATTCGTGTTCCGGGACCAATTCTTCGTCAGTGACCAATTCATAATCGGAAATAATCGAAATGAGGATTTCTGCTATTTCATTTCCCATTACTTTTGAACGGTCTGATGGTTTTGTACTTTTTTTGTTAGTAATAACTGCTTGTGAACGCAACAAATCCATTGCATAGTATAATGCATCGGTAACTTCCTGCATTTTTGCACAATTTTTTCACTTAAAAACTAAATTCACTTTGAATGAAGACCGAATGAGAAAAATTAAATACTGTATCGGTTCGTTCGACTGCTTGAAACTAACTAAACTCTGTTATACGGCTAGCTATGCATCTTGGACTGTCTTCGAGAATACCGATGCATAAACATCGTGCATGCGATGTTTGTTGGTCTACGCGTGAAAGATAAACATCAATCCTGTTATCTGCATTTCGACGGAAACTACTTTGGACCGTAGTGAATGGAAAATACTATAAAGGAATACTGTATCGAAATTGTTATTAATTGTAAAAAAATTCAATACTCTACTAATAGTATCTTTTTCAAACCATTATCTAAAAAAATGAGAAGTATTTTTATTGTTATTGGTTATTATTTTAATTTGTGCTTTTCCTGCATGTACGTATGATAATTATCACCCTGCATCGTGCACGATGCTAGCACCATAAAAATGCCATAAAAAAAATTCGTCTAATGGGGGAATCGATCGCAGGACCGTCGGATTCGCAATCCACGCACCAACCCACTTCGCAGCCGCAGCTTCTGTAAAAAAACTTTATATCCATAATATATAAACAGGTACGTAACTTTAATTGTTAATATCTGTAAAACCGCTAAGTAACTACGGCTAATATTTCATATATATGAAGGATTGTTAGTTTTATGTAAAGTTTTACGTATGCGCTGCGGATTGAGTGTAGAGCGCGAGAGGCCCGAACGCGGAAAAAAAAAACAAAAGAGGTCCGTAACGGCGACAACGGACGATCGGCGTCGAAGGTGGCGTGAGCCAGTCGTTGATCAGAGGCCTCCGAAGCGTGACCCAAGAACTCTTATATATTTTTCATTTTTTCCTCATATTAATAAACTTATTCTTTATCTTGCGACCCTGTGAGTTAGCTTCATTTCCAAAACAATCCTACAAGTGGGGGCTCAGCCGGGATCAATCGAGCTAACAAACGGACGATATCGCAAAACCGTGGTGACGCGTAAAAGTTGTAAGTGTCGAAGTTGACGAGTGCAGTGAAAGTTTGCAGCAGAAAGTTGAAGGTTGTCCAATTTCGATAAAAAGATACGGATACGCGTTAAAAACGTTTTAAGATGTCCGACACAGGACGAAACAGGACGGAAGAAGAATTGCGCAGCAACGGAGAAGATGAGGACGAGGAGATTCTCGACCAAACGGTGGTGGAAGGAGCAAGGAGAAGCAGAAGAGGTACAATGGACACGCTAACGGAGGGAAGAATCAATCGCATGACAGTACACCAGCTAAGGCAAGAATTGGAAAAGTTAAATTTGGAATCCGCTGGTAAGAAGCAAGAACTAAGAGATAGGCTAATAAGCCAATTAGAAAGCAACACCGCGGATGAAGTAACCGATTCCGACGAAGAAGCAACCGATGGCGACGATTCCGACGAAGATGGCGATACGTCGTGCGTAGAAACGAAGAAAACAAAGGGACGTCGTGGCGAAGAACTAGCGCGACGCGCCACACGCAGCATTAAATTCACGATAAAAGATGTCGACGAAAGTTTGGCGTACTTCACAGGAGACGATAAACTGTCACGTCCTGGGTTGAGGTCTTTGGGGACGATGACTATGTGGGGTAAGAAATCAGGCGAGAATGTGAAATCCTACACACTGAGGGTTTTCGGGAATCAGGCGAGAACGTAAAATCCTACACACTGAGGATTTTCGGGAATCAGGCGAGAATGTGTAATCCTGCACGCTGAGGGTTTTCGGGAGTCAGGCGAGAACGTAAAATCCTACACACTGAGGATTTGCGGGAATCAGGCGAGAATGTGTAATCCTGCACGCTGAGGGTTTCAGGAGTCAGGCGAGAACGTAAAATCCTACACACTGAGGATTTGCGGGAATCAGGCGAGAATGTGTAATCCTGCACGCTGAGGGTTTCAGGAGTCAGGCGAGAACGTAAAATCCTACACACTGAGGATTTTCGGGAATCAGGCGAGAATGTAAAATCCTACACACTGAGGTTTAGGGGGAAATCAGGCGAGGATCTTAAATCCTGCACGCTAATCGACCAGGGAAGGTTTAAAGGTAATCGCGCGCCAGGGAGACACCCGTTAGACCACTTGTGGTTGTTACTTTAGTTTTGGTAATCGGATTTACGGTTGCATTGTCATAAGAAGCCGCCCGTGCTATTCCGCGAAATTCGTCTAGACGTTGGTCGAACGCGAGCTATGTAAAAGTAAGCCCGGTAAATATTATAAGAACTCCGGTGTTCGCGCAGCCCGATCAGCTGTTGCAGCAGTTTGTTTTGGAAGGGAACCTTCGTTTCGAGGATTTAACACAATAACTCGAAGCGTGAATTAAATGAAACTGATTTATTCAGTTAGTAGCACCAAATAAGCCATGCATATTATTGTGCAAGTAATTTAGTTTATAATAATGCGGTAGGCGTTTAGCGTTAACACACAAACAATTATATAAATGGTTCTTTATAAAGATATATGTATGGATATGATGTACATGAATATAAATCGTGGTAGAGATATAAAACAATAGGCATGAAATAATAGACCGTCGCAATAAGCGGATAATAATGGTATAAAACAATAAGAATTAGCAATGGTAGCAATATATAACAATAAGCATGAAATAGTAATATAAATGGTAAGAGTTAGCAATAGTACATGAGAAATAAATGAGGGTGATATACCGTGTAACAATATTTAATATTAATTGCTTACGATGAATATCGATGAGTAATTCGTTGAAATTGATTTTAAACACTTGATAGTTATAAAGATACTTTCCGAGTGATGTTTCTGCAGAAAGAGGACCTCTGTCTCCCGGGCCCTTGTATTTATATGAATTTTACATGATTGTTAGGTATGAAGGGTACGCGCGGTATGGACCTTGGCCTACTTACGAAATATGCGTCGCAATAGGACTTCCGTGGTTTTTATAGGATATTCGTCTATAATTAGTTAAGGACACGTGGATGAAATATTCGTGGCGATAAGACTTTCGGGGTCTTACGTAGGCTTCTGATGGGGAGATACTCAACCTATTGGATGGGTTTTTGGAGGTTTGATAGGGAAGGGGTGAGTGTGGCTTTGACTTCTTTGGTCATGGAGAGGGGGTGAGACGTGGTCTCGAGATAAGGAGTTTTTGGGGCGAGGGACTTGTTTAAATGTAAATATGAGGGAAGAGATCGTGCCTCGTAGGGCGAATAAGGAAAGGGGATTTCGTACCGATCGTCTTGAGATGGGGACCGCTAAGGTACATCGTCAAGGCGATCGGCGATTGGGAAAAAGGGGTAAGAGTTGAAGTTTGGGGACTTTCGGTGGAGTTGTGGAGTGATTTATGAGGGAGATTTGAAATAGTACCGCGCGAAAAATAGTGTCTCGTCACAAAACTACCGATCGAAAAGTGGATCGAAGATTTCGAAGAACTAAGTGCGATATTGGAATGGGATGATATACAGAAGCTTCTGTACGGGAAACGTATGTTAAAGGGTTCCGCCAAACAGTTCACGTACGAGAAAGGGATAATATCGTGGAAAGTCTTGAAAAAACGATTGGTGCGCGAATTCAAAACAGAAATAAATAGTGCAGTAGTGCACGCTCAGCTTGCAAAGCGAAAAAGAAAGCCCAACGAAAGTGCACGGCAGTACATAGGAGCAATGCAAGAAATAGCAAGTCAGGGAAATGTGGAGGACGAGGCTCTAATCGAACATATCATCAATGGTGTGCAAGATGAAGAAACGAACAAAACGATGTTGTACGGTGCCCATTCGCTTCACGAAATGAGAAAGGTGTTGGAACTGTACGACCGAAGGAAGGAAAAGATGACGGACAACAAAAAGCCTTTTGCCAAGAGAGAAGTAGAAAAAAAGAAAACCAGCTATGACAAATCCAGAAGGGCCCATTGTTCCGGGTGTGGCTCGGCAGAGCACGATTTCAAGACGTGCCCGAACAAGGAAAAGGGGCCAAAATGTTTTAATTGCAACAATTTTGGCCATATCGCACCAAATTGTCCAGAGGAGAAGAAGCCGAAGCAGAGTGCAGCGAAAGTGAGTTGTGTGAACAGTAACAGCAACGAATTCCTTAGCGTGATCGTTAACAATGTAAAGTGTTCGGCGCTAGTAGACACGGGGAGTGAAGTGAGTCTTGCCCGGCAAGACGTTTTCGGTAAAATGGGCAAAGTAAAGTTATCCCAGACGTCGCGTGTTCTCACGGGATTCGGTAACGCGCAGATTGTGCCGAGCGGACGGTTTATCGCGAAATTAGCTATCGGCGATACGGAATACGCAACCGGTATGTTGGTGGTGCCGCGAGAAGCCATGACGTCGGAAGTAATCTTGGGACGAGACTTTTTGGCTCAAGTGGAACTGAGCATTTGCAAGGGAGTAATAACAGTGAAGCCCATAAGTGAGATAAAAAAAGTGCAAAGTTATGTCAATCTCGAGGAAGCCGCCATGAAAGAGGACAATGTCGATGGAGAGGAGGTCAGGTTGCTAGCGATAAATTTCGTGGAAATGAACGAATTGAATAATCATACTTCGTACGACGAGAAGATACAAACATTGATCTCGAATTACAAACCAGCCAAGAGTGTGAGGACAACAGTCGAGACAAAGATCATCTTGCGAGACGAGGAACCAATCTACGCGCGACCAAGACGATTATCACCGAAGGAAAAGGAGATTCTGGCAAGGCAGATCAACGAATGGTTGGCGAGCGGCGTGATTCATCCCAGTACCAGTGAACACGCTAGCCAGGTGGTCATCGTATTAAAGAAAAACGGCGAGTATCGCGTATGCGTGGATTATCGTAAGCTAAATAAACAGATTATAAGAGACCGATTTCCGATGCCGCTTATAGAGGATAGCATAGATGAGTTGGCAGAAGCTCGGGTATTTTCAGTACTAGATTTGAAGAACGGGTTTTTTCATGTACCTGTAGAACAACGAAGTCAGAAGTATACCTCGTTCGTAACGCCAAGCGGGCAATACGAGTTCGCGAAAACCCCATTCGGTCTTTGTAATAGTCCGACCAGTTTTCTAAGGTTCATTCACGAAGTTTTTAAAGATTTAATTGCACGTAAGGTCGTTTTTACGTACATGGACGATTTGATAATCCCGGGCGTTGATAATGAGGACGCGTATCAGAAAGTTGTCGAAACATTGAGAGTCGCGGAAGAGAAGGGTTTGGAGATCAATTGGAAAAAGTCAACATTTTTACAAAAGCGTGTAGAGTATTTAGGACACGAGATAGAAGGAGGATACGTGTATCCGTCCCCGGCGAAAATCAAAGCGGTACAATATTATCCGACTCCTACGTCTAGGAAACAAATTCAAAGCTTCCTAGGCCTTACGGGATATTTTCGAAAGTTTATTCGTGATTATGCAAAAATCGCCCGCCCTTTGTCAGATTTGTTGAAGAAGGATACTAAATTCAGTTTCGGTAGAGAGCAGCTACGATCATTTCAAACATTAAGACTATCCCTAACTAATAAACCGATATTACGAATTTATAACCCGAAAGCAGTCACAGAACTGCATACGGATGCAAGTAAAGAAGGCTACGGCGCGATATTATTGCAAAAAGATATTAGTGAGAAACATTTCCATCCAGTATACTTTATGAGCCGAAAAACATCCGACGCGGAGAAAAATTATCACTCGTACGAACTCGAGATATTAGCAGTTATGAAAGCCGTACAGAAATTCAGAGTATACCTGTTAGGGGTAAAGTTTAAATTAGTTACCGATTGCGATGCGTTACGAAAAACATTGTACAAACACGACTTGGCACCGAAAGTAGCAAGATGGGCCATGGTCTTAGAACAATTTGAGTATGAAGTTGAGCACCGCCCGGGCTCACAATTACGTCATGTAGACGCATTAAGTCGATATCCAGTGCTCATAGTAGAAGATACAGTATTAGCAGTATTGCGAAAAAAACAAGATGAAGACGAGCGTATTCGGGTAATAAAGCAGGTGTTGCAAACCGAACCTTATGAAGACTATGTTATAGAAAATGGCGTGTTAATGAAACAGGTAGAGAATAAAAGTATTATCGTTGTACCAGCCAGTATGTACACGGAAATTATTAGGAAGGTGCACGAAAATGGGCATTTCGGAATAAGAAAGATGACCGAGCGGATAAAAGACGAATACTATATACCTAATTTAGCTGATAGACTTGAGAAATTTATTAAATGTTGCGTTCAATGCGTTTTAGCAGAAAGAAAGAAAGGAAAGATTGAAGGTAAGCTCACGCCGATCCCAAAGGGAGATAGTCCGCTATCGACCTATCACATCGATCATTTAGGACCGATGTCAAGTACAACTAGAGAATACAAATATATTTTTGTAGTAATAGACGGATTTTCAAAGTTTGTTTGGCTTTACCCGACGAGAACGACCAATACGAAGGAAGTACTGGATAAATTGACAAATCAGCAAAAAGTATTCGGCAATCCGGCACGTATAATTTCCGGTCGGGGCTCAGCGTTTACGTCGGCAGATTTCAAGGAATATTGTAATAAAGAAAGTATAGAGCACGTTTTCACTACGACAGGAGTCCCGCGCGGTAACGGGCAGGTAGAAAGGATTAACAGAATAATTATTCCCGTGTTAACAAAATTATGTTTGAACAATTCATCCAAGTGGTACCGCCAGGTAGATCGAGTACAGCGCAGTATAAATAGCACCTACCAAAGAAGCGTGGGTATGTCCCCGTTTGAATTAATGTTCGGGATAAAAATGCGACACGCGGAAGACACCAAAATTCTCGATCTTATACAGCAAGAAGCGGTTGAAATTTTTAATAGCGAGCGTAGCGATTTAAGGAATGTTGCGAAGGAAAATCTATTAAAAATCCAAGAAGAGAATCGACGTTCGTATAATAAGAAATGTAAGTTAGCGACAAAGTATGTAGAGGGAGATCTAGTTGCGATTAAAAAGACTCAGTTTGACCCTGGTTCTAAGTTGAAAGCGAAGTACTTCGGACCTTATCGGGTGTCAAAGGTCAAGCGAAACGATCGGTATGAAGTCATTCGCGTAGGAGGCGACGAAGGACCGCGCATTACGTCGACCGCGGTAGATAATATGAAACCGTATGTTGTAAACTCTTCGGAGGACGAAGAGCAGTGTGCAGGAATGGCCGAGTGAAGGATTGTTAGTTTTATGTAAAGTTTTACGTATGCGCTGCGGATTGAGTGTAGAGCGCGAGAGGCCCGAACGCGGAAAAAAAAACAAAAGAGGTCCGTAACGGCGACAACGGACGATCGGCGTCGAAGGTGGCGTGAGCCAGTCGTTGATCAGAGGCCTCCGAAGCGTGACCCAAGAACTCTTATATATTTTTCATTTTTTCCTCATATTAATAAACTTATTCTTTATCTTGCGACCCTGTGAGTTAGCTTCATTTCCAAAAGAATCCTACATATATCATTAGGGACCTGCATACTATTATCCTACAAAAGCTCGTTAAAATCCAAGCCGACCACTTGGGGTCCTTCCCTTGTGAGGGGAGCGCGGGGGCAGGGGGAACTGATGGCGCGCGGGGGAGTGCGGCGGAGGGAAACATGGGCGCGGGGCCTGCGGGGAGTGGAAGACCGGTTGCACGCGCACGAGCCGCGGAGTGGGGCAAGCCACGATCGTGGAGGGGATCACTCCGGACCGAGCGGCCGCGGAGGCCTCCCCAGACCGAACCCACCGTCGGAAATTTTTCAGAGGAGGAATGACCCCCCAAAAATCTCTTTCAGACCTTGGCTCTTCCCCAAAATTTTTTCAGTGAGAGGGGCGACCCCCAAATATTTTTCCAAGCCATTATGCGATGGAATTTTCCCCCAACACAGAGAAATAATAATTTATTTTTATCAGACGATGTCGGACAATGTCGGGAAAGATCGACGTTTTCACACCGCATCTTCGGAGAGGGAAAGAGACAGAGCATTACTTTTAAAGCTAAAATTTTGGAAGGGGGAAAGAGACAACACTACTTGGTGGTACAACCGCTTTCGTTCTAAAGCTATCAGTTTTTAAAGCTAACAGTATTCTAAAGCATTCCGATTTAGCGTCGCAGCGTCTCGCGCGATCGCGCGTAACTTGAATCCTCTGAAGCGGCCGTGCAAGGTGACGTCATTTTCACGGCGCGAAGAACGCTCGAGCGAAATAGAATTATGCAGTGTCGGCAGAATGTTTTTTTTCCCCAACGCAGACAAATAGTAATTATTGAAACGTCGAATCTTAAAATTATGTGGCGAGAGGAGGAAGACGGGTGAATAAAATGGAGAAATAATATACGTTTAAAATATATATTGTTACATGGAAAAAGTACTAATATAAAATTAAAAGAATATGAATGCAACATAATAATATGCCATGCAAGGTATCAGACAATGCAGATAGTCATGTGAAAAAAGTATTTTATTTATTGATAACATTTATACTATTCTGGCGTCTGACATGCATCACGAACGATCAATCCCAATCCTGATGCTAAGAGTTCACAATCTATTAAAGAGTTCGGTTCGTAGCAGTCACTTTCAGTAATGATTTTCTCGTATTTCGCGGGCGTTGTATTAGCAGTACGTATAATGTTTACAAAGGCGGCGTACTTATTGGTTACGGAGTACAAAATTTCTGATAAACATGAGAACATATGGTCGATACAACGAGCATGTTTGAACATTTGAATTATAGCAGCTTCAGACATGTATATGACTGAACTATTATCCGAGATTTTAGCAATTCGATCTCTGTGTATTCTTGTGAAATCGATACGTAAATGATCAATCGCGATAGGGTCTTGATATACTAATGCGGCATCGAAGTGTAAACGCCGAAGTATCTGTGATTCTTGCTGCAGTAGAAGCTTCCACGTAGACATGGAGAAGCAAACCTCGTGACATTTATTATCGGCTATAGCAATCTCGATGCGGCACGAATCCTGACCGATGCAAATCCCTATTATGCGACGTTTGTAGGCAGTAACAGTCAATGGATAATCACGTCCCAGGATTCGTATGATAGGTTTTTTGAATACTGATGCGGATGCATTGCTGTAAGAACCACATACCCAGAGTTAATGATTCAGTTGGTTTCATGTAAATAAAAAAATACGTAGAGAAGTACTATATCCTATGTACCTTATATTCTGTTTGCGTTCCTGCGGCCGTTGTTGTTGAGACTGCTGCTGCTGGTTTGAAAAATCCATATCGTTCCAGTCATTGGCATAGTTTCCACACATTTGGAAAGTGTTGTTGAAATGTCGGTTATACATTTTGAATAAGTACTATGACAGAGTCTATTGAACGGAAAGCGGTTAATAATAATTATGCGGGTACGAACGTATGCAACTGCTGAGCGATTAATGTAATAGCGTGCGAGGAGCTGGCTTAAATAGGGATGCATAGCACAATCCCCACCATCTACCCCTCCTCTTATTCCTCAGCTATATTTTTTATGATGTGAATACAATATAATACTTTGAGAAACGTCATATGCATAAATCATAGAATTATGCTGTGTTGGCAGAAACTGTATCGGGTGATTTGGAGTTTGCACACCATATAAGGTCATATCGCACGATCGCATGTAATTTGAGCCCCATCCTCAAGGATAAAAAGTATCGACACGTGTTGAACGTAATATAATACTTTTGGGAACGCCGAATCTTAGAATTATGCGGAATCATCAGAAACTATGTCGGATGATCTTGCGCGCTAATTTGTCATACGTGTGAATCATGGAAAGAATTATGCTGTATCAGCAGACACTAATGCATTTGAGGGAGGGGGTACGCCAAAAAGAATGAATTATACAGTATCAGCAGCAACTAATGCATTCGAGGGAGGCATGCGCTAAAAGAGTTAGACAGAGATATCAAATCATGATGAGAATATAAATATGCCCTCTAAACTGCACAAAGCCTCAAATCGTTTCAACGTGTTGCGAGAAAAAGACACACTACATTTACAACCATGGGAGAATTCGCGCACATAACCCGCCAATTGTTGGATCAATCTGCCCGATTAATTTTGCGGGAAGAGTATCTCGCGTGGGAAGAACGGTGCAACGAGTGTATTGAATCTTTGGAAGAACAGAGCCGCATAAAACGCCCGCGATTATCAATCGGTGTTCGGCAATCATTGGTTGAATCGCGCAGCTCGAAGGGCTGAAACATTCATTTCGTGGACGTTTCATGCGTGAAGGTGCCGGACATTCTAGCATAGGACTTTTGTGGCGCGAAATAGACGCTGCGTTCGATAGCCGCGTATTAACTGGTGCCGTCCTAAATTCAAACTACATCGAGCCGCGCAACTTCCTCCAGGATGCAGGGACCATCGTGCTGGAGCATGTGCGGGGCGCTTTGAGGAAACATCGAAACCTCAAAGTGAATACGGTGTTCAACGGCGAATTTGTGGTGGGTGACAAGCATGCTTGTAAAAGCATCAACACCCGAAACTGCGAACTCTTCCACACATCCGATCTGCAGGAATGGTACCAACGATGCGTCGTCGAACCCACCGTGGCATCGCTGGAAGAGTTCCAGGAACGCGACAGCGGATGGGCATTGACGAGAATCCTCAACATCACCATCAATGTTAATAAGTATAATCTGCTGCGCGCGGGATGCCACTGCACGTTGCCGCGGGAATTATCTTTGAAGAAAGCCACGATCAATGTGCAATCCCCGGACAATGCGTGTTTGGCGCGGTCAGTGGTCGCCGCTCTCCATCCCGCCGAAGGAGACACCGCGCGCCCAAGTTCGTACCCGCACTATGCTTCCATATTAAATCTCCAGGGCATTGAGTTCCCAATGTCCCTGGAGCAAATAGGGAAGTTTGAGCGGTTAAACAGCGTCTCCATCAACGTGTACACCTTCGAGGAGGAGAAAGGGTCGACGGTCTTTCCGCTGCGCCTCACCAGCCAAAAGAAGGATCGACACATCAACTTGCTCTACACGCCAAACCAAGAGCATGGTGATGTAGGGCACTTTGTGCTAATCAAGAACTTATCCCGGCTGGTGGGCATGCAGCTGAGCAGATACAAGGAAAAGAAATTCATCTGTGATCGGTATGTAGAGGAAACTTGTGAAATGTTGAAATGTTTCGCAAAACAAAATTAAATAAAAAAAATTTATGTTTTTGTAGATGTATGCACTATTTCGGATCTGTCGAGAAGCTGGAGAGCCATTCGCTGGACTGCGGGCAGATGAATGATTGTGCCATCCTGCTGCCCAGCGAAGGAAAAATTTCCTCAGCTTCGAGAACCACTGCAGGAAGGAGCGGCTCCCCTTCGTGGTGTACGCAGATCTGGAGTGCATCATTGCAAAAACAGAGGACAGCCACCAAATTGATGATAGCAAATTACATACGTATCAGCACCATAAAGTTCATAGTATAGCCTATTATATGCATTGCTCGTATGATACATCACTATCGACGTATCGATGTTGCCGCGACGCGGATTGTGTTTCATGGTTCGTATACGAAATGAAAAAATTTGTAAACTTCGCCAAATCTATCTTGACCAGTAATGTTCCCATGCTGGATTTAACCAACGAACAGTTGACGACATTTCACAATGCAACAGACTATCATATTTGCGAAGAATCATTCAAAGCTGATGATGTACGAGTTCGCGATCATTGTCATCTATCCGGACGGTTTAGATTCCCGGCACATTCGGAGTGCAATGTAAATTATAAAAATGCGTTTTACATCTCCATAGTTTTCCATAATTTATCCGGCTACGATTCACATTTCATTATCGAGGAAATAGCTTCCGCTTTCGAAGGTCACGTTGATGTATTGCCCATAACTAACGAAAAGTATACAGGGTGTCCCAAAAATGCTGTGGGTCCTTAAAGGGGGTGATTCGGGGGGTGATTGTAAACAACTTTTTCCTTTGCGAAAAAGTTCTCCGATGTTTCGTTAACGAGATATTAACAAAAAGAACCGACCAATCAGAGCGCGAGTCTGACGGCCGAGTTCCCGCGCTAGCGTGGCTACGCGCCGCGCTGCGAGTGTGAACAAGCAACTCGGCATGCAACGAAGAAAATTGCGTAGAATGGCAAATGAAAAAGACGTAACAAATAAAATCGAACGCGTTGTCATGGTTTGTTTGTTATTTAATGTGAATAATGAATAAAGGATAAATGGATGAAAATCGCGTGTAACGTAAAAAGACGAATACACAGTTTTTTTTTAAGAAGATTCGAAAATAATAATTATTTGAAGTGGGAGGATAAGGAATACGTAAATATCCTTGTGTTAATAACGTAGCCACGAAAAGGTAATGTAACGGGATATTAACGAAAAGTGATCGTAGTTCGTTATTGTGATAAAAATCCGTAATTCAATAACGGCCAGCACTGTTGCTGATAACGAATAAGTCTGTTTAAAAAGCCCGAATAAATATTATCGCCGGAAATAAGTCATCGCTTGCGTTAAATTTAAAAATGAATGATTATCAATGAAGTAACTAAAACTCACCCTTGTTGGAAATTCACCTGCAGCTTGAAAATCTGTGTCACAGGGTCACTGAACCGATCCTGGTCATCGATGGACGAGCCCAGTGCACAGCTGATCCCAGGTATACGACACTACCCAAAGTTAAGGGTCGCAATGTCAGGTGCGTCCAGGTCAACGTGCCGAATATTCACTTCACTGCACGGCTGCTAACACTGATCACTTTATTTACTTTTTATGGAACCTGTTGTTCCTCCGTTTCAAAAATTGGTGGCCCCGGAAGGGGCCGATTGTTGGCAATTGAAGAATCGGGATATTCTAGCGCAAATGCTCGCGCAGCAGCACTTGCGTTCCCGTCGTTCCGGGCGTACACCCAGAACATCCGGTAGTATTCCTGGGCTGTGAACATTTCTGCAATGCGATTTCTAGCTGACTGACAGGATTTTTTCCAAGCAACTTCGGCTACCCCCAAGTAGCTTCTCTGGTTCCATTATGAGTTAACTCCCACCAGGCCAAGAGGCTTTAGGTAAAAAGAAGCCAGCACACTTTCAGAACACACGTGTTTTGCAGAAGTGTAACGAAAACATTCACAAAAGCCCGCGCCCCGTCCGTCTACTGCCAATGTACCCATTGCTTCGAGATAGAAAACAGACACCACGTGTATCGGTTCGAAAGGGTCCGAAGGGAAGAGGCGGAGAAAGTCTTCGAGTTGCTATAAAGAAGAAAATGCATACCATTCCTGTTTCCCCTTTCCGACACCCTGAGTTCACGTCTACTACGAGGCGGAACCAATTAAGTCATAAATTATCCGAAACTGTAGGAAACCGTTCTCTACCGCCGACTGCCGGGACAATACGGTCATAAACCGCGACCCTGGCGAAATGCTCTGGCTGATCAGCCGGATTAATTTTGGAGAACTAGAAATTACAGAGTATTATCCAGCATCAATACGTCTCGCGGAGAGACATAGGAAAAGAAGGGGTACTCCGCTGACTGCGCGTAGTCCCGCCTGCTTCGTCCTACCCTCAAATTAAAGACGGATCCCTTATCTCTCGTGTCTAAACACGCGCTCGAATTTCAAAACTAAAGCACGCGTCGACGTATTCGGTGCGAGAGAAGGTAGGCTTAAAGTTCGATTGGTCCCGAACTAACCAATCGGGCCTGCTTATCTCTCTTGTCTAAACACGCGCTCGAATTTCAAAACAAAAGCACGCGCCGACGTATTCCGTGCGAGAGACGGTGGGCTTGAAGTCCGATTGGCCCTAGTCGAACCAATCTGCCCTGCATCCCTCCCAAACGGCCACTGTCCTCAAGAGGCCCTCTTCACAGCAATATCTCCTCCCCAAGGCCCACCTTCTCTCGCACCGAATACGTCGACGCATGCTTTTGTTTTGAAATTCGAGCGCGTGTTTAGGCACGAGAGATAAGCAGGCCCGAGGGCTGTGGGCTTGAGGTCCGATTGGCCACAAACTAACCAATCGGGCCTGCTTATGTCTCGTGCCTAAACACGCGCTCGAATTTCAAAACAAAAGCATGCGTCGACGTATTCGGTGCGAGAGAAGGTAGGCCTTGGGGAGGAGATATTGCTGTGAAGAGGGCCTCTTGAGGACAGTGGCCGTTTGGGAGGGATGCAGGGCAGATTGGTTCGACTAGGGCCAATCGTACTTCAAGCCCACCGTCTCTCGCACGGAATACGTCGATGCGTGCTTTTGTTTTGAAACTCGAGCGCGTGTTTAGACACGAGAGATAAGGGATCCGTCTTTAATTTGAGGGTAGAACGAAGCAGGCGGGACTACAGGAATGGTATGCATTTTCTTCTTTATAGCAACTCGAAGACTTCCTCCGCCTCTTCCCTTCGGACCCTTTCGAACCGATACACGTGGTGTCTGTTTTCTATCTCGAAGCAATGGGTACATTGGCAGTAGACGGACGGGGCGCGGGCTTTTGTGAATGTTTTCGTTACACTTCTGCAAAACACGTGTGTTCTGAAAGTGTGCTGGCTTCTTTTTACCTAAAGCCTCTTGGCCTGGTGGGAGTTAACTCATAATGGAACCAGAGAAGCTACTTGGGGGTAGCCGAAGTTGCTTGGAAAAAATCCTGTCAGTCAGCTAGAAATCGCATTGCAGAAATGTTCACAGCCCAGGAATACTACCGGATGTTCTGGGTGTACGCCCGGAACGACGGGAACGCAAGTGCTGCTGCGCGAGCATTTGCGCTAGAATATCCCGATTCTTCAATTGCCAACAATCGGCCCCTTCCGGGGCCACCAATTTTTGAAACGGAGGAACAACAGGTTCCATAAAAAGTAAATAAAGTGATCAGTGTTAGCAGCCGTGCAGTGAAGTGAATATTCGGCACGTTGACCTGGACGCACCTGACATTGCGACCCTTAACTTTGGGTAGTGTCGTATACCTGGGATCAGCTGTGCACTGGGCTCGTCCATCGATGACCAGGATCGGTTCAGTGACCCTGTGACACAGATTTTCAAGCTGCAGGTGAATTTCCAACAAGGGTGAGTTTTAGTTACTTCATTGATAATCATTCATTTTTAAATTTAACGCAAGCGATGACTTATTTCCGGCGATAATATTTATTCGGGCTTTTTAAACAGACTTATTCGTTATCAGCAACAGTGCTGGCCGTTATTGAATTACGGATTTTTATCACAATAACGAACTACGATCACTTTTCGTTAATATCCCGTTACATTACCTTTTCGTGGCTACGTTATTAACACAAGGATATTTACGTATTCCTTATCCTCCCACTTCAAATAATTATTATTTTCGAATCTTCTTAAAAAAAAACTGTGTATTCGTCTTTTTACGTTACACGCGATTTTCATCCATTTATCCTTTATTCATTATTCACATTAAATAACAAACAAACCATGACAACGCGTTCGATTTTATTTGTTACGTCTTTTTCATTTGCCATTCTACGCAATTTTCTTCGTTGCATGCCGAGTTGCTTGTTCACACTCGCAGCGCGGCGCGTAGCCACGCTAGCGCGGGAACTCGGCCGTCAGACTCGCGCTCTGATTGGTCGGTTCTTTTTGTTAATATCTCGTTAACGAAACATCGGAGAACTTTTTCGCAAAGGAAAAAGTTGTTTACAATCACCCCCCGAATCACCCCCTTTAAGGACCCACAGCATTTTTGGGACACCCTGTATTTCTTTTACAAAAAATGTTGAAGATACGGCTGACTCAGACTCGCGAAATAATATTAAATTACGATTCATCGATTCATACAAATTTCTCAATACCTGTCTCCACAAATTAGCATCTTTTCTCAGCACAGATCAATTAACAATTTTACGATCCAAATTTGAAACATTATCCACCAAAGATTTCAATTTATTGACGCGAAAGGCTGTCTTTCGGTACGAATACCTTGATTGCGCGAACAAGCTGCAGGATCCATGCTTACCACCGCGCGAGTCATTCTACAGTTCGTTAACGGGTGAGACTGTATCTGAGAGCGATTACGCACATGCCGAGACTATCTGGCAGCCTTTCGGGATTAGAACTTTGGGCGAATACAGCGACTTGTATTTGAAAACAGATGTCTTGTTATTGGCAGATATTTTTGAAAATTTTCGCGAAAATTGTATCAAGAGTTATGGACTAGATTCGGCACATTATTATACTCTACCTGATTTCACATGGGATGCAATGCTAAAACATACCAAAATTACATTCGAATTGCTCACAGACGTCGATATGGTCATGTTTATCGAACGCGGTATACGTGGCGGTTTAAGCCAATGTTCAGGAAGATATGCACATGCCATCTTACAACGCATCGGAAGAGTCATCGTACTTGATGTACTTTGATGTGAATAATTTGTATGGGTGGGCAATGTGTCAGCCCCTACCATACGCTAAATTTCAATGGGTCGAAGATGTTGCAAAGTTTGACGTGTCGTCAATCCGCGTCAATTCACCCACGGGATACATTCTCGAGGTAGATCTGGAATATCCACAACATCTGCACAACGCTCATGCGCTCTATCGATCTGTCCGACGCGTGCCAAACCACCGGGCAGCAGGCAGGACAAGTTACTCGCGACGGTATATGATAAGCAGCGTTACGTTATCCATTACCGCAACCTGCAGCAGTGCACGCGTCACGGTCTTCGTATTACAAAGATACACCGCGTGCTTCAATTCGCTCAATCTCCCTGGCTCCGCGATTACATCGAACTCAATACACGGTTTAGAACAGGCGCGACAAACGACTTTGAAAAAAAATTATACAAATTGATGAACAACGCGGTATTCGGTAAAACTATGGAAAATGTGCGAAATCACGTGGACGTAAAACTTTTAACACTTTGGGAAGGGCGATATGGCGCGGAGGCAATGATCGCGAAACCGAATGTCCACAGCAGAAGTGATTTTTCGGAAAATTTAATAGCTGTTGAATTGCGAAAACTCGAGGTGAAATTCAATTAACCGATATACGTGGGTATGTGCATTCTAGACATATAAAAAATTTGTTTGTACGAATTTCACCACGAGTACATGTCGCCAAAGCACGGACCAAATTGTAAAATTCTATACACCGACACAGATAGCCTCATTTATCACATTCAATGTGATGATATCTACGAGACCATGAAACACAATATCGGTAGATTCGACACAAGCGATTATCCTATCGACAATGCATATAATATACCGCGCGTAAATAAGAAGGTTCCAGGACTGATGAAGGACGAAAATAACGGTGTGATAATGACCGAATTCGTAGGTCTTAGAGCGAAAATGTATGCACTTCGCGTAGACGGCAAAAAAGATGCGAAAAAGGCAAAAAGCGTCAAGACCAACGTCATAGCCAGAACCCTAACTTTCGACGACTACGCGCAGTGTTTGCAATGGAGATCGAAATGGTTCGCAGACAATTATGCATACGGTCTAAATTGCATAAAGTGTACACTATTTCGGAATCCAAAATCGCTCTAAGTCCGTACGACGACAAGCGGCATATCATACCCGATTCGACCGACACTCTGCCCTGGGGACATTATAATATCCCATTGTAAAACAGAAATTATTGTATTTATTATGAATGGTAGAATTATTGCGTAATATAAAATTGTTTGCAAATGTATAGAAATTATTGTATTTATTATAAATAGTGGAATTATTGCGTAATATAAAAATTCTGTTGTAAAAAAAGAAATTTGAACTTGATGATGCTCTCTTCGTGTGAACGAGGCCTCTGACTGCGTCCAGAGTCTATGACAACTATCACAACGCTCGCAAAATTTGAAAACTTCACATCGACATGATGTATAGTTTCATAAAGGCGATGTTAAAAAGCATATAATGAGAATATTTCGATGATAAATCTCTGGTTGATTGCGAACTGTTGGCATGTGCCTTTGAATGATATTATCGACGTCGCTTACAGCAAAATGTTAAATAAATTATTATTGTATTTATTAACTCGTTCATATAAATAGTGGAATTAATGTGTAAAAAAATAAAAATTGTTCACACATGTAAATGTATAATTGTATTTATTGAACCATGTATTATTAATTTACAATACATTATTTTTATTTATCCAAGAATTGTGTGATTTATCAAACCCCAGCCACTTGACGTACACCTCATCCCCGTTTCTACGCAACACTTTTTCCACTAGATACACATCAGGATCGGTGACGCGTTGCAGCTCGTGTTCATAGAATCCTCCAGCAACGGATTTTCCACAGGAATCGACGAGCAGATACGTTGCAGGATTAGTTGTCTGTACTTTGGCTACCTTGAACACCTCCGTTGTCCAATTCGGTGTATAGCCTTTATCGAAGATGGTTTTAAATTTGCTCACGCGCACAAACTCGCCCAACTTGAATCTCGCTGGAGCAGCGATCTTTATGTTGCTGTATACGGTGGCTAGCAGCCTGTCGGCGACCACAGGGATAACATCGCAAAGACGCATTCCGATGGTTCTATGTTTTCGTGCGTTATACTCTGCAAGCAGACGCGGTAGGGCATCGGTCCATCTATAGGTTCCATTGAGCGTAAACAATTTCCACATGTTGTTCTTCAAAGTTCGATTGAAACGTTCTACGACAGAGGCCTTCATCACCGAATACGTCGAATTAATGTCGTGCTTTGTCAAGAGTTTCTGCATATCGGTGTTGTAAAATTATTTTCCTTGATCGGTTTGCAAATTTTTCGGATATCGATCTCTAAATATCTTTGCGAACGCTTTAGTCACCTCAGCGCCACTTTTAGTCTTGAGCGGCAACGCCCATGCATACTTGCTCAACACATCGATGATGGTGAGTATGTAGTGGTGACCCTGGTTGAATCGCGAGTATGGACGCATTTCTACAATGTCAGCTTGCCACAGATCGTCGTATCCGTGCACTATGACGCGTCTCCGCGGGAAATGTCTTCGAGCTGGAGCATGCAATTCCTCAACGAGTTGTAGCTTCTTGTGACCATGTTTTTCTTCTTTACTCTTGGATTTCGATAATGATTGCATGTTTGATCGCAGAGGTGTCTTGGACACGAATGATGCGATAATTATCGTGTGCATGCATTATGTGCATCCCGTCGGTCCGAGGAAATTCTGGACAAGTTGCTGCTCCGTAGCAAAAGCGGTTATAGCCTCTTTAAAGGTCGAGTTTCCTAGCCGCGATCCGGCGGCGGCGGCACAGCGGCCGCGCAGCGTTCAAGGTCCCACTTTAACTTTACGAGTTTCGTTGTCCGGTTGTGGGATAGAATTCAACGCCTGCGATATCTTTTGAACGCTGTTTTGCAATGTCAGCATATCTCTTTGAAACATAACCAGCTTCCTCTCCAAATCTTCCTGCTGCTCTCTTAAAAGTTTAATGCTCTTTTCCACGTACAGTTTATTGACGGCATCGGTGTCGGCCACCGGCTGAGCTACGCGTCGTATCTTGCGTGATTTCGCATCAAAGTCGGCACCAGCCACGCAAAGGGCGTTATCTCGCATGTAATTTCGAAGCAAACCGCTCCATTTGTAATAGTCCATTCTAGCTGCTCCACTCTTCTCCAGCGATACCCCAAATTTGTTGATCGGCATCTCGATGCATACAGTGCACATCGTTGGCGCGCGGTTTAATTTATAATGAGGCCTACCTCGCGGAGTTCCTCAATAATCGATAGAATTTCTGGATCGTGAGAGTTGTTACCCGCCTGACGTGACGCTTCCAGCAAACGCAATCGGTCCACCAGCTCGTTGGGATCGTCCCAGTGTACATAATCGATCTTGTTATTGTTTACCACCATGACTCGCGGTGCCGTTAGACCTTTTCCTGCCCTAGTAGCCGATGCGCGAGGGAGTAGCGGTGCAATTACATATTTGTACTTGTGTCCCTTGTTGCTCAATATGGGATTTTTAGCACCATGACCGCGTCTGTGAGCGTTCGTCGCCAGCAGTATACTTTTGTATTTTTGTTTATCGGCATCGGTGTATACAGCATCATCGGGAATTCTCTTAAAAATCAGTTCGTAAAGACCGGGTGTTCCTCTGTATTTTACACCATCTATGATTATATTATCATCCATGTCTATATCGAAAGCCTTATCCCCAAGCCTCGTTCCACTATTGCCAAAGTATACGCCGTACACATAGTCCATTGTTGTATCCTTATCGCCACTTAGGATCGCGCTGATGTATTTTTGCCCCAGTGGGCCGAAATAACTGCGAAACGTTTCTTGTCCCTCGGACGTTTGGAATTGCTGTCTAATAGATGTTACAAACGACTCATTGGGACTAGTTTCGAAAACGTCATCATCAACGGCTGAGAGCGATTGCACATTGGGTAATGTACTTATTGGCGTGGGTGGAGCCAGAGTATCGTTTGATCCGACATTCTGTCGTTTCCGCTTCGATTGAACTGGTGTCGAGGTTATGGATGAATATTCCGCTGACATGTGTTGTTTCCAATTTCTTTTTCGCGATGTGTTCTGTTTCGGATGGATTTTTTTAGGCGTTAATGTT
The DNA here is from genome assembly GCA_960531205.1 of Andrena bicolor. Taxonomy (NCBI): domain Eukaryota; kingdom Metazoa; phylum Arthropoda; class Insecta; order Hymenoptera; family Andrenidae; genus Andrena; species Andrena bicolor. The sequence goes on from CAUIJW010000183.1 coordinate 601,775, forward strand.
TCATTCCCTTCAACGTCTGTGCTCATCGGCGGTGATGTGCCAGCTTCCGCCGCTGCGGTATTTTCCGCAATAAGTTTTAGGGGTTCGACGATAGGTTTGAAGTATCTCCCCAACGCGATATCTTCCTCCATCTTGCCAGTCTTCAAAGCCTGATGTTTCCGACGAATGGCTTCGCTGGTTTTTGCAATTTCCTTCACTATTCTCTCGCGATCCTTAATCTCCAGACTATCGATATCGATCATCGTTGTACCGCAGACGTTGCTTTCCCACCAACGTGTTGACGACGATTGACCATCTCATGGTATGGCAAACTCGTTAAATCCCTTTCTATAACGTTCATTGGACATCGCGCTATCCTTGTCTATCACCATGAAACCATAATCCCGTTGCCAACAATTACGACACAAAGCGCAGAAATCCTCGTAAGGCATGTCGGTGTTTACATGATCGTTGTACACATGTTTCAAATTGGTACCGTCCTGCTTAAAGAGGATCAACAGATTCGCATTGTCGCGTATAAGATGTTTGGGAATCTTTGCATACGTCTGACAGAGATAGAAACAGTCAACGTTCGAATGGCGCCCCATTGCAAAGTACTCTCGTATCGTATCTTGCTTGTCGCATGCCACATCATCAAAGATAAAAATGGAATTCGGAAGCGATTCGCTCGGTGGGATGACGTCACTATTATTCGAAAACGTAAAGTAGCCAATTTCATCTATCGGAGTCAATAAATTCTCCAAGTACTGATATTTTGGCTGTTGCAGCGACTTGGAATATACGTACACGTTCTCGAATCGGACGCCGTGAGGACTTTCCAACAAGCTGACCAGCACGTTGGTCTTTCCACAATTTGATGGACCACAAATGAGGCAGCGGATAGTGTTTGGTAGCATGCTACCATGTCTGCGTCTTGTTTCCGAAGACATCACTCGTGATTTATCGTTAAAATTTGTTACGCGTATCGTTACAGGTTGTCGCACGAATCGCATCTTCCCCGCGAACCGTGAAAAATGATTTTGATACGTCGAGGCGGTGATGCGCCCTATTTATAGGTCCACGTCGAAACACGTTAGCTCAGTATTCAAAATGCTTCTGATCCTGACGGATAGTCGAGACCTAACCTCTGAGCAGCTGAAATATATACCAAAGATTATTCTACTGCGAGAGTTTGGCAGACACATTGATCAGTTGTAGGACAGGCTCCCCGAGCATATAAAAGCCGATTCCGAGGTTCGACAGTATCACCGGTGCTTGAATATTATAATCGCCCTTGGCAGCGAACGCATATCGACGGTCCGGCACCATTGATTAAAAACTGTAGCGAATGTCACCGACGACAGTAAAGAAAGGTCGCGGTTTGTTAAATCGGGCGATAAACGCGCTACCAATCGAATTACACATTCCGGGATACCAGTTTTGTGGACCAGGAACTCATCTTGCAAAACGATTAGCTAGAGGGGATCGAGGTATCAATCCGTTGGATGCAGCGTGTCGCGAATACGATATTGCGTATTCGCGTAGTAACGACCTCGGCGAAAGGCACGCGGCAGATAACGTTCTCGCTGACAAAGCGCGAAAACGCATCGTTGCGCGAGACTCGACTCCGGGTGAAAGAGGCGCTGCTACAGCTGTTTGGGTTGCTATGAAGGCCAAGACGAAGATCGGAATGGGGATGAAAACAAAAACCCGCAAAAGGACTCCAAAGAGAGCATCGCAAAAGCGGATTCTTCCGGTGGCAAAACGGGGTGGTATATTACCACTTCTCCCGCTGTTGGGTGTTCTCGGATCATTGGGTGGTGGAGCGGCGGGAATCGCCAAGGCGGTAAACGATAATAAGGCGACGCAACATCAGCTGCAGGAAATCCAACGCCATAATCGCTCCATGGAAGGTCGTGGAATTTATCTCGCGTCGTACAAGCGCGGACAGGGAATATCTAAACGAAAAAAAAAAACGCCGAAAAGAAAATAAAAATGCCCGCGGGCGTAACTACCGATGCGTAATTGGAGGAGTTGGCAAAACGTATGCGTATTCCATTCTTTAGAGGTGTTTTTATGCGCAACGCGTTACCAGCTGGTGGAGTACGTCGAAACGAGAGCGGTATCGTAAATTTGGACAATGTCGAGGGGCCGGGGACTCATTGGGTGGCGTATGCGAAGAGAGGGTGTCGAGCTATATATTTCGACAGGTTTGGGAATCTTCGATCACCTATGGAATTGGTAAAATATCTGGATAAGGATGCTGTAAAATTGAATACAATCGAACGTCCTATCAGAAGTACGATCAGAGCAATTGCGGACAACTATGTCTACGCTTTCTACAAACGATCGGCGCCAAATTTAAGGATTGACTTCCCACCACTCTGATTCAGTACTGGTGGAGCAATTCGAGCAGAATATGTCGTTAACATTCACTCTAACCGGCAAGAGTAGCACCCTCGCTGTGAGCTACTTTCCACCCATAGACTTGAGCGACGATGATTATGAGCTTGGTCTAACAACCTTTGAAACTTATCACACAATACCGAACATCGACTCGAGCAACGATAAATTCTACTTCATCGTAAACAACAGCGCCGACACCGCTTATGAATACATTACGATTCCCCACGGCTCCTACGAACTAGACGCCATTGCCAAGTACCTGAAGCAGCGATTACTCGAGCGGTATCCTAAAAATCTCGGTGGCACCGATGACAGCAACGATGACGGTGACAACGATGTGTATCCTATAGTGTTGCGTCCCAATAACAATACCATGAAAAGCGAGCTGTACTGTCGCTTCATCGTAGACTTTACAAAGCCCAACAACATTGGATCGCTACTGGGATTTTCAACGAATCGGGTATTAGCACCAGAACGATGGCACGAATCGGACGATCCAATTAATATCATGAACGTGAACATTATTCGCATAGAATGTAGCGTGACCGCTGGTGCGTACAACAATGGCAGGCGTGTACATACGATACATGAATTTTCTCCGAGAGTTCCACCAGGATATAAGATATCGGAAACGCCCGCACAGATCATTTACCTTCCAATCACCGCACGGATCATTACGGATCTGACGATACGCGTTGTGAATCAAGACGGACGGTTGCTCGATTTTCGTGGTGAAGAGATTACCATCAGACTGCACGTACGACGACGACGACGATAATACGTGTGGTGTGGACGAAAGAGATGCTTGTATTGAACGACTCCAGAAACCCGTTTCTTCCAAGTGAAATTGTTGACAACACCAACAACTGCAACAGCTCTGATCACGCTAAAAAGAAGAGGCTCAGTGCTGCGAACATTGCATTCTTGAAATCTTTGGGATTCACACTGCGCATTTAAGTTGAAAAAATGGCTGACATTCTAAGCATTGGAGGGAAGCCGACGTTTGATGATCGCATCGTCAAGCTCGAGACTCACACGTACAACCCATACGTCAACACAACGTTTGGATACAGCGATGAGATAAGAATACAGATACAGCAGCAGGATTTATACACATTGCCGTGTGAAAGTTTCCTCTATGTGTAGGGGAAATTGAAGATAAATAAGGCAAATGATACGTTAACGGTGATGTTGGGAAATAATTGTGTGGCGTTCTTATTCGATGAAATTCGATACGAGCTGAATGGCGTGGAGATTGATCGCAACAGAAACGTTGGAATAACTAGCACGCTTAAAAACTATGTATCGCTGACATCTGACGAAGACAAAAATATGGAGAATGCCGGATGGGGCTTGAAACGACGCCATGGGCTAATAGTGAAAAATCATTTCAATTTTGGCATCCCACTCAAATATTTGCTGGGATTTTGCGAGGACTATAAACACATGATTATTAATGCACGTCACGAATTGATTTTAATACGATCGCGCAACGACAATAATGCTCTGATACGATCACCGATGTTGGAACCAGAAATTGAATTACTTAAACTACAATGGCGGATGCCTCATGTGACGCTGAACGACATTAATAAGCTATCGTTGGTACGTACTTTGGAAAGTGGACAAAACCTGAGCATTTGTTTTCAATCGTGGGATCTGTACGAGTAGCCTCTCTTACAGAGCACAACCAAGCATTCGTGGGCTGTGAAGGCATCCGCACAGCTGGAGAAGCCGCGATGCGTGATCCTTGCTCTACAGACTGGTCGAAGGAATGTGATGAGCGAAGACGTTACTAAGTTCAACAACTGTAAATTGACTAATGTGAAACTTTTTCTCAACTCGGAATTTTACCCATACGATGACATGAACTTGGACTTTGACAAGAATAAGCATGCCATCTTGTACCACATGTATACGCAATGCGGTAAATCGTATTATGGACATAGTTGCAACGAGGCATTATTCACCGTGGCTGTATTTTCACAATTTGGCCCCATCGTGGTGATTGATTGCTCGCGACAAAATGAGTCGATCAAGAATGGCACCGTGGACGTGCGCGTAGAATTCGAGTGTGTAAAGAGAACATGCCGGCAAATACTACAGCCTACTCTCTGATTCTGCACGATCGGGTGGTTGAATACAATCCACTGACAAACGTGGTGCGCAAAATGAATTAAATTGTCACGCTACCTGCCCGCCCTCTCCTGTGTCAAATTCGTACAAATTTCTTCATGAAAATCGAGATGCTTTACGAGAAAGACTGCATTCTCCCGTCTGTCTTGAAAGCGAACGGACTTCTAAATTGTACCGATATTGGCTGTACCAACATTCGTTGACCTGCAAGGGTTCATCGTCGATGGAAGATTTATCGCGAAGAATGTGGCTGTCTTACGCAAGGGAACAATTCTCTCGCACTATATTTTTGGGAGTCCTATGCCACAATTTCTTCTTACAAAATCCGACAAATCAAGCATTCGATGGTTGGCGGCAAAACATCACCGACTACGGTGGGACGATGGAGACGTTCCGTACAGTATGACTAAACAGCTAATTACGAAAGCTGTAGCTGATGCAATCGACGAAGCAGATGACACATCCAATATAGTATACGTTAAAGGGCTGCAGAAACGCGACTGGCTTGCGGATTTCCTCGATGAAAATACCAGAGCGGACGTGATCATCGAGACGCTGGACATTGAATACGAGGATATCAAATCTCTAAATAAGCTAAATGTAGTTGATACTCTGCGATGTGGCAGACACGCAAAGCACTGTACCTTGCAAAAAGTATTTAAAATATTCAACTGGTGGTCTAAACGCCAGAGAGAAATGCTTAAATAAAATATAATCAATTTGTAATACATAAATATTTTTTTTTTCTTCACCCTCCCCAACCTCTTGCATGTACGCTAGATTAAAACGATAGTTGTAATTATTATGTAGAAACCGTTCGATACCCGTTCGATACCCGTTCAATACCCGTTCGATTAGCGTTCAAAGCCGTTCAAAACCGTTCAATACCCGTTCGATTCCCGTTCAAAACCGTTCAATACCCGTTCAATATCCGTTCGATTCGCGTTCAAAATCGTTCAATACCCGTTCGATACCCGTTCAAAGCCGTTCAATACCCGTTCAAAACCGTTCGATACCCGTTCGATACCTGTTCAAATGATATGGTCTAGCTGAATGATGTGTCAAAGAAGAAGGGAAAGAAGACGCGTGCAATTTTATTCACCCGTCTTCCTCCTCGCCACCTAATTTTATGATTCAACGTTTATTTCATTCGAGCGTTCTTCGCGCTGTTAAATGATGTCACCCTGCACGACTGCTCCAGAGGATTCAAGTTACGCGAGATCGCGCGAGACGCTGCGACGCTAAATCGGAACGCTTTAGAATACTGTTAGCTTTAGAACGAAAGCGATTGTACCACCAAGTAGTGTTGTCTCTTTCCCTCTTCCAAAATTTTAGCTTTAAAGTAATGCTTTGTCTCTTTCCCTCCTCGAAGATGCGGTGTGAAAACGCCGATCTTTCCCGACATTGTCCGACATCGTCTGATAAAAAATAAATTATTATTTCTCTGTGTTGGGGGAAAATTCCATCGCATAATGGTTTGGAAAAATATTTGGGGGTCGCCCGCTCTCACTGAAAAAATTTTGGGGACGGGCCAAGGTCTGAAAGAGATTTTTTGGGGGTCATTCCTCCTCTGAAATATTTCCGACGGTGGGTCCGGTCTGGAGAGGCCTCCGCGGCCGCTCGGCCCGGAGTGATCCCCTCCACGATCGCGGCTTCCCCCACTCCGCAGCTCGTGCGCGCGCAACCAGTCTTCCACTCCCCCCAGGCCCCGCGCCTATGTTTCCCTCCGCCGCACTCCCCCGCGCACCCTCACTTCCCCCCGCCCCCGCGCTCCCCTCACAGGACCTGCGTTAGAATCCCCTTAGCCTTACTACTGGCATGGCTGCCCAATCGAACAAATAAAGAAGATGGACATTCTCCAGTCTATGATACTAAGAACTATTCTAAATGCACCATGGTACATCAGAAACGACGATACCTATAAGAAAACACCACAAATGCCCACCATGGAAGAGGAAATTACACGATGCACCAAAGCACACCAGAATAGAATAAACGGCCACATAAACCCTCTCGTAAGAAACTGTTACTCAGGCCTCCCCAAAAGAATCAATAGGAAACACCCTTCAGATTTACTTACCCCCCCAAAAAACTTCAAAAAAGTAAAAAAATTACGCCAAGTACATGAATTCATCAAAAAGATGATAAAATGAAACATCAAAAAGAAGATAATAATATACATGAAAAAGTCGAGGACGGAAAAGAGTATCAAAAATCACAAAAAATAAAAGGTAATAATATAATCACAAAAAATAGAAAATATACAATACAAAAAAAGATGTGAAATCAAAATGAGCTGCCAGTACATAAAGGTGCTTTCCAACTGCGCTTAAGATGACACATCTACATACACTCAGCTAAAATGCTGTGTTCATACATTCCATTACAATGTATTACATAATATTAAGCAGATATATTTTTATACAAATAAATATTTTAATTTGAATAAATATTTTATTCAAAATACTTGGCGCTGCTCCCCGAATTGGTGTTGCTAAACCGAATAAATATGTATAAATTGTATTAATCTTTTTCTTTCTTTCTTGTGCTAGCGTTCGCACAGCATGCATAAGCACGCACAGTTATATATTTTTGCACGATGGATATGATAGACTTCTTGTGATATCCTAACGATAGAGATTGTGTATTGTGATTAATACTGTCACGCCGCCCGACACTAAATCGATACCCAGCAATTCGATGCTTCACATCCGATAGAACTCTAGACATAATGATAAGAATTGCCCCTCCACTCTGTAAATTCCAATACGAATAATCGATTCCGTTGCCAAGTGAAAAATAAATGAAAGTCAGTCGTTGCAAGTCTATTGTCGTGTGACGTTCATTCTACCCGACTCTAAGTCTAATTAATAGATAAGCGTACTGCGTGAGCCGAAATTATTATTAGACAGCGTCTACCTCTAAGGAGTTGTCGCGTTACGAGTCCTATTTTAGAAATAAAACATTATTTTATTTCACTTTCACTGGTTCCACGTGCTATTTCGAGCCGTCCAGCAGAACACGTGCGAACCAATACACTGTGTCACCAAATTTGGGTATTTCCCCGTGACATTTTGGCGATCCTGCCAGGATAACGATCTCCTGCGGTGATAAGTGTCTTCTCCAAACTTCCGAGGCCAGGACTGCGAGAGCCTGCACCCAACGAAGGGACTGTGCGAGCCAGCGAGACGACAACAGGAAGATCGGCCTGAGAATTTCCACTATAAGGAATCAAAGGTAAGCGTGGCTCACCATTCCTTTATAACATACCGCGAATCTCGCGTTAAATATTATACGGACTCGTCTGAAAACGAATCCCTTGTCACAAAAAAAATGGAGGCAAGATTAGATGAGCTTGAAGCATTAGTCAAAGGTGTTAACGCTACGTTGATTGAACTAATGACAAATATGGAACAAAACCACACAATACTACAGACAGACATCGCTGTGTTAACTCAAGAGAATGCTTCAAGAAGAGCAGAAATTAAAGAGATAGGAGCTAGAATAGGTAAACTCATGACCACCGACGACGAACGATCACATTATTCCGTCATATCGGAAAACAAAAACGACGAACCTGTTCTGCGTCCTGGAGGAAGCGCCCGGCATGACCCGAGCGTCACTCCGTCCGTTCCGATCGCGAATCACCGTGCCAATATCCCAGCAAAGGACGTAGTACGCACAATCAAATCTTTCCGCGGTCGCGACGACACTGGAGTCGAAGATTTTATAACGTCCATTAAGATAGCCCGCACGCAATGTAAGGAGGAAGACTTTCTATTACGTTTAATTATTGCTGAGAAGATAACAGAACATGCGGAAAGAAGCATTAGACATTTATCGATTAATTCTTACGACGAACTTTACGACGCTTTACGGAAGCATGTAGCGCCAGCAACTACGGTAGGAAACGCGCGTAGCAAGCTAAAGGATATCAAACAAGGCAACACGGAATCCGTGCATGCGTACAACTTAAGATTTCGCCAGCAATATAGCGAATTAAGATACACAATTCAATATAATTACGCGAAACCCCAAGCACGCAAGGTAATGCTTGACTCGGAAGAAGAATCCTCTAACCATACGTACATTCAAAATCTCCGTTCAGATATCAGCCAATTAGTTTACGCCCGGCACCCTCTAAATTTAACACTTGCCCAGCAATGCGCGACAGAAACTGAAACATGGTTACGCGAAGCATCCTCTCGCTCCCAACCAAGTTCAAGGACCGCGCCATTACCAAGGCGACTCCAATCATCACGCACGACACAGGAATCATCGACAAGCCGTTCCCATCCGACGGCAGCTGCGTCTACCGAAAGTCCTTCAAATACTCCAGTATCACCCGCATCGCGTACAAACCTGAAGTGTACATTTTGTAGTATAGTGGGGCATACAATCAACCAATGTAGAAAACGAAATTTTCATTTACGCCAACAAGGAAAACTCCCGCCTCGTGTAAATCAACTGACGGAATCGCAACACCAAGAGTATCACGAACCTCCGGTAGACTACGACACATCCACGCGCAGCTTGGAGGAATGCGAAGTAAAGGAAGATTACTCATTGACACAGGATCTGGAATAAATCTGATAAAATCCTCGCTACTCGATAAAATGTTAACAAGAATTTCAGAGAACCAAAATTTTTGCATGGGTCGCGATTTACATACAACCAATAAAAGGGTACAACTCACCAGTTTAGGCAAAATACATGATTTCTTTGAGATACCAGATGATTTCCCGATATTAGAAGACGGGATAATCGGACTACCATTCCTTGACGCATATCCACTACCCATAATCGATAATATACTTGACAGTTTAGGTAAAGCCAAATTTTTCTCGGCCCTCGATCTAAAGTCCGGATTTCACCAAATCCCAATGCACCCCAACTCCAAGAAATATACAGCGTTTTCCACACCTGATGGTCACTATCAATATACACGAATGCCATTCGGCTTAAAAAACGCTCCATCGACATTTCAACGTATGATGGACAAGGCAATGTTAGAATTAACTGGAAAATACTGTTTCGTTTATTTGGATGACATAATTATATTCGGCGCAACCCTAGACGAGCACAATCGCAATCTTGCAATAATCTTCCAACGATTACGGGAAGTAGGCCTCAAAATTCAGCCTGACAAATGCGAGTTCCTCAGACCAGAACTCGAATATCTAGGTCACAGGATCACGCCTCATGGTATAAAACCAAACGAGCGAATTTTAGAATCTGTAAAAAACTTCAGAGTACCCCGGAATGTTAACGAAGCTCGATCATTCCTCGGTCTTACAGGATACTACCGTAAATTTATTCGCAACTTCGCAACAATTGCAAAGCCTATTACCGAACTAACACGTAAAGACGTACCTTTCGCATGGACAGACAGGTTTCAAGTCGCATTCGAACTCCTACGATCAAAACTATGCGAGGAACCAGTACTTTGCTATCCAGATTACTCTAAGCCCTTTACACTCACGACCGATGCATCAAACGAAGGTTTGGGAGCAATCCTTTCACAAGACGGTCACCCATGCTGCTTTATCTCACGTACACAAAATGATGCAGAAAAGAATTATACGACAACGGAAAAGGAACTCCTAGCTATTGTGTGGTCAGTTAAACGTCTCCGACAATATCTCCTAGGCAAAAAGTTTAAAATCATCACCGACCATATGGCACTTAAGTGGCTGTTCGGCGTTAAAGACCCATCGTCTCGATTGTTCCGGTGGCGACTCCGCCTTGAGGAATATGAATTCACCATTGAACATTGCAAAGGGAAAGAAAATACAGCAGCCGACGCACTGTCCCGCGTCCTAGTCAACCGCCGCATGGACGCTGACACACTCGTAGAAGAGATGGAATCAGATCAACCGCTAGAAGAGCACATTAGTCCCACAGCTTCTCCATCAGATCTGGACGATTCGCTACCACATGCAGTTTTACAAGATCCAGATACCTCCGACACGGAATCAGCTTCAACAGCCGCATCAGAACCATCCATTTCCCACGATTCGCTATCGCGCGAATTCAACGCTTGGCGGGATCGATCACTTCACATACTAGACACTGAACCAAACACGCACGGCGGTCAATGGATTCGAGTATTTCGCGAAGATTTAAGACCGAACAACGACCACGCATGGCTCCTTCGACTCAAAGAAATGATCGAAAAACGCCCTAATAAAAACCTCAAGAATATTAAAGTACAACTCATCAGACCCATACTCGGACATCGAACGGTATTGGATCAAAGAATACTTGTGATTTCTTGACGACAGATACACTCCTAACGCTAAAATCACTTTTTGCGCCAATCCCCGCATGACAGAACTCTCAGCAGAGGAAAGGCGGCAGCTCATTCTTGAATGTCACAATTCTGGCATCGGGCAACACCTAGGCGAAAACAAAACTATCGCCAAAGTAAAAGAGAAAGGAAACTGGACGAATCTTGAAAAAGACGTCATAGATTTTGTCAAAGCATGCGATAACTGCCAACGAAACAAATCGACCCGCATAAGATATCGCGAAGAAGCAGTCATCCCTGATACACCTCTGGAACCTAATGACAAAATTGCCATGGACATCTATGGACCTCTACCTCAAACAGCCAACGGAAGCGTGTACATCTTATCCATACAAGATATGCTCACAAAATATCTCATGCTCATCCCTCTGAAAGAAACCCGTACAACAAACATCATAGATGCTCTCATCAATCACTACTTGTACATATTTTCATCACCTAAGCATGTCCTCACGGATAACGGTACCAATTTCGTCAGCCAGTTGATGCAGGATTTTGAAAACACCTTGAATATCAGGCACCGAAAGTAACGGAGCACTGGAAAGAACACATGCCCTAGTGAAAGATCTTATACGAACAGCCTTACACGGGAAGGACTGCAATTGGGACGAAAAGTTGAACATGATATGTTTTGGCTATAACACCGCATCGCATGATGGAATTGGAATTACACCGTTCGAACTCACGTTCGGTCGCAAGGCAAACTTACCATCCACCATATCCACCACCCCAGCTCTCTCCAAAATCACGTTAATTCACTCCTGGAAGCAGTGGCACAACGCCTACATCGAAGCAGCAAGAAAACGCATTGAAGCGAATAAAGAAAAACATAAGAAACAACAAGACGCAAGACTCATTCGCTATCAGCAAATTTTCAACGAAGGGGATCTCGTAATGCTACATAATGATTCTCCTACGTCCAAAATCGACGCCGAGTGGTTAGGACCGTACACCATATTGACGTCCAACTCTCCTAATTATCATATTTTAAAGGACAATCGGAGCTACAGAGTCCACGGAAATCGACTTAAACCATATACGCGTTAACAATTTTTGAACTGTTACAGGGTAAAATGATGCTGTTACCAATACTCGTTCTCATCTCAGAAGTACTAGGTGATGATATTCATCCCGTCATCGTCACGCGATTCGAGCACACCCCGAATCTTCACCTTGATCCCATCGGGCCGACACGACTCTACTACAAGCAGTGGAAAACAATAGTCTATATAGACCTCAGAGAAGTGCGACAATCAGAGCTGCAAATAACACAGGCTCTGCATCACCCACTTCTCACCAAGGCAGGCCCGCCCACTATGTCGGTATTGAACCATATTATCAATAGATTTAAGCGTAGTTTAACTCAAAGAGATACATTGTTAACCAGTCTAGGATATAGCAAACCTATCAATCTAGAACATAATGTACGACAAAAAAGGGGAATACTTAACCCAATAGGCGAACTAGCAAATATATTATTCGGCACTCTTAGCCAAACAGACGCTAATTATTATAACACAGAGATAGAAAAACTATATGCAGATAACCGTAAACTTAGCACTCTCATCGCGAACGAAACGTCGATTCTGAAGACGACACTCAGGGATCAGGAAATGTTTAAGCTAAAAATAATCACTTTCATACAAAACCTATCGAATACAACTAATGTCGCGATACACAAATTAGAAACTCAGGAACTAACGTTACAATATTTACTAGAATTTTCTGAAATTGTAACGGAACACAGCGAAATGATCGAAAACCTCCGATCACTAGTCACTAATGGCAGACAAGGCAAAATCGATCCAATCTTACTCAATCAGGAGCAAGTCAAATTAACTCTTTCAATATTAAAATCGAATTTTGGCATTAAACACTTAATAACCACTGATCCTGACGAATTTGCCCACAAATTCCTCAAGGTCGCAAAAACAAACATTTTCGTACTAAACGGTAACAAACTATGCTTTGAAATTCAAATTCCTATCATCGAAGAAACCGCGTATACCTTGTACGCGTTAGTAACTATTCCCTTACTCACGGAACAATACCTACACGCTATATCACATGGCGAAAACTTTATATTAATCGATCATGAAACGCAGCAACATTCCACTATCACCGAGCGAGAAATTGACAAGTGTCTCGTCTTAAACGATATATATATTTGCGAACATCTCTATCCTACACTCAACTCCGAACTAACCGATCCGTGCTTACGTTTAGCCCTAGACCGCCTACCAGCCAACAGAGACTCGTGTCCTATTTCAATCGTCATAACCAGACAAACTATTTGGATTCCCTTACATTCTAAACATTCTAGGATACACGGGTCCTATGGTGCAACAGTACTTCGAGTCAATTGCCCTGACAAAATCGGCACAGTTACCATTCATTTCTCCGGAACCAACTTAGTAGAAATACGACCAGGATGCATAGGACACACACGCACAGTTACGCTTTACTCAAGCATGAACGAAATAGATCCAAAACCCCTCGCCATTCCACTAGGCATTCCTAACTTTACCCTAACTTCTTTAAACGATACAGTCACCGTATATGGACGAATACCCGAACTTCAAGATGAAATACTATCATCCTCCTCTCTTCTACATAAATCCAGACTCCTTGACGATATAACCAAAGAAGCCCAAGAAATCTCAAATCATGCTAGAATTTTATCTCGTTCCGAAACTACCTGGACTTTTCTACAAATCCTCACAGGAACTTTAGTTATACTATCATTATTGTATCTAGTTTTTAAGCTTAGATTATGGAGAGTACTCCTATGTTTATGTAAACCATGCAACTTTTACAATTGTTTTAATACAAACACAGCTGGTCAACACCATCACAATACTGCCAGCTCTATGTCCATACATTATACGTCTGAAACTCCAGCTGCCTCAGGAGTACCATCGCCTACACCGCCCAATTTCCCCACATTGAAAACTATCACATCTCCAACCAGAAGGCTACGATTCAGCGAGTCTTGAAATTAAAACTTCGGGGACGAAGTTCAATCCAGAAAGGGGGGTGTCACGCCGCCCGACACTAAATCGATACCCAGCAATTCGATGCTTCACATCCGATAGAACTCTAGACATAATGATAAGAATTGCCCCTCCACTCTGTAAATTCCAATACGAATAATCGATTCCGTTGCCAAGTGAAAAATAAATGAAAGTCAGTCGTTGCAAGTCTATTGTCGTGTGACGTTCATTCTACCCGACTCTAAGTCTAATTAATAGATAAGCGTACTGCGTGAGCCGAAATTATTATTAGACAGCGTCTACCTCTAAGGAGTTGTCGCGTTACGAGTCCTATTTTAGAAATAAAACATTATTTTATTTCACTTTCACTGGTTCCACGTGCTATTTCGAGCCGTCCAGCAGAACACGTGCGAACCAATACACTGTGTCACCAAATTTGGGTATTTCCCCGTGACAATACAAACTGCAATTTGTGTTCTAAACAGCATCTGTTTCGTTTCTTCGTTCGGTATACATTTAATTGGTCTAAATAGAACTGCGAATTGATAGATTAATTGCACGGAGGGATATTTGTTCTGTCGGTTACTTTATGCGATTAGTAACCTTGGAACATTTAGAGACGATAGAGGTACAGAGAAGAATGGGCTCTGATAAAAATAATAATAATGAGAACACGATTAGAATCTATAAAAAAAATTTGGCGACTTTATTAATTGCGACAATAATTCAGTCTCCTTTTTAGTCTAAAAACTCGTGACATGTCAAATTTTAACAATTTATCTTATTTAACATTTGCCAGGATATCAAAAATTGATTGACACTTGGTAGGTTATAATACTTGGTAGGTTATAAATAAAATATATGTGTACAAAGACGGACGACGATCCCTGCCGAATGATCCCGAGAGTCGACGAACAATACATGTGTTATTAGTGAAGGTGTGCGTGTAACGTGTATACGTATTATGTTGACAAAAATTTTGACTGGAGAAGAAGAATCAGAAGGAAAAGAAGATTCTTTCTACCGGTTCTGACTGATCCATGAGATCATATTACGATATCTCTGTCATGCGTGGACTGATTTTATTGAATTTGGACGCATTCGAAAGCTTATATGCGGTTTACATGAGAAAAATGCCTTTAAATTTAGAAAATATAGCAGACGTGATGAGATATTAATGAAATAAGTTTCAGGTTAGGTTGGAATAGCCCGGCGACGAGTAAATGATAGCGGTAGCCATAGTCGACATATTCAGGGTGTCTTTCATGTACTTGTGTTTCATGTACTTTCTTTCATGTACTTGGCGTCGAGACGCTACCGCGTCTCTAGATACTCAACCACTAATACACCGTCCACGCATACACTCGCACACACCACTTACAACACTAATAGTATACTCCAGTGATTGTGTATAGGTAAAGGTATAGAAATCGACATGATACATTATAGAACCACTATGAATAAAAAAATGTCATTAATTGTAAATAACAATTAGGCATATATTAATATGAGGCATTTAAAAAAAATTATAATTCACTTTAATCTTCACCCTTCTACTAATACTTTAACGTTAACCATGTACAGGGGTGTAATTACACTCCACGCTTTTTCAGTCCCAAATGTACAGAAAAAACTGCAGCTGCGTAAGTATTTGTGAAGTTTTATTAATTTTTGAGAACATAAATGTACAAAAAATTAAACCAGTTAATTCTAATGCTTAAGAGAAGAACACTACTAAAGAAAAACAGCAATAAACACAACAGAGAATAGTTCGTAATTGGCATAGAATCTTCAAATATGGAAGCCATAAAGTTATAAGTTAAAAACGAAAGAAAATAAATAAACTCTCACTCTACTCTGAACATATGTTATTGTACTAATTAGCATCATCTGTACAATAAAGAAACACTATAATTGTGGTATCAGGAACCCCTATCATAACGACGCGCGTTACGAAAAGTAGCACGTTTCATATTTATTTTAAAACGATTGTATTCAGTTACTAAACGATTTTATTCGTCTTTGATCCTCTACTTGTATGTTTGTTTGTTTGTTTGTATGGTTCAAATATGGCAACTCAAATTTTACCCACTTCCAACTATCCAATTGTCTTGAAACTTTGCTGGCGTGCGTAGTTTGGATGATAATATAATATTTAAAAAAAATTAACTCCGTGGGAGTGAAAAAATTACCCACTTATCAATAAATATAATCCATAACCACAAATACAAACGACTTGAAATAAGCCATTCACGTTCTTTACGAAAACGACAAAAAGCCTGCTGCGTTCAGGACGTTAGTCGCATCGCAATTACCGATAATACACAATTTATCGAGAAATGATCCGTCATGTATGTACGAATAGTAAAACTAAGACTTTGCAGGCGTTCGTAGTATATCACCATCAAAATAATAGTACAAGACAAGAATTCTTTTTTAGTGACTGTAGCACCATAGGGTAGACCGGGGGCGGTAGTAACACTTTGTCTTTGGAATACGATTACGCAAGAACTATCACAGTTAGAACAAAAATTCTTATAGGAAAATGTGACTTACTTATCTAACATTATTGAGGCACAACAGTTTCGCCAAGTAATATCCAGATTATTAACAAAAAATGAGAAGCGCACAAAGTGTTACAACCGTCCCTGACTCCGGGTCGGTTGTAACACTGCATGGAATCGATAGTAGCACAAATTTAACTTTACAAAATTGAATTATTTTTTTATTTTAATTATAATAATAAATGAAGAAAGTAAAATTTATAACCAATTATGCGGTATCGCAATTGTGGCAGAAATAGAAAACGTTTTGGCTCCGGTGCATTTTTCATGTGATCAATTCTTACATTCAGTACATTGTACCCGTTTTTTATTCAATTTGCTTGTGCTGTGCTATAGGACGCCATGCAAAACGACAATATTATTTATTTTCTTTGTCACTATTCGGTTCTGTTGCGGTACAACCAATTCCTACTGCCGATGTTACAATCGTCCCCGACCAGACTTTTGAATTTAAATTATAAATTTTTATTAACGTGACGCGCGAAACTGATAAGTAACGATCAGTATTACTTTAAAAATGGTCAGATTAAGTATTAAAAAATAGAAAAAAACACGTACTTGCAAAGAAGTACTTATATTACAATTTTAAATCAGTAAGAAAAAGTTACTTTAGGGTATCGAAAAGTTATTTTCTTCGCTATACATGTCTATTGTATATCTATACTGCTAAAACATGGATGTGTGTATTCGAAATGTCATTCTTCATCATATATCCAAAATTTATGTTAATATCTATTATATTCTTTGTGATATTTAACATGTTACAATCGCCCTCCTGTTACTATCGCCCCCGGTCTGCCCTAGCGTTTAAGCAAACTGCTAAACTCTATACACCAACAAAAGATATTTGTAAAGAAGTCTGTGCTATGAAATGTAGTCCAAAAACACTAAAAACTATAAAATAAAAAATATATAAAAACCAAATTTTTATGTTAAACGATTTTATTAAAAATGCACTAAAAACTAAAAAATAATTCTTTTCTTATACTACAATTTCGATGGTGTTATTCACTTAAAATAAAATCGTGGAGCAGGACATGTCACAACAAATTCATTTTGATGCTTGATTCTGTATTAAATAGATTCTTATTCTGTTATGACATATCCTGCTCTACGATTTTATTTAAAGTGATAACACACCTTCGAAATTGTAGTACAAGAAAATAAGTATTTTTTAGTTTTTAGTGCATTTTTAATAAAATCATTCAACATAAAATTGTTTTTTAATACATTTAGAGACGCGGTAGCGTCTCGACGCCAAGTACATGAAAAACACCCTGTAAGGTAAAGGGCCAGTAGTTGACCATCAATCAGTAGTTGACCTTTCTTCAGAAAAACATGAAAAATAAGGTTTTTAGAAGTGACGACCTTAGAGGGTGCAGTTCTCTAACTGCATTTTGTTCAAAAGGTCGTCACTTCTAAAAACCTTATTTTTCATGTTTTTCTGAACAAAGGTCAACTACTGATTGATGGTCAACTACTGGCCCTTTACCTTATATGTCGACTGTCGCTACCACTATCATGGTATATTAACTTATTTTCACAATTTAACCTTTAACTTATTTTCACAATTTAACCTTTAATTCCTGTAGAATACATTTAAACTGTGTCCAATTCTACTACCACGTCAGTAAAGTACACAGAAAATGTAAAATTGTAGTTTAAACAGGTACTTATGCCACAGAACAACGACTCTTTTCGACTTAAACGTTATATAATAAGTTCTTAGAATATAATAGTATGAAGATTTTTACACAAGAAGTATTAATAAGAGCCAAATATTTACCAACGATCATTCTGTGCTAGAAAAAACACAAGTTCTCGTCCGATCACTGATGTTAAAGCGGTATTGGGCGCGGTTAGTACTTGGATGGGTGACCGCTTGGGAATACAACGTTGTATTTGTTGGCATTTTTTTTTCTTACCACACGTTAGTTTGCTAATTCTGACCCTCAGATGGCGCTGTTAGCTGTGCCAAGCAGACGGCAGAATCTGCTGTCCATCTGCTGCCGATCTGACATCAGGATCTGCTGTCCATCTGCTGCCGATCTGACATCAGGATCTGCTGTCAATCTGCTGCCAATCTGACGTCAAGCCCTGATGTCAGGCTCTGTACCTCAGACCGCAGCCTAATGCGGACACAGATGACTACGGATCTGACGTCAGGCTCTGCGCTCTCACGGCAGACCCTGTTGCCAATCTGACGTCAGATTGCAGACATCTGGTTATCAGGGTGTTACCTTCCCTTCGGCGTGTGACGTGATTTAAAAACTGTCTTGCTTCGAGTGATATAAATTGCGACCAAACTAATCATTCAAACAACTCGAGTGAATGTACAAAATTAAGAACAAACGCGATTATTGATCCAACCACTTAGGGTTGTGGGGTTTCCCTCGATCAATTATTGTTGACCCGTTATTTGTTCACCGTCCAACCTTCCCGTTCACATTCAATTGCGACTAAATCAAATCCTCCTAAACGAGTCTAGGATTTTTCATAATTGGATTTTTATTTATATATAGTTTGGTGTAACACAAATCCATGTAAATCCCCATTATTGTTCTACCTTACAAAACTTCCATCTGGTTATTTTTGTAATACATGGTATTTTATTTTACTGAAATCTTGTCTCATTCTGTTTCGAACCAGTCTATCCAAAGCGCCACATCCCGATTGGACAACCTGTATGGGTTGTAGACAAAAGCCTAATCCAAAAACAATCCTGATTATTACGTAATCACTGATTATAGCAAAATTAAAACTTTCCTTAAATTCGTTAAGCGTTGCGTGAGAAAATAAGACTCCACCGCTCGGTCATTTATAAATTAACGCCCTCACGTAACACGGTAAGATTTTTCTTCTGCTGATTCTCCTGATTCTCCGAGAAATTTTTCGTCAAACATAATACGTATATACGCGTTACACGCACACCTTCAGCCAAAACGAAACTAACACATGTTTCGTTCTTCGATCGTTGACTCTCGGGATTATTCGGCAGGGATCGTTTCCGTCATTGTACACTAAGGGCCAAAATCGGCTTCCCTTCGGAAATTTGGCAACGTTGCATGTCACTACGCATAACTCAGTAATTCTAGTGACATGCAACGTTGCCAAATTTCCGAAGGGAAGCCGATTTTGGCCCTTAGTGTATATATCTATTTTTTAAATATACCATTGAACTTTATAACCTACTAATCTTAACCTTCCAAGTGTCAAATAATATAACTTGTCCAAATTTGAAATGTCAAGAGTTTTTACACTAAATGGGAGACTGAATTATTGTCTCAATTAACAAGCTAAGTCGCCAAATTGTTTTAATAGATTTCTTATGTAGAGTCGCAGACTAGAAAGTTGTCCGAAGAAGGTTCGACAAAGAAGCATCTTCTTTCGCATAAGTTTCTGGAAATTTGTACCATGCATGTACAAAATAATATATTGTAGTAACAAATTGCATTACATTTAAATTGCCAGATATTTCTATACCAGCAATGTAGAGTTTTTATGTAAAGCTTATATTATAGAAATGAAGGGGACGCACAGGACTTGGATAAAAATGAAGGGGATACAATTGAAAGAGACGCACAGGCTTGGATGGATAGAAATGAAGGGGATGCACAGGCTTGGAGGTTGTCCGGAGAAGATTAGATAGATAGACAGAGCATCTTGTTTCGCACAAGTTTCTGGAAATTTGTCAAATAAGGTAAATCGACAAAATTTGTCAAAAGACATAGCATTAAGAATTATTAAGAAAATAGATTATGGCGGACTGCTTGTAATGTGGAGCAAGTCACATTAGGGAAGAAAGTACGCTGAAAACACATCTCCCTTGATGCTTTTCAATCTTTTGTGAAAGACATTTGTAATACTTTAATAAAATCCACAGTAATTGCCACGCTATTTATTAATTCATTAATTTTTTAGATTCCATTAACAATATTTCAATTCACCAATAAACATACTAAATTAATTTTATTCCAACACCAATAAATTGTGTTATAAAAATATTGGATCTCTTCGTTCATTTTCACTGAATTATTACCATTAGCATTTAAATTTCCTGCAACAAGATTTTCTGCCATAAGCTCTCGCCTCCTTTGGACACATTTTGTAGTCTCTACACTCACTATAGCAAAATGCCACTGTATTTCTATATAAGTTCTACGTTAAGTTGTAACTAAAATAACTAAAATGTGGATTTTATATATGTTGTAGTAGCATAAGCGCGCGTCGGTAAAATAGAGGTGGGCGCCATGTTCGGCGCTCCAGTTTACGTCAGTCATGTTCTTAACTCAGGAGTGTAAAGATCGTAGCGAGTAAAGTAAACAGCAGTATCCAGGTTTTGGTTAATAATCCTTTCCTTTTTCATAGAAATAATCATAAACCCAACAGGTTATGGGCCCTGACACCCTAACTGCGAAAAATTTATGAGGAAAAGTGAAAGGTTATACGTGGAAAAGTGCAAAGTGTATGCAGCACGTGGGGAGTGAATGGTCGCGAGTGAGGGACACTTTTGTCTGTTTTCCAGATTACCGTTGCGGGGCGACGAATACAAAAATCCGAAATGGCTGACGAAATCTCAGCGCGAAATATCACTAAATTCAATGGAACTAATTTCCAGCATTGGAAGTTCCAAATAAATACTTTACTCATAGCGAATGGGCTAAAAGATCTTGTAGACGGCACAAGGAGGATGCCGAACGGCACAGTAGAGGATGCCGCGAAGAAACAGTGGATAAAGGACAACGCGAAAGCGATGTTTCTAATGGGGTCCTCGATCGAAAGCGAGTACATGGCGCCGCTTATAGTTTGTGGCACAGCAAACGAAATGTGGGAGAAGCTATCAACGGTGCATGAGCAGAAATCAGCGTCGAATAAACTGCTGCTTACGCAGAAGTTTTATGAATATCGAATGTCTCCGGGAGACTCGGTTGTTCAACACATCGCAATAGTGCAGAACATGGCCGCGCAGTTGGACGATGTGGGCGAAAAGGTGTCGAAATCTGCTATCTTGGCAAAAGTTCTTGGTGGTTTGTCGTCAAAATATGCGACGCTTCAAACGGCTTGGGATAGCGTCGATCCGGAGCGACAGACGTTAGAAAGTCTGCAAGAAAGACTTCTACGTGAAGAAGCCAGGCTAAACGTGGAAAGTGAAGAACAAGGGGCTTTTCCAGCGTTCAAGAAGAAAAATGCAGGGAAAAGTGACCAAACGCATGAGAAAAAGAAGACAAAGCAAAGAAAACCAAGAGCTAGGAAGGACGTGGAGTGCTTCAAATGCCAGGAAAAGGGGCATTACGCTCGTGAGTGCAAAACCGGAAGAAAGGAGAGTAACGGAAACGAAACTGAAGAATTTCGCAACTGCACGTTCGTAGCGGAGCAACCGGCAAAGCTACCTCCAGCCGGTATTGCAGAGCAAGTGCTAGGCAACAAGAAGTATGGATTACCGACAGTGCGGCGTCCAGACACATGACTTACCGGCGCGAGTGGTTCTACAACTACAAAGAACTAGAGCACGGCGGAGTGATATCTCTAGGGGACAACAAAGAGTGTGAAGTTGTCGGCGAAGGGACCATTCTGATTGAACGCTACAGAAAAGGAAAGTGGGCCAAGGGATGCATCGAGAACGTACTTCATGTACCAAAAATAAGGAAGAACCTATTCTCAGTGGGAATCTGTACGTCAAGGGGTCATACTGTAATATTCAAGGATAATCAAGTAAAGATCATGGATTGAGATGATCTGCTGGCATCGGGAGTAAAACAAAGTAACGAAATATACCGTATGCTGGTTCGAGTGGTCTGCAAAAGAAATACAGATGAAGTGAATGTGGCGGCAGTTAACCTCCAAGTGTGGCATGAAAGACTTGGCCATGTGAGTAGCCGCACGGTTCGCGAACTAAGTGAAAACGGACTGATTGACGGAGTGAAACTATCCGACAGAACAGACTTCTTTTGTGACGCGTGTCAGATTGGTAAATCGCACAGAAAATCGTTTCGTAAGTGTCGCGAAAGAGAGGATACGAAGCCGGGTGAAGTGTTCCACACGGACATATATGCGGACCGATGTCTGTTGAAACTCCTGGTGGTGCAAAATTCTTTCTGACTTTCAAAGATGATGCGACTAGTTTTCGGTATGTATTCTTCTTACGACACAAGAGTGATGTGTTTGAACAGTTCAAAGTGTTTGAAAAACTGATCGCCACAAAATTTGGGAAAGCTTTAAAGGTGCTGCGTTCAGATAATGGTTTGGAGTTCAAAAACAAACATATGAACAAGTACCTCCAAGCAAGAGGAATACAGAGGGAGTATACCGCTCCATACACACCGGAGCAGAATGGAAGGACAGAAAGAGATAATCGTACGATTGTCGAGAGTGCAAGAACAATGTTACATGCAAAGGGCCTGCCCACACATCTGTGGGCGGAAGCAGCCAACACAGCGGTGTATCTTATGAATCGAGCAGGAGCATCAAGCATGCGAGGTAAGAAAACACCATACGAGTTGTGGATCGGCAGGAAACCAAATCTACAGCACATACGCATTTTCGGATCTGAAGCTTATGTGCATGTGCCAAAACAATTGTCAAAAAAATTTGATGTACGAGCCTAACAGACGATTCTTGTAGGGTACGATGGAGAATCATCAAATTATAGATTGTACGATCCTGTGACGAGAAGGGTCACAGTGTCACGGGACGTAACATTTAAAGAAGTGGTGGGAAAAATAAATTCACAAAACGTAAATGAAGAGGATGGTGGACTCGTCCTACTACCAAGGAGTAATGAACCAGGGAATAGTTCATCAGACAGCGAAGCAGAGAATGCTGTTCAAAGTAATGAAATAGAAGAGGATGAAGACAGCAATGAAGAGTTACACGAAGAACGTTTTGAACAGGTGCAGTCTACCACAAATGCAGGGGAGCTAAGGGACCGCAGGAGTATCCAGCGTCCAAAGCGCTATGAGACGAACGTGGCAGAAGTGAAGGTGCCACAGTCCTACCAGGAAGCGTTGAAAAGCGAAGAAGCATTAGAGTGGAAAAACGCAATCAGCAGGGAGCTGGCAGCGCACCAAGAAAATGAGACGTGGATTCTAGTTCAAAGAGATCCAGAGATGAAAACCATAGATTCGAAGTGGGTCTTCAAATTAATGAAAGATACAGAAAATAATGTGTACCGATATAAAGCAAGACTGTGCGCACGAGGTTTCAAGCAGGAATATGGTATCGACTTTATGGAAACATTCGCGCCTGTTGTGAGGTACGATTCCTTGAGGGTGTTACTAGCCATTGTGGCCACTGAGGATCTGGAGCTAGCCCAGTTTGACGTGCAAACAGCCTTTCTCCACGGAAGACTGGAAGAAGAAATCTTCATGGAAGTGCCAGAGGGACTGTCGATAAAGAACTTGAAGAAAAGTGCGAGAAACGGTGTCGTGTGTCAGTTAAAGAAATCGTTATATGGCCTGAAACAAGCTCCAAGGTGCTGGAATAAGAAATTCAGTGCATTTCTGCGTGCGTTTAAATTTAAGGAGTGTGAGGCAGACAAATGTGTGTTTGTTGGCGAAGTCAGTAACATAAGAGTCTACCTTGCCCTATTTGTAGACGATGGTCTTATCGCAGCAAAAACAAACCAGACTTTGGAATGAGTGATTGTATATTTGAGTGAAGCATTTAAAATCACTGTCGGAGATGGAAGTATGTATGTAGGTGTACAAATTGAAAGGGATAGAAAGAAACAGTCTATATTTTTGCATCAAAGTGCGTATACAAAGCGTGTGATAGAGAAGTTTGGAATGACGAATGCAAATCCGATAAGTGCACCAGCAGATGCACACACAGTATTGTATCCATTAAGTGAGAATGAGAATAATTGTGATAAAATACCGTACAGAGAAGCCGTAGGTTCGCTTATGTTTTTGTCAGTAGTGTCGCGCCCTGACATAGCCTACGCAGTAGGTATGGTTAGCAGATTTCTAAATAGGTATGGGAATGAACATTGGCGCGCTGTAAAACGAATATTTGCATACTTGAGGGGCACATGTGAGTATGGTATTGAGTATTGCAACGGTGGAAGCAAGCTGGAGTTGGTTCGATACTCTGATGCTGATGTCGCGAGTGATGTGGAGACCAGAAGGTCTACCACCGGATATATGTTTGAATTAGCAAACGGACCAATAACGTGGTCGAGCCAAAGACAGAAACTTGTAACGTTAAGTACAACGGAAGCAGAGTATGTAGCCGCCTCGATCACAGCTAGGGAACTAGTATGGCTGAGAACGTTGCTAGAAGAAATCGGATATCGATGTGCAACAGCAACGGTGATATTTATAGATAATCAAAGTGCCATACGGCTAGCAAGAAATCCGGAATTCCACCGACGCACGAAACACATCGATATTGGATATCATCACATTCGGGAAAAACAAACCAGCGGCCAGATAGATGTAAGGTATGTATCGACACAAGAGCAGAAAGCAGACATTTTTACCAAGGCGCTGGCAAGAGACCGGTTCAGAGCGATGTGTGAAAAAATGGGTGTGCGACACGCGCTAATGGGTGGAAGTGTTGTAGTAGCATAAGCGCGCGTCGGTAAAATAGAGGTGGACGCCATGTTCGGCGCTCCAGTTTACGTCAGTCATGTTCTTAACTCAGGAGTGTAAAGATCGTAGCGAGTAAAGTAAACAGTAGTATCCAGGTTTTGGTTAATAATCCTTTCCTTTTTCATAGAAATAATCATAAACCCAACAATATATTTACAGATAATCGAAGCAGAAGATGATGCAGTGTAATCTACGTCAGAGAAAAAAATTTATTGAAACATAGTATTATTATTATTATTACTATATTAATTAAACGATTTTATTCAGCTTCGATCCTCTGTTTCCTTCTTGTATGCTTACTTTATCTCTGAAAATTCAAATTTAAACCAATTCCACCAATCCAATTATCTAAAAGCTTTGCAGGCGTGAGTGGATTGGACGACAATACAATATATTTAAAAAAAAAATAACCCTGAGAGGATGAAAAAATTATCCAGTCATCAATTAATAATATAATAATAATTTATAATATTGAGAAGTATCTGAAGTTATTCCCTATGCAAATTATCTTTGTAAAAAGAGGTGAGATCTCCATAAAAAACTTCATAAATGTAAAAAAATTACGCCAAGTACATAAAACCACAAAAAAATAGAAAAAAATATACAATCACAAAAAAATAGAATAAATTTTCAATATAAAAAAATATGTGAAATCAACATGAGCTGCAAGTACATAAAGGTGCTTTCCAACTGCGCTTAAGATGACTCAACTACCAGCGGCCGTAGCCGTGATGGAAAACACCGGTTCTCGTTAGATCACCGAAGTTAAGCATCACGGGGCGGGTACTGGGGAAAGATGGGAGACCACCTTTCTCCCGGTGCACCGTTGCTGCTGGGACCCGAAGGAGAGAGAGGAGAGGAAAAAGAATATGACTTATAGTTCGTTGGGCAATATAAGGGGTTAAGCTTGAAACGCCATCCTGTTTAACAGGAGAAACAATATACAAATACAAATACAAAAATGACACAACTACCCTGATAACCAGATCTGAAGCGCAGAGCCTGACGTCAGATCCGTAGTCATCTGTGTCCGCATTAGGCTGCGGTCTGAGGTACAGAGCCTGACATCAGGGCCTGACGTCAGATTGGCAGCAGATTGACAGCAGATCCTGATGTCAGATCGGCAGCAGATGGACAGCAGATCCTGATGTCAGATCGGCAGCAGATGGACAGCAGATTCTGCCGTCTGCTTGGCACAGCTAACAGCGCCATCTGAGGGTCAGAATTAGCAAACTAACGTGTGGTAAGAAAAAAAAATGCCAACAAATACAACGTTGTATTCCCAAGCGGTCACCCATCCAAGTACTAACCGCGCCCAATACCGCTTTAACATCAGTGATCGGACGAGAACTTGTGTTTTGTCTAGCACAGAATGATCGTTGGTAAATATTTGGCTCTTATTAATACTTCTTGTGTAAAAATCTTCATACTATTATATTCTAAGAACTTATTATATAACGTTTAAGTCGAAAAGAGTCGTTGTTCTGTGGCATAAGTACCTGTTTAAACTACAATTTTACATTTTCTGTGTACTTTACTGACGTGGTAGTAGAATTGGACACAGTATAAATGTATTCTACAGGAATTAAAGGTTAAATTGTGAAAATAAGTTAATTTATTATATAATTGTGAAAATAAGTTAATTTATTATATAAATAATAAATAATAATAATTTATTATATATTTTCACAATTTAACCTTTAATTCCTGTAGAATACATTTAAACTGTGTCCAATTCTACTACCACGTCAGTAAAGTACACAGAAAATGTAAAATTGTAGTTTAAACAGGTACTTATGCCACAGAACAACGACTCTTTTCGACTTAAACGTTATATAATAAGTTCTTAGAATATAATAGTATGAAGATTTTTACACAAGAAGTATTAATAAGAGCCAAATTTTTACCAACGATCATTCTGTGCTAGAAAAAACACAAGTTCTCGTCCGATCACTGATGTTAAAGCGGTATTGGGCGCGGTTAGTACTTGGATGGGTGACCGCTTGGGAATACAACGTTGTATTTGTTGGCATTTTTTTTTCTTACCACACGTTAGTTTGCTAATTCTGACCCTCAGATGGCGCTGTTAGCTGTGCCAAGCAGACGGCAGAATCTGCTGTCCATCTGCTGCCGATCTGACATCAGGATCTGCTGTCCATCTGCTGCCAAACTGACGTCAGGCTCTGTACCTCAGACCGCAGCCCAATGCGGACACAGATGACTACGGATCTGACATCAGGCTCTGCGCTCTCACGGCAGACCCTGTTGCCAATCTGACGTCAGATTGCAGACATCTGGTTATCAGGGTACAAATACACAGCTAAAATGCTGTGTTCGTACATTCTATCAAGAGACACGGAGTGGCTATTATTACGCGACGACTCGCTTTCAAGAACCCTGAGATTTCCGAATCTCAATAACGGCTGATCTAATTAGATTTTGAATGGTCTTAATGGATAGCTCGGGTTTGATTTACATAAGAAAAGTGTTTTCGTTTTGTTCCTACGTGCCTTATAAGCTGAGATATTTCAATGCAAAGTTCCAATTTGGCGAATTTTACGTTAAAAGATTTTTCTCCATCGTCAAGTGTGGGCAAGAGGGGAGCATGAAAGCGTGAGGAAATTTACCGCCAATTCACGCAGCACGAAAAGATCAAAAAGCATCTACGTTCAGGTTGCTAGTCCACGTAACCTAGCTAGTGTCAAACAATTATAACCTGTCAAATGTGAAATAAGGAAACTAGTTAAATTTTTTTAAATGACACAAGTTTTTACACCATAAAGGACACTGAATTATTGTCACAATTAACAAGGTAAGTCACAAAAATTTTTTATTAGACTATTTATGTAGAGCTTATAGAAACAGAGGGGACGCACAGACTTGGAAGTTGTCCGGAGAAGGTTCGATAGAGAAGCATCTTCTTTCGTACAAATTCCTATAAAATAATATATTGTTTTTATACCAGAAAACAATTTTTACATTAGAGTTTTAATGTAAAGCTTATAGGAATGAAGGGGACGCATGGGCTAGGATTGAAATGAAGGGGACGGATAGGCTAGGGGTAAAAATGAAGGGGATGTATAGGCTTGGAGCTTGTCCAGAGAAGGTTAGATAGAAAGAGAAGCATCTTGTTTCACACAAGTTTCTGGAAATTTGTCAAATAAGGTAAATCGACAAAATTTATCAAATTAGCGTATCATTAAGAATTAAGAAAATTAAGGCGTACAGCTTGCAATGTAGAGCAAGTCACATTAGTGAAGAAAGTACGTTGAAAATGCATCTCCTTTGATACTTTTCAATCTTTTGTGAAAGATATTCATAATACTTTATTAAAATCTACAGTAGTTCTCATGCTATTTATTAATTTTATTAGTTTCTCATTAAGAATATTTCATTTCAGCAATGTACATACTAAATTAATTTTATTCTAACACCAATACATTGTGTGTTAAAAATATTGAATCTCTTCTTTCATTTTCGTTGAATTACCATTAGTATTTAAATTTCCTGCACCAAGACTTTTTGCCATACGCTCTCACCTCCTTCGGACACATTTTGTAGTCTCTACGCTTACTATAGCAAAGGGCCACTCTATTTCTATATAATTTCTACGTTAAGTTGTAATTAAAATGTGGATTATATATATTTACAGATAATCGAAGCAGAAGATGATGCAGTGTCGTCTACGTCAGAGAAAAAAATTCATTGTGACATAGTATTACATGAATTAAACGATTTTATTCAGCTTCGATCCTCTATTTGCTTCTTGTATGTTTGGTTCATAAATGAAAACTGAAATTTAAACCAATTCCTCCAATCTAATTGTCTTGAAGCTTTGCAGGCATGAGTAGTTTGGATGACAATACAATATATGTAAAAAAAAAAATAACCCCGAGGGGGTGATAAAATTATCCAGTCATCAATAAACACTACAAAATGTGTGAAATCCCAATAAAATTACCTTTTTTTAAAAAAAGGTACAAAAAAGTGCGCCAAGTATATAATCCCATCAAAAAGAATCACATTTAAAAACATTGTCGTAAACCCTGATAACCAGATCTGAAGCGCAGAGCCTGACGTCAGATCCGTAGTCATCTGTGTCCGCATTAGGCTGCGGTCTGAGGTACAGAGCCTGACATCAGGGCCTGACGTCAGATTGGCAGCAGATTGACAGCAGATCCTGATGTCAGATCGGCAGCAGATCGACAGCAGATCCTGATGTCAGATCGGCAGCAGATGGACAGCAGATTCTGCCGTCTGCTTGACACAGCTAACAGCGCCATCTGAGGGTCAGAATTAGCAAACTAACGTGTGGTAAGAAAAAAAAATACAAACGTTGGTATTCACAAGCGGTCACCCATCCAAGTACTAACCGCGCCCAATACCGCTTTAACTTCAGTGATCGGACGAGAACTTGTATTTTTTCTAGCACAGAATGATCGTTGGTAAAAATTTGGCTCTTATTAATACTTCTTGTGTAAAAATCTTCATACTAT
The DNA here is from genome assembly GCA_960531205.1 of Andrena bicolor. NCBI lineage: Eukaryota > Metazoa > Arthropoda > Insecta > Hymenoptera > Andrenidae > Andrena > Andrena bicolor. The sequence continues at coordinate 631,250 of CAUIJW010000183.1, forward strand.
TATATTCTAAGAACTTATCATATAACGTTTAAGTCGAATAGAGTCGTTGTTCTGTGGTATAAGTACCTGTTTAAATTACAAATGATATCAATATTAAATAACTTACCTAACGCAATTCTTTTTACCTGTTGTATTTAATTTTTATACATTTTCTGTGTACTTTACTGACATGGTAGTAGAATTGGACAGAGTTTAAATGTATTCTACAGGAATTAAAGGTTAATGTTATGAATTTATTATATAAATTAACTTATTTTCACAATTATATAATAAATTAACTTATTTTCACAATTTAACCTTTAATTCCTGTAGAATACATTTAAACTGTGTCCAATTCTACTACCACGTCAGTAAAGTACACAGAAAATGTAAAATTGTAGTTTAAACAGGTACTTATACCACAGAACAACGACTCTATTCGACTTAAACGTTATATGATAAGTTCTTAGAATATAATAGTATGAAGATTTTTACACAAGAAGTATTAATAAGAGCCAAATTTTTACCAACGATCATTCTGTGCTAGAAAAAATACAAGTTCTCGTCCGATCACTGAAGTTAAAGCGGTATTGGGCGCGGTTAGTACTTGGATGGGTGACCGCTTGTGAATACCAACGTTTGTATTTTTTTTTCTTACCACACGTTAGTTTGCTAATTCTGACCCTCAGATGGCGCTGTTAGCTGTGCCAAGCAGACGGCAGAATCTGCTGTCCATCTGCTGCCGATCTGACATCAGGATCTGCTGCCGATCTGACATCAGGATCTGCTGTCAATCTGCTGCCAATCTGACGTCAGGCCCTGATGTCAGGCTCTGTACCGCAGACCGTATCCTAATGCGGACACAGATGACTACGGATCTGACGTCAGGCTCTGCGTTCTCACGGCAGACCCTGTTGCCAATCTGACGTCAGATTGCAGACATCTGGTTATCAGGGAATTAATAGCTTTGCAAAACGAATGATATACACTAGGGTAGGAGCCCCAATTACTGACACATTAAGAACTGACTCTAATATTATTGCATAGTATCTGTATTTATCGACTAAAAGTATATGTTGTTCTTGTTATTTATTATTGTTTAATATCTTTACTTGATGAAAAAAATTTGGTGGATCTTAAAACTTCGATTTTTATGTATAAATTCATCAATTTCCAAAATATATTACGGGATCTATTACTGACACCCTTCAAATGTATTTGACTGAATTACTGACACCCCAATTACTGCCAGCTAACCTAATACTGTTTATCTGTTATTTTAAGGTTAGGGTCGTGTCATGTACATGAGCTACTGCTATGACAGTAATACTAAAATCAGGGGGTGGACAGTATTATAGGTTTCGTGCAGAAACATAGTTCATCTCATTTTGCGTCTACGCTAGATGGCGCAGCGTTTCGTCCCCCCCCCCCCCCCCCCACGCCCCTCACTCCTCTGGAGGAAGGTTGCGTCCATCTTCGTTGGACTATTCCGGTCTTGCCAGGTCTTCCTCACACATTCTTGACTGACGCCACTGACGCTACCTAATTTTTGTTTGTAAATTGTACTAATTGTGTTGTGTTTAAGTGTGATTTCAGGTAATTGTGCAGAGAAAATGGATACAAAACAGATTTCCAAGGACAAGGGAAAGTGTGCTGTCCGGGATTGTCCATCAACGCGAAAGGAACATTCTCATCGGTTTCCAAAATCAGCTATAATCGCTTCACAATGGATGGAAGCAGCGCGTAGTCCGCGATTGCTAGGTTTAACTCCCAAGCAGGTCCACGATAATCGGTATGTAATTTGTCATTTACATTTTCATCGACAGGATTACCAATGCAGTGTGCGGAGAAAATTGAAGGAAGGAACTGTACCGTCCCTGTTGCTGCCTGAGGATACGGAAAACAATTCATCTTCAATGGAAGTTGAGGAGAAGATTGATCTGGACAGGAAGGAAGATTCATTACATGGGATGACTATTACTCCGTCAAATGCAGAGTTTTCACCAACTACATATCGGAATTCATTTCAACAATCAATGGCAAGTAATTTTTATACGCAAAGCTGTCCCCTTACAGCCGCCGAATCTGGTGATTCTATTTTTGCAACAACGCCGAAGTCTACTGTATGTGAATTTTCCAGAATAGTAAGCGATAATGTACATCCTGGACCCAGTTCCAGCGCATATTCGCAAGACGAAAATGTACATGAGGCCACAAAATCTGGACTTTCGAAACGCTTAATATGGAAAAGGGAATATTTAGATGAAGGCACACGCAAAATGTATGAGGCCGTGTTACCGCGTGTAAGCTAAATGTGTTTGAAAAATATTTATAGTAATTAAATCACAATAAAAGTTCGAGATCCAGATTCTCTTCTTTTGAATCAAACATTTTTTGTGCTTAACCCTTCGTGGTCACACCTTATAATCACAAGTTGGTCACACAGGGTTCACTGTACCCCAGCGTCATTTTTTGAGTTACCATTTTCGTATTTTTGAACCTTTTAACTTTTCAGTGATAATTCTACATTCGTAATACTTATACAGTCATGGTCTAATAGTCTTTTTCTAGAAATGTAAATTTTGATATGCTAAAATTTGTAGTGGAAAATGAGCGATTTTCCATCGTTGTGGTAAAATACATATTTGTTAAAAACAAATTTTTTTTTGCAAGAAACCCCTTTGGAAGATGTAAAGGTGCAGCATTTCAAATCAAAAATTGCTCTTGGGGTACAATTCACTCCGTGTAACCACGAAGGGTTAAATTTTTTAACATTGATTGAGATACACTAAAATATCCTACACTTGGCTATACTGTAGTCTGCTCTGACTGCACTGCAAAAAATCGTAGTGCCAAAAAGGTTGCATTCGTGCAGTTTTTCCTTTGATCAGAATGCGAAGTTTGCACTACACCAGGGCAGTTCTTGGTCGCCGAATACGATATACAAGATTGCTCGCATGTAAATCAAATGTAATCTTGTAATACAAAATGTAAAGGTGCTAGAAAACCTTATGGCGTATTCGGAACTTTTTCGCATCCGATTGGCTCAAATTCGCAAGCAGTGTGCACCAGAGCGACCGTCCGAATACGCCACTAGAAAACGTGCTACACTGGCACTATGCCAAGGCAGCACCGGCGTAGCACGAAATGGCACCAGTGCGTGTCTGCCGAATCCGCTAATAGTTATTAAGCATGCTTTGGATTGGGCTCTGCCCGTTTGTCTTCTGTAATAATAATAAGAAAGTCGTATATAATAAAAAAATTCTTTGAAACAATTTCATTACCTTTTTCTTATTCATAAAACACGCTTTTATGAAGAAACCAATAGAAAAACCTACAGAAATACATAATTAGTTATTACAGTAATAACTACTTACTATTCGTAATAACTAATTATGTATTTCTGTATGTTATTCTATTGGTCTCTTCATTTTATTAAGTTCTTTAATTAGGTATCAGTATATTATCTAAATAATATCTCGTTTATCTGAACGACCATCTATTATCTTATCTTGGGGTTTTGCGTCTACACTAGATGGCGTCATTGGCGTCTATCCTTCTGCACGCTTAAGCATTGGACTGTCCACCCCCTGACTAAAATGCTTGAAACGCTTGTACCAATCACTGTCACCCAATTAATAAGTAAAAAGACTTAATGAATCGTTGAATTCGCATCTTTATTACTTTCTATAATGCTTATATTATTTAAAATATTATATTTTGTAACGCTGATAGCTTAAATATTACAATTACAGCATTTTCTTTGACGCCTTGTTTTCTCTTTTGCTAGTAAGAAAGTCGTCGTTTCCATTCTCCTAATATCCGCTTAAAATTTTTTATCGTTTTATTCAAATTAACGAAGAAAAAATTAAGTACTGTTTTTTGTATCGTATAAATAACAGTTTGAATTGTATGCTAAATTTTTTTTATGCATCATTTTATAAGATTTATTCGTTACTTTACGTAAAATAGCTTAGGGTGACAGTAATTGGGTAGGTGTCAGTAATTGGGGTTTTACCCTATTTGCGCCAATTATCACAATGACTATTTATACAAAGAAAAAAATGTATTAAATAATTGGGACAGAAAAGACAGAAAAGTATGGTTATGCTGGAAGTGCGAATGTTTAGCGTCTTGTTTAGTAGATAATAATTTAACACATGTTTTCTTATAAATGTTAGTGTTCGCAGGAGCATGCATGATCGCCTAGGGTGTGTACTGTGCGGAGATGTAGCTGAAGTAAGTATCGCATGTATCCTGTTTATTCATACACTCAGCTCAAACGATTGTGGCCGTTCGAGATTCGATTGCATTCGAGGTTACCAGGGCTGTTTTTTTTACATCGCTAACATTCTACAGTATTTCATGCACATGGTGAGGGCACTGCCAAGCCACAGGGTCCCGTCTAGAACAGTTCTAATTCGTGTTGAAACACCACTGTGGCAGATATAGCGTGAAGTAAACGGATGATTATTAATGAAACACGTTCGCGCAATCCTGTCACAAAATTTAATTTCCATTGCTTCGGTTATGTTTATTTTCCCGCTGTTAACATAAAATAATGGATAGTAGTTTTGAAATAAATGCGTATCTCTTTGCTCTACACATTTCCACTAATAATGAGCGTCTTAGATTTTAATCTATGAAGACTGCTACGAATAAAATACCACAAGGCTTTATTCATCTCAGAATTCTGCTTTCCTAACCCTTGCCATCTCTACGAAATACCTATATAACATTCGTTTCCATTCTTTTCTTTACTACCCTACCATCCCGCTTTATTTATTTGTGTCTTCCATTATAAATCCGTTGATTTATTTACTTTGGACATTAGACCTTTATCGTTTATAGTGTCAAAATTATTATAATTTTTTTTTGAGGTTCATTCCAATAAAAGTCATGTGACATTTATTCTTAGCGTTATTTACGCTACCGCATCGCGAACATAGCCGATCGCGCAGATTTATATAATTATGACGATCATAGGACAGATACCGCTACAGTGGTGTTTCAACGTGAATTAGAAGTGTTCTAGACGGAAACCTGTGGCTTGGCAGTGACCTCACCATGTTCATGAAATACTGTAGAATGTTAGCGATGTAAAAAAAACAGCCCTGGTAATCTCGAATGCAATCGAATCTCGAACGGCCACAATCGTTTGAGCTGAGTGTACGTTACGTTTAAATTTATACTAATATTGTGTTTGTTTTCAGCGCTAACACAACAGGGAATATGATGATTCTACACAAACAAGAAGTCGAAGATATTAAATAAAAGTTCTGATATCACCCCTACTACGCACCACTGGTTAAGGGATGTACTGTATATTGATTTGTTAATGTAAATATTGAAAGTTCCTCTTTGGATTTATATGCGCTACTTATATTATTTTGTAACAATTGTAATCACATATTATTAAATAAAAATAAATAAATACTTTTTTGAAATAAATAGAATTAATTATTTAATAAATTGCAGTATCTTCTTAATAGGTATGTAAGGTTAGGGATACACCTGTAGGGGCGGCCGTGTGACGTCACGCGTAGGGAATTGTTTGCCAATTTTGACCCTCAGATGGCGCTGTTATACGTGTCAGGCGAACGGCAGGATCTGCTGCGAATCTGCTGTCCATCTGACGTCAGGGTCCTGATGTCAGGCTCTGTACCGCAGACCGTATCCTAATGCGGACACAGATGACTACGGATCTGACGTCAGGCTCTGCGCTTCAGATCTGGTTATCAGGGTAGTTTTGTAAAGCTATTAATTTACGACAATGTTTTTAAATGGGATTCTTTTTAATGGGATTATATACTTGGCGCACTTTTTTGTACCTTTTTTTAAAAAAAGGTAATTTTATTGGGATTTCTTATACCGCGGACATTTACCTACCACACATTAACCCACCAGAATAAAAAAAATCCCATTTAAAAACATCCCTAGTAGCATTTGTTGTTGGCATACAGTTGGGCCACGCACATAATTTTAGTTGGCCAACAGTTAGATTTGGCACTTTTTTTTCAGGTTGGGCCAACAACAGAGGGCCAAGGTAGGCTTTCCTACTCTTGCCCTACTATTTATAGGGCTTACCGTAAAAGCCCCATTGAAAGTTTCTTTCCAGAAGGCGTCTTAAACAACTTCAAAAGACGTTGTAAAGACGTCTTCTTCAGGTCTGGATTAGGAAAAAAAAATTTCGCGTTGAGGAGGGGAATTGAACTCAGACTTTCCGCTTAGAAAGCCACCGCTGTTTGCAACTATCCAATACACTTACTTGTAAACAGTTCTAATTTTTAGGTACATAACAAGTATTAAGTGTTTCTAAAAACTATGCAGTGACGCGAAATATTCTACAAAATATCATTCGACCTTTAGACTCGTTCCTTAAGATTTCACATTCGTCTTAAGACAGACGTCCTCTTTACGTATTTATAAATAAGGAAAGAAAAACCACAACTTGGAATATAATAACAGGTGTTTGGATGTAGCAAATTTTCTGACGTTTGTAAGACGATATTTAATCATCGTTGTAAATTGTTTGTTAATTAACCAACAATGGTTGGCATTACTACGCATAGTAATTATAGGCCCAACATTGAATATTCGTTGGCAAACTGTCGTAAGTTTTTTGCCGTAAGCCCTATGTTGGGAATTTGTAGGCAAAACTCTAACTATATCCCAACTAATTCCCAACTGTTGGCTACCGTTGGCCAACCGAAAATGCTACTAGGGATTGTCGTAAATTAATAGCTTTACAAAATTAATGATATACAAAAATTGCACCAATTATAACAATGGTTATTTATACAAAGAAAAAAACGTATTAAACAATATTAAGCATAAAAATTTTATACAAATAAATATATTAATACGAATAAATATTTTATTCAAAATACTTGGCGCTGCGAAACCAAAAAAATGTTAATTGGCTTAGTATTAATAATTTACAACAACTCCCTTACAATGTATATACACACATTCACGAACGTACGCACAAGAAAGAAAGAAAAAGTTTAATGCAATTTATACATATTTATTCAGTTTAGCAACACCAATTCGGGGAGCAGCGCCAAGTATTTTGAATAAAATATTTATTCGTATTAATATATTTATTTGTATAAAAATATATCTGCTTAATATTGTTTAATACGTTTTTTTCTTTGTATAAATAACCATTGTTATAATTGGTGCAATTTTTGTATATCATTAATTTTGTAAAGCTATTAATTTACGACAATGTTTTTAAATGGGATTTTTTTTATTCTGGTGGGTTAATTAAAATGTCCGCGATATAAGTAATACAATGTACGAACACAGCATTTTAGCTGTGTATTTGTAGTTGTGTCATCTTAAGCGCAGTTGGAAAGCACCTTTATGTACTTGCAGCTCATGTTGATTTCACATATTTTTTTATATTGAAAATTTAGTCTATTTTTTTGCGATTGTATATTTTCTTCTATTTTATTGTGATTTTTTTTCTACATGTAGTTGTCCGTAAGAAAAAAAATGAAACGTGCTACTCTTCGTAACGCGCGTCGATAAGAGAGGCCACGGAATAACCCAAAACCTGGGGAGTCGGTGTCAGCCGAGGTCGCTAAACCAGCTGGCCAGCAAGCAACGAATCTAGGGATCGTGGATTTCGAGTCCCGTCCGAGACTTCCCTTTTTCCGTGATCCTACATAATTTACCCAACACTTACCATTAATTCAATAACAAACCGTAAGGAAAGACCGAATTGAAACTCCACTAAACCATTATAGAGATAATGACATTATGCTGTACAAAAAATGACTGAAAAACATATATTTTAAACCAAGCTTGGAAATTAAGTGAACTTCGCCTGGTTTAAAATATATGGTTTTCAGTCATAAAAACTAAAAATAATTATTTTCTTGTATTACAATTTCGAAGGTGTGTTATCACTTTAAATAAAATCGTAGAGCAGGATATATCATAACAGAATAAGAATATATTTAATTCAGAATCAAGCATCAAAATTAATTTGTTGTGACATATCCTGCTCCATGATTTTATTTTAAGTGAAAAACACCATCGAAATTGTAGTATAAGAAAAGAATTATTTTTTGGTTTTTAGTGCATTTTTAATAAAATCGTTTAATATAAAAATTTGGTTTTTATATATTTTTTATTTTATAGTTTTTAGTGTTTTTGGATTACATTTCATAGCACAGACTTCTTTACAGATATCTTTTGTTGGTGTATAGAGTTCATTTTGCTTAAACGCTATAGTGCTACAGTTACTAAAAAAGTATTCTTGTCTTGTACTATAATTTTGATGGTTACATACTACGAACGCCTGCAAAGTTTTAGTTTGAATATTCGTACATACATGACGGATCATTTCTCGATAAATTGTGTATTATCGGTAATTCAGAATCGTGTTCCCGACAATGTATCCAAAAAATCATTGAAATCGGTGAGGATGGTAATCTTCTAAATAATTATCATTTGTATTTCCGAACATTATGATTATTAAATGGATTTGGCATTAGAGAGAAGTTAAGGACGTAAAAATACTATCTTTCCGATACATCGATAAAATTCTGCGATTTTTACTTATTTTTAATTCTATGGCAACACCTAAACTTTGATTTGCGAATATAAAATTTAACAGAGAGGATTCTTTCTTCCTCATACTTATATGTTAATTTGGACTTTCAGGGCAATCAAACCTCTGACATATTTGTTAAGACAATGAATTAATTAATAATGCAAAATGCACAAAAAATATATCTACATTTAAAAACTAATCTGTTGTTGTTAGTTTTATTTTGTACCAAATTCTTCGAAAAAGTACTATATTTTTTCACAGTGTACTATATTTTTTATCACATTTGACCGTAAAGTACTATATTTTCCCGAAAAAAGTTTGCAACCGTAGGCAGAGACGAGGACATGAATGGGTCGCGACCGAACACCGGGTATCGAAAACGCTCGAGGCGTGAAAGCGTTTTAGCTTGAGGCAATTGGTCACCTTGATCGAAATCTGTGATTCTTAATAGATTTCCTTGCCATTTGTTTCGATCTTGTGCCGGATGCGCCTGTGCGTATCCTTGTCTGTAAATCATACATACATCATTCGATATCAAGAGACACGGTAGTGTCTCGCGCCAAGTATATATATAGATATATGCGCAGCGCGAGACACAGAGTGTATCTATTACGGCACGCCGCGCTATCAAGTACCCTGAGATTATCGAATCTCAATAACGGCTGATCCGATTAGACTTTGAATGGTCTTAATGGATAGCTTGGGTTTGATTTACATAAGAAAAGTGTCTTCGTTTTGTTCCTACGTGCCTTAGGAGCTGAGATATTTTGATGTAAACTTGCAATTTGCCGAATTTCATGTTAAGATCTTTCATAGTCATCGTCCTACGCTTCTAGGCAAGAGGGGAACATGAAAGGGAGAGGAAATGTCTCCAATATCCACGTCGCTGATTCGCTGAAGGTTTCGGCACTTTCGGCCAATCGCGTAACAAATCGTTGTCACGTGACAGCTAGCAGAGAGCAGAACTGTCGAGGTAAACGTAACCTAAGTAGCTAGTGTCAAACAATTATAACCTGTCAAGTGTGAAATAAGGAAACTAGTTAAAAATTTTTAAGTGACAGGAGTTTTTACACCACAGAGGACACTGAATTATTGTCTCAATTAACAAGGTAAGTCGCCAAAATTTTTCAATAGACTATTTACGTAGAGCATATAGAAACAGAGGGAACGCACAGACTTGGAAGTTGTGCGGAGGAGGTTTGACAGTAAAGCATCTTCTTTCCCAGAAGTTTCGACAAAATAATATATTGTTTTTATACCAGCAAACTATTTTTACATTAGAGTTTTTATGTATAAAGCAGCGCTGTTCAAGGTCGCTCACGCGTGAGCCCGGGGTTCTCCCACTCTCGTTCGCGTTGTCAGGGATACCGCGCGACGCTAAAGAGGCGACCATGACAGACCAGCGCGTCCGTCGTCGAGCGAGCTCGGACGCCCGATACGACATGTGTATTAGTGACACACACCGTCACAGTCAGCCAATGCTACTACTTCCCGCGAATTTCGGATTATTCGTCTTTTGTTAGCCCCCCTAACCGCGAAGATGCTAGCCCGTCATGGCCTTCTTAGCGTCGCGCGGTCCCTTTGACGACGGAAGGCACGCTGTGCGAGAGAAAGATTGGAAGGGGAAGCCGGCGCGTGAGGGGCCCCTACGCTGGCCAGCGCTGGTATAAAGCTTATAGAAATGAATGAAGGGGACGCACGGGCTTATATAGAAACGTAAGGAATGGACAGGCTTGGGTAAAAATGAAGGGGACGCACAAGCTTGGATAGAAATGAAGGGGATGTACAGCCTTGGAGGTTGTCCGAAGAAGGATAGATAGACAGAGAAGCTTGAAAGAAATTTGTCAAATAAGGTAAATCGACGAACTTTGTCAAATTAGCGTAGCATTAAGAATTAAGAAAATTATAGCTTACTGCTTGCAATGTAGAGAAAGTTACATTATTGATTGAAGAAAGTGTGATGAAAACGCATCTCCCTTGATACTTTTCTATCTCTTGTGAAAGATATTTCTAAAACTTTATTTTAAAATCCACCGTAGTTCCCACGCTAATCATTAATTTTATTAGTTTCACATTACCAATATTTAAATTCACTAATGAACATATTAAATTAATTTTATTCCAACACCAATAAATTGTGCGTTAAATATATTGGAGCTCTTCGTTCATTTTTGATAAATTACCATTAGCATTTAAATTTCCTTCAACAAGAGTTTCTGCCATACGCTCTCACCTCCTTCGGACACATTATGTAGTCTCCACGCTTACTATAGGAAAATTCCACCCTTCTTCTAAAACTTCTAAGTTATATTGTAACTAAAATGTGGATTTTATATATTTATTTACAGATAACTGAAGCACAAGATGATGCAGTGTGATCTACGTTAAAAAAAAATTTATTGTAATATAGTATAATAATATTAATTAAACTTTAATTAAACTTTTATTCAGCTTCGATCCTCTGTGTGCTTCTTGTATGTTTGCTTCATATTTGAAAACTCAAATTTAAACCAATTCCACCAATCCAATTGTCTTGTAACTTTGCAGGTGTGCGTAGTTTGGACGACAATATAATATATTGTTAATTAAAAAAAATAACCTCGACGGGGTGAAAAAATTATCCAGTCATCAATAAACACTACAAAATGTGTGAAATCGTCACAAAATTACCTTTTTCAAAAAAAGGTACAAAAAAGAGCGCCGAGTATATAATCCCATCAAAAAGGATCCCATTTAAAAACATTGTCGTAAATTAATAGCTTTACAAAACTAATGATATACACCAATTGCGCCAATTATCGCAATGACTATTTATACAAACAAAAAAATGTATCAAATAATAGTAAACAGATATATTTTTATACAAATAAATATTTTAATACGAATAAATATTTTATTCAAAATAGTTGGCGCTGCTCTCGGAATTGGTGTTGCTAAACTGAATAAATATGTCTGAATCAATAAGTCTGGCCTTGTTTTATTTATTAACCAAGACACTTAACATTTTTTTCAGAGAGCAGCGCCAACTATTTTGAATAAAATATTTATTCGTATTAAAATATTTATTTGTATAAAAATATATCTGTTTACTATTATTTGATACATTTTTTTGTTTGTATAAATAGTCATTGCGATAATTGGCGCAATTGGTGTATATCATTAGTTTTGTAAAGCTATTAATTTACGACAATGTTTTTAAATGGGATCCTTTTTGATGGGATTATATACTTGGCGCTCTTTTTTGTACCTTTTTTTGAAAAAGGTAATTTTGTGACGATTTCACACATTTTGTAGTGTCGATCTCACCTTGATGTTGTTTACAAAGGTTGAGTCATAAGTTCTGGCCCAGTTTTCGGACAAAGTTTATTTAACCCACAAAATTCATAGAGTAGGTTTTTGTGTCAGAAGTATAGTAATCAACAGATAATACAGGATACTGTAATCTTAGTAAGAACTTATTATTACTCACACTCCGTACTTTGAATAATCACACGATCATATTTTATATTTAAAAACTTTAAACAAGGACGCAGAAGCAGATGATTAATGTTGTAAGACCATTGTCATACAACGTTTCCTTTAGATTAGGTTATGATAGTTAGCCCGATTTTCTATTTAAATTTATTTCGGGACTGAGATTTTACAAAGGAATTTTATTATTAAGTATTGTCATTAAAATTTTCCGTTAATTATATTAATGATTTACGATTAATACTACCATGCAATATGGAACTATAATGCAATAGATTACAACACATAGACCGGTATTCATAGTCGCTATGCTTAAGCATTCGGCATCCTTTATTAGCTATTACGTTAGTAGAGGATGCCGCATGCTTAAGCATTTGCTTAAGAATAAGTAGCGACTATGAATACCGGCCATACATTCATTGATCTTATTTTGTTAACTTCAGCAAAGCTACTTGACACCTCTAAGCATCAAATCCTTATAAACGGAGTTAAATTGATAACTAAAATTTAACAATATGTTAACATAAATAAGTTAAGGTTACTAGTATTATTAATATGTAATATGAATGCCATTCTTTTGAAATTAATTCTTTACGTAATCACTGAATAGGTAATTTTATTCAATATTAATGGTTGCTAACGCGTATAACGATCAACTACATTTGTTCGATAAATATTTGATAATAATGGCAGAAACACTTAATCGTGAGTTGAAAAGTTTTGTTAAGCTTATTGAATAATGATGATGATACCGATAATACTATTTATAACAATAATAATAAAAAGAAGAATACGAACGAGAACAGTATACGAAGAGATAGGAGAAGGAAGATGAAAAATTTTACGAGTTTATGAATACTATTCATCATTAAATAACCTTGATATTAGAAAAGAAAAAAGACTTACTTGATCAGTAAAAAGTTGCTTGAGTGCACCTCTATTATAACGAGCAGCATCGTTCATACCAATTATTTGAGAACACTGTTCCAAAGTGATTGCCCTTCGTCTTTCAATTAAAGATTTGTGCCCATTGCAACTAAGGGCTCTTTCCATTTTGTATTTTCAGTAGCTTCGTTAAGCAACAAACAAATTTTCTTACTGATAATGTGTCACTTCGCACGTTACTGTTTATGCGTCACTAGTTTCCATTTGTGATCTCTCTTAATGAAACACAAGAACCATACTTCTGAAATACAATTAGACTAGTTTGAATCGTTGAAAAGTAGAATAAAAGTACATGATGTAATAAAGTAATTCAGTTAAATTTTAGTTTAAATACGAGTTTTAAAGGGGGTCCAAAAGCGATTGGAGAAAATAACTGTTCCGCTTACAATTAGTTTCTATTCAGTGTTTGTCATTTACACATTCACTACAAACTACTTGCAAATTTCATTTATTCTTCTCTATTTTATTTACGAAAAGTTTAGAAAAAATCTTCCTCACAATAATTGCACACTACTTTAGTTAATGATTGTGGATAGAGCCTTCAAGTCCTCGGAGTTTTTTATTTGTATTCTTAACTTTGTGAAGGTAATTATAAACAATTAGCAACCATCTTCGAGGAATATGTGTTCACTGATCGTCACACCGCATCAACTTGGCTCGATTGCCAGAACCGTAAACTACCAAATGAAAATCACCTATTTGTATTAGCGAATCGTAAGACGTCCTACCTTCTACTGATCCCTTCCGGCAACAATTTTCAGACACACAACATCCTCCAAGACCACAAGAAACAGATGCCTCTCGATTTTAAGAAAGACCATACGTTGGAATGGGGAGGTAGACATTCGAACACACAGACAACCTTTCACTTTTTCACGAGTAACCTGTTTCTCGTCTTTCTTCTTTTGCATTTATCTTTCTTCTTTAAAACTCTTCACTTCTTCTCCCTTCTCTTCCCTTCTCCTTTCTTCGGTTATGACGACAGATTTGCTCAGATTAATTTCTCCCAATTACTTCACAATTATTTCACACGTACAGTAGAAATAATGTGACCAATTTGACTGTCTGTAAAATTTAAAAACATGTGACAAAGCTGTTACTCGCAAGGAGGGACTCTTTTGGTGAAAGCGATTACTTTACAGATAGACGTGCAAAGGAAATGTTATAATCAGCATCACTTTTTTTTAATAAAATCATGCGCTCTTATGCCATGTATGATACTTTGGCATTTAAATGACCCTGAACAAATAGAAGTAAATAATCGTCATTCTTCTCCGTCTTATTCTTTCATCATTCATCTTTTCATGAAAGTGATAATTTCTAAAGCATTTTCAGACCTGAGTTGATGTATATTTTTTCTTTATTTTCATTTTTAGAATATATTACTACAGTTTAATCATTATACTGCTGGACACTCTTTTTTGCCGAACGATGACGCGAAAAGTTAAACGCAATTCATGTCAAGTAAATAGTGTATCATCTGATACATACATGGCATAGCAATTAACGTTGCAAAGAGCTTTTTGGAATTTTCCGGCCCGGGTTGAAGAATTTGGGGCCTTTTTCGTATAATTTGTGAATTATAAAAGATATCGGAATGCAATTTGCGCCGAAAAATAAGGAAAAGTTATTCCCTTTTAATGATGGATAATTTAACATATTTTACGTTTACTTAATTTTACTTTCATCATTTTTTTAGCATAATTGTTGTGAAAAGCTTTAGCAAACTGTTTATTTGATACTGTGTCTAATGCTCTTTTTAAATTCATGGTGTTGATAAACAATAGGCTAGTTGTTTCTGTATCGTTACGTTCAAAAATTGAGAAATTACATTTTTATTCAATTATGTGTTAGTTCTGCAAACCTCAGAATCTATTGCTCCGGTTTTCTTTTTTGTAATTGTATCCTTAATGCAGTGCATACATAGATCGACGTAACGGGTAACTAATGGGACGTGTCGTTGATTGTAGGGAGGTTTGATTTTTTTTCTACAATTTTTGTGTCTGAATGTTTTAACATTTTAGCTACTCAACGTCACGCCTATACAGTATATAAGTCCTATCCAGTAGAATTACATCTCGGGCAACTGCAGCGGTTGATTCCCAGTGTACAAACCCTGATAACAATCTGCCTGTGGTCTGCCAGTAGATGGGCAGCAGGCTCTGACAAGGCAGAGTTTACCGGCAGATGGGCGGCAGATCCGCAGTAGACCCTGCTTTCAGGCATCAGACTGCAGGATCTGCTGCGGATCTGCCGTTCATCTGCCGGCAGAACCGTAGCTGAATACGGACATAGACTGCACCGGATCTGCCGGCAGACCTGGTTATCAGGGAAGGTACCAGTCCTTCGCATAGGGTTAAATCTCTTTAGATTATAGAACTTTCCTTTCACGGAGGTTTCAAGCTCGCTCGTACGGTAGCTAGCGGCTTAAGGGGGGAAGCCATTGTGAAAATTTTTTTCAGATTTTTTTTGTTGCATTTTCTTAATGCTTGGGGTCTCAAGATTATACCTACACAGTTTCAAAGTGGATCTCCCCAAATTCTGGGAGCTACGGGAGGTTTTGTATAGGTTGCACAGCGCTCGTAATCAAGTGCACACATAGGTAAATTGGTGTCAATCGCCCGGACAGCTTATGTCCAAAAATCCCAATGTATCTAATAAGAGGGATTATGAGCTTATATATTGTTTAGAACTAGGTAGAGAATCACTGGCCACGACAAGACCGTATACAGCTGCGATCTTTGAGCTGCAGAAAATAATTTCTGCCGAACTTTAAGGGGTCTCCCTAGTGTGACGGTTCAAAAAAATCGATTTTTTTTTTTTGCGTTTTCTGAAAGTTCAACATTTTAAGAACATATTCCTAAAATATTATAGCTGAATTCGAAACTTTGGCAACGTGGTGAGCTATGAAAGGTAGCGCGCGACCGGGCGCGCAGACATGAATCGAAGCCCTCAACGGTTGTACCGAAGGTCCACCTTTTTGAATTGAAAAATCTCCAGAGTTATCTATGACCTGGCTACCTGTACCGCCCCCTTCTGTGCTAAATGGGCCTCTCCAAGTGTTATAGCTGGTGTGATTCAGTGCATCGTAGACTCTGGAGTAAAACAGAAGTGAATATTTAAACGCGTTTTACTCGAAACGACATTTTTTGCGCGGCGATCACGATATCTCAAAAACTACTCAACCGAACGACTTAAAACTTAACATATATATTCAGTGCGTGTTCTTTTAGGACCTGAACTAGAATGAAGTCATTATATTAAAAATTCGAATTTCGCAGCTCAAAACACTGACCACTTTTTTGCCGCGAAATGAAAACTTTTGTTTAAAGTGCTGCCATTTTTTTATTTGTTGATTTTCTATTGTTGTTCTAGTTCAAACCCTAGCTACGTTCATATAGATTAAGAAAATAACTGTGTTTCTTGTTTCCGATAACCATGACAGCCGGGATCGTGATCGCCAGCAGCAGACGTTTATTTGCGAGCTCCTCATTATAATCCTTCTAACATAAAATATAATTATCACCAATGCTTCAAAAAATTTAAGTAGATTGCCCAAATGTAACTGAACAAATACCCCAAAGTTTGAAACTGCAATATCAAGTACATTTCCTTAAAAAAAATTCTCAAATATAGCCCTATTTTCCAGGCGTCACACTAGGGAGACCCCTTAAACGCGAGTGTCTCGAAACGGCATTTTTCAAGACGGGCGCATTAATAACTCAGTCAATTTTTATTGGATTCACTTGAAATTTTCAGGGAATATTTGTAATACAATTATCTTCAGTTAAGCGTATCAGTTTCTTGATCGAATAATTCATTTAATCGTAACATTGAAAAAACATGTTGATTTTTTATACTTTTTGTTCCAGATTTATTCTTAAGTCCGCCATTTCTTCAAAATTGAATTTTTTTTTAAATTTGTACGCTTAACTGAAGCTATTGTAATATACTTTAAGAAACCGTTCGAATTTTTAAATTCGGAGCACATGTTTGAAAGTTGCACGTGCGCCTGTTTTGTATTTTTTTTACTACAGAAAATTTTTTCAATCTGAGAGCGTAAAATATTAGTTGAATATATGTATTTTCAGTTGGTAATAAAGATTTTTCGTTGGAAGTTACATTTCATTATAAAAGAATGTCTTGAAAATAGCCTTTATTTTCGACCGTCACAGTGGCTTCCCCCCTTAGTGCGAAATGTAAAGGTGTTTTGGGAATTTATTTCAACCAAACAATGCAACCAAATATGTACATATTGAAGGGTAAAAAAAAACAATTTTTTCAATCAAATTCATAAATCCGTTTCCTGTATACTCTTCGTCAAAATTTGCGCTGCGGCAAAAACATGCTAGTCGCGTTGTTACGTGAGGGGGTTGATTTATAAATGACCGAGCGGTGGAGTCTAATTTTCTCACGCAACGTTTAACGAATTTAAGGAAATTTATAATTTTGTTATAATCAGTGATTACGTAAGAATCAGGATTGTTTTTGGGTTAGGCTTTTGTCTACAACCCATACAGGTTGTCCAATCGGGATGTGGCGCTTTGGATAGACTGGTTCGAAACAGAATGAGACAAGATTTCAGTAAAATAAAATACCATGTATTACAAAAATACCCAGATGGAAGTTTTGTAAGGTGGAACAATAATGGGGATTTACATGGATTTGTGTTACACCAAATTATATATATAAATGAAAATCCAATTAGGTAAAATCCTAGACTCGTTTAGGAGAATTTGATTTAGTCGCAATTGAATGTGAACGGGAAGGTTGGACGGTGAACAAATAACGGGTCAACAATAATTGATCGAGGGAAACCCCACAACCCTAAGTGGTTGGATCAATAATCGTGTTTGTTCTTAATTTTGTACATTCACTCGAGTTGTTTGAATGATTAGTTTGGTCGCAATTTATATTACTCGAAACAAGACAGTTTTTAAATCACGTCACACGTCGAAGGGAAGGTAACAGCTAATTGAGGGATAACCCATAACCCACTAGGTGGTTGAATCAGCGGCTGCTTCCGTACAATATCATGGATAGATGGAATCACTCACCAACTCTGTGCAAGAGAATGTTAATTTGTACTACGGCTTACTTTCAAGTTCTCTCTCTCTCTGTCTCTCTCTCTGTCTCTGTCTCTGTCTGTACGAATTGGAGGATCCCGCGTCCTAGATGGTGAAGCGCAGGAGGGTCGCACACAATACACCAATGGCGAATTAATCGCTTAATTAAATAATACGTATAAAACAAATAAGGGTTAAATTGGTGGAAAAACGCAAAAGTATATATAATCTCTACGGGGACTGAGTCCTTCCACGCACTATAAGACCCACGGGAACTCCGGCTCAAAAACTATCTTAGCGAATAGTAATGTCCCTCGGGCAGAGCAACCACGCACTATGCGACTTAACGGAAGACTGCCCCGAGCGTTCGCAGGGCTGGCCCGAGCACTCGGGACTTTAAAACAAGGACCGCCAAATTGCTGACTCTGCACCTCATGCACACGGCCCAACCGTCATCGCCTCGGACCATTCCCAGCCTCGCAGTGTTTAGGTTTTCGAATGTTATCGCATCCGGAGTTCCAAGCACGTCGATCCCGATAAAAGATTTTCTCATGGAAGAAACGCAGTGGCGTAGCGGTTCTTATAAACCTATTATTATACATTTAGTTTGTAGATCATTGACAATTGATCGAGGGAGACTCCCATAACACACCATGGTTGACTCAGTTGTCAATGATAGTGTAATGGAAATTTAGAAGAAGGAAAAATATAAATGGTCTACTACAATGCTTGGGTTTCGGAATACTTATCATATCAAGCGTTCTCAGAATATCGCACGGCGTCGGAAGATTGTTGTCGACAATCTTGCATGGGAAAGTTTGCCGTGGTGTGACAGGCTTTAAGCTGGGTTAAACTGTAACTATTGAGAATTTTCACAGATAATCGACAATTGATTGGGGGAGGTTCCCATAACTCGTGATGGTTGAACCAATTGTCAATATCTTTAATTTTGAAAAAGTAGTCGGCACGTAACAGCGTTGACAGTGCTCAGGCCACATGGTTAATCTGAATTCAAAAACACAATAATATTTAGAAACTAGAAGCCTGTCTCTATTACGTGACGATCAGAAAAAGTCAAAAATTGTAAAAAATTACAAAATGGCGGACCACTGAAAAAATCATGTTTTCGGGGTACAAAGTTAGGGAAATGTTGATAAAAAAATAAAAGGAGGTCGTTCATTTAAAAAAACCGATCGTCAAGTAATAGAGGCGAGTTTTTCGTACAATAAATGCCCTTGCTCGTATTATTTGGACGTATAGTTTTCTGTGTAGACTGTCAACGCGGTTGAAAAATATCATTCTGAGGAAAACGTATTCAATGTTCCGCGCGGCTCACAAGGGGACCTTCAGGACTGTCCATCTCAGAAATTGTTCATACTTAGTGTACGTGAAGGTCTTCACTCGGACTTTAATTTCCCAAAGTAGTAAGACGCGCTTCTCAGCCAAATTCGAGAAAATCGACTTTGAAGAATTTGGAGTACACTATACATATGATAGAAAGCACTAATCAACGCACAACGTGGGCCAGTGCTTAGCACTCCCGACTAGCTAGTTCTCGTTGGTCCGTGGTCCGTGATTCAGCCACGTGCGTTCACGGTGCAATATTTATAGTAATAATATAATAAAAAGTAGAATATATTAGATATTCCCAATAAAATACAGACAAGAATAAGAACCATAAACTTGAAAAGAAAAGAAATATTGTTAGCGAAGAAATACGAAAGGTATAACCAGAATGCAGCAAGATAACCCCTAATTCTGCAAGCCAGCACGATGCGGGCACTCCCCGCTCGTCGATTAGCGTCTTAAATACGCGAATGGACGTTCAGATGAACGAACAGCAGAGTTCGAAACATTAATAATAAAAACTCAGAAAAGGAAATTGCATTACCCAGTAGAAGAAGCGGAACAAACAAAGAAAATGCATACTAGTAAGTTCGCGACTAGAAATAGATATAGTATCCTACAAAATGATACGGATATGGATACGGAAAACGCAAATGTGCAAAGTAAAGTATCCAAGAAGGAACAAGAAGGAAAAGCTTATCAAGGAAATAAAATATCCAAAAAGAAAATCCCGCCACTAATACTACATGGAAATATACAAAACCATGGTGAATTTATTAAACTATTAAACAATACAGTAGGCGGTAAATTCTACCTAAAGTATCACAAGGACACAGTAGATGTGTATATACAAGAAGCGAACGATTATGAGAAGATTATGAAAATTTGGAAAGAGAAACAAATCAAATTGCATACATATACCAGGAAGGAAGATAAGAAGAGAACCTACGTAGTCTCAGGTCTTCATAATGAAACAGACAATGAAGAGATTAAAAATGATCTTGAGCAACAAGGGATCATCGCTATGAAGGTAAATAAAATGAAGGGTGTATCAAGACCAAAGTACATGATCACTGTATCAAATACAATAAACCTCAGGCATCTGCAAAATAAAATTAAGTATGTATGTTACACGAGAATACTTTGGGAAAACTATGTTACCAAGAGGAGAACAACGCAATGCCATAGATGCTAAGAATGGGAACATTCCACATCTAATTGCTATGCCGATCTAGTATGCGTTAAGTGCGCTGACAAACATCTAACAAGCGAGTGCACAAAACCACAGACGGAGCCGGCAAAGTGTGCTAACTGCAGAGAAGATCACACAGCAAATGCCAGCATCTGCTATGCATATAAAAGCAGACTAGAATGGATTGAGAACCGAAAATCAACTCAGCAGATCAAGACACATAACAGGACCAAGACAGAAAACTTGAACTTGAACACTGGATCTAAACAACAGTTTCCGGAACTGAAACCAACTAAACCTGTCGAAAACTGGAACGTGACAAGAGGATATGTAGGAAATGTTTGGACTGAGAGGACGAGCACAGCACAACAACCTATCAGTGTAAGGAGGGAAGATGCAACTGGAGAAATCACAAAACTAATCAACTTAACAGAAGAGGTTAGGAAGTTACGTAAAAGAATAGATCTAACAGGTATGCTATGCGCAGTAAAGGAAGTTAATGTAAAATTAATTAATTGCCATACAAAAATAGAGAAGTTCGAAGCGTTTGTCCAATTTTGTCAAGAGATAGAATGAATAAGACACTTAGAATATGCACATGGAATGCCAATGGCGTTAGAAATAAACTAGGAGAATTGATACATTCCTTATCACATGAAAAGATTCATACAATATTAATTACTGAAACTAAACTAAAAGAATCAGAATATCTCAAAATAAGAAATTATACAACGCTCAAAAAGTGTAGACATAACGCAGCAGGGGCTGCCGTCTCAAGTTTGTTATGGTCCGAATCAATCGAAGCGTCCCCAGTAAACAAACGGACCCTAATGAAACTACTGCGATCGATAAAAAGAACTTCTAAAGAGGTGACATCTCCAGATACTCTATGAAGACAAATTTTTTACGCATAGGTGCCACATTTTCTGTTCTCTCTGTCTCTGCCGCGCTATTGCCACAGCTCTATCGAGAAGTCTTGAAGGAATACGGCAAGAGAGCTGCGTCTAGCGTCAGAGGGGTGAAAAAATTAGACAGTCACCAATAAATAATAACCCATAACTACAAATCCAATCGACTTAAAATCAACCACTCGCGTTCTTTACGAACTTTTAGCACTGTAGGGTTCAAGCAAACTGTTAAACTGTATACAGCAATAAAAGATATTTGTAAAGAAGTTTGAGTTGTGAACTGTAAATCCACGAACACTAACAACTAGAAAATGAAAAAATTTATAATATACTGTTGCAATAAGCAAGTTTACATTATCTCATTTGAACATGGCGCCCAGCGTGGACCAATCGGCGCCTGCCACATTTGCTGGTAGCAGAGGTCCGTAATTCTCTGTACGCGCAGAAGCGCCACTAACGCCAGACAATTTGTAGTCTTGCGCGAAACCCACTGAGTAGAACACGTTGTTCACCTTAGACTGTATCAACAAAATAAATCAAAGAGTTTCTTTCTTTTCTTTCCTACGCAGACTAATTCACGCCTCGCTTAACTGCAACCACATTCAACCTAACAGGTTATGGGCCCAGAGTGAATCGCGTCGCGAGGAATAAAAGAAAAGGTAATATCCTGCCACGTGTTCGCGTCCTTACTCCTGCAACACAATGGCGGAAGAAGTCCTTGGAAAAGGCATTACAAAGTTCAATGGCCAGTGCTTCACTGTATGGAAGTTCGAAATAATGCAACTCTTGATGGCACACGGGCTTGAGGATCTCGTCGATGGATCACGACCGAGACCTACGGGCGAACGAACAACGGAACCGGTGAAGAAGTGGGTGAAAGAAAATGTCAAGGCCATGAGTCTGATCTCGTCGTCAATGGAAAGGACACAGCTACAGGGCCTGATTACGTGTCAAACGGCTAACGAGATGTGGATGAACCTCGTTAGATTATACGAGCAAAAATCGGCATCGAGCAAGCTCTTGCTGATGCAAAAGTATCATGAGCACCGAATGAAACCCGGCGACACCATCATGCAACATGTTACACACATAGAAAACTTGGTGAGTCAACTGAAAGACGTCGGACAGACAATCGACGAAACCGATGTTATGGCGAAGATACTAGGATCGCTACCTGCAAAGTACAACACGCTTGTAACCGCATGGGACAGTGTACCACCTCAGTCACAAACGGTTGGAAACCTACTCGAACGACTAATGAAAGAAGAAAGCAGAATGACTGCTGAAGACGAGGGAACTGGAGCACTTGCAGTAACCAACTTCAACAAAGAAAAAGGGGTAAAGAACTCGAAGAACCATCGAGACGGAACAAAGGTCAGCAACGGTGATAAATTTCGAATTGAGTGTTTCTACTGCAAGAAGAAAGGTCACATGGTGAGAGACTGTCGCCAGAAGAAAAGAGACCTCAAGGACAAACAAGAAGAGAACCAAAACATAACCAAAGGTGCCTTCATCATCGACAGTGGCGTCCTGAAACACTGCGGCAAGGAATGCAAGTTACCGACTGAGGACGAGTACAAAATTAACACCAGGGATCCAAAGGAAATCTGGATTACCGACAGCGGCGCATCGCGCCACATTACCTTCCGTCGTGACTGGCTGACTAATTTTGAACCGTCAGAAGGCGACACTGTGTCGCTCGGGGACGATGGACAACGCGAAGTACGCGGAAAAGGTGTTGTGAAAATTCTGAAATTGATAAACGGGCGCTGGATCAGGTCACAGATCAACAATGTGCTCTACGTGCCCAGCTTAAAGAAAAATTTATTCTCGGTCGGAGTGTGCACGGCGAACGGGTATATGGTTACCTTCGGCGACAAGAAAGTGAATTTAGTACAAAAAGACAGACTAGAAGCAGTTGGGATAAAAGGTGACAATAACATGTACCACATGCTCTTCAGAGTAATAAAAGGAGAGAACGTGGAAGTAAATGCTTCGGCCACCAGTTTACAAGGGTGGCACGAAAGACTCGGACACGTTAACAAACAATCGCTAAGTAGTGCAGTGGAAAAACTAGCGGTAGATGGAGTGAAGTTCTCGTGTAAAGACGATTTCTTTTGCGAAGCTTGCCAGTTCGGAAAAATGCATAAACTCAAGTTCCGTAGTACCGATAAACAAAACTGGAAGCCGGGTGAATACATTCACACCGACGTGTGCGGTCCTTTCTCCCAGGAGTCAGTGGGTGGTTCGCGATTCTACATATTGTTTGTTGATGAAGCAAGTGGTTATCGTGCAGTGTATTTCCTCAAACACAAGTCAGACGTATTCGACAGACTGAAAGAATACGTGAGGATGGTAACCACCAAGTTTGGAAGCAATGTGAAAGTACTACGAGCCGACAACGGCCGCGAATACTCCAACAAGGCAACGGAGACTTTCCTAAAAACACAGGGCATCGTATTGGAAAGTACAGCGCCGTACACCCCCGAACAGAACGGGAAGGCAGAAAGAGAGAACAGAACAGTAGTGGAAAGTGCGCGAACCATGTTGTATTCAAAGGGCCTGCCCAAGAAACTCTGGGCAGAAGCAGTGAATACAGCAGTGTATTTACTGAATCGTACGCTTGTCGCGAAGGACAAAACAGCCACTCCATACGAACTCTGGTGTGGAAGAAAACCAAATCTCTCACACACCAAGATTTTTGGGGCAGATGCCTATGCATATGTTGACAAACAGTTCCGTACGAAGTTGGACAAGAAGGCAAGAAAATACATACTGGTAGGATATCAGTACGAGTCTACCAACTACAGGCTGTATGATCCCGAGTCCAACAAAGTGATCGTATCACGCAACGTGGTCTTCAATGAAACTCCGAGCTGGACGTCTCCACCAGGCACAAGCCCTGGAGTACAATTACCCAAGGACAAGGAAGTTCCAGATCTAATCAACGAGGACGAGACACAGGAACAGGAGAGCGACTACAACGAAGAGGCATCTTCTGAGTCAAGTGTTCCGGAAGTAGGTCCAGACATTACCGAGACTCCACAAATGCAACGCAGTCTGAGAAACCGGGAGTCCATCCAGAAGCCAAAGAGGTACGAAACGAACATAATACAGTTTAATATACCAACCTCATTTCAGGAGGCCGTGACGGGTCCTGAAAACAGGGAATGGACTCACGCTGTACAAAGTGAGTTGGGGGCTCACGAGATAAACAATACATGGACTGTTGTTCCAAAATCAACAAATCAACGCTTCATCGACTCCAAGTGGGTATTCAAGGTGCTGCATGATCCAGATGGCACCGTAACCAGATACAAAGCCAGACTCTGCGCTCGAGGATTCCAGCAGAAATTTGGTGTGGACTACACCGAAACCTTCGCCCCAGTCGTAAGATACGACTCGCTACGAGTTGTGCTAGCCCTCGTGAACCAGGAGGACTTGGAAATGATGCAGTTCGACATCAAAACAGCCTTTCTCTATGGTGAGCTGGATGAAACCATCTATATGAAGATCCCCGAGGGGTTAGAAGTGAAAAATAGGGACGAAGTGTTGTGTAAGTTGAATAAATCTTTGTACGGACTGAAACAAGCACCGCGCTGTTGGAACAAAAGATTTAATGACTTTCTAAGACGTTTCAAGTTTTGTGCGAGTCAAGCAGACAATTGTATATACACGGGTATTGTGAATAAGTGTACTGTATATCTAGTGTTATTCGTAGATGATGGCCTGGTAGCCAGCAAATCAAAGAGTTCTATACGAATGGTCTTAGACCATCTAAGGCAAACATTTGAAATCACTCTAGGTGAAGCGAGTATGTTTGTAGGTCTACAGATAGAAAGAAATCGCGCTAAAAAAACCATGTTCCTACACCAAAGTTCCTATACGAAAAATGTGATAAGCAAGTTCGGGATGACCGATGCAAACAGTTGTAGTGTACCCGCAGACGCGCATACAGTACTTAAATATACCGAATCCGAAGACGACATAGTCACGGGCGTGCCCTACCGAGAAGCCGTTGGCTCTCTGATGTTTCTCGCGTTAGTTTCACGGCCAGACATCAGTTACGCAGTAAATCTAGTGAGTAGATATTGTAACAAACCAAATCACGGACACTGGTTGGCCGTAAAAAGAATTTTCAAATATCTAGTAGGCACCATGAAATATGGTATATTGTACGAAAGCGGCGGAAGAAAATTAGATATAAAATTAAACAGTTACTCCGACGCGGATTTTGCCGGAGACGTGGACACGCGAAAGTCCACAACCGGATATGTTTGTTGTATAAATTCCTCTTTGGTTACTTGGTCGTCACAACGTCAAAAACTGGTGACGTTAAGCACCACCGAATCGGAGTACGTGGCAGCTGCGACAGTCTCCAAGGAGATTATATGGCTCAAACAGTTGTTAAAGGATCTGGGGTATGGCTCAGAGCACCCAGCTGCCTTGTTTGTGGATAATCAAAGTGCCATACGGCTAATACACAATCCTGAGTTCCATAAGAGGACAAAACACATCGACGTGAAATTCCATTTTATCAGAGAGAAAGTAGAAGCACGACTAATCGAAGTAAAGTATATATCCACGAACGAACAGCTGTCTGACCTATTCACAAAAGGGCTAGCCACGAATCGTTTCAATTATCTCCGCAGTAAAATTAATGTTGTCGACATGAGACATGTAAACGGCGGAAGTGTTGCAATAAGCAAGTTTACATTATCTCATTTGAACATGGCGCCCAGCGTGGACCAATCGGCGCCTGCCACATTTGCTGGTAGCAGAGGTCCGTAATTCTCTGTACGCGCAGAAGCGCCACTAACGCCAGACAATTTGTAGTCTTGCGCGAAACCCACTGAGTAGAACACGTTGTTCACCTTAGACTGTATCAACAGAATAAATCAAAGAGTTTCTTTCTTTTCTTTCCTACGCAGACTAATTCACGCCTCGCTTAACTGCAACCACATTCAACCTAACATATACGATTTTATTAAAAATGCATTAAAAACTAAAAAGTAATTATTTTCTTGTACTACAATTTCGATGGTGTATTTTTACTTTTAATAAAATCGTTGAGCAGGATATCTCGCAACAAATTCATTTCGACACTTGATGCTGTACTGAATTGATTCATATTCTGTTATTAAATATCCTACTCCACGTTTTTATTTAAAGTTAAAAAACACCATCGAAATTGTAGTACAAGAATAGAATTATTTTTTAGTTGTTAGTGCCTTTTTGATAAAATCGTTTAACAGAACATTTTTTGTATACTTTTTTGTCTCTAATCAAGTTACAGTCATCACAATAAATGAATCCAACTTCATTGGAGAATTGAAATACGACATTCAAGCTTTCGCCCCCCTTGAAATGGACAATTACAGATAAAAAAGTATATATTTTTTCAAGAATAATGTTATCTTCTCTCATTCTGTGTAATTCCTCTTCTCCACTGACGGTCTTCCTACAATTTTTCCACGTCGCTCATGACGAAAGATGACGTAGGCAGTGTGGATCTGTAACACATTATGAAATACATTAGGAAATAGGATTGTTTTATAAGCGTACAAAATTTTACTACAGATTTATAAGCTGTTAAACTTTACCTGAAATATGGTACTTATTAATCCATTTGTCCTGGCATTACTGTCCCATACACCATGTTTGCAGTAATTTGGTAAAAAGTCCGCCTGTAACAAATAATCGACATTTCGATAAGTTTGGTATAAAAGTAAAAGTTTGTTTCAATAACTCATCGAACATCATGCATACCTGCGACGCCCGTACGTGTGTATCAGCCTGGCGCACTTTGACCGAACCGGATTCCGTCTGTCTGCTTCTGTGAACTTAGAAATGTGTCTGAAAAAATTAAAGGGTGAATTAAATTTATTATTTCCTTCGTCACTTTCTTAGGAAAGTCTTTAAAGATCTTAGGAAGGTCACCTTTCGCATGACCCGCGAGTAAAAGTGCCATTGCTGGCACTTGTGACCACTGACAAGAGTCAGTGGTACCGCGTTTTACAGCGCGGTGCGATGCCGGGCCGATACAATAGTTTTACTATTTTCGGAGGGAGACTTCTTTCGCTTTTTCAAGCTTTTCGTTTTTTCTTCCGCTCTCTCTCTCTGTTAGTATAAATTGTGGCTCCCGAATAGGCATGCACCTATTGTGCCGACTATCTATTTATCGTCACAAAATTACCTTTTTCAAAAAAAGGTACAAAAAAGAGCGCCAAGTATATAATCCCATCAAAAAGGATCCCATTTAAAAACATTGTCGTAAATTAATAGCTTTACAAAACTAATGATATACACCAATTACGCCAATTATCGCAATGACTATTTATACAAACAAAAAAATGTATCAAATAATAGTAAACAGATATATTTTTATACAAATAAATATTTTAATACGAATAAATATTTTATTCAAAATAGTTGGCGCTGCTCTCTGAAAAAAATGTTAAGTGTCTTGGTTAATAAATAAAACAAGGCCAGACTTATTGATTCAGACATATTTATTCAGTTTAGCAACACCAATTCCGAGAGCAGCGCCAACTATTTTGAATAAAATATTTACAGTATTTCCTCGCTGTAGGCTCGCTGGTCGGGACCGGCGTTGAACCCACATCCTGAATAGCGCCCTAATTCCGAGTGTTCGTTTCTCGCTTCTTTCTGGCCGAAGGGTGGAGCGAGATGGAACGCTTTGCATGCGCGGCGAGTGTGCGCGACGGGCGCGAACCCTCAGATGGAATCGTGCCTGCGTCAAAATTTTGCGAAACGGTTCCCGTGCTCACACGTGGGCACATGACCATTGCGCACGCCCGTCGCGCACGCAAAGGACGCAGTGTGACGGCGTCCGAAAGACGGAGCGAGACAAAACATCAACGCGTCGTTTGTCTCGTACCGCCCTTGCTCGCTTCCAGTGCCTCTCGCTCGCTCTCGTTCCATCTCGCTCTCGCCTTCGCCGGACAAGAGTGAGACAGAAGTGGTGGGGATAGCGAAAAACCCACATCGTGCACACCAAACCGAGTCTACAATGAGACAATACTGTATTCGTATTAAAATATTTATTTGTATAAAAATATATCTGTTTACTATTATTTGATACATTTTTTTGTTTGTATAAATAGTCATTGCGATAATTGGCGCAATTGGTGTATATCATTAGTTTTGTAAAGCTATTAATTTACGACAATGTTTTTAAATGGGATCCTTTTTGATGGGATTATATACTTGGCGCTCTTTTTTGTACCTTTTTTTGAAAAAGGTAATTTTGTGACGATTTCACACATTTTGTAGTGTTTATTGATGACTGGATAATTTTTTCACCCCGTCGAGGTTATTTTTTTTAATTAACAATATATTATATTGTCGTCCAAACTACGCACACCTGCAAAGTTACAAGACAATTGGATTGGTGGAATTGGTTTAAATTTGAGTTTTCAAATATGAAGCAAACATACAAGAAGCACACAGAGGATCGAAGCTGAATAAAAGTTTAATTAAAGTTTAATTAATATTATTATACTATATTACAATAAATTTTTTTTTTAACGTAGATCACACTGCATCATCTTGTGCTTCAGTTATCTGTAAATAAATATATAAAATCCACATTTTAGTTACAATATAACTTAGAAGTTTTAGAAGAAGGGTGGAATTTTCCTATAGTAAGCGTGGAGACTACATAATGTGTCCGAAGGAGGTGAGAGCGTATGGCAGAAACTCTTGTTGAAGGAAATTTAAATGCTAATGGTAATTTATCAAAAATGAACGAAGAGCTCCAATATATTTAACGAACAATTTATTGGTGTTGGAATAAAATTAATTTAATATGTTCATTAGTGAATTTAAATATTGGTAATGTGAAACTAATAAAATTAATGATTAGCGTGGGAACTACGGTGGATTTTAAAATAAAGTTTTAGAAATATCTTTCACAAGAGATAGAAAAGTATCAAGGGAGATGCGTTTTCATCACACTTTCTTCAATCAATAATGTAACTTTCTCTACATTGCAAGCAGTAAGCTATAATTTTCTTAATTCTTAATGCTACGCTAATTTGACAAAGTTCGTCGATTTACCTTATTTGACAAATTTCTTTCAAGCTTCTCTGTCTATCTATCCTTCTTCGGACAACCTCCAAGGCTGTACATCCCCTTCATTTCTATCCAAGCTTGTGCGTCCCCTTCATTTTTACCCAAGCCTGTCCATTCCTTTCGTTTCTATATAAGCCCGTGCGTCCCCTTCATTCATTTCTATAAGCTTTATACATAAAAACTCTAATGTAAAAATAGTTTGCTGGTATAAAAACAATATATTATTTTGTCGAAACTTCTGGGAAAGAAGATGCTTTACTGTCAAACCTCCTCCGCACAACTTCCAAGTCTGTGCGTTCCCTCTGTTTCTATATGCTCTACGTAAATAGTCTATTGAAAAATTTTGGCGACTTACCTTGTTAATTGAGACAATAATTCAGTGTCCTCTGTGGTGTAAAAACTCCTGTCACTTAAAAATTTTTAACTAGTTTCCTTATTTCACACTTGACAGGTTATAATTGTTTGACACTAGCTACTTAGGTTACGTTTACCTCGACAGTTCTGCTCTCTGCTAGTTGTCACGTGACAACGATTTGTTACGCGATTGGCCGAAAGTGCCGAAACCTTCAGCGAATCAGCGACGTGGATATTGGAGACA
The DNA here is from genome assembly GCA_960531205.1 of Andrena bicolor. Taxonomy (NCBI): domain Eukaryota; kingdom Metazoa; phylum Arthropoda; class Insecta; order Hymenoptera; family Andrenidae; genus Andrena; species Andrena bicolor. Next base: position 661,419 of record CAUIJW010000183.1, read on the forward strand.
TTTCCTCTCCCTTTCATGTTCCCCTCTTGCCTAGAAGCGTAGGACGATGACTATGAAAGATCTTAACATGAAATTCGGCAAATTGCAAATTTACATCAAAATATCTCAGCTCCTAAGGCACGTAGGAACAAAACGAAGACACTTTTCTTATGTAAATCAAACCCAAGCTATCCATTAAGACCATTCAAAGTCTAATCGGATCAGCCGTTATTGAGATTCGATAATCTCAGGGTACTTGATAGCGCGGCGTGCCGTAATAGATACACTCTGTGTCTCGCGCTGCGCATATATCTATATATATACTTGGCGCGAGACACTACCGTGTCTCTTGATTCGGGTAGCATGCATTCTAAATAAAATTGAATCAGTTTTGGCTCCATTTCTCTTTTCCAAAACGCATCATCTCTTTCTACTTTTATGGATTTCAACCCCTTTGGGGTCCAAACGCAAAATATACAGTACGTTCTGTCAGTAATATGTAACTGACCTTGTACTTGATAATAATAGTGATGCGTTTTGCTCATTGAAATACCTGTTTTACATGTGAACATGCGCCCGACAGCGCGTACTTTTTCCATAGCTTCTTCCGGCGTAAAGTTCTCCGCTGATTTGGGGCATTTAGTGTCCAAAATACCCTGTTGACCGATGATTCCATCCGGTGAAGCTCCTAAGAAGGAGATGCAGCTGTCGATGAGAATTTCACATTCCGCAATATCTGTGTATTGCTTCTTCAATTCTTTGCGAGCAATTTTCTCGCATTCTTTCCCGTATTCCACCACGAGTGCACTAATTAATTTCGGATGCACAAATGACTTCACTGCATTTGCGCATAGTCTGTGTCAGGTCGGCGACGGCACACTTGTCCAAAATTGGATGCTGTCAACAATTTGGACCTGTTATGCAACCATCTGCGGTTCTTCGCTTGTCCGATGGTTTCTTCTTCAATAGCATGTATTTGCTTTTGCCAATTATTGAGCATTTGCTTTTCCCGTTCCAGTTCATACATTTCGGATGTCATGTCTGGCTTCTGTGCATTTGGTCCATAATCGGAATCTTTTTTGCGAGGGCAATTGTTTGCGTACATATCGCGCAGCCTTCGTTTCCTTCCGTTTCGCAGCTCTCTTTTCCTTTTCTTTCTTTTTCTTTTCTTCCATTTGGCGCACAACCTCGGGCGTTTTCTTCTTCATTATCGCATTCAATCGCGAGTGTACTTGGTTACTGTTGTACTCCACGATAGCAGCAGCACATCTTCCTGTATACGATTCTCTCTCGGCAAACATTAATCTTTTTCCGCCGATGTACTTGGCAATTATTCCGTTCAAATTTTCCACAGCGTTATTATTGGTGTTATAGAGTAAGCTCTCCCCATGAGCTAACAGTGGACGAAGTATTTCTTTCACGTCTTGGTACACTCTAATTTTCATCAATTCTGGAACGATGTTTCTTTCATTCTCTTTATTCTTTCCATCGCAGATATATTTGAGTTGTGCACACTCTTTGTGTTCACCAAACACGTGCCTCGGAACATTCTCTATGTCGGCATGCAAATTCTTCGTTTTTTCGTCGATTGATACATTCTGATCGTATCTAAACTTTGCGGCTTTTACGATGTCTGTGCGTATCCGGCGAATGCTACTTTCCACAGCTTGCCTCAATGGTCCAGGTGTAGTCTTCTTCACAATCGCTTTCATTTTTGTGCAGAAGTTTCGCAACAGATGATTCGTGCATTCAATGTTTTTGAATGAGACGCGAATCTGTCTCTTATATAGGTCAGCATCGATAATCTTCTTATACACGCTGCTGTCCCCATCAGCAATCAGAGTAGAATAAACGAGCCCACGTTTTTCTACGCTAGTATTGAATCCTTCTACTATAGCATCACTTTCCATAGCAGTCGATGCTCGAGATGTGTTCCAGTTTTTGAAGCATGTGTGCTTTCGAGGTTCTTTCTTGTTTTTCGCAGCAATCCGACAAATTCTGCAAACTTTATTTCGAACGCCGTAAAATAAAACTTTCTTCATGTGATAGCCAACTATCACGCCGACTCCAGACGCAGAATCGTAACATCCACTGCGGTAGGATCTCTTCATACAGCTTCCGTCGGCCACAACGGGGATGTGAGGGATTCCTGATCCTGGAAGAACGTCGCCTCTTTCAATCGCCAAACGTTTTTCTTCTTCAACCGCTGCTAGCATCTCTTCTTCTGCAGCGGTACTTACGGACTTGACGAATTCATCGTGATTCTTCACAAAGTCTCTCTTCGACATGCAACGTATGTTCATTCCCGCCAAAGTGTGTTCCAAGTGGGCATAGCTGCCTCCACATAAAATTGTTGCATTAACAGCGCCCTGATTGCAATCCACTTCTTCGGCTTCGTCTGATTGATTGCAGATTTCATCTTTGTAATGGCATAAAGTGCACATTACACTGAAGATGCTTTTGAAGCCACGCCTTTTGACACCAGTTATTCTTAGGTGTTCAATGCCACAGTCTTCCCTATCTTTCGCATGCTTACTGTTTGAGATTCACTTAATTCCTCTCATCACCGCACCCACGCTCACAGCAGCACCTCCTCGGCAGCTGAACAGAAGGCTGGTCTACAATCGATCTGCCAATCACAACTCATCTCCAATCGATCCACCAGTCAAATTTCCCCACGTCTGTCGATCTACGAGAATGTTCGAGACGACGCCGGCAACGGAAATCATCATCCATCTTGACTCACTTTTCGTTCACAGTGTGTTTAGAAAGGCCGCTTGCTTGCCTGGTAGATTATCTTTAACATTGTGCTCATTTGCTTTCATACTCTTTGTATCACATTCGCTCAGCTCATTACCGCTTTTCTTGTCTCACCGCTCATAACAACTTTGAATATCGTGGAGTTCTCTCGCGTGAGAATCGCGACGTCGGTCTCCGCGAGGTTAACCACGTGTTCAATAGCTCATTGCTAATCGCCTCACGCTCATCGCTTGTGCTTGTGCAAAAAAGAAATGCAACTACGCTCATTCGCGACGCAGGTAACATTTTAAAATAAAGACAAATGTTCAGTGCATGTGCAGTGTTTCACTCTCATTTTCTAACCGTCCCATAACCTCACTTTCGATCCAATACGCTCAATCAAAATTTCAAACACTTACCTATTTTTTTTGTAATTGAGCAAGCACATTTGGGAAATTCATTATCTCGTTGCTATTTAGGAGAGCCGATTGTTCTTGCGGCTCGTTCTTCGCAACATTTTCTATAACGAAGTTTTCTTCTTCGTTGCTTTGTATATCAAATTCTTCAAGCGCCTCTTCAGTTTCTCCCGAACTGGCCGTATCAGTATCTTCATCGGATGGCGAGTATATTATCTCTTGTCGCGTATGATGTCGTCCGTCGGATGTTGATGGTTCCTCTACCATACGTTCCTTGGCCACTTCCAAATGTTGTCCTACGGCAGTGTCGTCTGCCATTTTTGCCCTTTCCTATTTTTTTTTAAGGGTCAAAGGCCTTCTCTTTTCGCGATATACTTTCCGTTTCAATAATCTCTTTGCGTACAGACGTAATTTTCGCGGACGAAACGGAGATTTATTGTCCATATCTTTTTCCACATCCTGCATATTCACATTTAGAGTGTCACTCATTTTACACTAAACCAACAAACACAACACAAACACAATACAACACAACTCAAAATCCTTCTCCCGTTACAAATAAACGTAAACGCGAACCGTAAACGTGAAACGTGAATCCGAAGATTCGTCTGTGGTGCGTTCCGAAATAAATGACGCTCTACGAGACAGGCGATGTTTTGTCTCACTCCGTCTTTCGGACGCCATGTCACTCCGTCCTTTGCGTGCGCGATAGTCGCGAGCGCTTACGGTGAGCACGGGAACGCGTACGCCCGCCGCGCATGCCAGAGATGGGCAGAAAATGATTTGAAATAAAAAATTTAGTTCGTCTAAAAGTCGAAAATTTTATTCAAGAACTCATAAATAAGACTAACCCGAATCGTCGGCCATGATTGAATACTTCCATCATGGGGATTCAATCATGTTTGAATGAACAGTGTTCTCGTATTCAATCGTATTTTAATCGATCGAAGCTCGACTAACCTTGGCGAGCCGATATTGTCGGCCGATTTCTTCACCTCCAGATATCTTGCCGTTAGAGTTATCTAGCAGATATCTGGCACATGATAGCATTCAACTGGTCGACGAGTGCCACATGATAGCATCTAATTGGTCGTTCACTGACCGAGACTTTAGTCGGAGGTGAAGGAATCGGGCATGTATCGTTCACCTGTCTAAACTGGCGCCTGGAATTGCTCGGCGATGTGTCATCGATTATACGGAAATTGAATTTCTTTATTTTTCATCGTATCAATATAAAAGTGACACCAATGGATTCATGGCGTTCTCCTGATTAAATGGACAGAAAATAATTTAAATCGGATTACTTTTAACGAAACGGGGCTTTCAATTCTGCAAATAAATTTTATGTGTAACATCGTTGATAATCATAGTTGAATCCCCATGATTGAACTACTTCAATCATGGGCGCTTCGATTAAAAATTGACTCGGGTTATTCTTATTGATGACGAATAAGACTAATCTCTTTTATTTGATACGTCATTTAAATAATTTGTTATTTAAATAATGTCCATTTCTAGCGCACGCAAAGCGTTCCATCTCGCTCCCCCCTTCGGCCAGAAAGAAGCGAGGAACGAACACTCGGAATTAGGACTCTGTTCACGATAGGGGCTCAACGCCGGTCCCGACCAGCGAGCCGCTAACGAGACAATACTGTATCATGCTTTCACCCTTCCGCAGTCAAGGGCAACTACGTGTGACTTTTTTATCCGCTCTCGCTCGTTCTCGGATTCTCTCACTCTTGACCAAAGAATTCCAAGAAATTGTGGGGATAGTCGCGAGCTCATAAATAACCAGGAATCGGTGGGACTCCACCTACAAGAGCGGTGGTTATGTGTAAATGACTGATGCAGGTGCAGTTCATGCACACATAACCACCGCTCAGTAGGTGTTTCCCCCTCCATCAGTCGTACGGAGGCCTGCCGATTCCTGCTTGTGAGTCCGTTGTAGCAAGCAAAACCGACCGAACGACGGAAACGCACGCAACTATTACCTATAGAAAAAATGCAGAATCTGGAAAATGTACGTATTATATTGTATACTATTATACAGAGTGACTCTCTGGTTAGAATATTCAAAGGCGATGCCGCCAATATGCCGCGCCTCGCTGAGTTTTGAGGATTTCGATACTCGCGACGAAATTGACTACGGCATATTAAAAAATTCTTTATTCTTCCTCGAATCTATATGGCAGTAATACCAATGAATTCCTGGCGTTCTCCCGATTAATATCATGTCATGTAAATCGGACTATGTATTTTTAACGAAGTTAGCGTTGAGACATTTTCATCGGCACGACATCGATTGACGCCATTTTCGCAAAAATCAGTTGGGAAATGCAGAACGTGGAATTCGTCACTTCCACGAAACTTAGTGAGCCGCGGCTTATTGGCGGCATCGTCTTTGAAGGGTCTAACGAGACAATCACGCTGTACAATCAGAGATGGGCATTATTTAAATAAAAAATTATTTAAATAACGTATCAAATAAAAGAGACTTTATCTTTATTTGTCATCAAATAAAAATAACCCAGAGTTATTTTTATATTTATTTATGAGTCTCGAATAAAATTTTCGTCTTTTATTCGAAATCACTTTTTTATTTGAAATAATTTTTTGCCCATCTCTGTAGTACAATCTTACTATTTTCCATAAAATACAGGGTGATTGGCTCGGTACGCCTGATCCGCCTGGCAAGCGTGACGAGGTCAACCCCCCGTGGTGTCTCTCCGAAGTTAAGGCTTTCGACCCTCGAAGGGGCTGGAGTACCTATTAAGAAATGAGAAATCTTCGAATTCCTCATTTCTCATCAGATCTGTGCGGAAGCAACGCCAATGGATTCCTGGCGCTCCGTCGATTAAAATCATACCAAATATCATGCAAATCGGACTACTTTGACACAACCTGTTTGTATTCCCTATGTAAAAGTTGTCCGATTTACACGACATTTGGTATGATTTTCATCAGAAAACCCCAAGAAATCCATTGGCGTCAGTTCCCTTTCGATACGATGAACAATAAAGAATTATTTTATTTTATAAAAACATACAGGGTAATTCTCTAGCTACGCCTGTCACCCCGTGGCGAGGACAACACCCCGCAGTGCCCATCGAATTTTATGGCTTTCGGTCCTCGAAAGGTTTGGAATATCATTAACACGTGAGATTTGTATGACTTTTTCCGGAAAAAGGTACGAATCCCGGGTCGAACGTAGCGAATTAGGGTCGAGCCCCGGCAGTCGAGGGTGTAATATCCATTACAGTGTATTAAAAAATTATTTTCTTCATCGTGTCGAAAGGAAAGTGCCGCTGATGGATTCCTTATGTTTTTCCGATGAAAATCATACCAAATATCTTGTAAATCGGACAACTTTTACATAGGGAATACAAGTTGTTTGTGTCAAAGTAGTCCGATTTGCATGATATTTGGTATGATTTTAATCGACGGAACGCCAGGAATCCATTGGCGTCGCTTCCGCACAGATCTGATGAGAAATGAGGAATTCGAAGATTTCTCATTTCTTAATATACTCGTTTCATCCTAAGAAAAATCCTATGCCCCGACCGTTTCGTGGCCGTTCTGCGCAGCCCCCACTACCGCCTACGGGCCCGACGCAGGCTATTGCTCGCAGCACTTTACCTGCTGACTTCCCTGCCCCTCTGAGGGCGTGACGTGACCGATGTCAATGTCAATACTGCAGGAGTGCAGTGTATCTACCCGGTAATTCTTTGGTTCCGAACAGATATAACATCAGTTTAGGAGGTGTTCTAAATAATCTATTTAGAATGCCATTTATTATGTCTTTTTTAGGATTTATATCAAAATAACAGCAAAGCAATTTTTATAAAACGTAGGCGGTTACCGTGCGTATTCGGAAATAATAGTGCCACCGTGTATATGAAGGCGTCGCGTGCGGAACGGTTGACAAAGGGGTAACAGACGGTAAGGCGGAGAAAATCGTAGGCGGTTAAGTGGGGAGTCGGTCAACCAGCGCCTCCTCAGAATCATCCCTGCGCGGAACAGGATTTTTCTTAGGATGAAACGACTATAGGTACTCCAGCCCCTTCGAGGGTCGAAAGCCTTAACTTCGGAGAGACACCACGGGGGGTTGACCTCGTCACGCTTGCCAGGCGGATCAGGCGTACCGAGCCAATCACCCTGTAATACATCCACCATTTCATTTCCAGATGAGAGATGCCCTCCCGACGGTGTCTGGGGTGGCGAAAAATAGAAACGAGGAGAACAAAGAGAGAGAGAGAAGGAGGAGAACGAAGAGAAAGAGAAGCTCGAGAAAAAAGAGAGAGAGAAGGAGAAGGAGGAGGCGGACAAATTGCGGAAAGTAAACAGATGTACACTTCTCCCTTACACTAGCGCGCGAGCCACGTATCGCGCTTTTCATCGACGTCTGCCAAGATCTTATCCCCCACTTGGTGGTCTGCCATTTTGCATATCGTTCATTAAATGGATAAACAATATGTATATGAAATATCAGAACTGCAAGAATTACGTTATTACGCTAGAAATTTCACTAGTCCAACATTTTTAAATAAGAATTGTGACTGCATTGAGTCACTTTGACCCCTATGTAGCCAGCTCTCGGTCTATACGGGTAGAACTAGAAAATGTAATTTTTATGCTACTGTTTCAGATGAAGAAGGAACTAAAACGCCTCAAATATGCCAGAGGGCGCCGAGGGCGGCGCCGCACAGTGGGATGGATCGACACTTAAGTAGGCATTCATTTCATTTTTTACATTTTTCATCATTTAGTGATTATAATCAAAGATTACAGGTAATATATTGTATAGTAAATACAATAATTACTTTTTTCTCGTCGCTTTTTAACAATAGGACTCTTGATGTTGAATTTCATATATTTATATGGATCGGAGCTTATTAATAAATTATTTAGAACATCTTGATTTGTCATTTTTCGGCTGCTCTTTTTGCGCATAATTCGCAGCAGTTTTTGAAATCTTTATTTCGAAGTTTCTGGACTTCCTCTGTTAAATATAATAAAAAAAAATTTATATTTCCATTTCCAGAAAATGAGCAGCGTTTTACATTGGAATAGTTTTAGTTAGTCTTTTTCTTGTAATGAAAAATATAAATCCTTATATTCTATTTTCAAATTAAGATTTCTTGTTACGATTTTCGTATTTTTCTAAATTAAAACAATTGAGAATTTTTATATTTATTAATTGAAAAATTGATATTTTTTTGCACAAAAGCAGGTGCAAGTCTGGAGAAATGTACTATTTTGCTTCAATTTATTATTTTCAATAATAATGGTGTGACGAGACACTATTTTTCACGCGGTACTATTTCAACTCTCCCCCATAAATCACTCCATAACTCCACCGAAAGTCCCCAAACTTCAACTCTCACCCCTTCTTTCCCAATCGCCGATCACCTTGACGATGTACCTTAGCGGTCCCCATCTCAAGACGATCGGTACGAAATCCCCTTTCCTTATTCGCCCTACGAGGCACGATCTCTTCCATCATATTTAAATTTAAACAAGTCCCTCGCCCCAAAAACTCCTTATCTCGAGACCACGTCTCACCCCCTCTCCATGACCAAAGAAGTCAAAGCCACACTCACCTCTTTCCAATCAAACCTCCAAAAAACCCATCCAATAGGTTGAGTATCTCCCCATCAGAAACCTACGTAAGACCCCGAAAGTCTTATTGCCACGAATATTTCATCCACGTGTCCTTAACTAATTATAGACGCATATCCCATAAAAACCCCGGAAGTCCTATTGCGACGCATATTTCGTAAGTAGGCCAAGGTCCATACCGCGCGTACCCTTCATACCTAACAATCATGTAAAATTCATATAAATACAAGGGCCCGGGAGACAGAGTCGCTCTTTCTGCAGAAACATCACGCGGAGAGTACCTTTACAATTATCAAGTTTTAGAATCAGTTTCAACAAACTGCTCATCGACATTTATCGTAAGCAATTAATATTAAATATTGTTACACGGTATATCACCCTCATTTATTTCTCATGTACTATTGCTAACTCTTACCATTTATATTACTATTTCATGCTAATTGCTTTATATTGCCATCATTGCTAACTCTTATTGTTTTATACCATTATTACCCGCTTATTGCGACGGTCTATTATTTCATGTCTATTGTTTTATATCTATACCACGATTTATATTCCTGTACATCATATTCATACATATATCTTTATAAATAACCATTTATATAATTGTTTTGTGTTAACGCTAAACGCCTAACGCATTATTATAAACTAAATTACCTGCACAATAATATGCATGGCTTATTTGGTGCTACTAACTGAATAAACCAGTTTCATTTAATTCACGCTTCGAGTTATTGGGTTAAATCCTCGATACGAAGGTTCCCTTCCAAAACAAACTGCTGCAACAGCTGATCTGGCTGCGCGAACACCGGAGTTCTTATAATATTTACCGGGCTTACTTTTACATAGCTCGGGTTCGACCAACATCTAGACGAATTTCGCGGAATAGCACGGGCGGCTTCTTATGTCAATGCAACCGTAAATCCGATTACCAAAACTAAAGTAAAAACCACAAGTGGTCTAACGGGTGTCTCCCTGGCGCGCGGTTACCTTTAAACCTTCCCTGGTCGATTAGCGTGCAGGATTTAAGATCCTCGCCTGATTTCCCCCTAAACCTAGTGTGTAGGATTTTACGTTCTCGCCTGATTCCTGAAAATCCTCAGTGTGTAGGATTTTACGTTCTCGCCTGACTCCTGAAACCCTCAGTGTGCAGGATTACATATTCTCGCCTCATCCCCGAAAACCCTCAGCGTGCAGGATTACACATTCTCGCCTGATTCCTGAAAATCCTCAGTGTGTAGGATTTTACGTTCTCGCCTGACTCCCGAAAACCCTCAGCGTGCAGGATTACACATTCTCGCCTGATTCCCGAAAATCCTCAGTGTGTAGGATTTTACGTTCTCGCCTGATTCCCGAAAACCCTCAGTGTGTAGGATTACACATTCTCGCCTGATTTCTTACCCCACATAGTCATCGTCCCCAAAGACCTCAACCCAGGACGTGACAATGGTGCAAAATGAATGTTTTTAACTTCAAAATACTATAATTGAGTAATTTTCAAATATAAGTAATATATGTTGGAAGTGAAGCACACGGAGGTGTGAAACGTGCAAAAGTATGAATGAAACGCTAGATAAATAAGAATAAATCATGTAATCAGAGAGTGATTGGAATCGACTTTTGGGGAAACAAATGAAAAGGAAGCAAGCAAGTTCTAAAAATGACTCATGACAATCCGCTCCTGAATATATAAAGCCGAAATTTTATATAAGGTAAAGGACTAAGTTACTGACACCTAACCAATTACTGTCACCTTAAGCTATTTTACTTAAAATAACGAATACATAAACTATTAGTATAGCAAATAATTAATACTAAACCAATTAACATTTTTCGGTTTCGCAGAGCCAAGTATTTTGAATAAAATATTTATTCCTATTTAAATATCATTATATAAATAACCATTGTTATAATTCGCGCAATTTTTGTATATCATTAATTTTGTAAAGCTATTAATTTACGACAATGTTTTTAAATGGGATTCTTTTATTCTGATGGGTTAATTAAAATGTCCGCGATATGAGTAATAGAATGTACGAACACAGCATTTTAGCTGTGTATTTGTAGTTGTGTCATCCTAAGCGCAGTTGGAAAGCACCTTTATGTACTTGCAGCTCATTTTGATTTCATATATTTTTTTATATTGTATATTTCCTTCTATTTTTTTTTGTGATTGTATATTTTCTTCTATTTTTTGGTGATAGATACCTACCTGCCAAAGGTCTACGCCAGGAAAGGCTGGACAATTCTTTTCCGTCAGAAATGCTACTTAGGTAGGTACATCTGCGGTATCGAGAAGCGCACCGTTACTTTTATTTCGCACTTGCTTCTACGCTCGGATGACCGGTTCTTTTCGGAGGGATGCAAGTTCGATTGATTAGGTTAGAAGGTGTGAAAGCTGCTAGACTAAATATCAACCATAGGGAGCAGATTGTATCAGAACCAATCGGATTTGCATGCCTCACAAACGGCTGCTCTCTTGAAGAGGCATTCTTCACAGCAATACCTCCTCCCCAATGCCCACCTTCTCTCGCACGGAATACGTCAACGCATGCTTTTGTTTTGATATCGAAGCTCCTATTTATACTCGAGAGGACCACGCGTGAACAGCGGGCTACTCCTTTTCTTCCTGTGTCTCTCCACAAGGAGTATTGACGGTGGATTGTAGGAGCGTAGACGTTCGGATGCCAGTTATTGAATTCAGGAGACGATAGAAACACTTTATTACAAAACACACATGTACTATAATTAAAGTAAATCGTATTCCTCTTGGGTAGGAGTCGCCTGTAAGGCTGTTCGAGTACTCGAATATTCGAGTAGCTTGAAGTTCGGACCGAGTCGAGACCCGGTTTCCGAGCCGAGTACCCGTAAAACCCGAGTAGCTCGAAAAAAACTGAGCGGCTCGATAAGACCGAGTAGCTTGAATTATTTCGAGCGGCCCGAAAGAACCGAAAACCTCGAGAGACCCATGGGTTTGCTTGGTACCGACACTTTTATTTTTTTTTGTTTTGACTTTGTGACGAAGTCACGTCACGCGCCGTGCGAGCGCCCGAAGCCGAGACAATGGGCTCAGTTCGCGCCGCGACCGCTTGGCGGCCGCGGCCCCGCGATCTCTCTCGCGAGCGAAGATGTACGGGCTCACGATATAAGAGCCGCGGCGAGCGGAATCAGGAGCTCTTGTGCATGTCGCTATACCGCTTCACGCCACCAAGCAAGACGCTTAGTTTTTGAACACCCGAGGTGTAGCAGTGTCGGTCATCGCCACAACTGTACCGTTACCAGCCTCTGTCCGAAATAGGCCAAGATTTATCTCGCGTCCTGCCTACGTCAAAGAGGTGTCTCCGCGCCCATTAGGCCGGAACCCTATTGCACTCCGACATTATATCGTACGACTCTTGAACGAACATGCCTCATACGGCCATTCCGAGTAGAACACCAGTAGAACGCCACCCAGCAGTCCGACGTCATCGCCACGGCCGCGGGGTTTACCCAGACGAGATCGATGATCGACTCGTCCCGCGACCCGCGGAACGTCGTGACCGCGTAGGGGTTCTTCAAAACGAACCCCATCGCTTCCGCCCACTCGAGGAGCAGCTCGCCCCGGCAGTCCGTTCTGGGGGAGCCCCACTCGCGAGCGTGGGCGTTAAAATCCCCCAGGAGGACCACTGGCCGAGCTAATTGGGGGGGCTAGAAACGCACCCACCTCGCTCAGCCGGTCCTCGAACTCCGGGACGGTGAACCTCGGTGCCATGTAGCAGCCAACCACGAGGAAGTTCCCCCACTCAACAGCCATCCAACCCCGTCCGTGCTAGGCGACCACGCACGACGAGGCTCCTCTTCCCACTTCCCACGTCATCGCTACCTGCCGATTCGGGTTGGTGAACCGAAAGCATCGGTCCTCGAGCGAATACGGCTCGGCAATGACGGCCAACCCAACGCCCATCTCCACGCGAGCCTACTCAAGCAGGTCGTGCGCTCGCATTGAGTGGCACGCGTTCGCGAGGAGTATCAGGGGGCTGCGAGACATTAGCAGGTCTCGAGGTCGGCCTCCCCCGATTCCTCCCCTGGCTGGACCGCGTCCCCTTTGGCAACCGAGGGCGCCGGACGCTCCTCCTCGTCGTCCGGGAAGTGGGACGCACCTCCAAACGAGACCGCGACCGAGCGCGCTAACTCCAGCGCTTCGGTCGCGTCCGCCTCCCTCGTCGTTCCGCTCGCCGCCGGAGGGACCCCCTTGGCCTTTAAAAAGGCCTCCCTCCCGACCGGCGGCGGACCCGCGGGGGGGAGCCCTGGGCTGCTCCCCCTTTTCCCCTTCCTCATCTTCCCCCACCTATCACGGGGGACCCCCCGGGCGCCTGGGAAGGGAGGCCGCTAGTCGGAGCATTCGGCTCCTCGCGGTCCTTCCTCTTCCCGGCGCCCGCACCGGCCATGGATGACGAGGCCAGTGGTCCGGTCTCCATAGCCTCCGGCGGAGACACGGAGGTCGCGGGGATCGCGGGCGGATCACCCGCAGGCGGGGACGAGCCCACCCCGGCGGCCCCGGGCCGTGGCGCGGGTCACAGGAGGGGGCCGACAAGCCGGCCCTCGCATTCTGTGCCCGCTGGGGCGGTCCGCCGCCGCGCAGAGCGGGCAGACGGGGGGGGGCACACATAAGTGAGCCGCGTGCCCCTCGCCACCGCAGCGGTAGCACAGGCCGCTCCTATCGGTGGGGCTGCTGCACTTGGCCCTGACGTGGCCAAACTCCAGGCAGCGGAAGCATTGTAGCTTCCGCTGCGCGAGCGGGACCACGCGGGCCACCAGGGAGTCCACCACGACGGTGGACGCCCTTAGCAGCTTGGCAACAGCCGCCACGAGCGCGCGGACCCAGAGGGAGAAGAGCCCAGCGGTGTCCGGGCGCTTAGCGCCAATCGTGACGTCCTCCGCCACGCAAGCCCCCTGAGCCGCGACAGCCCCCCGAACCGTCTCCAAGGACGTCAACTCCGTCAGCCCGCACACCCGGAACTCGGCCAATTTCGGGGGGCAGTGCACCTTGATGCCGGTGCCCCCTAGCTACTCCGCTAGCCTCGATTTGAGGGCGGCAGCCTTGGCCGAACCCTGTGATCCTGGGATCTCCAGGATCAACCCCCCGGTTACGGCGCGCCTCGGCCGCATCGCCGCGATACCGAGGTCGGCGACGTTTATCGCCGCCATCGCGCCAGCAACCCGCGCGGGAAAATCCTCTTCCCCTCCCACGGGGGCGGTGATAGTCACCGCCGCCGTCCTGGGAGCGCGCGGGACTGCCACCGGGGCAGACCCGGGTGCGCGGACTTGTCGGGCAGCCGCCGTCTTCGGCCCGGCTCCCGCACCATCCCCACCAGCGGCCGATCCGGCCGCTTTTCGCGCCGCCCTCTGCGCATTACGGCCCACAACCTGGGCCCAGGTGCCCTCGGCGGAATATTCGAGTACTCGAACAGCCTTACAGGCGACTCCTACCCGAGAGGAATACGATTTACTTTAATTATTTATTTATTAATTTAAATAATTATACGGGAAATACCCATGGTTTACAAGAGACGAAGCAGAGAGATTAACTAAAGAGTCATATCCAAATTAGTAAATAAGCCAAGGATACACGGCTAACGAAGCCAACAACTGAAGTAAAAGATAAACACGAGCTAAGAACCAAAGCTTAAAAACTAAATACACCCACGTAAGTCAGTTACAGTCCTATAAAGCATCATCCTTACCGAAGTCAAGGAGCATTGGAAGGGGTCTATGCCATTGAAATTCTGATTTGCAATAATCATCGCCCTATTAATTGGATCAACAGCATAATGCCGATATTTCGGAAGCCTTGCCACAAAGAGAGGCCTAGAACGCATGCCCCTAACCGGAACACTGAATGCTACTAGTGCAAGCAAGTCAGGACAATCTATATGACCTCTAATAATCTTATACAAAAAAATAATATCCGCAAAACATCTACGCTCCTCCAAAGTGACCATCCTGAGGGATACAAGTACCGGGTCATAGTCATGGTCATTCCAATCCATTGGATTCCCAAGGATACGAGATGCAAACCTCAAAAACTTATGCTGCACTCTTTCAATGGATTTAATAAATTTCGTATGCTTGGGGCTCCAAATAATTGAGTCATACTCAACATGCGGCCTGACAAGGGTAAAATGCGGCAGCTTCAGAGACTCGCTATTCCTGAAGTGTTTAGCAAACCTAGAAATAAAGCCCAAGTCTCTCATGGCCTTACTGGTACAGCGCAAGAAGTGAGGCCGAAAGTCAAAACAAGGTGTTATGCAAACCCCCAGATCCATGACTTCTGATACTTCTCCAAATACAACGTTGTTCAATTTATACGAATAATTGATACAAGACATAGCACGGGAGGCTCTCAGGACAACACATTTCCCCAAGTGCAGCCGCATACTATTCGCAGTACACCAACGCTCTAACTGCAGTAGATCTTCCTGCTTACAATTTGCATCCTCAACCCCACGTATAACTCTGAAAAATTTTAAATCATCCGCATACAACAAGAAATTGGCATCTGTGAGCACATCAACGATATCGTTGATAAATACGTTGAACAGATATAGTACATGTGTGTTTTGTAATAAAGTGTTTCTATCGTCTCCTGAATTCAATAACTGGCATCCGGACATCTACGCTCCTACAATCCACCGTCAATATTCCTTGTGTAGAGACACAGGAAGAAAAGGGGTAGCCCGCTGTCTACGCGTGGTCCTCTCGAGTATAAACAGGAGCTTCGATATCAAAACAAAAGCATGCGTTGACGTATTCCGTGCGAGAGAAGGTGGGCATTGGGGAGGAGGTACTGCTGTGAAGAAGGCCTCTTCAAGAGAGCAGCCGTTTGTGAGGGATGCAAATCCGATTGGTTCTGATACAATCTGCTCCCTATGGTTGATATTTATTCTAGCAGCTTCCACACCTTCTAACCTAATCAAGAGATGGGACGCTTAGCGTTCGCAACGGGCGCGAACGCAAAGGACGAGTGTCAGGGGTCCGAAAGACGGAACGAGACAAAACATCATCCCGTCGCACAGTGGAGTATTTGGTCCTAAAAGCTGGCCAAAAGTCGATTTGAAAAATTTTGTCCAAACTGAAAATTTTTTTTTCCTGATATAGTTGAATGTATGAAGAACAATGTGGCAATATTGTTTTTTTCATTTATTCACTCGTAAAGAGTTATTATTTGTTAGAAGTGATGAGTTTTCATAGTACACGTTTCTCTCTTAATCAGTCTCTGAAACACCGTTCGCGAAACAGTCATTTTTGTATGTCGTAAACAAATTATGTCAATTTTTTTCTTACAGAAGCCGTTCATGTAGATATGTACTATACTTTCAGATGATATTTACTTTCTTATTACCTATCTTTTTGTGATTATTGATGTTTGAAAATGACGAATAATTCAGTGAGGTATATTACAGTTCGAACATTTCATTAATGATTTTGTTATATTTAGGTGTGAGATCGAGTGTTTCATTCAACATTTTGGCCAATTTTCTGCAATTATTGACGCCATATTGGAGCTGTCATTTTGAATTTTGATGTTTTGACATCAGATTCAAAATCAGCGACCCCAAAAACCCCTATATACCAAGTTTGAACAAATTCTAAATTATCTAGAATTTTGGCCAGATACTCCACTGTGCGTCGTCTGTATCGTACAGCCCTCGCTCGCTCTCGCCTTCGCCGGACAAGAGTGAGACAGAAATGATGGGGAGAGCAAAAAGTCCACATCATGTACACCAAACCGAGCCCGTAACGAGACAATACAGTCGTATCTTTTATTTGAGTTTATCCAGATAATATCTTTGCCCATTTCTGTTCTCCAGCCGATTCGTCGTGATTCATTTAAGCGTCCCTTACGACAAAATAATAATAGAGTAAATGCGGCAACAGCGCGATTCGACTCTCGATACGTCTCGGCAACTATGTCTTTCCTACATTTATCGTCTAGATTGGACTTCCACCGGTTTTGATGGTACAAGGCACGAATATACCATCAGCGCTGGTGACGGAGAAACCGTGAAGTTTCATTCTGTCATTCCTCGAGTCTGTATCAGTACACGAGTTAGAAATTCATTATTATCTCAACGTGCGGTGGTTATTAGCGTTCAAACGCACCAGACCACCCTGCACAGATGTCTACTGAAGGCAACTGTACCCGCAAAAACTTCCTTCTTGCCGATTCCACGACATAAGTTGGTTGAACCGGTAAACCATTGCAATAAATCAAAGGATCTCTATAGAATACATAGGTATTAAGTTATTAAATAATGTAATTATAGTAACTGTATATAATAACCCTAGAAATAATTTTAAAAGTAAAGACCTGAAATTCCTGTTAGATGTAAGTAACAAAGTATTGCTATTAGGGGACCTGAACGCTAGACACTACATATGGAATTGTCATGTAGGTCAGGCTTGGGAATTAAGTGAACGCAGCGGCCGATTTTCAGAGGCAAACGCCTCCTTTCTCCCGCCTCGCGTCTTGTCCCCCACGACGGCCAAGCAGCTAGGAGCGCCTCAGGCCCGTACCACGTGAACCGCGCGTGACGTATTAGGGCGACATTGTATCAATAAGTTTCCACATCGACCCAGAGAGCACGATTGTCGATGCGTTTTTGTTCACGCGGCACGGGCCTGGAGCGCTTCTAGCACCTAGGCCGCGGGGGCCAAGACGCGCGGCGGTAGAAAGGAGGCGTTGCCTCTGAAAATCGGCCGCTGCGTTCACATAATTCCCAAGCCTGATGTAGGTAATGCAAACGGAACAACACTGTACAAGTACTCTCAAGAAAATGATTGTACTATTATGTATCCTAGCGAGGCAACGCACTACTCAACAAATGGTATGACAGCAACAACCATAGATATAGCTATTATTAAGAATGTTCAAGAAACCTCGCAATTAGTAGTTAAGAATGACTTAAATTCAGATCATAGGCCAGTGCTTCTTCAAATAGGTGATAGTACAATGGAAGTATTTGAAAAAAGAGTATACACTTATAAAGACATAGATTGGAATGTTTTTCGAGAAGAGTTAGATAGAGCTATTGAAATCAACAACAGTATATCTATAAAACCAGAGCTGGAAGCCGCAGTTGAAAATCTAACATCTAGAATTAACTCGATCATGGACAAAATAATTAAAACAGAAAAAATTAGGGTAATCAAAGACAGTCTTCCAGATGATATAGTTCAACTGATTAAAGAAAGAAATAAAATCCGTAGAATTTGGCAGAAAACAGGACTACCACACCTGAAATTAGAGTATACAAAACAAACATATACAATTAAGAGCAGTATAACAGAACACAGGAATAAAAAATGGGAAAATAAGTTAATTAGTTTAAATCCAAAGGATAGTTCTTTGTGGAAAATGAATAAAGCATTAAAAAAGAGATATCAACCAATTCCTACATTATCTGATAACTTAACCTCAGCAATAGACTTACTTAATAACACTTATGAGCAACAACAAATTATAGGAATATTGCAAAATTACCTTTGGGAAAACGAGTCTGAGACAGAAGAGTGGAAAAAACATATTACCTCTCCCAAAGAAATAGCAAACATAATCTGGGTGATGTATTGTACACTCAGCTCAAACGATTGTGGCCGTTCGAGATTCGATTGCATTCGAGGTTACCAGGGCTGTTTTTTTTACATCGCTAACATTCTACAGTATTTCATGCACATGGTGAGGGCACTGCCAAGCCACAGGGTCCCGTCTAGAACAGTTCTAATTCGTGTTGAAACACCACTGTGGCAGATATAGCGTGAAGTAAACGGATGATTATTAATGAAACACGTTCGCGCAATCCTGTCACAAAATTTAATTTCCATTGCTTCGGTTATGTTTATTTTCCCGCTGTTAACATAAAATAATGGATAGTAGTTTTGAAATAAATGCGTATCTCTTTGCTCTACACATTTCCACTAATAATGAGCGTCTTAGATTTTAATCTATGAAGACTGCTACGAATAAAATACCACAAGGCTTTATTCATCTCAGAATTCTGCTTTCCTAACCCTTGCCATCTCTACGAAATACCTATATAACATTCGTTTCCATTCTTTTCTTTACTACCCTACCATCCCGCTTTATTTATTTGTGTCTTCCATTATAAATCCGTTGATTTATTTACTTTGGACATTAGACCTTTATCGTTTATAGTGTCAAAATTATTATAATTTTTTTTTGAGGTTCATTCCAATAAAAGTCATGTGACATTTATTCTTAGCGTTATTTACGCTACCGCATCGCGAACATAGCCGATCGCGCAGATTTATATAATTATGACGATCATAGGACAGATACCGCTACAGTGGTGTTTCAACGTGAATTAGAAGTGTTCTAGACGGAAACCTGTGGCTTGGCAGTGACCTCACCATGTTCATGAAATACTGTAGAATGTTAGCGATGTAAAAAAAACAGCCCTGGTAACCTCGAATGCAATCGAATCTCGAACGGCCACAATCGTTTGAGCTGAGTGTACCCAGCACCCCTATGTATTCTTCCAGCGGACATTTTTGCATAATGCTACGTACTTGTCAGGTTCAAATTCAGTATGGAAGTGTTTCTGATTAAATAAAAACGAAAGTATGCCGCATATCTTGCCAGCGACCGCGCCCGTGTACTCACAAGTACGCCTCCAAATGCTTTGGTTTTTGGATATGTTTTAGAGGACAGAAAAATAAGATACACGTGTTTTTTTATTTTAGCCTGTTTGCATATTTTGGGGGTGAAACCATCCCTCAAAGGTTTTCAGGTTTTCACCTCCGATTGTTCTGGTTTTTGGATATGTTTTAGAGGACCGAAAAATAAGATATACGTGTTCTTTATTTTAGCCTGTTTACATATTTAGAGGGTGAAACCAACCCTCAAATATTTTCATGTGTTCGCCTCCAATTTATCTGGTTTTTGGATATGCTTTAGAGGACCGTAAAATAAGATACACGTGTTTTTTTATTTTAGCCTGTTTGCATGTTTAAGGGGTGAAACCACCCCTCGAGGTATAAAATTTTCAGGTGATCATCTCCGATTGTTTTGGTTGTTGGATATGTTTTTCCATATGAAATTTGACTCAAAAAAATTTTGTACCCCTTATGAATTTTGAGGGGTGGTCTCATCCCCTAAATATGAAAACGAACCGCTATACAGAAACACGTGTTACGTCCCTAACTCTTATTCGGGGCCGCGATTTTTACGGAGTTTATATTTTTTATCCGCTTTCGAGCTAGTCTAGGGTCTTTACGCTCTGGGTTAGTTGAGAACGATAGATAATAGATTATAACGTTTTTTTTTTGTTCTTCCACTAACACTTTTATTGTCAATGTTGCAGATTTTAACACGTTTATATTTAACTCGCTGTAGATCCAAAAGGATAATGAATAGTATCGCTTTCCACAAGGCTGTCGATCACTCCTTCTCCAGGTTTGTCACATGACAATTTAGACGGTGGGAGATAAAATCTTCCAATCATCTGCCGTGGGATCCACCTGAAGAATTCTTTCCAGCGGGCTATCCGAAAGTTTTGTTTACTGCAGAATTTGAGCTATTGCGCGCCTATTTCGGTGCCTTCTGACTTATTTAACCCTCGGTTGTCACACCTACTTTTTCGAACGTCGTTGTCACACCAGGGTCAATTTGACCCTGTCAATTTTCAATCAGTTGTTATTTAAAAATTATTAGTTAAATTAAGTCTAAAAAATTCTGAGATAAAGTTTGAACATTGTAGAATATATGCCCATCGTTGAAAGTTGACATTTCAAGTGTTATCATGCTTAAAAAAAAATTTGAAGCAATAAGAGTTCCGACAAAAATGGTTTTTGCTTAAAAAATCATAACTTTCTTAATTTTTAATATTTTTAGCTAAAAATTTATAGTTATACTCCTGAGATATGCTGCTTTGATAAAAAAAATAGTCCTATATCGGAGCTTTCAAAAAAGGTATTTATTTTGCACACTGAATGGTGGCATCATTTGGATTGAAAAACTCGTGCATTTGCATAGGAAAAAAAAAATTATTATTATTTCAAAAATACATAAATTAATTTTAGCTATAACAATGTATGTTAAATTAAAAACTATTGTTGGCCGACACAGTTATTGCATAAATATGCACGGTGCCGGTCGCACATCGGCTGCAAACATGTGGGACACTGCATTTGTGTTTTTGTATGTTTTTTATAGTCGCATAATGTGCACCGAACTCTCCTACTCAGTTTGCAGCGGGCCTCTTGTGGAATGTGGCATGGCCCTTGTAAAATTGATGAAATTCCTTTTCGAATATCCGTGCGTAGAGATGAATGGTGTAATCTTTGTTGCATGTATGGCTTTACGAGGTGCATAACTAGTTGTTTTAGACACTGCTTCGCTGATATTTTTGTAAAATTGGAACCTTGTTTTGCAAGCTTGCAAGTATACAAAATTCTTGCATTCACTTGCGCTTGGTCAAGCATTCCAAAGAAAAACCTTATAGGCCACCTTTGTGTTGGCCGGCTCACCGTGTATGCATGGCACAACTTATCAAATACATCCGTCCCGCCTTTCGTTTTATTATAATGAAGAATAGTTTGTGGCTTCCCACAAGCTCCTGTTGCTGTCGAATGCATGTACGATGATGCCAGGAGAACAATTTTCTATTTTTGGGGGGTAAATGATACCAAAGTCACGTTCTTAGTACGACAAAACTTGCTGGAAGGAACAACTGTTCCTGCAACTTTCATTTCTGCTGGTATCTCATGCTTGTTTTTTCTAATTGTGCCAGTAATTCTCATGTTGTAAGGCATTTTCAGCATGTTTTGCAGTAGCGGGATGGATGTAAACCAGTTGTCGCATGTAACGATTCTGTTGGTTCCGTGTATGGGGTCGGTAACTTCCCGAAAGAAATATTCCGAGACTGGTTCGTTCTTGGGATGTGCAGTTTTTCCTAAGTACGGAATTCCATGGATCAAATAAAAAGTGTTTGCATCATTCAAGGCAACGACTTTCAATCCGTATTTGTCCGGCTTTGATTTTATGTACATCCTTTTTTTTTTTTTTTAGGAGGGGGAAAATGCTTGATGCATACCCCAGCGGCACTGCCCGCCGGGGTTATGTGGGACTCCCGGCCAAATAGGCGGACTACCCACTAAAAACCCCCCCCAGGTGAAACCACCTCGTCCGCACCCCCAGGAGGAGGGGCGAACAACTTTAGAGTACTTGCTCCCTCCCCCCCCGCGGTAAAACGGAGGCACCCTCCTCGTTTGGCGTGCTTTTTAGGGACCGCACGCCCCGTCCATCTCATGTAGACGCTACCCCCAATCATAGGCAGCGCCTACCTCCCACGACCCCGGTTACACAGTAACACACACGAATAAATACGCGGGGAGACATTTAACATTCACAACACGGTAGTAAAAATGTTCAAGGGGCTCCTCGGCGTCCAAAACTTTGAAATCCCAACCAGGTCACACAACAACTAGGACTACACAGGTAGAGCGGTTAATTTTCGGGCGGGAGGAGGCGCCGCAGTGCCACAGCTGCGGCCGGGGCGACGTGGACTCGGGGGACCACACTCTGGTCAGGTGTGCGGAGTGGCTCGACGACCGCCGAGTCCTGGAGCTGCAGCTGGGTCCCGATCTCTCGCTGGCGACGGTCGTGCGTCGCATGGCGGGGGATCGGGACTGTTGGGAGGCCGTGGCCTCCTTCTCCGAGGCTATAATGCTCGAGAAGGAGGAGGCGGCGCGGGAGAAGATGACCCGGGGCCGGGGGAGGTCGTGCGGCAACTTAGTTGCGTGAGTCGCCCCGCTCCCCCGGGTATGAGGCCCCGGGCCGCGCCTTCCCGCTACTCCCCGACATAGGGGATTGGGACGGGGCCGCGCCACGCAACAGGCGCGGCCGTAGTGCCCCCGGTGCGCCGCCCCCTCTGTGTCGGAGGGGGACGCGCGCCGGGGGACATCGGGAAGGAGTCGAGGAACGCGGCGGCCCTCGTTGTCGCGAGGGGCCGCCGCGGGCGACGAAGCGACGGGTGACCGCCGCGGCGGCGTCGCGAGGTACGGAGAACGGGGGGGCCCGTGTTAAAGCCCCCCCCCCCAGGGGAGCGGCGGCAGCCGCTCCCGTCTGAGCGATCGAGCTCCCCCGGGGGACAGTGCCCCCCGGCCCGGCCGTGCTAGCAATCATTGCGCGGCGACCGGTTGGGAGCTCGATCGCGGGGTCGCGGGGCGGGGGTGTCGGGGGACACCACCGCCCTAGCAGCAGCGACCCCGGAAGGGGCGACTCGGGCGCGTGATCCGTCGCGAGTCGCCGGTCCCGGAGAATATTGCTGGGGGAGGTTGTCATACTCCCCCAGGGACGACCCCGTTCAGGGGACCTAGCGCGGGGCTGCATTGAAGCGCAAGGGGGGAGGGTAGCGAACGTATCGCTTGTTTGATCTCGCGTCCAAATCCCTCCCCTCAGGCGCGCAGCTCCGCGCGCGAGGTAGATCACCTTGGTGGTTTTAGTGGGTTCGAGTCCCACATAACCCCCTGCCCGCCCCCGCGGGCGGGGGGTATCCGTGGGGATTTGCACCAAGTAAAACAAAAAAAAAAAAAGGTAGAGCGGTTAAATACGCGGGTAAAAGAAAGACAAAGGACAAACACATAAAAACTAAAAAGACAGAGGACAAACATAAATATAAATAAATAAATACATATATATAACAGGCCAAATCCGGTTAAATACGCGTGTGTGGTGGGTAGGCTATTTCCTAGCCCTCCTTAGAATACGGTCCGGGTTACGGTAAGGGCAAAGGGAGAACCTTTTTTCTCTTGGGGGGGGGGGGATGAACTCTCACGTGAGAGCTGTGGGACTTCCTCTTTCCCCCCCTTTCCTCCTCGCCCCGGCCTTCTTCTCAACGGCCACTCTCGCGGCCTCTGCCCTCCTGGCTGCCGCTCCACGCCTAGCCGCCTCGTTCCTTAACGAGCGTGCCTCCGCCGCTTTCGCCGTCTCCTTGTCCGCCCGGTCCTTCATGACCACCCGGGCGAACTCCCGGAACGCCTCCCAGGTCCCCTCCGAACGGGTAACCTGGCTAACCAGGGTGTCCGTGATAATCGGGGCCCCCAGCTCCTCGATCAGCTTCTCACGTTGGGGGGCATACGTGGAGCAGGCCATAAGGACGTGCTCCGCATCGTCCACCACCTCCTCGGTGCAATCCTCGCAAAACGGGCTGTCCCCCTTGCCTATCTTCTTCTTAAAGGCGTTAAAAGCCCCGTGCGAGGTGAGGAGCTGGGAAACCCAATAGTTCGTTTGGAGGACCGGGGCCCCCTTGTCTTCCACGAATGTCCTGACCGACGGGATCAGCCTCCTGGTCCAGTTCCGACCCTCGAACCTATCCCACTCGTTCTGCCACTCCGTCATGGCCTCCGCCAGGGCTTCCCTTTTGGCCTCGGCTACCCTGTCCTGTACCGCGGCCGGGTCGCTGATCTCCGCCTGTGCCGCCCTAACGCGCGCCTTCTCTTTGAATATCCTGGTCCACCTGACCACTTTCAGGTGAACAGGCATTCGCCCCGCCAAGACGCACAAGGCCTTATACGCTACCGTCCTGTACGCCGTGGTTGATCTAATCAGGGCCGACCTCTCGGCCCTCCGGAGGGTGGTCCTGTTACCCTCCCATCTCAGGGCCTTCTCCCACCCCGGGGCGGCGTACAGGACAATGGACTCCCACACGGAGTAATAAAGTCTCCTCGCCTGTACCGAAGGTCCACTAATATTGGGGAGGAGTGAGGAAAGGGCCCCCATGACCCTGTTCCCCCTAGCCGTTGCTTCTCGTAAGTGGGCCTTGAAACTCCTCCGACAGTCGAGAACTAGGCCCAAATATTTGATGGTCTCCGCGGAGGTGATCCTGGACCCCAAGACGTCGAAGGGCAGGACCTTGTCTACCCTTTGGCCCGTTAGGAAGATGATCTCCGTCTTCTCAGCCGCCACCTCGAGCACAGTCCTCCTAAACCACCGGCCGACACCTCGCATCACCCCCGCTAGCTTCTCCTCGAACTGTGGGGTGTCCCTCACAGAAAAGAGGATCGCGAGGTCATCAGCGTACGCGATAGCCCTGGTGTGCCGTTCCTCATTAAGGAGGATGAGGAGGTCGTCATACACCAGGTTCCAAAAAAAGGGACCGAGGACGGACCCCTGGGGGACACCGGCCCAGATCCTCCTAACAACGTGTCCTGCGGGGTTGTGCACCACCACCCATCTATCACTAAAATAGTCTTCGACTAATCTGGTGACGACCGACGGGACCCCTCTCCTCGCTAGGACCTCAAGAATGAGGCCCCAGCTTACGGAGTTAAATGCGTTCCGCACATCGATCGCCACCATCACATAGAGGCGATTCTTGGGGGCACACTCCGCCGCGAACCTCGTCACCTCCAGGGTCGCATCCACGGTCCCGACCCCCCTCCTGAAGCCATACTGGGCCGGGTGGAACGGATCAGGCCCCGTATATGTTTCAATTAGCGCCTTCATCGCATACTCCCAGACCTTACTTAGGGCCGGGAGCACGCTAATTGGCCTGTATGCCGATGGGGAGGCAAGGTCCTTCCCTGGCTTCGGAATGAGGACCACCCTCGCCTTCTTCCACGCGGGCGGGATGGCACCTCTCGCGATCGTGTCCCTCACCAGGCTCGCCAGATGTTCTGGATGGCTCCTTGCCACACACGCGACCACCTGGGAGGGAACCGCATCGAGGCCCGGGGCTTTAGCCGCCTTAATTTTGGCGACCGCCCCCCCCCAATAAGGTCCGGATCCACTCTGGCCAGGACCACCTCCTCATTCCCCCTGCTCACCCAACTGGCGAGGGTCGCTGGGGTACGACCCGCCCTGGATGCCGCCACGGGTGGGTTTGTAACAAACAGGTGCTCTATGATGGCCCCGACCTGGGCGGGGGTCATCACTTCTTTCGGGGTCCTTCCTCTCAGGGTCGCCATGACTATCTTATGAGGCTTTCCCCAGGGGTTTATATCAACTTCCGCGCTGAGGGCCGCCCAGTGGGTCTCCTTTGACCTCCAGATCTTTATTTGGAGGTCCCTACGCGCCCTCGAGTACGCCGCCCTTGCCTCCTCGACATCCGGGTACCGTTTTTTTTCTGCGGCGCTGGAACCACCTCCTCGCCCTGTCGGACGCACGATTGGCCTCCGCTATCTCCTGATTCCACCAGAAGTTAGGACGGCGGCCACCTCTGTGCTGACCCTTCTTGGTCAGCAGCTCCTCGGTGACCGTCTCGAGCGACCGTTGCATCCGTTGCGCGATTGGTTCGGCATCAGGAGGCGGAGGGACACCACCGTCTGCACCGGGGTCACCCCTCCCTCCATGGAAGATCTCCCCGTACCTAACCCGCACCCTGTCCAGGTCCATGTCGCGGACGCTATACTGCGTCCAGAGGGGTGGGGGGGGGGGCACCCTCTTTGTCTCCACTAGGGTGTGGCAGACATATTTGTGGTCCGACATTGAGGTGTGTCCCAGCACCGCACTCGATTTAATACGCCGGGCTGTAACCCGGTCGGTGGCCATTACGTCGATGACCGATGTCCCACCATGTCGGTGGTGATGGAAAGTCGCCCTATCCTTCAGCCGCATTGGGATCAATCCCATGGCGGTTACGGCCTCCATCCCCACCTGGCCGCGGCGGTCCAGTTTGTTTCCGCCCCACGCCGGTGATTTGGCGTTAAGATCCCCCGCCACGATAATACCCCGGGTCCGCTTCCTAGCTTCGGCTACCAATTCGACCAACGAGTCCAGGTACGCCCTAAACTCCCCAATTTTCTTGCTGGGAGGGGCATAACATCCAAAAACAGTCACGTCCCCCACCACTGCTGCAGCTATCCCTTCTGCCGACAGTGCGGGGGCGCAGGTCGGGAGCTTACCCCCAAAGCCCGTCACCCACACCAATGCCCCACCCGTAACATCATTGTACCATGTGGGGAGTTGTCTGTATGGCTCCGATATGATCACCACATCGGCAGCCATAATCGTGGCGTTATGGAGCATCACGTCCTGTGCCAGACGCGACCTATTTAGGTTAATTTGTAGGACCCTAGTTACCATTGGCCGGTTTTACTTGTTCCGTAGGGAGGGGGGCCTCCTATCCGTTACCCCCCGTCGGCCCTCCGTCGCCGAGTCCCTCCTGTTTGCCGGGCAGCCCAACGAGGCCGTAACATGGGCCGCCTTGCTACCCGTGGCTCCATTCTTCGAGCAAATAATGCACCTTGGTTTATTGGTGCACGCGTCTATCTGGTGCCCTGCCACGCCACACTTCCTACATACCTCGCCCCCTCTTTGGGGGCCTGGCAGTCCTTTGCCAGGTGTCCGAGGTTATGGCACCTGAAACACCGGCTAATCTTCGGGAGTGGTCTCCATCTGACCATTGTTAGGCCCGTCCTAAATCTTGCTCCGAGAGGGTCGCCGCCCAGGCGCCTCCACCACCGCCGTCTGCGTTCCCGCATACCCCAGCCTGAGCATTTTGAGGCGCAGGTCCTGTTCCGGTACCTTAAGGGCCTCGCTCATATCCCTCATCAGTTCCGGGCCCTCCACCATCGGGTCGATGCCCCGAATTTCCAGCGCTATCCTCTCTTTCAGGGGGGCGCACTGAATCTCCTCGGCACTAAACCGAGACCTTATGGCATCCGACGTCCTTTCTGCCGTCGCCTTCCTGTCCAGTTCCAAGAGGACATGCCCCATCCTTGTCCTCTTGACACCCACAACCCCCTCCAGCGGCTCCCTTCCCTTGGAGAGTAGGGTCCTGTAGGTGTCGATATACGTCGACGTTGGGGGGACCTTAACGAGGACTGCCTCCGGTCTTCTCCTCGGTGGTCTGGGCTTCCGGTTGGGTCCCGTGGTCCTGTTGATGATGATGATGCTGGTGGTGGAGGGCGGTCCGGCCCTTCCTCCCTCAGTTTCTCTCGCCTTTCCTTCCGGCGGCGATTCCTCTTCGCTTGTCGGGACCACCCCTCCTGTTCCTTGCCCCCACCAGCATCGGGGCTGCTCTCCGAGGGCGGGACCGCGCCAGGTGGTTGGGCACCCGGGGCCGGGGGCGGAGGTGTCCTGGGGATGCTCCGGCGCCGGGTCAGCGTCCATCAGGACATCGGCAAACAGCCTCTTTTTGGCTCCGCCACCAGCCTCCTCGGAACGGGACGTTCGGAGCCTCTTGCCCCCTCCCTTATTGGTGGGTTTCGGCTCAACCGTCGGCTTCGCCATAAGCTTACCCACCCCACCCCCCTTCCCGCTTGGGGGGGGGGGACCAGGGCGTCCTCCATGGGGGGGGGGGGGGTCCGTTTGGATCCCGCAGTCCCTTGTCGTGGGGCCGCGCGCCGGTGGAGGGCACGGCTCGTCTCCTAATCGGGCGGCGGGGGGGGGGGGCAGTCCCACCCACCTTCGCCGCCTCCTGGTTGGAGGGGGGGGGGGGTGGTCGGAGCCTCTTCAGGGCCTGGTTGGTTACGGCCCTCTCCACAGCCTCGGCGGCCACTGCGCACGCCGAGCCAATTTTAGAAGTAAACTCCAGCACCCTCCCCCTCGTAGGCCGCCCAACGTCGATCAGTGCTACCAGGTCCCGACAGGCCGCCGCGAGGTCCTGGAGGGTTCCTGCAACCTCCTCGAGTAGCCTATTCGTCCTCTCATCGATGGTTTCATTTGAGGAGACCCGGACAGTCTTGGCCTTCGGGACCTTAATAGACCCCGGCTCCACAAACTGAAAGTATTTCCCTATCCCCGTCCCACCTTTCTTGAGTTCCACCCTGGTGGCAGAACTTTGCCCTATGCCTGGGCTTGCTCGGGACCCTGGTGAGACTGTCCGTTGGGGGACGGACGATCCTAGCGACCTCCTTTTGCGGGGGCTGGGGGACCCTGGCGGGGGCAGGCGATTGAGTCGCTGTCCCCGCTCCTCTACCAGGGGTCCCAGCATCCTTCCTCTTCTTCGGCGGGGTTCGGGCCAGAGAGCGGCCCCTGAACACCGCCGGGTCCGGGTCAGTCGGAGGGGCGGGGGGCGGTGTACCCCCCCCCCCCCCCACCCAGGGACTTCAACTGGGACTGAAAAAAGTCCCCCAATGTCCTCCTATCGCCCTCCTTACTACTAGAGGGTTCGGGGACCTCCTCATCGAGTATGACGAGAATCTCCTCCTCATCCCCACGTCTTTCGGAATCATTCGTGTCCGTAGGCTTGCCTGATCGCGCGGCTGTGGCTTCTTCCGGGTTGGTGCTAACCCCAACTCCGGTGGTGCTGGCCCGCCGCATCAGCTCAGCACCATCGGTCTTATTGCCGGTCCCCGTCTCGCTGCCGACGACGCAAGGGGGGTCTGGTCTTGCACCAGCATTCGCCTGAGTGACATCCGAGGCCAGGCTATACTTTTGCATTTCCATGTAAAGCGTCTTAGGGGCGACGGCCCCACCGCCCAGCGGATTTCGCCAACTCCGCCCCGGTGTATGGTCATTGCAGCACTCAAATCGGCCGGATCCCAACTGCTGCTAGATCCTACCCTGGCCGCTAGGTCTCCACCCTTACGGGACACTACTCCCCTCCCAATTCCCCCTTAACGGCCACAGCTCCCACACACACACACCGGCACACACTCACTCACCCACACCACACCACGCAACCCGCTGTGGCGGGGCTATTACAATGGGGTGGCCGCCACCCCCCCCCCCTGTTGAAGATGATAAAATGGCGCCTGTTTGGAGGAAAAATTCCCCCAAATGGCGTTTCTCGAATGTTCCCCGAGAAAAATCTCGGTTATTTTTCGGCAAAAATTGTTAATTGAGGTACAGACGATAGAGGCACTTATAGAGATTAAGAATCTTTTCGAATTTTTTGTTTCGGATAAGCCTAAGCCGGGAAATCACCTGCACCACGAACATACCGTTTTTGTTTAAGTGCCATATTGACGCTGGAAAAAAAAACAAGTAACACAAATTGAAAATATTCTTTTTATTTTTTTTGGTATAATATAAGAGTAGCTTAATAAATATCAAAAAGATTTATTTCATTATATGTTGTATTTGCTGAGAAAAAAATCTTTAAAAATAGCTCGATTTTTCGACCGTTCACAGTGGAGTACCCCCTTAAATAACTTTTATGAGTTATAAAGTATAGTAAATTTAAAAAATTTAATTTATATATTTTATCAGAGTACCCGCCGTCAGGCCCGTTCCTGCCGGGGGTGCAAAAGGTGCCCCCGCACTTGGGCGGCCAAACCTGGGGGCGGCGCAAGCCGTTTATTATATGTAAAATTTTGATTAGTAGAATACTCGTTTGCATGGTAACTGTTTAAAACTATCTGTATATATATATAGATAAAAAATTGAGCATTGCATATCGAATTCTTACTTAAAGAATATTATGTTAATAAGGGCGGTAATATTGTTTTTGCACCTGCGCGGCTAAAATCCAGGAACGGCCCTGTCCGCCGTAATACAGAAGAAAGCGAAGAGGTTCAACAGATTAGAAGCAGTACGGATAGCAACATTCCACAAACATTACTGTATATTCTAAAAACAACTGCATGGTATGAAAGTCTTATAAAAACACTGTCAGAGATGAATATTCCTGTTTCAAGGTCAGTGTCAAAAACGCACAGAAATGATTCCAGCACTGGATTGGATATTTTGGAAACAAGAGCTATTGGAAGAGAAAAACTAATGGACAGTATTTATCAGCAAATCAGTGGATTGCGACTCTACCTCGATCTTTTTTAAAAGTATGGCAATGACGGTTAAAAAATTTCCGCCGTAATTAATTTTGAAAGCAAACGCTTCTTTGCTTGAATTGATTAATGATCTATGACTGTGATGTCCCCGGGGACCCACCAAATATGGAATAAGCAGATAGCGAAGCGAGAGCGTACAACATGTGGACGTGAAAATCACTCTACGGAGCGTGATTATTATGAGATCTTAGCTACTATCCTAACCCAGACATTAGATACTTTGCATTAACTACAGTCAAAATATGCAACAGGTACCTACTATAATAAAATTACGTTACGAAAAAATTAAATACGTCTTGGAAAAATTAACTTACCTTAATGTGAGGAGCAACTTTTCCTGGGGGGAAATTGGAGATTTTACTCTCCTACACGGATGTTTTGTTAAATCGTTGCCAACCATGTTTAACACCAAATCGACCTGCTCCTTGCTTAGCCTAAAGAGTTGTCGGAAGGTTTGGTCATCTTCCAAAAGATGATTCGTTATTAAAATGTTTAAATAGCCCTCGGTGTCGCGAGCTGTGTACATGGCCTTCACTTGCTTCCTTTCCCTCTTCCTTTTCCTTCCTTCACACTGGGCAACCAGAAGTGCATCATCGTCACCTTCTTCTTCCAGCACAAGGGCAGCAAGCAGCAATTTCCGATTCATTTGACGGCACAATGAAACTATCACCACACTACGAATTTGTTCACTCGCGACGTTTCCACCTCGAAGTCACAGTAACGAGTGTCGCTTTAGCAAAGGTTGGAAGAGTTCCTAACCCAAAGGCAATAAAGTGACTGCATTTATGACATCCTCCAGGTATACAAGCTATTTTAGTATATCGGGGCTTGGAGTACGCACACCAGTCCATAAGTACTTGCTTTTCCATTTCAAAAATGCGAATTAATCAGAGGAAATAATACACACGTATGTATGTATGTGTGGGAACATGATGTATAAGAATCGAATCACCGAGGGGTATTATAATATATTAGTAAGAAATCACTTATTGGGTACGACGAAATGTATTGACTATTCTGTAGGTTAAGTATAGAACATGTTCATTTGGTTTTAAATCTTGTTAGGAAAGATTTAAAAAAACAATGGTGTAAGAGAGTGGAATATCCATAGATTTTCTTCAGTAGCAGCTTATTTTTTCCTTAAAATTGCAGACTCTACGCAAGAAATGTGAAACTGGGCCCATTGTTGCGATTTCGATTTATCTCAGATGATTAAATGAATTTTCGATCTCAATTTCGGTCGAAAAAATGACGTTTATCACATATTTCCATCGATTTCACCCAAACTATTGAACCGATTTGAATATTTCGTCAGGACTTTTTGGTGGTAATTCAATTATCTTTAATTTGATGTGATTTTCTATCAAATCGGACTTTCGCAACACGAGATATTCGCAATTAAGTGGGACCACCTTTTTGACAGGCAGGTAAAATCTAATGCGCTCTGTTTGACTCGTCGTTTTTTGCACAGACACGCTAATTTTTTTTTTTTTTTTTTAACGTGGGGAAATCTTCATAGACACCTCGGCCTCCTGAGGTAGTGTCGGATTTTTACCGACTAAAACCCCACGGTGAACACGTCTGGTATATAATTCCTAAATTGAATCCCACTCGTGGTGAAGGGGGAACGCACAATGACTATGACCGCCATAGTCATTGTGCGTTCCCCCTTCACCACGAGTGGGATTCACTTTAGGAATTATATACCAGACGTTGACCAGTCCTCTTTATACTGTGTCGGGTACACTGCTAGAGGCGGAGGTGTTGTGGGCCAGTGTGGCTTCCCAGTCATTCATAATTTTGAACACTGACGCCTTTGCTTTGGAAAGCACATACGGGGGAAATGTTTTCCCTAGAACCCCATACTCTTAAAAAACAGCATCGTTGCATCCTCGTCTTCATTGAGGTCATTGATGCGTTTGAAAACTTTCTCCCGTTCCTTGGCCCTTTCCTTCCATGCACTGATGACAGCGTCGCTGTTATTTTTTTGCCTTTTCTGGACTGCAGATGATTCGCTGTCCCTGGATCGTTTTTTTGATGAAGCCATGTTGGTGGCCTTCTCTGGCGGTGTTTCATGTTCTTCCAAACAGGCTGGGTTCGTGGCGGGAGAGATATCGTCGATTTCAATAGGCGCTTCTCCGATGTCCCCTGGCGGTGTTTCCACATCTTCTGGAACACCTTCCCAGCAGGCCGCAGTTTCTATTGTATGATTTTCTGGAGAGTTCACTGCTATTTCTTCCACATTACTGTGGGTACTGTGTATAATAAAATAAATAAAATAATTTTTTGAAAAGTTTGAAATTATTCTTATTTCAAAACTCATAGTGTGTGTAAAAAATACTTGCCTCCTCTCAAATGGGACTTTATCCATAAACAATAAGAGGTTTTTCAAGGGCCATTCCTTTTTGGTTTTGGCTGCCGACCCTGTGCCGCATTTCCCTTCCCTCTTCTTTCTCATGTAGGTGTCCCTAATATTTTTCCACCTTTTCTTACAGTCAGTAACTGAAATAATTGGATAATATATTTTTTGTATGTTCCTAGGTACTAGAGTAACAT
Organism: Andrena bicolor; assembly: GCA_960531205.1. NCBI lineage: Eukaryota > Metazoa > Arthropoda > Insecta > Hymenoptera > Andrenidae > Andrena > Andrena bicolor. The sequence continues at coordinate 694,463 of CAUIJW010000183.1, forward strand.
TCAGATCGTTGTCATGAATCGTTAACACACATTTTTGCACAAAATATTTCTCTGAAAAAATGGATAAGATTGAAGTGTTATCTATTTGGATTTTACACAAAAGATGTAGTAGAAAACGAGAGAGGAGGAAGCATTGGGTTCGTCCCATAAACAGCATTAGACATGCAAATTGAACTATGTATTAGTTCATGAACTTCTAAAAGATAGTCATAAACTTTTTAATTACTTTAGGATGTCTGCCACCGTGTTCGAGGAAAATAATTTCATATCAATAATTGAAGGCTTGGATTCAATAAGGCAGCGTTGTTCAAGGTCTCTCCCGCGGGAGATTGGGGTTCTCCCACTCTCGTCCTCGTGGTCAGGGATACCGCACGACGCTAACCATGGAAACGCTTGCCCGGCTGGCCCGTCGTGGCAGCCTTCGTAGCGTCGCGCGGTCTCCTTGACAACGGAAGGCACGTTGGGCGAGAGAAAGATTGGAAGGGGAAGCAGGCGCGTGAGGGGCCCCACCGCTGGTCGCCGTTGCAAAAAAGGGACTAGCGCTCGAAAATGTAAAAAACTATTGTCCAATCGGTAAGAAAAATTGGAAAATTAAATGTTGTTAAACTGAATTTAAAAAAATATAGACTTGTAATTTTAGTCACGGCACATGTTTTTTCTATTTACAATTTCTTTATCGAATCATTAGTATTCGAGATTCAAATTATAAACAAAAATATTTCTTCAACCAAACTCATTATTTCTTTTAACAAAAATTGCGATAACCGGAGTAAATATTAACGGATCGTTATGAGACTCGAAACCTAAAACTTAGAAAACTCTAGCGAAGCCATAAAATGTATGCACAAAACCCTTATGTTAGAAAATTTAATAATATTTAATTATGGCTTCGCTAGAGTTTTCTAAGTTTTAGGTTTCGAGTCTCATAACGATCCGTTAATATTTACTCCGGTTATCGCAATTTTATGATATTTTTAAAAAACACTTTGTATCAATATATTGATACACGGTTTGTTATAATTGGCAAATTTACCAGTTCATCTAGGGGCCAGAAAATTGACCAAAAAATATAAATATTCAAGAAAAATGTTTTCGTTTCAAGGCTGGCGTTCGAATGAGCGGCCGGCGACGGTCCCACTAGTGCAAGGGAGAAGGATGCATCTGTTTCTGCCTTGCACTAGTGGGACAGTCGCCGGCCGCAGCACATTGGAACGCCAGCCTTGAAAAGTATGAAATATATTTATATTTGTAATAAACACTTTCTATCAATAAAGCGAACGAACGTATGCATAAAAAATTTGACATGTGTTTACACGCAGATTAGATGTAGCCGTCATGATATTTTTACCTTTTTTACAAGAGTTCATATTATTAGTTTACAAGAAATATATAAAAAAACATAATTCCATAAGTTATGAATTATGACTTCTTTCTTATTTCTGGATAATCTGTCCGAATGTGACGGTGGATCGCAGAGCGGCTAGAGTAGCTAGACTGCTTCTGGAGCAGTAGAGCGACTAGTAGATTCTGCCGTTATGGCGGAAAACAGACACTCATGGCATTGTGTTGTGTCTCAAGTAGCCTAGGCTGCTCATGAACCAGACGCGCATAGGCTATAGTAATCCTGGCGCGGCCGCAGCAGTCGCAGCCGCCCATAGGAGTTGGGATGAATGCTTTTCCATTGTATCAGTGTACGGCGGCTACAGCCGCTCATTGGAACGGCCACCTTAACCGGGGCGCATCGCCACTCCTCCCCCGTCCCGGCCTGGCCACCGCGAAGTGAACCATCCCGGGCAGGTGAAGGGCACCTCCACCCCCCGGCCATTCTCCTATCCGCCACCTGGAGACGCGCTCGGTCGGTGCTCAACCTGGATCGGCCAAGACCGTTCCAGTCCCCCGCTCCCCTTTACGGGGATAGAGGGACACCGAGGATTTTATGTACATCCTAAATTTGCAACGGCCCCGGAATCCAAGTAGCTGCTTGCTCATCTACTGTGCAAAAGTTGCTGGGTTCGTAATAATGCTTACAATTTCTAATGAATTTATCACATAATTCTCGGATAGGTGCAAGTCTGTCGTTCTGCTGTCGGTTAGCCCTGACGTCGAAACGCAAGCAAACTGACAGAAACATAAACCTCGCTTTCGGCATTACACAGCGGTAGAACATTACTCCGTTGCTCTTACTCCACAGTTCTTCGATATTTACATTATTAGATTTCCATAATCCAGCGTAGTAAAGCAGGCCAATATAAGCATTTATCTCTTTCAAATCAGTACAATGGTGATAAGTATGTATCTGCTCATCTCTGCCCATCATCATCGCGCAAACGTTTTCGATCTCAATATTCGTATTATCAACGATTTTTTTTCGAATTTGCTCAGAGAAAAGGAAATTCCAAAACTCGTGCAACTCGTTGCAGTTCTCCGCCTCATTCGTAGGACCAGGAACTCGTACATTTTCTACACTGAGTCGATCTAAAAACAATAAAATGCCAATATAAAAGTTTCTAACTTTTTCAAGGACTAGTAATATTCATGCTTACCTGAATGCCTGCTGGCAATTTGTGTGTTCCACCGAAAGCCGTTTTTCCCGCGTATGTAGCTACTAGGTCTGCCTCGAGCGCGGGACTGCAAAATGCGATTGTTCTGCATCGCAAGCTCGGCGTTTTCTAAATCCTCAGAGTCAGAAGTCTCGCTATCACTTTCAGAATCCACAGATAAACAATCCTTCTCATTTTCGGAATCAGTGCCACCAAAATCATCATTAACTTCGACAGTATTGAGGATGGCATTTTGAAGGCGCCGTGAACGTAAATTGTACGCCATTGTCCCGTAATGCAATAATAAATATGTTCCAATTGTCGCTTCAGGAAATGTATGCAAAATACTTCTGTTTTTAAGTTTCTGAGTGTTCTCAGACACAAAAATGACTGTCTCCGAGTTGAAGTAAAAACGACGTCGTTGTCACACATGGGTCAATTTGAAGGCTGCCGTTCCAATGAGCGGCTGGCGACTGCGGCTGGAGACGCTTCCACTAGTGCAAGGGAGAAACAGATACATACTTCTCCCTTACACTAGTGGGAGCGTCGCCAGCCGCAGTCGCCAGCCGCTCATTGGAACGGCCACCTTGACCCTGCTTCAAATTCTAACGGCTTTCAAACACGCACTGACGCTTCCACTCAGTCGGCAAGTATGTCTACTTGTAGAGGACACATGAAACTACTACTAGGGGGCGCCAATAGTATAATTCTCAATGATGCCTCAGAGATATTTGATCGCAAATCGACAACCGAGGGTTAAGACGTATTTCTGCCGTTATACAAAACTCTCAGCAGCGTCGATAGTTAAATTCTTAGTTTAATTCATTTTTAGATGTTTACGATATTGGGTTTTTGATCTGCTCTGTACGATTGGTTTCGTACAGCCCACATACTAGGGATTGAAGTTAATCTACATCGGTTCCGTATTGGAGCTCGATTTACGGAATATAAAGGGAGGGCAAATTTGTGGCGATGATCAGAAGCACAGCTTCGGGAAGGTGTCAACTCCACTGGCGGAAGTGGCCTCCGACCCATCAGCTGGCGTCTACTGGTCCCCTTGGTGTGCGCGCGATTGACTAGCTGGAGTGCAGCTAGTTGGTGTGTGGCTACCTCCTTCGTCCTGGTTCTCCTGCTCACTGTTGCCGTTCGACGATTCTTGACTTGGTTTTCTTATCGCGAGTTTTGATTATAATGCCTTTTCGGCTATGTATTATATTGATAACTTATTTGAGGTGGTTACAATATACCAAAGTACGAAATAGTAAGTTTGAATTATTTAAGGGGGTAGACACGGGTAATGCAGCGCGCTGTATACCGACACAATCTGGCCCAAAACATGGGTTTGGGAAATTACGTTGTTTGTCCTTATATGAGCACATTATGGGCTGGGCGAGGTCTCATTCGAAATAGGAAGGTTCAATGCACACTGCTCTGGTCATGGCTCAACCAGATTGTGTTGATATCTGATAATATGAGTGTTCAAAGTAGAGAAAATATCGACAAAATACACTCGCAGATTCCAAGTATTTGTAGGTCACTAAAAGAGTTTTATGACTGAAAGGATGACCAGAGCGGGCTGCATTGAAGCTTCCTCTTTCGAATGAGACCTCACCCAGCCCAAAATCTGGTCATATTAGGACAAACAACGTAATTTTGCGACTATATTCCCAAACACGAGTTCCGCCACATTGGCGGTAATACAGAGCAAGTCACGTGATAAATTTAGTTCAACTAGTCGATACGAGATGGCGCCTACTCGGGAGGACTGCGAACGTGGAATTATAGCAAAACTGAAGCGTCAGCTGGATACATGTGCCACAGTAAAAGCGTAATGCAGTGGATGTATGCATTTTCATACGATTGTAGGTTAGGTTATATGCATTTTAGGCATATACATATTAACCAGGAATTGCTGGGAATTGTATACATTTACTACATTAATGCTTTTACCGTGACACATACATCACTTGAAATCGCTGTCGAATTTATGTTACAATTCTATGATCACATTATTTAAAATAAAATAAGAGAGATTGGAACTTCTTTACTAATACTGGAAATATTGATTTACTGATATCATATTTTCAAAATCTGGAAGTTACGACAATTATTTGCAATTATTGCTCTTACTATTATTCTTCCGACCATTGTATATAACATGTAACAAGGAAAAGATTTTCGAATAATTTTCATATTTCATCGTATATTTATCCTAAGATCGTATGCAGATATATTGACCGGTCGATTCGTTTTCGTGAACAGCGATGGTGGGGAAATCAGGCTCCACCATCTGACGATTGTGGACTTGTCAGTTGGAGTTCCGTGGCCACCGAAGGCTACATATATCTGAATACGATTTTAGAATCTCAAATAACCAACGAGAACCTTTGTGGTCCGAGCCGCGCGAGATCACCGTTGCTTGGCAACGTGTTATCGATTACAGTAAAGTCTCGTTACGGACTCGGTTTGGTGTACACCAGGCGTTCCCAAGGGGGGAAATGCACTCCTGAAACACATGTTTCGGATCTCCTTCCAACGCCGCGCCTTAGCTGCTAAGGCTGCTAAGCTGGGACGATTCCTCCTACCCTCTCTCCGAGGAGACAGTAACGCTGCTAAGCTCGGCGTTGGAGGGAGAACCGAAACATGTGTTTCAGGAGTGCATTTCCCCTACTAGGGAAGGCCTGGTGTACACGATACGGACTTTTCGCTATTCCCACCACTTCTGTCTCACTCTTGTCCGGCGAAGGCGAGAGCGAGCGAAGGCATTGAAAGCGAGCGAGGACAGTACGAGACAGACGACGCGTTAGCTGTGTGAAGTTGGCACCCTCAAATTGGAATTTTTAAAAAAACGCGGTGGCATTCGTTTGTCCATCGTTTGTCCACGTTTGTCCAACAAAAATTTTCGTTTGTCCTCCCTCCAGAAACGAATTATTTATAAAAATCGCGAAAAAGAAGTGTACTCGCGAATAATTTCGATTTTTTGTTAATTAATCGGTGGAATCGTTTGTCCAACGACGGATTTCGTTAACCTAGATATAGAAGACGTTTGTCCACCCCAAGATTTCGTTTGTCCACCCTCCAGAACAGAATTATTTATAAAAATCGCGAAAAAGAAGTGTACCCGCGAATAATTTCGATTTTTTGCTAATTAATCGGTGGAATCTTTTGTCCAACGACGGATTTCGTTAACCTAGATATAGAAGACGTTTGTCCACCCCAAGATTTCGTTTGTCCACCCTCCAGAACAGAATTATTTATAAAAATCGCGAAAAAGAAGTGTACCCGCGAATAATTTCGATTTTTTGTTAATTAATCGGTGGAATCGTTTGTCCAACGACGGATTTCGTTACCCTAGATATAGAAGACGTTTGTCCACCCCATGATTTCGTTTGTCCACCCTCCAGAACAGAATTATTTATAAAAATCGCGAAAAAGAAGTGTACTCGCGAATATTTTCGATTTTTGGTTAATTAAACATCGAAATCGTTTGTCCAACGACGGATCTCGTTAGTCTAGATATAGAAGAGGTTTGTCCACCCCAAGATTTCGTTTGTCCACCCTTCAGAACAGAATTATTTATAAAAATCGAGGAAAAAGAAGTGTACTCGCGAATAATTTCGATTTCATTGAATGCCAGGCTGGTTGCATTCAAAAGCGCCAATGAATAATCTGAATCAACTTCTGGAGGCACCGGTGCCCCGTCTCTTATGATCTCCCTCAACTAGTAGGTAATTAAATTTGTATCATGCTTTTCTGAAAGCATTTGAAATACTGGTTGTATTCCATTTGCACCTTTTATAATAATTTGGTACAAGAATATATGTTTCTTGTCACTATTTAGTTTTTCTATAGTTTTTACTAATTTTCCAGTCGCGTCTATTTCTATGTTCCTGCACGATTTAATTAATGTTTTATACAGGCCCATTTGCATGGGAGACCAGTAAAAACAATAGAAAGAATCCTTTGCCATCTGTTTAATGTACCCTGAGTATTGTCCCTTACATTTCAACTCGCATAATGAATTAATAATGTCAAGATTTTTATTTATTTATAATTCCCGTACAATGGCTTCTTCTCTTATTTTCCTCAGAGTACATTGTCGCGCAACATAAGGTGGTTCGGGATCGTCGTAGCATCCAAAATATGCTATTCTTCGTGGCGAAGCACTGAAATATGCTAGTCAAGCCCGTTCCTGGATTTTGTCAAAATTTTCTACATAATAAACGGCCTCTGGCCGTCCCTGGGTTTGGTCGTCCACGTGCGCGGCGACTTTCTGCAGCCCCGCCAGGAACGGCCCTGATGCTAGTTTTCGCGGCGGAAGAAACGATGCAATGTGCTTCTTTAGGTGGGAAACTGAAACGTGTTGTTTTCCGTAACGCACGTTGTTATGTCGTCCCGACGAAAATGGCCCACATAAATAATTTATTTGCATAATGTAAAGCCGACTTCGGTAATAAAAAAATATTTAAAGAATGTGGTAATTTTGCATAAAAGGTGCATAATTGTGCATAATTTAAGATACAAAATTCATAAATTTCCCAAAAGTGATATCATCTATCGGCCAGCGCTGCACAAGGAGCTGTTTTCGGCGCCTAGCGGCGAGCAACCCGCCTGTCACGTTGCTGAGGTTAGAATCGGTGAGGCGAACTGCAATAGTGTATGTGCATTTGGTATGACTTGAACTTAGCCATACATACTTATGCTACGAGCCTACGAGCACGCACATACACTACTGTAGTTCTCCTCACCGATTCTAACCTTAGCAACGTGACAATTCTATCCCCAACCTACTACCGACCAAATTTTTTGCAAATTTCTCGAAAACTAAAGCCGAGCACAATTTTTATGCACGATTACCAAAGAAAATTTTAAATTAACAATTTTATTTAACTTGATCAAAAATGCACTGAAAACTGAAAAGTAATTATTTTCTTGTACTGCAATTATGACGGTGATATGCCTTATTCGGTAATAAAATCGTGGAGCAGGATATTTTATCGCTTTTCATCGCTCATTTCGATTCTTGATTCTGTAAGAAATCGATTCATATCCTGTTATGAAATATCCTGTCCCACGGTTTTATTTAAAGTGACATATCACCGCCGCAATTGTAGTACAAGAAAATAAGACTTTTTTAGTTTTCAGTGCATTTTAGATCCAGTTAAATAAAATCCTTTACCATGAATTTTTTTTTATATATTTTGTCTCATTTTAAGATGGAAAATGCGCTTATGGAAGTAGAGGTCCAGCCACCCGTCAACGAGGGTGATCGTGTGGCTGAGGTGGTGCCGGAGGTGGTGGCGGAAGGGGTGGGTGCAGCCCCCCTCCCCAAACCCCAGGAGCCCCCAAAAGGGGTAGAGGAAAAATTGAAAGCAGTAAGTATATGGAATGTGGTTCTATGTTTTACTTCCTACTAAACTACTTTGTGCGAAACGCTGCAATTGTCAGATTGTTATTCCGCTTTGGGAAATGTCTTAATTTTTATGTTACTGTTTCAGTTACAAAAATTGGTGAAACGCTTAACACACACCCCCGGTCGGGGAGGAAGAGCCCGGGGAGGAAGGGCCAGTTATAGAGCCCGGGGAGGATGGGCAAATAACAGAGGCCGGGGAGGAAGGGAAGTTTATAGAGGTGGCAGAGACCACAGGCGCGGTGGATGAGATAATAAGAATATTAACATATATTTCTAAATAAATTCGATTTTTCAATTCTACACTAAGTTTAATTTTTTCATTTCAATTGCATACAGGGTGATCCTGGAGCGACTGGACTTAAAGAGATGCCGCCTGGCATCCCGTGGCGAGGACAACCCTCCGCAGTGCATCACCGAATTGTATGGCTTTCTCTGCGAAAACGACGCCAATCGATTCCTTATGTTTCGCCGATGAAACTAACACTAAGAACGACGTAATTCGGATCTTAATGAAGGAAATTAGATGAAAAATTGATTTATAGAATTTCACGCTCTTCGTTAAAAATAATCAACTTTACATGAAATTTGGTGCGATCTTCATCGGAAAAACAGAAGGAATCTATTGACATCGTTTTCGCACAGATGTGATGAGAAATGCGGAAATCGTGGACATTTCTCACTTTTTATTGTGTTCCAACCCCTTCGAGGATCTAAAATCATAAAATTCGACGAGGCACTGCAGCAGTGCGTTGGCCCCGCCACGAGGTACCACGCGGCATCTCCTTGGCAGGCGTCGCTCCCGAATCGCCCTGTATGTCTTTCCTGCATTTATCAGCTAGCGTGGATTTCCAACGATGCTGGTGGCTCGACCATTTTCACCTTTTATAATAATTTTGTATAAGAATACCTATGTTCCTTGTCACCATTTAGATTTTCTATTGTTTTCACTAATTTCCAGTCGCGTCTATTTCTATTTGCCTGCACGTTTGAATTAACGTTTTATACCATTTCATTTGCATAGGAGAATAGAAAAACAATAGAAATGATCCTTTGAAATCTGATTAATGCACCCTGAGTATTGCCACTTATACTTCAATTCACGTAACGAATTGATAAGATTAAGATTTTCATTGATTCCTAATTCTCGCACGACAGCTTAATCATTTATTTTTCTCAAAGTACACTGTCGTGGAACGTAGTATAATTCACCTTTAAAGCCGCGTATTCACCTGAGCATTCGCCCCGAAGCAGCATTGCACGAGCACCGATCAATTCAAAAATTTCACGAGAATGTCGTGAGAAGACTTTTTTGTTATATTAAATAGTAGTAAGGCTATGAGAGTTCTAACCCAGGTCCTCTGAGGGGAGCGCGGGGGAGCGCGGCGGAGGGAAACATGGACGCGGGATCTGCGGGGAGTGGAAGGACGGTTGCGCGCGCACGAGCCGCGGAGTGGGGGAAGCCGCGATCGTGGAGGGGATCAGTCCGGGCCGAGCCGCCGCGGAGACCTCTCCAGACCGGACCCACCGTCGGAAATTTTTCAGAGGCGGAATGACCCCCAAAAAATCTCTTTCAGACCTTGGCCCACCCCAAAAAATTTTTTATACCTAACCGAGGGAGGGGACGACCCCCAAATAATTTTCCAAACCATTATGCGATGGAATTGTTTAATACATTATCCAAAATTGTTTCGGACAATGTCGGGAAAGATCGGTGTTTTCACACCGCGTCTTCGGGGAGGGAAAGAGACAGAGCATTACTGTAAAGCTAAAATTTTGGAAGAGGGAAAGAGACAACACTACATAGTGGTACAACCGCTTTCGTTCCAAATTTATCAAGTTTTTTTAAGCATTCAGATTTAGCGTCGCAGCGTCTCGCGCGATCACGCGTAACTTGAATCCTCTACAGCGGCCATGCAAGGTGACATCATTTTCGCACCATGCAGAACGCTCCAGCGAAATAGAATTATGTGGCGTCAGCAGAAATGCTGTTTCTTAAAATTAGGTGGCGAGGAGGAAGACGGGTGAATAAAATTGACAAATAATGTTTTTAAGCAATTTTATTTAAAATTAAGAGAATAGAATTTTAACATTTTTTCCTACGAGCATCAGCTAGAATATCATTGATGGCACATGCTACCAGTTCGCAATCTACATGATACTCCTCATCGAAGTGTTCGCTATCGCATATGATTTTAGCAGCACGCCGCGCATCTAATGTTTCGCAGGCAATACCGCTTTGCTGTAGCACTTTAACAAAAGTTTCAAATTTTACTCTCACATCTTCCGCAGTTTGATACATCCGTGGATACATATATTCTATACATGGCTGAAGATTTAATAAAAATGATATTGTGTCCAGTGTGTAATATAACGTGTCATCACATTGTGTGATCTTTATAATTGGTGTATCAAAGATCCGAAAAAAGTCAACCGTTAATTCATCAATCCGCATCGAAGGTGATCCAGGTAATCGTGCACGTTCTTCCATGGTTTCACAGTTGTCGAATAGCAAACCCCATGTATGCCATGATAATATGAGATGATTTCCATGATTGTCGCCGAGAAGCACTTCTACATTGACTGTAGGTCCTACGTCGATTCCAATTTCCAAATATTTGCTACCCATGGATGTTAATGCGTATCTTCTAACCATGATACGCGATCCTTGACGCGGACTAAAAGAACAATCGAAGCTATGAAATTGCCCGCTCGTATTAGGAATAAACATAAAAATTTTGAGAAGATGTGAAAAGTATGCGTTACCAATCATTATATATATTCTCCCCACATGGAGCTACACCATCATCTCGCACAATCGGAACGAAATAATCCCCACACCATGCGAGTATTTCATCAATGGCGCTGTACATTTTGTTTCAGAGCACTATTTGTTCCGTCGAAACTCGCTGAGGCTACTGGGCGATTGATTGAATAGCGTCCGGGAACTGGTTTAAATAGAGCTACAATTGCTCCCCCCACTACCGCATTTTATTCTAAGCCCAACAATTTTTTTTCAAAATGATTTTCAATCTTAGCGTCGCAGCGTCTCGCGCGATCGCATGTAATTTGACTCCTCTGGAGGAGCCGTGCAAGGTGACATCATTTAACGGCGTGAAGAACGAAACATGTAGAAACGCGGAATCTTAAAATCAGGTGGTGACGAGGAAGACGAGTAAATGAAATCGAGACAGAATATGTGTTTAAGAAATTTATTTAAAATTAAAAGAATATAATTTTAACATTTTTTCCTACGAGCATCAGCTAGAATATCGTTGATGGCGCATGCTACCAGTTCGCAATCTACATAATAATCCTCACAGTAATGTTCGCTTTCACGTATGATTTTAGCAGCACGACGCGCATCTAATGTTTCGCAGGCAATACCGCTTTGCTGTAGCACTTTAACAAAAGTTTCAAATTTCGTCTGCACATCTCTTACATTTTGATAAAGCCGCAGATACACATAGTCTAAACATGGTTCAAGATTTAATAAAAATGTTACCGTATCCGGTTTGAAATACAGCTGCTTATTATGTAGTGTCATCCTTACAATCGGAGAGTTATAGATTTCACAAAAATCCACCGTTAATTGGCCCATTTGCATCGAAGGTGATTCAGGTAATCGTGCACGTTCTTCAATGGTCGTACGACTGCCGCATAGCGAACCCCATGTACCCCATGGTAACGTGAGAAACATCCCACGATTGTCGCCGAGAACCATTTCTACATCAATCGTAGGCCGTACTCTGATCCCAATTTCCAAGTATTTGCTGCCCGTAGATGTTAATGCGTATCTTCTGACCATGATACGCGATGTTCGGTGCGGGCTAAGAGAACGATCAAAGCTATGAAATTGCTCGCGCGTATTAGGAATAAACATAAAAATTTTAAGATGTGAAAATTAACCCTTACCAAATAACTGTATCCTCCCCGCATTGAGCCACGCCATCATCTCGCACGATCGGAACGTAATAATTCATGCGTTCAACGTTTCCTTCGGCACCGGTACTGCACATTTTGTTTTCAGAGCACAATTTGTTCCGTTGAAAGGCACTGAGACTATTGAGTGATTGATTGAATAGCGTCCGGGAACTTGCTTAAATAGAGGTGCAATTGCTTCTCCCCACCACCACATTTTATTTTAAAGCTACCAATTTTTCCATAATGTGCTGAAATCTTAACGTCGTAGCATATGTAATTTGGGTCCCATCCTCAAGGATAAAAAGTATCGACACGTGTCGAATGTAATATAATATTTCTGGGAACGTCGAATCTTAGAATTATGCTGTATCAGCAAAAACTATGTCGGATGATCATGCCCGCTAATTCCTCATACGCGTGAATCGTAGAAAGAATTATGCTGTATCAGCAGAAACTGCATAGAACCATATTAGGATGGCTCGCCATCTTTTGCATGCAATGCATTCGAGGGAGGGGGTGCGCCAAAAGAGTTAGACAGAGATATCAAATCATGATGAGGATATAAATATATGCTCTAAACTGTACAAAGCCTCAAATCGTTGCAACGCATTGCACAGAAAAGTCACATTACATTTACGTTCCATTTACGATCATGGAAAAATTCGCGCAAGTAGAACGCCAATTGTTGGATCAATCCACGCGATTGATTTCTCGGGAAGAGTACCTCGCGTGGGAAGAACGGTGCAACGCGTGCATCGAATCGTTGGAAGAACAAAGTCGCGTGAAACGCCCACGATTATCGATCGGTGTTCAACAATCACTGATTGCTCGAATCGCACGTCTCGAAGGACTGAAATATTTGTTGCGCGGACGTTTCGTGCGCGAAGGTGCCGGTCATTCGAGTACGGGACTTTTGTGGCGCGAAATAGACACTGCGTTCGATAGCCGCGTATTAACTGGTGCAGTGCTAAATTCGAACTACATTGAGCCGCGCAACTTCCTCCAAGATGCAGGGACCATCGTGCTGGAGCATGTGCGGGACGCTTTGAGGAAACATCGAAACCTCAAAGTGAACACTGTGTTCAACGGCGAATTTGTGGCGGGTGACAAGCATGCTTGTAAATGCATCAACACCCGAAACTGCGAACTCTTCCACACATCCGATCTGCAGGAGTGGTACCAACGATGCGTCATCGAACCCACCCTGGCATCGCTGGAAGAGTTCCAGGAACGCGACAGTGGATGGGCATTGACGCGAATCCTCAACCTGACCGTCAATGTCAACAAGTACAATCCGCTGCGCGCGGGATGTTACGTCAAGTTGCCGCGAGTATTGTCTTTGAGGAAAGCCACAATTAGCGTGCAATCCCAGGACAATGCGTGTTTCGCGTGGGCAGTGGTCGCCGCTCTCCATCCTGCGGAAAGACATCCCGATCGCCCAAGTTCATACCCGCCTTATGCTTCCATGCTAAATCTCCAGGGCATTGAGTTCCCAATGTCCCTGGAGCAAATAGGGAAGTTTGAGCGGCAGAATAACATCTCCGTCAACGTGTACACCTTCGACGAGGAGAAAGGGTCGACGGTCTTTCCGCTGCGTCTCACCAGCCAAAAGAGGGATCAGCACGTCAACTTGCTATACACGCCGAATCAAGAGCACGGTGATGTAGGGCACTTTGTGCTGATCAAAAACTTGTCCCGACTGGTGTGCATGCAGCTGAGCAGGCACAATGGGAAAAAATTCATCTGCGATCGGTACGTATAGAATACTTGTGAAATATTGAAATGTATTGTAGAAAAAATTAAATAAAAAAAAAAAATTTGTGTTTACAGGTGTATGCACTATTTCGGATCTGCCGAGAAGCTGGAGAACCATTCGCTGGACTGCGGGAAGATGAATGACTGCGCCATCCTGCTGCCCAGCGAAGGAAAAAATTTCCTCAGCTTCGAGAACCACTGCAGGAAGGAGCGGCTCCCCTTCGTGGTGTATGCAGATCTGGAGTGCATCATTGAAAAAACCGAGGACAATCGAGTGGGTGATTTAGATAATAAGTTACACGCGTATCAGCACCATAAAGTGCATAGTATTGCATATTATATGCATTGTTCCTACGATACATCGCTATCGACGTATCGATGTTACCGTGACGCGGATTGTGTTTCATGGTTCGTATACGAACTGAAAAAATTTGCAAAGGGTATAGCCGGTTAAGACGGTCAAATGTGCCCCTGAACCAAATTCAAATCCCGATGAGTCATTCGAAAGCTTATAAAAAAAGAATGATTTCTGTCAAGTTTCAACCTTGTATCTCTACCCGGGGGGTAGTAAAGGGTAAAAATAGAAAATCAGGTTTTTGCCGAATTTCTACTATACCAGGGAATGAAAAATTTTGAAAAAATTCAGAGGCATATCTGTTATCGGGGCACATATTAGGGAATTATTTCAGATTTTTAAATTGAAAAACCAAGCTGTGAAAAATAAAAAACGTCAAAAAATGATGAAAAATGCCGGTTGTGTATCGAAGCAGTTGCAGAACTATAATCATATTTTTACTGTAAGTACGTATCACTGTTACTATTGTTCTGAATTTTTTTCAGATTTTTCAATTTGGGCGCCGCAGTTAAAAAAATTAAAAACCGAGTTTTTCGTCGTTTTTTCCGTCTGAGAGTAACTAATAGGTCGAATTTTCGTACATACTTTATGGAATACGTCTTTTATGCAATCTTCAATGTCTTCACACGCAGTAAAACAGCGTAGAAATTAAAAGAACTAAACATGCCGTGACACTACAGTGTAAAATGTGTAACATATTTTCAACGGCGTCGATGGTGCAGTGGTAAAGTGTTGGACTGCTGAATCGCTGCGAACTTTTTGAACGTCGGTTCGAGCCTCGGAAATTCTAAGTCCGCGCACAGTCATTTTTTTTCACATTAATTATGTATTTTTTCGATTTCTAACTATATGACAATGGTCAATATTTATTTACAATGTTTTTAATGACGTTGAAATATACGTAAAATCAACGTATATTAAACGTTGAAATATACGTAAAAATACTATTAAAAACTTTGTAAATAAATATTGACCATTGTCATATAGTTAGAAATCGAAAAAATACATAATTAATGTGAAAAAAAATGACTGTGCGCGGACTTAGAATTTCCGAGGCTCGAACCGACGTTCAAAAAGTTCGCAGCGATTCAGCAGTCCAACACTTTACCACTGCACCATCGACGCCGTTGAAAATATGTTACACATTTTACACTGTAGTGTCACGGCATGTTTAGTTCTTTTAATTTCTACGCTGTTTTACTGCGTGTGAAGACATTGAAGATTGCATAAAAGACGTATTCCATAAAGTATGTACGAAAATTCGACCTATTAGTTACTCTCAGACGGAAAAAACGACGAAAAACTCGGTTTTTAATTTTTTTAACTGCGGCGCCCAAATTGAAAAATCTGAAAAAAATTCAGAACAATAGTAACAGTGATACGTACTTACAGTAAAAATATGATTATAGTTCTGCAACTGCTTCGATACACAACCGGCATTTTTCATCATTTTTTGACGTTTTTTATTTTTCACAGCTTGGTTTTTCAATTTAAAAATCTGAAATAATTCCCTAATATGTGCCCCGATAACAGATATGCCTCTGAATTTTTTCAAAATTTTTCATTCCCTGGTATAGTAGAAATTCGGCAAAAACCTGATTTTCTATTTTTACCCTTTACTACCCCCCGGGTAGAGATACAAGGTTGAAACTTGACAGAAATCATTCTTTTTTTATAAGCTTTCGAATGACTCATCGGGATTTGAATTTGGTTCAGGGGCACATTTGACCGTCTTAACCGGCTATACCCTTTCGCCAAACCTATCTTGACCAGTAATGTTCCCATGCTGGATTTAAGCAACGAACAGTTGACGACATTTCACAATGCAACACACTGTCATATTTGCGAAGAATCATTCAAGGCTGACGATGTACGAGTTCGCGATCATTGTCATCTATCCGGACGGTTTAGAGGCCCGGCACATTCGGAGTGCAATTTAAATTATAAAAACGCGTTTTACATCCCCGTAGTTTTCCATAATTTATCCGGCTACGATTCGCATTTCATTATCGAGGAAATAGCTACCGCTTTCGAGGGTCACGTTGATGTATTACCCATAACTAAAGAAAAATATATTTCATTCACAAAAAATGTCGAAGATACGGCTGAATCAGACTCGCGAAATAATATTAAATTACGATTCATCGATTCGTACAAATTTCTCAATACCAGTCTCGACAAATTAGCATCTTTCCTTAGCACAGATCAATTAAAAATTTTACGATCCAAATTTGAAACATTATCCACCGAAGATTTCAATTTATTGACGCGAAAAGGCGTCTTTCCGTACGAATACCTTGATTGCGCGAACAAGCTGCAGGATCCATGCTTACCGCCGCGCGAGTCATTCTACAGTTCGTTAACGGGTGAGACTGTAACCGAGAGCGATTACGCGCACGCTGAGACTATCTGGCAACGTTTCGGGATTAGAACCTTGGGCGAATACAGCGACTTGTATTTGAAAACTGATGTCTTGTTATTGGCAGACATTTTTGAAAATTTTCGCGAAAGTTGTATCAAGAGTTATGGACTAGATTCGGCGCATTATTATACTCTACCAGGTTTCACGTGGGATGCAATGCTAAAGCATACCAAAATTACATTCGAATTGCTCACCGACGTCGATATGGTCATGTTTATCGAACGCGGTATACGTGGGGGTTTAGGCCAATGTTCCGGAAGATATGCACATGCCAATAACAAGTACATGCCATCTTACAACGCATTGGAAGAGTCATCGTACTTGATGTACTTTGATGTGAATAATTTGTATGGGTGGGCAATGTGTCAGCCCCTACCATACGCTAAATTTCAATGGGTCGAAGATGTTGCAAAGTTTGATGTGTCTTCAATCAAAGTCGATTCGCCCACGGGGTACATTCTCGAGGTAGATCTGGAATATCCGCAATGTCTGCACAACGCTCATGCCGATCTACCGTTCTGCCCGACGCGTGCCAAACCACCTGGCAGCAGGCAGGACAAATTACTCGCGACGGTATACGATAAGCAGCGTTACGTTATCCATTACCGCAACCTGCAGCAGTGCACGCGTCATGGTCTTCGTATTACAAAGATACACCGCGTGCTCCAATTCGCTCAATCTCCCTGGCTCCGCGATTACATCGAACTCAATACACGGTTCAGAACAAGCGCGACAAATGACTTTGAAAAAAATTTGTACAAATTGATGAACAACGCGGTATTCGGTAAAACTATGGAAAATGTACGAAATCACGTGGATGTAAAACTTTTAACACGTTGGGAAGGGCGATATGGCGCGGAGGCAATGATCGCGAAACCGAATTTCCACAGCAGAAGTGTTTTTTCGGAAAATTTAATAGCTGTTGAATTGCGAAAACTCGAGGTGAAATTCAACAAACCGATATACGTGGGTATGTGCATTCTGGACATATCGAAAATTTGTTTGTATGAATTTCACTACGAGTACATGTCTCCCAAGCACGGACCAAATTGTAATATTCTATACACCGACACAGACAGCCTCATTTATCATATTCGATGCGACGATATCTACGAGACTATGAAACACAATATCGGTAGATTCGACACAAGCGATTATCCTATCGACAATCCATATAATATGCCGCGCGAAAATAAGAAGGTTCCAGGGCTGATGAAGGATGAAAATAACGGTGCGATAATGACCGAATTCGTAGGTCTTAGAGCGAAAATGTATGCACTTCGCGTAGACGGCAAAAGAGATACGAAAATGGCGAAAGGCGTCAAGACCAACGTCATAGCCAGAACGATAACTTTCGACGATTACGCGAAGTGTTTGCAAAGGGAGATCGAAATGGTTCGCAGACAATCATGTATACGGTCTAAATATCATAAAGTGTACACCATTTCGGAATCTAAAATCGCTCTAAGTCCATACGACGACAAGCGGCATATCGTACCCGATTCGACCGACACTCTGCCCTGGGGACATTATAATATCCCATTGTAAAATATAAATTATTGTATTTATTATAAATAGTGGAATTATTGTATTATAAATAGTGGGATTATTGTATTATAAATAGTGGGATTATTGTGTTAAAATAAAAAAATTGTTTACACATTTACATATATGTATCATTGTATTTATTGAACCATGTATTATTTTACAATACATTATTTTTATTTATCCACGAATTGTGTGATTTATCAAACCCCAGCCACTTGACATATACCTTATCCCCCTTTCTACGCAGCACTTTTTCCACTAGATGCACATCAGGATCGGTGACGCGTTGCAGCTCCTGTTCATAGAATCCGCCGGCAACAGGTTTTCCACAGGAATCGGCGAGCAGATACGTTGCAGGATTAGTTGCCTGTACTTTGACTATCTTGAACACCTCCGTTGTCCAATTCGGCGTATAGCCTTTATCGAAGATGGTTTTAAATTTGCTCACGCGCACAAACTCGCCCAACTTGAATCTCGCTGGAGCAGCGATCTTTATGTTGCTGTACACGGTGGTTAGCAGCCTGTCGGCGATCGCAGGGGTAACATCGCAAGGACGCATTCCGATGGTTCTATGTTTTCGTGCGTTATACTCTGCAAGCAGACGCGGTAGCGCATCGGTCCATCTATGGGTTCCATTGAGCGTAAACAATTTCCACATATTGTTCTTCAAAGTTCGATTGAAACGTTCTACGATGGAGGCCTTCATCACCGAATACGTCGAATAATGATTAATGTCGTGCTTTGTCAAGAGTTTCTGCATATCGGCGTTGTAAAATTCTTTTCCTTGATCGGTTTGCAAATTTTTCGGATATCGATCTCTAAATATCTTTGCAAACGCTTTAGTCACCTCAGCACCACTTTTAGTCTTGAGCGGCACCGCCCATGCATACTTGCTCAACACATCGATGATGGTAAGTATGTAGTGGTGACCTTGGTTGAAACGCGAGTATGGACGCATTTCTACAATGTCAGCTTGCCACAAATCATCGTATCCGTGCACTACGACGCGTCTCCGCGGGAAATGTCTTCGAGCTGGAGCGTGCAATTCCTCAACGAGTTGTAGCTTCTTGTAGCCATGGTTTTCTTCTTTACTCTTGGATTTCGATAATGGTTGCATGTTTGATCGCAGAGGTGTCTTGGACACGAATGACGCGATAATTATCGCGTACATTTATTATGTGCTTCTCGTCGGTCCGAGGAAATTCTGGACAAGTTGCTGCTCCGTAGCAAAAGCGGTTATAGCCTCTTTAACTTTACGAGTTTCATTGTCCGGTTGTGGGATAGAATTCAACGCCTCCGATATCTTTTGAACGCTGTTTTGCAACGTCAGCATATCTTTCTGAAACACAACCAGCTTCCTCTCTAATTCTTCCTGCTGCTCTCTCAAAAGTTTAATGTTCTTTTCCACGTATAATTTATTGACGACATCGGTGTCGGCCACCGGCTGAGCTACGCGTCGTATCTTGCGTGATTTCGCATCAAAGTCGGCACCAGCCACGCAAAGGGCGTTATCTCGCATGTAATTTCGAAGCAAACCGTTCCATTTGTAATAGTCCATTCTAGCTGCTCCACTCTTCTCGAGCGATACCCCAAATTTGTTGATCGGCATCACGATGCATACTGTGTGCATCGTCGGCGCGCGGATTTATATAATGAGGCCTACCTCATGGAGTTCCTCGATAACCGATAGAATTTCGGGATCGTGAGAGTTGTTACCCGCCTGACGCGACGCTTCCAACAAACGCAATCGATCCACCAACTCGTTGGGATCGTTCCAGTGTACGTAATCGATCTTGTTATCGTTTACCACCATGGCGCGCGGTACCGTTAGACCTTTCCCTGCCCTGCTAGTCGATGCGCGAGGGAGTAGTGGTGCAATTACATATTTGTACTTGTGTCCCTTGTTGGTCAATATGGGATTTTTAGCACCATGACCGCGTCTGTGGGCGTTCGTCGCCAGCAGTATACTTTTGTATTTTTGTTTATCGGCATCGGTGTATACAGCATCATCGGGAATTCTCTTGAAAATCAGTTCGTAAAGACCGGGTGTTCCTCTGTATTTTACACCATCTATGATTATGTTATCATCCATGTCTATATCGAAAGCCTTATCCCCAAGCCTCGTTCCACTATTGCCAAAGTATACGCCGTACACATAGTCCATCGTTGTATCCTTATCACCACTTAGGATCGCGCTCATGTATTTTTGCCCCAGCGGGCCGAAATGACTGCGAAACGTCTCTTGTCCCTCGGATGTTTGGAATTGCTGTCTAATAGATGTTACAAACGACTCATTGGGGCTAGTTTCGAAAACGTCATCATCAACGATTGAGAGCGATTGCACATTGGACAATGTACTTATTGGCGTGGGTGGAGCCGGAGAATCGCTTGATACGACATTCTGTCGTTTCCGCTTCGATTGAACTGGTGTCGAGGTTATGGGTGAATATTCCGTTGACATGTGCTCTTTCCTCTTTCTCTTGCGCGATGTGTTCCCTTTCAGAAGGATTTTTTTAGGCGTTAATGTTTCATTCCCTTCAACGTCTGTGCTCATCAGCGGTGATGTTTCAGCTTTCATCTCCTGCGGTATTTTCCACAATATGTTTTAGTGGTTCGACGATAGGTTTGAAGTATTTCTCCAACGCGATATCTTCCTCCATCTTGCCAGTCTTCAAAGCCTGATGTTTCCGACGAATGGCTTCGCTGGTTTTTGCAATTTCCTTCGCTATTCTCTCGCGATCCTTAATCTCCAGAGTATCGATATCGATCATCGCTGTACCGCGGACGTTGCTTTCCCACCGACGTGTTGACGACGATTGATCATCTCATGGTATGGCAAACTCGTTAAATCCCTTTCTATAACGTCCATTGTACATCGCGCTATCCTTGTCTATCACCACGAAACCACAATCCCGTTGCAAACAATTACGACACAAAGCGCAGAAATCCTCGTAAGACATGTCGGTGTTTACGTGATCGTTGTACACATGTTTCAAGTTGGTACCATCCTGCTTAAACAGAATCAACAGATTCGCATTGTCGCGTATAAGATGTTTGGGAATCTTTGCATACGTCTGACAGAGATAGAAACAGTCAACGTTCGAGTGGCGTCCCATTGCAAAGTACTCTCGTATCGTATCTTGCTTGTCGCATGCCACGTCATCAAAAATAAAAATGGAATTCGGAAGCGATTCGCTCGGTGGGATGACGTCACTGTTATTCGAAAACGTAAAGTAGCCAATTTCATCTATCGGAGTCAATAAATTCTCCAAGTACTGATATTTCGGCTGTTGCAACGACTTGGAATACACGTACACGTTCTCGAAGTGGACGCCGTGAGGACTTTCCAACAAGCTGATCAGCACGTTGGTCTTTCCACAATTTGATGGACCACAAATGAGGCAGCGGATAGTGTTTGGTAGCATGCTACCATGTCTGCGTCCTGTTTTCGAAGACATCACTCGTGATTTATCATCAAAATTTGTCACGCGTATGGTTACAGGTTGTCGCACGAATCGCATCCTCCCCGCGAACCGTGAAAAATGATTTTGATACGTCGAGGTGGTGATGCACCCTATTTATAGGTCCACGTCGAAACATGATGGCTCAGTATTCAATATGCTTCTGATCCTGTCGGATATTCGAGACCTAACCTCTGAACAATTGAAATATATACCAAAGATTATTCTACTGCGAGAGTTTGGCAGACACATTGATCGGTTGTGGGACAGGCTCCCCGAGCATATAAAAGCCGATTCCGAGGTTCGACAGTATCACCGGTGCTTGGAACATTATAATCGCCCTTGGCAGCGAACGCATATCGACGGTCCGGCACCATTGATTAAAAACTGTAGCGAATGTCACCGACGACAGTAAAGAAAGGTCGTGGTTTGTTAAATCGAGCGATAAACGCGCTACCAATCGAATTACACATTCCGGGATATCAGTTTTGCGGTCCAGGAACTCATCTTGCAAAACGATTGGCTAGAGGGGATCGAGGTATCAATCCGTTGGACGCAGCGTGTCGCGAACACGATATTGCGTATTCGCGTAGCAACGACCTAGGCGAAAGGCACGCGGCAGATAACGTTCTCGCTGACAAAGCGCGAAAACGCATCGTTGCGCGAGACTCGACTCTGGGTGAAAGAGGTGCTGCTACAGCTGTTTGGGCAGCTATGAAGGCCAAGACGAAGATCGGAATGGGGATGAAAACAAAAACTCGCAAAAGAACTCCAAAGAGAGCATCGCAAAAGCGGATTCTTCCGGTGGCAAAACGGGGTGGTATATTACCACTTTTACCGCTGTTGGGTGTTCTCGGATCATTGGCTGGTGGAGCGGCGGGGATCGCCAAGGCGGTAAACGATAATAAGGCGGCGCAACGTCAGCTGCAGGAAATGCAACGCCATAATCGCTCCATGGAAGGTCGCGGACTTTATCTCGCGCCGTACAAGCGTGGACAGGGAATATCTAAACGAAAAAAAAAAACGTCGAAAAGAAAATAAAAATGCCTGTGGGCGTAACTACCGATGTGCAATTGGAGGAGTTGGCAAAACGTATGCGTATTCCATTCTTTAGAGGTGTTTTTATGCGCAACGCGTTACCAGCTGGTGGAGTACGTCGAAACGAGAGCGGTATCGTAAATTTGGACAATGCCGAGGGGCCGGGGACTCATTGGGTGGCGTATGCGAAGAGAGGGTGTCGAGCTATATATTTCGACAGCTTTGGGAATCTTCGACCGCCGATGGAATTGGTAAAATATCTGGATAAGGATGCTGTGATAATTGAATACAATCGAACGTCCTATCAGAAGTATGATCAGAGCAATTGCGGACAACTATGTCTACGCTTTCTTCAAACGATCGGTGCCAAATTTAAGGATTGATTTCCCACCACTCTGATTCAGTACTGGTCGAGCAGTTCGGGCGGAATATGTCGTTAACATTCACTCTAACCGGCAAGAGTAGCACCCTCGCGGTGAGCTACTTTCCACCCATAGATTTGACCGACGATGATTACGAGCTTGGTCTAACAACCTTTGAAACTTATCACACAATACCGAACATCGACTCGAGCAACGATAAATTCTACTTCATCGTAAACAACAGCCCCGACAGCGCTAATGAATACATTACGATTCCCCATGGCTCCTACGAACTAGACGCCATTGCCAAGTACCTGAATCAGCGATTACTCGAGCGGTATCCTAAAAATCTTGGTGGCACCGATGACGACAACGATGACGGTGACAACGATCTGTATCCTATAGTGTTGCGTCCCAACAACAATACCATGAAAAGCGAGCTGTACTGTCGGTTCACCGTAGACTTTACAAAGCCCAACAACATTGGATCGCTACTAGGATTCTCGACGAATCGGGTATTAGCACCAGAACGATGGCACGAATCGGACGATCCAATTAATATCATGAACGTGAACATTATTCGCATAGAATGTAGCGTGACCGCTGGTGCGTACAACAATGGGAGGCGTGTACATACGATACATGAATTTTCTCCGAGAGTTCCACCAGGATATAAGATATCGGAAACGCCTGCACAGATCATTTACCTTCCAATCACCGCACGGGTCGTTACGGATCTGACGATACGCGTTGTGGATCAAGACGGACGGTTGCTCGATTTTAGAGGTGAAGAGATTACAATCAGACTGCACGTGCGACGACGACGATAATACGTGTGGCGCGAAAGAAATGCTTGTATTGAACGACTCCAGAAACCCGTTTGTTCCAAGTGAAATTGTTTACAACACCAACAACTGCAACAGCTCTGATCACGCTAAAAAGAAGAGGCTCAGTGCTGTGAACATTGCATTTTTGAAATCTTTGTGATTCATTGTGCGCATTTAAGTTGAAAAAATGGCTGATATTCTAAGCATTGGAGGGAAGCCGACGTTTGATGATCGCATCGTCAAGCTCGAGACTCACACATACAACCCATACGTCAACACGACGTTTGGATACAGCGATGAGATAAGAATACCGATACAACAGCAGGATTTATACACATTACCGTGTGAAAGTTTCCTCTATGTGGAGGGGAAATTGAAGATAAATAAGCCAAATGATGCGTTAACGGTGATGTTGGGAAATAATTGTGTGGCGTTCTTATTCGATGAGATTCGATACGAGCTGAATGGCGTGGAGATTGATCGCAACAGAAACGTTGGAATAACTAGCACGCTTAAAAACTATATATCGCTGACATCGGACGAAGACAAAAATATGGAGAATGCCGGATGGGGCTTGAAACGACGCGATGGGTCAATAGTAAAAAATCATTTCAATTTTTGCATCCCACTCAAATATTTGCTAGGATTTTGTGAGAACTACAAACACATGATTATTAATGCGCGTCACGAATTGATTTTAATACGGTCGCGCAACGACAACAATGCTCTGATAGGATCATCGGTGTTGGAACCAGAAATTAAATTATTTAAACTACAATGGCGGATGCCTCATGTGACGCTGAACGACATTAATAAGCTATCGTTGCTACGTACTTTGGAAAGTGGACAAAACCTGAGCATTTGTTTTCAATCGTGGGATCTGTACGAGTATCCTATGTTGCAAAACACAAACAAGCATTCGTGGGCCGTGAAGGCATCCGCACAGCTGGAGAAGCCACGATGCGTGATCCTTGCTCTACAGACTGGTCGAAAGAATGTGACAAGCGAAGACGTTACTAAGTTCAACAACTGTAAATTGACTAATGTCAAACTTTTTCTCAACTCGGAATTTTACCCATACGATGACATGAACTTGGACTTTGACAAGAATAAGCATGCCATCTTGTATCACATGTATACGCAATTCGGTAAATCGTATTATGGACATAGTTGCAACGAGGCATTATTCACCGTGGCTGAATTTTTACAATTTGGTCCCATCGTGGTGATTGATTGTTCGCGACAAAATGAGTCGATCAAGAATGGCACCGTGGACGTGCGCATAGAATTCGAGTGTAAAGAGAATGTGCCGGCAAATACTACAGCCTACTGTCTGATTCTGCACGATCGGGTGGTTGAATACAATCCAGTGACAAACGTAGTGCGCAAAATGAATTAAATTGCCACGCTACTTGCGCGCCATCTCCTGTGTCAAAATCATACAAAAATTTCATCGTGAAAATCGAGATGCTTTACGAGAAAGACTGCATTCTCCTGTCTGTCTCGGAAACGAACGGACCTCTAAATTGTACCGATAATGGCTGTACCAACATTCGTTGACCTGCAAGGGTTCATCGTCGATGGAAGATTTGTCGCGAAGGAAGTGGCTGTCCTACGCAAGGGAACAGTTCTCTCGCACTATATTTAGGGAGTCCTATGTCACAATTCCTTCTTACGAAATCGGACAAATCAAGCATTCGGTGGTTGACGGCAAAACACCACGGACTACGGTGGAACGATGGAGACGTTCCGTACAGTATGGCTAAGCAGCTAATTACGAAAGCTGTAGCTGATGCGATCGACGAAGAAGATGACACATCCCATATAGTATACGTTAAAGGGCTGCAGAAACGCGACTGGCTTGCGGATTTCCTCGACGAAAATACCAGAGCGGACGTAATCATCGAGACGCTGGACATTGACTACGAGGATATCAAATCCCTAAATAAGCTAAATGTAGTTGATACTCTGCGATGTGGCAGACACGCAAAGCACTGTGCCTTGCAAAATGTATTTAAAATATTCAACTGGTGGTCTAAACACCAGAGGGAAATGCTTAAATAAAATATAACCAATTTTTAATACATAAATGTTTTTTTTCTTCACCCTCCCCAACCTCTTGCATGTACGCTAGATTAAGACGATAGTTTTAATTATTATGTAGAAACCGTTCGATTCGCGTTCAAAACCGTTCAATACCCGTTCGATACCTGTTCAAAGCCGTTCAACATCGTTCAAAACCGTTCGATTCGCGTTCAAAACCGTTCGATTCGCGTTCAAAGCCGTTCAATACCCGTTCAATACCGTTCAATACCCATTCAAAGTGGTACGATTCACGTTCGATTCGCGTTCAAAGCCGTTCAATACCGTTCAATACCCGTTCAAAGTGGTACGATTCACGTTCAATTCGCGTTCAAAACCCGTTCGATTCGCGTTCAATACCCGTTCAATACCGTTCAATACCCGTTCAAAGTGGTACGATTCACGTTCGATACCCGTTCAAAACCCGTTCGATACCCGTTCAATACCGTTCAATACCCGTTTGTTTCGCGTTCAAAGCCGTTCAAAACCGTTCGATACCCGTTGAAAGCCGTTCAATACCCGATCGATACACGTTCAAAGTGGTACGATTCACGTTTGATACCCGTTCAAAACCCGTTCGATTCGCGTTCAAAGCCGTTCAAAGTGATATGATCTAGCTGAATGATGTGTCAAAGAAGAAGGGAAAGAAGATGCATAGAAGGAGAGGATGGGCAGTGACGAAGATAAGTGCATGGAGGATAATCAGCGAAAAAAAATGCAGGTGGAGAACATAGCTTTTGCAAAGCTAGCCGTTCAATACCGTTCGATACCCGTTCGATACCCGTTCGATTCGCGTCCAAAGCCGTTCAACATCGTTCAATACCCGATCGATACACGTTCAAAGTGGTACGATTCACGTTCGATACCCGTTAAAAGCCGTTCAATACCGTTCGATACCCGTTCAAAGCCGTTCAAAACCGTTCAAAGTGATATGGTCTAGCTGAATGATGCGTTAAAGAAGAAGGGAAAGAAGACGCGTGTGAAAAAGGAGAGGATGGGCAGTGATGAAGATAAGTGCAAGAGGATAATCAGCGAAAAAAAATGCAGGTGGAGAACATAGCTTTTGCAAAGCTATGCACTTCTCGGTTTCAAGATATGAGTTTAGATGCGAGAGCCTGGAGATGCAGCGAGACCATTTGCACTTCAATCGTAACAGTGAAAACGTTCAGTTCAGAACATTTTTTTGTGTGGGATTTAAAAAAATGGGATATTACAGGCTCATGCCTGAGCGGGTTGGAGAGCTCGGTCTGGACGACTTTGAGGTATGTACTTTAAAATATTTTAACATTTATCGCGTTCAACCGTTGAAATTGAGTTAGATTAAAATCAAGCTGTTGTGTCAGTGTTATATCGTGGGTTCTATTTTCCAGAACTCGCCACCACCATCGCCGTCGTCGCCGTCGTCGCCGTCATTATCACCGCCGCCGTCGCCCACTTGGTCGAGCGACTGGGGGCAGCATCCCTCGCCGCGATCGCCACCGTCGCCATCGCCGTCGCCGTCACCGCCTCCGCAGTCGCCGCCTCCGCAAGTGTGTAGGACACTACATTGTGTTTGTGTGCGTGATGTTTATTATGTTTAATGTATCGTTATTATATCAACGTTTTGTATCTGTGTTCTAGGATGTATCTAATATGCGCCCATCACCACCACCACCACCACCACCACCAGAGTCGCCGCAGGAGGATGACGGCGACGGCGGCGATATTTAGATTTTTTTTCTATTTTTTCTCTTTTTTATTTTTATTTTTCTCTTTTTTTTTTCTTTTTCATTATGTTACATATTTTCTCTTTTTTTATTATAATTATTATCATTATTTTTATCATTATTATCATTATCATTATCATTATTATTAGGTATTTTTTTTATTGTAACAATATATTTTTAAACGTATTTCAGTGTACCATTTTATTCACCCGTCTTCCTCCTCACCACCTAATTTTAAGAAACAGCATTTCTGCTGACGCCACATAATTCTATTTCGCTGGAGCGTTCTGCACGGTGCGAAAATGATGTCACCTTGCATGGCCGCTGTAGAGGATTCAAGTTACATGCGATCGCGCGAGACGCTGCGACGCTAAATCTGAATGCTTAAAAAAACTTGATAGATTTGGAACGAAAGCGGTTGTACCACTATGTAGTGTTGTCTCTTTCCCTCTTCCAAAATTTTAGCTTTACAGTAATGCTCTGTCTCTTTCCCTCCCCGAAGACGCGGTGTGAAAACACCGATCTTTCCCGACATTGTCCGAAACAATTTTGGATAATGTATTAAACAATTCCATCGCATAATGGTTTGGAAAATTATTTGGGGGTCGTCCCCTCCCTCGGTTAGGTATAAAAAATTTTTTGGGGTGGGCCAAGGTCTGAAAGAGATTTTTTGGGGGTCATTCCGCCTCTGAAAAATTTCCGACGGTGGGTCCGGTCTGGAGAGGTCTCCGCGGCGGCTCGGCCCGGACTGATCCCCTCCACGATCGCGGCTTCCCCCACTCCGCGGCTCGTGTGCGCGCAACCGTCCTTCCACTCCCCGCAGATTCCGCGTCCATGTTTCCCTCCGCCGCGCTCCCCCGCGCGCCCTCACTTCCCCCCGCCCCCGCGCTCCCCTCAGAGGACCTGGGTTAGAACTCTCATAGCCTTACTACTTTAAATTATATTCATGATAAAGTTACAAAGCACGATACTGCCGTCATAAAATAATAATAATAATAATAATAATAATAAATCGTCTTTATTTATTACTTACAACTTATGTAATAAATAGGCGAGGTTCAGCATATATGCCGTTTTGCAACCTAACCCAAAACAATATAAAACAAAAAAAAATGAAGCTAACAGAACAACAGCTGAACAAGAGAGAGGACCACATGACAAGGGGTGTTAGGGGAAGTGAACAAGAATAAAAGAACGGGCAGCACATTTAAAAGCAGGAATAGAGGGCAGAGAACGAATGTCCAAGGGAAGCGAGTTATAGTATAAAGATGATAGGTAAGAGAAGGACGCCGTAAATTTGACCGTCCGATGAGCAGGCATAGACAGGTCAGCCCCACGCCTGGTAGATGGTGCATAAACAGAGTGCAAAGATGAATTACTGCATAGTAATTCACCTAGATAGATAGGCGTTCCAGATACCAAGGCCTTATGTACGATGCAGCACAGGTGTAAAATCCACCGCTGCCTGACATTGAGCCAGCCAGAGCGAAGCATGAACGGACGCCGTAAATTTGACCGTCCGATGAGCAGGCATAGACAGGTCAGCCCCACGCCTGGTAGATGGTGCATAAACAGAGTGCAAAGATGAATTACTGCATAGTAATTCACCTAGATAGATAGGCGTTCCAGATACCAAGGCCTTATGTACGATGCAGCACAGGTGTAAATTCCACCGCTGCCTGACATTGAGCCAGCCAGAGCGAAGCATGAACGGCGAGATATGATCAAATTTACGGACATTATAGGAGTAGCGAAGACACGAATTCGGGATACGTTGGACTATTGACGAGAGACGAGTAGAGAGACAAGGGCCATACACAACATCGGCGTAATCAAAGAGAGAAATGACAAGTGATTGACATATAGAGAGCTTGGTGTGGGTGGACAAGATACGACGAGAAGGATACAAGAACCGTAGACGAGCAAAAGCAGAGCGACACAAAACAGCTACATGTTGGTCAAAGCACCACGGAGGATCAAAAGTAACACCAAGGATTTTAATAGAAGGTTGCATAGAAAGAGATGCAGAGCCCCAGGAAATAACAAACGAGGACAGCTGTTGACGCAAAGCAGGAGAGCCAGCCACTAGCAACGCGGATTTAGCAGGATTTAACTGCAAACCATGAGAGTCAGCCCAAGCCGTAAGGCGTAGCAGGTCAACAGCAATCTCGCATTTAGCAGATTCAGCCCCGCCAATAACAAAATCCTTGACAAGCAGAGTGTCATCAGCAAACATATAAACTCGACAATTATGACACACCGAGGGCAGATCCCTTACATAGATACTAAAAAGTAGCTATCTAATCTATTACACCTGAAGAAAGATTGGCAATTACTTTCACATTTCTTGCAACCGGTGATTGTTATAGTAGCTCACAATATCTTTTGAAATATCTAAACAGGTTATTTAACAATTATACCAGAAGTGTGTGAAGCTGTAATTGAGAGTCTAATGCATTATGTAAAGGTGAGTGATTTATTAACATTTTACCGACTTACTGGCTAGCGGTTAATGGTAGCCGATTAATGGGCTACCGATTCAATTGTAACCTCACACGCGTTCATTATAATTTTCTTCATAGTAATACCATTCATAATGAGATGGGCAGAGATGGGAACTACCTTTACGTGCATTGCTAGAAAAACTCCCAATTACCTACTACCTGAAGCGGCTAAACTACACATCTGCCTGCCTAAATAAAAAATTATTTAAATGATGTATCAAATAAAAGAGACTTTAGTCTTATTCGTCATAAATATGGCGAGCCTCGAGACTCACGAGAGCCTTTGAGCCAATACTCATATATTTCTCTCTTCATTTTTACAATCAATCTTTCGACACCCGATAATTGGAAAACCTCATGCGGCCCTGAGCTATCGCCGGTCGCCAGAACTGTTTACTGTTTAGTCTCGTTGACTCCCCATTAGGACCGCATATAAGCTAAGTCCCTGCCGTAAAATCCTCGAATGCAGGACAGCGTGGGGCCTGCACCTGAATATAATTTAATATAACAAAAAAGTCTTCTCACGACATTCTCGTGAAATTTTTGAATTGATCGGTGCTCGTGCAATGCTGCTTCGGGGCGAATGCTCAGGTGAATACGCGGCTTTAAAGGTGAATTATACTACGTTCCACGACAGTGTACTTTGAGAAAAATAAATGATTAAGCTGTCGTGCGAGAATTAGGAATCAATGAAAATCTTAATCTTATCAATTCGTTACGTGAATTGAAGTATAAGTGGCAATACTCAGGGTGCATTAATCAGATTTCAAAGGATCATTTCTATTGTTTTTCTATTCTCCTATGCAAATGGAATGGTATAAAACGTTAATTCAAACGTGCAGGCAAATAGAAATAGACGCGACTGGAAATTAGTGAAAACAATAGAAAATCTAAATGGTGACAAGAAACATAGGTATTCTTATACAAAATTATTATAAAAGGTGAAAATGGTCGAGCCACCAGCATCGTTGGAAATCCACGCTAGCTGATAAATGCAGGAAAGACATACAGGGCGATTCGGGAGCGACGCCTGCCAAGGAGATGCCGCGTGGTACCTCGTGGCGGGGCCAACGCACTGCTGCAGTGCCTCGTCGAATTTTATGATTTTTGATCCTCGAAGGGGTTGGAACACAATAAAAAGTGAGAAATGTCCACGATTTCCGCATTTCTCATCACATCTGTGCGAAAACGATGTCAATAGATTCCTTCTGTTTTTCCGATGAAGATCGCACCAAATTTCATGTAAAGTTGATTATTTTTAACGAAGAGCGTGAAATTCTATAAATCAATTTTTCATCTAATTTCCTTCATTAAGATCCGAATTACGTCGTTCTTAGTGTTAGTTTCATCGGCGAAACATAAGGAATCGATTGGCGTCGTTTTCGCAGAGAAAGCCATACAATTCGGTGATGCACTGCGGAGGGTTGTCCTCGCCACGGGATGCCAGGCGGCATCTCTTTAAGTCCAGTCGCTCCAGGATCACCCTGTATGCAATTGAAATGAAAAAATTAAACTTAGTGTAGAATTGAAAAATCGAATTTATTTAGAAATATATATTAATATTCTTATTATCTCATCCACCGCGCCTGTGGTCTCTGCCACCTCTATAAACTTCCCTTCCTCCCCGGCCTCTGTTATTTGCCCATCCTCCCCGGGCTCTATAACTGGCCCTTCCTCCCCGGGCTCTTCCTCCCCGACCGGGGGTGTGTGTTAAGCGTTTCACCAATTTTTGTAACTGAAACAGTAACATAAAAATTAAGACATTTCCCAAAGCGGAATAACAATCTGACAATTGCAGCGTTTCGCACAAAGTAGTTTAGTAGGAAGTAAAACATAGAACCACATTCCATATACTTACTGCTTTCAATTTTTCCTCTACCCCTTTTGGGGGCTCCTGGGGTTTGGGGAGGGGGGCTGCACCCACCCCTTCCGCCACCACCTCCGGCACCACCTCAGCCACACGATCACCCTCGTTGACGGGTGGCTGGACCTCTACTTCCATAAGCGCATTTTCCATCTGAAAATGAGACAAAATATATAAAAAAAAATTCATGGTAAAGGATTTTATTTAACTGGATCTAAAATGCACTGAAAACTAAAAAAGTCTTATTTTCTTGTACTACAATTGCGGCGGTGATATGTCACTTTAAATAAAACCGTGGGACAGGATATTTCATAACAGGATATGAATCGATTTCTTACAGAATCAAGAATCGAAATGAGCGATGAAAAGCGATAAAATATCCTGCTCCACGATTTTATTACCGAATAAGGCATATCACCGTCATAATTGCAGTACAAGAAAATAATTACTTTTCAGTTTTCAGTGCATTTTTGATCAAGTTAAATAAAATTGTTAATTTAAAATTTTCTTTGGTAATCGTGCATAAAAATTGTGCTCGGCTTTAGTTTTCGAGAAATTTGCAAAAAATTTGGTCGGTAGTAGGTTGGGGATAGAATTGTCACGTTGCTAAGGTTAGAATCGGTGAGGAGAACTACAGTAGTGTATGTGCGTGCTCGTAGGCTCGTAGCATAAGTATGTATGGCTAAGTTCAAGTCATACCAAATGCACATACACTATTGCAGTTCGCCTCACCGATTCTAACCTCAGCAACGTGACAGGCGGGTTGCTCGCCGCTAGGCGCCGAAAACAGCTCCTTGTGCAGCGCTGGCCGATAGATGATATCACTTTTGGGAAATTTATGAATTTTGTATCTTAAATTATGCACAATTATGCACCTTTTATGCAAAATTACCACATTCTTTAAATATTTTTTTATTACCGAAGTCGGCTTTACATTATGCAAATAAATTATTTATGTGGGCCATTTTCGTCGGGACGACATAACAACGTGCGTTACGAAAAACAACACGTTTCAGTTTCCCACCTAAAGAAGCACATTGCATCGTTTCTTCCGCCGCGAAAACTAGCATCAGGGCCGTTCCTGGCGGGGCTGCAGAAAGTCGCCGCGCACATGGACGACCAAACCCAGGGACGGCCAGAGGCCGTTTATTATGTAGAAAATTTTGACAAAATCCAGGAACGGGCCTGACTAGCATATTTCAGTGCTTCGCCACGAAGAATAGCATATTTTGGATGTTACAATGTACGCGCGTTACGCGATTCCGTGACGCTGAGCGGCCCACGTGCCGTTGACTGCCACTGTCGACGGGGCACGTGTTGCCAAACTCTTTCGTTTCCGTATTGAAAACGAGAGGTGTTTTACTACTTCCGACGCCCATACAGCACACTTCGTTGCGGCAAAGTTGCAGGATGGTTGCAGTAACCTTGCGATCTTGCATGGTTGCAGCGCAATGTCGATGTATGGTTGCGGCATAGTTGCCGTGCAAAGTTGCGCGGAGCGGACATAGAATTGTTGCTGTATAGTTGCGGCATAGTTGCAGTGCATACTTGCAACGCAAGTATGCCGAAAGTATGCCGCAAGTATGCCGCAAGTATGCAGCAAGTATGCCGCAAGTATGCCGCAAGTATGCCGCAAGTATGCCGCAAGTATGCCGTAAGTATGCCGCAACTATGCACTGCAAGTATGCCGCAAGTATGCTTAATCACTATATATACCATTTACAGTAATCTATATCCAAGAAGGTTCCGTAGCCCCAACGGTAGCGCGTCAGATTGTTATGCGGGCGGCCCGGTGTTCAAGTCCCCCTGAACCCGATAACTTTTTTTTTATTTTTTTTAACAGTTTTTCCCGTGGAAATATATTTTGTGAATAATTGCCTCAAAGTTGCCGTGCAAAGTTGCCTCAAAGTTGCCTCGCAACTTTGCAGCAGGCGGACATAGAATTTTTGCTGCATAGTTGCGGCAACCTTGCATGAGTCCTTGCCATCTTGCGCCGCAAGTATGCTGCAACTATGCCGCAAGGAGAGTGTGCTGTATGGGCGATGGTTTCCGGAGGAAAACTGTCTGTCGCATCGCGTGTAGCGAAGGAACGGCTATTGAATGTTACAAGTCCGAAAAAAGGTTAAATTTTGTCCAACAGTAAGAATCTTACAATAATAGGATAGTAGTTATTTATCGTTCTACGCAACGAAGGCAGACGTACTGTTTTTCGTAAACGCGCGTTGTTATGCCGTCCCGACGAAAATGGCACATTTGAAAAATCTATTTGCATAATGTAAAGTTAACTTCCTTAAAAATATGCCGATTAAGTAAGGCGCAACTTATTCGCGACATCACCTTTGAGAACTCTAGCGGGAGAATCACCCTGTTTAACAGTATACCATTTTAATACTTACATTCTGCATGTTGTTCATTTTTGCTTCCTTGTGCTTCTTGGACTCTTGGATGCTGGGTGAAGAATGGTGGACAATGAAGACAGTGATCAGGCAGGGATACCCGGAATGTCTCTGATGCACACATTGTTACTAGACGTCGATTGGTTCGAAGCGAAAACCTAGCTTGGCGCTGATTGGTGTTTGGCCCAACAGCTAGCTTGGCGCCAATTGGTTTGACGTCCCGGCGTCATCACGCGCACCGGTGACAATTTTGGGTCTGTTCCGATGCGCGCATGAAATTTGTGGCATCGTACGATTCCGTAGAATTTCTCTCACTTGCCACCAGTATGATGCCATTTGCGGTGCATGAGGCGCGCAGGAACTGCAGGAATTTGGAGTTGCAGCAATTTTAGGGAATCGTACGATGCCACCAATTTCATGCGCTTCATGCGAGGAACAGACCCCTTATGTGTCAGGGACTATTCTGTCAAGTGGCAACCCGAGACTGATTTTTCTCAGTCAAGAAAGTCCCTTTGTCGTCGCTGACGAAAAGTCCGTAGGTAAGGGTACATTCAGACGAGCGATGCGGCGTCGTTGCGATTTCGATTCCGGTAGTATAAAAGTTTCTTTCAAAGTTATTTCTTACAGTAAAAATGTTGACAATACATTTAGACACAATTTTGGAATGTGTACAAGTATGTAATGTGGGTAATTTTAGTTACTCTACTTTTTGGCACTTTTATAAATATTTAAATTGAGACAATTGTTTATTGTAGCGTTATAATTTGTAGTACAACATTTTTTTCTGCATAGAATTAGTCGATACTGTGATAATTGGTAGATCGCAATAAATGTTATATTTGCGTCGGCCATTACTATTAGTTTGCGTACCGACCGTTAGTGTCGCATGCTAATATTCTACTCCCAATAGAGAGATTCGTGTAAATCTCTCTCTATCTATATACATATGTACCGCTGCGAGATCGCAACGACGCCGCATTGCTCGTGTGCATTGACCCTTAAAGGCGGGAACTCCTAGCTGCCGGTGGGAGAAGTATGTATCTGTTTCTACATAGCACTAGTGGGGTCGCTGCGACAAGTCGCAGCGACCGGCAGGTAGGAGATCCCGCCTTAAGGCCGATCGCAGCGACCGGCAGCGACCCCAATAGTGACAGATAGTTACAATACGCTACTTAGCAGTCTTAGCACTTGCGTTGACTGGTGGTGCCTCGCAAGATTGATATATTTTCAAATTTGTCAGCAAATTCCACCGATTGGTTCCAACGTAAAAGTTTAGTGTATTTGGTAACTAACCAGCAGGGCAGACGCGAGGATGCTTGGCACCTTTATGTAAGAAAATTTCCCCAGATTTCTACACCTGATTTCCTATTTAATATGTTTTGTATCTACGGTGTACAAAAAAAGAATTACATATACATTTTGTTTCTGTGAAAGTTGGATTTCTTTATTATTAAGCGTCCAATATAGTATTTTAGCGCCACCTTCGACTAGCGTCCTTATGCCTAGTTACTTTGTAACGCGGACGGCACCACGTGCCGCTCCTGAAATCGAAACAAATGCCCGCGATACTCTCGAGTTCTTTCCAGCCACGTGCCTCGAAAGTCAGTCATTGTTCACAGACCGCGCGGGTGAGATCGTGCGTTGATTTACGGTGTGTGAAGTAATTGTGAATTATATTACTTACCGTTTCGCGATTTCATCGTGGTTATTTGTGAAAATGCCGAGAAAAGCGCTCATACACTCCGGCGTTATTCTCGACAAGTTACAGGAGTGTGAAAAGTGCCAAGTGTTCGATGAGGATTATAAATTGAAGTGCCGCACGGATAAAGTGTGGGAAGATGTATCTTTAAAAATTTGTGACAAGTTATCAGCAAACATCATTCGTATATTCAATAATCAGTTATTGTACAAATGTAAGTGTCGCGATTAAATAATTAAATAAAGTGTGTAAGTTACCACTAGTTGCACGGTGTTGACGCACTGGCGATGCGGGGCGTAAGAGTGGATATTTCAAAGTTCCAAATAGAATATAAACCGGACTCGCGGATCCTATGAGGTTAACTATGATTCTGACAGGGACTTTAGCCCGATCTTACCAACTCTGTACGAGCGTGACACGACGTTACTCTACGCGTGACTGTACTGCTTTTAACCAACGAGGGTTGAAACCAAAGGGTTTATATAGTCCCAAAATGGGTGGGGATTCATTAGAAATCTCCATATAAGGAAATCCGTATGGTCGTCGTCGTGTCACTCCCGTTCCCATGATCGTGATCCAGACGGTCGAGATCATGACCCCCTTAGTGGTATGTGATAAACAAAAAGGCTTTTAGGGCGTTTTCCCTTCGCAGACGCGAGCTCGAAAAGTGGTTGAGAACGGCGCACAGTGGGCCAAAGTGACGAAGTTTGTGTCAAAATCAAAGAACTTTTGATAGAAATGAGATAGAGGGATGATTTTTTTTTAAATTAAAGCTGAAAGATTGCAGAATAAGGGAAAATTAAAGAAATTATGGTACGAACGTTTTTTAACTTTGAAAATCTGTA
Organism: Andrena bicolor; assembly: GCA_960531205.1. NCBI lineage: Eukaryota > Metazoa > Arthropoda > Insecta > Hymenoptera > Andrenidae > Andrena > Andrena bicolor. The sequence continues at coordinate 731,201 of CAUIJW010000183.1, forward strand.
TTAACCTTGAAATCGATTTTTTCCAAGATCCTGAGGTAGTAGCCAAATTTTGCGAACGGATTTGAAATCAGCGTGACAAAATCTACAGGAAATGATGTACAGCATGTCAAGAAAAAAATTTAACCGTACATGGTATTGGATAAATCACAATTTTGTTGTAATATTTCAAGTTTATCACAGATTTTCAAAGTTAACAAACGTTCGTACCATAATTTCTTTAATTTTCCCTTATTCTGCAATCTTTCAGCTTTAATTTAAAAAAAAAATCATACCTCTATCTCATTTCTATCAAAAGTTCTTTGATTTTGACACAAACTTCGTCACTTTGCCCCACTGTGCGGCGTATGGGAGAATTCCACATACGTAACACAAACAAAAGGAATGGTAACCATAAAAATAAAAATTTTCGAAAAAGAAGAATACGTCGATGTATTCATTGTAGAAAGAGATGATTTTGAAGATTTCCTTATCGGCTTAGATATAATAACAAAATTCAAACTAATACAGGACGAAAATCTACAAATATCTCAGAAGAAAGAAATACAAACAGGGAAAAAGATAAATACATTGGATAAAAATTAAGAAATAGAAAAAGTTAAAATAAATTTTAACGAACATGTAAACGAAGACGAGTTCAAAATGAATTTAGATCACTTGGATAATATAAAAAGGATAAAAATTGAAAAACTGGTAGAAAAGTATAATACAGCATTCGCAAAAAATAAATATGATGTAGGCACTGTTACGGACTATGAAGCTCGGATAGACTTGAAGGTTGATAAATATTGTAGTAAGAGACCATATAGATGCACTATAGAGGATAAGAAAGAAATAGAGAATCAAGTGGCAAAATTACTAGAAAACAAGTTAATAGAAGAATCTTACAGCCCGTTTGGAGCACCAGTAACTTTAGCATTCAAAAGAGAGGAAAACAAACGATCAAGATTATGTAGGGGAGAGGTGCTATAAAAGGGACACTTTTGTTTAGCGTCCATTTCTGACAATGTCGTTATAGGTATTTAAAAAACAACTACACCACAAGAAAGCGCGTTTATTTCCCTTCAATAAAAGTATATTGCAAACTCATCAATTGTAATAGAAAATAACAAAATCTTCGATTTACAAAAAAGTAGGAAATGTCCCTTTTACGACTAGGTGGTTTTAAATGGGACAGTATAAGTCATGAAAGGGACACGTTAATAAAAATAAATTTATTAAGTATTACAATTATAAATCTAAATCTTAATGATACAAAATAACGAAATCTACGAAAAAATTAACTCTTTGTAGTATAAATCATCAATATTTTATTATTAATGACACATGGAATAGAAAAAATCCCGGATTTGTTTGAAATAATAGACTTCCATCGTCATGGAAACATCAGCAGTACATGTGTATGAGAGGGACAGCCATGAAACGGTTGTCCCATTTAAGACTTATTATGCTGTCCCTTTTACGACTATACGTGAGTTTAATATAAAATAACCGCAAAACAAAGAAAAAAATTAATTAAGCTTACCTGTTAAGCGATTTCATTTCAGTTGAATACAGGCTATTTTAATGATATAACACTTTAACACTTTATATATACTTTGAACTCAGAAAACGACACAGAAAACCAATGAAAAATTTCATTTTTACTGCCGAAAAACATCAATCGTGGATTACTACTCTGTTGCAAGTGAGACCGTAGCGAAGTTTACGTCAAACGACTAGGCACTAGTGTTGTAATAAACGGGAAAATAAGTTGCATGTGTAATGCGTTTAGAATTTTGGAAATTCGATTTGTCCCTTTTAAGACGTGTCCCCTTTATAGCACCTATCCCCTATAGATTTTACCGACTTGAACAAAATAATTATACCACAAGCTCAACCGTTCCCATTAATAAATGATTTAATAATGAAAACAAGAAACTGCAAATACTTCACTACATTAGATATAAATTCCGCTTTTTGGTCAATTCCACTACGCATCGAGGATAGACAGAAAACAGGATTTGTTACACAAGAGGGGCACTTCCAATGGACGTGCCTACCGTTCGGCTTAAAAACAGCACCAACCATTTTCCAGAGAATTTTATCCAATATCTTAAGAAAACACTATTTAAAAGACTTCTCCGAAAATTATATAGATGATATCTTAATTTTTTCAGAATCATTCAAAGAACATATAGAACATATAGAAAAAGTAATAAAAGCAATAGCAAATGAAGGCTTTAGACTAAAATTTAAAAAATGCACATTTGCAGCAGAATCAGTGAAATACCTCGGACATATAATAGAACACAATACAGTAAGACCAGTGAATGACAATTTAATCTCAATAAAAAACTTTCCCACTCCGAAAACCCAAAAGAATATTAGACAATTTCTTGGGAAAATTAATTTCTATCATGAATATATACCGAAAAGCTCGATAATGCTAAACCCGTTACACAAACTATTACGCAAGAATGAGAAATTTATATGGTCTGAAGAGTGCGAAAAATCCTTTACAGATATAAAAAAGTTACTATGCTCTCAACCAGTGTTGGAAATATTTGATAAAGATTTACCAATAAGAATTTATACAGATGCGTCACTAGAAGGCATCGGTGCAGTATTTAAACAGGTACAAAATAATGGTAAAGAAAAGCCAGTAGCGTATTTTTCAAAAAAATTAAATGATCCACAAAAAAGGAAAAAAGCAATTTATTTAGAATGCCTGGCAATTAAAGAAGCGGTAAAGTATTGGCAACAGTGGCTGATTGGAAGGAAGTTCACAGTATTTTCAGACCACAAACCACTAGAAAATATGAATATAAAATCTAGAACGGACGAAGAACTTGGTGAGCTGACTTATTATTTGTCACAATACAATTTCGAAATCAAATACATTCCGGGAAAAGATAACGTCGAAGCAGATAGTTTAAGTAGAAATCCGGTACTAGAAGACACTGAAAATAAGGATGAAATTCTGAAAATAGTAAACTTGATAAAATTGGATGACATCAAAACAGATCAGAGAAACGAAATGATACAAAGAATAAAAACAAAATTGATAGAAAAAGATGGAGTATTCTATAAAAAGACTAGAAATAGAGAAAAGATTATTCTAGCTGAAGAATTAAATATAGGTATGATAAAAGACATACACACTGAATGGTGTCATATAGGAATCAGACAAATGATGAACAAAATATGCCCCTATTATACAGCTAGAAATCTAACATCTAATATAAAAAAGATATGTAAAAATTGTGAAATATGCATAAAGAATAAATCGAGAGGTCAAATAAAATATGGACTGATGTCTCACTTGGGACCAGCAACAAAACCATTTGAACTGTTATGAAGCTTGCTAGAAGATCGGTGTAAAGGATCGCAAGGGAATTATTAAAGCACGACGAGGAATCTTTATCTGTTAGGACGAGGACTTTATAGAAACGTTCACGATTACTCTTATATTTAGTTATGTGCAATGTCAAATAAACGATACTCTATTTACAATCACGATCACAATTATTTAGATGAAGCGTTTAATGCAAGCGAACACGTTAAGCACGTAAGCAGTGATGCCCGTTACAAGCAGGTAATAACGTAGCGTAGCGATAGGTGCAAGTAAAACAGAGCGTAGTGTGAGACAGAGAGTGTATACTTTAGTGAAGTCGCGAACAGAGAGTGTTCGATCCCGGGAATCGTGGTCGATTTCCTGGAAGGAAGAGCCTTCCCCTTCCATCGATCGCGAATCGAGGGAAGGGATGTTGATCGCTGCTCCACATGAGTCAGCGGGCTGAGCTACTAATTGCCTAATTATTGACGGCTCTGTAAGATGGCGCGCGGATGCTCCTTTTCTTGAACAGAACTAATGTCAATAGACACCATCGGAGGTTTTAGAGGACAAAGATCAACAAAAAAATATCTTCACTTGATGGTTGACCACTTCACAAGATACGCGTTTATTGTAACAGCTAAAACACAAAATGCCACTGATTTCATAAAGTTAGTTCAGAACGTGCTGGAAACTGATGAGATAGGAATGATACTAACGGATCAGTATCCAGGGATATACTCTAGAGAATTCAAAGAATTCCTAAGAAATAATAACATTAAACTAGTCTAACAACAGTAAACACACCGTCCTCGAATGGGTTGAATGAAAGACTGAATCAGACTCTAGTCAACAAAATAAGATGTAGAATAAATGAGAAAGAACATAACAAAGCGTGGACAACGATTGCAAGAGAATGCGTAGATAAAATAATCGAACGGAACATACAGTCACTGGATTTACACCGCAATATCTGTTAGATGGTACAAACACAAACATCCTACCAGAAGAACTAAAAGAAGAAATAAATAATGAAGACTGGATAAGAGATAAAGAAATAGCGGTAAAAAGAACAAAAACATCACATGACTACAATAAAAAAATATATGACAAAAACAGAAAACACCACGAATTCAACATAGGCGAAGCAGCATACATAGAAAACGGAAATAGACTGAATAGGAAAAAGTTAGATAATCTAAGAATTGGACCATTCAACGTAGTAGAAAGAATATCAAATTCAATATATAAAATTAATATTGGAAAGAAGAAATCAGAAACAAGTTTGTTTCACATATCGAAATTACTTCCAGCATCGGACGTGGAAGAAGATTGAAAATATTAGAAATTTTCACCCCGAGGGGGGGGGGGGGAGATGTAACGAAAGTATACTTTCGTTAATCCGAACCTTACCGCGCTTCTCATGCTCTGCGCGCCTTTTAATGTACTACCGCCAGATGGGAGGAGCAGAGAGGGTGATGACGTAATAGAGCACATGTAAAGAGAAGACAAAAGATTGTTAGAAGTTGATTAGGATAAATAGAGAAGTGATAGTTGTAAACTGTAATTGTCGTTTCCTTGTTTACAGGTAAGAGTGTAAATAATGTAAATAATTGTTGTAAAATAGCGAATAAAACTTTAAAAAACCTTGTTTACAGAGAAACATATTTCAGTTTATTTATTCATCGCTATCAATAATAACCAAAGAGCCTTATATATACATGTGTACGAATTTCAAACCAAAAGCACGCGTTGACGTATTCCGTGCGAGAGAAGGTGGGCTTGAAGTCCGATTGGTGCTAACCTAACCAATCTGCCCTGCATCCGTCCCAAAAGGCCACTTTCTTGACGAGGCCTTCTTCACAGCAATATCTCCTCCCCGAGGCCCACCTTTTCTCGCACGGAATAGGTCAACGCTTGCTTCTGATTTGAAATTCGAACACGTGTTTATACTGAAGAGATAAGGGATCCGTATTTAATTTGAAGGAAGGACAACGCAGGCGGAACCACGCGCCGTCAGGGGACAACCCCTTTTCTTCCTGTGTCACTTCACGAGACGTATGGACTGTGGGTAATACTTTCTAAATGCTATGTTGGTGTCAGCTTTCTGACGTACGTCGGGACAAAAGCGGACTCAGAGCCAATCGAGAATTCGTTGTTTACGATCGGCAATGTCGTCTTTTCCAAAGAACGTTTCGACAACATCTGTTTGCCAGCAATTTCTAAACGACAATCAAGAACGTGGTGCCGTTTTTAAGAATTTTAGGCATTCTTCAGTCTGGCAATGAGTTAATCCGTATATTGCTCTGTCGGAGGGTAGTGCGTACGATGACTTTAGCCGTACGTACCTACCGAACCGTTGTCTACCGCCAACCCGCGGAACAATACGGCCATAAACCGCGACCCTGGCAAGATGCTCCGGCCGATCAGCCTGGTTAGTTTTTGACAACCAGATGTGGCATTTTCCTCCTTTACTTCGTCAAAAGGGAGAAGGTTCCTCCTCTGTTGACGAATTCACTCAGGGAAGGGACGGAAACCTTATACTGTCCCCTAGTAGCATTTTTGGTTGGCCAACAGTAGCCAACAGTTGGGAATTAGTTGGGATATAGTTAGTGTTTTTGCCTACAAATTCCCAACATACGGCCTACGGCAAAAAAGTTGCAACAGTTTACATACGAATATTCAATGTTGGGCCAACAGTTACTATGGTTGGTTGATCAACAAAGAAAATTGCGACAATTTGCCAACGAATATTCAATGTTGGGCCTACAATTATCATCGTTGGTTAATTAACTAAAAGTTGCAACAGTTTACATACGAATATTCAATGTTGGGCCAACAGTTACTATGGTTGGTTAATCAACAAAACAATGGCGACAATTTGCCAACGAGTATTCAATGTTGGGCCCACAATTATTATGGTTGGTTAATTAACTAAAAGTTGCAACAGTTTACATACGAATATTCAGTGTTGGGCCAACAGTTACTATGGTTGGTTAATCAACAAAACAATGGCAACAATTTTCCAACGAATATTCAATATTGGGGCTACAATTATTATGGTTGGTTAATTAACTAAAAGTTGCAACAGTTTACATACGAATATTCAATGTTGGGCCAACAGTTACTATGGTTGGTTGATCAACAAAAAAATTGCGACAATTTGCCAACGAATATTCAATGTTGGGCCTACAATTATCATCGTTGGTTAATTAACTAAAAGTTGCAACAGTTTACATACGAATATTCAATGTTGGGCCAACAGTTACTATGGTTGGTTAATCAACAAAACAATGGCGACAATTTGCCAACGAATATTCAATGTTGGGCCCACAATTATTATGGTTGGTTAATTAACTAAAAGTTGCAACAGTTTACATACGAATATTCAGTGTTGGGCCAACAGTTACTATGGTTGGTTAATCAACAAAACAATGGCAACAATTTTCCAACGAATATTCAATATTGGGCCTACAATTATTATGGTTGGTTAATTAACTAAAAGTTGCAACAGTTTACATACGAATATTCAATGTTGGGCCAACAGTTACTATGGTTGGTTGATCAACAAAAAAATTGCGACAATTTGCCAACGAATATTCAATGTTGGGCCTACAATTATCATCGTTGGTTAATTAACTAAAAGTTGCAACAGTTTACATACGAATATTCAATGTTGGGCCAACAGTTACTATGGTTGGTTGATCAACAAAGAAAATTGCGACAATTTGCCAACGAATATTCAATGTTGGGCCTACAATTATCATCGTTGGTTAATTAACTAAAAGTTGCAACAGTTTACATACGAATATTCAATGTTGGGCCAACAGTTACTATGGTTGGTTAATCAACAAAACAATGGCGACAATTTGCCAACGAGTATTCAATGTTGGGCCCACAATTATTATGGTTGGTTAATTAACTAAAAGTTGCAACAGTTTACATACGAATATTCAGTGTTGGGCCAACAGTTACTATGGTTGGTTAATCAACAAAACAATGGCAACAATTTTCCAACGAATATTCAATATTGGGGCTACAATTATTATGGTTGGTTAATTAACTAAAAGTTGCAACAGTTTACATACGAATATTCAATGTTGGGCCAACAGTTACTATGGTTGGTTGATCAACAAAAAAATTGCGACAATTTGCCAACGAATATTCAATGTTGGGCCTACAATTATCATCGTTGGTTAATTAACTAAAAGTTGCAACAGTTTACATACGAATATTCAATGTTGGGCCAACAGTTACTATGGTTGGTTAATCAACAAAACAATGGCGACAATTTGCCAACGAATATTCAATGTTGGGCCCACAATTATTATGGTTGGTTAATTAACTAAAAGTTGCAACAGTTTACATACGAATATTCAGTGTTGGGCCAACAGTTACTATGGTTGGTTAATCAACAAAACAATGGCAACAATTTTCCAACGAATATTCAATATTGGGCCTACAATTATTATGGTTGGTTAATTAACTAAAAGTTGCAACAGTTTACATACGAATATTCAATGTTGGGCCAACAGTTACTATGGTTGGTTAATCAACAAAAAAATGGCGACAATTTGCCAACGAATATTCAATGTTGGGCCAACAGTTACTATGGTTGGTTGATCAACAAAAAAATTGCGACAATTTGCCAACGAATATTCAATGTTGGGCCTACAATTATCATCGTTGGTTAATTAACTAAAAGTTGCAACAGTTTACATACGAATATTCAATGTTGGGCCAACAGTTACTATGGTTGGTTAATCAACAAAACAATGGCGACAATTTGCCAACGAATATTCAATGTTGGGCCCACAATTATTATGGTTGGTTAATTAACTAAAAGTTGCAACAGTTTACATACGAATATTCAGTGTTGGGCCAACAGTTACTATGGTTGGTTAATCAACAAAACAATGGCAACAATTTTCCAACGAATATTCAATATTGGGCCTACAATTATTATGGTTGGTTAATTAACTAAAAGTTGCAACAGTTTACATACGAATATTCAATGTTGGGCCAACAGTTACTATGGTTGGTTGATCAACAAAAAAATTGCGACAATTTGCCAACGAATATTCAATGTTGGGCCTACAATTATCATCGTTGGTTAATTAACTAAAAGTTGCAACAGTTTACATACGAATATTCAATGTTGGGCCAACAGTTACTATGGTTGGTTAATCAACAAAAAAATGGCGACAATTTGCCAACGAATATTCAATGTTGGGCCAACAGTTACTATGGTTGGTTAATCAACAAAACAATGGCGACAATTTGCCAACGAATATTCAATGTTGGGCCCACAATTATTATGGTTGGTTAATTAACTAAAAGTTGCAACAGTTTACATACGAATATTCAGTGTTGGGCCAACAGTTACTATGGTTGGTTAATCAACAAAAAAGTTGCGACAATTTGCCAACGAATATTCAATGTTGGGCCTACAATTATCATCGTTGGTTAATTAACTAAAAGTTGCAACAGTTTACATACGAATATTCAATGTTGGGCCAACAGTTACTATGGTTGGTTAATCAACAAAACAATGGCGACAATTTGCCAACGAATATTCAATGTTGGGCCTACAATTATTATGGTTGGTTAATTAACTAAAAGTTGCAACAGTTTACATACGAATATTCAGTGTTGGGCCAACAGTTACTATGGTTGGTTAATCAACAAAACAATGGCGACAATTTGCCAACGAATATTCAATGTTGGGCCAACAGTTACTATGGTTGGTTAATCAACAAAAAAATGGCGACAATTTGCCAACGAATATTCAATGTTGGGCTTACAATTATCATGGTTGGTTAATTAACTAAAAGTTGCAACAGTTTACATACGAATATTCAATGTTGGGCCAACAGTTACTATGGTTGGTTAATCAACAAACCAATGGCAACAATTTTCCAACGAATATTCAATATTGGGCCTACAATTATTATGGTTGGTTAATTAACTAAAAGTTGCAACAGTTTACATACGAATATTCAATGTTGGGCCAACAGTTACTATGGTTGGTTGATCAACAAAAAAATTGCGACAATTTGCCAACGAATATTCAATGTTGGGCCTACAATTATCATCGTTGGTTAATTAACTAAAAGTTGCAACAGTTTTCATACGAATATTCAATGTTGGGCCAACAGTTACTATGGTTGGTTAATCAACAAAAAAATGGCGACAATTTGCCAACGAATATTCAATGTTGGGCCAACAGTTACTATGGTTGGTTAATCAACAAAACAATGGCGACAATTTGCCAACGAATATTCAATGTTGGGCCCACAATTATTATGGTTGGTTAATTAACTAAAAGTTGCAACAGTTTACATACGAATATTCAGTGTTGGGCCAACAGTTACTATGGTTGGTTAATCAACAAAAAAATGGCGACAATTTGCCAACGAATATTCAATGTTGGGCCAACAGTTACTATGGTTGGTTAATCAACAAAACAATGGCGACAATTTGCCAACGAATATTCAATGTTGGGCCCACAATTATTATGGTTGGTTAATTAACTAAAAGTTGCAACAGTTTACATACGAATATTCAGTGTTGGGCCAACAGTTACTATGGGTGGTTAATCAACAAAAAAGTTGCGACAATTTGCCAACGAATATTCAATGTTGGGCCTACAATTATCATCGTTGGTTAATTAACTAAAAGTTGCAACAGTTTACATACGAATATTCAATGTTGGGCCAACAGTTACTATGGTTGGTTAATCAACAAAACAATGGCGACAATTTGCCAACGAATATTCAATGTTGGGCCTACAATTATTATGGTTGGTTAATTAACTAAAAGTTGCAACAGTTTACATACGAATATTCAATGTTGGGCCAACAGTTACTATGATTGGTTAACCAACAAAAAAATGGCGACAATTTGCCAACGAATATTCAATGTTGGGCCTACAATTATTATGGTTGGTTAATTAACTAAAAGTTGCAACAGTTTACATACGAATATTCAGTGTTGGGCCAACAGTTACTATGGTTGGTTAATCAACAAAACAATGGCAACAATTTTCCAACGAATATTCAATATTGGGCCTACAATTATTATGGTTGGTTAATTAACTAAAAGTTGCAACAGTTTACATACGAATATTCAATGTTGGGCCAAAAGTTACTATGGTTGGTTAATCAACAAAAAAATGGCGACAATTTGCCAACGAATATTCAATGTTGGGCTTACAATTATCATGGTTGGTTAATTAACTAAAAGTTGCAACAGTTTACATACGAATATTCAATGTTGGGCCAACAGTTACTATGGTTGGTTGATCAACAAAAAAATTGCGACAATTTGCCAACGAATATTCAATGTTGGGCCTACAATTATCATCGTTGGTTAATTAACTAAAAGTTGCAACAGTTTACATACGAATATTCAATGTTGGGCCAACAGTTACTATGGTTGGTTAATCAACAAAACAATGGCGACAATTTGCCAACGAGTATTCAATGTTGGGCCCACAATTATTATGGTTGGTTAATTAACTAAAAGTTGCAACAGTTTACATACGAATATTCAGTGTTGGGCCAACAGTTACTATGGTTGGTTAATCAACAAAACAATGGCAACAATTTTCCAACGAATATTCAATATTGGGCTACAATTATTATGGTTGGTTAATTAACTAAAAGTTGCAACAGTTTACATACGAATATTCAATGTTGGGCCAACAGTTACTATGGTTGGTTGATCAACAAAAAAATTGCGACAATTTGCCAACGAATATTCAATGTTGGGCCTACCATTATCATCGTTGGTTAATTAACTAAAAGTTGCAACAGTTTACATACGAATATTCAATGTTGGGCCAACAGTTACTATGGTTGGTTAATCAACAAAACAATGGCGACAATTTGCCAACGAATATTCAATGTTGGGCCTACAATTATTATGGTTGGTTAATTAACTAAAAGTTGCAACAGTTTACATACGAATATTCAATGTTGGGCCAACAATTATTATGGTTGGTTAATTAACTAAAAGTTGCAACAGTTTACATACGAATATTCAGTGTTGGGCCAACAGTTACTATGGGTGGTTAATCAACAAAAAAGTTGCGACAATTTGCCAACGAATATTCAATGTTGGGCCTACAATTATCATCGTTGGTTAATTAACTAAAAGTTGCAACAGTTTACATACGAATATTCAATGTTGGGCCAACAGTTACTATGGTTGGTTAATCAACAAAACAATGGCGACAATTTGCCAACGAATATTCAATGTTGGGCCTACAATTATTATGGTTGGTTAATTAACTAAAAGTTGCAACAGTTTACATACGAATATTCAATGTTGGGCCAACAGTTACTATGATTGGTTAACCAACAAAAAAATGGCGACAATTTGCCAACGAATATTCAATGTTGGGCCTACAATTATTATGGTTGGTTAATTAACTAAAAGTTGCAACAGTTTACATACGAATATTCAGTGTTGGGCCAACGGTTACTATGGTTGGTTAATCAACAAAACAATGGCAACAATTTTCCAACGAATATTCAATATTGGGCCTACAATTATTATGGTTGGTTAATTAACTAAAAGTTGCAACAGTTTACATACGAATATTCAATGTTGGGCCAAAAGTTACTATGGTTGGTTAATCAACAAAAAAATGGCGACAATTTGCCAACGAATATTCAATGTTGGGCTTACAATTATCATGGTTGGTTAATTAACTAAAAGTTGCAACAGTTTACATACGAATATTCAATGTTGGGCCAACAGTTACTATGGTTGGTTGATCAACAAAAAAATTGCGACAATTTGCCAACGAATATTCAATGTTGGGCCTACAATTATCATCGTTGGTTAATTAACTAAAAGTTGCAACAGTTTACATACGAATATTCAATGTTGGGCCAACAGTTACTATGGTTGGTTAATCAACAAAACAATGGCGACAATTTGCCAACGAGTATTCAATGTTGGGCCCACAATTATTATGGTTGGTTAATTAACTAAAAGTTGCAACAGTTTACATACGAATAATCAGTGTTGGGCCAACAGTTACTATGGTTGGTTAATCAACAAAACAATGGCAACAATTTTCCAACGAATATTCAATATTGGGCTACAATTATTATGGTTGGTTAATTAACTAAAAGTTGCAACAGTTTACATACGAATATTCAATGTTGGGCCAACAGTTACTATGGTTGGTTGATCAACAAAAAAATTGCGACAATTTGCCAACGAATATTCAATGTTGGGCCTACCATTATCATCGTTGGTTAATTAACTAAAAGTTGCAACAGTTTACATACGAATATTCAATGTTGGGCCAACAGTTACTATGGTTGGTTAATCAACAAAACAATGGCGACAATTTGCCAACGAATATTCAATGTTGGGCCTACAATTATTATGGTTGGTTAATTAACTAAAAGTTGCAACAGTTTACATACGAATATTCAATGTTGGGCCAACAGTTACTATGATTGGTTAATCAACAAAAAAATGGCGACAATTTGCCAACGAATATTCAATGTTGGGCCTACAATTATTATGGTTGGTTAATTAACTAAAAGTTGCAACAGTTTACATACGAATATTCAGTGTTGGGCCAACAGTTACTATGGTTGGTTAATCAACAAAAAAGTTGCGACAATTTGCCAACGAATATTCAATGTTGGGCCTACAATTATCATCGTTGGTTAATTAACTAAAAGTTGCAACAGTTTACATACGAATATTCAATGTTGGGCCAACAGTTACTATGGTTGGTTAATCAACAAAACAATGGCAACAATTTTCCAACGAATATTCAATATTGGGGCTACAATTATTATGGTTGGTTAATTAACTAAAAGTTGCAACAGTTTACATACGAATATTCAATGTTGGGCCAACAGTTACTATGGTTGGTTGATCAACAAAAAAATTGCCACAATTTGCCAACGAATATTCAATGTTGGGCCTACAATTATCATCGTTGGTTAATTAACTAAAAGTTGCAACAGTTTACATACGAATATTCAATGTTGGGCCAACAGTTACTATGGTTGGTTAATCAACAAAACAATGGCGACAATTTGCCAACGAATATTCAATGTTGGGCCCACAATTATTATGGTTGGTTAATTAACTAAAAGTTGCAACAGTTTACATACGAATATTCAATGTTGGGCCAACAGTTACTATGGTTGGTTAATCAACAAAAAAATGGCGACAATTTGCCAACGAATATTCAATGTTGGGCCAACAGTTACTATGGTTGGTTAATCAACAAAACAATGGCGACAATTTGCCAACGAATATTCAATGTTGGGCCCACAATTATTATGGTTGGTTAATTAACTAAAAGTTGCAACAGTTTACATACGAATATTCAGTGTTGGGCCAACAGTTACTATGGTTGGTTAATCAACAAAAAAGTTGCGACAATTTGCCAACGAATATTCAATGTTGGGCCTACAATTATCATCGTTGGTTAATTAACTAAAAGTTGCAACAGTTTACATACGAATATTCAATGTTGGGCCAACAGTTACTATGGTTGGTTAATCAACAAAACAATGGCGACAATTTGCCAACGAATATTCAATGTTGGGCCTACAATTATTATGGTTGGTTAATTAACTAAAAGTTGCAACAGTTTACATACGAATATTCAATGTTGGGCCAACAGTTACTATGATTGGTTAATCAACAAAAAAATGGCGACAATTTGCCAACGAATATTCAATGTTGGGCCTACAATTATTATGGTTGGTTAATTAACTAAAAGTTGCAACAGTTTACATACGAATATTCAGTGTTGGGCCAACAGTTACTATGGTTGGTTAATCAACAAAACAATGGCAACAATTTTCCAACGAATATTCAATATTGGGCCTACAATTATTATGGTTGGTTAATTAACTAAAAGTTGCAATAGTTTACATACGAATATTCAATGTTGGGCCAAAAGTTACTATGGTTGGTTAATCAACAAAAAAATGGCGACAATTTGCCAACGAATATTCAATGTTGGGCTTACAATTATCATGGTTGGTTAATTAACTAAAAGTTGCAACAGTTTACATACGAATATTCAATGTTGGGCCAACAGTTACTATGGTTGGTTGATCAACAAAAAAATTGCGACAATTTGCCAACGAATATTCAATGTTGGGCCTACAATTATCATCGTTGGTTAATTAACTAAAAGTTGCAACAGTTTACATACGAATATTCAATGTTGGGCCAACAGTTACTATGGTTGGTTAATCAACAAAACAATGGCGACAATTTGCCAACGAGTATTCAATGTTGGGCCCACAATTATTATGGTTGGTTAATTAACTAAAAGTTGCAACAGTTTACATACGAATATTCAGTGTTGGGCCAACAGTTACTATGGTTGGTTAATCAACAAAACAATGGCAACAATTTTCCAACGAATATTCAATATTGGGCTACAATTATTATGGTTGGTTAATTAACTAAAAGTTGCAACAGTTTACATACGAATATTCAATGTTGGGCCAACAGTTACTATGGTTGGTTGATCAACAAAAAAATTGCGACAATTTGCCAACGAATATTCAATGTTGGGCCTACAATTATCATCGTTGGTTAATTAACTAAAAGTTGCAACAGTTTACATACGAATATTCAATGTTGGGCCAACAGTTACTATGGTTGGTTAATCAACAAAACAATGGCGACAATTTGCCAACGAATATTCAATGTTGGGCCTACAATTATTATGGTTGGTTAATTAACTAAAAGTTGCAACAGTTTACATACGAATATTCAGTGTTGGGCCAACAGTTACTATGGTTGGTTAATCAACAAAACAATGGCGACAATTTGCCAACGAATATTCAATGTTGGGCCAACAGTTACTATGGTTGGTTAATCAACAAAAAAATGGCGACAATTTGCCAACGAATATTCAATGTTGGGCTTACAATTATCATGGTTGGTTAATTAACTAAAAGTTGCAACAGTTTACATACGAATATTCAATGTTGGGCCAACAGTTACTATGGTTGGTTAATCAACGAACCAATGGCAACAATTTTCCAACGAATATTCAATATTGGGCCTACAATTATTATGGTTGGTTAATTAACTAAAAGTTGCAACAGTTTACATACGAATATTCAATGTTGGGCCAACAGTTACTATGGTTGGTTGATCAACAAAAAAATTGCGACAATTTGCCAACGAATATTCAATGTTGGGCCTACAATTATCATCGTTGGTTAATTAACTAAAAGTTGCAACAGTTTACATACGAATATTCAATGTTGGGCCAACAGTTACTATGGTTGGTTAATCAACAAAAAAATGGCGACAATTTGCCAACGAATATTCAATGTTGGGCCAACAGTTACTATGGTTGGTTAATCAACAAAACAATGGCGACAATTTGCCAACGAATATTCAATGTTGGGCCCACAATTATTATGGTTGGTTAATTAACTAAAAGTTGCAACAGTTTACATACGAATATTCAGTGTTGGGCCAACAGTTACTATGGTTGGTTAATCAACAAAAAAGTTGCGACAATTTGCCAACGAATATTCAATGTTGGGCCTACAATTATCATCGTTGGTTAATTAACTAAAAGTTGCAACAGTTTACATACGAATATTCAATGTTGGGCCAACAGTTACTATGGTTGGTTAATCAACAAAACAATGGCGACAATTTGCCAACGAATATTCAATGTTGGGCCTACAATTATTATGGTTGGTTAATTAACTAAAAGTTGCAACAGTTTACATACGAATATTCAGTGTTGGGCCAACAGTTACTATGGTTGGTTAATCAACAAAACAATGGCGACAATTTGCCAACGAATATTCAATGTTGGGCCAACAGTTACTATGGTTGGTTAATCAACAAAAAAATGGCGACAATTTGCCAACGAATATTCAATGTTGGGCTTACAATTATCATGGTTGGTTAATTAACTAAAAGTTGCAACAGTTTACATACGAATATTCAATGTTGGGCCAACAGTTACTATGGTTGGTTAATCAACGAACCAATGGCAACAATTTTCCAACGAATATTCAATATTGGGCCTACAATTATTATGGTTGGTTAATTAACTAAAAGTTGCAACAGTTTACATACGAATATTCAATGTTGGGCCAACAGTTACTATGGTTGGTTGATCAACAAAAAAATTGCGACAATTTGCCAACGAATATTCAATGTTGGGCCTACAATTATCATCGTTGGTTAATTAACTAAAAGTTGCAACAGTTTACATACGAATATTCAATGTTGGGCCAACAGTTACTATGGTTGGTTAATCAACAAAAAAATGGCGACAATTTGCCAACGAATATTCAATGTTGGGCCAACAGTTACTATGGTTGGTTAATCAACAAAACAATGGCGACAATTTGCCAACGAATATTCAATGTTGGGCCCACAATTATTATGGTTGGTTAATTAACTAAAAGTTGCAACAGTTTACATACGAATATTCAGTGTTGGGCCAACAGTTACTATGGTTGGTTAATCAACAAAAAAGTTGCGACAATTTGCCAACGAATATTCAATGTTGGGCCTACAATTATCATCGTTGGTTAATTAACTAAAAGTTGCAACAGTTTACATACGAATATTCAATGTTGGGCCAACAGTTACTATGGTTGGTTAATCAACAAAACAATGGCGACAATTTGCCAACGAATATTCAATGTTGGGCCTACAATTATTATGGTTGGTTAATTAACTAAAAGTTGCAACAGTTTACATACGAATATTCAATGTTGGGCCAACAGTTACTATGATTGGTTAATCAACAAAAAAATGGCGACAATTTGCCAACGAATATTCAATGTTGGGCCTACAATTATTATGGTTGGTTAATTAACTAAAAGTTGCAACAGTTTACATACGAATATTCAGTGTTGGGCCAACAGTTACTATGGTTGGTTAATCAACAAAACAATGGCAACAATTTTCCAACGAATATTCAATATTGGGCCTACAATTATTATGGTTGGTTAATTAACTAAAAGTTGCAATAGTTTACATACGAATATTCAATGTTGGGCCAAAAGTTACTATGGTTGGTTAATCAACAAAAAAATGGCGACAATTTGCCAACGAATATTCAATGTTGGGCTTACAATTATCATGGTTGGTTAATTAACTAAAAGTTGCAACAGTTTACATACGAATATTCAATGTTGGGCCAACAGTTACTATGGTTGGTTGATCAACAAAAAAATTGCGACAATTTGCCAACGAATATTCAATGTTGGGCCTACAATTATCATCGTTGGTTAATTAACTAAAAGTTGCAACAGTTTACATACGAATATTCAATGTTGGGCCAACAGTTACTATGGTTGGTTAATCAACAAAACAATGGCAACAATTTTCCAACGAATATTCAATATTGGGCCTACAATTATTATGGTTGGTTAATTAACTAAAAGTTGCAATAGTTTACATACGAATATTCAATGTTGGGCCAAAAGTTACTATGGTTGGTTAATCAACAAAACAATGGCAACAATTTTCCAACGAATATTCAATATTGGGCTACAATTATTATGGTTGGTTAATTAACTAAAAGTTGCAACAGTTTACATACGAATATTCAATGTTGGGCCAACAGTTACTATGGTTGGTTGATCAACAAAAAAATTGCGACAATTTGCCAACGAATATTCAATGTTGGGCCTACAATTATCATCGTTGGTTAATTAACTAAAAGTTGCAACAGTTTACATACGAATATTCAATGTTGGGCCTGTAACGTCCTACGATTTTTCGCGCACTTCTTATTCCATGAACCTCAAAATCACACCACCAAAGTCTATCGAACTCAACTCCTACACCATCTCCTCAATAGCCGATCACTTTGATGTTGCACCTTAGCGGTCAACAACACGAGATGATCAACATAAACCTCCACCTCGCTGATGTACCTTAGTGGTCCCCATCGCGAGATGATCGTTTCAAAACCCACTTCGCCTATTCGTCCTACAAGGCACGAATCATTCCCTTTAAAACGAATTCAAACAAGTCCCTCGTTACAAATCCCTCTTAAAACCGAGACCACGTCTCAATCCCCTCTTTACAACTCATGAAGTCCAAGCCACTCTAACCCCTTTCCTATCAAACACCTAAAATCCAATCGAAGAGTTGAGTATCTCCAATACCGTTCATAAAAACCCTAGAAGCCTAATTACGACGCATTTGGCGTACGTGACAAAATATGGCTATTAATAGCCATACCGTTTACAAAAACCCCAGGAATCATACTGCGTCTTATTCCGAAATGTGTCAAGGTCTCTACCGCGCGTACCCCCGCAATACTCCTGTGAAATTACATAAATACGAGGTCCTGCGAGGCCTCGTCCTCTTTCATCGCTCCTCTTTCATCGCAGAACTTTTGACAAATATGTTCAAAGTATATTTTAACAAGTGTTAAACTTTAAAATCAGTGCTCTACGACAACGATTGTAAGAATTTATAATTATCTTATATTACTCTGCATATCATCTTCATACTATTTGTTACTATTATTTCATTTATTGCTTAATGCAATCATATTATTATCTCATTTATTGCTTAATGCAGTCATATTATTATTCATATTACTTTCATATTATACTGTTCTTTCATTAACGCTTATTTTATATCTATATCTTTGTCTAATAACCGCTTACTGCGATCTTATTCCTTTATATTATTAACGATCATTATTAAAGTTATTTCGTTCTATAACTTATATATTGTACCTCATGTCCATACATATACATGTCATAATACATATTATAAATGTTAAGTGTCAATGCTAAAAGCCCCGCATAATTATAATAACCGCATCAACAAAGTTAATAAACCGCTTTGTTTTCTATCACGTTTCGAATTATTGTGTGTATCCTCAAGTCATAAAGATTCTTAACGAAACCAAGCTGCCGCGACAGCTGATTCGCGAGAGCGCGCCCAGTGTTTACAAACATTACTGCATGAGTCGTGCAATATACAGAAGAACTAAACGTGGTTTCTTTTACACAAATGCAACGGTAAATCCTATTTCACAAACCAAAACAAATATAAAGTACTATAACGGGTGCTCTCCAAGTGTATATTTACCTTCCCTGGTCGATTAGAGTGAAGGATTAAAGATTCGCGCCTGATCGCCTCCAGAAATTCTAAGAGTGACGGATTCAATATTCGCGCCTAAGTTCCTCTCAAATCTCAGAGTGACGGATTAAATATTCGCGCCTGGCCTTCCCTCAAAACCCTCAGTGTGAAGGATTTAAGATTCGCGCCTGAGTTCCCTCAAACCCCTCAGTGTGAAGGATTTAAGATTCGCGCCTGAGTCCCTCAAACCCCTCAGTGTGAAGGATTTAAGATTCGCGCCTGAGTTCCCTCAAACCCCTCAGTGTGAAGGATTTAAGATTCGCGCCTGAGTTCCCTCAAACCCCTCAGAGTGAAGGATTCAAGATTCGCGCCTGAGTCCCTCAAACCCCTCAGTGTGAAGGATTTAAGATTCGCGCCTGAGTCCCTTCCCTCAAATCCTTCAGAGTGCCGGATTATAGATTCGCGCCTGATCTAAACCTTCCCCGTAGTCATCGTTCCCAAAAGACCTCACCCGGGACGTGACAGGCCAACAGTTACTATGGTTGGTTAATCAACAAAAAATGGCGACAATTTGCCAACGAATATTCAATGTTGGGCCAACAGTTACTATGGTTGGTTAATCAACAAAACAATGGCGACAATTTGCCAACGAATATTCAATGTTGGGCCTACAATTATCGTCGTTGGTTAATTAACTAAAAGTTGCAACAGTTTACATACGAATATTCAGTGTTGGGCCAACAGTTACTATGGTTGGTTAATCAACAAAACAATGGCGACAATTTGCCAACGAATATTCAATGTTGGGCCAACAGTTACTATGGTTGGTTAATCAACAAAAAAATGGCGACAATTTGCCAACGAATATTCAATGTTGGGCTTACAATTATCATGGTTGGTTAATTAACTAAAAGTTGCAACAGTTTACATACGAATATTCAATGTTGGGTCAACAGTTACTATGGTTGGTTGATCAACAAAAAAATTGCGACAATTTGCCAACGAATATTCAATGTTGGGCCTACAATTATCATCGTTGGTTAATTAACTAAAACTTCCTTTTATACTGGAGAATTGGCGGGCTGGCGCATGCGCAGTGAGTCGTTATTCTGTATTTCGCAGTTTTCTCGCTTATTACATAATATTTTGTTTTACGCTTTTAACAGTACTTCTATTTAATTATTTCTAACGTTTCTATAATATTTGTTTCTTTAATCTATGCTTAGTTTAATATTAACATATATAAGTATATACAATGGGTCTGCGCGGTATTGTAGTACAGGTTGTGTGGAGTGTAGTATTGTTCTATTTTACCGACGGTCGGTATCTAATGGTTCGAGTCCCTGTGGGACGTTACACCTCCCCCCCTGAGGGATCTCTCGTCCTCGAGCGATTTGTGTGAGGAGGGCAACAAAATGGACGAGGATATATGTACATATATGGTTATTTATTAAAGTATTGGTGTATACGGGCTAGCAGCTCCTGATCCAAATAATGCGAGTAGTCGCCATATTCTTTTTCGTGGATCTTTTTTCGGGAGGGACCTATACCATTCCCAATCTGGATTTGGGATATATATTTTGATTACGCTTGGCCATCTTGCTGGGGATACTTCCGCGACTTTGAAGTTAAAGTCCGGCTTCCTTGGGATTTTGAAGTCCGGTAATTTGTAATCCGGGGTCTTTGGGAAATCCAGGGTAGTAGGGAGTGTATCCGGCGGTGTGGTTGGCGGTGTATGAATTAGTGTCTTGAATTGAAGATTTTGAATTTAGTTTTGTTACGAGCCGGGGCTGCGGCAACGCGAGAGGCCGGCGAGAAGGGTATTTCCCAAGGAATATGGTTTATGAGTTTGTTAGTTAGGTGCGCGGACGAACCTGATGCGAAATCAGGGAGCCGCTAGGATTATTGACGGCGAGGACGAACCTGGTGCGAAATCAGGGAGCCTCTAGGAATGGAGTCACACGCGGACGAACCTGATTTGTAATCAGGGAGCCGCAGGAAGGTGAAACGTCGTGAACGAACCCGATGCGAGATCGGGGAGTCACTAGGATGATGTTCACAGACGAACCTAGTGCGAAACCAGGGAGCTGTTAGGAGGTCGGATTATTCACAGACGAACCTGGTGCGAAACCAGGGAGCTGTTCGGAAGTTGGTAGATTTACAGACGAACCTGATGCGAAATCAGGGAGCCGTAGGAGGGTGAGGTTTCGTGAACGAACCCGATGCGGAATCGGGGAGCCACTGGGTTGGTGAAGATTCCTTATTTTGGATGAAAGGTTGCGAACGAACCTGATGCGAGATCAGGGAGTCGCGGGAAATGTTAGTAATGCCTCGTAACTCTTAATTAATATTTTATACAACTCGAGCGGTAAAGTTGTATCAGTGGGTGAGTGCTACTAATATTATAAGGATCATTGGGTAAAAGATGGGTTTAACGAATCTACTCGATTTACACGTGAACACCATTCGTATATTCAATAATCAGTTATTGTACAAATGTAAGTATCGCGATTAAATAATTAAATAAAGTGTGTAAGTTACCACTAGTTGCACGGTGTTGACGCACTGGCGATGCGGGGCGTAAGAGTGGATATTTCAAAGTTCCAAATAGAATATAAACCGGACTCGCGGATCCTATGAGGTTAACTATGATTCTGACAGGGACTTTAGCCTGATCTTACCAACTCTGTACGAGCGTGACACGACGTTACTCTACGCGTGACTGTACTGCTTTTAACCGACGAGGGTTGAAACCAAAGGGTTTATATAGTCCCAAAATGGGTGGGGATTCATTAGAAATCTCCATATAAGGAAATCCGTATGGTCGTCGTGTCACTCCCGTTCCCATGATCGTGATCCAGATGGTCGAGGTCATGACCCCCTTAGTGGTATGTGATAAACAAAAAGGCTTTTAGGGCGTTTTCCCTTCGCAGACGCGAGCTCGAAAAGTGGTTGAGAGCGGCGTATGGGAGAATTCCACATACGTAACATCTCCCCCCTTAGTCAAAACATCGCGATTCTCGTGATGCTTTTCAAAAGAAGGGGAAACGCCCCAAAAATCCTTTTATAAGCAAAACTGTAAAAGCGAATTGTCGGGTGTAGTGTGGTGTGATTAGTGTACTTATCGCTAGGTATTGCCGGGTGTAAGAGTTTAGTCGTCGCTGGGTACCGCGTAGCCAAGCTGCAACCAATGTTCTATGACGTCCAGTGGTGGTTGTCCGGGTAGCCGGTCGAGCGTCAGCGTGGCTGTGAGGCCGGTTGATGTCGGCTGGATGTTGGCGAGGAGGCCCTTCCTTCTCGCCATAACCATCTCGGCGATCTGCGTTGCCCTCTGAAGCGGTCGGCGGGAGCGTAGTTTGACGTCCCTCAGCCGAATCCTGACTGTCTGCCAGGGGAGGGCATGGAACCGGGGTGGCAGAGACCGTAACTCGGTGACAGGACAGTCCATGGCTATCCCATAGTCTCCAAGGAAGATGGTGCAGGTGGTTCCGTTCACCTCGATGTCTTCGCCACGCAGCCACCCTTTCCTGGTAAACTTTACAGTTACGGCTCGTCCTGGCCTGACACTGTTCATCGTCGGCAGACATAGCTGTTGTCTGGATTCCATGAACATGTTCAGTTCTCGTAAGACGGCCCTTGCTGCCTCCGCGTATTTGTCTAAGCAGACCCAGAAGGTGGTGGGGTCCTCCACGTACATGACCAGACAGCGGGAGGTTCTCCCGAGGTCGCGTGTTGACAGGATTTTAGGGCGTTTTCTCTTCGCAGACGCGAGCTCGAAAAGTGGTTGAGAGCGGCGTATGGGAGAATTCCACACACGTAACAGTTTATTGAAGGAAAAGAGGTTTTTTAGGGTACTTTACCATTGTTTTTGGCGATTTAGGGAGTGGGGTGATTAGAGGAGGAATATTGATCACCTCCTGTAATATTTCTTTCAACTGTTTCCTACTTTCTTTCGCTTTTATATGACGGTTGCCTGATCGCTTCGACATTTTAACGAGGAATGAAATATGGCGCAAGCGCGAGTTTGAATGAGTGTTAGGGCCTCTTCTAGTGGCGCCCTCTAGCGGATTTTTTTAAAAAATTTGTCTGCAACCTTATATGCAGCTATGTAGCAATACACTTCTTATGCTACTTGACAGGTTTTTTAGGTTATTAGGAGTTTATAAATTATTAATAGGTTATTATGGATGGATGAATTGTTAGATTTTAAGGAGAGATTTTTTTTTTTATTGTAGGTTGGTGTGTTATAGGTTATTAATTATTATTATTTTTTTTTTTTAAAATAGAAAAATAGTTTATTATAAAAATTGCTTAAGGCTATGTATAGGTGTTAAATACATTCTGTTCGTGAGTGCGCGTGTGTAATTATAGAGTATAATGTAGAAATATATATAAAAATGTTTAAAGCTAGGTGTATGTGTTGATTACATTGTGTGTGTGTGTGTATTGTGTATTTGTAAAGTGCAATATAATAAATATATTTTTTTTAAAGGATCATTTCCTTACATAGTATGCAGTCTTTTGCTGGTTTGGCAGTGAACATTGTCTGTTTGCATATCTGGCATCTTCGCCATCTCAATAGGTTGTCCTTTGCGAACAGATGATTTTCTAGCATCTCTGCTTTACTTGCTTTCACTTTGGTTGCATATTTATCGCAAATAATGCCGTTTTTATAATAGTACGCCTCAATTTCTATAAATTTTTTTAAGCACGTGTTCATAGTTTTGTCTTTCTGAATACTTATCGTGCTGAATACTTTGTAACAATGATGCAATCCTTTGTTCGCCGTTCCTTATATAGGCTTCCTCTGCAGGGTTGCAACTTTGTGTAATTAATTTCGCTTTTGTTTATAAGTTATTATAATTTTTATTTATTTAATGTTTTATTAAGAAAATCTATTTTTTCTCTTTATACAGTGGTATTTTGTTGAATTTCCTCCGGTAGATAGGCCTTTTTTACCCTGTTCATATGTACGATTCTAGTTTGTTTTAAAGTTATTGCTATCTTCAGATTACTGTTCCCTATGACTTCAGTAATTTGGTATGGCGCCAAGTATTTTGAATAAAATATTTATTCCTATTAAAATATCATTATATAAATAACCATTGTTATAATTCGCGCAATTTTTGTATATCATTAATTTTGTAAAGCTATTAATTTACAACAATGTTTTTAAATGGGATTCTTCTATTCTGATGGGTTAATTAAAATGTCCGCGATATGAGTAATAGAATGTACGAACACAGCATTTTAGCTGTGTATTTGTAGTTGTGTCATCCTAAGCGCAGTTGGAAAGCACCTTTATGTACTTGCAGCTCATTTTGATTTCACATATTTATTTATATTGTATATTTCCTTCTATTTTGGGGGGGATTGTATATTTTCTTCTATTTTTTGTGATTTCATGTACTTGGCGTAATTTTTTTACTTTTTTGAAGTTTTTTTGGGGGGATCTCACTTCTTTTTACAAAGATAATTTGCATAACGAATGACTTTAGATAATTTTTAATATTATATTTATTATTATCTTCATTTTTTTGTGATATCAAACTACGAATAAACTTCGGATAATTGGGATTGGTGGAATTGATTTATTTAAAAATTTGAATTTTCAAATATAAAGCAAGCATATGAATAAACTCATTTAATTAATATAATAATAATAATGCTATGTTTCAATAAATTTTTTTCTCTGATGTAGATCGCACTGCATCATCTTCTGCTTCGATTATCTGTAAATAAATATAAAAGCAACATTTTAGTTATATACCTTACTGTAGAACTTATAGAGTAGTCTTTTGCTCTAGTGAGTGTAGAACATATGGTAGAAAGTTTTGTTGGAGGATATTTAAAAAATGCTAATGGTAATTTAGCGAAAATGAATGAAGAGATTCAATATTTTTATTGGTGTTGGTTTAGTATATTTATTGGTGAATTGAAATATTGTTAATGGAAAACTAGTAAAATTAATGAATAGCGTAGAAACTACTGTGGATTTTATTAATTACAGTATTACGAATGTCTTTCACAAAAGATTGAAAAGCATCAACGGAGATGTGTTTTCAGTGTACTTTCTTTACTAATGTGACTTGCTTTACATTGCAAGCAGTCCACCATAATCTATTTTCTTAATAATTCTTAATGCTATGTCTTTAGACAAATTTTGTCGATTTACCTTATTTGACAAAGTTCCAGAAACTTGTGCGAAACAAGATGCTCTGTCTATCTATCTAATCTTCTCCGAACAACCTCCACGCCTGTGCATTCCCTCCATTTCTATCCATCCAAGCCTGTGCGTCCCCTTCAATTCTACTATCCAAGCCTGTGCGTCTCCTTCATTTTTATCGAAGTCCTGTGCGTCCCCTTCATTTCTATCTATAATATAATAAGCTTTACATAAAATAAAAACTGGTATACAAATACAAATATCTGGCAATTTAAATTCAATGCAATTTTCTACTACAATATATTATTTTGTACAAGCATGGTACAAATTTCTAGAAACTTATGCGAAAGAAGGTGCTTCTCTGTCGAACCTTCTCCGGACAACTTCCAAGTCTGCGACTCTACATAAGAAATCTATTAAATAAATTTGGCGACTTACCTTGTTAATTGAGACAATAATTCAGTCGCCTATTTAGTGTAAAAACTCGTGACATTTCAAATTTGGACAACTTACCTTATTTGACACTTGCAGGTTATGATGGAATGACACTTGGTAGGTTATAAAATTCAAAATAGTATACATAGGTATAGGTATAATATATATATATAATGACGGACGACGATCCCGGCCGAATAATCCCGAGAGTCGACGAACGAAACATACACTAGTTTCTTTTGGCTGAAGGTGTGCGTGTAACGCGTATATACATATTATGTCGACGAAAATTTTGACTGGAGAAGAAGAATCAGAATCAGAAGAAAAATCTTACCGTTTCTGACAGATCTATGACATGATATTACGATATCTCTGTCATGCGTGGACCGATTTTATTGAACTTGGTCTTATTCGAAAGCTTATATGTGGTTTACATAATAAAAATACCATTAAATTTAGGAAATATTGCGTGATGAGATATTAATGAAATAAGTTTCAGGTGAGGTTGGATTAGCTCGGCGACGAGTAAATGATAGCAGTAGCGACAGTCGCCATATATAGGGTGTCTTTCCTGTACCTTTTTCCTGTACTTCGCGTCGAGACGCTACCGCGTCTCTAGATTATGCACATTGAGAGAGCGGCCCTCAGCCGTGCGAAATTGTATGGTTTTCGAGATGTGGAATGTCATATTTTCCTGTGCATACGAATATCGATCGGGAATCTGATGGATGGACGTGAGCATACACACACACACCGCCTCGTTAAGTAGACGGGCCCATGGTAACGCGGCCGAGCGATAAAATGCAGCGTAAGCATTTTCGGTACGGACCCACTCTGGTCGCTGCCGAGAGCGTGAAGCTGCGACACTCTGTGACGGTAAATCGTGAGGTGCGTGTCATTGGGGTCCGCAAGTGTTTTAGAGCTAGAGTTCTCCGGTCCACTGTGTAACCGCGTGAAAGACTCGACTTTGCGAAACAAATATTCTAACTACTTTGAAACTATTTATTTTAAACAAATATTCTATTAACTTCCGAATTAATTTATTCTGTTACTCTAAGTTTTTAACGAATTTGCTCAATCAAAATTATTATTCAACTCAAGTCAATTCAAACGACAATCAAGTGTGTGCATGTTCGCGTTTCATCTTCTTTTCTGATTCAGGTTTATCAGCGACAAGGAACTATTTGAACCAAAAAGGGAAATTTAAACCATATTGTCAATTAGATTATTGTGACTGTCTGGTGACCCATACAGCACACTCCGTTGCCCGAAGCTTGCAGGAAGGTTCCATGGGGGTTGCCGTGGAATGTTACCTCGGTAAGGACATAGGAACCTTCCTGCAAGCTTCAGGGAACGTTCCAGTCATTCTCTGGCAATGCTCACGGAACGTTCCAGTCATTCTCTGGCAATGCTCACGGAACGTTCCAGTCATTCTCTGGCAATGCTCACAGAGCGCTCAGGCCATTCTCTGGCAATGCTCACGGAGCGCTCAGGCCATTCTCTGGCAATGCTCCCGGAGCGCTCAGGCCATTCTCTGGCAATGCTCACGGAGCGCTCAGGCCATTCTCTGGCAATGCTCACGGAGCGCTCAGGCCATTCTCTGGCAATGCTCACGGAACCTTCCGGACATTTTACAACAAAGGTTCCAGAATCGATTCTTGCATCGACTTTTCCCTAATTGATATATATCAATAATAATTATTGTTCGCAGATTTTACAGTAATGGTCTCGTAACTTTTCGGAAATTTTACAACAATGATGTTTCGGCAAAATTTGTGTGATTTTACAGATAGGATAAAAAATTTAAGGGAATTAATTAAATTACAATAAATATTGACAATTAAATATTCATATATTTTTTATATACAAGACGACAACAAGAACAATAATAATAACAATAAAAATAATAATAATGGCTCTGATGGAACTTCCCAAGCCCACGTGGTGAAACTCCAGGCGTTGTGTGACGTCACGTGACAGGTTGCAAAGCCAAAGCACGTAAGAAAGCACAAGCGTAAATAGTTAGAGCGTGATTATTTATTAATTGCTTTTAAGTAATAAAAATGGTTAGAACGTGTGTGTTTTGTGGCGCAGAAGACCTGAGTGAATTGGATGAAGGTTTGACATATCACGAGTAAGTAGAACCCATGTATATACTATTTGTAGGTTAAGTCGAACTTATGTTTTCATTCACGCTACACAAGGACGGGATAAAAACAGATCTTTCGCAGATAATAGATATGAATTATTCCAATTAAGGATCTTATTTTTTAGTTAAAGTAACTAATATAACATATTTGATGTTTATTAACCAACTGCAATAGTTTAATTACTTAAATTACATATATTTCTTTGCTTTCTGTGCTACAAGCTTTTATTTTTCACACAGTTTCCTTGTAAATATGCATACACTGTATAACTTTCATTTCACTTTCCGTTCAATTATTTAAAGTTGTGGTGATTGTTATTTTTTCATTGCTTCGCTTCAATGCACCCCTGTGATTGGCGTTACATGAATGTTGTTTTCAATAAAGCCATTGTTCATGACTAAAATAATTTATTAATGACCATTTATAGATTCATTTACTGAAGAGGAGCTGTGGAAGCAATGCTACGATAATGGCGTTGATGATATTACATAAATTAATAGAGGATTCTGTGGCAGAAAAATATAGTTGGTATGGAAAATAGCAAAAACAATCATTCAGTACCTTCAAACATATAGTAAAGTTAGCAATGAGTAAGTCAATTTATTATTTATCACATTTTAGCACTTAAAATTGTAAAATAAATGCATGTATTATTCCAGGTTCATTACATGCTGCATGCAGTACATTTTTAGTAAAGAGGGCAGAAGACTCTGGAACTCCACATACGCGGGTTTGAGAAGATTCACCAGAGTTTTTCAACAGAGTTTTTCAAAATGATTATAACACAATAAGGCGTTGTTTGAATGTACAAAATTCTGGCCCTGACCCATGTTCTGTAACCAACGGAAATCTATATGAAACAAACAAAAATATTTTTTTTAAAAAGTTCGACTTAACCTACAAATAGTATATACATAGGTTCTACTTATCCGGGAGTGGATGGCTCTGGAAGGGCGCTCCATCGGCAGTCGGCTTGCCGGCATGTAGTCGATGGGGAACTCCGATGGGTTCCATGTTCTCTCAAATGGGTCGTCGACTCTGGTGGTACCCCCCGGGCCTTTGGCCGCGAGGGGAGGATCCAGCGTCAGCCCAGGGCGGAGAACTTGGACGAAGTTGGAGGCCCGACCGGGGTAAGACCATGTACCGCACCTCCACGTCGGTGCTCCCGGGGTCCCTACACGACACTGTCGGGTAGGGGCGCGGACGCGGGCATGGCATTCATCGCGGCACGTTGGATCTGATCCGCGTGCCGGGCAGGACCGCAGTCGCGGAGCGCTATCCCCGACTGCGGTGTGTCCCCCAATTTATTGGGGAAGCCTGGAAGCGTATCGCTTCCGGGAGTATCGTAATCCGTGGCGGTGGAACGACGACCCCTCGTCGAGAGAGTCATCTCTCGCGAGGGTATGCGAAGCCACCACGGACCGATGATCTTGCCTTAACCGGCCGGATCGCGAGGTAAGGAAAAACCTCTATAATCAAACCCCCAACCCTGAGCCCCAACGGTGGTGCCAGGGCACGTGTTCCCTCTCGCGAGGGGCACGTGGGCGGAGCGGGTATGCTCCGCCTAACCGTGATCCGGCTGGGGAAATGTCGCCCCCCAGACGTAGCCCGTGCCCTTAGGGGCCCGGGTATAGACTTCGCAACGGCAGGCCACCTCTACCGTTGCGCGACTCCCTTAAAGTGGTTACTCGTGGGACACTTATGGAGTCAATACTACGCGGTGTAGCGCATACACCACCGGCTGGCGACCGGTCAACAACGCCCCCGACCGGAGACCGGGTAATGTCGCCGTCTAGCGAGGACCGGTGCACGATCGCTTCGTGCGGGTCACCGGCCTCGTACGAGGACCAGTATACGATCGCGGTTTCGCGGGTTGCTGGCCTCGGGGAGGGAGGGGAGGGGACAGGTCATGGGAATGACCTGCCCACGGGAGAGGGAGCGTCCAACGCCCCTGCACCCGGGCGCGTCCAGTGCGCCGGAGAGATCACCGGGGACGGTCGGGTTGGTGGCCCGAGCACCGTTACACCGGGGTGCGCGTCGTGAGACCACTCTATCCCGACGCAAGACATAGATGGGGAGTGGGAGGACATCCCCGTCCCGAGCGAGGCGAAAGCCTCAGCCCCACGAGTCGGGAGCGCTCGGCGTGCGGTGCCACGTGTCACCAGGGGTGCACCGTACGTGAGGAGCGTGGAGATTCCGACGGCGGAGGAGGCGTCCCATCTCCTCGGCCTGCGGGAGGAGGTCGCGGCGCTCATGGGTCGGCTCGACCCGGGCGCCGTTCCGATCGCGGCCACCCCGCGATACGCGTCGCCGGCAGGGTCCGCCCGGTCGACGACGCTGGCGCTGGAGGTCGAGGCTGCGCGGTGGTTCCCCCGCGTAGTCCTCGACAGATGCGACGCGCCCGTCTCGAGGCCGGTCGTCATCTCCTCGGACGAGGAGGGGGAGGAGAGGAGACCCGGGGCGAGCGCGGGCGCTCGTGGGGCGGGGTCGGCGTCCATGGACGTCGACAGCGAACCCGTCCCGGGCCCGGCCCGGCGCGAGGGCAAGAGGGGGGTTGTCCCCCTAGTCGCGTCGGAGACCGAGAGGAGGAGGGGCCGACGGAGGTGTGCCCCGGCGACGTCCCCTTACCGTGTTCGTCGGATGGCCTCACCGACGGGGGTGGGAGGCCCGGCTTTGTGCCGGGCAAGCGCGGACGTAAGCCGGGGGTCTGGACGGACCCCCGGCGGCTCGGCCCGGGCATGAAGGCCCTGCCGACTCGCTCGGACCTAAGAAACTGGGCCGAGACGATGTCGGTGGGGGGCCTTGCCGGACAGGCGCAGCGCGAGCTTGACGCGGTCGCCGCAGTCGTGAGTGCCACTGGTCACATGAAGACCACCGACATGCGTGCGATCCGCGTCGCCATAAGGCGCGCTTCGGCGTTGGCCGCGGAGCTCACCGGCAGGGCGGAGAGGGGCGAGAACCCCGACAGGCCGGCCAGGGAGGTGGTCTTCCGCCAGGGGCAGTGGGAGAAAAAGTCCCACAGCCTGGCGGCGCAGGTGCGGGCCCTGACGGAGCAGGCGCACACCCTGGGAGAGTTCCTGCACGTCAGGGAGCGGGAGCTCGAGTTCCTGCGGGGGAAGTATACCCGCCTGGAGACGCGGGCGAGGGCCAAGGGCGTGGACGTGACGGAGGCGGAGGCTATGCCCTTCCACCCGTCCGTCCCGCTGCCCACCCGCGCCGAGCTCCTCCCGTCCTGCGTGCCCCCCTGGACGGACGACGGCGGTGACGTGCCGGGGGCTGCCCCGGGTCCCTCGTCGGCGGCGAGGCCTGGCCCTCTGCCGCGCGAGCCGACGGAGAGCGGCGCTCTCGCGGCGACGCAGGGGGTAAAGAAGAAGAGGAGGAGGGAGCGTTCCCCCCTGCCCCCGACCCCGACGCCGGGCCCGGCGTCCGGTGGCGGCGGAGCGAGCGCTCCTGCCGAGCAGCCGTGGGACGCGGTGCTGCGGCGGATGGAGGGCCTGGAGAGGCGCGTCGACGCGCGCCTCCTGGCCCTGGGCCGGGTAATGGTCGGTCCGACTTCCGGGCCGGCCGCTCAGCCGACGGCCCTGGCCCTCCAATGGGCCGAGATCGCCGGGGGCGCCTCTGCCGGGAGCGGGGTTTCCGCCCCGTCCCGTAAGGGGGGCAAGCCGAGCGGGGCTGCGCGGGTCGCGGGCGCTGACGCGACTGCCAGCGGCCCTGCGGGCGCGCCCTCGGGCGAGCGAGGGGTTGTTCCCCCGCTTACGGCCCCCCCCCTCCCCGCTCGACCTCGAAGGGGAAGAAGGCGACCGGTCCCCCGGGGCTCCCGGCTTCGGTGTTGCCCGATGTCCGGGCGAAGACGGGCGCTCCCGCGGCTGC
Source organism: Andrena bicolor (assembly GCA_960531205.1). Lineage (NCBI taxonomy): Eukaryota > Metazoa > Arthropoda > Insecta > Hymenoptera > Andrenidae > Andrena > Andrena bicolor. Next base: position 763,230 of record CAUIJW010000183.1, read on the forward strand.
GAAGCAGCAGCAAAAGGGGGCCGCCAAGAAGAAGGCCGGGAAGGCGAGGGCAGCTGCCCCCGCGACGCCCGTGGCGTCGAACACCCCGGCCTCGGCCCCCGGCCCGTGCGGCGTTGCCGCGGAGGGCACATGGGCGCAGGTGGTGGGCCGCAAGGCGAAGAGGGCCGCGCGGAGGGCGGCCGAAGCGGCCGCCAGCGGTGCCGGTGCGGGGGCTCGGCCGAAGACGGCGGCCCCCCAACAGGCTCGCACACCCGGGTCTCCCCCAGTTGCGATCCCGCGCGCTCCCAGGACGGCGGCGGTGACGATCACCGCCCCCGTGGGAGGGGAGGAGAGTTTCTCCGCGCGGGTCGCGGGCGCGATGGCGGCGATCAACGTCGCCGACCTCGGCATCGCAGCGATGCGGCCGAGGCGCGCCGTGACCGGGGGGTTGATCCTGGAGATTCCAGGATCGCAGAGCTCGGCCAAGGCTGCCGCCCTCAAGGCGAAGCTGGCGGAGCAGCTGGGGGGCACCGGCATCAAGGTGCAGTGCCCCCAAAAACTGGCCGAGTTCCGGGTGTGCGGGCTCACCGAGCTCGCGACCGTGGAGACGGTTCGGGGGGCAATCGCGGCCCAGGGGGCCTATCCGGCGGAGGACGTCACGGTCGGCGCTAAGCGACCGGACACCGCCGGACTCTTCTCCCTCTGGGTCCGCGCGCCCGTGGCAGCTGGTGCCAAACTGTTAAGGGCGTCCACCGTCGTGGTGGACTCCCTGATGGCCCGCGTGGTATCGCTGGCGCAGCGGAAGCTACAGTGCTTCCGCTGCCTAGAGTTCGGCCACGTCAGGGCCAAGTGCAGCAGCCCCACGGACAGGAGCGGCGCGTGCTACCGGTGCGGTAAAGACGGACACGCGGCCCGCTTCTGCGAGGCCCCCCCCGTCTGCCCGCTCTGCGCGGCGGCGGACCTGCCCAGCGGGCATAGAATGGGGGGACCGGCTTGCCGGCCCCCTCCCGTGACCCGCGCTGCGGCCCGGGGCCGCAGGGGCGCGAAGCCCACCCCGGCATCTTCGTCCGCCGCGGGTGTCCCGCCCGCGATCCCCGCGCCCTCCGCGTCTCCGCCCCCGGCGTCCCTGTCGGAGGCTATGGAGACAGCGCCGCTGGCCTCGGCATCCGTGGCCGGTGCGGGCGCGGGGAAGAGAAAGGAACGAGAAGAGTCGGACGCTCCGACCAGCGGCCTCTCTTCCCCGGCTCGCGGGGGGTCCCCCGTGGTAGGCGGGGGACGGAAGAAAAAGGGAAAGGGGGGAGCAGCCCAGGGCTCCCCCCGGCGTGTCCGCCGCCGGTCGGGAGGGAGGCCTTTTTAAAGGCCACGGTGGTCCCTCCGACGGCGAGCGCGACAACGAGGGAGGAGGACGCGGCCGAGGCGCTGGGGTTGGCGCGCTCGGTCGCGGCCTCGTACGGAGGTGCCCACTTCCCGGACGACGAGGAGAAGCGTCCGGCGCCCCCGATTGCCAACGGGGGCGCGGTCCAGCCAGAGGAGGTGTTGGGGGGGGCCGACCTTGAGACTTGCTAATGTCTCGAGGCCCCCCGATACTCCTCATGAACGCGTGCCACTTCATGCGCGCGCACGACCTGCTTGAGCAGGCTCGCATTGAGATGGGCGTTGGGCTGGCCGTCATCGCCGAGCCGTATCCGCTGGCGGACCGATGTTCTCGGTCCACCAACCCGGATCGGCAGGTGGCGATGACGTGGGAAGTGGGAAGAGGAGCCCCGTCGTGCGTGGTCGCCCAGCACGGACGGGGCTGGATGGGCGCGAGATGGGGAGGCTTCCTCGTGGTCGGCTGCTACCTGGCACCGAGCCTGAACGTCCCGGAGTTCGAGGACCGGCTGAGCGAGGTGGGGGCGTTTCTAGCCCCCCAATTAGCTCGGCCGGTGGTCCTTGTGGGGGACTTCAAGCCCACGCTCGCGAGTGGGGCTCCCCCAGAACGGACTGCCGGGGCGAGGTGCTCCTCGAGTGGGCGGAGGCGATGGGGTTCGTCCTTAAGAACCCCTACGCGGTCACGACGTTTCGCGGGTCACGGGGCGAGTCGGTTATCGACCTCGTCTGGGTTAACCCCGCGGCCGCGGCGTTGACGTCGGACTGCTAGGTGGCGGAGGAGTCAGAGACTGGCTCGGACCACATGTACGTCATGCTGGCCACCTCCGCCGCCACGCTTCCTCCCGCTCGTGCCGGTAGACAGCCGCCGCGCTGGGCGCTCAAAAAGCTAGATGCTAGCGCGGCCCAGATGGCGTCCTCCGTCGTCGCCTGGCCTTCCCTGCCGGGCGACGTCCTCGACGACCCCTCCAACGGCGCCCTATGGCTCCGGCGGGCGTTGCAGCGTGTCTGCGACGCCACGATGCCGCGAGTCGGGCCGCCGGGCGGGGGTCGGAGGTCGGTGTACTGGTGGTGCGAGGAGATCGCCGATCTCCGCGCGACGAGCGTCCGCGCTCAGCGCCAGTACACCAATGCCCGCCGTCAAGACCGACGGCGGGTGACGGAGGACCAGCTGCAGGAGCTGCGCTCCGTGTTTTCCGCGGCGCGCAGAGAGCTCCGTGCAGCCATAGCCCGGGCCAAGACCCGTTCGCACGAGGAGTTCCTCGAGACCCTGAATCGGGACCCTTGGGGGCGCCCGTACAAGGCCGTGTCCGTGAAACTGGGTCCTTGGGCGCCCCCTGTCACGGAGGGTCTCGAGCCCCGGTTTCTCCTGGAGGTTTTGTCGGCGCTGTTTCCCCCTCCCTCGGTTCCGGGGGAGGGTGGCGTCGACGCTTCGGGGGATCCGGAGCTCGCGTGGGGCACCGCCATAGCGGATGCCCCCAGGGTCTCGGACGAGGAACTCGAGTCCGCGGTGCGTCGAATGCGTTCGAAGAACGCTGCACCCGGACCGGACGGTGTGCCTGGGCGTGTCTGGGCCTGCGCGATGAGCGCCCTAGGGAGCGGCCTCAGGCGCGTCTTCGACGCGGCCTTGAGGACCGGGAGGTTTCCCCGCGCGTGGAAAGAGGCGAGGCTGGTGCTGCTGCGAAAGCCTGGTAAGCCCGCAGATTCACCCTCGGCCTATCGGCCGATCTGTCTCCTCGACGAGGCGGGCAAGCTCCTGGAAAGGATCATAGCTGCCCGCCTCATGGACCATCTCGGAGCTGCGGAGTTCCCGGATCTGTCCGACCGCCAGTTCGGTTTTAGGCGGCAGCGATCGACCGTAGATGCCATCCTACTGGTTCGGTTGCTGTCGCGCCGGGCGGTCGAGGGGGGCGGTGTCAGCGTGGCGGTGTCTCTAGACATCGCCAACGCGTTCAACACCGTCTCCTGGGCGGCGATCGAGCGGGCGCTGGTATACCATCGCGTCCCGCTCTACCTTCGCCGCCTGATCTGGGACTACCTCCGTGGCCGAGTGGTCTCCTACGTCGGGCGAGACGGGGACGGGGTGGCTCGCGTGCACCGCGGCGTGCCACAGGGGTCCGTTTTAGGGCCCCTGCTATGGAACCTGGCGTACGACGCGGTGCTGCGGGTGGAGTTGCCATCGCCTGACGTGTCGTTCGTGTGCTACGCTGACGACACGCTGGTGGTGGCCTCCGGGCCGAGGTGGCTGGCAGCACTGGACCTCGCGGAGAGAGCACTGCGGCTCGTCATCCCCGCGATAGAGGCGCTCGGTCTGCGAGTCGCCTCCGATAAAACGGAGGCGGTATGGCTCGCGGACAGGGTGGGAACTGGCATTCCCGTCGGAGCGTCTCTAAGAGTCGGGGAGGCCTGCATCAGGGTTGGCCGATCGATGAGGTATCTCGGTCTGACCCTGGACACCTACTGGCGATTCGCGCGTCACTTTCGGGTCCTGGGCCCCAGGTTGGAGCGACAGGTGTTCGCCCTAGGGCGCATCATGCCCAACCTGGGAGGCCCCCACGAATCAGTTCGGCGACTATACGTGACGGTCGTCCGGTCCATGGCGCTCTACGGAGCGCCGGTCTGGGCCGGCGACCTGGAGGGCTGTCGCGTGGGGCGAGACCTTTTGGCAAAGGTTCATCGCCGCGCGGTCCTCCGTGCCGTGCGGGCTTACCGCACGGTGTCACACGCCGAGCTGTCGGCGCTGGGTGGGTCCCCTCCATTCCATCTGCTCGCTGAGATGGAGGCGGAGGTATACTTCGCCTCGCACGATCTCAGCGGAGCGAGGGACCCCCTGGCGCCGGTCGGACCCGACGCGCGGGACCAGGCCCGGCGACGCATGGGAGCCAGGTGGATCGACTGGCTCTCCCTCCCGGAACATCGGGAGGGACGCGTCGTCGGGGCGCTGCTGCCCATTCTCGGTGAATGGGTGGGGCGCAGGTACGGCAGGCTGACCTTCCGCCTGACGCAGATGCTCACCGGAGTTGGTTGCTTCGGTGACTTCTTGTGTCGCATCGGGCGGGAGGAGGCGCCGCAGTGCCACAGCTGCGGCCGGGGCGACGTGGACTCGGCGGACCACACTCTGGCCAGGTGTGCGGAGTGGCTGGACGACCGCCGAGTCCTGGAGCTGCAGCTGGGTCCCGATCTCTCGCTGGCGACGGTCGTGCGTCGCATGGCGGGGGATCGGGACTGTTGGGAAGCCATGGCCTCCTTCTCCGAAGCAATAATGCTGGAGAAGGAGGAGGCGGAGAGGGACCGCGAGAGGGCGGGCCGGGGAGGCCCGAGCCAAGCGGTCAGGAGGAGGCGGCGCGGGAGAAGAAGATGACCCGGGGCCGGGGGAGGTCGTGCGGCGACTTAGTTGCGTAAGTCGCCCCGCTCCCCCGGGTGTTAGGCCCCGGGCCGCGCCGTCCCGCTACTCCCCGCCATAGGGGATTGAGACGGGGCCGCGCCACGCAACAGGCGCGGCCGTTATGCCCTCGGTGCGCCGCCCCCTCTGTGTCGGAGGGGGACGCGCGCCGGGGGACATCAGGAAGGAGTCGAGAAATGCGGCGGCCCTCGTTATCACGAAGGGCCGCCGCCGCGGACGACGAAGCGACGGGTGGCCGCCGCGGTCGGCGAGTCGTGGCATCGGACTTGCCAGGGCCGCGGCGGCGTCGCGAGGTACGGAGAACGGGGGGGGGGGGACCATGTTAAAGTCCCCCCCCCCAGGGGAGCGGCGGGCGCCGCTCCCGTCTGAGCGATCGAGCTCCCCCCGGGGTACAGTGCCCCGGTCCGGCCGCGCTACCAATCACTGCGCGGCACCGGTTGGGGGTTCGATCGCGGGGTCGCGGGGCGCGGGTGTCGGGGGACACCACCTGCCCTAGCAGCAGCGACCCCGGAAGGGGCGACTCGGGCGCGTGATCCGTCGCGAGTCGCCAGTCCCGGAGAACATTGCTGGGGGAGGTCTTAATACTCCCCCAGGGACGACCCCGTTCAGGGGACCTAGCGCGGGGCTGCACCGAAGCGCAAGGGGGGAGGGTAGCGAACGTATCGCTTGATTGATCTCGTGTCCAAATCCCTCCCCTCAGGCGCGCAGCTCCGCGCGCGAGGTAGATCACCTTGGTGGTTTTAGTGGGTTCGAGTCCCACATAACCCCCTGCCCGCCCCCGCGGGGGGGGGGGGGTATCCGTGGGGATTTCCACCAAGTAAAACAAAAAAAAAAAAAAAAGGTTCTACTTATCCGTGATATGTCAAACCTTCATCCAATTCACTCAAGTCTCCTCACTCAAGGCGCCACAAAACACACACGTTCTAACCATTTTTATTATTTAAAAGCAATTAATAAATAATCACGCTCTAACTATTTATGCTTGTGCTTTCTTACGTGTTTTGGCTTTGCAACCTGTCGCGTCGCATGCAGTTGCATGTGCGTGACGTGACACAACTCCTGGAGCTTCACCACGCGGGCTTGGGAAGTTCCACCAGAGTCAATATATTATTATTTTTATTGTTTTTATTATTGTTCTTGTTGTCGTCTTGTAGTTTTATTTACATATATTTTTCATAAGTTAGGACTGATACCGTATCGATACATATCGATACTATTATTTTTTTTATTGTTATTATTATTGTTGTTGTTGCTATTATCGACTTGTACAAAAAAATATATGAATATTGCCAATATTTATTGTAATTTAATCAATTTCCCTTACATTTCCTCTCCTTTCTGTTATATCACACAAATTTTGCCGAAACAACATCGTTGTAAAATCTGCGAACAGTTCCGTGAGCATTGCCAGAGAATGGCCTGAACGCTCCGTGAGCATTGCCAGAGAATGGCCTGAGCGCTCCGTGAGCATTGCCAGAGAATGGCCTGAGCGCTCCGGGAGCATTGCCAGAGAATGGCCGGAACGTTCCGTGGAATATTCCAAAAGGGCGGACATAGGATTCCCCATGGTACGTTCCATCAATGTAGCAGGAAGCTGCTACATTGATGGAATCTTCCGGCCATGGGAGTGTGCTGTATGGGGAGTTGCACATCTTATCTCTTCTGTACACGAAAATACACCGTTATAATTAATTCGTATCTAATAATAATTTCTGACAATCAATCGATTGTGGGATTCCCCTAGTCAGGAGTTATCTTCGATTACAACGATATATTGAAATTCTCCATACTTTAGTATTCCATTGTTATGTTTTTTGCTTTCATTCAGTATTTAATCATTAAAGCTTTATTTACTATTAAATTCTACTCATCATTTACCTATCTGATTCCATTGAAAAGACCCGTACGGGACTAGAGCACCAACGATCCCAAAATCTACCCCTTATCCATCTGACAAGGTACATAGACATTTAAAATATAAAAAAAATTGACTGTTACAAGCGCGGCGAGCCTCCTTGCTTTCCTTACGAAAACATTCAATACAGCAACTTCCGATAGTCTAACGACTGTGGGATATCCCTAATCCGAATTTGCTTGTATAAAACGTGCCGCTCGAACACTAAAGCCCGCGGCGCGTAACAACCCAATGAATTGTTTAATTTGAATAAAACTTGCTCATGCAGTGGCTGCAGCTTCTTCTTTGGTGTGACGAAAATACTCAATGGACCTAAAAATAATTATCTATTAATTCATAAATTATAGAGATATTTACTAAGAAGAATCTTCAACATAATGTACCATGTATTCAGAATATTAAAAACTATGCAAACTGACACATACTTATAAATTACCTAAAATAAAAAAGATACTTTCCAAAACAGAAAATTAAAATAATGTTGGACACAATACTTACTAGTATTTGATGCAGGTGATATCAATGGTTTAAATGTTGTTTCAGAAGAATCTAAAAAGTAGTACATGAAAGTTATAATTTTACTGGAAGAAAGACAAAAGAAAACATGCATTTCGGTTTAATGGTTGACATTTACCAATACACTAATTGAGCAAAAAACTTGAAGTACTGCTTCTGGATGGAGATTCAAATGTTTGGACATCTATAAAAAAAATTGTGAGAATTATTGTCAATTTAAAATTGTAAAATAGTACAGTTGAAATTTGTTTAAATACCAATTATACGAAGATTTTTTTTTTGCGAGACAGGCGAATGAGTCACTTGCACCTGTTCACCATTCTCATTGTCAGAATGATCATCACTATCACTATCAATAATTTTTCTAATTTTTCTTTTTCTTGTTAATCCTGCTTGCTCCCCTTCCCGTTCGGATTCACTTTCCGCTTTCCTGCACTTTTCGCGAGCTTTAGTCAAGTTATCTGAAAATATTCTATTTTTATAGGGTCTTTCTGCTTATATTAGTACAAGTAATACACGAATAGAGTCACTATATTCTGACCAAATTTTTCCTTTGACGAAAATGGCGATCGGCCCTAGTTTCCGAGATATTCACAAAAAACTCTTTACAGATTTTTGCAAAACAGTGAATTCTGGCTGTAGGTGACACGCTCGGGGCTGGCTGCAAACATAATATTATGAACATAATATTATGTATGTATAGTACCCGCAAAGATATAGAGAGTTCCGACTCTCGAAACATGTAAACCGACATCATGCGCTACTATTTTTACGACGTCCTTTCACATGAACATATATATATATATGTATAACTTTGCGGGTACGAGGTATACCTACAACGAATTATGTTGACAATTCCGCGCCGCCAATGCCGCTAAAGAGAAACAGGGCATAAGCACGTGAGAAACAATGCGAGATAAAGTATCATGCTTTCTCTCTTTCGTAGCCGACGCTAACGTCGTTTCGACTATCTTTTGTCTCTCCTCGCTCGCTCTACGATTCTCTCAAAGCGGGAACATACTATTGATACGCCACGTCACCCGACACGTCCACACACGATGCGAACTGTGCACATATATAACACATATGTAGCGCGCGCTCTCCACCGCAGAATACCAAGAAATGGTGGGAAACAAGGGCCGACCGGCCGTACGCTGATTATATGTATGTACATAAGGAAAAAGTTGTTCAGAATGTTTACTTCTACAACATATTCAATCCTCATCGAAATCGGTAAACAGGTTTACCCATTTTAATCAGGAGACCGTAAGAAATACATATGTTGGTATTATTTTCATGTCGATACAATGAAGAATAAGAAATTTGATTTGGTAAAATATTACCAAATAATTATATAGAAGAGGGCACACCTCACCGGTTTTGATGATCTTGAAATATGTTGCAAAGGTCATATTTAGCAACATTTTCCTATGTGGTACTGCCGCTCGGCTTTAGTTTTCAAGATATTGGCAAAAAATTGATCGGTGAACTCTCTAGAGCTACGGTTATACTGGATACGTAGTCGTACGACTAGCTGCTCGTCAGTACATATACGGACATATTCCATTCGTCTAAATACGTCCGTATACGGACGACGAACTATATAGTCGTACGACTACGCATCCAGTATAACCGTAGCCTAACCCAAAGCAACTACCGTTCACAGTTTTTTGCAAATATCCCGAAAACTAAAACTGAGCGGCGGTAACACCCCCAAGGCGAACACGAACGTAAACATTTTTCGCGAACCTTTTCGTCTGTTCTGGCTGTGTGCACATCGCCGCAAACAGGACAAAACATTTATATAGGATTCGTACGCTGAGTTTTGTTCATGTTTGCGCCAGTATGCACACGGCAAGAACAGACGAAAACGTTCGCAAACAATGTGCTTGTTCGTGTTCGCCTTGGTGTGGACAGGGAGTTACAATTGTACCAGAATCTTACCAGTTTCATAAAATATTCGGTTAATACCGTATAATGTCCAGTTTTCATCAGGGATTATCGCTCCCTGCAGAGCTTTATTAAATTTAGACATTAATTTATAAGGCGGCCACATGCATTGTTTTTTAAGAGGTGTTAGCCATTCCGTTCGCACAACACTAATGCCTCCACCACCGTCCTGTACTGGATCAAATTCCACCACCTTGTACAATTTTAAAATATAATATTTACCTGGTCTGGATTGTAACAGAAAATAATCAAATAAACCGCGAAATGGAACACAAAAATCACAATCACAAAAGGTTAACAAATTCACATTTTGGCTTCGTCAACCGCACAGACCGACGCCACGCTATCGAATGTTGTGGAATGCTACCGAATGCTACCCAAAAACGCGTGGCGGTGTGACGCAATACAATCGACCGCTCTCCTCTCGATCATTCGATTGTTGTCAAGGAAACGCAATATGGCGATACAAACAATTCAGTTCGCCTATACAACCAAAATAATGTCTTATAGTATAAGTACATATTTTAATTTAATATTAATGACTAATAGATTAAAATAACCGTAACATATAGCAAACGCACAATATTGAAGATGCAGTACTGTTTCCCTACGGGCTCGGTTTGATGCACACTCTGTGGGCTTTTCGCTATCCCCACCACTTCTGTCGCACTCTTGTCCGGCGAAGGCGCGAGCGAGATGGAACGAGAACGAGCGAGAGCCACTGAAAGCGAGAGAGGACGGTACGAGCCAGACGACGCGTTGATGTTTTGTCTCGTTCCGTCTTTCGGACGCCCGACACTCCGTCCTTTGCGTGCGCGACGGGCGTGCGCGATGGTCGCAAGCGCTTACGCACTGATATATATACTATGGATACGAGATTCACATAAGCCCGCTGTACAGCGGTTGAAGCGAATTGAAGGGTGAGTTTAGATGCCAGCGCCGCCACCGTTTGTCCGATGAATTAAAGGAAATACTCGCGTCAGCGGCAGTTGACGTCGGTTGGCGTGGCAAAGTGGGGCAAAGTATGGAGCACCATAGTAACTGTTGGCCCAACATTGAATATTCGTACGTAAATTGATGCAACTTTTAGTTAATTACCCAACCATGATAATTGTAGGCCCAACATTGAAAATTCGTTGGCAAATTGTCGCCATTTTTTTGTTGATTAACCAACCATAGTAACTGTTGGCCCAACATTGAATATTCGTTGGCAAATTGTCGCCATTGTTTTGTTGATTAACCAACCATAGTAACTGTTGGCCCAACACTGAATATTCGTATGTAAACTGTTGCAACTTTTAGTTAATTAACCAACCATAATAATTGTAGGCCCAACATTGAATATTCGTTGGCAAATTGTCGCCATTGTTTTGTTGATTAACCAACCATAGTAACTGTTGGCCCAACATTGAATATTCGTTGGCAAATTGTCGCCATTGTTTTGTTGATTAACCAACCATAGTAACTGTTGGCCCAACACTGAATATTCGTATGTAAACTGTTGCAACTTTTAGTTAATTAACCAACCATGATAATTGTAGGCCCAACATTGAATATTCGTTGGCAAATTGTCGCCATTTTTTTGTTGATTAACCAACCATAGTAACTGTTGGCTCAACATTGAATATTCGTATGTAAACAGTTGCAACTTTTAGTTAATTAACCAACGATGATAATTTTTTTATTATTATTTTTATTCGTCTTTATTACTTGAACATACAGAAAAAGAAATAAAACATGAAGGCAAGCGAAGTAAACGGCGAGGCTGCAGTACAAGACTGTTAGAAGCCTAACCGTAACTAAATAACTAACATAAAACTAAACTAAAACTAAGAAAGGATAGCGGAAACAGAAACAAACGTTACTCTGACGCATAATAAAGCCATATATATCGCCGAGCTTTGCATTTGAAATCAGGAAAAGATTTAAGCTCTCGAATATCGGATGGAAGGGAGTTATAATAATGAGCAGAAATATAGGCAAAGGATGATTCAAATTTAGATGACGAATGTGCTGGTATGGAAAGGAGACTTTGGTATCGAGTAGGAAGAGAATTAGGCCCATGATAAGAAAGATTATTGCGAAGAATATTATAGAGATAAGGTGGGATATGAGATGAGAGTATTTTGTGAACGATACAACATAAATGGAAAATCCAGCGCTGAGGCATACGTAACCAAGACGTTTTAACATATAGATGAGAGATATGATCGTACTTCTGGACACAAAAAGAAAAACGCAAACAGGAGTTTTGTACTCGTTGGATAAGGTAAGAAAGATGATAGGATAAACAAGGACGATAGACGATATCACAGTAATCAAACAACGAAATAATCAAAGATTGGGATAATAACAGTTTTTGTGTAGATGAAAGAATGTGGCGGGCAGGATAAAGTAGACGTAAACGCGAATAGGCTTGACGACAAATCGAGGAAACATGATTAGAAAATGAAAGCAGCGGATCAAAAGTAAGTCCCAAGTTGCGAATGGATTCAGAAGGGTATAACTGTAGGGATCCAAGTGTGACGGATATTGGAGGAAGTTGTTTCAATGACGAGGGAGAGCCAAGAACCAGAAGAGTAGATTTAGCAGGATGAATCCTGAGTCCATGCTGATCCGACCAATTTATAATTTTTGTAAGGTCCAATTCGAGTTCCGTAATTGCAGCGCCGATGTTACAAGGCATAAAGGTAGATACGATCTGCATGTCATCAGCATACATACACGAAATATTGATCGAAGTTATATGTAGCAGGTCAATGACAAAAACATTAAATAGGAGAGGACCTAAAACCGATCCCTGCGGCACGCCACACTTAACAATACGCGAAGAAGAAAATTTCGGCCCATCCAAGTTTAGCATGACTTGCTGTGTACGTCCCTTAAGATATGACCGACACCATGATAGAGCCATTGGGGAGAAACCTAGAGATTTTAACTTAGCAACTAACAAATCGTGGTCGATAGTATCAAATGCTTTAGAAAAATCAAGGGACGTAATAAAAGCTACCCTTCGCAGATCAATAGCCCGCAGAATAGTATTCGTAATATAAAGAAGGGCAGTAGTTGTACTATAGCCACGTCTAAATCCGGACTGCAAGGGTGGAATTGCATGAATTGAAGTTAAATACCAGAGTAACTGCTGGTAACATAATTTCTCGAAGAGTTTTGAAAGAAAAGGAGGCTGCGATATAGGACGAAGAGAATTTAGCGTAGTAGGATCAGGAGATTTAGGAATAGGAGTGATAATGTTATGTTTCCAGCAAGAAGGATAAGATCCAGTGGTTATAGAAAAATTAAAGATATGAAGTAAAGGATCGAGACAGGAGGGAGTACAAGATAAGAGTAACCGTCCAGATAAATCGAAGGGGTTAGAAGAAGAAAGCTTAATGTTCTTAAGGATAGAATACATATCTCCAAGGTTAAAAGGGACAAAGGAAAAACTGGCAGAGGAATCAACGGGTTTATTAAGATAGCTGTTTATTATGTCAGTGGAAATATTAGTGGTAGGAATAGAATCAACAAAGTGATCATTAATAGCATTTGGGTCCGAAAAGGTACTAGGGAGATTATTATTACGCCGCGGACGATAATAGCCAGCACGAGAGAGAACATTCCAAAATTTCCTAGGCGAAATATATGAGGACGAAAGATGGTTAAATAGCGCACGCTTCTCGGCTCTGAGGGCACTAGTACAAAAATTACGGAGTTCTTTATACCTTCTCCAGCGAGAAGGATTCGCAGATCGGCGATACTTAGCCAGAGCACGATTTCGCATACGAAATAGCCTCCGCAGATTGTCAGTTAGCCAAGGAGCAGGAGGACGTGTTATCCGAACCCGCTCAATAGGCGCAAAATGGTCAAATACTGTAAATAGGAGTGAATGAAATAACTTTACTTTACAATCCACAGAGGCCGCCTCGTATACAGGAGACCAATCAATCTGCGCAACAGCTGAATCAAAGGATTCTGACAAGATACAATCTAGATTTCGGCGCAATATAAAACGAGCAGGCTTACAAGGCTTAATCAAATTAATTACCCCATAGATAAGCGAGTGATCACTAACGTGGCTCATATCATACACACCGCATAAAGAGGTTGTAAGCTCACTACTGACCATCATAAGATCAATCAGGGACGACGAAGCAGCCGTTACACGCGTAGGTTCATTTATAATCTGTTTAAGTGATAACACCGCCATAAAAAGATGAATTTCATTAAAGCCAAGAGAGTCAGAATTCTTAAGATTAATATTAAAATCGCCCGTACAAATAATATGATCAGAAATATTATAAACCTGCAGCAAGTACTCAAGTAATGAGTCAATAACAGACAAGGAACAAGTAGGCGGTCGATAAATAGAAAACAAGGCGATGCGCTCGGAATTAATTATAAGGTGCAAGCCGACAAAGTCCAATAAAGGGTCAGAATCAGAGACATCACAAAATGCATTCGTATTATCAAGTGTCATACAACGAATATCGTTCTTAACATAAACCGCAACACCGCCGCCACGTTGTTTAAGCGAAGATTTACGATCTGACCTGAAAAGTGAATAGTTGGGAATGGTAAGCGCAGATGACGGAATAGCATCCGAAAGCCAGGTTTCCGAAAGAGCCAAAACATCAAAACAATGGTTAGCAAGTAACCCAATAATATCAGATAAATGCGCAACAAGAGACCGAATATTTAGATGTGCAACAGTAAGCTTATTCGAATTAGTAGACAAAAGATTTCGTAGAGTGCTTGAACTAGAAGCGTGTGATGCAGCAGTATGATACGAAGATGTAGATGATGCAGTTGATAATGCTGGCGAACAAGACAGAGTTGGTGTAGTATCCAAAACGCCAGATGCAAGGCTCCAAGCATCACTAGGGGAAGTATCAGAAGACGAAGGTGATCGCGCGTATATAGAAGTGGCCGAATCAACATGAATTTCTGGTCATTGACGAGGCGGCAGAGTTGTAGGACTAATATTCTGTGGTCCGTTGTAGCGTTGAACAGGAGAAGTGTCATCCTTTCGGAGATACGTGATGCCTCGCTTCATCCATACAAATTGGATGTTATTAGATCGAGCAAATTTTTTGGCCTCAAAAAAACATTTCCGTTCATCAGCTGTAGACCGCTCATTTATATATACAAGCGTACGGGGCCAATCAGCAATGATATCAGACGCATACAAATCTCTTTTCGCCCGTTTGCAAGAGATCCATTTGTCCCGCATAAACACAGAGACGAATCTTATTATGAGCGGTTTATTATTTGAGCTACTACGGTAAAGACGTTGGGCAAAGGAGACATCATTCAGCGTATATCCAACATTTAACGCAGTTGCAATATGAGCAATCGTGTCATTCAGATCTTCGTTAGGCACGTTGGGCAGATTAGTTATAACAATTTCAAGATCCCGACTATTTCGCTCCATTAAATTTAGCCTCTTAGTAACAGATGCAAGAGGAGAGGATGGACCCAAAAGGCCAGATGTCGAGGAAGAATTCAACTTCTCCAAGGCAACAACACGTTGTTCAAGCATAATAGCACTTGCAGCAGTTGCTCTCTGTTCATTTGACAGGGAATCAACTGTGACGACAAGGTCAGATACCGTAGTTGTAATCGTCGACAAAGAGCGAAGACACTGTTCAAATTTGCCCGTTAGATCATCTATTTTAGTAATTATTTCAGATTTCATCTCCTCCACGGTAGATAATTTATTGCGTATATCAAGGACAACGGCGCTTATACTACCAAGATCTTCAGATACATTAATAAAACTGGAGCGCGTTAAAGTATTATCTGATGTAGAGAGAAGCGTTGGACAGCTGATTCCTGACGTTTCACCATCCTTTGAATTGTAGGCCCAACATTGAATATTCGTTGGCAAATTGTCGCAATTTTTTTGTTGATCAACCAACCATAGTAACTGTTGGCCCAACATTGAATATTCGTATGTAAACTGTTGCAACTTTTAGTTAATTAACCAACCATAATAATTGTAGGCCCAATATTGAATATTCGTTGGAAAATTGTTGCCATTGTTTTGTTGATTAACCAACCATAGTAACTGTTGGCCCAACACTGAATATTCGTATGTAAACTGTTGCAACTTTTAGTTAATTAACCAACCATAATAATTGTAGGCCCAACATTGAATATTCGTTGGCTAATTGTCGCCATTTTTTTGTTGATTAACCAATCATAGTAACTGTTGGCCCAACATTGAATATTCGTATGTAAACTGTTGCAACTTTTAGTTAATTAACCAACCATAATAATTGTAGGCCCAACATTGAATATTCGTTGGCAAATTGTCGCCATTCTTTTGTTGATTAACCAACCATAGTAACTGTTGGCCCAACATTGAATATTCGTATGTAAACTGTTGCAACTTTTAGTTAATTAACCAACGATGATAATTGTAGGCCCAACATTGAATATTCGTTGGCAAATTGTCGCAACTTTTTTGTTGATTAACCAACCATAGTAACTGTTGGCCAAACACTGAATATTCGTATGTAAACTGTTGCAACTTTTAGTTAATTAACCAACCATAATAATTGTGGGCCCAACATTGAATATTCGTTGGCAAATTGTCGCCATTGTTTTGTTAATTAACCAACCATAATAATTGTAGGCCCAACATTGAATATTCGTTGGCAAATTGTCGCAACTTTTTTGTTGATTAACCAACCATAGTAACTGTTGGCCCAACCCTGAATATTCGTATGTAAACTGTTGCAACTTTTAGTTAATTAACCAACCATAATAATTGTGGGCCCAACATTGAATATTCGTTGGCAAATTGCCGCCATTGTTTTGTTGATTAACCAACCATAGTAACTGTTGGCCCAACATTGAATATTCGTTGGCAAATTGTCGCCATTGTTTTGTTGATTAACCAACCATAGTAACTGTTGGCCCAACATTGAATATTCGTATGTAAACTGTTGCAACTTTTAGTTAATTAACCAACCATAATAATTGTAGGCCCAATATTGAATATTCGTTGGAAAATTGTTGCCATTGGTTTGTTGATTAACCAACCATAGTAACTGTTGGCCCAACATTGAATATTCGTATGTAAACTGTTCCAACTTTTAGTTAATTAACCAACCATGATAATTGTAAGCCCAACATTGCATATTCGTTGGCAAATTGTCGCCATTTTTTTGTTGATTAACCAACCATAGTAACTGTTGGCCCAACATTGAATATTCGTTGGCAAATTGTCGCCATTGTTTTGTTGATTAACCAACCATAGTAACTGTTGGCCCAACACTGAATATTCGTATGTAAACAGTTGCAACTTTTAGTTAATTAACCAACGATGATAATTGTAGGCCCAACATTGAATATTCGTTGGCAAATTGTCGCAATTTTTTTGTTGATCAACCAACCATAGTAACTGTTGGCCCAACATTGAATATTCGTATGTAAACTGTTGCAACTTTTAGTTAATTAACCAACCATAATAATTGTAGGCCCAATATTGAATATTCGTTGGAAAATTGTTGCCATTGTTTTGTTGATTAACCAACCATAGTAACTGTTGGCCCAACACTGAATATTCGTATGTAAACTGTTGCAACTTTTAGTTAATTAACCAACCATAATAATTGTAGGCCCAACATTGAATATTCGTTAGCAAATTGTCGCCATTTTTTTGTTGATTAACCAATCATAGTAACTGTTGGCCCAACATTGAATATTCGTATGTAAACTGTTGCAACTTTTAGTTAATTAACCAACCATAATAATTGTAGGCCCAACATTGAATATTCGTTGGCAAATTGTCGCCATTTTTTTGTTGATTAACCAACCATAGTAACTGTTGGCCCAACACTGAATATTCGTATGTAAACTGTTGCAACTTTTAGTTAATTAACCAACCATAATAATTGTGGGCCCAACATTGAATATTCGTTGGCAAATTGTCGCCATTGTTTTGTTGATTAACCAACCATAGTAACTGTTGGCCCAACATTGAATATTCGTTGGCAAATTGTCGCCATTTTTTTGTTGATAAACCAACCATAGTAACTGTTGGCCCAACATTGAATATTCGTATGTAACTGTTGCAACTTTTAGTTAATTAACCAACGATGATAATTGTAGGCCCAACATTGAATATTCGTTGGCAAATTGTCGCAATTTTTTTGTTGATCAACCAACCATAGTAACTGTTGGCCCAACATTGAATATTCGTATGTAAACTGTTGCAACTTTTAGTTAATTAACCAACCATAATAATTGTAGGCCCAATATTGAATATTCGTTGGAAAATTGTTGCCATTGGTTTGTTGATTAACCAACCATAGTAACTGTTGGCCCAACATTGAATATTCGTATGTAAACTGTTGCAACTTTTAGTTAATTAACCAACCATGATAATTGTAAGCCCAACATTGAATATTCGTTGGCAAATTGTCGCCATTTTTTTGTTGATTAACCAACCATAGTAACTGTTGGCCCAACATTGAATATTCGTTGGCAAATTGTCGCCATTGTTTTGTTGATTAACCAACCATAGTAACTGTTGGCCCAACACTGAATATTCGTATGTAAACTGTTGCAACTTTTAGTTAATTAACCAACCATAATAATTGTAAGCCCAACATTGAATATTCGTTGGTAAATTGTCGCCATTGTTTTGTTGATTAACCAACCATAGTAACTGTTGGCCCAACATTGAATATTCGTATGTAAACTGTTGCAACTTTTAGTTAATTAACCAACGATGATAATTGTAGGCCCAACATTGAATATTCGTTGGCAAATTGTCGCCATTGTTTTGTTGATTAACCAACCATAGTAACTGTTGGCCCAACATTGAATATTCGTTGGCAAATTGTCGCCATTTTTTGTTGATTAACCAACCATAGTAACTGTTGGCCCAACATTGAATATTCGTATGTAAACTGTTGCAACTTTTAGTTAATTAACCAACGATGATAATTGTAGGCCCAACATTGAATATTCGTTGGCAAATTGTCGCAATTTTTTTGTTGATCAACCAACCATAGTAACTGTTGGCCCAACATTGAATATTCGTATGTAAACTGTTGCAACTTTTAGTTAATTAACCAACCATGATAATTGTAAGCCCAACATTGAATATTCGTTGGCAAATTGTCGCCATTTTTTTGTTGATTAACCAACCATAGTAACTTTTGGCCCAACATTGAATATTCGTATGTAAACTGTTGCAACTTTTAGTTAATTAACCAACCATAATAATTGTAGGCCCAATATTGAATATTCGTTGGAAAATTGTTGCCATTGTTTTGTTGATTAACCAACCATAGTAACTGTTGGCCCAACACTGAATATTCGTATGTAAACTGTTGCAACTTTTAGTTAATTAACCAACCATAATAATTGTGGGCCCAACATTGAATATTCGTTGGCAAATTGTCGCCATTGTTTTGTTGATTAACCAACCATAGTAACTGTTGGCCCAAAATTGAATATTCGTATGTAAACTGTTGCAACTTTTAGTTAATTAACCAACCATAATAATGGTAGGCCCAACATTGAATATTCGTTGGCAAATTGTCGCCATTGTTTTGTTGATTAACCAACCATAGTAACTGTTGGCCCAACATTGAATATTCGTATGTAAACTGTTGCAACTTTTAGTTAATTAACCAACGATGATAATTGTAGGCCCAACATTGAATATTCGTTGGCAAATTGTCGCAATTTTTTTGTTGATCAACCAACCATAGTAACTGTTGACCCAACATTGAATATTCGTATGTAAACTGTTGCAACTTTTAGTTAATTAACCAACCATGATAATTGTAAGCCCAACATTGAATATTCGTTGGCAAATTGTCGCCATTTTTTTGTTGATTAACCAACCATAGTAACTTTTGGCCCAACATTGAATATTCGTATGTAAACTGTTGCAACTTTTAGTTAATTAACCAACCATAATAATTGTAGGCCCAATATTGAATATTCGTTGGAAAATTGTTGCCATTGTTTTGTTGATTAACCAACCATAGTAACTGTTGGCCCAACACTGAATATTCGTATGTAAACTGTTGCAACTTTTAGTTAATTAACCAACCATAATAATTGTAGGCCCAACATTGAATATTCGTTGGCAAATTGTCGCCATTTTTTTGCTGATTAACCAATCATAGTAACTGTTGGCCCAACATTGAATATTCGTATGTAAACTGTTGCAACTTTTAGTTAATTAACCAACCATAATAATTGTAGGCCCAACATTGAATATTCGTTGGCAAATTGTCGCCATTGTTTTGTTGATTAACCAACCATAGTAACGGTTGGCCCAACATTGAATATTCGTTGGCAAATTGTCGCCATTTTTTTGTTGATTAACCAACCATAGTAACTGTTGGCCCAACATTGAATATTCGTATGTAAACTGTTGCAACTTTTAGTTAATTAACCAACGATGATAATTGTAGGCCCAACATTGAATATTCGTTGGCAAATTGTCGCAATTTTTTTGTTGATCAACCAACCATAGTAACTGTTGGCCCAACATTGAATATTCGTATGTAAACTGTTGCAACTTTTAGTTAATTAACCAACCATAATAATTGTAGGCCCAATATTGAATATTCGTTGGAAAATTGTTGCCATTGGTTTGTTGATTAACCAACCATAGTAACTGTTGGCCCAACATTGAATATTCGTATGTAAACTGTTGCAACTTTTAGTTAATTAACCAACCATGATAATTGTAAGCCCAACATTGAATATTCGTTGGCAAATTGTCGCCATTTTTTTGTTGATTAACCAACCATAGTAACTGTTGGCCCAACATTGAATATTCGTTGGCAAATTGTCGCCATTGTTTTGTTGATTAACCAACCATAGTAACTGTTGGCCCAACACTGAATATTCGTATGTAAACTGTTGCAACTTTTAGTTAATTAACCAACGACGATAATTGTAGGCCCAACATTGAATATTCGTTGGCAAATTGTCGCCATTGTTTTGTTGATTAACCAACCATAGTAACTGTTGGCCCAACATTGAATATTCGTTGGCAAATTGTCGCCATTTTTTGTTGATTAACCAACCATAGTAACTGTTGGCCCAACATTGAATATTCGTATGTAAACTGTTGCAACTTTTAGTTAATTAACCAACGATGATAATTGTAGGCCCAACATTGAATATTCGTTGGCAAATTGTCGCAATTTTTTTGTTGATCAACCAACCATAGTAACTGTTGGCCCAACATTGAATATTCGTATGTAAACTGTTGCAACTTTTAGTTAATTAACCAACCATGATAATTGTAAGCCCAACATTGAATATTCGTTGGCAAATTGTCGCCATTTTTTTGTTGATTAACCAACCATAGTAACTTTTGGCCCAACATTGAATATTCGTATGTAAACTGTTGCAACTTTTAGTTAATTAACCAACCATAATAATTGTAGGCCCAATATTGAATATTCGTTGGAAAATTGTTGCCATTGTTTTGTTGATTAACCAACCATAGTAACTGTTGGCCCAACACTGAATATTCGTATGTAAACTGTTGCAACTTTTAGTTAATTAACCAACCATAATAATTGTGGGCCCAACATTGAATATTCGTTGGCAAATTGTCGCCATTGTTTTGTTGATTAACCAACCATAGTAACTGTTGGCCCAAAATTGAATATTCGTATGTAAACTGTTGCAACTTTTAGTTAATTAACCAACCATAATAATGGTAGGCCCAACATTGAATATTCGTTGGCAAATTGTCGCCATTGTTTTGTTGATTAACCAACCATAGTAACTGTTGGCCCAACATTGAATATTCGTATGTAAACTGTTGCAACTTTTAGTTAATTAACCAACGATGATAATTGTAGGCCCAACATTGAATATTCGTTGGCAAATTGTCGCAATTTTTTTGTTGATCAACCAACCATAGTAACTGTTGACCCAACATTGAATATTCGTATGTAAACTGTTGCAACTTTTAGTTAATTAACCAACCATGATAATTGTAAGCCCAACATTGAATATTCGTTGGCAAATTGTCGCCATTTTTTTGTTGATTAACCAACCATAGTAACTTTTGGCCCAACATTGAATATTCGTATGTAAACTGTTGCAACTTTTAGTTAATTAACCAACCATAATAATTGTAGGCCCAATATTGAATATTCGTTGGAAAATTGTTGCCATTGTTTTGTTGATTAACCAACCATAGTAACTGTTGGCCCAACACTGAATATTCGTATGTAAACTGTTGCAACTTTTAGTTAATTAACCAACCATAATAATTGTAGGCCCAACATTGAATATTCGTTGGCAAATTGTCGCCATTTTTTTGCTGATTAACCAATCATAGTAACTGTTGGCCCAACATTGAATATTCGTATGTAAACTGTTGCAACTTTTAGTTAATTAACCAACCATAATAATTGTAGGCCCAACATTGAATATTCGTTGGCAAATTGTCGCCATTGTTTTGTTGATTAACCAACCATAGTAACTGTTGGCCCAACATTGAATATTCGTATGTAAACTGTTGCAACTTTTAGTTAATTAACCAACGATGATAATTGTAGGCCCAACATTGAATATTCGTTGGCAAATTGTCGCAACTTTTTTGTTGATTAACCAACCATAGTAACTGTTGGCCCAACACTGAATATTCGTATGTAAACTGTTGCAACTTTTAGTTAATTAACCAACCATAATAATTGTGGGCCCAACATTGAATATTCGTTGGCAAATTGTCGCCATTGTTTTGTTGATTAACCAACCATAGTAACTGTTGGCCCAACATTGAATATTCGTTGGCAAATTGTCGCCATTTTTTTGTTGATTAACCAACCATAGTAACTGTTGGCCCAACATTGAATATTCGTATGTAAACTGTTGCAACTTTTAGTTAATTAACCAACGATGATAATTGTAGGCCCAACATTGAATATTCGTTGGCAAATTGTCGCAATTTTTTTGTTGATCAACCAACCATAGTAACTGTTGGCCCAACATTGAATATTCGTATGTAAACTGTTGCAACTTTTAGTTAATTAACCAACCATAATAATTGTAGGCCCAATATTGAATATTCGTTGGAAAATTGTTGCCATTGGTTTGTTGATTAACCAACCATAGTAACTGTTGGCCCAACATTGAATATTCGTATGTAAACTGTTGCAACTTTTAGTTAATTAACCAACCATGATAATTGTAAGCCCAACATTGAATATTCGTTGGCAAATTGTCGCCATTTTTTTGTTGATTAACCAACCATAGTAACTGTTGGCCCAACATTGAATATTCGTTGGCAAATTGTCGCCATTGTTTTGTTGATTAACCAACCATAGTAACTGTTGGCCCAACACTGAATATTCGTATGTAAACTGTTGCAACTTTTAGTTAATTAACCAACGACGATAATTGTAGGCCCAACATTGAATATTCGTTGGCAAATTGTCGCCATTGTTTTGTTGATTAACCAACCATAGTAACTGTTGGCCCAACATTGAATATTCGTTGGCAAATTGTCGCCATTTTTTGTTGATTAACCAACCATAGTAACTGTTGGCCTGTCACGTCCCGGGTGAGGTCTTTTGGGAACGATGACTACGGGGAAGGTTTAGATCAGGCGCGAATCTATAATTCGGCACTCTGAAGGATTTGAGGGAAGGGACTCAGGCGCGAATCTTAAATCCTTCACACTGAGGGGTTTGAGGGACTCAGGCGCGAATCTTGAATCCTTCACTCTGAGGGGTTTGAGGGAACTCAGGCGCGAATCTTAAATCCTTCACACTGAGGGGTTTGAGGGAACTCAGGCGCGAATCTTAAATCCTTCACACTGAGGGGTTTGAGGGACTCAGGCGCGAATCTTAAATCCTTCACACTGAGGGGTTTGAGGGAACTCAGGCGCGAATCTTAAATCCTTCACACTGAGGGTTTTGAGGGAAGGCCAGGCGCGAATATTTAATCCGTCACTCTGAGATTTGAGAGGAACTTAGGCGCGAATATTGAATCCGTCACTCTTAGAATTTCTGGAGGCGATCAGGCGCGAATCTTTAATCCTTCACTCTAATCGACCAGGGAAGGTAAATATACACTTGGAGAGCACCCGTTATAGTACTTTATATTTGTTTTGGTTTGTGAAATAGGATTTACCGTTGCATTTGTGTAAAAGAAACCACGTTTAGTTCTTCTGTATATTGCACGACTCATGCAGTAATGTTTGTAAACACTGGGCGCGCTCTCGCGAATCAGCTGTCGCGGCAGCTTGGTTTCGTTAAGAATCTTTATGACTTGAGGATACACACAATAATTCGAAACGTGATAGAAAACAAAGCGGTTTATTAACTTTGTTGATGCGGTTATTATAATTATGCGGGGCTTTTAGCATTGACACTTAACATTTATAATATGTATTATGACATGTATATGTATGGACATGAGGTACAATATATAAGTTATAGAACGAAATAACTTTAATAATGATCGTTAATAATATAAAGGAATAAGATCGCAGTAAGCGGTTATTAGACAAAGATATAGATATAAAATAAGCGTTAATGAAAGAACAGTATAATATGAAAGTAATATGAATAATAATATGACTGCATTAAGCAATAAATGAGATAATAATATGATTGCATTAAGCAATAAATGAAATAATAGTAACAAATAGTATGAAGATGATATGCAGAGTAATATAAGATAATTATAAATTCTTACAATCGTTGTCGTAGAGCACTGATTTTAAAGTTTAACACTTGTTAAAATATACTTTGAACATATTTGTCAAAAGTTCTGCGATGAAAGAGGAGCGATGAAAGAGGACGAGGCCTCGCAGGACCTCGTATTTATGTAATTTCACAGGAGTATTGCGGGGGTACGCGCGGTAGAGACCTTGACACATTTCGGAATAAGACGCAGTATGATTCCTGGGGTTTTTGTAAACGGTATGGCTATTAATAGCCATATTTTGTCACGTACGCCAAATGCGTCGTAATTAGGCTTCTAGGGTTTTTATGAACGGTATTGGAGATACTCAACTCTTCGATTGGATTTTAGGTGTTTGATAGGAAAGGGGTTAGAGTGGCTTGGACTTCATGAGTTGTAAAGAGGGGATTGAGACGTGGTCTCGGTTTTAAGAGGGATTTGTAACGAGGGACTTGTTTGAATTCGTTTTAAAGGGAATGATTCGTGCCTTGTAGGACGAATAGGCGAAGTGGGTTTTGAAACGATCATCTCGCGATGGGGACCACTAAGGTACATCAGCGAGGTGGAGGTTTATGTTGATCATCTCGTGTTGTTGACCGCTAAGGTGCAACATCAAAGTGATCGGCTATTGAGGAGATGGTGTAGGAGTTGAGTTCGATAGACTTTGGTGGTGTGATTTTGAGGTTCATGGAATAAGAAGTGCGCGAAAAATCGTAGGACGTTACAGGCCCAACATTGAATATTCGTATGTAAACTGTTGCAACTTTTAGTTAATTAACCAACGATGATAATTGTAGGCCCAACATTGAATATTCGTTGGCAAATTGTCGCAATTTTTTTGTTGATCAACCAACCATAGTAACTGTTGGCCCAACATTGAATATTCGTATGTAAACTGTTGCAACTTTTAGTTAATTAACCAACCATAATAATTGTAGCCCAATATTGAATATTCGTTGGAAAATTGTTGCCATTGTTTTGTTGATTAACCAACCATAGTAACTGTTGGCCCAACACTGAATATTCGTATGTAAACTGTTGCAACTTTTAGTTAATTAACCAACCATAATAATTGTGGGCCCAACATTGAATACTCGTTGGCAAATTGTCGCCATTGTTTTGTTGATTAACCAACCATAGTAACTGTTGGCCCAACATTGAATATTCGTATGTAAACTGTTGCAACTTTTAGTTAATTAACCAACGATGATAATTGTAGGCCCAACATTGAATATTCGTTGGCAAATTGTCGCAATTTTTTTGTTGATCAACCAACCATAGTAACTGTTGGCCCAACATTGAATATTCGTATGTAAACTGTTGCAACTTTTAGTTAATTAACCAACCATGATAATTGTAAGCCCAACATTGAATATTCGTTGGCAAATTGTCGCCATTTTTTTGTTGATTAACCAACCATAGTAACTTTTGGCCCAACATTGAATATTCGTATGTAAACTATTGCAACTTTTAGTTAATTAACCAACCATAATAATTGTAGGCCCAATATTGAATATTCGTTGGCAAATTGTTGCCATTGTTTTGTTGATTAACCAACCATAGTAACTGTTGGCCCAACACTGAATATTCGTATGTAAACTGTTGCAACTTTTAGTTAATTAACCAACCATAATAATTGTAGGCCCAATATTGAATATTCGTTGGAAAATTGTTGCCATTGTTTTGTTGATTAACCAACCATAGTAACTGTTGGCCCAACACTGAATATTCGTATGTAAACTGTTGCAACTTTTAGTTAATTAACCAACCATAATAATTGTAGGCCCAACATTGAATATTCGTTAGCAAATTGTCGCCATTTTTTTGTTGATTAACCAATCATAGTAACTGTTGGCCCAACATTGAATATTCGTATGTAAACTGTTGCAACTTTTAGTTAATTAACCAACCATAATAATTGTAGGCCCAACATTGAATATTCGTTGGCAAATTGTCGCCATTTTTTTGTTGATTAACCAACCATAGTAACTGTTGGCCCAACACTGAATATTCGTATGTAAACTGTTGCAACTTTTAGTTAATTAACCAACCATAATAATTGTGGGCCCAACATTGAATATTCGTTGGCAAATTGTCGCCATTGTTTTGTTGATTAACCAACCATAGTAACTGTTGGCCCAACATTGAATATTCGTTGGCAAATTGTCGCCATTTTTTTGTTGATAAACCAACCATAGTAACTGTTGGCCCAACATTGAATATTCGTATGTAACTGTTGCAACTTTTAGTTAATTAACCAACGATGATAATTGTAGGCCCAACATTGAATATTCGTTGGCAAATTGTCGCAATTTTTTTGTTGATCAACCAACCATAGTAACTGTTGGCCCAACATTGAATATTCGTATGTAAACTGTTGCAACTTTTAGTTAATTAACCAACCATAATAATTGTAGGCCCAATATTGAATATTCGTTGGAAAATTGTTGCCATTGGTTTGTTGATTAACCAACCATAGTAACTGTTGGCCCAACATTGAATATTCGTATGTAAACTGTTGCAACTTTTAGTTAATTAACCAACCATGATAATTGTAAGCCCAACATTGAATATTCGTTGGCAAATTGTCGCCATTTTTTTGTTGATTAACCAACCATAGTAACTGTTGGCCCAACATTGAATATTCGTTGGCAAATTGTCGCCATTGTTTTGTTGATTAACCAACCATAGTAACTGTTGGCCCAACACTGAATATTCGTATGTAAACTGTTGCAACTTTTAGTTAATTAACCAACCATAATAATTGTAAGCCCAACATTGAATATTCGTTGGTAAATTGTCGCCATTGTTTTGTTGATTAACCAACCATAGTAACTGTTGGCCCAACATTGAATATTCGTATGTAAACTGTTGCAACTTTTAGTTAATTAACCAACGATGATAATTGTAGGCCCAACATTGAATATTCGTTGGCAAATTGTCGCCATTGTTTTGTTGATTAACCAACCATAGTAACTGTTGGCCCAACATTGAATATTCGTTGGCAAATTGTCGCCATTTTTTGTTGATTAACCAACCATAGTAACTGTTGGCCCAACATTGAATATTCGTATGTAAACTGTTGCAACTTTTAGTTAATTAACCAACGATGATAATTGTAGGCCCAACATTGAATATTCGTTGGCAAATTGTCGCAATTTTTTTGTTGATCAACCAACCATAGTAACTGTTGGCCCAACATTGAATATTCGTATGTAAACTGTTGCAACTTTTAGTTAATTAACCAACCATAATAATTGTAGGCCCAATATTGAATATTCGTTGGAAAATTGTTGCCATTGGTTTGTTGATTAACCAACCATAGTAACTGTTGGCCCAACATTGAATATTCGTATGTAAACTGTTGCAACTTTTAGTTAATTAACCAACCATGATAATTGTAAGCCCAACATTGAATATTCGTTGGCAAATTGTCGCCATTTTTTTGTTGATTAACCAACCATAGTAACTGTTGGCCCAACATTGAATATTCGTTGGCAAATTGTCGCCATTGTTTTGTTGATTAACCAACCATAGTAACTGTTGGCCCAACACTGAATATTCGTATGTAAACTGTTGCAACTTTTAGTTAATTAACCAACCATAATAATTGTAAGCCCAACATTGAATATTCGTTGGTAAATTGTCGCCATTGTTTTGTTGATTAACCAACCATAGTAACTGTTGGCCCAACATTGAATATTCGTATGTAAACTGTTGCAACTTTTAGTTAATTAACCAACGATGATAATTGTAGGCCCAACATTGAATATTCGTTGGCAAATTGTCGCCATTGTTTTGTTGATTAACCAACCATAGTAACTGTTGGCCCAACATTGAATATTCGTTGGCAAATTGTCGCCATTTTTTGTTGATTAACCAACCATAGTAACTGTTGGCCCAACATTGAATATTCGTATGTAAACTGTTGCAACTTTTAGTTAATTAACCAACGATGATAATTGTAGGCCCAACATTGAATATTCGTTGGCAAATTGTCGCAATTTTTTTGTTGATCAACCAACCATAGTAACTGTTGGCCCAACATTGAATATTCGTATGTAAACTGTTGCAACTTTTAGTTAATTAACCAACCATGATAATTGTAAGCCCAACATTGAATATTCGTTGGCAAATTGTCGCCATTTTTTTGTTGATTAACCAACCATAGTAACTTTTGGCCCAACATTGAATATTCGTATGTAAACTGTTGCAACTTTTAGTTAATTAACCAACCATAATAATTGTAGGCCCAATATTGAATATTCGTTGGAAAATTGTTGCCATTGTTTTGTTGATTAACCAACCATAGTAACTGTTGGCCCAACACTGAATATTCGTATGTAAACTGTTGCAACTTTTAGTTAATTAACCAACCATAATAATTGTGGGCCCAACATTGAATATTCGTTGGCAAATTGTCGCCATTGTTTTGTTGATTAACCAACCATAGTAACTGTTGGCCCAAAATTGAATATTCGTATGTAAACTGTTGCAACTTTTAGTTAATTAACCAACCATAATAATGGTAGGCCCAACATTGAATATTCGTTGGCAAATTGTCGCCATTGTTTTGTTGATTAACCAACCATAGTAACTGTTGGCCCAACATTGAATATTCGTATGTAAACTGTTGCAACTTTTAGTTAATTAACCAACGATGATAATTGTAGGCCCAACATTGAATATTCGTTGGCAAATTGTCGCAATTTTTTTGTTGATCAACCAACCATAGTAACTGTTGACCCAACATTGAATATTCGTATGTAAACTGTTGCAACTTTTAGTTAATTAACCAACCATGATAATTGTAAGCCCAACATTGAATATTCGTTGGCAAATTGTCGCCATTTTTTTGTTGATTAACCAACCATAGTAACTTTTGGCCCAACATTGAATATTCGTATGTAAACTGTTGCAACTTTTAGTTAATTAACCAACCATAATAATTGTAGGCCCAATATTGAATATTCGTTGGAAAATTGTTGCCATTGTTTTGTTGATTAACCAACCATAGTAACTGTTGGCCCAACACTGAATATTCGTATGTAAACTGTTGCAACTTTTAGTTAATTAACCAACCATAATAATTGTAGGCCCAACATTGAATATTCGTTGGCAAATTGTCGCCATTTTTTTGCTGATTAACCAATCATAGTAACTGTTGGCCCAACATTGAATATTCGTATGTAAACTGTTGCAACTTTTAGTTAATTAACCAACCATAATAATTGTAGGCCCAACATTGAATATTCGTTGGCAAATTGTCGCCATTGTTTTGTTGATTAACCAACCATAGTAACTGTTGGCCCAACATTGAATATTCGTATGTAAACTGTTGCAACTTTTAGTTAATTAACCAACGATGATAATTGTAGGCCCAACATTGAATATTCGTTGGCAAATTGTCGCAACTTTTTTGTTGATTAACCAACCATAGTAACTGTTGGCCCAACACTGAATATTCGTATGTAAACTGTTGCAACTTTTAGTTAATTAACCAACCATAATAATTGTGGGCCCAACATTGAATATTCGTTGGCAAATTGTCGCCATTGTTTTGTTGATTAACCAACCATAGTAACTGTTGGCCCAACATTGAATATTCGTTGGCAAATTGTCGCCATTTTTTTGTTGATTAACCAACCATAGTAACTGTTGGCCCAACATTGAATATTCGTATGTAAACTGTTGCAACTTTTAGTTAATTAACCAACGATGATAATTGTAAGCCCAACATTGAATATTCGTTGGCAAATTGTCGCCATTTTTTTGTTGATTAACCAACCATAGTAACTGTTGGCCCAACATTGAATATTCGTTGGCAAATTGTCGCCATTGTTTTGTTGATTAACCAACCATAGTAACTGTTGGCCCAACACTGAATATTCGTATGTAAACTGTTGCAACTTTTAGTTAATTAACCAACCATAATAATTGTAAGCCCAACATTGAATATTCGTTGGTAAATTGTCGCCATTGTTTTGTTGATTAACCAACCATAGTAACTGTTGGCCCAACATTGAATATTCGTATGTAAACTGTTGCAACTTTTAGTTAATTAACCAACGATGATAATTGTAGGCCCAACATTGAATATTCGTTGGCAAATTGTCGCCATTGTTTTGTTGATTAACCAACCATAGTAACTGTTGGCCCAACATTGAATATTCGTTGGCAAATTGTCGCCATTTTTTGTTGATTAACCAACCATAGTAACTGTTGGCCCAACATTGAATATTCGTATGTAAACTGTTGCAACTTTTAGTTAATTAACCAACGATGATAATTGTAGGCCCAACATTGAATATTCGTTGGCAAATTGTCGCAATTTTTTTGTTGATCAACCAACCATAGTAACTGTTGGCCCAACATTGAATATTCGTATGTAAACTGTTGCAACTTTTAGTTAATTAACCAACCATAATAATTGTAGGCCCAATATTGAATATTCGTTGGAAAATTGTTGCCATTGGTTTGTTGATTAACCAACCATAGTAACTGTTGGCCCAACATTGAATATTCGTATGTAAACTGTTGCAACTTTTAGTTAATTAACCAACCATGATAATTGTAAGCCCAACATTGAATATTCGTTGGCAAATTGTCGCCATTTTTTTGTTGATTAACCAACCATAGTAACTGTTGGCCCAACATTGAATATTCGTTGGCAAATTGTCGCCATTGTTTTGTTGATTAACCAACCATAGTAACTGTTGGCCCAACACTGAATATTCGTATGTAAACTGTTGCAACTTTTAGTTAATTAACCAACCATAATAATTGTAAGCCCAACATTGAATATTCGTTGGTAAATTGTCGCCATTGTTTTGTTGATTAACCAACCATAGTAACTGTTGGCCCAACATTGAATATTCGTATGTAAACTGTTGCAACTTTTAGTTAATTAACCAACGATGATAATTGTAGGCCCAACATTGAATATTCGTTGGCAAATTGTCGCCATTGTTTTGTTGATTAACCAACCATAGTAACTGTTGGCCCAACATTGAATATTCGTTGGCAAATTGTCGCCATTTTTTGTTGATTAACCAACCATAGTAACTGTTGGCCCAACATTGAATATTCGTATGTAAACTGTTGCAACTTTTAGTTAATTAACCAACGATGATAATTGTAGGCCCAACATTGAATATTCGTTGGCAAATTGTCGCAATTTTTTTGTTGATCAACCAACCATAGTAACTGTTGGCCCAACATTGAATATTCGTATGTAAACTGTTGCAACTTTTAGTTAATTAACCAACCATGATAATTGTAAGCCCAACATTGAATATTCGTTGGCAAATTGTCGCCATTTTTTTGTTGATTAACCAACCATAGTAACTTTTGGCCCAACATTGAATATTCGTATGTAAACTGTTGCAACTTTTAGTTAATTAACCAACCATAATAATTGTAGGCCCAATATTGAATATTCGTTGGAAAATTGTTGCCATTGTTTTGTTGATTAACCAACCATAGTAACTGTTGGCCCAACACTGAATATTCGTATGTAAACTGTTGCAACTTTTAGTTAATTAACCAACCATAATAATTGTGGGCCCAACATTGAATATTCGTTGGCAAATTGTCGCCATTGTTTTGTTGATTAACCAACCATAGTAACTGTTGGCCCAAAATTGAATATTCGTATGTAAACTGTTGCAACTTTTAGTTAATTAACCAACCATAATAATGGTAGGCCCAACATTGAATATTCGTTGGCAAATTGTCGCCATTGTTTTGTTGATTAACCAACCATAGTAACTGTTGGCCCAACATTGAATATTCGTATGTAAACTGTTGCAACTTTTAGTTAATTAACCAACGATGATAATTGTAGGCCCAACATTGAATATTCGTTGGCAAATTGTCGCAATTTTTTTGTTGATCAACCAACCATAGTAACTGTTGACCCAACATTGAATATTCGTATGTAAACTGTTGCAACTTTTAGTTAATTAACCAACCATGATAATTGTAAGCCCAACATTGAATATTCGTTGGCAAATTGTCGCCATTTTTTTGTTGATTAACCAACCATAGTAACTTTTGGCCCAACATTGAATATTCGTATGTAAACTGTTGCAACTTTTAGTTAATTAACCAACCATAATAATTGTAGGCCCAATATTGAATATTCGTTGGAAAATTGTTGCCATTGTTTTGTTGATTAACCAACCATAGTAACTGTTGGCCCAACACTGAATATTCGTATGTAAACTGTTGCAACTTTTAGTTAATTAACCAACCATAATAATTGTAGGCCCAACATTGAATATTCGTTGGCAAATTGTCGCCATTTTTTTGCTGATTAACCAATCATAGTAACTGTTGGCCCAACATTGAATATTCGTATGTAAACTGTTGCAACTTTTAGTTAATTAACCAACCATAATAATTGTAGGCCCAACATTGAATATTCGTTGGCAAATTGTCGCCATTGTTTTGTTGATTAACCAACCATAGTAACTGTTGGCCCAACATTGAATATTCGTATGTAAACTGTTGCAACTTTTAGTTAATTAACCAACGATGATAATTGTAGGCCCAACATTGAATATTCGTTGGCAAATTGTCGCAACTTTTTTGTTGATTAACCAACCATAGTAACTGTTGGCCCAACACTGAATATTCGTATGTAAACTGTTGCAACTTTTAGTTAATTAACCAACCATAATAATTGTGGGCCCAACATTGAATATTCGTTGGCAAATTGTCGCCATTGTTTTGTTGATTAACCAACCATAGTAACTGTTGGCCCAACATTGAATATTCGTTGGCAAATTGTCGCCATTTTTTTGTTGATTAACCAACCATAGTAACTGTTGGCCCAACATTGAATATTCGTATGTAAACTGTTGCAACTTTTAGTTAATTAACCAACGATGATAATTGTAGGCCCAACATTGAATATTCGTTGGCAAATTGTCGCAATTTTTTTGTTGATCAACCAACCATAGTAACTGTTGGCCCAACATTGAATATTCGTATGTAAACTGTTGCAACTTTTAGTTAATTAACCAACCATGATAATTGTAAGCCCAACATTGAATATTCGTTGGCAAATTGTCGCCATTTTTTTGTTGATTAACCAACCATAGTAACTTTTGGCCCAACATTGAATATTCGTATGTAAACTGTTGCAACTTTTAGTTAATTAACCAACCATAATAATTGTAGGCCCAATATTGAATATTCGTTGGAAAATTGTTGCCATTGTTTTGTTGATTAACCAACCATAGTAACTGTTGGCCCAACACTGAATATTCGTATGTAAACTGTTGCAACTTTTAGTTAATTAACCAACCATAATAATTGTAGGCCCAACATTGAATATTCGTTGGCAAATTGTCGCCATTTTTTTGCTGATTAACCAATCATAGTAACTGTTGGCCCAACATTGAATATTCGTATGTAAACTGTTGCAACTTTTAGTTAATTAACCAACCATAATAATTGTAGGCCCAACATTGAATATTCGTTGGCAAATTGTCGCCATTGTTTTGTTGATTAACCAACCATAGTAACTGTTGGCCCAACATTGAATATTCGTATGTAAACTGTTGCAACTTTTAGTTAATTAACCAACGATGATAATTGTAGGCCCAACATTGAATATTCGTTGGCAAATTGTCGCAACTTTTTTGTTGATTAACCAACCATAGTAACTGTTGGCCCAACACTGAATATTCGTATGTAAACTGTTGCAACTTTTAGTTAATTAACCAACCATAATAATTGTGGGCCCAACATTGAATATTCGTTGGCAAATTGTCGCCATTGTTTTGTTGATTAACCAACCATAGTAACTGTTGGCCCAACATTGAATATTCGTTGGCAAATTGTCGCCATTTTTTTGTTGATTAACCAACCATAGTAACTGTTGGCCCAACATTGAATATTCGTATGTAAACTGTTGCAACTTTTAGTTAATTAACCAACGATGATAATTGTAGGCCCAACATTGAATATTCGTTGGCAAATTGTCGCAATTTTTTTGTTGATCAACCAACCATAGTAACTGTTGGCCCAACATTGAATATTCGTATGTAAACTGTTGCAACTTTTAGTTAATTAACCAACCATAATAATTGTAGGCCCAATATTGAATATTCGTTGGAAAATTGTTGCCATTGGTTTGTTGATTAACCAACCATAGTAACTGTTGGCCCAACATTGAATATTCGTATGTAAACTGTTGCAACTTTTAGTTAATTAACCAACCATGATAATTGTAAGCCCAACATTGAATATTCGTTGGCAAATTGTCGCCATTTTTTTGTTGATTAACCAACCATAGTAACTGTTGGCCCAACATTGAATATTCGTTGGCAAATTGTCGCCATTGTTTTGTTGATTAACCAACCATAGTAACTGTTGGCCCAACACTGAATATTCGTATGTAAACTGTTGCAACTTTTAGTTAATTAACCAACGACGATAATTGTAGGCCCAACATTGAATATTCGTTGGCAAATTGTCGCCATTGTTTTGTTGATTAACCAACCATAGTAACTGTTGGCCCAACATTGAATATTCGTTGGCAAATTGTCGCCATTTTTTGTTGATTAACCAACCATAGTAACTGTTGGCCTGTCACGTCCCGGGTGAGGTCTTTTGGGAACGATGACTACGGGGAAGGTTTAGATCAGGCGCGAATCTATAATCCGGCACTCTGAAGGATTTGAGGGAAGGGACTCAGGCGCGAATCTTAAATCCTTCACACTGAGGGGTTTGAGGGACTCAGGCGCGAATCTTGAATCCTTCACTCTGAGGGGTTTGAGGGAACTCAGGCGCGAATCTTAAATCCTTCACACTGAGGGGTTTGAGGGAACTCAGGCGCGAATCTTAAATCCTTCACACTGAGGGGTTTGAGGGACTCAGGCGCGAATCTTAAATCCTTCACACTGAGGGGTTTGAGGGAACTCAGGCGCGAATCTTAAATCCTTCACACTGAGGGTTTTGAGGGAAGGCCAGGCGCGAATATTTAATCCGTCACTCTGAGATTTGAGAGGAACTTAGGCGCGAATATTGAATCCGTCACTCTTAGAATTTCTGGAGGCGATCAGGCGCGAATCTTTAATCCTTCACTCTAATCGACCAGGGAAGGTAAATATACACTTGGAGAGCACCCGTTATAGTACTTTATATTTGTTTTGGTTTGTGAAATAGGATTTACCGTTGCATTTGTGTAAAAGAAACCACGTTTAGTTCTTCTGTATATTGCACGACTCATGCAGTAATGTTTGTAAACACTGGGCGCGCTCTCGCGAATCAGCTGTCGCGGCAGCTTGGTTTCGTTAAGAATCTTTATGACTTGAGGATACACACAATAATTCGAAACGTGATAGAAAACAAAGCGGTTTATTAACTTTGTTGATGCGGTTATTATAATTATGCGGGGCTTTTAGCATTGACACTTAACATTTATAATATGTATTATGACATGTATATGTATGGACATGAGGTACAATATATAAGTTATAGAACGAAATAACTTTAATAATGATCGTTAATAATATAAAGGAATAAGATCGCAGTAAGCGGTTATTAGACAAAGATATAGATATAAAATAAGCGTTAATGAAAGAACAGTATAATATGAAAGTAATATGAATAATAATATGACTGCATTAAGCAATAAATGAGATAATAATATGATTGCATTAAGCAATAAATGAAATAATAGTAACAAATAGTATGAAGATGATATGCAGAGTAATATAAGATAATTATAAATTCTTACAATCGTTGTCGTAGAGCACTGATTTTAAAGTTTAACACTTGTTAAAATATACTTTGAACATATTTGTCAAAAGTTCTGCGATGAAAGAGGAGCGATGAAAGAGGACGAGGCCTCGCAGGACCTCGTATTTATGTAATTTCACAGGAGTATTGCGGGGGTACGCGCGGTAGAGACCTTGACACATTTCGGAATAAGACGCAGTATGATTCCTGGGGTTTTTGTAAACGGTATGGCTATTAATAGCCATATTTTGTCACGTACGCCAAATGCGTCGTAATTAGGCTTCTAGGGTTTTTATGAACGGTATTGGAGATACTCAACTCTTCGATTGGATTTTAGGTGTTTGATAGGAAAGGGGTTAGAGTGGCTTGGACTTCATGAGTTGTAAAGAGGGGATTGAGACGTGGTCTCGGTTTTAAGAGGGATTTGTAACGAGGGACTTGTTTGAATTCGTTTTAAAGGGAATGATTCGTGCCTTGTAGGACGAATAGGCGAAGTGGGTTTTGAAACGATCATCTCGCGATGGGGACCACTAAGGTACATCAGCGAGGTGGAGGTTTATGTTGATCATCTCGTGTTGTTGACCGCTAAGGTGCAACATCAAAGTGATCGGCTATTGAGGAGATGGTGTAGGAGTTGAGTTCGATAGACTTTGGTGGTGTGATTTTGAGGTTCATGGAATAAGAAGTGCGCGAAAAATCGTAGGACGTTACAGGCCCAACATTGAATATTCGTATGTAAACTGTTGCAACTTTTAGTTAATTAACCAACGATGATAATTGTAGGCCCAACATTGAATATTCGTTGGCAAATTGTCGCAATTTTTTTGTTGATCAACCAACCATAGTAACTGTTGGCCCAACATTGAATATTCGTATGTAAACTGTTGCAACTTTTAGTTAATTAACCAACCATAATAATTGTAGCCCAATATTGAATATTCGTTGGAAAATTGTTGCCATTGTTTTGTTGATTAACCAACCATAGTAACTGTTGGCCCAACACTGAATATTCGTATGTAAACTGTTGCAACTTTTAGTTAATTAACCAACCATAATAATTGTGGGCCCAACATTGAATACTCGTTGGCAAATTGTCGCCATTGTTTTGTTGATTAACCAACCATAGTAACTGTTGGCCCAACATTGAATATTCGTATGTAAACTGTTGCAACTTTTAGTTAATTAACCAACGATGATAATTGTAGGCCCAACATTGAATATTCGTTGGCAAATTGTCGCAATTTTTTTGTTGATCAACCAACCATAGTAACTGTTGGCCCAACATTGAATATTCGTATGTAAACTGTTGCAACTTTTAGTTAATTAACCAACCATGATAATTGTAAGCCCAACATTGAATATTCGTTGGCAAATTGTCGCCATTTTTTTGTTGATTAACCAACCATAGTAACTTTTGGCCCAACATTGAATATTCGTATGTAAACTATTGCAACTTTTAGTTAATTAACCAACCATAATAATTGTAGGCCCAATATTGAATATTCGTTGGAAAATTGTTGCCATTGTTTTGTTGATTAACCAACCATAGTAACTGTTGGCCCAACACTGAATATTCGTATGTAAACTGTTGCAACTTTTAGTTAATTAACCAACCATAATAATTGTAGGCCCAACATTGAATATTCGTTGGCAAATTGTCGCCATTTTTTTGTTGATTAACCAATCATAGTAACTGTTGGCCCAACATTGAATATTCGTATGTAAACTGTTGCAACTTTTAGTTAATTAACCAACCATAATAATTGTAGGCCCAACATTGAATATTCGTTGGCAAATTGTCGCCATTGTTTTGTTGATTAACCAACCATAGTAACTGTTGGCCCAACATTGAATATTCGTATGTAAACTGTTGCAACTTTTAGTTAATTAACCAACGATGATAATTGTAGGCCCAACATTGAATATTCGTTGGCAAATTGTCGCAACTTTTTTGTTGATTAACCAACCATAGTAACTGTTGGCCCAACACTGAATATTCGTATGTAAACTGTTGCAACTTTTAGTTAATTAACCAACCATAATAATTGTGGGCCCAACATTGAATATTCGTTGGCAAATTGTCGCCATTGTTTTGTTGATTAACCAACCATAGTAACTGTTGGCCCAACATTGAATATTCGTTGGCAAATTGTCGCCATTTTTTTGTTGATTAACCAACCATAGTAACTGTTGGCCCAACATTGAATATTCGTATGTAAACTGTTGCAACTTTTAGTTAATTAACCAACGATGATAATTGTAGGCCCAACATTGAATATTCGTTGGCAAATTGTCGCAATTTTTTTGTTGATCAACCAACCATAGTAACTGTTGGCCCAACATTGAATATTCGTATGTAAACTGTTGCAACTTTTAGTTAATTAACCAACCATGATAATTGTAAGCCCAACATTGAATATTCGTTGGCAAATTGTCGCCATTTTTTTGTTGATTAACCAACCATAGTAACTTTTGGCCCAACATTGAATATTCGTATGTAAACTGTTGCAACTTTTAGTTAATTAACCAACCATAATAATTGTAGGCCCAATATTGAATATTCGTTGGAAAATTGTTGCCATTGTTTTGTTGATTAACCAACCATAGTAACTGTTGGCCCAACACTGAATATTCGTATGTAAACTGTTGCAACTTTTAGTTAATTAACCAACCATAATAATTGTAGGCCCAACATTGAATATTCGTTGGCAAATTGTCGCCATTTTTTTGCTGATTAACCAATCATAGTAACTGTTGGCCCAACATTGAATATTCGTATGTAAACTGTTGCAACTTTTAGTTAATTAACCAACCATAATAATTGTAGGCCCAACATTGAATATTCGTTGGCAAATTGTCGCCATTGTTTTGTTGATTAACCAACCATAGTAACTGTTGGCCCAACATTGAATATTCGTATGTAAACTGTTGCAACTTTTAGTTAATTAACCAACGATGATAATTGTAGGCCCAACATTGAATATTCGTTGGCAAATTGTCGCAACTTTTTTGTTGATTAACCAACCATAGTAACTGTTGGCCCAACACTGAATATTCGTATGTAAACTGTTGCAACTTTTAGTTAATTAACCAACCATAATAATTGTGGGCCCAACATTGAATATTCGTTGGCAAATTGTCGCCATTGTTTTGTTGATTAACCAACCATAGTAACTGTTGGCCCAACATTGAATATTCGTTGGCAAATTGTCGCCATTTTTTTGTTGATTAACCAACCATAGTAACTGTTGGCCCAACATTGAATATTCGTATGTAAACTGTTGCAACTTTTAGTTAATTAACCAACGATGATAATTGTAGGCCCAACATTGAATATTCGTTGGCAAATTGTCGCAATTTTTTTGTTGATCAACCAACCATAGTAACTGTTGGCCCAACATTGAATATTCGTATGTAAACTGTTGCAACTTTTAGTTAATTAACCAACCATAATAATTGTAGGCCCAATATTGAATATTCGTTGGAAAATTGTTGCCATTGGTTTGTTGATTAACCAACCATAGTAACTGTTGGCCCAACATTGAATATTCGTATGTAAACTGTTGCAACTTTTAGTTAATTAACCAACCATGATAATTGTAAGCCCAACATTGAATATTCGTTGGCAAATTGTCGCCATTTTTTTGTTGATTAACCAACCATAGTAACTGTTGGCCCAACATTGAATATTCGTTGGCAAATTGTCGCCATTGTTTTGTTGATTAACCAACCATAGTAACTGTTGGCCCAACACTGAATATTCGTATGTAAACTGTTGCAACTTTTAGTTAATTAACCAACGACGATAATTGTAGGCCCAACATTGAATATTCGTTGGCAAATTGTCGCCATTGTTTTGTTGATTAACCAACCATAGTAACTGTTGGCCCAACATTGAATATTCGTTGGCAAATTGTCGCCATTTTTTGTTGATTAACCAACCATAGTAACTGTTGGCCTGTCACGTCCCGGGTGAGGTCTTTTGGGAACGATGACTACGGGGAAGGTTTAGATCAGGCGCGAATCTATAATCCGGCACTCTGAAGGATTTGAGGGAAGGGACTCAGGCGCGAATCTTAAATCCTTCACACTGAGGGGTTTGAGGGACTCAGGCGCGAATCTTGAATCCTTCACTCTGAGGGGTTTGAGGGAACTCAGGCGCGAATCTTAAATCCTTCACACTGAGGGGTTTGAGGGAACTCAGGCGCGAATCTTAAATCCTTCACACTGAGGGGTTTGAGGGACTCAGGCGCGAATCTTAAATCCTTCACACTGAGGGGTTTGAGGGAACTCAGGCGCGAATCTTAAATCCTTCACACTGAGGGTTTTGAGGGAAGGCCAGGCGCGAATATTTAATCCGTCACTCTGAGATTTGAGAGGAACTTAGGCGCGAATATTGAATCCGTCACTCTTAGAATTTCTGGAGGCGATCAGGCGCGAATCTTTAATCCTTCACTCTAATCGACCAGGGAAGGTAAATATACACTTGGAGAGCACCCGTTATAGTACTTTATATTTGTTTTGGTTTGTGAAATAGGATTTACCGTTGCATTTGTGTAAAAGAAACCACGTTTAGTTCTTCTGTATATTGCACGACTCATGCAGTAATGTTTGTAAACACTGGGCGCGCTCTCGCGAATCAGCTGTCGCGGCAGCTTGGTTTCGTTAAGAATCTTTATGACTTGAGGATACACACAATAATTCGAAACGTGATAGAAAACAAAGCGGTTTATTAACTTTGTTGATGCGGTTATTATAATTATGCGGGGCTTTTAGCATTGACACTTAACATTTATAATATGTATTATGACATGTATATGTATGGACATGAGGTACAATATATAAGTTATAGAACGAAATAACTTTAATAATGATCGTTAATAATATAAAGGAATAAGATCGCAGTAAGCGGTTATTAGACAAAGATATAGATATAAAATAAGCGTTAATGAAAGAACAGTATAATATGAAAGTAATATGAATAATAATATGACTGCATTAAGCAATAAATGAGATAATAATATGATTGCATTAAGCAATAAATGAAATAATAGTAACAAATAGTATGAAGATGATATGCAGAGTAATATAAGATAATTATAAATTCTTACAATCGTTGTCGTAGAGCACTGATTTTAAAGTTTAACACTTGTTAAAATATACTTTGAACATATTTGTCAAAAGTTCTGCGATGAAAGAGGAGCGATGAAAGAGGACGAGGCCTCGCAGGACCTCGTATTTATGTAATTTCACAGGAGTATTGCGGGGGTACGCGCGGTAGAGACCTTGACACATTTCGGAATAAGACGCAGTATGATTCCTGGGGTTTTTGTAAACGGTATGGCTATTAATAGCCATATTTTGTCACGTACGCCAAATGCGTCGTAATTAGGCTTCTAGGGTTTTTATGAACGGTATTGGAGATACTCAACTCTTCGATTGGATTTTAGGTGTTTGATAGGAAAGGGGTTAGAGTGGCTTGGACTTCATGAGTTGTAAAGAGGGGATTGAGACGTGGTCTCGGTTTTAAGAGGGATTTGTAACGAGGGACTTGTTTGAATTCGTTTTAAAGGGAATGATTCGTGCCTTGTAGGACGAATAGGCGAAGTGGGTTTTGAAACGATCATCTCGCGATGGGGACCACTAAGGTACATCAGCGAGGTGGAGGTTTATGTTGATCATCTCGTGTTGTTGACCGCTAAGGTGCAACATCAAAGTGATCGGCTATTGAGGAGATGGTGTAGGAGTTGAGTTCGATAGACTTTGGTGGTGTGATTTTGAGGTTCATGGAATAAGAAGTGCGCGAAAAATCGTAGGACGTTACAGGCCCAACATTGAATATTCGTATGTAAACTGTTGCAACTTTTAGTTAATTAACCAACGATGATAATTGTAGGCCCAACATTGAATATTCGTTGGCAAATTGTCGCAATTTTTTTGTTGATCAACCAACCATAGTAACTGTTGGCCCAACATTGAATATTCGTATGTAAACTGTTGCAACTTTTAGTTAATTAACCAACCATAATAATTGTAGCCCAATATTGAATATTCGTTGGAAAATTGTTGCCATTGTTTTGTTGATTAACCAACCATAGTAACTGTTGGCCCAACACTGAATATTCGTATGTAAACTGTTGCAACTTTTAGTTAATTAACCAACCATAATAATTGTGGGCCCAACATTGAATACTCGTTGGCAAATTGTCGCCATTGTTTTGTTGATTAACCAACCATAGTAACTGTTGGCCCAACATTGAATATTCGTATGTAAACTGTTGCAACTTTTAGTTAATTAACCAACGATGATAATTGTAGGCCCAACATTGAATATTCGTTGGCAAATTGTCGCAATTTTTTTGTTGATCAACCAACCATAGTAACTGTTGGCCCAACATTGAATATTCGTATGTAAACTGTTGCAACTTTTAGTTAATTAACCAACCATGATAATTGTAAGCCCAACATTGAATATTCGTTGGCAAATTGTCGCCATTTTTTTGTTGATTAACCAACCATAGTAACTTTTGGCCCAACATTGAATATTCGTATGTAAACTATTGCAACTTTTAGTTAATTAACCAACCATAATAATTGTAGGCCCAATATTGAATATTCGTTGGAAAATTGTTGCCATTGTTTTGTTGATTAACCAACCATAGTAACTGTTGGCCCAACACTGAATATTCGTATGTAAACTGTTGCAACTTTTAGTTAATTAACCAACCATAATAATTGTAGGCCCAACATTGAATATTCGTTGGCAAATTGTCGCCATTTTGTTGTTGATTAACCAACCATAGTAACTGTTGGCCCAACATTGAATATTCGTATGTAAACTGTTGCAACTTTTAGTTAATTAACCAACGATGATAATTGTAGGCCCAACATTGAATATTCGTTGGCAAATTGTCGCAACTTTTTTGTTGATTAACCAACCATAGTAACTGTTGGCCCAACACTGAATATTCGTATGTAAACTGTTGCAACTTTTAGTTAATTAACCAACCATAATAATTGTGGGCCCAACATTGAATATTCGTTGGCAAATTGTCGCCATTGTTTTGTTGATTAACCAACCATAGTAACTGTTGGCCCAACATTGAATATTCGTTGGCAAATTGTCGCCATTTTTTTGTTGATTAACCAACCATAGTAACTGTTGGCCCAACATTGAATATTCGTATGTAAACTGTTGCAACTTTTAGTTAATTAACCAACGATGATAATTGTAGGCCCAACATTGAATATTCGTTGGCAAATTGTCGCAATTTTTTTGTTGATCAACCAACCATAGTAACTGTTGGCCCAACATTGAATATTCGTATGTAAACTGTTGCAACTTTTAGTTAATTAACCAACCATAATAATTGTAGGCCCAATATTGAATATTCGTTGGAAAATTGTTGCCATTGGTTCGTTGATTAACCAACCATAGTAACTGTTGGCCCAACATTGAATATTCGTATGTAAACTGTTGCAACTTTTAGTTAATTAACCAACCATGATAATTGTAAGCCCAACATTGAATATTCGTTGGCAAATTGTCGCCATTTTTTTGTTGATTAACCAACCATAGTAACTGTTGGCCCAACATTGAATATTCGTTGGCAAATTGTCGCCATTGTTTTGTTGATTAACCAACCATAGTAACTGTTGGCCCAACACTGAATATTCGTATGTAAACTGTTGCAACTTTTAGTTAATTAACCAACCATAATAATTGTAGGCCCAACATTGAATATTCGTTGGCAAATTGTCGCCATTGTTTTGTTGATTAACCAACCATAGTAACTGTTGGCCCAACATTGAATATTCGTATGTAAACTGTTGCAACTTTTAGTTAATTAACCAACGATGATAATTGTAGGCCCAACATTGAATATTCGTTGGCAAATTGTCGCAACTTTTTTGTTGATTAACCAACCATAGTAACTGTTGGCCCAACACTGAATATTCGTATGTAAACTGTTGCAACTTTTAGTTAATTAACCAACCATAATAATTGTGGGCCCAACATTGAATATTCGTTGGCAAATTGTCGCCATTGTTTTGTTGATTAACCAACCATAGTAACTGTTGGCCCAACATTGAATATTCGTTGGCAAATTGTCGCCATTTTTTTGTTGATTAACCAACCATAGTAACTGTTGGCCCAACATTGAATATTCGTATGTAAACTGTTGCAACTTTTAGTTAATTAACCAACGATGATAATTGTAGGCCCAACATTGAATATTCGTTGGCAAATTGTCGCAATTTTTTTGTTGATCAACCAACCATAGTAACTGTTGGCCCAACATTGAATATTCGTATGTAAACTGTTGCAACTTTTAGTTAATTAACCAACCATAATAATTGTAGGCCCAATATTGAATATTCGTTGGAAAATTGTTGCCATTGGTTCGTTGATTAACCAACCATAGTAACTGTTGGCCCAACATTGAATATTCGTATGTAAACTGTTGCAACTTTTAGTTAATTAACCAACCATGATAATTGTAAGCCCAACATTGAATATTCGTTGGCAAATTGTCGCCATTTTTTTGTTGATTAACCAACCATAGTAACTGTTGGCCCAACATTGAATATTCGTTGGCAAATTGTCGCCATTGTTTTGTTGATTAACCAACCATAGTAACTGTTGGCCCAACACTGAATATTCGTATGTAAACTGTTGCAACTTTTAGTTAATTAACCAACCATAATAATTGTAGGCCCAACATTGAATATTCGTTGGCAAATTGTCGCCATTGTTTTGTTGATTAACCAACCATAGTAACTGTTGGCCCAACATTGAATATTCGTATGTAAACTGTTGCAACTTTTAGTTAATTAACCAACGATGATAATTGTAGGCCCAACATTGAATATTCGTTGGCAAATTGTCGCAATTTTTTTGTTGATCAACCAACCATAGTAACTGTTGGCCCAACATTGAATATTCGTATGTAAACTGTTGCAACTTTTAGTTAATTAACCAACCATAATAATTGTAGCCCAATATTGAATATTCGTTGGAAAATTGTTGCCATTGTTTTGTTGATTAACCAACCATAGTAACTGTTGGCCCAACACTGAATATTCGTATGTAAACTGTTGCAACTTTTAGTTAATTAACCAACCATAATAATTGTGGGCCCAACATTGAATACTCGTTGGCAAATTGTCGCCATTGTTTTGTTGATTAACCAACCATAGTAACTGTTGGCCCAACATTGAATATTCGTATGTAAACTGTTGCAACTTTTAGTTAATTAACCAACGATGATAATTGTAGGCCCAACATTGAATATTCGTTGGCAAATTGTCGCAATTTTTTTGTTGATCAACCAACCATAGTAACTGTTGGCCCAACATTGAATATTCGTATGTAAACTGTTGCAACTTTTAGTTAATTAACCAACCAT
The DNA here is from genome assembly GCA_960531205.1 of Andrena bicolor. Lineage (NCBI taxonomy): Eukaryota > Metazoa > Arthropoda > Insecta > Hymenoptera > Andrenidae > Andrena > Andrena bicolor. The sequence continues at coordinate 808,213 of CAUIJW010000183.1, forward strand.
GATAATTGTAAGCCCAACATTGAATATTCGTTGGCAAATTGTCGCCATTTTTTTGTTGATTAACCAACCATAGTAACTTTTGGCCCAACATTGAATATTCGTATGTAAACTATTGCAACTTTTAGTTAATTAACCAACCATAATAATTGTAGGCCCAATATTGAATATTCGTTGGAAAATTGTTGCCATTGTTTTGTTGATTAACCAACCATAGTAACTGTTGGCCCAACACTGAATATTCGTATGTAAACTGTTGCAACTTTTAGTTAATTAACCAACCATAATAATTGTAGGCCCAACATTGAATATTCGTTGGCAAATTGTCGCCATTTTTTTGTTGATTAACCAATCATAGTAACTGTTGGCCCAACATTGAATATTCGTATGTAAACTGTTGCAACTTTTAGTTAATTAACCAACCATAATAATTGTAGGCCCAACATTGAATATTCGTTGGCAAATTGTCGCCATTGTTTTGTTGATTAACCAACCATAGTAACTGTTGGCCCAACATTGAATATTCGTATGTAAACTGTTGCAACTTTTAGTTAATTAACCAACGATGATAATTGTAGGCCCAACATTGAATATTCGTTGGCAAATTGTCGCAACTTTTTTGTTGATTAACCAACCATAGTAACTGTTGGCCCAACACTGAATATTCGTATGTAAACTGTTGCAACTTTTAGTTAATTAACCAACCATAATAATTGTGGGCCCAACATTGAATATTCGTTGGCAAATTGTCGCCATTGTTTTGTTGATTAACCAACCATAGTAACTGTTGGCCCAACATTGAATATTCGTTGGCAAATTGTCGCCATTTTTTTGTTGATTAACCAACCATAGTAACTGTTGGCCCAACATTGAATATTCGTATGTAAACTGTTGCAACTTTTAGTTAATTAACCAACCATAATAATTGTGGGCCCAACATTGAATATTCGTTGGCAAATTGTCGCCATTGTTTTGTTGATTAACCAACCATAGTAACTGTTGGCCCAACATTGAATATTCGTATGTAAACTGTTGCAACTTTTAGTTAATTAACCAACGATGATAATTGTAGGCCCAACATTGAATATTCGTTGGCAAATTGTGGCAATTTTTTTGTTGATCAACCAACCATAGTAACTGTTGGCCCAACATTGAATATTCGTATGTAAACTGTTGCAACTTTTAGTTAATTAACCAACCATAATAATTGTAGCCCCAATATTGAATATTCGTTGGAAAATTGTTGCCATTGTTTTGTTGATTAACCAACCATAGTAACTGTTGGCCCAACATTGAATATTCGTATGTAAACTGTTGCAACTTTTAGTTAATTAACCAACGATGATAATTGTAGGCCCAACATTGAATATTCGTTGGCAAATTGTCGCAACTTTTTTGTTGATTAACCAACCATAGTAACTGTTGGCCCAACACTGAATATTCGTATGTAAACTGTTGCAACTTTTAGTTAATTAACCAACCATAATAATTGTAGGCCCAACATTGAATATTCGTTGGCAAATTGTCGCCATTTTTTTGTTGATTAACCAATCATAGTAACTGTTGGCCCAACATTGAATATTCGTATGTAAACTGTTGCAACTTTTAGTTAATTAACCAACCATAATAATTGTAGGCCCAACATTGAATATTCGTTGGCAAATTGTCGCCATTGTTTTGTTGATTAACCAACCATAGTAACTGTTGGCCCAACATTGAATATTCGTATGTAAACTGTTGCAACTTTTAGTTAATTAACCAACGATGATAATGGTAGGCCCAACATTGAATATTCGTTGGCAAATTGTCGCAATTTTTTTGTTGATCAACCAACCATAGTAACTGTTGGCCCAACATTGAATATTCGTATGTAAACTGTTGCAACTTTTAGTTAATTAACCAACCATAATAATTGTAGCCCAATATTGAATATTCGTTGGAAAATTGTTGCCATTGTTTTGTTGATTAACCAACCATAGTAACTGTTGGCCCAACACTGATTATTCGTATGTAAACTGTTGCAACTTTTAGTTAATTAACCAACCATAATAATTGTGGGCCCAACATTGAATACTCGTTGGCAAATTGTCGCCATTGTTTTGTTGATTAACCAACCATAGTAACTGTTGGCCCAACATTGAATATTCGTATGTAAACTGTTGCAACTTTTAGTTAATTAACCAACGATGATAATTGTAGGCCCAACATTGAATATTCGTTGGCAAATTGTCGCAATTTTTTTGTTGATCAACCAACCATAGTAACTGTTGGCCCAACATTGAATATTCGTATGTAAACTGTTGCAACTTTTAGTTAATTAACCAACCATGATAATTGTAAGCCCAACATTGAATATTCGTTGGCAAATTGTCGCCATTTTTTTGTTGATTAACCAACCATAGTAACTTTTGGCCCAACATTGAATATTCGTATGTAAACTGTTGCAACTTTTAGTTAATTAACCAACCATAATAATTGTAGGCCCAATATTGAATATTCGTTGGAAAATTGTTGCCATTGTTTTGTTGATTAACCAACCATAGTAACTGTTGGCCCAACACTGAATATTCGTATGTAAACTGTTGCAACTTTTAGTTAATTAACCAACCATAATAATTGTAGGCCCAACATTGAATATTCGTTGGCAAATTGTCGCCATTTTTTTGTTGGTTAACCAATCATAGTAACTGTTGGCCCAACATTGAATATTCGTATGTAAACTGTTGCAACTTTTAGTTAATTAACCAACCATAATAATTGTAGGCCCAACATTGAATATTCGTTGGCAAATTGTCGCCATTGTTTTGTTGATTAACCAACCATAGTAACTGTTGGCCCAACATTGAATATTCGTATGTAAACTGTTGCAACTTTTAGTTAATTAACCAACGATGATAATTGTAGGCCCAACATTGAATATTCGTTGGCAAATTGTCGCAACTTTTTTGTTGATTAACCACCCATAGTAACTGTTGGCCCAACACTGAATATTCGTATGTAAACTGTTGCAACTTTTAGTTAATTAACCAACCATAATAATTGTTGGCCCAACATTGAATATTCGTATGTAAACTGTTGCAACTTTTAGTTAATTAACCAACCATAATAATTGTAGGCCCAACATTGAATATTCGTTGGCAAATTGTCGCCATTGTTTTGTTGATTAACCAACCATAGTAACTGTTGGCCCAACATTGAATATTCGTATGTAAACTGTTGCAACTTTTAGTTAATTAACCAACGATGATAATGGTAGGCCCAACATTGAATATTCGTTGGCAAATTGTCGCAATTTTTTTGTTGATCAACCAACCATAGTAACTGTTGGCCCAACATTGAATATTCGTATGTAAACTGTTGCAACTTTTAGTTAATTAACCAACCATAATAATTGTAGCCCAATATTGAATATTCGTTGGAAAATTGTTGCCATTGTTTTGTTGATTAACCAACCATAGTAACTGTTGGCCCAACACTGAATATTCGTATGTAAACTGTTGCAACTTTTAGTTAATTAACCAACCATAATAATTGTGGGCCCAACATTGAATACTCGTTGGCAAATTGTCGCCATTGTTTTGTTGATTAACCAACCATAGTAACTGTTGGCCCAACATTGAATATTCGTATGTAAACTGTTGCAACTTTTAGTTAATTAACCAACGATGATAATTGTAGGCCCAACATTGAATATTCGTTGGCAAATTGTCGCAATTTTTTTGTTGATCAACCAACCATAGTAACTGTTGGCCCAACATTGAATATTCGTATGTAAACTGTTGCAACTTTTAGTTAATTAACCAACCATGATAATTGTAAGCCCAACATTGAATATTCGTTGGCAAATTGTCGCCATTTTTTTGTTGATTAACCAACCATAGTAACTTTTGGCCCAACATTGAATATTCGTATGTAAACTGTTGCAACTTTTAGTTAATTAACCAACCATAATAATTGTAGGCCCAATATTGAATATTCGTTGGAAAATTGTTGCCATTGTTTTGTTGATTAACCAACCATAGTAACTGTTGGCCCAACACTGAATATTCGTATGTAAACTGTTGCAACTTTTAGTTAATTAACCAACCATAATAATTGTAGGCCCAACATTGAATATTCGTTGGCAAATTGTCGCCATTTTTTTGTTGGTTAACCAATCATAGTAACTGTTGGCCCAACATTGAATATTCGTATGTAAACTGTTGCAACTTTTAGTTAATTAACCAACCATAATAATTGTAGGCCCAACATTGAATATTCGTTGGCAAATTGTCGCCATTGTTTTGTTGATTAACCAACCATAGTAACTGTTGGCCCAACATTGAATATTCGTATGTAAACTGTTGCAACTTTTAGTTAATTAACCAACGATGATAATTGTAGGCCCAACATTGAATATTCGTTGGCAAATTGTCGCAACTTTTTTGTTGATTAACCACCCATAGTAACTGTTGGCCCAACACTGAATATTCGTATGTAAACTGTTGCAACTTTTAGTTAATTAACCAACCATAATAATTGTGGGCCCAACATTGAATATTCGTTGGCAAATTGTCGCCATTGTTTTGTTGATTAACCAACCATAGTAACTGTTGGCCCAACATTGAATATTCGTTGGCAAATTGTCGCCATTTTTTTGTTGATTAACCAACCATAGTAACTGTTGGCCCAACACTGAATATTCGTATGTAAACTGTTGCAACTTTTAGTTAATTAACCAACCATAATAATTGTGGGCCCAACATTGAATATTCGTTGGCAAATTGTCGCCATTGTTTTGTTGATTAACCAACCATAGTAACTGTTGGCCCAACATTGAATATTCGTTGGCAAATTGTCGCCATTTTTTTGTTGATTAACCAACCATAGTAACTGTTGGCCCAACATTGAATATTCGTATGTAAACTGTTGCAACTTTTAGTTAATTAACCAACGATGATAATTGTAGGCCCAACATTGAATATTCGTTGGCAAATTGTCGCAATTTTTTTGTTGATCAACCAACCATAGTAACTGTTGGCCCAACATTGAATATTCGTATGTAAACTGTTGCAACTTTTAGTTAATTAACCAACCATAATAATTGTAGGCCCAATATTGAATATTCGTTGGAAAATTGTTGCCATTGGTTTGTTGATTAACCAACCATAGTAACTGTTGGCCCAACATTGAATATTCGTATGTAAACTGTTGCAACTTTTAGTTAATTAACCAACCATGATAATTGTAAGCCCAACATTGAATATTCGTTGGCAAATTGTCGCCATTTTTTTGTTGATTAACCAACCATAGTAACTGTTGGCCCAACATTGAATATTCGTTGGCAAATTGTCGCCATTGTTTTGTTGATTAACCAACCATAGTAACTGTTGGCCCAACACTGAATATTCGTATGTAAACTGTTGCAACTTTTAGTTAATTAACCAACGACGATAATTGTAGGCCCAACATTGAATATTCGTTGGCAAATTGTCGCCATTGTTTTGTTGATTAACCAACCATAGTAACTGTTGGCCCAACATTGAATATTCGTTGGCAAATTGTCGCCATTTTTTGTTGATTAACCAACCATAGTAACTGTTGGCCTGTCACGTCCCGGGTGAGGTCTTTTGGGAACGATGACTACGGGGAAGGTTTAGATCAGGCGCGAATCTATAATCCGGCACTCTGAAGGATTTGAGGGAAGGGACTCAGGCGCGAATCTTAAATCCTTCACACTGAGGGGTTTGAGGGACTCAGGCGCGAATCTTGAATCCTTCACTCTGAGGGGTTTGAGGGAACTCAGGCGCGAATCTTAAATCCTTCACACTGAGGGGTTTGAGGGAACTCAGGCGCGAATCTTAAATCCTTCACACTGAGGGGTTTGAGGGACTCAGGCGCGAATCTTAAATCCTTCACACTGAGGGGTTTGAGGGAACTCAGGCGCGAATCTTAAATCCTTCACACTGAGGGTTTTGAGGGAAGGCCAGGCGCGAATATTTAATCCGTCACTCTGAGATTTGAGAGGAACTTAGGCGCGAATATTGAATCCGTCACTCTTAGAATTTCTGGAGGCGATCAGGCGCGAATCTTTAATCCTTCACTCTAATCGACCAGGGAAGGTAAATATACACTTGGAGAGCACCCGTTATAGTACTTTATATTTGTTTTGGTTTGTGAAATAGGATTTACCGTTGCATTTGTGTAAAAGAAACCACGTTTAGTTCTTCTGTATATTGCACGACTCATGCAGTAATGTTTGTAAACACTGGGCGCGCTCTCGCGAATCAGCTGTCGCGGCAGCTTGGTTTCGTTAAGAATCTTTATGACTTGAGGATACACACAATAATTCGAAACGTGATAGAAAACAAAGCGGTTTATTAACTTTGTTGATGCGGTTATTATAATTATGCGGGGCTTTTAGCATTGACACTTAACATTTATAATATGTATTATGACATGTATATGTATGGACATGAGGTACAATATATAAGTTATAGAACGAAATAACTTTAATAATGATCGTTAATAATATAAAGGAATAAGATCGCAGTAAGCGGTTATTAGACAAAGATATAGATATAAAATAAGCGTTAATGAAAGAACAGTATAATATGAAAGTAATATGAATAATAATATGACTGCATTAAGCAATAAATGAGATAATAATATGATTGCATTAAGCAATAAATGAAATAATAGTAACAAATAGTATGAAGATGATATGCAGAGTAATATAAGATAATTATAAATTCTTACAATCGTTGTCGTAGAGCACTGATTTTAAAGTTTAACACTTGTTAAAATATACTTTGAACATATTTGTCAAAAGTTCTGCGATGAAAGAGGAGCGATGAAAGAGGACGAGGCCTCGCAGGACCTCGTATTTATGTAATTTCACAGGAGTATTGCGGGGGTACGCGCGGTAGAGACCTTGACACATTTCGGAATAAGACGCAGTATGATTCCTGGGGTTTTTGTAAACGGTATGGCTATTAATAGCCATATTTTGTCACGTACGCCAAATGCGTCGTAATTAGGCTTCTAGGGTTTTTATGAACGGTATTGGAGATACTCAACTCTTCGATTGGATTTTAGGTGTTTGATAGGAAAGGGGTTAGAGTGGCTTGGACTTCATGAGTTGTAAAGAGGGGATTGAGACGTGGTCTCGGTTTTAAGAGGGATTTGTAACGAGGGACTTGTTTGAATTCGTTTTAAAGGGAATGATTCGTGCCTTGTAGGACGAATAGGCGAAGTGGGTTTTGAAACGATCATCTCGCGATGGGGACCACTAAGGTACATCAGCGAGGTGGAGGTTTATGTTGATCATCTCGTGTTGTTGACCGCTAAGGTGCAACATCAAAGTGATCGGCTATTGAGGAGATGGTGTAGGAGTTGAGTTCGATAGACTTTGGTGGTGTGATTTTGAGGTTCATGGAATAAGAAGTGCGCGAAAAATCGTAGGACGTTACAGGCCCAACATTGAATATTCGTATGTAAACTGTTGCAACTTTTAGTTAATTAACCAACGATGATAATTGTAGGCCCAACATTGAATATTCGTTGGCAAATTGTCGCAATTTTTTTGTTGATCAACCAACCATAGTAACTGTTGGCCCAACATTGAATATTCGTATGTAAACTGTTGCAACTTTTAGTTAATTAACCAACCATAATAATTGTAGCCCAATATTGAATATTCGTTGGAAAATTGTTGCCATTGTTTTGTTGATTAACCAACCATAGTAACTGTTGGCCCAACACTGAATATTCGTATGTAAACTGTTGCAACTTTTAGTTAATTAACCAACCATAATAATTGTGGGCCCAACATTGAATACTCGTTGGCAAATTGTCGCCATTGTTTTGTTGATTAACCAACCATAGTAACTGTTGGCCCAACATTGAATATTCGTATGTAAACTGTTGCAACTTTTAGTTAATTAACCAACGATGATAATTGTAGGCCCAACATTGAATATTCGTTGGCAAATTGTCGCAATTTTTTTGTTGATCAACCAACCATAGTAACTGTTGGCCCAACATTGAATATTCGTATGTAAACTGTTGCAACTTTTAGTTAATTAACCAACCATGATAATTGTAAGCCCAACATTGAATATTCGTTGGCAAATTGTCGCCATTTTTTTGTTGATTAACCAACCATAGTAACTTTTGGCCCAACATTGAATATTCGTATGTAAACTATTGCAACTTTTAGTTAATTAACCAACCATAATAATTGTAGGCCCAATATTGAATATTCGTTGGAAAATTGTTGCCATTGTTTTGTTGATTAACCAACCATAGTAACTGTTGGCCCAACACTGAATATTCGTATGTAAACTGTTGCAACTTTTAGTTAATTAACCAACCATAATAATTGTAGGCCCAACATTGAATATTCGTTGGCAAATTGTCGCCATTTTGTTGTTGATTAACCAACCATAGTAACTGTTGGCCCAACATTGAATATTCGTATGTAAACTGTTGCAACTTTTAGTTAATTAACCAACGATGATAATTGTAGGCCCAACATTGAATATTCGTTGGCAAATTGTCGCAACTTTTTTGTTGATTAACCAACCATAGTAACTGTTGGCCCAACACTGAATATTCGTATGTAAACTGTTGCAACTTTTAGTTAATTAACCAACCATAATAATTGTGGGCCCAACATTGAATATTCGTTGGCAAATTGTCGCCATTGTTTTGTTGATTAACCAACCATAGTAACTGTTGGCCCAACATTGAATATTCGTTGGCAAATTGTCGCCATTTTTTTGTTGATTAACCAACCATAGTAACTGTTGGCCCAACATTGAATATTCGTATGTAAACTGTTGCAACTTTTAGTTAATTAACCAACGATGATAATTGTAGGCCCAACATTGAATATTCGTTGGCAAATTGTCGCAATTTTTTTGTTGATCAACCAACCATAGTAACTGTTGGCCCAACATTGAATATTCGTATGTAAACTGTTGCAACTTTTAGTTAATTAACCAACCATAATAATTGTAGGCCCAATATTGAATATTCGTTGGAAAATTGTTGCCATTGGTTCGTTGATTAACCAACCATAGTAACTGTTGGCCCAACATTGAATATTCGTATGTAAACTGTTGCAACTTTTAGTTAATTAACCAACCATGATAATTGTAAGCCCAACATTGAATATTCGTTGGCAAATTGTCGCCATTTTTTTGTTGATTAACCAACCATAGTAACTGTTGGCCCAACATTGAATATTCGTTGGCAAATTGTCGCCATTGTTTTGTTGATTAACCAACCATAGTAACTGTTGGCCCAACACTGAATATTCGTATGTAAACTGTTGCAACTTTTAGTTAATTAACCAACCATAATAATTGTAGGCCCAACATTGAATATTCGTTGGCAAATTGTCGCCATTGTTTTGTTGATTAACCAACCATAGTAACTGTTGGCCCAACATTGAATATTCGTATGTAAACTGTTGCAACTTTTAGTTAATTAACCAACGATGATAATTGTAGGCCCAACATTGAATATTCGTTGGCAAATTGTCGCAACTTTTTTGTTGATTAACCAACCATAGTAACTGTTGGCCCAACACTGAATATTCGTATGTAAACTGTTGCAACTTTTAGTTAATTAACCAACCATAATAATTGTGGGCCCAACATTGAATATTCGTTGGCAAATTGTCGCCATTGTTTTGTTGATTAACCAACCATAGTAACTGTTGGCCCAACATTGAATATTCGTTGGCAAATTGTCGCCATTTTTTTGTTGATTAACCAACCATAGTAACTGTTGGCCCAACATTGAATATTCGTATGTAAACTGTTGCAACTTTTAGTTAATTAACCAACGATGATAATTGTAGGCCCAACATTGAATATTCGTTGGCAAATTGTCGCAATTTTTTTGTTGATCAACCAACCATAGTAACTGTTGGCCCAACATTGAATATTCGTATGTAAACTGTTGCAACTTTTAGTTAATTAACCAACCATAATAATTGTAGGCCCAATATTGAATATTCGTTGGAAAATTGTTGCCATTGGTTCGTTGATTAACCAACCATAGTAACTGTTGGCCCAACATTGAATATTCGTATGTAAACTGTTGCAACTTTTAGTTAATTAACCAACCATGATAATTGTAAGCCCAACATTGAATATTCGTTGGCAAATTGTCGCCATTTTTTTGTTGATTAACCAACCATAGTAACTGTTGGCCCAACATTGAATATTCGTTGGCAAATTGTCGCCATTGTTTTGTTGATTAACCAACCATAGTAACTGTTGGCCCAACACTGAATATTCGTATGTAAACTGTTGCAACTTTTAGTTAATTAACCAACCATAATAATTGTAGGCCCAACATTGAATATTCGTTGGCAAATTGTCGCCATTGTTTTGTTGATTAACCAACCATAGTAACTGTTGGCCCAACATTGAATATTCGTATGTAAACTGTTGCAACTTTTAGTTAATTAACCAACGATGATAATTGTAGGCCCAACATTGAATATTCGTTGGCAAATTGTCGCAATTTTTTTGTTGATCAACCAACCATAGTAACTGTTGGCCCAACATTGAATATTCGTATGTAAACTGTTGCAACTTTTAGTTAATTAACCAACCATAATAATTGTAGCCCAATATTGAATATTCGTTGGAAAATTGTTGCCATTGTTTTGTTGATTAACCAACCATAGTAACTGTTGGCCCAACACTGAATATTCGTATGTAAACTGTTGCAACTTTTAGTTAATTAACCAACCATAATAATTGTGGGCCCAACATTGAATACTCGTTGGCAAATTGTCGCCATTGTTTTGTTGATTAACCAACCATAGTAACTGTTGGCCCAACATTGAATATTCGTATGTAAACTGTTGCAACTTTTAGTTAATTAACCAACGATGATAATTGTAGGCCCAACATTGAATATTCGTTGGCAAATTGTCGCAATTTTTTTGTTGATCAACCAACCATAGTAACTGTTGGCCCAACATTGAATATTCGTATGTAAACTGTTGCAACTTTTAGTTAATTAACCAACCATGATAATTGTAAGCCCAACATTGAATATTCGTTGGCAAATTGTCGCCATTTTTTTGTTGATTAACCAACCATAGTAACTTTTGGCCCAACATTGAATATTCGTATGTAAACTATTGCAACTTTTAGTTAATTAACCAACCATAATAATTGTAGGCCCAATATTGAATATTCGTTGGAAAATTGTTGCCATTGTTTTGTTGATTAACCAACCATAGTAACTGTTGGCCCAACACTGAATATTCGTATGTAAACTGTTGCAACTTTTAGTTAATTAACCAACCATAATAATTGTAGGCCCAACATTGAATATTCGTTGGCAAATTGTCGCCATTTTTTTGTTGATTAACCAATCATAGTAACTGTTGGCCCAACATTGAATATTCGTATGTAAACTGTTGCAACTTTTAGTTAATTAACCAACCATAATAATTGTAGGCCCAACATTGAATATTCGTTGGCAAATTGTCGCCATTGTTTTGTTGATTAACCAACCATAGTAACTGTTGGCCCAACATTGAATATTCGTATGTAAACTGTTGCAACTTTTAGTTAATTAACCAACGATGATAATTGTAGGCCCAACATTGAATATTCGTTGGCAAATTGTCGCAACTTTTTTGTTGATTAACCAACCATAGTAACTGTTGGCCCAACACTGAATATTCGTATGTAAACTGTTGCAACTTTTAGTTAATTAACCAACCATAATAATTGTGGGCCCAACATTGAATATTCGTTGGCAAATTGTCGCCATTGTTTTGTTGATTAACCAACCATAGTAACTGTTGGCCCAACATTGAATATTCGTTGGCAAATTGTCGCCATTTTTTTGTTGATTAACCAACCATAGTAACTGTTGGCCCAACATTGAATATTCGTATGTAAACTGTTGCAACTTTTAGTTAATTAACCAACCATAATAATTGTGGGCCCAACATTGAATATTCGTTGGCAAATTGTCGCCATTGTTTTGTTGATTAACCAACCATAGTAACTGTTGGCCCAACATTGAATATTCGTATGTAAACTGTTGCAACTTTTAGTTAATTAACCAACGATGATAATTGTAGGCCCAACATTGAATATTCGTTGGCAAATTGTGGCAATTTTTTTGTTGATCAACCAACCATAGTAACTGTTGGCCCAACATTGAATATTCGTATGTAAACTGTTGCAACTTTTAGTTAATTAACCAACCATAATAATTGTAGCCCCAATATTGAATATTCGTTGGAAAATTGTTGCCATTGTTTTGTTGATTAACCAACCATAGTAACTGTTGGCCCAACATTGAATATTCGTATGTAAACTGTTGCAACTTTTAGTTAATTAACCAACGATGATAATTGTAGGCCCAACATTGAATATTCGTTGGCAAATTGTCGCAACTTTTTTGTTGATTAACCAACCATAGTAACTGTTGGCCCAACACTGAATATTCGTATGTAAACTGTTGCAACTTTTAGTTAATTAACCAACCATAATAATTGTAGGCCCAACATTGAATATTCGTTGGCAAATTGTCGCCATTTTTTTGTTGATTAACCAATCATAGTAACTGTTGGCCCAACATTGAATATTCGTATGTAAACTGTTGCAACTTTTAGTTAATTAACCAACCATAATAATTGTAGGCCCAACATTGAATATTCGTTGGCAAATTGTCGCCATTGTTTTGTTGATTAACCAACCATAGTAACTGTTGGCCCAACATTGAATATTCGTATGTAAACTGTTGCAACTTTTAGTTAATTAACCAACGATGATAATGGTAGGCCCAACATTGAATATTCGTTGGCAAATTGTCGCAATTTTTTTGTTGATCAACCAACCATAGTAACTGTTGGCCCAACATTGAATATTCGTATGTAAACTGTTGCAACTTTTAGTTAATTAACCAACCATAATAATTGTAGCCCAATATTGAATATTCGTTGGAAAATTGTTGCCATTGTTTTGTTGATTAACCAACCATAGTAACTGTTGGCCCAACACTGATTATTCGTATGTAAACTGTTGCAACTTTTAGTTAATTAACCAACCATAATAATTGTGGGCCCAACATTGAATACTCGTTGGCAAATTGTCGCCATTGTTTTGTTGATTAACCAACCATAGTAACTGTTGGCCCAACATTGAATATTCGTATGTAAACTGTTGCAACTTTTAGTTAATTAACCAACGATGATAATTGTAGGCCCAACATTGAATATTCGTTGGCAAATTGTCGCAATTTTTTTGTTGATCAACCAACCATAGTAACTGTTGGCCCAACATTGAATATTCGTATGTAAACTGTTGCAACTTTTAGTTAATTAACCAACCATGATAATTGTAAGCCCAACATTGAATATTCGTTGGCAAATTGTCGCCATTTTTTTGTTGATTAACCAACCATAGTAACTTTTGGCCCAACATTGAATATTCGTATGTAAACTGTTGCAACTTTTAGTTAATTAACCAACCATAATAATTGTAGGCCCAATATTGAATATTCGTTGGAAAATTGTTGCCATTGTTTTGTTGATTAACCAACCATAGTAACTGTTGGCCCAACACTGAATATTCGTATGTAAACTGTTGCAACTTTTAGTTAATTAACCAACCATAATAATTGTAGGCCCAACATTGAATATTCGTTGGCAAATTGTCGCCATTTTTTTGTTGGTTAACCAATCATAGTAACTGTTGGCCCAACATTGAATATTCGTATGTAAACTGTTGCAACTTTTAGTTAATTAACCAACCATAATAATTGTAGGCCCAACATTGAATATTCGTTGGCAAATTGTCGCCATTGTTTTGTTGATTAACCAACCATAGTAACTGTTGGCCCAACATTGAATATTCGTATGTAAACTGTTGCAACTTTTAGTTAATTAACCAACGATGATAATTGTAGGCCCAACATTGAATATTCGTTGGCAAATTGTCGCAACTTTTTTGTTGATTAACCACCCATAGTAACTGTTGGCCCAACACTGAATATTCGTATGTAAACTGTTGCAACTTTTAGTTAATTAACCAACCATAATAATTGTTGGCCCAACATTGAATATTCGTATGTAAACTGTTGCAACTTTTAGTTAATTAACCAACCATAATAATTGTAGGCCCAACATTGAATATTCGTTGGCAAATTGTCGCCATTGTTTTGTTGATTAACCAACCATAGTAACTGTTGGCCCAACATTGAATATTCGTATGTAAACTGTTGCAACTTTTAGTTAATTAACCAACGATGATAATGGTAGGCCCAACATTGAATATTCGTTGGCAAATTGTCGCAATTTTTTTGTTGATCAACCAACCATAGTAACTGTTGGCCCAACATTGAATATTCGTATGTAAACTGTTGCAACTTTTAGTTAATTAACCAACCATAATAATTGTAGCCCAATATTGAATATTCGTTGGAAAATTGTTGCCATTGTTTTGTTGATTAACCAACCATAGTAACTGTTGGCCCAACACTGAATATTCGTATGTAAACTGTTGCAACTTTTAGTTAATTAACCAACCATAATAATTGTGGGCCCAACATTGAATACTCGTTGGCAAATTGTCGCCATTGTTTTGTTGATTAACCAACCATAGTAACTGTTGGCCCAACATTGAATATTCGTATGTAAACTGTTGCAACTTTTAGTTAATTAACCAACGATGATAATTGTAGGCCCAACATTGAATATTCGTTGGCAAATTGTCGCAATTTTTTTGTTGATCAACCAACCATAGTAACTGTTGGCCCAACATTGAATATTCGTATGTAAACTGTTGCAACTTTTAGTTAATTAACCAACCATGATAATTGTAAGCCCAACATTGAATATTCGTTGGCAAATTGTCGCCATTTTTTTGTTGATTAACCAACCATAGTAACTTTTGGCCCAACATTGAATATTCGTATGTAAACTGTTGCAACTTTTAGTTAATTAACCAACCATAATAATTGTAGGCCCAATATTGAATATTCGTTGGAAAATTGTTGCCATTGTTTTGTTGATTAACCAACCATAGTAACTGTTGGCCCAACACTGAATATTCGTATGTAAACTGTTGCAACTTTTAGTTAATTAACCAACCATAATAATTGTAGGCCCAACATTGAATATTCGTTGGCAAATTGTCGCCATTTTTTTGTTGGTTAACCAATCATAGTAACTGTTGGCCCAACATTGAATATTCGTATGTAAACTGTTGCAACTTTTAGTTAATTAACCAACCATAATAATTGTAGGCCCAACATTGAATATTCGTTGGCAAATTGTCGCCATTGTTTTGTTGATTAACCAACCATAGTAACTGTTGGCCCAACATTGAATATTCGTATGTAAACTGTTGCAACTTTTAGTTAATTAACCAACGATGATAATTGTAGGCCCAACATTGAATATTCGTTGGCAAATTGTCGCAACTTTTTTGTTGATTAACCACCCATAGTAACTGTTGGCCCAACACTGAATATTCGTATGTAAACTGTTGCAACTTTTAGTTAATTAACCAACCATAATAATTGTGGGCCCAACATTGAATATTCGTTGGCAAATTGTCGCCATTGTTTTGTTGATTAACCAACCATAGTAACTGTTGGCCCAACATTGAATATTCGTTGGCAAATTGTCGCCATTTTTTTGTTGATTAACCAACCATAGTAACTGTTGGCCCAACACTGAATATTCGTATGTAAACTGTTGCAACTTTTAGTTAATTAACCAACCATAATAATTGTGGGCCCAACATTGAATATTCGTTGGCAAATTGTCGCCATTGTTTTGTTGATTAACCAACCATAGTAACTGTTGGCCCAACATTGAATATTCGTTGGCAAATTGTCGCCATTTTTTTGTTGATTAACCAACCATAGTAACTGTTGGCCCAACATTGAATATTCGTATGAAAACTGTTGCAACTTTTAGTTAATTAACCAACGATGATAATTGTAGGCCCAACATTGAATATTCGTTGGCAAATTGTCGCAATTTTTTTGTTGATCAACCAACCATAGTAACTGTTGGCCCAACATTGAATATTCGTATGTAAACTGTTGCAACTTTTAGTTAATTAACCAACCATAATAATTGTAGGCCCAATATTGAATATTCGTTGGAAAATTGTTGCCATTGGTTTGTTGATTAACCAACCATAGTAACTGTTGGCCCAACATTGAATATTCGTATGTAAACTGTTGCAACTTTTAGTTAATTAACCAACCATGATAATTGTAAGCCCAACATTGAATATTCGTTGGCAAATTGTCGCCATTTTTTTGTTGATTAACCAACCATAGTAACTGTTGGCCCAACATTGAATATTCGTTGGCAAATTGTCGCCATTGTTTTGTTGATTAACCAACCATAGTAACTGTTGGCCCAACACTGAATATTCGTATGTAAACTGTTGCAACTTTTAGTTAATTAACCAACCATAATAATTGTAGGCCCAACATTGAATATTCGTTGGCAAATTGTCGCCATTGTTTTGTTGATTAACCAACCATAGTAACTGTTGGCCCAACATTGAATATTCGTATGTAAACTGTTGCAACTTTTAGTTAATTAACCAACGATGATAATTGTAGGCCCAACATTGAATATTCGTTGGCAAATTGTCGCAACTTTTTTGTTGATTAACCAACCATAGTAACTGTTGGCCCAACACTGAATATTCGTATGTAAACTGTTGCAACTTTTAGTTAATTAACCAACCATAATAATTGTGGGCCCAACATTGAATATTCGTTGGCAAATTGTCGCCATTGTTTTGTTGATTAACCAACCATAGTAACTGTTGGCCCAACATTGAATATTCGTTGGCAAATTGTCGCCATTTTTTTGTTGATTAACCAACCATAGTAACTGTTGGCCCAACATTGAATATTCGTATGTAAACTGTTGCAACTTTTAGTTAATTAACCAACGATGATAATTGTAGGCCCAACATTGAATATTCGTTGGCAAATTGTCGCAATTTTTTTGTTGATCAACCAACCATAGTAACTGTTGGCCCAACATTGAATATTCGTATGTAAACTGTTGCAACTTTTAGTTAATTAACCAACCATAATAATTGTAGGCCCAATATTGAATATTCGTTGGAAAATTGTTGCCATTGTTTTGTTGATTAACCAACCATAGTAACTGTTGGCCCAACACTGAATATTCGTATGTAAACTGTTGCAACTTTTAGTTAATTAACCAACCATAATAATTGTGGGCCCAACATTGAATATTCGTTGGCAAATTGTCGCCATTGTTTTGTTGATTAACCAACCATAGTAACTGTTGGCCCAACATTGAATATTCGTATGTAAACTGTTGCAACTTTTAGTTAATTAACCAACGATGATAATTGTAGGCCCAACATTGAATATTCGTTGGCAAATTGTCGCAATTTTTTTGTTGATCAACCAACCATAGTAACTGTTGGCCCAACATTGAATATTCGTATGTAAACTGTTGCAACTTTTAGTTAATTAACCAACCATAATAATTGTAGCCCCAATATTGAATATTCGTTGGAAAATTGTTGCCATTGTTTTGTTGATTAACCAACCATAGTAACTGTTGGCCCAACACTGAATATTCGTATGTAAACTGTTGCAACTTTTAGTTAATTAACCAACCATAATAATTGTGGGCCCAACATTGAATACTCGTTGGCAAATTGTCGCCATTGTTTTGTTGATTAACCAACCATAGTAACTGTTGGCCCAACATTGAATATTCGTATGTAAACTGTTGCAACTTTTAGTTAATTAACCAACGATGATAATTGTAGGCCCAACATTGAATATTCGTTGGCAAATTGTCGCAATTTTCTTTGTTGATCAACCAACCATAGTAACTGTTGGCCCAACATTGAATATTCGTATGTAAACTGTTGCAACTTTTAGTTAATTAACCAACGATGATAATTGTAGGCCCAACATTGAATATTCGTTGGCAAATTGTCGCAATTTTTTTGTTGATCAACCAACCATAGTAACTGTTGGCCCAACATTGAATATTCGTATGTAAACTGTTGCAACTTTTAGTTAATTAACCAACCATAATAATTGTAGGCCCAATATTGAATATTCGTTGGAAAATTGTTGCCATTGTTTTGTTGATTAACCAACCATAGTAACTGTTGGCCCAACACTGAATATTCGTATGTAAACTGTTGCAACTTTTAGTTAATTAACCAACCATAATAATTGTGGGCCCAACATTGAATATTCGTTGGCAAATTGTCGCCATTGTTTTGTTGATTAACCAACCATAGTAACTGTTGGCCCAACATTGAATATTCGTATGTAAACTGTTGCAACTTTTAGTTAATTAACCAACGATGATAATTGTAGGCCCAACATTGAATATTCGTTGGCAAATTGTCGCAATTTTTTTGTTGATCAACCAACCATAGTAACTGTTGGCCCAACATTGAATATTCGTATGTAAACTGTTGCAACTTTTAGTTAATTAACCAACCATAATAATTGTAGCCCCAATATTGAATATTCGTTGGAAAATTGTTGCCATTGTTTTGTTGATTAACCAACCATAGTAACTGTTGGCCCAACACTGAATATTCGTATGTAAACTGTTGCAACTTTTAGTTAATTAACCAACCATAATAATTGTGGGCCCAACATTGAATACTCGTTGGCAAATTGTCGCCATTGTTTTGTTGATTAACCAACCATAGTAACTGTTGGCCCAACATTGAATATTCGTATGTAAACTGTTGCAACTTTTAGTTAATTAACCAACGATGATAATTGTAGGCCCAACATTGAATATTCGTTGGCAAATTGTCGCAATTTTCTTTGTTGATCAACCAACCATAGTAACTGTTGGCCCAACATTGAATATTCGTATGTAAACTGTTGCAACTTTTTTGCCGTAGGCCGTATGTTGGGAATTTGTAGGCAAAAACACTAACTATATCCCAACTAATTCCCAACTGTTGGCTACTGTTGGCCAACCAAAAATGCTACTAGGGGACAGTATAAGGTTTCCGTCCCTTCCCTGAGTGAATTCGTCAACAGAGGAGGAACCTTCTCCCTTTTGACGAAGTAAAGGAGGAAAATGCCACATCTGGTTGTCAAAAACTAACCAGGCTGATCGGCCGGAGCATCTTGCCAGGGTCGCGGTTTATGGCCGTATTGTTCCGCGGGTTGGCGGTAGACAACGGTTCGGTAGGTACGTACGGCTAAAGTCATCGTACGCACTACCCTCCGACAGAGCAATATACGGATTAACTCATTGCCAGACTGAAGAATGCCTAAAATTCTTAAAAACGGCACCACGTTCTTGATTGTCGTTTAGAAATTGCTGGCAAACAGATGTTGTCGAAACGTTCTTTGGAAAAGACGACATTGCCGATCGTAAACAACGAATTCTCGATTGGCTCTGAGTCCGCTTTTGTCCCGACGTACGTCAGAAAGCTGACACCAACATAGCATTTAGAAAGTATTACCCACAGTCCATACGTCTCGTGAAGTGACACAGGAAGAAAAGGGGTTGTCCCCTGACGGCGCGTGGTTCCGCCTGCGTTGTCCTTCCTTCAAATTAAATACGGATCCCTTATCTCTTCAGTATAAACACGTGTTCGAATTTCAAATCAGAAGCAAGCGTTGACCTATTCCGTGCGAGAAAAGGTGGGCCTCGGGGAGGAGATATTGCTGTGAAGAAGGCCTCGTCAAGAAAGTGGCCTTTTGGGACGGATGCAGGGCAGATTGGTTAGGTTAGCACCAATCGGACTTCAAGCCCACCTTCTCTCGCACGGAATACGTCAACGCGTGCTTTTGGTTTGAAATTCGTACACATGTATATATAAGGCTCTTTGGTTATTATTGATAGCGATGAATAAATAAACTGAAATATGTTTCTCTGTAAACAAGGTTTTTTAAAGTTTTATTCGCTATTTTACAACAATTATTTACATTATTTACACTCTTACCTGTAAACAAGGAAACGACAATTACAGTTTACAACTATCACTTCTCTATTTATCCTAATCAACTTCTAACAATCTTTTGTCTTCTCTTTACATGTGCTCTATTACGTCATCACCCTCTCTGCTCCTCCCATCTGGCGGTAGTACATTAAAAGGCGCGCAGAGCATGAGAAGCGCGGTAAGGTTCGGATTAACGAAAGTATACTTTCGTTACATCTCCCCCCCCCCCCCTCGGGGTGAAAATTTCTAATATTTTCAATCTTCTTCCACGTCCGATGCTGGAAGTAATTTCGATATGTGAAACAAACTTGTTTCTGATTTCTTCTTTCCAATATTAATTTTATATATTGAATTTGATATTCTTTCTACTACGTTGAATGGTCCAATTCTTAGATTATCTAACTTTTTCCTATTCAGTCTATTTCCGTTTTCTATGTATGCTGCTTCGCCTATGTTGAATTCGTGGTGTTTTCTGTTTTTGTCATATATTTTTTTATTGTAGTCATGTGATGTTTTTGTTCTTTTTACCGCTATTTCTTTATCTCTTATCCAGTCTTCATTATTTATTTCTTCTTTTAGTTCTTCTGGTAGGATGTTTGTGTTTGTACCATCTAACAGATATTGCGGTGTAAATCCAGTGACTGTATGTTCCGTTCGATTATTTTATCTACGCATTCTCTTGCAATCGTTGTCCACGCTTTGTTATGTTCTTTCTCATTTATTCTACATCTTATTTTGTTGACTAGAGTCTGATTCAGTCTTTCATTCAACCCATTCGAGGACGGTGTGTTTACTGTTGTTAGACTAGTTTAATGTTATTATTTCTTAGGAATTCTTTGAATTCTCTAGAGTATATCCCTGGATACTGATCCGTTAGTATCATTCCTATCTCATCAGTTTCCAGCACGTTCTGAACTAACTTTATGAAATCAGTGGCATTTTGTGTTTTAGCTGTTACAATAAACGCGTATCTTGTGAAGTGGTCAACCATCAAGTGAAGATATTTTTTTGTTGATCTTTGTCCTCTAAAACCTCCGATGGTGTCTATTGACATTAGTTCTGTTCAAGAAAAGGAGCATCCGCGCGCCATCTTACAGAGCCGTCAATAATTAGGCAATTAGTAGCTCAGCCCGCTGACTCATGTGGAGCAGCGATCAACATCCCTTCCCTCGATTCGCGATCGATGGAAGGGGAAGGCTCTTCCTTCCAGGAAATCGACCACGATTCCCGGGATCGAACACTCTCTGTTCGCGACTTCACTAAAGTATACACTCTCTGTCTCACACTACGCTCTGTTTTACTTGCACCTATCGCTACGCTACGTTATTACCTGCTTGTAACGGGCATCACTGCTTACGTGCTTAACGTGTTCGCTTGCATTAAACGCTTCATCTAAATAATTGTGATCGTGATTGTAAATAGAGTATCGTTTATTTGACATTGCACATAACTAAATATAAGAGTAATCGTGAACGTTTCTATAAAGTCCTCGTCCTAACAGATAAAGATTCCTCGTCGTGCTTTAATAATTCCCTTGCGATCCTTTACACCGATCTTCTAGCAAGCTTCATAACAGTTCAAATGGTTTTGTTGCTGGTCCCAAGTGAGACATCAGTCCATATTTTATTTGACCTCTCGATTTATTCTTTATGCATATTTCACAATTTTTACATATCTTTTTTATATTAGATGTTAGATTTCTAGCTGTATAATAGGGGCATATTTTGTTCATCATTTGTCTGATTCCTATATGACACCATTCAGTGTGTATGTCTTTTATCATACCTATATTTAATTCTTCAGCTAGAATAATCTTTTCTCTATTTCTAGTCTTTTTATAGAATACTCCATCTTTTTCTATCAATTTTGTTTTTATTCTTTGTATCATTTCGTTTCTCTGATCTGTTTTGATGTCATCCAATTTTATCAAGTTTACTATTTTCAGAATTTCATCCTTATTTTCAGTGTCTTCTAGTACCGGATTTCTACTTAAACTATCTGCTTCGACGTTATCTTTTCCCGGAATGTATTTGATTTCGAAATTGTATTGTGACAAATAATAAGTCAGCTCACCAAGTTCTTCGTCCGTTCTAGATTTTATATTCATATTTTCTAGTGGTTTGTGGTCTGAAAATACTGTGAACTTCCTTCCAATCAGCCACTGTTGCCAATACTTTACCGCTTCTTTAATTGCCAGGCATTCTAAATAAATTGCTTTTTTCCTTTTTTGTGGATCATTTAATTTTTTTGAAAAATACGCTACTGGCTTTTCTTTACCATTATTTTGTACCTGTTTAAATACTGCACCGATGCCTTCTAGTGACGCATCTGTATAAATTCTTATTGGTAAATCTTTATCAAATATTTCCAACACTGGTTGAGAGCATAGTAACTTTTTTATATCTGTAAAGGATTTTTCGCACTCTTCAGACCATATAAATTTCTCATTCTTGCGTAATAGTTTGTGTAACGGGTTTAGCATTATCGAGCTTTTCGGTATATATTCATGATAGAAATTAATTTTCCCAAGAAATTGTCTAATATTCTTTTGGGTTTTCGGAGTGGGAAAGTTTTTTATTGAGATTAAATTGTCATTCACTGGTCTTACTGTATTGTGTTCTATTATATGTCCGAGGTATTTCACTGATTCTGCTGCAAATGTGCATTTTTTAAATTTTAGTCTAAAGCCTTCATTTGCTATTGCTTTTATTACTTTTTCTATATGTTCTATATGTTCTTTGAATGATTCTGAAAAAATTAAGATATCATCTATATAATTTTCGGAGAAGTCTTTTAAATAGTGTTTTCTTAAGATATTGGATAAAATTCTCTGGAAAATGGTTGGTGCTGTTTTTAAGCCGAACGGTAGGCACGTCCATTGGAAGTGCCCCTCTTGTGTAACAAATCCTGTTTTCTGTCTATCCTCGATGCGTAGTGGAATTGACCAAAAAGCGGAATTTATATCTAATGTAGTGAAGTATTTGCAGTTTCTTGTTTTCATTATTAAATCATTTATTAATGGGAACGGTTGAGCTTGTGGTATAATTATTTTGTTCAAGTCGGTAAAATCTATAGGGGATAGGTGCTATAAAGGGGACACGTCTTAAAAGGGACAAATCGAATTTCCAAAATTCTAAACGCATTACACATGCAACTTATTTTCCCGTTTATTACAACACTAGTGCCTAGTCGTTTGACGTAAACTTCGCTACGGTCTCACTTGCAACAGAGTAGTAATCCACGATTGATGTTTTTCGGCAGTAAAAATGAAATTTTTCATTGGTTTTCTGTGTCGTTTTCTGAGTTCAAAGTATATATAAAGTGTTAAAGTGTTATATCATTAAAATAGCCTGTATTCAACTGAAATGAAATCGCTTAACAGGTAAGCTTAATTAATTTTTTTCTTTGTTTTGCGGTTATTTTATATTAAACTCACGTATAGTCGTAAAAGGGACAGCATAATAAGTCTTAAATGGGACAACCGTTTCATGGCTGTCCCTCTCATACACATGTACTGCTGATGTTTCCATGACGATGGAAGTCTATTATTTCAAACAAATCCGGGATTTTTTCTATTCCATGTGTCATTAATAATAAAATATTGATGATTTATACTACAAAGAGTTAATTTTTTCGTAGATTTCGTTATTTTGTATCATTAAGATTTAGATTTATAATTGTAATACTTAATAAATTTATTTTTATTAACGTGTCCCTTTCATGACTTATACTGTCCCATTTAAAACCACCTAGTCGTAAAAGGGACATTTCCTACTTTTTTGTAAATCGAAGATTTTGTTATTTTCTATTACAATTGATGAGTTTGCAATATACTTTTATTGAAGGGAAATAAACGCGCTTTCTTGTGGTGTAGTTGTTTTTTAAATACCTATAACGACATTGTCAGAAATGGACGCTAAACAAAAGTGTCCCTTTTATAGCACCTCTCCCCTACATAATCTTGATCGTTTGTTTTCCTCTCTTTTGAATGCTAAAGTTACTGGTGCTCCAAACGGGCTGTAAGATTCTTCTATTAACTTGTTTTCTAGTAATTTTGCCACTTGATTCTCTATTTCTTTCTTATCCTCTATAGTGCATCTATATGGTCTCTTACTACAATATTTATCAACCTTCAAGTCTATCCGAGCTTCATAGTCCGTAACAGTGCCTACATCATATTTATTTTTTGCGAATGCTGTATTATACTTTTCTACCAGTTTTTCAATTTTTATCCTTTTTATATTATCCAAGTGATCTAAATTCATTTTGAACTCGTCTTCGTTTACATGTTCGTTAAAATTTATTTTAACTTTTTCTATTTCTTAATTTTTATCCAATGTATTTATCTTTTTCCCTGTTTGTATTTCTTTCTTCTGAGATATTTGTAGATTTTCGTCCTGTATTAGTTTGAATTTTGTTATTATATCTAAGCCGATAAGGAAATCTTCAAAATCATCTCTTTCTACAATGAATACATCGACGTATTCTTCTTTTTCGAAAATTTTTATTTTTATGGTTACCATTCCTTTTGTTTGTGTTACGTATGTGGAATTCTCCCATACGCCGCACAGTGGGGCAAAGTGACGAAGTTTGTGTCAAAATCAAAGAACTTTTGATAGAAATGAGATAGAGGTATGATTTTTTTTTTAAATTAAAGCTGAAAGATTGCAGAATAAGGGAAAATTAAAGAAATTATGGTACGAACGTTTGTTAACTTTGAAAATCTGTGATAAACTTGAAATATTACAACAAAATTGTGATTTATCCAATACCATGTACGGTTAAATTTTTTTCTTGACATGCTGTACATCATTTCCTGTAGATTTTGTCACGCTGATTTCAAATCCGTTCGCAAAATTTGGCTACTACCTCAGGATCTTGGAAAAAATCGATTTCAAGGTTAATACAGATTTTCAAAGTTAAAAAACGTTCGTACCATAATTTCTTTAATTTTCCCTTATTCTGCAATCTTTCAGCTTTAATTTAAAAAAAAATCATCCCTCTATCTCATTTCTATCAAAAGTTCTTTGATTTTGACACAAACTTCGTCACTTTGGCCCACTGTGCGCCGTTCTCAACCACTTTTCGAGCTCGCGTCTGCGAAGGGAAAACGCCCTAAAAGCCTTTTTGTTTATCACATACCACTAAGGGGGTCATGATCTCGACCGTCTGGATCACGATCATGGGAACGGGAGTGACACGACGACGACCATACGGATTTCCTTATATGGAGATTTCTAATGAATCCCCACCCATTTTGGGACTATATAAACCCTTTGGTTTCAACCCTCGTTGGTTAAAAGCAGTACAGTCACGCGTAGAGTAACGTCGTGTCACGCTCGTACAGAGTTGGTAAGATCGGGCTAAAGTCCCTGTCAGAATCATAGTTAACCTCATAGGATCCGCGAGTCCGGTTTATATTCTATTTGGAACTTTGAAATATCCACTCTTACGCCCCGCATCGCCAGTGCGTCAACACCGTGCAACTAGTGGTAACTTACACACTTTATTTAATTATTTAATCGCGACACTTACATTTGTACAATAACTGATTATTGAATATACGAATGATGTTTGCTGATAACTTGTCACAAATTTTTAAAGATACATCTTCCCACACTTTATCCGTGCGGCACTTCAATTTATAATCCTCATCGAACACTTGGCACTTTTCACACTCCTGTAACTTGTCGAGAATAACGCCGGAGTGTATGAGCGCTTTTCTCGGCATTTTCACAAATAACCACGATGAAATCGCGAAACGGTAAGTAATATAATTCACAATTACTTCACACACCGTAAATCAACGCACGATCTCACCCGCGCGGTCTGTGAACAATGACTGACTTTCGAGGCACGTGGCTGGAAAGAACTCGAGAGTATCGCGGGCATTTGTTTCGATTTCAGGAGCGGCACGTGGTGCCGTCCGCGTTACAAAGTAACTAGGCATAAGGACGCTAGTCGAAGGTGGCGCTAAAATACTATATTGGACGCTTAATAATAAAGAAATCCAACTTTCACAGAAACAAAATGTATATGTAATTCTTTTTTTGTACACCGTAGATACAAAACATATTAAATAGGAAATCAGGTGTAGAAATCTGGGGAAATTTTCTTACATAAAGGTGCCAAGCATCCTCGCGTCTGCCCTGCTGGTTAGTTACCAAATACACTAAACTTTTACGTTGGAACCAATCGGTGGAATTTGCTGACAAATTTGAAAATATATCAATCTTGCGAGGCACCACCAGTCAACGCAAGTGCTAAGACTGCTAAGTAGCGTATTGTAACTATCTGTCACTATTGGGGTCGCTGCCGGTCGCTGCGATCGGCCTTAAGGCGGGATCTCCTACCTGCCGGTCGCTGCGACTTGTCGCAGCGACCCCACTAGTGCTATGTAGAAACAGATACATACTTCTCCCACCGGCAGCTAGGAGTTCCCGCCTTTAAGGGTCAATGCACACGAGCAATGCGGCGTCGTTGCGATCTCGCAGCGGTACATATGTATATAGATAGAGAGAGATTTACACGAATCTCTCTATTGGGAGTAGAATATTAGCATGCGACACTAACGGTCGGTACGCAAACTAATAGTAATGGCCGACGCAAATATAACATTTATTGCGATCTACCAATTATCACAGTATCGACTAATTCTATGCAGAAAAAAATGTTGTACTACAAATTATAACGCTACAATAAACAATTGTCTCAATTTAAATATTTATAAAAGTGCCAAAAAGTAGAGTAACTAAAATTACCCACATTACATACTTGTACACATTCCAAAATTGTGTCTAAATGTATTGTCAACATTTTTACTGTAAGAAATAACTTTGAAAGAAACTTTTATACTACCGGAATCGAAATCGCAACGACGCCGCATCGCTCGTCTGAATGTACCCTTACCTACGGACTTTTCGTCAGCGACGACAAAGGGACTTTCTTGACTGAGAAAAATCAGTCTCGGGTTGCCACTTGACAGAATAGTCCCTGACACATAAGGGGTCTGTTCCTCGCATGAAGCGCATGAAATTGGTGGCATCGTACGATTCCCTAAAATTGCTGCAACTCCAAATTCCTGCAGTTCCTGCGCGCCTCATGCACCGCAAATGGCATCATACTGGTGGCAAGTGAGAGAAATTCTACGGAATCGTACGATGCCACAAATTTCATGCGCGCATCGGAACAGACCCAAAATTGTCACCGGTGCGCGTGATGACGCCGGGACGTCAAACCAATTGGCGCCAAGCTAGCTGTTGGGCCAAACACCAATCAGCGCCAAGCTAGGTTTTCGCTTCGAACCAATCGACGTCTAGTAACAATGTGTGCATCAGAGACATTCCGGGTATCCCTGCCTGATCACTGTCTTCATTGTCCACCATTCTTCACCCAGCATCCAAGAGTCCAAGAAGCACAAGGAAGCAAAAATGAACAACATGCAGAATGTAAGTATTAAAATGGTATACTGTTAAACAGGGTGATTCTCCCGCTAGAGTTCTCAAAGGTGATGTCGCGAATAAGTTGCGCCTTACTTAATCGGCATATTTTTAAGGAAGTTAACTTTACATTATGCAAATAGATTTTTCAAATGTGCCATTTTCGTCGGGACGGCATAACAACGCGCGTTTACGAAAAACAGTACGTCTGCCTTCGTTGCGTAGAACGATAAATAACTACTATCCTATTATTGTAAGATTCTTACTGTTGGACAAAATTTAACCTTTTTTCGGACTTGTAACATTCAATAGCCGTTCCTTCGCTACACGCGATGCGACAGACAGTTTTCCTCCGGAAACCATCGCCCATACAGCACACTCTCCTTGCGGCATAGTTGCAGCATACTTGCGGCGCAAGATGGCAAGGACTCATGCAAGGTTGCCGCAACTATGCAGCAAAAATTCTATGTCCGCCTGCTGCAAAGTTGCGAGGCAACTTTGAGGCAACTTTGCACGGCAACTTTGAGGCAATTATTCACAAAATATATTTCCACGGGAAAAACTGTTAAAAAAAATAAAAAAAAAGTTATCGGGTTCAGGGGGACTTGAACACCGGGCCGCCCGCATAACAATCTGACGCGCTACCGTTGGGGCTACGGAACCTTCTTGGATATAGATTACTGTAAATGGTATATATAGTGATTAAGCATACTTGCGGCATACTTGCAGTGCATAGTTGCGGCATACTTACGGCATACTTGCGGCATACTTGCGGCATACTTGCGGCATACTTGCGGCATACTTGCTGCATACTTGCGGCATACTTGCGGCATACTTTCGGCATACTTGCGTTGCAAGTATGCACTGCAACTATGCCGCAACTATACAGCAACAATTCTATGTCCGCTCCGCGCAACTTTGCACGGCAACTATGCCGCAACCATACATCGACATTGCGCTGCAACCATGCAAGATCGCAAGGTTACTGCAACCATCCTGCAACTTTGCCGCAACGAAGTGTGCTGTATGGGCGTCGGAAGTAGTAAAACACCTCTCGTTTTCAATACGGAAACGAAAGAGTTTGGCAACACGTGCCCCGTCGACAGTGGCAGTCAACGGCACGTGGGCCGCTCAGCGTCACGGAATCGCGTAACGCGCGTACATTGTAACATCCAAAATATGCTATTCTTCGTGGCGAAGCACTGAAATATGCTAGTCAGGCCCGTTCCTGGATTTTGTCAAAATTTTCTACATAATAAACGGCCTCTGGCCGTCCCTGGGTTTGGTCGTCCATGTGCGCGGCGACTTTCTGCAGCCCCGCCAGGAACGGCCCTGATGCTAGTTTTCGCGGCGGAAGAAACGATGCAATGTGCTTCTTTAGGTGGGAAACTGAAACGTGTTGTTTTTCGTAACGCACGTTGTTATGTCGTCCCGACGAAAATGGCCCACATAAATAATTTATTTGCATAATGTAAAGCCGACTTCGGTAATAAAAAAATATTTAAAGAATGTGGTAATTTTGCATAAAAGGTGCATAATTGTGCATAATTTAAGATACAAAATTCATAAATTTCCCAAAAGTGATATCATCTATCGGCCAGCGCTGCACAAGGAGCTGTTTTCGGCGCCTAGCGGCGAGCAACCCGCCTGTCACGTTGCTGAGGTTAGAATCGGTGAGGCGAACTGCAATAGTGTATGTGCATTTGGTATGACTTGAACTTAGCCATACATACTTATGCTACGAGCCTACGAGCACGCACATACACTACTGTAGTTCTCCTCACCGATTCTAACCTTAGCAACGTGACAATTCTATCCCCAACCTACTACCGACCAAATTTTTTGCAAATTTCTCGAAAACTAAAGCCGAGCACAATTTTTATGCACGATTACCAAAGAAAATTTTAAATTAACAATTTTATTTAACTTGATCAAAAATGCACTGAAAACTGAAAAGTAATTATTTTCTTGTACTGCAATTATGACGGTGATATGCCTTATTCGGTAATAAAATCGTGGAGCAGGATATTTTATCGCTTTTCATCGCTCATTTCGATTCTTGATTCTGTAAGAAATCGATTCATATCCTGTTATGAAATATCCTGTCCCACGGTTTTATTTAAAGTGACATATCACCGCCGCAATTGTAGTACAAGAAAATAAGACTTTTTTAGTTTTCAGTGCATTTTAGATCCAGTTAAATAAAATCCTTTACCATGAATTTTTTTTTATATATTTTGTCTCATTTTCAGATGGAAAATGCGCTTATGGAAGTAGAGGTCCAGCCACCCGTCAACGAGGGTGATCGTGTGGCTGAGGTGGTGCCGGAGGTGGTGGCGGAAGGGGTGGGTGCAGCCCCCCTCCCCAAACCCCAGGAGCCCCCAAAAGGGGTAGAGGAAAAATTGAAAGCAGTAAGTATATGGAATGTGGTTCTATGTTTTACTTCCTACTAAACTACTTTGTGCGAAACGCTGCAATTGTCAGATTGTTATTCCGCTTTGGGAAATGTCTTAATTTTTATGTTACTGTTTCAGTTACAAAAATTGGTGAAACGCTTAACACACACCCCCGGTCGGGGAGGAAGAGCCCGGGGAGGAAGGGCCAGTTATAGAGCCCGGGGAGGATGGGCAAATAACAGAGGCCGGGGAGGAAGGGAAGTTTATAGAGGTGGCAGAGACCACAGGCGCGGTGGATGAGATAATAAGAATATTAATATATATTTCTAAATAAATTCGATTTTTCAATTCTACACTAAGTTTAATTTTTTCATTTCAATTGCATACAGGGTGATCCTGGAGCGACTGGACTTAAAGAGATGCCGCCTGGCATCCCGTGGCGAGGACAACCCTCCGCAGTGCATCACCGAATTGTATGGCTTTCTCTGCGAAAACGACGCCAATCGATTCCTTATGTTTCGCCGATGAAACTAACACTAAGAACGACGTAATTCGGATCTTAATGAAGGAAATTAGATGAAAAATTGATTTATAGAATTTCACGCTCTTCGTTAAAAATAATCAACTTTACATGAAATTTGGTGCGATCTTCATCGGAAAAACAGAAGGAATCTATTGACATCGTTTTCGCACAGATGTGATGAGAAATGCGGAAATCGTGGACATTTCTCACTTTTTATTGTGTTCCAACCCCTTCGAGGATCAAAAATCATAAAATTCGACGAGGCACTGCAGCAGTGCGTTGGCCCCGCCACGAGGTACCACGCGGCATCTCCTTGGCAGGCGTCGCTCCCGAATCGCCCTGTATGTCTTTCCTGCATTTATCAGCTAGCGTGGATTTCCAACGATGCTGGTGGCTCGACCATTTTCACCTTTTATAATAATTTTGTATAAGAATACCTATGTTTCTTGTCACCATTTAGATTTTCTATTGTTTTCACTAATTTCCAGTCGCGTCTATTTCTATTTGCCTGCACGTTTGAATTAACGTTTTATACCATTCCATTTGCATAGGAGAATAGAAAAACAATAGAAATGATCCTTTGAAATCTGATTAATGCACCCTGAGTATTGCCACTTATACTTCAATTCACGTAACGAATTGATAAGATTAAGATTTTCATTGATTCCTAATTCTCGCACGACAGCTTAATCATTTATTTTTCTCAAAGTACACTGTCGTGGAACGTAGTATAATTCACCTTTAAAGCCGCGTATTCACCTGAGCATTCGCCCCGAAGCAGCATTGCACGAGCACCGATCAATTCAAAAATTTCACGAGAATGTCGTGAGAAGACTTTTTTGTTATATTAAATAGTAGTAAGGCTATGAGAGTTCTAACCCAGGTCCTCTGAGGGGAGCGCGGGGGAGCGCGGCGGAGGGAAACATGGACGCGGGATCTGCGGGGAGTGGAAGGACGGTTGCGCGCGCACGAGCCGCGGAGTGGGGGAAGCCGCGATCGTGGAGGGGATCAGTCCGGGCCGAGCCGCCGCGGAGACCTCTCCAGACCGGACCCACCGTCGGAAATTTTTCAGAGGCGGAATGACCCCCAAAAAATCTCTTTCAGACCTTGGCCCACCCCAAAAAATTTTTTATACCTAACCGAGGGAGGGGACGACCCCCAAATAATTTTCCAAACCATTATGCGATGGAATTGTTTAATACATTATCCAAAATTGTTTCGGACAATGTCGGGAAAGATCGGTGTTTTCACACCGCGTCTTCGGGGAGGGAAAGAGACAGAGCATTACTGTAAAGCTAAAATTTTGGAAGAGGGAAAGAGACAACACTACATAGTGGTACAACCGCTTTCGTTCCAAATTTATCAAGTTTTTTTAAGCATTCAGATTTAGCGTCGCAGCGTCTCGCGCGATCACGCGTAACTTGAATCCTCTACAGCGGCCATGCAAGGTGACATCATTTTCGCACCATGCAGAACGCTCCAGCGAAATAGAATTATGTGGCGTCAGCAGAAATGCTGTTTCTTAAAATTAGGTGGCGAGGAGGAAGACGGGTGAATAAAATTGACAAATAATGTTTTTAAGCAATTTTATTTAAAATTAAGAGAATAGAATTTTAACATTTTTTCCTACGAGCATCAGCTAGAATATCATTGATGGCACATGCTACCAGTTCGCAATCTACATGATACTCCTCGTCGAAGTGTTCGCTATCGCATATGATTTTAGCAGCACGCCGCGCATCTAATGTTTCGCAGGCAATACCGCTTTGCTGTAGCACTTTAACAAAAGTTTCAAATTTTACTCTCACATCTTCCGCAGTTTGATACATCCGTGGATACATATATTCTATACATGGCTGAAGATTTAATAAAAATGATATTGTGTCCAGTGTGTAATATAACGTGTCATCACATTGTGTGATCTTTATAATTGGTGTATCAAAGATCCGAAAAAAGTCAACCGTTAATTCATCAATCCGCATCGAAGGTGATCCAGGTAATCGTGCACGTTCTTCCATGGTTTCACAGTTGTCGAATAGCAAACCCCATGTATGCCATGATAATATGAGATGATTTCCATGATTGTCGCCGAGAAGCACTTCTACATTGACTGTAGGTCCTACGTCGATTCCAATTTCCAAATATTTGCTACCCATGGATGTTAATGCGTATCTTCTAACCATGATACGCGATCCTTGACGCGGACTAAAAGAACAATCGAAGCTATGAAATTGCCCGCTCGTATTAGGAATAAACATACAAATTTTGAGAAGATGTGAAAAGTATGCGTTACCAATCATTATATATATTCTCCCCACATGGAGCTACACCATCATCTCGCACAATCGGAACGAAATAATCCCCACACCATGCGAGTATTTCATCAATGGCGCTGTACATTTTGTTTCAGAGCACTATTTGTTCCGTCGAAACTCGCTGAGGCTACTGGGCGATTGATTGAATAGCGTCCGGGAACTGGTTTAAATAGAGCTACAATTGCTCCCCCCACTACCGCATTTTATTCTAAGCCCAACAATTTTTTTTCAAAATGATTTTCAATCTTAGCGTCGCAGCGTCTCGCGCGATCGCATGTAATTTGACTCCTCTGGAGGAGCCGTGCAAGGTGACATCATTTAACGGCGTGAAGAACGAAACATGTAGAAACGCGGAATCTTAAAATCAGGTGGTGACGAGGAAGACGAGTAAATGAAATCGAGACAGAATATGTGTTTAAGAAATTTATTTAAAATTAAAAGAATATAATTTTAACATTTTTTCCTACGAGCATCAGCTAGAATATCGTTGATGGCGCATGCTACCAGTTCGCAATCTACATAATAATCCTCACAGTAATGTTCGCTTTCACGTATGATTTTAGCAGCACGACGCGCATCTAATGTTTCGCAGGCAATACCGCTTTGCTGTAGCACTTTAACAAAAGTTTCAAATTTCGTCTGCACATCTCTTACATTTTGATAAAGCCGCAGATACACATAGTCTAAACATGGTTCAAGATTTAATAAAAATGTTACCGTATCCGGTTTGAAATACAGCTGCTTATTATGTAGTGTCATCCTTACAATCGGAGAGTTATAGATTTCACAAAAATCCACCGTTAATTGGCCCATTTGCATCGAAGGTGATTCAGGTAATCGTGCACGTTCTTCAATGGTCGTACGACTGCCGCATAGCGAACCCCATGTACCCCATGGTAACGTGAGAAACATCCCACGATTGTCGCCGAGAACCATTTCTACATCAATCGTAGGCCGTACTCTGATCCCAATTTCCAAGTATTTGCTGCCCGTAGATGTTAATGCGTATCTTCTGACCATGATACGCGATGTTCGGTGCGGGCTAAGAGAACGATCAAAGCTATGAAATTGCTCGCGCGTATTAGGAATAAACATAAAAATTTTAAGATGTGAAAATTAACCCTTACCAAATAACTGTATCCTCCCCGCATTGAGCCACGCCATCATCTCGCACGATCGGAACGTAATAATTCATGCGTTCAACGTTTCCTTCGGCACCGGTACTGCACATTTTGTTTTCAGAGCACAATTTGTTCCGTTGAAAGGCACTGAGACTATTGAGTGATTGATTGAATAGCGTCCGGGAACTTGCTTAAATAGAGGTGCAATTGCTTCTCCCCACCACCACATTTTATTTTAAAGCTACCAATTTTTCCATAATGTGCTGAAATCTTAACGTCGTAGCATATGTAATTTGGGTCCCATCCTCAAGGATAAAAAGTATCGACACGTGTCGAATGTAATATAATATTTCTGGGAACGTCGAATCTTAGAATTATGCTGTATCAGCAAAAACTATGTCGGATGATCATGCCCGCTAATTCCTCATACGCGTGAATCGTAGAAAGAATTATGCTGTATCAGCAGAAACTGCATAGAACCATATTAGGATGGCTCGCCATCTTTTGCATGCAATGCATTCGAGGGAGGGGGTGCGCCAAAAGAGTTAGACAGAGATATCAAATCATGATGAGGATATAAATATATGCTCTAAACTGTACAAAGCCTCAAATCGTTGCAACGCATTGCACAGAAAAGTCACATTACATTTACGTTCCATTTACGATCATGGAAAAATTCGCGCAAGTAGAACGCCAATTGTTGGATCAATCCACGCGATTGATTTCTCGGGAAGAGTACCTCGCGTGGGAAGAACGGTGCAACGCGTGCATCGAATCGTTGGAAGAACAAAGTCGCGTGAAACGCCCACGATTATCGATCGGTGTTCAACAATCACTGATTGCTCGAATCGCACGTCTCGAAGGACTGAAATATTTGTTGCGCGGACGTTTCGTGCGCGAAGGTGCCGGTCATTCGAGTACGGGACTTTTGTGGCGCGAAATAGACACTGCGTTCGATAGCCGCGTATTAACTGGTGCAGTGCTAAATTCGAACTACATCGAGCCGCGCAACTTCCTCCAAGATGCAGGGACCATCGTGCTGGAGCATGTGCGGGACGCTTTGAGGAAACATCGAAACCTCAAAGTGAACACTGTGTTCAACGGCGAATTTGTGGCGGGTGACAAGCATGCTTGTAAATGCATCAACACCCGAAACTGCGAACTCTTCCACACATCCGATCTGCAGGAGTGGTACCAACGATGCGTCATCGAACCCACCCTGGCATCGCTGGAAGAGTTCCAGGAACGCGACAGTGGATGGGCATTGACGCGAATCCTCAACCTGACCGTCAATGTCAACAAGTACAATCCGCTGCGCGCGGGATGTTACGTCAAGTTGCCGCGAGTATTGTCTTTGAGGAAAGCCACAATTAGCGTGCAATCCCAGGACAATGCGTGTTTCGCGTGGGCAGTGGTCGCCGCTCTCCATCCTGCGGAAAGACATCCCGATCGCCCAAGTTCATACCCGCCTTATGCTTCCATGCTAAATCTCCAGGGCATTGAGTTCCCAATGTCCCTGGAGCAAATAGGGAAGTTTGAGCGGCAGAATAACATCTCCGTCAACGTGTACACCTTCGACGAGGAGAAAGGGTCGACGGTCTTTCCGCTGCGTCTCACCAGCCAAAAGAGGGATCAGCACGTCAACTTGCTATACACGCCGAATCAAGAGCACGGTGATGTAGGGCACTTTGTGCTGATCAAAAACTTGTCCCGACTGGTGTGCATGCAGCTGAGCAGGCACAATGGGAAAAAATTCATCTGCGATCGGTACGTATAGAATACTTGTGAAATATTGAAATGTATTGTAGAAAAAATTAAATAAAAAAAAAAAATTTGTGTTTACAGGTGTATGCACTATTTCGGATCTGCCGAGAAGCTGGAGAACCATTCGCTGGACTGCGGGAAGATGAATGACTGCGCCATCCTGCTGCCCAGCGAAGGAAAAAATTTCCTCAGCTTCGAGAACCACTGCAGGAAGGAGCGGCTCCCCTTCGTGGTGTATGCAGATCTGGAGTGCATCATTGAAAAAACCGAGGACAATCGAGTGGGTGATTTAGATAATAAGTTACACGCGTATCAGCACCATAAAGTGCATAGTATTGCATATTATATGCATTGTTCCTACGATACATCGCTATCGACGTATCGATGTTACCGTGACGCGGATTGTGTTTCATGGTTCGTATACGAACTGAAAAAATTTGCAAAGGGTATAGCCGGTTAAGACGGTCAAATGTGCCCCTGAACCAAATTCAAATCCCGATGAGTCATTCGAAAGCTTATAAAAAAAGAATGATTTCTGTCAAGTTTCAACCTTGTATCTCTACCCGGGGGGTAGTAAAGGGTAAAAATAGAAAATCAGGTTTTTGCCGAATTTCTACTATACCAGGGAATGAAAAATTTTGAAAAAATTCAGAGGCATATCTGTTATCGGGGCACATATTAGGGAATTATTTCAGATTTTTAAATTGAAAAACCAAGCTGTGAAAAATAAAAAACGTCAAAAAATGATGAAAAATGCCGGTTGTGTATCGAAGCAGTTGCAGAACTATAATCATATTTTTACTGTAAGTACGTATCACTGTTACTATTGTTCTGAATTTTTTTCAGATTTTTCAATTTGGGCGCCGCAGTTAAAAAAATTAAAAACCGAGTTTTTCGTCGTTTTTTCCGTCTGAGAGTAACTAATAGGTCGAATTTTCGTACATACTTTATGGAATACGTCTTTTATGCAATCTTCAATGTCTTCACACGCAGTAAAACAGCGTAGAAATTAAAAGAACTAAACATGCCGTGACACTACAGTGTAAAATGTGTAACATATTTTCAACGGCGTCGATGGTGCAGTGGTAAAGTGTTGGACTGCTGAATCGCTGCGAACTTTTTGAACGTCGGTTCGAGCCTCGGAAATTCTAAGTCCGCGCACAGTCATTTTTTTTCACATTAATTATGTATTTTTTCGATTTCTAACTATATGACAATGGTCAATATTTATTTACAATGTTTTTAATGACGTTGAAATATACGTAAAATCAACGTATATTAAACGTTGAAATATACGTAAAAATACTATTAAAAACTTTGTAAATAAATATTGACCATTGTCATATAGTTAGAAATCGAAAAAATACATAATTAATGTGAAAAAAAATGACTGTGCGCGGACTTAGAATTTCCGAGGCTCGAACCGACGTTCAAAAAGTTCGCAGCGATTCAGCAGTCCAACACTTTACCACTGCACCATCGACGCCGTTGAAAATATGTTACACATTTTACACTGTAGTGTCACGGCATGTTTAGTTCTTTTAATTTCTACGCTGTTTTACTGCGTGTGAAGACATTGAAGATTGCATAAAAGACGTATTCCATAAAGTATGTACGAAAATTCGACCTATTAGTTACTCTCAGACGGAAAAAACGACGAAAAACTCGGTTTTTAATTTTTTTAACTGCGGCGCCCAAATTGAAAAATCTGAAAAAAATTCAGAACAATAGTAACAGTGATACGTACTTACAGTAAAAATATGATTATAGTTCTGCAACTGCTTCGATACACAACCGGCATTTTTCATCATTTTTTGACGTTTTTTATTTTTCACAGCTTGGTTTTTCAATTTAAAAATCTGAAATAATTCCCTAATATGTGCCCCGATAACAGATATGCCTCTGAATTTTTTCAAAATTTTTCATTCCCTGGTATAGTAGAAATTCGGCAAAAACCTGATTTTCTATTTTTACCCTTTACTACCCCCCGGGTAGAGATACAAGGTTGAAACTTGACAGAAATCATTCTTTTTTTATAAGCTTTCGAATGACTCATCGGGATTTGAATTTGGTTCAGGGGCACATTTGACCGTCTTAACCGGCTATACCCTTTCGCCAAACCTATCTTGACCAGTAATGTTCCCATGCTGGATTTAAGCAACGAACAGTTGACGACATTTCACAATGCAACACACTGTCATATTTGCGAAGAATCATTCAAGGCTGACGATGTACGAGTTCGCGATCATTGTCATCTATCCGGACGGTTTAGAGGCCCGGCACATTCGGAGTGCAATTTAAATTATAAAAACGCGTTTTACATCCCCGTAGTTTTCCATAATTTATCCGGCTACGATTCGCATTTCATTATCGAGGAAATAGCTACCGCTTTCGAGGGTCACGTTGATGTATTACCCATAACTAAAGAAAAATATATTTCATTCACAAAAAATGTCGAAGATACGGCTGAATCAGACTCGCGAAATAATATTAAATTACGATTCATCGATTCGTACAAATTTCTCAATACCAGTCTCGACAAATTAGCATCTTTCCTTAGCACAGATCAATTAAAAATTTTACGATCCAAATTTGAAACATTATCCACCGAAGATTTCAATTTATTGACGCGAAAAGGCGTCTTTCCGTACGAATACCTTGATTGCGCGAACAAGCTGCAGGATCCATGCTTACCGCCGCGCGAGTCATTCTACAGTTCGTTAACGGGTGAGACTGTAACCGAGAGCGATTACGCGCACGCTGAGACTATCTGGCAACGTTTCGGGATTAGAACCTTGGGCGAATACAGCGACTTGTATTTGAAAACTGATGTCTTGTTATTGGCAGACATTTTTGAAAATTTTCGCGAAAGTTGTATCAAGAGTTATGGACTAGATTCGGCGCATTATTATACTCTACCAGGTTTCACGTGGGATGCAATGCTAAAGCATACCAAAATTACATTCGAATTGCTCACCGACGTCGATATGGTCATGTTTATCGAACGCGGTATACGTGGGGGTTTAGGCCAATGTTCCGGAAGATATGCACATGCCAATAACAAGTACATGCCATCTTACAACGCATTGGAAGAGTCATCGTACTTGATGTACTTTGATGTGAATAATTTGTATGGGTGGGCAATGTGTCAGCCCCTACCATACGCTAAATTTCAATGGGTCGAAGATGTTGCAAAGTTTGATGTGTCTTCAATCAAAGTCGATTCGCCCACGGGGTACATTCTCGAGGTAGATCTGGAATATCCGCAATGTCTGCACAACGCTCATGCCGATCTACCGTTCTGCCCGACGCGTGCCAAACCACCTGGCAGCAGGCAGGACAAATTACTCGCGACGGTATACGATAAGCAGCGTTACGTTATCCATTACCGCAACCTGCAGCAGTGCACGCGTCATGGTCTTCGTATTACAAAGATACACCGCGTGCTCCAATTCGCTCAATCTCCCTGGCTCCGCGATTACATCGAACTCAATACACGGTTCAGAACAAGCGCGACAAATGACTTTGAAAAAAATTTGTACAAATTGATGAACAACGCGGTATTCGGTAAAACTATGGAAAATGTACGAAATCACGTGGATGTAAAACTTTTAACACGTTGGGAAGGGCGATATGGCGCGGAGGCAATGATCGCGAAACCGAATTTCCACAGCAGAAGTGTTTTTTCGGAAAATTTAATAGCTGTTGAATTGCGAAAACTCGAGGTGAAATTCAACAAACCGATATACGTGGGTATGTGCATTCTGGACATATCGAAAATTTGTTTGTATGAATTTCACTACGAGTACATGTCTCCCAAGCACGGACCAAATTGTAATATTCTATACACCGACACAGACAGCCTCATTTATCATATTCGATGCGACGATATCTACGAGACTATGAAACACAATATCGGTAGATTCGACACAAGCGATTATCCTATCGACAATCCATATAATATGCCGCGCGAAAATAAGAAGGTTCCAGGGCTGATGAAGGATGAAAATAACGGTGCGATAATGACCGAATTCGTAGGTCTTAGAGCGAAAATGTATGCACTTCGCGTAGACGGCAAAAGAGATACGAAAATGGCGAAAGGCGTCAAGACCAACGTCATAGCCAGAACGATAACTTTCGACGATTACGCGAAGTGTTTGCAAAGGGAGATCGAAATGGTTCGCAGACAATCATGTATACGGTCTAAATATCATAAAGTGTACACCATTTCGGAATCTAAAATCGCTCTAAGTCCATACGACGACAAGCGGCATATCGTACCCGATTCGACCGACACTCTGCCCTGGGGACATTATAATATCCCATTGTAAAATATAAATTATTGTATTTATTATAAATAGTGGAATTATTGTATTATAAATAGTGGGATTATTGTATTATAAATAGTGGGATTATTGTGTTAAAATAAAAAAATTGTTTACACATTTACATATATGTATCATTGTATTTATTGAACCATGTATTATTTTACAATACATTATTTTTATTTATCCACGAATTGTGTGATTTATCAAACCCCAGCCACTTGACATATACCTTATCCCCCTTTCTACGCAGCACTTTTTCCACTAGATGCACATCAGGATCGGTGACGCGTTGCAGCTCCTGTTCATAGAATCCGCCGGCAACAGGTTTTCCACAGGAATCGGCGAGCAGATACGTTGCAGGATTAGTTGCCTGTACTTTGACTATCTTGAACACCTCCGTTGTCCAATTCGGCGTATAGCCTTTATCGAAGATGGTTTTAAATTTGCTCACGCGCACAAACTCGCCCAACTTGAATCTCGCTGGAGCAGCGATCTTTATGTTGCTGTACACGGTGGTTAGCAGCCTGTCGGCGATCGCAGGGGTAACATCGCAAGGACGCATTCCGATGGTTCTATGTTTTCGTGCGTTATACTCTGCAAGCAGACGCGGTAGCGCATCGGTCCATCTATGGGTTCCATTGAGCGTAAACAATTTCCACATATTGTTCTTCAAAGTTCGATTGAAACGTTCTACGATGGAGGCCTTCATCACCGAATACGTCGAATAATGATTAATGTCGTGCTTTGTCAAGAGTTTCTGCATATCGGCGTTGTAAAATTCTTTTCCTTGATCGGTTTGCAAATTTTTCGGATATCGATCTCTAAATATCTTTGCAAACGCTTTAGTCACCTCAGCACCACTTTTAGTCTTGAGCGGCACCGCCCATGCATACTTGCTCAACACATCGATGATGGTAAGTATGTAGTGGTGACCTTGGTTGAAACGCGAGTATGGACGCATTTCTACAATGTCAGCTTGCCACAAATCATCGTATTCGTGCACTACGACGCGTCTCCGCGGGAAATGTCTTCGAGCTGGAGCGTGCAATTCCTCAACGAGTTGTAGCTTCTTGTAGCCATGGTTTTCTTCTTTACTCTTGGATTTCGATAATGGTTGCATGTTTGATCGCAGAGGTGTCTTGGACACGAATGACGCGATAATTATCGCGTACATTTATTATGTGCTTCTCGTCGGTCCGAGGAAATTCTGGACAAGTTGCTGCTCCGTAGCAAAAGCGGTTATAGCCTCTTTAACTTTACGAGTTTCATTGTCCGGTTGTGGGATAGAATTCAACGCCTCCGATATCTTTTGAACGCTGTTTTGCAACGTCAGCATATCTTTCTGAAACACAACCAGCTTCCTCTCTAATTCTTCCTGCTGCTCTCTCAAAAGTTTAATGTTCTTTTCCACGTATAATTTATTGACGACATCGGTGTCGGCCACCGGCTGAGCTACGCGTCGTATCTTGCGTGATTTCGCATCAAAGTCGGCACCAGCCACGCAAAGGGCGTTATCTCGCATGTAATTTCGAAGCAAACCGTTCCATTTGTAATAGTCCATTCTAGCTGCTCCACTCTTCTCGAGCGATACCCCAAATTTGTTGATCGGCATCACGATGCATACTGTGTGCATCGTCGGCGCGCGGATTTATATAATGAGGCCTACCTCATGGAGTTCCTCGATAACCGATAGAATTTCGGGATCGTGAGAGTTGTTACCCGCCTGACGCGACGCTTCCAACAAACGCAATCGATCCACCAACTCGTTGGGATCGTTCCAGTGTACGTAATCGATCTTGTTATCGTTTACCACCATGGCGCGCGGTACCGTTAGACCTTTCCCTGCCCTGCTAGTCGATGCGCGAGGGAGTAGTGGTGCAATTACATATTTGTACTTGTGTCCCTTGTTGGTCAATATGGGATTTTTAGCACCATGACCGCGTCTGTGGGCGTTCGTCGCCAGCAGTATACTTTTGTATTTTTGTTTATCGGCATCGGTGTATACAGCATCATCGGGAATTCTCTTGAAAATCAGTTCGTAAAGACCGGGTGTTCCTCTGTATTTTACACCATCTATGATTATGTTATCATCCATGTCTATATCGAAAGCCTTATCCCCAAGCCTCGTTCCACTATTGCCAAAGTATACGCCGTACACATAGTCCATCGTTGTATCCTTATCACCACTTAGGATCGCGCTCATGTATTTTTGCCCCAGCGGGCCGAAATGACTGCGAAACGTCTCTTGTCCCTCGGATGTTTGGAATTGCTGTCTAATAGATGTTACAAACGACTCATTGGGGCTAGTTTCGAAAACGTCATCATCAACGATTGAGAGCGATTGCACATTGGACAATGTACTTATTGGCGTGGGTGGAGCCGGAGAATCGCTTGATACGACATTCTGTCGTTTCCGCTTCGATTGAACTGGTGTCGAGGTTATGGGTGAATATTCCGTTGACATGTGCTCTTTCCTCTTTCTCTTGCGCGATGTGTTCCCTTTCAGAAGGATTTTTTTAGGCGTTAATGTTTCATTCCCTTCAACGTCTGTGCTCATCAGCGGTGATGTTTCAGCTTTCATCTCCTGCGGTATTTTCCACAATATGTTTTAGTGGTTCGACGATAGGTTTGAAGTATTTCTCCAACGCGATATCTTCCTCCATCTTGCCAGTCTTCAAAGCCTGATGTTTCCGACGAATGGCTTCGCTGGTTTTTGCAATTTCCTTCGCTATTCTCTCGCGATCCTTAATCTCCAGAGTATCGATATCGATCATCGCTGTACCGCGGACGTTGCTTTCCCACCGACGTGTTGACGACGATTGATCATCTCATGGTATGGCAAACTCGTTAAATCCCTTTCTATAACGTCCATTGTACATCGCGCTATCCTTGTCTATCACCACGAAACCACAATCCCGTTGCAAACAATTACGACACAAAGCGCAGAAATCCTCGTAAGACATGTCGGTGTTTACGTGATCGTTGTACACATGTTTCAAGTTGGTACCATCCTGCTTAAACAGAATCAACAGATTCGCATTGTCGCGTATAAGATGTTTGGGAATCTTTGCATACGTCTGACAGAGATAGAAACAGTCAACGTTCGAGTGGCGTCCCATTGCAAAGTACTCTCGTATCGTATCTTGCTTGTCGCATGCCACGTCATCAAAAATAAAAATGGAATTCGGAAGCGATTCGCTCGGTGGGATGACGTCACTGTTATTCGAAAACGTAAAGTAGCCAATTTCATCTATCGGAGTCAATAAATTCTCCAAGTACTGATATTTCGGCTGTTGCAACGACTTGGAATACACGTACACGTTCTCGAAGTGGACGCCGTGAGGACTTTCCAACAAGCTGATCAGCACGTTGGTCTTTCCACAATTTGATGGACCACAAATGAGGCAGCGGATAGTGTTTGGTAGCATGCTACCATGTCTGCGTCCTGTTTTCGAAGACATCACTCGTGATTTATCATCAAAATTTGTCACGCGTATGGTTACAGGTTGTCGCACGAATCGCATCCTCCCCGCGAACCGTGAAAAATGA
The DNA here is from genome assembly GCA_960531205.1 of Andrena bicolor. NCBI lineage: Eukaryota > Metazoa > Arthropoda > Insecta > Hymenoptera > Andrenidae > Andrena > Andrena bicolor. Next base: position 851,624 of record CAUIJW010000183.1, read on the forward strand.
TTTTGATACGTCGAGGTGGTGATGCACCCTATTTATAGGTCCACGTCGAAACATGATGGCTCAGTATTCAATATGCTTCTGATCCTGTCGGATATTCGAGACCTAACCTCTGAACAATTGAAATATATACCAAAGATTATTCTACTGCGAGAGTTTGGCAGACACATTGATCGGTTGTGGGACAGGCTCCCCGAGCATATAAAAGCCGATTCCGAGGTTCGACAGTATCACCGGTGCTTGGAACATTATAATCGCCCTTGGCAGCGAACGCATATCGACGGTCCGGCACCATTGATTAAAAACTGTAGCGAATGTCACCGACGACAGTAAAGAAAGGTCGTGGTTTGTTAAATCGAGCGATAAACGCGCTACCAATCGAATTACACATTCCGGGATATCAGTTTTGCGGTCCAGGAACTCATCTTGCAAAACGATTGGCTAGAGGGGATCGAGGTATCAATCCGTTGGACGCAGCGTGTCGCGAACACGATATTGCGTATTCGCGTAGCAACGACCTAGGCGAAAGGCACGCGGCAGATAACGTTCTCGCTGACAAAGCGCGAAAACGCATCGTTGCGCGAGACTCGACTCTGGGTGAAAGAGGTGCTGCTACAGCTGTTTGGGCAGCTATGAAGGCCAAGACGAAGATCGGAATGGGGATGAAAACAAAAACTCGCAAAAGAACTCCAAAGAGAGCATCGCAAAAGCGGATTCTTCCGGTGGCAAAACGGGGTGGTATATTACCACTTTTACCGCTGTTGGGTGTTCTCGGATCATTGGCTGGTGGAGCGGCGGGGATCGCCAAGGCGGTAAACGATAATAAGGCGGCGCAACGTCAGCTGCAGGAAATGCAACGCCATAATCGCTCCATGGAAGGTCGCGGACTTTATCTCGCGCCGTACAAGCGTGGACAGGGAATATCTAAACGAAAAAAAAAAACGTCGAAAAGAAAATAAAAATGCCTGTGGGCGTAACTACCGATGTGCAATTGGAGGAGTTGGCAAAACGTATGCGTATTCCATTCTTTAGAGGTGTTTTTATGCGCAACGCGTTACCAGCTGGTGGAGTACGTCGAAACGAGAGCGGTATCGTAAATTTGGACAATGCCGAGGGGCCGGGGACTCATTGGGTGGCGTATGCGAAGAGAGGGTGTCGAGCTATATATTTCGACAGCTTTGGGAATCTTCGACCGCCGATGGAATTGGTAAAATATCTGGATAAGGATGCTGTGATAATTGAATACAATCGAACGTCCTATCAGAAGTATGATCAGAGCAATTGCGGACAACTATGTCTACGCTTTCTTCAAACGATCGGTGCCAAATTTAAGGATTGATTTCCCACCACTCTGATTCAGTACTGGTCGAGCAGTTCGGGCGGAATATGTCGTTAACATTCACTCTAACCGGCAAGAGTAGCACCCTCGCGGTGAGCTACTTTCCACCCATAGATTTGACCGACGATGATTACGAGCTTGGTCTAACAACCTTTGAAACTTATCACACAATACCGAACATCGACTCGAGCAACGATAAATTCTACTTCATCGTAAACAACAGCCCCGACAGCGCTAATGAATACATTACGATTCCCCATGGCTCCTACGAACTAGACGCCATTGCCAAGTACCTGAATCAGCGATTACTCGAGCGGTATCCTAAAAATCTTGGTGGCACCGATGACGACAACGATGACGGTGACAACGATCTGTATCCTATAGTGTTGCGTCCCAACAACAATACCATGAAAAGCGAGCTGTACTGTCGGTTCACCGTAGACTTTACAAAGCCCAACAACATTGGATCGCTACTAGGATTCTCGACGAATCGGGTATTAGCACCAGAACGATGGCACGAATCGGACGATCCAATTAATATCATGAACGTGAACATTATTCGCATAGAATGTAGCGTGACCGCTGGTGCGTACAACAATGGGAGGCGTGTACATACGATACATGAATTTTCTCCGAGAGTTCCACCAGGATATAAGATATCGGAAACGCCTGCACAGATCATTTACCTTCCAATCACCGCACGGGTCGTTACGGATCTGACGATACGCGTTGTGGATCAAGACGGACGGTTGCTCGATTTTAGAGGTGAAGAGATTACAATCAGACTGCACGTGCGACGACGACGATAATACGTGTGGCGCGAAAGAAATGCTTGTATTGAACGACTCCAGAAACCCGTTTGTTCCAAGTGAAATTGTTTACAACACCAACAACTGCAACAGCTCTGATCACGCTAAAAAGAAGAGGCTCAGTGCTGTGAACATTGCATTTTTGAAATCTTTGTGATTCATTGTGCGCATTTAAGTTGAAAAAATGGCTGATATTCTAAGCATTGGAGGGAAGCCGACGTTTGATGATCGCATCGTCAAGCTCGAGACTCACACATACAACCCATACGTCAACACGACGTTTGGATACAGCGATGAGATAAGAATACCGATACAACAGCAGGATTTATACACATTACCGTGTGAAAGTTTCCTCTATGTGGAGGGGAAATTGAAGATAAATAAGCCAAATGATGCGTTAACGGTGATGTTGGGAAATAATTGTGTGGCGTTCTTATTCGATGAGATTCGATACGAGCTGAATGGCGTGGAGATTGATCGCAACAGAAACGTTGGAATAACTAGCACGCTTAAAAACTATATATCGCTGACATCGGACGAAGACAAAAATATGGAGAATGCCGGATGGGGCTTGAAACGACGCGATGGGTCAATAGTAAAAAATCATTTCAATTTTTGCATCCCACTCAAATATTTGCTAGGATTTTGTGAGAACTACAAACACATGATTATTAATGCGCGTCACGAATTGATTTTAATACGGTCGCGCAACGACAACAATGCTCTGATAGGATCATCGGTGTTGGAACCAGAAATTAAATTATTTAAACTACAATGGCGGATGCCTCATGTGACGCTGAACGACATTAATAAGCTATCGTTGCTACGTACTTTGGAAAGTGGACAAAACCTGAGCATTTGTTTTCAATCGTGGGATCTGTACGAGTATCCTATGTTGCAAAACACAAACAAGCATTCGTGGGCCGTGAAGGCATCCGCACAGCTGGAGAAGCCACGATGCGTGATCCTTGCTCTACAGACTGGTCGAAAGAATGTGACAAGCGAAGACGTTACTAAGTTCAACAACTGTAAATTGACTAATGTCAAACTTTTTCTCAACTCGGAATTTTACCCATACGATGACATGAACTTGGACTTTGACAAGAATAAGCATGCCATCTTGTATCACATGTATACGCAATTCGGTAAATCGTATTATGGACATAGTTGCAACGAGGCATTATTCACCGTGGCTGAATTTTTACAATTTGGTCCCATCGTGGTGATTGATTGTTCGCGACAAAATGAGTCGATCAAGAATGGCACCGTGGACGTGCGCATAGAATTCGAGTGTAAAGAGAATGTGCCGGCAAATACTACAGCCTACTGTCTGATTCTGCACGATCGGGTGGTTGAATACAATCCAGTGACAAACGTAGTGCGCAAAATGAATTAAATTGCCACGCTACTTGCGCGCCATCTCCTGTGTCAAAATCATACAAAAATTTCATCGTGAAAATCGAGATGCTTTACGAGAAAGACTGCATTCTCCTGTCTGTCTCGGAAACGAACGGACCTCTAAATTGTACCGATAATGGCTGTACCAACATTCGTTGACCTGCAAGGGTTCATCGTCGATGGAAGATTTGTCGCGAAGGAAGTGGCTGTCCTACGCAAGGGAACAGTTCTCTCGCACTATATTTAGGGAGTCCTATGTCACAATTCCTTCTTACGAAATCGGACAAATCAAGCATTCGGTGGTTGACGGCAAAACACCACGGACTACGGTGGAACGATGGAGACGTTCCGTACAGTATGGCTAAGCAGCTAATTACGAAAGCTGTAGCTGATGCGATCGACGAAGAAGATGACACATCCCATATAGTATACGTTAAAGGGCTGCAGAAACGCGACTGGCTTGCGGATTTCCTCGACGAAAATACCAGAGCGGACGTAATCATCGAGACGCTGGACATTGACTACGAGGATATCAAATCCCTAAATAAGCTAAATGTAGTTGATACTCTGCGATGTGGCAGACACGCAAAGCACTGTGCCTTGCAAAATGTATTTAAAATATTCAACTGGTGGTCTAAACACCAGAGGGAAATGCTTAAATAAAATATAACCAATTTTTAATACATAAATGTTTTTTTTCTTCACCCTCCCCAACCTCTTGCATGTACGCTAGATTAAGACGATAGTTTTAATTATTATGTAGAAACCGTTCGATTCGCGTTCAAAACCGTTCAATACCCGTTCGATACCTGTTCAAAGCCGTTCAACATCGTTCAAAACCGTTCGATTCGCGTTCAAAACCGTTCGATTCGCGTTCAAAGCCGTTCAATACCCGTTCAATACCGTTCAATACCCATTCAAAGTGGTACGATTCACGTTCGATTCGCGTTCAAAGCCGTTCAATACCGTTCAATACCCGTTCAAAGTGGTACGATTCACGTTCAATTCGCGTTCAAAACCCGTTCGATTCGCGTTCAATACCCGTTCAATACCGTTCAATACCCGTTCAAAGTGGTACGATTCACGTTCGATACCCGTTCAAAACCCGTTCGATACCCGTTCAATACCGTTCAATACCCGTTTGTTTCGCGTTCAAAGCCGTTCAAAACCGTTCGATACCCGTTGAAAGCCGTTCAATACCCGATCGATACACGTTCAAAGTGGTACGATTCACGTTTGATACCCGTTCAAAACCCGTTCGATTCGCGTTCAAAGCCGTTCAAAGTGATATGATCTAGCTGAATGATGTGTCAAAGAAGAAGGGAAAGAAGATGCATAGAAGGAGAGGATGGGCAGTGACGAAGATAAGTGCATGGAGGATAATCAGCGAAAAAAAATGCAGGTGGAGAACATAGCTTTTGCAAAGCTAGCCGTTCAATACCGTTCGATACCCGTTCGATACCCGTTCGATTCGCGTCCAAAGCCGTTCAACATCGTTCAATACCCGATCGATACACGTTCAAAGTGGTACGATTCACGTTCGATACCCGTTAAAAGCCGTTCAATACCGTTCGATACCCGTTCAAAGCCGTTCAAAACCGTTCAAAGTGATATGGTCTAGCTGAATGATGCGTTAAAGAAGAAGGGAAAGAAGACGCGTGTGAAAAAGGAGAGGATGGGCAGTGATGAAGATAAGTGCAAGAGGATAATCAGCGAAAAAAAATGCAGGTGGAGAACATAGCTTTTGCAAAGCTATGCACTTCTCGGTTTCAAGATATGAGTTTAGATGCGAGAGCCTGGAGATGCAGCGAGACCATTTGCACTTCAATCGTAACAGTGAAAACGTTCAGTTCAGAACATTTTTTTGTGTGGGATTTAAAAAAATGGGATATTACAGGCTCATGCCTGAGCGGGTTGGAGAGCTCGGTCTGGACGACTTTGAGGTATGTACTTTAAAATATTTTAACATTTATCGCGTTCAACCGTTGAAATTGAGTTAGATTAAAATCAAGCTGTTGTGTCAGTGTTATATCGTGGGTTCTATTTTCCAGAACTCGCCACCACCATCGCCGTCGTCGCCGTCGTCGCCGTCATTATCACCGCCGCCGTCGCCCACTTGGTCGAGCGACTGGGGGCAGCATCCCTCGCCGCGATCGCCACCGTCGCCATCGCCGTCGCCGTCACCGCCTCCGCAGTCGCCGCCTCCGCAAGTGTGTAGGACACTACATTGTGTTTGTGTGCGTGATGTTTATTATGTTTAATGTATCGTTATTATATCAACGTTTTGTATCTGTGTTCTAGGATGTATCTAATATGCGCCCATCACCACCACCACCACCACCACCACCAGAGTCGCCGCAGGAGGATGACGGCGACGGCGGCGATATTTAGATTTTTTTTCTATTTTTTCTCTTTTTTATTTTTATTTTTCTCTTTTTTTTTTCTTTTTCATTATGTTACATATTTTCTCTTTTTTTATTATAATTATTATCATTATTTTTATCATTATTATCATTATCATTATCATTATTATTAGGTATTTTTTTTATTGTAACAATATATTTTTAAACGTATTTCAGTGTACCATTTTATTCACCCGTCTTCCTCCTCACCACCTAATTTTAAGAAACAGCATTTCTGCTGACGCCACATAATTCTATTTCGCTGGAGCGTTCTGCACGGTGCGAAAATGATGTCACCTTGCATGGCCGCTGTAGAGGATTCAAGTTACATGCGATCGCGCGAGACGCTGCGACGCTAAATCTGAATGCTTAAAAAAACTTGATAGATTTGGAACGAAAGCGGTTGTACCACTATGTAGTGTTGTCTCTTTCCCTCTTCCAAAATTTTAGCTTTACAGTAATGCTCTGTCTCTTTCCCTCCCCGAAGACGCGGTGTGAAAACACCGATCTTTCCCGACATTGTCCGAAACAATTTTGGATAATGTATTAAACAATTCCATCGCATAATGGTTTGGAAAATTATTTGGGGGTCGTCCCCTCCCTCGGTTAGGTATAAAAAATTTTTTGGGGTGGGCCAAGGTCTGAAAGAGATTTTTTGGGGGTCATTCCGCCTCTGAAAAATTTCCGACGGTGGGTCCGGTCTGGAGAGGTCTCCGCGGCGGCTCGGCCCGGACTGATCCCCTCCACGATCGCGGCTTCCCCCACTCCGCGGCTCGTGTGCGCGCAACCGTCCTTCCACTCCCCGCAGATTCCGCGTCCATGTTTCCCTCCGCCGCGCTCCCCCGCGCGCCCTCACTTCCCCCCGCCCCCGCGCTCCCCTCAGAGGACCTGGGTTAGAACTCTCATAGCCTTACTACTTTAAATTATATTCATGATAAAGTTACAAAGCACGATACTGCCGTCATAAAATAATAATAATAATAATAATAATAATAAATCGTCTTTATTTATTACTTACAACTTATGTAATAAATAGGCGAGGTTCAGCATATATGCCGTTTTGCAACCTAACCCAAAACAATATAAAACAAAAAAAAATGAAGCTAACAGAACAACAGCTGAACAAGAGAGAGGACCACATGACAAGGGGTGTTAGGGGAAGTGAACAAGAATAAAAGAACGGGCAGCACATTTAAAAGCAGGAATAGAGGGCAGAGAACGAATGTCCAAGGGAAGCGAGTTATAGTATAAAGATGATAGGTAAGAGAAGGACGCCGTAAATTTGACCGTCCGATGAGCAGGCATAGACAGGTCAGCCCCACGCCTGGTAGATGGTGCATAAACAGAGTGCAAAGATGAATTACTGCATAGTAATTCACCTAGATAGATAGGCGTTCCAGATACCAAGGCCTTATGTACGATGCAGCACAGGTGTAAAATCCACCGCTGCCTGACATTGAGCCAGCCAGAGCGAAGCATGAACGGACGCCGTAAATTTGACCGTCCGATGAGCAGGCATAGACAGGTCAGCCCCACGCCTGGTAGATGGTGCATAAACAGAGTGCAAAGATGAATTACTGCATAGTAATTCACCTAGATAGATAGGCGTTCCAGATACCAAGGCCTTATGTACGATGCAGCACAGGTGTAAATTCCACCGCTGCCTGACATTGAGCCAGCCAGAGCGAAGCATGAACGGCGAGATATGATCAAATTTACGGACATTATAGGAGTAGCGAAGACACGAATTCGGGATACGTTGGACTATTGACGAGAGACGAGTAGAGAGACAAGGGCCATACACAACATCGGCGTAATCAAAGAGAGAAATGACAAGTGATTGACATATAGAGAGCTTGGTGTGGGTGGACAAGATACGACGAGAAGGATACAAGAACCGTAGACGAGCAAAAGCAGAGCGACACAAAACAGCTACATGTTGGTCAAAGCACCACGGAGGATCAAAAGTAACACCAAGGATTTTAATAGAAGGTTGCATAGAAAGAGATGCAGAGCCCCAGGAAATAACAAACGAGGACAGCTGTTGACGCAAAGCAGGAGAGCCAGCCACTAGCAACGCGGATTTAGCAGGATTTAACTGCAAACCATGAGAGTCAGCCCAAGCCGTAAGGCGTAGCAGGTCAACAGCAATCTCGCATTTAGCAGATTCAGCCCCGCCAATAACAAAATCCTTGACAAGCAGAGTGTCATCAGCAAACATATAAACTCGACAATTATGACACACCGAGGGCAGATCCCTTACATAGATACTAAAAAGTAGCTATCTAATCTATTACACCTGAAGAAAGATTGGCAATTACTTTCACATTTCTTGCAACCGGTGATTGTTATAGTAGCTCACAATATCTTTTGAAATATCTAAACAGGTTATTTAACAATTATACCAGAAGTGTGTGAAGCTGTAATTGAGAGTCTAATGCATTATGTAAAGGTGAGTGATTTATTAACATTTTACCGACTTACTGGCTAGCGGTTAATGGTAGCCGATTAATGGGCTACCGATTCAATTGTAACCTCACACGCGTTCATTATAATTTTCTTCATAGTAATACCATTCATAATGAGATGGGCAGAGATGGGAACTACCTTTACGTGCATTGCTAGAAAAACTCCCAATTACCTACTACCTGAAGCGGCTAAACTACACATCTGCCTGCCTAAATAAAAAATTATTTAAATGATGTATCAAATAAAAGAGACTTTAGTCTTATTCGTCATAAATATGGCGAGCCTCGAGACTCACGAGAGCCTTTGAGCCAATACTCATATATTTCTCTCTTCATTTTTACAATCAATCTTTCGACACCCGATAATTGGAAAACCTCATGCGGCCCTGAGCTATCGCCGGTCGCCAGAACTGTTTACTGTTTAGTCTCGTTGACTCCCCATTAGGACCGCATATAAGCTAAGTCCCTGCCGTAAAATCCTCGAATGCAGGACAGCGTGGGGCCTGCACCTGAATATAATTTAATATAACAAAAAAGTCTTCTCACGACATTCTCGTGAAATTTTTGAATTGATCGGTGCTCGTGCAATGCTGCTTCGGGGCGAATGCTCAGGTGAATACGCGGCTTTAAAGGTGAATTATACTACGTTCCACGACAGTGTACTTTGAGAAAAATAAATGATTAAGCTGTCGTGCGAGAATTAGGAATCAATGAAAATCTTAATCTTATCAATTCGTTACGTGAATTGAAGTATAAGTGGCAATACTCAGGGTGCATTAATCAGATTTCAAAGGATCATTTCTATTGTTTTTCTATTCTCCTATGCAAATGGAATGGTATAAAACGTTAATTCAAACGTGCAGGCAAATAGAAATAGACGCGACTGGAAATTAGTGAAAACAATAGAAAATCTAAATGGTGACAAGAAACATAGGTATTCTTATACAAAATTATTATAAAAGGTGAAAATGGTCGAGCCACCAGCATCGTTGGAAATCCACGCTAGCTGATAAATGCAGGAAAGACATACAGGGCGATTCGGGAGCGACGCCTGCCAAGGAGATGCCGCGTGGTACCTCGTGGCGGGGCCAACGCACTGCTGCAGTGCCTCGTCGAATTTTATGATTTTTGATCCTCGAAGGGGTTGGAACACAATAAAAAGTGAGAAATGTCCACGATTTCCGCATTTCTCATCACATCTGTGCGAAAACGATGTCAATAGATTCCTTCTGTTTTTCCGATGAAGATCGCACCAAATTTCATGTAAAGTTGATTATTTTTAACGAAGAGCGTGAAATTCTATAAATCAATTTTTCATCTAATTTCCTTCATTAAGATCCGAATTACGTCGTTCTTAGTGTTAGTTTCATCGGCGAAACATAAGGAATCGATTGGCGTCGTTTTCGCAGAGAAAGCCATACAATTCGGTGATGCACTGCGGAGGGTTGTCCTCGCCACGGGATGCCAGGCGGCATCTCTTTAAGTCCAGTCGCTCCAGGATCACCCTGTATGCAATTGAAATGAAAAAATTAAACTTAGTGTAGAATTGAAAAATCGAATTTATTTAGAAATATATATTAATATTCTTATTATCTCATCCACCGCGCCTGTGGTCTCTGCCACCTCTATAAACTTCCCTTCCTCCCCGGCCTCTGTTATTTGCCCATCCTCCCCGGGCTCTATAACTGGCCCTTCCTCCCCGGGCTCTTCCTCCCCGACCGGGGGTGTGTGTTAAGCGTTTCACCAATTTTTGTAACTGAAACAGTAACATAAAAATTAAGACATTTCCCAAAGCGGAATAACAATCTGACAATTGCAGCGTTTCGCACAAAGTAGTTTAGTAGGAAGTAAAACATAGAACCACATTCCATATACTTACTGCTTTCAATTTTTCCTCTACCCCTTTTGGGGGCTCCTGGGGTTTGGGGAGGGGGGCTGCACCCACCCCTTCCGCCACCACCTCCGGCACCACCTCAGCCACACGATCACCCTCGTTGACGGGTGGCTGGACCTCTACTTCCATAAGCGCATTTTCCATCTGAAAATGAGACAAAATATATAAAAAAAAATTCATGGTAAAGGATTTTATTTAACTGGATCTAAAATGCACTGAAAACTAAAAAAGTCTTATTTTCTTGTACTACAATTGCGGCGGTGATATGTCACTTTAAATAAAACCGTGGGACAGGATATTTCATAACAGGATATGAATCGATTTCTTACAGAATCAAGAATCGAAATGAGCGATGAAAAGCGATAAAATATCCTGCTCCACGATTTTATTACCGAATAAGGCATATCACCGTCATAATTGCAGTACAAGAAAATAATTACTTTTCAGTTTTCAGTGCATTTTTGATCAAGTTAAATAAAATTGTTAATTTAAAATTTTCTTTGGTAATCGTGCATAAAAATTGTGCTCGGCTTTAGTTTTCGAGAAATTTGCAAAAAATTTGGTCGGTAGTAGGTTGGGGATAGAATTGTCACGTTGCTAAGGTTAGAATCGGTGAGGAGAACTACAGTAGTGTATGTGCGTGCTCGTAGGCTCGTAGCATAAGTATGTATGGCTAAGTTCAAGTCATACCAAATGCACATACACTATTGCAGTTCGCCTCACCGATTCTAACCTCAGCAACGTGACAGGCGGGTTGCTCGCCGCTAGGCGCCGAAAACAGCTCCTTGTGCAGCGCTGGCCGATAGATGATATCACTTTTGGGAAATTTATGAATTTTGTATCTTAAATTATGCACAATTATGCACCTTTTATGCAAAATTACCACATTCTTTAAATATTTTTTTATTACCGAAGTCGGCTTTACATTATGCAAATAAATTATTTATGTGGGCCATTTTCGTCGGGACGACATAACAACGTGCGTTACGAAAAACAACACGTTTCAGTTTCCCACCTAAAGAAGCACATTGCATCGTTTCTTCCGCCGCGAAAACTAGCATCAGGGCCGTTCCTGGCGGGGCTGCAGAAAGTCGCCGCGCACATGGACGACCAAACCCAGGGACGGCCAGAGGCCGTTTATTATGTAGAAAATTTTGACAAAATCCAGGAACGGGCCTGACTAGCATATTTCAGTGCTTCGCCACGAAGAATAGCATATTTTGGATGTTACAATGTACGCGCGTTACGCGATTCCGTGACGCTGAGCGGCCCACGTGCCGTTGACTGCCACTGTCGACGGGGCACGTGTTGCCAAACTCTTTCGTTTCCGTATTGAAAACGAGAGGTGTTTTACTACTTCCGACGCCCATACAGCACACTTCGTTGCGGCAAAGTTGCAGGATGGTTGCAGTAACCTTGCGATCTTGCATGGTTGCAGCGCAATGTCGATGTATGGTTGCGGCATAGTTGCCGTGCAAAGTTGCGCGGAGCGGACATAGAATTGTTGCTGTATAGTTGCGGCATAGTTGCAGTGCATACTTGCAACGCAAGTATGCCGAAAGTATGCCGCAAGTATGCCGCAAGTATGCAGCAAGTATGCCGCAAGTATGCCGCAAGTATGCCGCAAGTATGCCGCAAGTATGCCGTAAGTATGCCGCAACTATGCACTGCAAGTATGCCGCAAGTATGCTTAATCACTATATATACCATTTACAGTAATCTATATCCAAGAAGGTTCCGTAGCCCCAACGGTAGCGCGTCAGATTGTTATGCGGGCGGCCCGGTGTTCAAGTCCCCCTGAACCCGATAACTTTTTTTTTATTTTTTTTAACAGTTTTTCCCGTGGAAATATATTTTGTGAATAATTGCCTCAAAGTTGCCGTGCAAAGTTGCCTCAAAGTTGCCTCGCAACTTTGCAGCAGGCGGACATAGAATTTTTGCTGCATAGTTGCGGCAACCTTGCATGAGTCCTTGCCATCTTGCGCCGCAAGTATGCTGCAACTATGCCGCAAGGAGAGTGTGCTGTATGGGCGATGGTTTCCGGAGGAAAACTGTCTGTCGCATCGCGTGTAGCGAAGGAACGGCTATTGAATGTTACAAGTCCGAAAAAAGGTTAAATTTTGTCCAACAGTAAGAATCTTACAATAATAGGATAGTAGTTATTTATCGTTCTACGCAACGAAGGCAGACGTACTGTTTTTCGTAAACGCGCGTTGTTATGCCGTCCCGACGAAAATGGCACATTTGAAAAATCTATTTGCATAATGTAAAGTTAACTTCCTTAAAAATATGCCGATTAAGTAAGGCGCAACTTATTCGCGACATCACCTTTGAGAACTCTAGCGGGAGAATCACCCTGTTTAACAGTATACCATTTTAATACTTACATTCTGCATGTTGTTCATTTTTGCTTCCTTGTGCTTCTTGGACTCTTGGATGCTGGGTGAAGAATGGTGGACAATGAAGACAGTGATCAGGCAGGGATACCCGGAATGTCTCTGATGCACACATTGTTACTAGACGTCGATTGGTTCGAAGCGAAAACCTAGCTTGGCGCTGATTGGTGTTTGGCCCAACAGCTAGCTTGGCGCCAATTGGTTTGACGTCCCGGCGTCATCACGCGCACCGGTGACAATTTTGGGTCTGTTCCGATGCGCGCATGAAATTTGTGGCATCGTACGATTCCGTAGAATTTCTCTCACTTGCCACCAGTATGATGCCATTTGCGGTGCATGAGGCGCGCAGGAACTGCAGGAATTTGGAGTTGCAGCAATTTTAGGGAATCGTACGATGCCACCAATTTCATGCGCTTCATGCGAGGAACAGACCCCTTATGTGTCAGGGACTATTCTGTCAAGTGGCAACCCGAGACTGATTTTTCTCAGTCAAGAAAGTCCCTTTGTCGTCGCTGACGAAAAGTCCGTAGGTAAGGGTACATTCAGACGAGCGATGCGGCGTCGTTGCGATTTCGATTCCGGTAGTATAAAAGTTTCTTTCAAAGTTATTTCTTACAGTAAAAATGTTGACAATACATTTAGACACAATTTTGGAATGTGTACAAGTATGTAATGTGGGTAATTTTAGTTACTCTACTTTTTGGCACTTTTATAAATATTTAAATTGAGACAATTGTTTATTGTAGCGTTATAATTTGTAGTACAACATTTTTTTCTGCATAGAATTAGTCGATACTGTGATAATTGGTAGATCGCAATAAATGTTATATTTGCGTCGGCCATTACTATTAGTTTGCGTACCGACCGTTAGTGTCGCATGCTAATATTCTACTCCCAATAGAGAGATTCGTGTAAATCTCTCTCTATCTATATACATATGTACCGCTGCGAGATCGCAACGACGCCGCATTGCTCGTGTGCATTGACCCTTAAAGGCGGGAACTCCTAGCTGCCGGTGGGAGAAGTATGTATCTGTTTCTACATAGCACTAGTGGGGTCGCTGCGACAAGTCGCAGCGACCGGCAGGTAGGAGATCCCGCCTTAAGGCCGATCGCAGCGACCGGCAGCGACCCCAATAGTGACAGATAGTTACAATACGCTACTTAGCAGTCTTAGCACTTGCGTTGACTGGTGGTGCCTCGCAAGATTGATATATTTTCAAATTTGTCAGCAAATTCCACCGATTGGTTCCAACGTAAAAGTTTAGTGTATTTGGTAACTAACCAGCAGGGCAGACGCGAGGATGCTTGGCACCTTTATGTAAGAAAATTTCCCCAGATTTCTACACCTGATTTCCTATTTAATATGTTTTGTATCTACGGTGTACAAAAAAAGAATTACATATACATTTTGTTTCTGTGAAAGTTGGATTTCTTTATTATTAAGCGTCCAATATAGTATTTTAGCGCCACCTTCGACTAGCGTCCTTATGCCTAGTTACTTTGTAACGCGGACGGCACCACGTGCCGCTCCTGAAATCGAAACAAATGCCCGCGATACTCTCGAGTTCTTTCCAGCCACGTGCCTCGAAAGTCAGTCATTGTTCACAGACCGCGCGGGTGAGATCGTGCGTTGATTTACGGTGTGTGAAGTAATTGTGAATTATATTACTTACCGTTTCGCGATTTCATCGTGGTTATTTGTGAAAATGCCGAGAAAAGCGCTCATACACTCCGGCGTTATTCTCGACAAGTTACAGGAGTGTGAAAAGTGCCAAGTGTTCGATGAGGATTATAAATTGAAGTGCCGCACGGATAAAGTGTGGGAAGATGTATCTTTAAAAATTTGTGACAAGTTATCAGCAAACATCATTCGTATATTCAATAATCAGTTATTGTACAAATGTAAGTGTCGCGATTAAATAATTAAATAAAGTGTGTAAGTTACCACTAGTTGCACGGTGTTGACGCACTGGCGATGCGGGGCGTAAGAGTGGATATTTCAAAGTTCCAAATAGAATATAAACCGGACTCGCGGATCCTATGAGGTTAACTATGATTCTGACAGGGACTTTAGCCCGATCTTACCAACTCTGTACGAGCGTGACACGACGTTACTCTACGCGTGACTGTACTGCTTTTAACCAACGAGGGTTGAAACCAAAGGGTTTATATAGTCCCAAAATGGGTGGGGATTCATTAGAAATCTCCATATAAGGAAATCCGTATGGTCGTCGTCGTGTCACTCCCGTTCCCATGATCGTGATCCAGACGGTCGAGATCATGACCCCCTTAGTGGTATGTGATAAACAAAAAGGCTTTTAGGGCGTTTTCCCTTCGCAGACGCGAGCTCGAAAAGTGGTTGAGAACGGCGCACAGTGGGCCAAAGTGACGAAGTTTGTGTCAAAATCAAAGAACTTTTGATAGAAATGAGATAGAGGGATGATTTTTTTTTAAATTAAAGCTGAAAGATTGCAGAATAAGGGAAAATTAAAGAAATTATGGTACGAACGTTTTTTAACTTTGAAAATCTGTATTAACCTTGAAATCGATTTTTTCCAAGATCCTGAGGTAGTAGCCAAATTTTGCGAACGGATTTGAAATCAGCGTGACAAAATCTACAGGAAATGATGTACAGCATGTCAAGAAAAAAATTTAACCGTACATGGTATTGGATAAATCACAATTTTGTTGTAATATTTCAAGTTTATCACAGATTTTCAAAGTTAACAAACGTTCGTACCATAATTTCTTTAATTTTCCCTTATTCTGCAATCTTTCAGCTTTAATTTAAAAAAAAAATCATACCTCTATCTCATTTCTATCAAAAGTTCTTTGATTTTGACACAAACTTCGTCACTTTGCCCCACTGTGCGGCGTATGGGAGAATTCCACATACGTAACACAAACAAAAGGAATGGTAACCATAAAAATAAAAATTTTCGAAAAAGAAGAATACGTCGATGTATTCATTGTAGAAAGAGATGATTTTGAAGATTTCCTTATCGGCTTAGATATAATAACAAAATTCAAACTAATACAGGACGAAAATCTACAAATATCTCAGAAGAAAGAAATACAAACAGGGAAAAAGATAAATACATTGGATAAAAATTAAGAAATAGAAAAAGTTAAAATAAATTTTAACGAACATGTAAACGAAGACGAGTTCAAAATGAATTTAGATCACTTGGATAATATAAAAAGGATAAAAATTGAAAAACTGGTAGAAAAGTATAATACAGCATTCGCAAAAAATAAATATGATGTAGGCACTGTTACGGACTATGAAGCTCGGATAGACTTGAAGGTTGATAAATATTGTAGTAAGAGACCATATAGATGCACTATAGAGGATAAGAAAGAAATAGAGAATCAAGTGGCAAAATTACTAGAAAACAAGTTAATAGAAGAATCTTACAGCCCGTTTGGAGCACCAGTAACTTTAGCATTCAAAAGAGAGGAAAACAAACGATCAAGATTATGTAGGGGAGAGGTGCTATAAAAGGGACACTTTTGTTTAGCGTCCATTTCTGACAATGTCGTTATAGGTATTTAAAAAACAACTACACCACAAGAAAGCGCGTTTATTTCCCTTCAATAAAAGTATATTGCAAACTCATCAATTGTAATAGAAAATAACAAAATCTTCGATTTACAAAAAAGTAGGAAATGTCCCTTTTACGACTAGGTGGTTTTAAATGGGACAGTATAAGTCATGAAAGGGACACGTTAATAAAAATAAATTTATTAAGTATTACAATTATAAATCTAAATCTTAATGATACAAAATAACGAAATCTACGAAAAAATTAACTCTTTGTAGTATAAATCATCAATATTTTATTATTAATGACACATGGAATAGAAAAAATCCCGGATTTGTTTGAAATAATAGACTTCCATCGTCATGGAAACATCAGCAGTACATGTGTATGAGAGGGACAGCCATGAAACGGTTGTCCCATTTAAGACTTATTATGCTGTCCCTTTTACGACTATACGTGAGTTTAATATAAAATAACCGCAAAACAAAGAAAAAAATTAATTAAGCTTACCTGTTAAGCGATTTCATTTCAGTTGAATACAGGCTATTTTAATGATATAACACTTTAACACTTTATATATACTTTGAACTCAGAAAACGACACAGAAAACCAATGAAAAATTTCATTTTTACTGCCGAAAAACATCAATCGTGGATTACTACTCTGTTGCAAGTGAGACCGTAGCGAAGTTTACGTCAAACGACTAGGCACTAGTGTTGTAATAAACGGGAAAATAAGTTGCATGTGTAATGCGTTTAGAATTTTGGAAATTCGATTTGTCCCTTTTAAGACGTGTCCCCTTTATAGCACCTATCCCCTATAGATTTTACCGACTTGAACAAAATAATTATACCACAAGCTCAACCGTTCCCATTAATAAATGATTTAATAATGAAAACAAGAAACTGCAAATACTTCACTACATTAGATATAAATTCCGCTTTTTGGTCAATTCCACTACGCATCGAGGATAGACAGAAAACAGGATTTGTTACACAAGAGGGGCACTTCCAATGGACGTGCCTACCGTTCGGCTTAAAAACAGCACCAACCATTTTCCAGAGAATTTTATCCAATATCTTAAGAAAACACTATTTAAAAGACTTCTCCGAAAATTATATAGATGATATCTTAATTTTTTCAGAATCATTCAAAGAACATATAGAACATATAGAAAAAGTAATAAAAGCAATAGCAAATGAAGGCTTTAGACTAAAATTTAAAAAATGCACATTTGCAGCAGAATCAGTGAAATACCTCGGACATATAATAGAACACAATACAGTAAGACCAGTGAATGACAATTTAATCTCAATAAAAAACTTTCCCACTCCGAAAACCCAAAAGAATATTAGACAATTTCTTGGGAAAATTAATTTCTATCATGAATATATACCGAAAAGCTCGATAATGCTAAACCCGTTACACAAACTATTACGCAAGAATGAGAAATTTATATGGTCTGAAGAGTGCGAAAAATCCTTTACAGATATAAAAAAGTTACTATGCTCTCAACCAGTGTTGGAAATATTTGATAAAGATTTACCAATAAGAATTTATACAGATGCGTCACTAGAAGGCATCGGTGCAGTATTTAAACAGGTACAAAATAATGGTAAAGAAAAGCCAGTAGCGTATTTTTCAAAAAAATTAAATGATCCACAAAAAAGGAAAAAAGCAATTTATTTAGAATGCCTGGCAATTAAAGAAGCGGTAAAGTATTGGCAACAGTGGCTGATTGGAAGGAAGTTCACAGTATTTTCAGACCACAAACCACTAGAAAATATGAATATAAAATCTAGAACGGACGAAGAACTTGGTGAGCTGACTTATTATTTGTCACAATACAATTTCGAAATCAAATACATTCCGGGAAAAGATAACGTCGAAGCAGATAGTTTAAGTAGAAATCCGGTACTAGAAGACACTGAAAATAAGGATGAAATTCTGAAAATAGTAAACTTGATAAAATTGGATGACATCAAAACAGATCAGAGAAACGAAATGATACAAAGAATAAAAACAAAATTGATAGAAAAAGATGGAGTATTCTATAAAAAGACTAGAAATAGAGAAAAGATTATTCTAGCTGAAGAATTAAATATAGGTATGATAAAAGACATACACACTGAATGGTGTCATATAGGAATCAGACAAATGATGAACAAAATATGCCCCTATTATACAGCTAGAAATCTAACATCTAATATAAAAAAGATATGTAAAAATTGTGAAATATGCATAAAGAATAAATCGAGAGGTCAAATAAAATATGGACTGATGTCTCACTTGGGACCAGCAACAAAACCATTTGAACTGTTATGAAGCTTGCTAGAAGATCGGTGTAAAGGATCGCAAGGGAATTATTAAAGCACGACGAGGAATCTTTATCTGTTAGGACGAGGACTTTATAGAAACGTTCACGATTACTCTTATATTTAGTTATGTGCAATGTCAAATAAACGATACTCTATTTACAATCACGATCACAATTATTTAGATGAAGCGTTTAATGCAAGCGAACACGTTAAGCACGTAAGCAGTGATGCCCGTTACAAGCAGGTAATAACGTAGCGTAGCGATAGGTGCAAGTAAAACAGAGCGTAGTGTGAGACAGAGAGTGTATACTTTAGTGAAGTCGCGAACAGAGAGTGTTCGATCCCGGGAATCGTGGTCGATTTCCTGGAAGGAAGAGCCTTCCCCTTCCATCGATCGCGAATCGAGGGAAGGGATGTTGATCGCTGCTCCACATGAGTCAGCGGGCTGAGCTACTAATTGCCTAATTATTGACGGCTCTGTAAGATGGCGCGCGGATGCTCCTTTTCTTGAACAGAACTAATGTCAATAGACACCATCGGAGGTTTTAGAGGACAAAGATCAACAAAAAAATATCTTCACTTGATGGTTGACCACTTCACAAGATACGCGTTTATTGTAACAGCTAAAACACAAAATGCCACTGATTTCATAAAGTTAGTTCAGAACGTGCTGGAAACTGATGAGATAGGAATGATACTAACGGATCAGTATCCAGGGATATACTCTAGAGAATTCAAAGAATTCCTAAGAAATAATAACATTAAACTAGTCTAACAACAGTAAACACACCGTCCTCGAATGGGTTGAATGAAAGACTGAATCAGACTCTAGTCAACAAAATAAGATGTAGAATAAATGAGAAAGAACATAACAAAGCGTGGACAACGATTGCAAGAGAATGCGTAGATAAAATAATCGAACGGAACATACAGTCACTGGATTTACACCGCAATATCTGTTAGATGGTACAAACACAAACATCCTACCAGAAGAACTAAAAGAAGAAATAAATAATGAAGACTGGATAAGAGATAAAGAAATAGCGGTAAAAAGAACAAAAACATCACATGACTACAATAAAAAAATATATGACAAAAACAGAAAACACCACGAATTCAACATAGGCGAAGCAGCATACATAGAAAACGGAAATAGACTGAATAGGAAAAAGTTAGATAATCTAAGAATTGGACCATTCAACGTAGTAGAAAGAATATCAAATTCAATATATAAAATTAATATTGGAAAGAAGAAATCAGAAACAAGTTTGTTTCACATATCGAAATTACTTCCAGCATCGGACGTGGAAGAAGATTGAAAATATTAGAAATTTTCACCCCGAGGGGGGGGGGGGGAGATGTAACGAAAGTATACTTTCGTTAATCCGAACCTTACCGCGCTTCTCATGCTCTGCGCGCCTTTTAATGTACTACCGCCAGATGGGAGGAGCAGAGAGGGTGATGACGTAATAGAGCACATGTAAAGAGAAGACAAAAGATTGTTAGAAGTTGATTAGGATAAATAGAGAAGTGATAGTTGTAAACTGTAATTGTCGTTTCCTTGTTTACAGGTAAGAGTGTAAATAATGTAAATAATTGTTGTAAAATAGCGAATAAAACTTTAAAAAACCTTGTTTACAGAGAAACATATTTCAGTTTATTTATTCATCGCTATCAATAATAACCAAAGAGCCTTATATATACATGTGTACGAATTTCAAACCAAAAGCACGCGTTGACGTATTCCGTGCGAGAGAAGGTGGGCTTGAAGTCCGATTGGTGCTAACCTAACCAATCTGCCCTGCATCCGTCCCAAAAGGCCACTTTCTTGACGAGGCCTTCTTCACAGCAATATCTCCTCCCCGAGGCCCACCTTTTCTCGCACGGAATAGGTCAACGCTTGCTTCTGATTTGAAATTCGAACACGTGTTTATACTGAAGAGATAAGGGATCCGTATTTAATTTGAAGGAAGGACAACGCAGGCGGAACCACGCGCCGTCAGGGGACAACCCCTTTTCTTCCTGTGTCACTTCACGAGACGTATGGACTGTGGGTAATACTTTCTAAATGCTATGTTGGTGTCAGCTTTCTGACGTACGTCGGGACAAAAGCGGACTCAGAGCCAATCGAGAATTCGTTGTTTACGATCGGCAATGTCGTCTTTTCCAAAGAACGTTTCGACAACATCTGTTTGCCAGCAATTTCTAAACGACAATCAAGAACGTGGTGCCGTTTTTAAGAATTTTAGGCATTCTTCAGTCTGGCAATGAGTTAATCCGTATATTGCTCTGTCGGAGGGTAGTGCGTACGATGACTTTAGCCGTACGTACCTACCGAACCGTTGTCTACCGCCAACCCGCGGAACAATACGGCCATAAACCGCGACCCTGGCAAGATGCTCCGGCCGATCAGCCTGGTTAGTTTTTGACAACCAGATGTGGCATTTTCCTCCTTTACTTCGTCAAAAGGGAGAAGGTTCCTCCTCTGTTGACGAATTCACTCAGGGAAGGGACGGAAACCTTATACTGTCCCCTAGTAGCATTTTTGGTTGGCCAACAGTAGCCAACAGTTGGGAATTAGTTGGGATATAGTTAGTGTTTTTGCCTACAAATTCCCAACATACGGCCTACGGCAAAAAAGTTGCAACAGTTTACATACGAATATTCAATGTTGGGCCAACAGTTACTATGGTTGGTTGATCAACAAAGAAAATTGCGACAATTTGCCAACGAATATTCAATGTTGGGCCTACAATTATCATCGTTGGTTAATTAACTAAAAGTTGCAACAGTTTACATACGAATATTCAATGTTGGGCCAACAGTTACTATGGTTGGTTAATCAACAAAACAATGGCGACAATTTGCCAACGAGTATTCAATGTTGGGCCCACAATTATTATGGTTGGTTAATTAACTAAAAGTTGCAACAGTTTACATACGAATATTCAGTGTTGGGCCAACAGTTACTATGGTTGGTTAATCAACAAAACAATGGCAACAATTTTCCAACGAATATTCAATATTGGGGCTACAATTATTATGGTTGGTTAATTAACTAAAAGTTGCAACAGTTTACATACGAATATTCAATGTTGGGCCAACAGTTACTATGGTTGGTTGATCAACAAAAAAATTGCGACAATTTGCCAACGAATATTCAATGTTGGGCCTACAATTATCATCGTTGGTTAATTAACTAAAAGTTGCAACAGTTTACATACGAATATTCAATGTTGGGCCAACAGTTACTATGGTTGGTTAATCAACAAAACAATGGCGACAATTTGCCAACGAATATTCAATGTTGGGCCCACAATTATTATGGTTGGTTAATTAACTAAAAGTTGCAACAGTTTACATACGAATATTCAGTGTTGGGCCAACAGTTACTATGGTTGGTTAATCAACAAAACAATGGCAACAATTTTCCAACGAATATTCAATATTGGGCCTACAATTATTATGGTTGGTTAATTAACTAAAAGTTGCAACAGTTTACATACGAATATTCAATGTTGGGCCAACAGTTACTATGGTTGGTTGATCAACAAAAAAATTGCGACAATTTGCCAACGAATATTCAATGTTGGGCCTACAATTATCATCGTTGGTTAATTAACTAAAAGTTGCAACAGTTTACATACGAATATTCAATGTTGGGCCAACAGTTACTATGGTTGGTTGATCAACAAAGAAAATTGCGACAATTTGCCAACGAATATTCAATGTTGGGCCTACAATTATCATCGTTGGTTAATTAACTAAAAGTTGCAACAGTTTACATACGAATATTCAATGTTGGGCCAACAGTTACTATGGTTGGTTAATCAACAAAACAATGGCGACAATTTGCCAACGAGTATTCAATGTTGGGCCCACAATTATTATGGTTGGTTAATTAACTAAAAGTTGCAACAGTTTACATACGAATATTCAGTGTTGGGCCAACAGTTACTATGGTTGGTTAATCAACAAAACAATGGCAACAATTTTCCAACGAATATTCAATATTGGGGCTACAATTATTATGGTTGGTTAATTAACTAAAAGTTGCAACAGTTTACATACGAATATTCAATGTTGGGCCAACAGTTACTATGGTTGGTTGATCAACAAAAAAATTGCGACAATTTGCCAACGAATATTCAATGTTGGGCCTACAATTATCATCGTTGGTTAATTAACTAAAAGTTGCAACAGTTTACATACGAATATTCAATGTTGGGCCAACAGTTACTATGGTTGGTTAATCAACAAAACAATGGCGACAATTTGCCAACGAATATTCAATGTTGGGCCCACAATTATTATGGTTGGTTAATTAACTAAAAGTTGCAACAGTTTACATACGAATATTCAGTGTTGGGCCAACAGTTACTATGGTTGGTTAATCAACAAAACAATGGCAACAATTTTCCAACGAATATTCAATATTGGGCCTACAATTATTATGGTTGGTTAATTAACTAAAAGTTGCAACAGTTTACATACGAATATTCAATGTTGGGCCAACAGTTACTATGGTTGGTTGATCAACAAAAAAATTGCGACAATTTGCCAACGAATATTCAATGTTGGGCCTACAATTATCATCGTTGGTTAATTAACTAAAAGTTGCAACAGTTTACATACGAATATTCAATGTTGGGCCAACAGTTACTATGGTTGGTTAATCAACAAAAAAATGGCGACAATTTGCCAACGAATATTCAATGTTGGGCCAACAGTTACTATGGTTGGTTAATCAACAAAACAATGGCGACAATTTGCCAACGAATATTCAATGTTGGGCCCACAATTATTATGGTTGGTTAATTAACTAAAAGTTGCAACAGTTTACATACGAATATTCAGTGTTGGGCCAACAGTTACTATGGTTGGTTAATCAACAAAAAAGTTGCGACAATTTGCCAACGAATATTCAATGTTGGGCCTACAATTATCATCGTTGGTTAATTAACTAAAAGTTGCAACAGTTTACATACGAATATTCAATGTTGGGCCAACAGTTACTATGGTTGGTTAATCAACAAAACAATGGCGACAATTTGCCAACGAATATTCAATGTTGGGCCTACAATTATTATGGTTGGTTAATTAACTAAAAGTTGCAACAGTTTACATACGAATATTCAGTGTTGGGCCAACAGTTACTATGGTTGGTTAATCAACAAAACAATGGCGACAATTTGCCAACGAATATTCAATGTTGGGCCAACAGTTACTATGGTTGGTTAATCAACAAAAAAATGGCGACAATTTGCCAACGAATATTCAATGTTGGGCCCACAATTATTATGGTTGGTTAATTAACTAAAAGTTGCAACAGTTTACATACGAATATTCAGTGTTGGGCCAACAGTTACTATGGGTGGTTAATCAACAAAAAAGTTGCGACAATTTGCCAACGAATATTCAATGTTGGGCCTACAATTATCATCGTTGGTTAATTAACTAAAAGTTGCAACAGTTTACATACGAATATTCAATGTTGGGCCAACAGTTACTATGGTTGGTTAATCAACAAAACAATGGCGACAATTTGCCAACGAATATTCAATGTTGGGCCTACAATTATTATGGTTGGTTAATTAACTAAAAGTTGCAACAGTTTACATACGAATATTCAATGTTGGGCCAACAGTTACTATGATTGGTTAACCAACAAAAAAATGGCGACAATTTGCCAACGAATATTCAATGTTGGGCCTACAATTATTATGGTTGGTTAATTAACTAAAAGTTGCAACAGTTTACATACGAATATTCAGTGTTGGGCCAACAGTTACTATGGTTGGTTAATCAACAAAACAATGGCAACAATTTTCCAACGAATATTCAATATTGGGCCTACAATTATTATGGTTGGTTAATTAACTAAAAGTTGCAACAGTTTACATACGAATATTCAATGTTGGGCCAAAAGTTACTATGGTTGGTTAATCAACAAAAAAATGGCGACAATTTGCCAACGAATATTCAATGTTGGGCTTACAATTATCATGGTTGGTTAATTAACTAAAAGTTGCAACAGTTTACATACGAATATTCAATGTTGGGCCAACAGTTACTATGGTTGGTTGATCAACAAAAAAATTGCGACAATTTGCCAACGAATATTCAATGTTGGGCCTACAATTATCATCGTTGGTTAATTAACTAAAAGTTGCAACAGTTTACATACGAATATTCAATGTTGGGCCAACAGTTACTATGGTTGGTTAATCAACAAAACAATGGCGACAATTTGCCAACGAGTATTCAATGTTGGGCCCACAATTATTATGGTTGGTTAATTAACTAAAAGTTGCAACAGTTTACATACGAATATTCAGTGTTGGGCCAACAGTTACTATGGTTGGTTAATCAACAAAACAATGGCAACAATTTTCCAACGAATATTCAATATTGGGCTACAATTATTATGGTTGGTTAATTAACTAAAAGTTGCAACAGTTTACATACGAATATTCAATGTTGGGCCAACAGTTACTATGGTTGGTTGATCAACAAAAAAATTGCGACAATTTGCCAACGAATATTCAATGTTGGGCCTACCATTATCATCGTTGGTTAATTAACTAAAAGTTGCAACAGTTTACATACGAATATTCAATGTTGGGCCAACAGTTACTATGGTTGGTTAATCAACAAAACAATGGCGACAATTTGCCAACGAATATTCAATGTTGGGCCTACAATTATTATGGTTGGTTAATTAACTAAAAGTTGCAACAGTTTACATACGAATATTCAATGTTGGGCCAACAATTATTATGGTTGGTTAATTAACTAAAAGTTGCAACAGTTTACATACGAATATTCAGTGTTGGGCCAACAGTTACTATGGGTGGTTAATCAACAAAAAAGTTGCGACAATTTGCCAACGAATATTCAATGTTGGGCCTACAATTATCATCGTTGGTTAATTAACTAAAAGTTGCAACAGTTTACATACGAATATTCAATGTTGGGCCAACAGTTACTATGGTTGGTTAATCAACAAAACAATGGCGACAATTTGCCAACGAATATTCAATGTTGGGCCTACAATTATTATGGTTGGTTAATTAACTAAAAGTTGCAACAGTTTACATACGAATATTCAATGTTGGGCCAACAGTTACTATGATTGGTTAACCAACAAAAAAATGGCGACAATTTGCCAACGAATATTCAATGTTGGGCCTACAATTATTATGGTTGGTTAATTAACTAAAAGTTGCAACAGTTTACATACGAATATTCAGTGTTGGGCCAACAGTTACTATGGTTGGTTAATCAACAAAACAATGGCAACAATTTTCCAACGAATATTCAATATTGGGCCTACAATTATTATGGTTGGTTAATTAACTAAAAGTTGCAACAGTTTACATACGAATATTCAATGTTGGGCCAAAAGTTACTATGGTTGGTTAATCAACAAAAAAATGGCGACAATTTGCCAACGAATATTCAATGTTGGGCTTACAATTATCATGGTTGGTTAATTAACTAAAAGTTGCAACAGTTTACATACGAATATTCAATGTTGGGCCAACAGTTACTATGGTTGGTTGATCAACAAAAAAATTGCGACAATTTGCCAACGAATATTCAATGTTGGGCCTACAATTATCATCGTTGGTTAATTAACTAAAAGTTGCAACAGTTTACATACGAATATTCAATGTTGGGCCAACAGTTACTATGGTTGGTTAATCAACAAAACAATGGCGACAATTTGCCAACGAGTATTCAATGTTGGGCCCACAATTATTATGGTTGGTTAATTAACTAAAAGTTGCAACAGTTTACATACGAATAATCAGTGTTGGGCCAACAGTTACTATGGTTGGTTAATCAACAAAACAATGGCAACAATTTTCCAACGAATATTCAATATTGGGCTACAATTATTATGGTTGGTTAATTAACTAAAAGTTGCAACAGTTTACATACGAATATTCAATGTTGGGCCAACAGTTACTATGGTTGGTTGATCAACAAAAAAATTGCGACAATTTGCCAACGAATATTCAATGTTGGGCCTACCATTATCATCGTTGGTTAATTAACTAAAAGTTGCAACAGTTTACATACGAATATTCAATGTTGGGCCAACAGTTACTATGGTTGGTTAATCAACAAAACAATGGCGACAATTTGCCAACGAATATTCAATGTTGGGCCTACAATTATTATGGTTGGTTAATTAACTAAAAGTTGCAACAGTTTACATACGAATATTCAATGTTGGGCCAACAGTTACTATGATTGGTTAATCAACAAAAAAATGGCGACAATTTGCCAACGAATATTCAATGTTGGGCCTACAATTATTATGGTTGGTTAATTAACTAAAAGTTGCAACAGTTTACATACGAATATTCAGTGTTGGGCCAACAGTTACTATGGTTGGTTAATCAACAAAAAAGTTGCGACAATTTGCCAACGAATATTCAATGTTGGGCCTACAATTATCATCGTTGGTTAATTAACTAAAAGTTGCAACAGTTTACATACGAATATTCAATGTTGGGCCAACAGTTACTATGGTTGGTTAATCAACAAAACAATGGCAACAATTTTCCAACGAATATTCAATATTGGGGCTACAATTATTATGGTTGGTTAATTAACTAAAAGTTGCAACAGTTTACATACGAATATTCAATGTTGGGCCAACAGTTACTATGGTTGGTTGATCAACAAAAAAATTGCCACAATTTGCCAACGAATATTCAATGTTGGGCCTACAATTATCATCGTTGGTTAATTAACTAAAAGTTGCAACAGTTTACATACGAATATTCAATGTTGGGCCAACAGTTACTATGGTTGGTTAATCAACAAAACAATGGCGACAATTTGCCAACGAATATTCAATGTTGGGCCCACAATTATTATGGTTGGTTAATTAACTAAAAGTTGCAACAGTTTACATACGAATATTCAATGTTGGGCCAACAGTTACTATGGTTGGTTAATCAACAAAAAAATGGCGACAATTTGCCAACGAATATTCAATGTTGGGCCAACAGTTACTATGGTTGGTTAATCAACAAAACAATGGCGACAATTTGCCAACGAATATTCAATGTTGGGCCCACAATTATTATGGTTGGTTAATTAACTAAAAGTTGCAACAGTTTACATACGAATATTCAGTGTTGGGCCAACAGTTACTATGGTTGGTTAATCAACAAAAAAGTTGCGACAATTTGCCAACGAATATTCAATGTTGGGCCTACAATTATCATCGTTGGTTAATTAACTAAAAGTTGCAACAGTTTACATACGAATATTCAATGTTGGGCCAACAGTTACTATGGTTGGTTAATCAACAAAACAATGGCGACAATTTGCCAACGAATATTCAATGTTGGGCCTACAATTATTATGGTTGGTTAATTAACTAAAAGTTGCAACAGTTTACATACGAATATTCAATGTTGGGCCAACAGTTACTATGATTGGTTAATCAACAAAAAAATGGCGACAATTTGCCAACGAATATTCAATGTTGGGCCTACAATTATTATGGTTGGTTAATTAACTAAAAGTTGCAACAGTTTACATACGAATATTCAGTGTTGGGCCAACAGTTACTATGGTTGGTTAATCAACAAAACAATGGCAACAATTTTCCAACGAATATTCAATATTGGGCCTACAATTATTATGGTTGGTTAATTAACTAAAAGTTGCAATAGTTTACATACGAATATTCAATGTTGGGCCAAAAGTTACTATGGTTGGTTAATCAACAAAAAAATGGCGACAATTTGCCAACGAATATTCAATGTTGGGCTTACAATTATCATGGTTGGTTAATTAACTAAAAGTTGCAACAGTTTACATACGAATATTCAATGTTGGGCCAACAGTTACTATGGTTGGTTGATCAACAAAAAAATTGCGACAATTTGCCAACGAATATTCAATGTTGGGCCTACAATTATCATCGTTGGTTAATTAACTAAAAGTTGCAACAGTTTACATACGAATATTCAATGTTGGGCCAACAGTTACTATGGTTGGTTAATCAACAAAACAATGGCGACAATTTGCCAACGAGTATTCAATGTTGGGCCCACAATTATTATGGTTGGTTAATTAACTAAAAGTTGCAACAGTTTACATACGAATATTCAGTGTTGGGCCAACAGTTACTATGGTTGGTTAATCAACAAAACAATGGCAACAATTTTCCAACGAATATTCAATATTGGGCTACAATTATTATGGTTGGTTAATTAACTAAAAGTTGCAACAGTTTACATACGAATATTCAATGTTGGGCCAACAGTTACTATGGTTGGTTGATCAACAAAAAAATTGCGACAATTTGCCAACGAATATTCAATGTTGGGCCTACAATTATCATCGTTGGTTAATTAACTAAAAGTTGCAAAAGTTTACATACGAATATTCAATGTTGGGCCAACAGTTACTATGGTTGGTTAATCAACAAAACAATGGCGACAATTTGCCAACGAATATTCAATGTTGGGCCTACAATTATTATGGTTGGTTAATTAACTAAAAGTTGCAACAGTTTACATACGAATATTCAGTGTTGGGCCAACAGTTACTATGGTTGGTTAATCAACAAAACAATGGCGACAATTTGCCAACGAATATTCAATGTTGGGCCAACAGTTACTATGGTTGGTTAATCAACAAAAAAATGGCGACAATTTGCCAACGAATATTCAATGTTGGGCTTACAATTATCATGGTTGGTTAATTAACTAAAAGTTGCAACAGTTTACATACGAATATTCAATGTTGGGCCAACAGTTACTATGGTTGGTTAATCAACGAACCAATGGCAACAATTTTCCAACGAATATTCAATATTGGGCCTACAATTATTATGGTTGGTTAATTAACTAAAAGTTGCAACAGTTTACATACGAATATTCAATGTTGGGCCAACAGTTACTATGGTTGGTTGATCAACAAAAAAATTGCGACAATTTGCCAACGAATATTCAATGTTGGGCCTACAATTATCATCGTTGGTTAATTAACTAAAAGTTGCAACAGTTTACATACGAATATTCAATGTTGGGCCAACAGTTACTATGGTTGGTTAATCAACAAAAAAATGGCGACAATTTGCCAACGAATATTCAATGTTGGGCCAACAGTTACTATGGTTGGTTAATCAACAAAACAATGGCGACAATTTGCCAACGAATATTCAATGTTGGGCCCACAATTATTATGGTTGGTTAATTAACTAAAAGTTGCAACAGTTTACATACGAATATTCAGTGTTGGGCCAACAGTTACTATGGTTGGTTAATCAACAAAAAAGTTGCGACAATTTGCCAACGAATATTCAATGTTGGGCCTACAATTATCATCGTTGGTTAATTAACTAAAAGTTGCAACAGTTTACATACGAATATTCAATGTTGGGCCAACAGTTACTATGGTTGGTTAATCAACAAAACAATGGCGACAATTTGCCAACGAATATTCAATGTTGGGCCTACAATTATTATGGTTGGTTAATTAACTAAAAGTTGCAACAGTTTACATACGAATATTCAGTGTTGGGCCAACAGTTACTATGGTTGGTTAATCAACAAAACAATGGCGACAATTTGCCAACGAATATTCAATGTTGGGCCAACAGTTACTATGGTTGGTTAATCAACAAAAAAATGGCGACAATTTGCCAACGAATATTCAATGTTGGGCTTACAATTATCATGGTTGGTTAATTAACTAAAAGTTGCAACAGTTTACATACGAATATTCAATGTTGGGCCAACAGTTACTATGGTTGGTTAATCAACGAACCAATGGCAACAATTTTCCAACGAATATTCAATATTGGGCCTACAATTATTATGGTTGGTTAATTAACTAAAAGTTGCAACAGTTTACATACGAATATTCAATGTTGGGCCAACAGTTACTATGGTTGGTTGATCAACAAAAAAATTGCGACAATTTGCCAACGAATATTCAATGTTGGGCCTACAATTATCATCGTTGGTTAATTAACTAAAAGTTGCAACAGTTTACATACGAATATTCAATGTTGGGCCAACAGTTACTATGGTTGGTTAATCAACAAAAAAATGGCGACAATTTGCCAACGAATATTCAATGTTGGGCCAACAGTTACTATGGTTGGTTAATCAACAAAACAATGGCGACAATTTGCCAACGAATATTCAATGTTGGGCCCACAATTATTATGGTTGGTTAATTAACTAAAAGTTGCAACAGTTTACATACGAATATTCAGTGTTGGGCCAACAGTTACTATGGTTGGTTAATCAACAAAAAAGTTGCGACAATTTGCCAACGAATATTCAATGTTGGGCCTACAATTATCATCGTTGGTTAATTAACTAAAAGTTGCAACAGTTTACATACGAATATTCAATGTTGGGCCAACAGTTACTATGGTTGGTTAATCAACAAAACAATGGCGACAATTTGCCAACGAATATTCAATGTTGGGCCTACAATTATTATGGTTGGTTAATTAACTAAAAGTTGCAACAGTTTACATACGAATATTCAATGTTGGGCCAACAGTTACTATGATTGGTTAATCAACAAAAAAATGGCGACAATTTGCCAACGAATATTCAATGTTGGGCCTACAATTATTATGGTTGGTTAATTAACTAAAAGTTGCAACAGTTTACATACGAATATTCAGTGTTGGGCCAACAGTTACTATGGTTGGTTAATCAACAAAACAATGGCAACAATTTTCCAACGAATATTCAATATTGGGCCTACAATTATTATGGTTGGTTAATTAACTAAAAGTTGCAATAGTTTACATACGAATATTCAATGTTGGGCCAAAAGTTACTATGGTTGGTTAATCAACAAAAAAATGGCGACAATTTGCCAACGAATATTCAATGTTGGGCTTACAATTATCATGGTTGGTTAATTAACTAAAAGTTGCAACAGTTTACATACGAATATTCAATGTTGGGCCAACAGTTACTATGGTTGGTTGATCAACAAAAAAATTGCGACAATTTGCCAACGAATATTCAATGTTGGGCCTACAATTATCATCGTTGGTTAATTAACTAAAAGTTGCAACAGTTTACATACGAATATTCAATGTTGGGCCAACAGTTACTATGGTTGGTTAATCAACAAAACAATGGCGACAATTTGCCAACGAGTATTCAATGTTGGGCCCACAATTATTATGGTTGGTTAATTAACTAAAAGTTGCAACAGTTTACATACGAATATTCAGTGTTGGGCCAACAGTTACTATGGTTGGTTAATCAACAAAACAATGGCAACAATTTTCCAACGAATATTCAATATTGGGCTACAATTATTATGGTTGGTTAATTAACTAAAAGTTGCAACAGTTTACATACGAATATTCAATGTTGGGCCAACAGTTACTATGGTTGGTTGATCAACAAAAAAATTGCGACAATTTGCCAACGAATATTCAATGTTGGGCCTACAATTATCATCGTTGGTTAATTAACTAAAAGTTGCAACAGTTTACATACGAATATTCAATGTTGGGCCTGTAACGTCCTACGATTTTTCGCGCACTTCTTATTCCATGAACCTCAAAATCACACCACCAAAGTCTATCGAACTCAACTCCTACACCATCTCCTCAATAGCCGATCACTTTGATGTTGCACCTTAGCGGTCAACAACACGAGATGATCAACATAAACCTCCACCTCGCTGATGTACCTTAGTGGTCCCCATCGCGAGATGATCGTTTCAAAACCCACTTCGCCTATTCGTCCTACAAGGCACGAATCATTCCCTTTAAAACGAATTCAAACAAGTCCCTCGTTACAAATCCCTCTTAAAACCGAGACCACGTCTCAATCCCCTCTTTACAACTCATGAAGTCCAAGCCACTCTAACCCCTTTCCTATCAAACACCTAAAATCCAATCGAAGAGTTGAGTATCTCCAATACCGTTCATAAAAACCCTAGAAGCCTAATTACGACGCATTTGGCGTACGTGACAAAATATGGCTATTAATAGCCATACCGTTTACAAAAACCCCAGGAATCATACTGCGTCTTATTCCGAAATGTGTCAAGGTCTCTACCGCGCGTACCCCCGCAATACTCCTGTGAAATTACATAAATACGAGGTCCTGCGAGGCCTCGTCCTCTTTCATCGCTCCTCTTTCATCGCAGAACTTTTGACAAATATGTTCAAAGTATATTTTAACAAGTGTTAAACTTTAAAATCAGTGCTCTACGACAACGATTGTAAGAATTTATAATTATCTTATATTACTCTGCATATCATCTTCATACTATTTGTTACTATTATTTCATTTATTGCTTAATGCAATCATATTATTATCTCATTTATTGCTTAATGCAGTCATATTATTATTCATATTACTTTCATATTATACTGTTCTTTCATTAACGCTTATTTTATATCTATATCTTTGTCTAATAACCGCTTACTGCGATCTTATTCCTTTATATTATTAACGATCATTATTAAAGTTATTTCGTTCTATAACTTATATATTGTACCTCATGTCCATACATATACATGTCATAATACATATTATAAATGTTAAGTGTCAATGCTAAAAGCCCCGCATAATTATAATAACCGCATCAACAAAGTTAATAAACCGCTTTGTTTTCTATCACGTTTCGAATTATTGTGTGTATCCTCAAGTCATAAAGATTCTTAACGAAACCAAGCTGCCGCGACAGCTGATTCGCGAGAGCGCGCCCAGTGTTTACAAACATTACTGCATGAGTCGTGCAATATACAGAAGAACTAAACGTGGTTTCTTTTACACAAATGCAACGGTAAATCCTATTTCACAAACCAAAACAAATATAAAGTACTATAACGGGTGCTCTCCAAGTGTATATTTACCTTCCCTGGTCGATTAGAGTGAAGGATTAAAGATTCGCGCCTGATCGCCTCCAGAAATTCTAAGAGTGACGGATTCAATATTCGCGCCTAAGTTCCTCTCAAATCTCAGAGTGACGGATTAAATATTCGCGCCTGGCCTTCCCTCAAAACCCTCAGTGTGAAGGATTTAAGATTCGCGCCTGAGTTCCCTCAAACCCCTCAGTGTGAAGGATTTAAGATTCGCGCCTGAGTCCCTCAAACCCCTCAGTGTGAAGGATTTAAGATTCGCGCCTGAGTTCCCTCAAACCCCTCAGTGTGAAGGATTTAAGATTCGCGCCTGAGTTCCCTCAAACCCCTCAGAGTGAAGGATTCAAGATTCGCGCCTGAGTCCCTCAAACCCCTCAGTGTGAAGGATTTAAGATTCGCGCCTGAGTCCCTTCCCTCAAATCCTTCAGAGTGCCGGATTATAGATTCGCGCCTGATCTAAACCTTCCCCGTAGTCATCGTTCCCAAAAGACCTCACCCGGGACGTGACAGGCCAACAGTTACTATGGTTGGTTAATCAACAAAAAATGGCGACAATTTGCCAACGAATATTCAATGTTGGGCCAACAGTTACTATGGTTGGTTAATCAACAAAACAATGGCGACAATTTGCCAACGAATATTCAATGTTGGGCCTACAATTATCGTCGTTGGTTAATTAACTAAAAGTTGCAACAGTTTACATACGAATATTCAGTGTTGGGCCAACAGTTACTATGGTTGGTTAATCAACAAAACAATGGCGACAATTTGCCAACGAATATTCAATGTTGGGCCAACAGTTACTATGGTTGGTTAATCAACAAAAAAATGGCGACAATTTGCCAACGAATATTCAATGTTGGGCTTACAATTATCATGGTTGGTTAATTAACTAAAAGTTGCAACAGTTTACATACGAATATTCAATGTTGGGTCAACAGTTACTATGGTTGGTTGATCAACAAAAAAATTGCGACAATTTGCCAACGAATATTCAATGTTGGGCCTACAATTATCATCGTTGGTTAATTAACTAAAACCTCCTTTTATACTGGAGAATTGGCGGGCTGGCGCATGCGCAGTGAGTCGTTATTCTGTATTTCGCAGTTTTCTCGCTTATTACATAATATTTTGTTTTACGCTTTTAACAGTACTTCTATTTAATTATTTCTAACGTTTCTATAATATTTGTTTCTTTAATCTATGCTTAGTTTAATATTAACATATATAAGTATATACAATGGGTCTGCGCGGTATTGTAGTACAGGTTGTGTGGAGTGTAGTATTGTTCTATTTTACCGACGGTCGGTATCTAATGGTTCGAGTCCCTGTGGGACGTTACACCTCCCCCCCTGAGGGATCTCTCGTCCTCGAGCGATTTGTGTGAGGAGGGCAACAAAATGGACGAGGATATATGTACATATATGGTTATTTATTAAAGTATTGGTGTATACGGGCTAGCAGCTCCTGATCCAAATAATGCGAGTAGTCGCCATATTCTTTTTCGTGGATCTTTTTTCGGGAGGGACCTATACCATTCCCAATCTGGATTTGGGATATATATTTTGATTACGCTTGGCCATCTTGCTGGGGATACTTCCGCGACTTTGAAGTTAAAGTCCGGCTTCCTTGGGATTTTGAAGTCCGGTAATTTGTAATCCGGGGTCTTTGGGAAATCCAGGGTAGTAGGGAGTGTATCCGGCGGTGTGGTTGGCGGTGTATGAATTAGTGTCTTGAATTGAAGATTTTGAATTTAGTTTTGTTACGAGCCGGGGCTGCGGCAACGCGAGAGGCCGGCGAGAAGGGTATTTCCCAAGGAATATGGTTTATGAGTTTGTTAGTTAGGTGCGCGGACGAACCTGATGCGAAATCAGGGAGCCGCTAGGATTATTGACGGCGAGGACGAACCTGGTGCGAAATCAGGGAGCCTCTAGGAATGGAGTCACACGCGGACGAACCTGATTTGTAATCAGGGAGCCGCAGGAAGGTGAAACGTCGTGAACGAACCCGATGCGAGATCGGGGAGTCACTAGGATGATGTTCACAGACGAACCTAGTGCGAAACCAGGGAGCTGTTAGGAGGTCGGATTATTCACAGACGAACCTGGTGCGAAACCAGGGAGCTGTTCGGAAGTTGGTAGATTTACAGACGAACCTGATGCGAAATCAGGGAGCCGTAGGAGGGTGAGGTTTCGTGAACGAACCCGATGCGAAATCGGGGAGCCACTGGGTTGGTGAAGATTCCTTATTTTGGATGAAAGGTTGCGAACGAACCTGATGCGAGATCAGGGAGTCGCGGGAAATGTTAGTAATGCCTCGTAACTCTTAATTAATATTTTATACAACTCGAGCGGTAAAGTTGTATCAGTGGGTGAGTGCTACTAATATTATAAGGATCATTGGGTAAAAGATGGGTTTAACGAATCTACTCGATTTACACGTGAACACCATTCGTATATTCAATAATCAGTTATTGTACAAATGTAAGTATCGCGATTAAATAATTAAATAAAGTGTGTAAGTTACCACTAGTTGCACGGTGTTGACGCACTGGCGATGCGGGGCGTAAGAGTGGATATTTCAAAGTTCCAAATAGAATATAAACCGGACTCGCGGATCCTATGAGGTTAACTATGATTCTGACAGGGACTTTAGCCTGATCTTACCAACTCTGTACGAGCGTGACACGACGTTACTCTACGCGTGACTGTACTGCTTTTAACCGACGAGGGTTGAAACCAAAGGGTTTATATAGTCCCAAAATGGGTGGGGATTCATTAGAAATCTCCATATAAGGAAATCCGTATGGTCGTCGTGTCACTCCCGTTCCCATGATCGTGATCCAGATGGTCGAGGTCATGACCCCCTTAGTGGTATGTGATAAACAAAAAGGCTTTTAGGGCGTTTTCCCTTCGCAGACGCGAGCTCGAAAAGTGGTTGAGAGCGGCGTATGGGAGAATTCCACATACGTAACATCTCCCCCCTTAGTCAAAACATCGCGATTCTCGTGATGCTTTTCAAAAGAAGGGGAAACGCCCCAAAAATCCTTTTATAAGCAAAACTGTAAAAGCGAATTGTCGGGTGTAGTGTGGTGTGATTAGTGTACTTATCGCTAGGTATTGCCGGGTGTAAGAGTTTAGTCGTCGCTGGGTACCGCGTAGCCAAGCTGCAACCAATGTTCTATGACGTCCAGTGGTGGTTGTCCGGGTAGCCGGTCGAGCGTCAGCGTGGCTGTGAGGCCGGTTGATGTCGGCTGGATGTTGGCGAGGAGGCCCTTCCTTCTCGCCATAACCATCTCGGCGATCTGCGTTGCCCTCTGAAGCGGTCGGCGGGAGCGTAGTTTGACGTCCCTCAGCCGAATCCTGACTGTCTGCCAGGGGAGGGCATGGAACCGGGGTGGCAGAGACCGTAACTCGGTGACAGGACAGTCCATGGCTATCCCATAGTCTCCAAGGAAGATGGTGCAGGTGGTTCCGTTCACCTCGATGTCTTCGCCACGCAGCCACCCTTTCCTGGTAAACTTTACAGTTACGGCTCGTCCTGGCCTGACACTGTTCATCGTCGGCAGACATAGCTGTTGTCTGGATTCCATGAACATGTTCAGTTCTCGTAAGACGGCCCTTGCTGCCTCCGCGTATTTGTCTAAGCAGACCCAGAAGGTGGTGGGGTCCTCCACGTACATGACCAGACAGCGGGAGGTTCTCCCGAGGTCGCGTGTTGACAGGATTTTAGGGCGTTTTCTCTTCGCAGACGCGAGCTCGAAAAGTGGTTGAGAGCGGCGTATGGGAGAATTCCACACACGTAACAGTTTATTGAAGGAAAAGAGGTTTTTTAGGGTACTTTACCATTGTTTTTGGCGATTTAGGGAGTGGGGTGATTAGAGGAGGAATATTGATCACCTCCTGTAATATTTCTTTCAACTGTTTCCTACTTTCTTTCGCTTTTATATGACGGTTGCCTGATCGCTTCGACATTTTAACGAGGAATGAAATATGGCGCAAGCGCGAGTTTGAATGAGTGTTAGGGCCTCTTCTAGTGGCGCCCTCTAGCGGATTTTTTTAAAAAATTTGTCTGCAACCTTATATGCAGCTATGTAGCAATACACTTCTTATGCTACTTGACAGGTTTTTTAGGTTATTAGGAGTTTATAAATTATTAATAGGTTATTATGGATGGATGAATTGTTAGATTTTAAGGAGAGATTTTTTTTTTTATTGTAGGTTGGTGTGTTATAGGTTATTAATTATTATTATTTTTTTTTTTTAAAATAGAAAAATAGTTTATTATAAAAATTGCTTAAGGCTATGTATAGGTGTTAAATACATTCTGTTCGTGAGTGCGCGTGTGTAATTATAGAGTATAATGTAGAAATATATATAAAAATGTTTAAAGCTAGGTGTATGTGTTGATTACATTGTGTGTGTGTGTGTATTGTGTATTTGTAAAGTGCAATATAATAAATATATTTTTTTTAAAGGATCATTTCCTTACATAGTATGCAGTCTTTTGCTGGTTTGGCAGTGAACATTGTCTGTTTGCATATCTGGCATCTTCGCCATCTCAATAGGTTGTCCTTTGCGAACAGATGATTTTCTAGCATCTCTGCTTTACTTGCTTTCACTTTGGTTGCATATTTATCGCAAATAATGCCGTTTTTATAATAGTACGCCTCAATTTCTATAAATTTTTTTAAGCACGTGTTCATAGTTTTGTCTTTCTGAATACTTATCGTGCTGAATACTTTGTAACAATGATGCAATCCTTTGTTCGCCGTTCCTTATATAGGCTTCCTCTGCAGGGTTGCAACTTTGTGTAATTAATTTCGCTTTTGTTTATAAGTTATTATAATTTTTATTTATTTAATGTTTTATTAAGAAAATCTATTTTTTCTCTTTATACAGTGGTATTTTGTTGAATTTCCTCCGGTAGATAGGCCTTTTTTACCCTGTTCATATGTACGATTCTAGTTTGTTTTAAAGTTATTGCTATCTTCAGATTACTGTTCCCTATGACTTCAGTAATTTGGTATGGCGCCAAGTATTTTGAATAAAATATTTATTCCTATTAAAATATCATTATATAAATAACCATTGTTATAATTCGCGCAATTTTTGTATATCATTAATTTTGTAAAGCTATTAATTTACAACAATGTTTTTAAATGGGATTCTTCTATTCTGATGGGTTAATTAAAATGTCCGCGATATGAGTAATAGAATGTACGAACACAGCATTTTAGCTGTGTATTTGTAGTTGTGTCATCCTAAGCGCAGTTGGAAAGCACCTTTATGTACTTGCAGCTCATTTTGATTTCACATATTTATTTATATTGTATATTTCCTTCTATTTTGGGGGGGATTGTATATTTTCTTCTATTTTTTGTGATTTCATGTACTTGGCGTAATTTTTTTACTTTTTTGAAGTTTTTTTGGGGGGATCTCACTTCTTTTTACAAAGATAATTTGCATAACGAATGACTTTAGATAATTTTTAATATTATATTTATTATTATCTTCATTTTTTTGTGATATCAAACTACGAATAAACTTCGGATAATTGGGATTGGTGGAATTGATTTATTTAAAAATTTGAATTTTCAAATATAAAGCAAGCATATGAATAAACTCATTTAATTAATATAATAATAATAATGCTATGTTTCAATAAATTTTTTTCTCTGATGTAGATCGCACTGCATCATCTTCTGCTTCGATTATCTGTAAATAAATATAAAAGCAACATTTTAGTTATATACCTTACTGTAGAACTTATAGAGTAGTCTTTTGCTCTAGTGAGTGTAGAACATATGGTAGAAAGTTTTGTTGGAGGATATTTAAAAAATGCTAATGGTAATTTAGCGAAAATGAATGAAGAGATTCAATATTTTTATTGGTGTTGGTTTAGTATATTTATTGGTGAATTGAAATATTGTTAATGGAAAACTAGTAAAATTAATGAATAGCGTAGAAACTACTGTGGATTTTATTAATTACAGTATTACGAATGTCTTTCACAAAAGATTGAAAAGCATCAACGGAGATGTGTTTTCAGTGTACTTTCTTTACTAATGTGACTTGCTTTACATTGCAAGCAGTCCACCATAATCTATTTTCTTAATAATTCTTAATGCTATGTCTTTAGACAAATTTTGTCGATTTACCTTATTTGACAAAGTTCCAGAAACTTGTGCGAAACAAGATGCTCTGTCTATCTATCTAATCTTCTCCGAACAACCTCCACGCCTGTGCATTCCCTCCATTTCTATCCATCCAAGCCTGTGCGTCCCCTTCAATTCTACTATCCAAGCCTGTGCGTCTCCTTCATTTTTATCGAAGTCCTGTGCGTCCCCTTCATTTCTATCTATAATATAATAAGCTTTACATAAAATAAAAACTGGTATACAAATACAAATATCTGGCAATTTAAATTCAATGCAATTTTCTACTACAATATATTATTTTGTACAAGCATGGTACAAATTTCTAGAAACTTATGCGAAAGAAGGTGCTTCTCTGTCGAACCTTCTCCGGACAACTTCCAAGTCTGCGACTCTACATAAGAAATCTATTAAATAAATTTGGCGACTTACCTTGTTAATTGAGACAATAATTCAGTCGCCTATTTAGTGTAAAAACTCGTGACATTTCAAATTTGGACAACTTACCTTATTTGACACTTGCAGGTTATGATGGAATGACACTTGGTAGGTTATAAAATTCAAAATAGTATACATAGGTATAGGTATAATATATATATATAATGACGGACGACGATCCCGGCCGAATAATCCCGAGAGTCGACGAACGAAACATACACTAGTTTCTTTTGGCTGAAGGTGTGCGTGTAACGCGTATATACATATTATGTCGACGAAAATTTTGACTGGAGAAGAAGAATCAGAATCAGAAGAAAAATCTTACCGTTTCTGACAGATCTATGACATGATATTACGATATCTCTGTCATGCGTGGACCGATTTTATTGAACTTGGTCTTATTCGAAAGCTTATATGTGGTTTACATAATAAAAATACCATTAAATTTAGGAAATATTGCGTGATGAGATATTAATGAAATAAGTTTCAGGTGAGGTTGGATTAGCTCGGCGACGAGTAAATGATAGCAGTAGCGACAGTCGCCATATATAGGGTGTCTTTCCTGTACCTTTTTCCTGTACTTCGCGTCGAGACGCTACCGCGTCTCTAGATTATGCACATTGAGAGAGCGGCCCTCAGCCGTGCGAAATTGTATGGTTTTCGAGATGTGGAATGTCATATTTTCCTGTGCATACGAATATCGATCGGGAATCTGATGGATGGACGTGAGCATACACACACACACCGCCTCGTTAAGTAGACGGGCCCATGGTAACGCGGCCGAGCGATAAAATGCAGCGTAAGCATTTTCGGTACGGACCCACTCTGGTCGCTGCCGAGAGCGTGAAGCTGCGACACTCTGTGACGGTAAATCGTGAGGTGCGTGTCATTGGGGTCCGCAAGTGTTTTAGAGCTAGAGTTCTCCGGTCCACTGTGTAACCGCGTGAAAGACTCGACTTTGCGAAACAAATATTCTAACTACTTTGAAACTATTTATTTTAAACAAATATTCTATTAACTTCCGAATTAATTTATTCTGTTACTCTAAGTTTTTAACGAATTTGCTCAATCAAAATTATTATTCAACTCAAGTCAATTCAAACGACAATCAAGTGTGTGCATGTTCGCGTTTCATCTTCTTTTCTGATTCAGGTTTATCAGCGACAAGGAACTATTTGAACCAAAAAGGGAAATTTAAACCATATTGTCAATTAGATTATTGTGACTGTCTGGTGACCCATACAGCACACTCCGTTGCCCGAAGCTTGCAGGAAGGTTCCATGGGGGTTGCCGTGGAATGTTACCTCGGTAAGGACATAGGAACCTTCCTGCAAGCTTCAGGGAACGTTCCAGTCATTCTCTGGCAAT
This sequence comes from Andrena bicolor, assembly GCA_960531205.1. Lineage (NCBI taxonomy): Eukaryota > Metazoa > Arthropoda > Insecta > Hymenoptera > Andrenidae > Andrena > Andrena bicolor. Next base: position 893,048 of record CAUIJW010000183.1, read on the forward strand.
GCTCACGGAACGTTCCAGTCATTCTCTGGCAATGCTCACGGAACGTTCCAGTCATTCTCTGGCAATGCTCACAGAGCGCTCAGGCCATTCTCTGGCAATGCTCACGGAGCGCTCAGGCCATTCTCTGGCAATGCTCCCGGAGCGCTCAGGCCATTCTCTGGCAATGCTCACGGAGCGCTCAGGCCATTCTCTGGCAATGCTCACGGAGCGCTCAGGCCATTCTCTGGCAATGCTCACGGAACCTTCCGGACATTTTACAACAAAGGTTCCAGAATCGATTCTTGCATCGACTTTTCCCTAATTGATATATATCAATAATAATTATTGTTCGCAGATTTTACAGTAATGGTCTCGTAACTTTTCGGAAATTTTACAACAATGATGTTTCGGCAAAATTTGTGTGATTTTACAGATAGGATAAAAAATTTAAGGGAATTAATTAAATTACAATAAATATTGACAATTAAATATTCATATATTTTTTATATACAAGACGACAACAAGAACAATAATAATAACAATAAAAATAATAATAATGGCTCTGATGGAACTTCCCAAGCCCACGTGGTGAAACTCCAGGCGTTGTGTGACGTCACGTGACAGGTTGCAAAGCCAAAGCACGTAAGAAAGCACAAGCGTAAATAGTTAGAGCGTGATTATTTATTAATTGCTTTTAAGTAATAAAAATGGTTAGAACGTGTGTGTTTTGTGGCGCAGAAGACCTGAGTGAATTGGATGAAGGTTTGACATATCACGAGTAAGTAGAACCCATGTATATACTATTTGTAGGTTAAGTCGAACTTATGTTTTCATTCACGCTACACAAGGACGGGATAAAAACAGATCTTTCGCAGATAATAGATATGAATTATTCCAATTAAGGATCTTATTTTTTAGTTAAAGTAACTAATATAACATATTTGATGTTTATTAACCAACTGCAATAGTTTAATTACTTAAATTACATATATTTCTTTGCTTTCTGTGCTACAAGCTTTTATTTTTCACACAGTTTCCTTGTAAATATGCATACACTGTATAACTTTCATTTCACTTTCCGTTCAATTATTTAAAGTTGTGGTGATTGTTATTTTTTCATTGCTTCGCTTCAATGCACCCCTGTGATTGGCGTTACATGAATGTTGTTTTCAATAAAGCCATTGTTCATGACTAAAATAATTTATTAATGACCATTTATAGATTCATTTACTGAAGAGGAGCTGTGGAAGCAATGCTACGATAATGGCGTTGATGATATTACATAAATTAATAGAGGATTCTGTGGCAGAAAAATATAGTTGGTATGGAAAATAGCAAAAACAATCATTCAGTACCTTCAAACATATAGTAAAGTTAGCAATGAGTAAGTCAATTTATTATTTATCACATTTTAGCACTTAAAATTGTAAAATAAATGCATGTATTATTCCAGGTTCATTACATGCTGCATGCAGTACATTTTTAGTAAAGAGGGCAGAAGACTCTGGAACTCCACATACGCGGGTTTGAGAAGATTCACCAGAGTTTTTCAACAGAGTTTTTCAAAATGATTATAACACAATAAGGCGTTGTTTGAATGTACAAAATTCTGGCCCTGACCCATGTTCTGTAACCAACGGAAATCTATATGAAACAAACAAAAATATTTTTTTTAAAAAGTTCGACTTAACCTACAAATAGTATATACATAGGTTCTACTTATCCGGGAGTGGATGGCTCTGGAAGGGCGCTCCATCGGCAGTCGGCTTGCCGGCATGTAGTCGATGGGGAACTCCGATGGGTTCCATGTTCTCTCAAATGGGTCGTCGACTCTGGTGGTACCCCCCGGGCCTTTGGCCGCGAGGGGAGGATCCAGCGTCAGCCCAGGGCGGAGAACTTGGACGAAGTTGGAGGCCCGACCGGGGTAAGACCATGTACCGCACCTCCACGTCGGTGCTCCCGGGGTCCCTACACGACACTGTCGGGTAGGGGCGCGGACGCGGGCATGGCATTCATCGCGGCACGTTGGATCTGATCCGCGTGCCGGGCAGGACCGCAGTCGCGGAGCGCTATCCCCGACTGCGGTGTGTCCCCCAATTTATTGGGGAAGCCTGGAAGCGTATCGCTTCCGGGAGTATCGTAATCCGTGGCGGTGGAACGACGACCCCTCGTCGAGAGAGTCATCTCTCGCGAGGGTATGCGAAGCCACCACGGACCGATGATCTTGCCTTAACCGGCCGGATCGCGAGGTAAGGAAAAACCTCTATAATCAAACCCCCAACCCTGAGCCCCAACGGTGGTGCCAGGGCACGTGTTCCCTCTCGCGAGGGGCACGTGGGCGGAGCGGGTATGCTCCGCCTAACCGTGATCCGGCTGGGGAAATGTCGCCCCCCAGACGTAGCCCGTGCCCTTAGGGGCCCGGGTATAGACTTCGCAACGGCAGGCCACCTCTACCGTTGCGCGACTCCCTTAAAGTGGTTACTCGTGGGACACTTATGGAGTCAATACTACGCGGTGTAGCGCATACACCACCGGCTGGCGACCGGTCAACAACGCCCCCGACCGGAGACCGGGTAATGTCGCCGTCTAGCGAGGACCGGTGCACGATCGCTTCGTGCGGGTCACCGGCCTCGTACGAGGACCAGTATACGATCGCGGTTTCGCGGGTTGCTGGCCTCGGGGAGGGAGGGGAGGGGACAGGTCATGGGAATGACCTGCCCACGGGAGAGGGAGCGTCCAACGCCCCTGCACCCGGGCGCGTCCAGTGCGCCGGAGAGATCACCGGGGACGGTCGGGTTGGTGGCCCGAGCACCGTTACACCGGGGTGCGCGTCGTGAGACCACTCTATCCCGACGCAAGACATAGATGGGGAGTGGGAGGACATCCCCGTCCCGAGCGAGGCGAAAGCCTCAGCCCCACGAGTCGGGAGCGCTCGGCGTGCGGTGCCACGTGTCACCAGGGGTGCACCGTACGTGAGGAGCGTGGAGATTCCGACGGCGGAGGAGGCGTCCCATCTCCTCGGCCTGCGGGAGGAGGTCGCGGCGCTCATGGGTCGGCTCGACCCGGGCGCCGTTCCGATCGCGGCCACCCCGCGATACGCGTCGCCGGCAGGGTCCGCCCGGTCGACGACGCTGGCGCTGGAGGTCGAGGCTGCGCGGTGGTTCCCCCGCGTAGTCCTCGACAGATGCGACGCGCCCGTCTCGAGGCCGGTCGTCATCTCCTCGGACGAGGAGGGGGAGGAGAGGAGACCCGGGGCGAGCGCGGGCGCTCGTGGGGCGGGGTCGGCGTCCATGGACGTCGACAGCGAACCCGTCCCGGGCCCGGCCCGGCGCGAGGGCAAGAGGGGGGTTGTCCCCCTAGTCGCGTCGGAGACCGAGAGGAGGAGGGGCCGACGGAGGTGTGCCCCGGCGACGTCCCCTTACCGTGTTCGTCGGATGGCCTCACCGACGGGGGTGGGAGGCCCGGCTTTGTGCCGGGCAAGCGCGGACGTAAGCCGGGGGTCTGGACGGACCCCCGGCGGCTCGGCCCGGGCATGAAGGCCCTGCCGACTCGCTCGGACCTAAGAAACTGGGCCGAGACGATGTCGGTGGGGGGCCTTGCCGGACAGGCGCAGCGCGAGCTTGACGCGGTCGCCGCAGTCGTGAGTGCCACTGGTCACATGAAGACCACCGACATGCGTGCGATCCGCGTCGCCATAAGGCGCGCTTCGGCGTTGGCCGCGGAGCTCACCGGCAGGGCGGAGAGGGGCGAGAACCCCGACAGGCCGGCCAGGGAGGTGGTCTTCCGCCAGGGGCAGTGGGAGAAAAAGTCCCACAGCCTGGCGGCGCAGGTGCGGGCCCTGACGGAGCAGGCGCACACCCTGGGAGAGTTCCTGCACGTCAGGGAGCGGGAGCTCGAGTTCCTGCGGGGGAAGTATACCCGCCTGGAGACGCGGGCGAGGGCCAAGGGCGTGGACGTGACGGAGGCGGAGGCTATGCCCTTCCACCCGTCCGTCCCGCTGCCCACCCGCGCCGAGCTCCTCCCGTCCTGCGTGCCCCCCTGGACGGACGACGGCGGTGACGTGCCGGGGGCTGCCCCGGGTCCCTCGTCGGCGGCGAGGCCTGGCCCTCTGCCGCGCGAGCCGACGGAGAGCGGCGCTCTCGCGGCGACGCAGGGGGTAAAGAAGAAGAGGAGGAGGGAGCGTTCCCCCCTGCCCCCGACCCCGACGCCGGGCCCGGCGTCCGGTGGCGGCGGAGCGAGCGCTCCTGCCGAGCAGCCGTGGGACGCGGTGCTGCGGCGGATGGAGGGCCTGGAGAGGCGCGTCGACGCGCGCCTCCTGGCCCTGGGCCGGGTAATGGTCGGTCCGACTTCCGGGCCGGCCGCTCAGCCGACGGCCCTGGCCCTCCAATGGGCCGAGATCGCCGGGGGCGCCTCTGCCGGGAGCGGGGTTTCCGCCCCGTCCCGTAAGGGGGGCAAGCCGAGCGGGGCTGCGCGGGTCGCGGGCGCTGACGCGACTGCCAGCGGCCCTGCGGGCGCGCCCTCGGGCGAGCGAGGGGTTGTTCCCCCGCTTACGGCCCCCCCCCTCCCCGCTCGACCTCGAAGGGGAAGAAGGCGACCGGTCCCCCGGGGCTCCCGGCTTCGGTGTTGCCCGATGTCCGGGCGAAGACGGGCGCTCCCGCGGCTGCGAAGCAGCAGCAAAAGGGGGCCGCCAAGAAGAAGGCCGGGAAGGCGAGGGCAGCTGCCCCCGCGACGCCCGTGGCGTCGAACACCCCGGCCTCGGCCCCCGGCCCGTGCGGCGTTGCCGCGGAGGGCACATGGGCGCAGGTGGTGGGCCGCAAGGCGAAGAGGGCCGCGCGGAGGGCGGCCGAAGCGGCCGCCAGCGGTGCCGGTGCGGGGGCTCGGCCGAAGACGGCGGCCCCCCAACAGGCTCGCACACCCGGGTCTCCCCCAGTTGCGATCCCGCGCGCTCCCAGGACGGCGGCGGTGACGATCACCGCCCCCGTGGGAGGGGAGGAGAGTTTCTCCGCGCGGGTCGCGGGCGCGATGGCGGCGATCAACGTCGCCGACCTCGGCATCGCAGCGATGCGGCCGAGGCGCGCCGTGACCGGGGGGTTGATCCTGGAGATTCCAGGATCGCAGAGCTCGGCCAAGGCTGCCGCCCTCAAGGCGAAGCTGGCGGAGCAGCTGGGGGGCACCGGCATCAAGGTGCAGTGCCCCCAAAAACTGGCCGAGTTCCGGGTGTGCGGGCTCACCGAGCTCGCGACCGTGGAGACGGTTCGGGGGGCAATCGCGGCCCAGGGGGCCTATCCGGCGGAGGACGTCACGGTCGGCGCTAAGCGACCGGACACCGCCGGACTCTTCTCCCTCTGGGTCCGCGCGCCCGTGGCAGCTGGTGCCAAACTGTTAAGGGCGTCCACCGTCGTGGTGGACTCCCTGATGGCCCGCGTGGTATCGCTGGCGCAGCGGAAGCTACAGTGCTTCCGCTGCCTAGAGTTCGGCCACGTCAGGGCCAAGTGCAGCAGCCCCACGGACAGGAGCGGCGCGTGCTACCGGTGCGGTAAAGACGGACACGCGGCCCGCTTCTGCGAGGCCCCCCCCGTCTGCCCGCTCTGCGCGGCGGCGGACCTGCCCAGCGGGCATAGAATGGGGGGACCGGCTTGCCGGCCCCCTCCCGTGACCCGCGCTGCGGCCCGGGGCCGCAGGGGCGCGAAGCCCACCCCGGCATCTTCGTCCGCCGCGGGTGTCCCGCCCGCGATCCCCGCGCCCTCCGCGTCTCCGCCCCCGGCGTCCCTGTCGGAGGCTATGGAGACAGCGCCGCTGGCCTCGGCATCCGTGGCCGGTGCGGGCGCGGGGAAGAGAAAGGAACGAGAAGAGTCGGACGCTCCGACCAGCGGCCTCTCTTCCCCGGCTCGCGGGGGGTCCCCCGTGGTAGGCGGGGGACGGAAGAAAAAGGGAAAGGGGGGAGCAGCCCAGGGCTCCCCCCGGCGTGTCCGCCGCCGGTCGGGAGGGAGGCCTTTTTAAAGGCCACGGTGGTCCCTCCGACGGCGAGCGCGACAACGAGGGAGGAGGACGCGGCCGAGGCGCTGGGGTTGGCGCGCTCGGTCGCGGCCTCGTACGGAGGTGCCCACTTCCCGGACGACGAGGAGAAGCGTCCGGCGCCCCCGATTGCCAACGGGGGCGCGGTCCAGCCAGAGGAGGTGTTGGGGGGGGCCGACCTTGAGACTTGCTAATGTCTCGAGGCCCCCCGATACTCCTCATGAACGCGTGCCACTTCATGCGCGCGCACGACCTGCTTGAGCAGGCTCGCATTGAGATGGGCGTTGGGCTGGCCGTCATCGCCGAGCCGTATCCGCTGGCGGACCGATGTTCTCGGTCCACCAACCCGGATCGGCAGGTGGCGATGACGTGGGAAGTGGGAAGAGGAGCCCCGTCGTGCGTGGTCGCCCAGCACGGACGGGGCTGGATGGGCGCGAGATGGGGAGGCTTCCTCGTGGTCGGCTGCTACCTGGCACCGAGCCTGAACGTCCCGGAGTTCGAGGACCGGCTGAGCGAGGTGGGGGCGTTTCTAGCCCCCCAATTAGCTCGGCCGGTGGTCCTTGTGGGGGACTTCAAGCCCACGCTCGCGAGTGGGGCTCCCCCAGAACGGACTGCCGGGGCGAGGTGCTCCTCGAGTGGGCGGAGGCGATGGGGTTCGTCCTTAAGAACCCCTACGCGGTCACGACGTTTCGCGGGTCACGGGGCGAGTCGGTTATCGACCTCGTCTGGGTTAACCCCGCGGCCGCGGCGTTGACGTCGGACTGCTAGGTGGCGGAGGAGTCAGAGACTGGCTCGGACCACATGTACGTCATGCTGGCCACCTCCGCCGCCACGCTTCCTCCCGCTCGTGCCGGTAGACAGCCGCCGCGCTGGGCGCTCAAAAAGCTAGATGCTAGCGCGGCCCAGATGGCGTCCTCCGTCGTCGCCTGGCCTTCCCTGCCGGGCGACGTCCTCGACGACCCCTCCAACGGCGCCCTATGGCTCCGGCGGGCGTTGCAGCGTGTCTGCGACGCCACGATGCCGCGAGTCGGGCCGCCGGGCGGGGGTCGGAGGTCGGTGTACTGGTGGTGCGAGGAGATCGCCGATCTCCGCGCGACGAGCGTCCGCGCTCAGCGCCAGTACACCAATGCCCGCCGTCAAGACCGACGGCGGGTGACGGAGGACCAGCTGCAGGAGCTGCGCTCCGTGTTTTCCGCGGCGCGCAGAGAGCTCCGTGCAGCCATAGCCCGGGCCAAGACCCGTTCGCACGAGGAGTTCCTCGAGACCCTGAATCGGGACCCTTGGGGGCGCCCGTACAAGGCCGTGTCCGTGAAACTGGGTCCTTGGGCGCCCCCTGTCACGGAGGGTCTCGAGCCCCGGTTTCTCCTGGAGGTTTTGTCGGCGCTGTTTCCCCCTCCCTCGGTTCCGGGGGAGGGTGGCGTCGACGCTTCGGGGGATCCGGAGCTCGCGTGGGGCACCGCCATAGCGGATGCCCCCAGGGTCTCGGACGAGGAACTCGAGTCCGCGGTGCGTCGAATGCGTTCGAAGAACGCTGCACCCGGACCGGACGGTGTGCCTGGGCGTGTCTGGGCCTGCGCGATGAGCGCCCTAGGGAGCGGCCTCAGGCGCGTCTTCGACGCGGCCTTGAGGACCGGGAGGTTTCCCCGCGCGTGGAAAGAGGCGAGGCTGGTGCTGCTGCGAAAGCCTGGTAAGCCCGCAGATTCACCCTCGGCCTATCGGCCGATCTGTCTCCTCGACGAGGCGGGCAAGCTCCTGGAAAGGATCATAGCTGCCCGCCTCATGGACCATCTCGGAGCTGCGGAGTTCCCGGATCTGTCCGACCGCCAGTTCGGTTTTAGGCGGCAGCGATCGACCGTAGATGCCATCCTACTGGTTCGGTTGCTGTCGCGCCGGGCGGTCGAGGGGGGCGGTGTCAGCGTGGCGGTGTCTCTAGACATCGCCAACGCGTTCAACACCGTCTCCTGGGCGGCGATCGAGCGGGCGCTGGTATACCATCGCGTCCCGCTCTACCTTCGCCGCCTGATCTGGGACTACCTCCGTGGCCGAGTGGTCTCCTACGTCGGGCGAGACGGGGACGGGGTGGCTCGCGTGCACCGCGGCGTGCCACAGGGGTCCGTTTTAGGGCCCCTGCTATGGAACCTGGCGTACGACGCGGTGCTGCGGGTGGAGTTGCCATCGCCTGACGTGTCGTTCGTGTGCTACGCTGACGACACGCTGGTGGTGGCCTCCGGGCCGAGGTGGCTGGCAGCACTGGACCTCGCGGAGAGAGCACTGCGGCTCGTCATCCCCGCGATAGAGGCGCTCGGTCTGCGAGTCGCCTCCGATAAAACGGAGGCGGTATGGCTCGCGGACAGGGTGGGAACTGGCATTCCCGTCGGAGCGTCTCTAAGAGTCGGGGAGGCCTGCATCAGGGTTGGCCGATCGATGAGGTATCTCGGTCTGACCCTGGACACCTACTGGCGATTCGCGCGTCACTTTCGGGTCCTGGGCCCCAGGTTGGAGCGACAGGTGTTCGCCCTAGGGCGCATCATGCCCAACCTGGGAGGCCCCCACGAATCAGTTCGGCGACTATACGTGACGGTCGTCCGGTCCATGGCGCTCTACGGAGCGCCGGTCTGGGCCGGCGACCTGGAGGGCTGTCGCGTGGGGCGAGACCTTTTGGCAAAGGTTCATCGCCGCGCGGTCCTCCGTGCCGTGCGGGCTTACCGCACGGTGTCACACGCCGAGCTGTCGGCGCTGGGTGGGTCCCCTCCATTCCATCTGCTCGCTGAGATGGAGGCGGAGGTATACTTCGCCTCGCACGATCTCAGCGGAGCGAGGGACCCCCTGGCGCCGGTCGGACCCGACGCGCGGGACCAGGCCCGGCGACGCATGGGAGCCAGGTGGATCGACTGGCTCTCCCTCCCGGAACATCGGGAGGGACGCGTCGTCGGGGCGCTGCTGCCCATTCTCGGTGAATGGGTGGGGCGCAGGTACGGCAGGCTGACCTTCCGCCTGACGCAGATGCTCACCGGAGTTGGTTGCTTCGGTGACTTCTTGTGTCGCATCGGGCGGGAGGAGGCGCCGCAGTGCCACAGCTGCGGCCGGGGCGACGTGGACTCGGCGGACCACACTCTGGCCAGGTGTGCGGAGTGGCTGGACGACCGCCGAGTCCTGGAGCTGCAGCTGGGTCCCGATCTCTCGCTGGCGACGGTCGTGCGTCGCATGGCGGGGGATCGGGACTGTTGGGAAGCCATGGCCTCCTTCTCCGAAGCAATAATGCTGGAGAAGGAGGAGGCGGAGAGGGACCGCGAGAGGGCGGGCCGGGGAGGCCCGAGCCAAGCGGTCAGGAGGAGGCGGCGCGGGAGAAGAAGATGACCCGGGGCCGGGGGAGGTCGTGCGGCGACTTAGTTGCGTAAGTCGCCCCGCTCCCCCGGGTGTTAGGCCCCGGGCCGCGCCGTCCCGCTACTCCCCGCCATAGGGGATTGAGACGGGGCCGCGCCACGCAACAGGCGCGGCCGTTATGCCCTCGGTGCGCCGCCCCCTCTGTGTCGGAGGGGGACGCGCGCCGGGGGACATCAGGAAGGAGTCGAGAAATGCGGCGGCCCTCGTTATCACGAAGGGCCGCCGCCGCGGACGACGAAGCGACGGGTGGCCGCCGCGGTCGGCGAGTCGTGGCATCGGACTTGCCAGGGCCGCGGCGGCGTCGCGAGGTACGGAGAACGGGGGGGGGGGGACCATGTTAAAGTCCCCCCCCCCAGGGGAGCGGCGGGCGCCGCTCCCGTCTGAGCGATCGAGCTCCCCCCGGGGTACAGTGCCCCGGTCCGGCCGCGCTACCAATCACTGCGCGGCACCGGTTGGGGGTTCGATCGCGGGGTCGCGGGGCGCGGGTGTCGGGGGACACCACCTGCCCTAGCAGCAGCGACCCCGGAAGGGGCGACTCGGGCGCGTGATCCGTCGCGAGTCGCCAGTCCCGGAGAACATTGCTGGGGGAGGTCTTAATACTCCCCCAGGGACGACCCCGTTCAGGGGACCTAGCGCGGGGCTGCACCGAAGCGCAAGGGGGGAGGGTAGCGAACGTATCGCTTGATTGATCTCGTGTCCAAATCCCTCCCCTCAGGCGCGCAGCTCCGCGCGCGAGGTAGATCACCTTGGTGGTTTTAGTGGGTTCGAGTCCCACATAACCCCCTGCCCGCCCCCGCGGGGGGGGGGGGGTATCCGTGGGGATTTCCACCAAGTAAAACAAAAAAAAAAAAAAAAGGTTCTACTTATCCGTGATATGTCAAACCTTCATCCAATTCACTCAAGTCTCCTCACTCAAGGCGCCACAAAACACACACGTTCTAACCATTTTTATTATTTAAAAGCAATTAATAAATAATCACGCTCTAACTATTTATGCTTGTGCTTTCTTACGTGTTTTGGCTTTGCAACCTGTCGCGTCGCATGCAGTTGCATGTGCGTGACGTGACACAACTCCTGGAGCTTCACCACGCGGGCTTGGGAAGTTCCACCAGAGTCAATATATTATTATTTTTATTGTTTTTATTATTGTTCTTGTTGTCGTCTTGTAGTTTTATTTACATATATTTTTCATAAGTTAGGACTGATACCGTATCGATACATATCGATACTATTATTTTTTTTATTGTTATTATTATTGTTGTTGTTGCTATTATCGACTTGTACAAAAAAATATATGAATATTGCCAATATTTATTGTAATTTAATCAATTTCCCTTACATTTCCTCTCCTTTCTGTTATATCACACAAATTTTGCCGAAACAACATCGTTGTAAAATCTGCGAACAGTTCCGTGAGCATTGCCAGAGAATGGCCTGAACGCTCCGTGAGCATTGCCAGAGAATGGCCTGAGCGCTCCGTGAGCATTGCCAGAGAATGGCCTGAGCGCTCCGGGAGCATTGCCAGAGAATGGCCGGAACGTTCCGTGGAATATTCCAAAAGGGCGGACATAGGATTCCCCATGGTACGTTCCATCAATGTAGCAGGAAGCTGCTACATTGATGGAATCTTCCGGCCATGGGAGTGTGCTGTATGGGGAGTTGCACATCTTATCTCTTCTGTACACGAAAATACACCGTTATAATTAATTCGTATCTAATAATAATTTCTGACAATCAATCGATTGTGGGATTCCCCTAGTCAGGAGTTATCTTCGATTACAACGATATATTGAAATTCTCCATACTTTAGTATTCCATTGTTATGTTTTTTGCTTTCATTCAGTATTTAATCATTAAAGCTTTATTTACTATTAAATTCTACTCATCATTTACCTATCTGATTCCATTGAAAAGACCCGTACGGGACTAGAGCACCAACGATCCCAAAATCTACCCCTTATCCATCTGACAAGGTACATAGACATTTAAAATATAAAAAAAATTGACTGTTACAAGCGCGGCGAGCCTCCTTGCTTTCCTTACGAAAACATTCAATACAGCAACTTCCGATAGTCTAACGACTGTGGGATATCCCTAATCCGAATTTGCTTGTATAAAACGTGCCGCTCGAACACTAAAGCCCGCGGCGCGTAACAACCCAATGAATTGTTTAATTTGAATAAAACTTGCTCATGCAGTGGCTGCAGCTTCTTCTTTGGTGTGACGAAAATACTCAATGGACCTAAAAATAATTATCTATTAATTCATAAATTATAGAGATATTTACTAAGAAGAATCTTCAACATAATGTACCATGTATTCAGAATATTAAAAACTATGCAAACTGACACATACTTATAAATTACCTAAAATAAAAAAGATACTTTCCAAAACAGAAAATTAAAATAATGTTGGACACAATACTTACTAGTATTTGATGCAGGTGATATCAATGGTTTAAATGTTGTTTCAGAAGAATCTAAAAAGTAGTACATGAAAGTTATAATTTTACTGGAAGAAAGACAAAAGAAAACATGCATTTCGGTTTAATGGTTGACATTTACCAATACACTAATTGAGCAAAAAACTTGAAGTACTGCTTCTGGATGGAGATTCAAATGTTTGGACATCTATAAAAAAAATTGTGAGAATTATTGTCAATTTAAAATTGTAAAATAGTACAGTTGAAATTTGTTTAAATACCAATTATACGAAGATTTTTTTTTTGCGAGACAGGCGAATGAGTCACTTGCACCTGTTCACCATTCTCATTGTCAGAATGATCATCACTATCACTATCAATAATTTTTCTAATTTTTCTTTTTCTTGTTAATCCTGCTTGCTCCCCTTCCCGTTCGGATTCACTTTCCGCTTTCCTGCACTTTTCGCGAGCTTTAGTCAAGTTATCTGAAAATATTCTATTTTTATAGGGTCTTTCTGCTTATATTAGTACAAGTAATACACGAATAGAGTCACTATATTCTGACCAAATTTTTCCTTTGACGAAAATGGCGATCGGCCCTAGTTTCCGAGATATTCACAAAAAACTCTTTACAGATTTTTGCAAAACAGTGAATTCTGGCTGTAGGTGACACGCTCGGGGCTGGCTGCAAACATAATATTATGAACATAATATTATGTATGTATAGTACCCGCAAAGATATAGAGAGTTCCGACTCTCGAAACATGTAAACCGACATCATGCGCTACTATTTTTACGACGTCCTTTCACATGAACATATATATATATATGTATAACTTTGCGGGTACGAGGTATACCTACAACGAATTATGTTGACAATTCCGCGCCGCCAATGCCGCTAAAGAGAAACAGGGCATAAGCACGTGAGAAACAATGCGAGATAAAGTATCATGCTTTCTCTCTTTCGTAGCCGACGCTAACGTCGTTTCGACTATCTTTTGTCTCTCCTCGCTCGCTCTACGATTCTCTCAAAGCGGGAACATACTATTGATACGCCACGTCACCCGACACGTCCACACACGATGCGAACTGTGCACATATATAACACATATGTAGCGCGCGCTCTCCACCGCAGAATACCAAGAAATGGTGGGAAACAAGGGCCGACCGGCCGTACGCTGATTATATGTATGTACATAAGGAAAAAGTTGTTCAGAATGTTTACTTCTACAACATATTCAATCCTCATCGAAATCGGTAAACAGGTTTACCCATTTTAATCAGGAGACCGTAAGAAATACATATGTTGGTATTATTTTCATGTCGATACAATGAAGAATAAGAAATTTGATTTGGTAAAATATTACCAAATAATTATATAGAAGAGGGCACACCTCACCGGTTTTGATGATCTTGAAATATGTTGCAAAGGTCATATTTAGCAACATTTTCCTATGTGGTACTGCCGCTCGGCTTTAGTTTTCAAGATATTGGCAAAAAATTGATCGGTGAACTCTCTAGAGCTACGGTTATACTGGATACGTAGTCGTACGACTAGCTGCTCGTCAGTACATATACGGACATATTCCATTCGTCTAAATACGTCCGTATACGGACGACGAACTATATAGTCGTACGACTACGCATCCAGTATAACCGTAGCCTAACCCAAAGCAACTACCGTTCACAGTTTTTTGCAAATATCCCGAAAACTAAAACTGAGCGGCGGTAACACCCCCAAGGCGAACACGAACGTAAACATTTTTCGCGAACCTTTTCGTCTGTTCTGGCTGTGTGCACATCGCCGCAAACAGGACAAAACATTTATATAGGATTCGTACGCTGAGTTTTGTTCATGTTTGCGCCAGTATGCACACGGCAAGAACAGACGAAAACGTTCGCAAACAATGTGCTTGTTCGTGTTCGCCTTGGTGTGGACAGGGAGTTACAATTGTACCAGAATCTTACCAGTTTCATAAAATATTCGGTTAATACCGTATAATGTCCAGTTTTCATCAGGGATTATCGCTCCCTGCAGAGCTTTATTAAATTTAGACATTAATTTATAAGGCGGCCACATGCATTGTTTTTTAAGAGGTGTTAGCCATTCCGTTCGCACAACACTAATGCCTCCACCACCGTCCTGTACTGGATCAAATTCCACCACCTTGTACAATTTTAAAATATAATATTTACCTGGTCTGGATTGTAACAGAAAATAATCAAATAAACCGCGAAATGGAACACAAAAATCACAATCACAAAAGGTTAACAAATTCACATTTTGGCTTCGTCAACCGCACAGACCGACGCCACGCTATCGAATGTTGTGGAATGCTACCGAATGCTACCCAAAAACGCGTGGCGGTGTGACGCAATACAATCGACCGCTCTCCTCTCGATCATTCGATTGTTGTCAAGGAAACGCAATATGGCGATACAAACAATTCAGTTCGCCTATACAACCAAAATAATGTCTTATAGTATAAGTACATATTTTAATTTAATATTAATGACTAATAGATTAAAATAACCGTAACATATAGCAAACGCACAATATTGAAGATGCAGTACTGTTTCCCTACGGGCTCGGTTTGATGCACACTCTGTGGGCTTTTCGCTATCCCCACCACTTCTGTCGCACTCTTGTCCGGCGAAGGCGCGAGCGAGATGGAACGAGAACGAGCGAGAGCCACTGAAAGCGAGAGAGGACGGTACGAGCCAGACGACGCGTTGATGTTTTGTCTCGTTCCGTCTTTCGGACGCCCGACACTCCGTCCTTTGCGTGCGCGACGGGCGTGCGCGATGGTCGCAAGCGCTTACGCACTGATATATATACTATGGATACGAGATTCACATAAGCCCGCTGTACAGCGGTTGAAGCGAATTGAAGGGTGAGTTTAGATGCCAGCGCCGCCACCGTTTGTCCGATGAATTAAAGGAAATACTCGCGTCAGCGGCAGTTGACGTCGGTTGGCGTGGCAAAGTGGGGCAAAGTATGGAGCACCATAGTAACTGTTGGCCCAACATTGAATATTCGTACGTAAATTGATGCAACTTTTAGTTAATTACCCAACCATGATAATTGTAGGCCCAACATTGAAAATTCGTTGGCAAATTGTCGCCATTTTTTTGTTGATTAACCAACCATAGTAACTGTTGGCCCAACATTGAATATTCGTTGGCAAATTGTCGCCATTGTTTTGTTGATTAACCAACCATAGTAACTGTTGGCCCAACACTGAATATTCGTATGTAAACTGTTGCAACTTTTAGTTAATTAACCAACCATAATAATTGTAGGCCCAACATTGAATATTCGTTGGCAAATTGTCGCCATTGTTTTGTTGATTAACCAACCATAGTAACTGTTGGCCCAACATTGAATATTCGTTGGCAAATTGTCGCCATTGTTTTGTTGATTAACCAACCATAGTAACTGTTGGCCCAACACTGAATATTCGTATGTAAACTGTTGCAACTTTTAGTTAATTAACCAACCATGATAATTGTAGGCCCAACATTGAATATTCGTTGGCAAATTGTCGCCATTTTTTTGTTGATTAACCAACCATAGTAACTGTTGGCTCAACATTGAATATTCGTATGTAAACAGTTGCAACTTTTAGTTAATTAACCAACGATGATAATTTTTTTATTATTATTTTTATTCGTCTTTATTACTTGAACATACAGAAAAAGAAATAAAACATGAAGGCAAGCGAAGTAAACGGCGAGGCTGCAGTACAAGACTGTTAGAAGCCTAACCGTAACTAAATAACTAACATAAAACTAAACTAAAACTAAGAAAGGATAGCGGAAACAGAAACAAACGTTACTCTGACGCATAATAAAGCCATATATATCGCCGAGCTTTGCATTTGAAATCAGGAAAAGATTTAAGCTCTCGAATATCGGATGGAAGGGAGTTATAATAATGAGCAGAAATATAGGCAAAGGATGATTCAAATTTAGATGACGAATGTGCTGGTATGGAAAGGAGACTTTGGTATCGAGTAGGAAGAGAATTAGGCCCATGATAAGAAAGATTATTGCGAAGAATATTATAGAGATAAGGTGGGATATGAGATGAGAGTATTTTGTGAACGATACAACATAAATGGAAAATCCAGCGCTGAGGCATACGTAACCAAGACGTTTTAACATATAGATGAGAGATATGATCGTACTTCTGGACACAAAAAGAAAAACGCAAACAGGAGTTTTGTACTCGTTGGATAAGGTAAGAAAGATGATAGGATAAACAAGGACGATAGACGATATCACAGTAATCAAACAACGAAATAATCAAAGATTGGGATAATAACAGTTTTTGTGTAGATGAAAGAATGTGGCGGGCAGGATAAAGTAGACGTAAACGCGAATAGGCTTGACGACAAATCGAGGAAACATGATTAGAAAATGAAAGCAGCGGATCAAAAGTAAGTCCCAAGTTGCGAATGGATTCAGAAGGGTATAACTGTAGGGATCCAAGTGTGACGGATATTGGAGGAAGTTGTTTCAATGACGAGGGAGAGCCAAGAACCAGAAGAGTAGATTTAGCAGGATGAATCCTGAGTCCATGCTGATCCGACCAATTTATAATTTTTGTAAGGTCCAATTCGAGTTCCGTAATTGCAGCGCCGATGTTACAAGGCATAAAGGTAGATACGATCTGCATGTCATCAGCATACATACACGAAATATTGATCGAAGTTATATGTAGCAGGTCAATGACAAAAACATTAAATAGGAGAGGACCTAAAACCGATCCCTGCGGCACGCCACACTTAACAATACGCGAAGAAGAAAATTTCGGCCCATCCAAGTTTAGCATGACTTGCTGTGTACGTCCCTTAAGATATGACCGACACCATGATAGAGCCATTGGGGAGAAACCTAGAGATTTTAACTTAGCAACTAACAAATCGTGGTCGATAGTATCAAATGCTTTAGAAAAATCAAGGGACGTAATAAAAGCTACCCTTCGCAGATCAATAGCCCGCAGAATAGTATTCGTAATATAAAGAAGGGCAGTAGTTGTACTATAGCCACGTCTAAATCCGGACTGCAAGGGTGGAATTGCATGAATTGAAGTTAAATACCAGAGTAACTGCTGGTAACATAATTTCTCGAAGAGTTTTGAAAGAAAAGGAGGCTGCGATATAGGACGAAGAGAATTTAGCGTAGTAGGATCAGGAGATTTAGGAATAGGAGTGATAATGTTATGTTTCCAGCAAGAAGGATAAGATCCAGTGGTTATAGAAAAATTAAAGATATGAAGTAAAGGATCGAGACAGGAGGGAGTACAAGATAAGAGTAACCGTCCAGATAAATCGAAGGGGTTAGAAGAAGAAAGCTTAATGTTCTTAAGGATAGAATACATATCTCCAAGGTTAAAAGGGACAAAGGAAAAACTGGCAGAGGAATCAACGGGTTTATTAAGATAGCTGTTTATTATGTCAGTGGAAATATTAGTGGTAGGAATAGAATCAACAAAGTGATCATTAATAGCATTTGGGTCCGAAAAGGTACTAGGGAGATTATTATTACGCCGCGGACGATAATAGCCAGCACGAGAGAGAACATTCCAAAATTTCCTAGGCGAAATATATGAGGACGAAAGATGGTTAAATAGCGCACGCTTCTCGGCTCTGAGGGCACTAGTACAAAAATTACGGAGTTCTTTATACCTTCTCCAGCGAGAAGGATTCGCAGATCGGCGATACTTAGCCAGAGCACGATTTCGCATACGAAATAGCCTCCGCAGATTGTCAGTTAGCCAAGGAGCAGGAGGACGTGTTATCCGAACCCGCTCAATAGGCGCAAAATGGTCAAATACTGTAAATAGGAGTGAATGAAATAACTTTACTTTACAATCCACAGAGGCCGCCTCGTATACAGGAGACCAATCAATCTGCGCAACAGCTGAATCAAAGGATTCTGACAAGATACAATCTAGATTTCGGCGCAATATAAAACGAGCAGGCTTACAAGGCTTAATCAAATTAATTACCCCATAGATAAGCGAGTGATCACTAACGTGGCTCATATCATACACACCGCATAAAGAGGTTGTAAGCTCACTACTGACCATCATAAGATCAATCAGGGACGACGAAGCAGCCGTTACACGCGTAGGTTCATTTATAATCTGTTTAAGTGATAACACCGCCATAAAAAGATGAATTTCATTAAAGCCAAGAGAGTCAGAATTCTTAAGATTAATATTAAAATCGCCCGTACAAATAATATGATCAGAAATATTATAAACCTGCAGCAAGTACTCAAGTAATGAGTCAATAACAGACAAGGAACAAGTAGGCGGTCGATAAATAGAAAACAAGGCGATGCGCTCGGAATTAATTATAAGGTGCAAGCCGACAAAGTCCAATAAAGGGTCAGAATCAGAGACATCACAAAATGCATTCGTATTATCAAGTGTCATACAACGAATATCGTTCTTAACATAAACCGCAACACCGCCGCCACGTTGTTTAAGCGAAGATTTACGATCTGACCTGAAAAGTGAATAGTTGGGAATGGTAAGCGCAGATGACGGAATAGCATCCGAAAGCCAGGTTTCCGAAAGAGCCAAAACATCAAAACAATGGTTAGCAAGTAACCCAATAATATCAGATAAATGCGCAACAAGAGACCGAATATTTAGATGTGCAACAGTAAGCTTATTCGAATTAGTAGACAAAAGATTTCGTAGAGTGCTTGAACTAGAAGCGTGTGATGCAGCAGTATGATACGAAGATGTAGATGATGCAGTTGATAATGCTGGCGAACAAGACAGAGTTGGTGTAGTATCCAAAACGCCAGATGCAAGGCTCCAAGCATCACTAGGGGAAGTATCAGAAGACGAAGGTGATCGCGCGTATATAGAAGTGGCCGAATCAACATGAATTTCTGGTCATTGACGAGGCGGCAGAGTTGTAGGACTAATATTCTGTGGTCCGTTGTAGCGTTGAACAGGAGAAGTGTCATCCTTTCGGAGATACGTGATGCCTCGCTTCATCCATACAAATTGGATGTTATTAGATCGAGCAAATTTTTTGGCCTCAAAAAAACATTTCCGTTCATCAGCTGTAGACCGCTCATTTATATATACAAGCGTACGGGGCCAATCAGCAATGATATCAGACGCATACAAATCTCTTTTCGCCCGTTTGCAAGAGATCCATTTGTCCCGCATAAACACAGAGACGAATCTTATTATGAGCGGTTTATTATTTGAGCTACTACGGTAAAGACGTTGGGCAAAGGAGACATCATTCAGCGTATATCCAACATTTAACGCAGTTGCAATATGAGCAATCGTGTCATTCAGATCTTCGTTAGGCACGTTGGGCAGATTAGTTATAACAATTTCAAGATCCCGACTATTTCGCTCCATTAAATTTAGCCTCTTAGTAACAGATGCAAGAGGAGAGGATGGACCCAAAAGGCCAGATGTCGAGGAAGAATTCAACTTCTCCAAGGCAACAACACGTTGTTCAAGCATAATAGCACTTGCAGCAGTTGCTCTCTGTTCATTTGACAGGGAATCAACTGTGACGACAAGGTCAGATACCGTAGTTGTAATCGTCGACAAAGAGCGAAGACACTGTTCAAATTTGCCCGTTAGATCATCTATTTTAGTAATTATTTCAGATTTCATCTCCTCCACGGTAGATAATTTATTGCGTATATCAAGGACAACGGCGCTTATACTACCAAGATCTTCAGATACATTAATAAAACTGGAGCGCGTTAAAGTATTATCTGATGTAGAGAGAAGCGTTGGACAGCTGATTCCTGACGTTTCACCATCCTTTGAATTGTAGGCCCAACATTGAATATTCGTTGGCAAATTGTCGCAATTTTTTTGTTGATCAACCAACCATAGTAACTGTTGGCCCAACATTGAATATTCGTATGTAAACTGTTGCAACTTTTAGTTAATTAACCAACCATAATAATTGTAGGCCCAATATTGAATATTCGTTGGAAAATTGTTGCCATTGTTTTGTTGATTAACCAACCATAGTAACTGTTGGCCCAACACTGAATATTCGTATGTAAACTGTTGCAACTTTTAGTTAATTAACCAACCATAATAATTGTAGGCCCAACATTGAATATTCGTTGGCTAATTGTCGCCATTTTTTTGTTGATTAACCAATCATAGTAACTGTTGGCCCAACATTGAATATTCGTATGTAAACTGTTGCAACTTTTAGTTAATTAACCAACCATAATAATTGTAGGCCCAACATTGAATATTCGTTGGCAAATTGTCGCCATTCTTTTGTTGATTAACCAACCATAGTAACTGTTGGCCCAACATTGAATATTCGTATGTAAACTGTTGCAACTTTTAGTTAATTAACCAACGATGATAATTGTAGGCCCAACATTGAATATTCGTTGGCAAATTGTCGCAACTTTTTTGTTGATTAACCAACCATAGTAACTGTTGGCCAAACACTGAATATTCGTATGTAAACTGTTGCAACTTTTAGTTAATTAACCAACCATAATAATTGTGGGCCCAACATTGAATATTCGTTGGCAAATTGTCGCCATTGTTTTGTTAATTAACCAACCATAATAATTGTAGGCCCAACATTGAATATTCGTTGGCAAATTGTCGCCATTTTTTTGTTGATTAACCAATCATAGTAACTGTTGGCCCAACATTGAATATTCGTATGTAAACTGTTGCAACTTTTAGTTAATTAACCAACCATAATAATTGTAGGCCCAACATTGAATATTCGTTGGCAAATTGTCGCCATTGTTTTGTTGATTAACCAACCATAGTAACTGTTGGCCCAACATTGAATATTCGTATGTAAACTGTTGCAACTTTTAGTTAATTAACCAACGATGATAATTGTAGGCCCAACATTGAATATTCGTTAGCAAATTGTCGCAACTTTTTTGTTGATTAACCAACCATAGTAACTGTTGGCCCAACCCTGAATATTCGTATGTAAACTGTTGCAACTTTTAGTTAATTAACCAACCATAATAATTGTGGGCCCAACATTGAATATTCGTTGGCAAATTGCCGCCATTGTTTTGTTGATTAACCAACCATAGTAACTGTTGGCCCAACATTGAATATTCGTTGGCAAATTGTCGCCATTGTTTTGTTGATTAACCAACCATAGTAACTGTTGGCCCAACATTGAATATTCGTATGTAAACTGTTGCAACTTTTAGTTAATTAACCAACCATAATAATTGTAGGCCCAATATTGAATATTCGTTGGAAAATTGTTGCCATTGGTTTGTTGATTAACCAACCATAGTAACTGTTGGCCCAACATTGAATATTCGTATGTAAACTGTTCCAACTTTTAGTTAATTAACCAACCATGATAATTGTAAGCCCAACATTGCATATTCGTTGGCAAATTGTCGCCATTTTTTTGTTGATTAACCAACCATAGTAACTGTTGGCCCAACATTGAATATTCGTTGGCAAATTGTCGCCATTGTTTTGTTGATTAACCAACCATAGTAACTGTTGGCCCAACACTGAATATTCGTATGTAAACAGTTGCAACTTTTAGTTAATTAACCAACGATGATAATTGTAGGCCCAACATTGAATATTCGTTGGCAAATTGTCGCAATTTTTTTGTTGATCAACCAACCATAGTAACTGTTGGCCCAACATTGAATATTCGTATGTAAACTGTTGCAACTTTTAGTTAATTAACCAACCATAATAATTGTAGGCCCAATATTGAATATTCGTTGGAAAATTGTTGCCATTGTTTTGTTGATTAACCAACCATAGTAACTGTTGGCCCAACACTGAATATTCGTATGTAAACTGTTGCAACTTTTAGTTAATTAACCAACCATAATAATTGTAGGCCCAACATTGAATATTCGTTAGCAAATTGTCGCCATTTTTTTGTTGATTAACCAATCATAGTAACTGTTGGCCCAACATTGAATATTCGTATGTAAACTGTTGCAACTTTTAGTTAATTAACCAACCATAATAATTGTAGGCCCAACATTGAATATTCGTTGGCAAATTGTCGCCATTTTTTTGTTGATTAACCAACCATAGTAACTGTTGGCCCAACACTGAATATTCGTATGTAAACTGTTGCAACTTTTAGTTAATTAACCAACCATAATAATTGTGGGCCCAACATTGAATATTCGTTGGCAAATTGTCGCCATTGTTTTGTTGATTAACCAACCATAGTAACTGTTGGCCCAACATTGAATATTCGTTGGCAAATTGTCGCCATTTTTTTGTTGATAAACCAACCATAGTAACTGTTGGCCCAACATTGAATATTCGTATGTAACTGTTGCAACTTTTAGTTAATTAACCAACGATGATAATTGTAGGCCCAACATTGAATATTCGTTGGCAAATTGTCGCAATTTTTTTGTTGATCAACCAACCATAGTAACTGTTGGCCCAACATTGAATATTCGTATGTAAACTGTTGCAACTTTTAGTTAATTAACCAACCATAATAATTGTAGGCCCAATATTGAATATTCGTTGGAAAATTGTTGCCATTGGTTTGTTGATTAACCAACCATAGTAACTGTTGGCCCAACATTGAATATTCGTATGTAAACTGTTGCAACTTTTAGTTAATTAACCAACCATGATAATTGTAAGCCCAACATTGAATATTCGTTGGCAAATTGTCGCCATTTTTTTGTTGATTAACCAACCATAGTAACTGTTGGCCCAACATTGAATATTCGTTGGCAAATTGTCGCCATTGTTTTGTTGATTAACCAACCATAGTAACTGTTGGCCCAACACTGAATATTCGTATGTAAACTGTTGCAACTTTTAGTTAATTAACCAACCATAATAATTGTAAGCCCAACATTGAATATTCGTTGGTAAATTGTCGCCATTGTTTTGTTGATTAACCAACCATAGTAACTGTTGGCCCAACATTGAATATTCGTATGTAAACTGTTGCAACTTTTAGTTAATTAACCAACGATGATAATTGTAGGCCCAACATTGAATATTCGTTGGCAAATTGTCGCCATTGTTTTGTTGATTAACCAACCATAGTAACTGTTGGCCCAACATTGAATATTCGTTGGCAAATTGTCGCCATTTTTTGTTGATTAACCAACCATAGTAACTGTTGGCCCAACATTGAATATTCGTATGTAAACTGTTGCAACTTTTAGTTAATTAACCAACGATGATAATTGTAGGCCCAACATTGAATATTCGTTGGCAAATTGTCGCAATTTTTTTGTTGATCAACCAACCATAGTAACTGTTGGCCCAACATTGAATATTCGTATGTAAACTGTTGCAACTTTTAGTTAATTAACCAACCATGATAATTGTAAGCCCAACATTGAATATTCGTTGGCAAATTGTCGCCATTTTTTTGTTGATTAACCAACCATAGTAACTTTTGGCCCAACATTGAATATTCGTATGTAAACTGTTGCAACTTTTAGTTAATTAACCAACCATAATAATTGTAGGCCCAATATTGAATATTCGTTGGAAAATTGTTGCCATTGTTTTGTTGATTAACCAACCATAGTAACTGTTGGCCCAACACTGAATATTCGTATGTAAACTGTTGCAACTTTTAGTTAATTAACCAACCATAATAATTGTGGGCCCAACATTGAATATTCGTTGGCAAATTGTCGCCATTGTTTTGTTGATTAACCAACCATAGTAACTGTTGGCCCAAAATTGAATATTCGTATGTAAACTGTTGCAACTTTTAGTTAATTAACCAACCATAATAATGGTAGGCCCAACATTGAATATTCGTTGGCAAATTGTCGCCATTGTTTTGTTGATTAACCAACCATAGTAACTGTTGGCCCAACATTGAATATTCGTATGTAAACTGTTGCAACTTTTAGTTAATTAACCAACGATGATAATTGTAGGCCCAACATTGAATATTCGTTGGCAAATTGTCGCAATTTTTTTGTTGATCAACCAACCATAGTAACTGTTGACCCAACATTGAATATTCGTATGTAAACTGTTCCAACTTTTAGTTAATTAACCAACCATGATAATTGTAAGCCCAACATTGCATATTCGTTGGCAAATTGTCGCCATTTTTTTGTTGATTAACCAACCATAGTAACTGTTGGCCCAACATTGAATATTCGTTGGCAAATTGTCGCCATTGTTTTGTTGATTAACCAACCATAGTAACTGTTGGCCCAACACTGAATATTCGTATGTAAACAGTTGCAACTTTTAGTTAATTAACCAACGATGATAATTGTAGGCCCAACATTGAATATTCGTTGGCAAATTGTCGCAATTTTTTTGTTGATCAACCAACCATAGTAACTGTTGGCCCAACATTGAATATTCGTATGTAAACTGTTGCAACTTTTAGTTAATTAACCAACCATAATAATTGTAGGCCCAATATTGAATATTCGTTGGAAAATTGTTGCCATTGTTTTGTTGATTAACCAACCATAGTAACTGTTGGCCCAACACTGAATATTCGTATGTAAACTGTTGCAACTTTTAGTTAATTAACCAACCATGATAATTGTAAGCCCAACATTGAATATTCGTTGGCAAATTGTCGCCATTTTTTTGTTGATTAACCAACCATAGTAACTTTTGGCCCAACATTGAATATTCGTATGTAAACTGTTGCAACTTTTAGTTAATTAACCAACCATAATAATTGTAGGCCCAATATTGAATATTCGTTGGAAAATTGTTGCCATTGTTTTGTTGATTAACCAACCATAGTAACTGTTGGCCCAACACTGAATATTCGTATGTAAACTGTTGCAACTTTTAGTTAATTAACCAACCATAATAATTGTAGGCCCAACATTGAATATTCGTTGGCAAATTGTCGCCATTTTTTTGCTGATTAACCAATCATAGTAACTGTTGGCCCAACATTGAATATTCGTATGTAAACTGTTGCAACTTTTAGTTAATTAACCAACCATAATAATTGTAGGCCCAACATTGAATATTCGTTGGCAAATTGTCGCCATTGTTTTGTTGATTAACCAACCATAGTAACTGTTGGCCCAACATTGAATATTCGTTGGCAAATTGTCGCCATTTTTTTGTTGATTAACCAACCATAGTAACTGTTGGCCCAACATTGAATATTCGTATGTAAACTGTTGCAACTTTTAGTTAATTAACCAACGATGATAATTGTAGGCCCAACATTGAATATTCGTTGGCAAATTGTCGCAATTTTTTTGTTGATCAACCAACCATAGTAACTGTTGGCCCAACATTGAATATTCGTATGTAAACTGTTGCAACTTTTAGTTAATTAACCAACCATAATAATTGTAGGCCCAATATTGAATATTCGTTGGAAAATTGTTGCCATTGGTTTGTTGATTAACCAACCATAGTAACTGTTGGCCCAACATTGAATATTCGTATGTAAACTGTTGCAACTTTTAGTTAATTAACCAACCATGATAATTGTAAGCCCAACATTGAATATTCGTTGGCAAATTGTCGCCATTTTTTTGTTGATTAACCAACCATAGTAACTGTTGGCCCAACATTGAATATTCGTTGGCAAATTGTCGCCATTGTTTTGTTGATTAACCAACCATAGTAACTGTTGGCCCAACACTGAATATTCGTATGTAAACTGTTGCAACTTTTAGTTAATTAACCAACGACGATAATTGTAGGCCCAACATTGAATATTCGTTGGCAAATTGTCGCCATTGTTTTGTTGATTAACCAACCATAGTAACTGTTGGCCCAACATTGAATATTCGTTGGCAAATTGTCGCCATTTTTTGTTGATTAACCAACCATAGTAACTGTTGGCCCAACATTGAATATTCGTATGTAAACTGTTGCAACTTTTAGTTAATTAACCAACGATGATAATTGTAGGCCCAACATTGAATATTCGTTGGCAAATTGTCGCAATTTTTTTGTTGATCAACCAACCATAGTAACTGTTGGCCCAACATTGAATATTCGTATGTAAACTGTTGCAACTTTTAGTTAATTAACCAACCATGATAATTGTAAGCCCAACATTGAATATTCGTTGGCAAATTGTCGCCATTTTTTTGTTGATTAACCAACCATAGTAACTTTTGGCCCAACATTGAATATTCGTATGTAAACTGTTGCAACTTTTAGTTAATTAACCAACCATAATAATTGTAGGCCCAATATTGAATATTCGTTGGAAAATTGTTGCCATTGTTTTGTTGATTAACCAACCATAGTAACTGTTGGCCCAACACTGAATATTCGTATGTAAACTGTTGCAACTTTTAGTTAATTAACCAACCATAATAATTGTGGGCCCAACATTGAATATTCGTTGGCAAATTGTCGCCATTGTTTTGTTGATTAACCAACCATAGTAACTGTTGGCCCAAAATTGAATATTCGTATGTAAACTGTTGCAACTTTTAGTTAATTAACCAACCATAATAATGGTAGGCCCAACATTGAATATTCGTTGGCAAATTGTCGCCATTGTTTTGTTGATTAACCAACCATAGTAACTGTTGGCCCAACATTGAATATTCGTATGTAAACTGTTGCAACTTTTAGTTAATTAACCAACGATGATAATTGTAGGCCCAACATTGAATATTCGTTGGCAAATTGTCGCAATTTTTTTGTTGATCAACCAACCATAGTAACTGTTGACCCAACATTGAATATTCGTATGTAAACTGTTGCAACTTTTAGTTAATTAACCAACCATGATAATTGTAAGCCCAACATTGAATATTCGTTGGCAAATTGTCGCCATTTTTTTGTTGATTAACCAACCATAGTAACTTTTGGCCCAACATTGAATATTCGTATGTAAACTGTTGCAACTTTTAGTTAATTAACCAACCATAATAATTGTAGGCCCAATATTGAATATTCGTTGGAAAATTGTTGCCATTGTTTTGTTGATTAACCAACCATAGTAACTGTTGGCCCAACACTGAATATTCGTATGTAAACTGTTGCAACTTTTAGTTAATTAACCAACCATAATAATTGTAGGCCCAACATTGAATATTCGTTGGCAAATTGTCGCCATTTTTTTGCTGATTAACCAATCATAGTAACTGTTGGCCCAACATTGAATATTCGTATGTAAACTGTTGCAACTTTTAGTTAATTAACCAACCATAATAATTGTAGGCCCAACATTGAATATTCGTTGGCAAATTGTCGCCATTGTTTTGTTGATTAACCAACCATAGTAACTGTTGGCCCAACATTGAATATTCGTATGTAAACTGTTGCAACTTTTAGTTAATTAACCAACGATGATAATTGTAGGCCCAACATTGAATATTCGTTGGCAAATTGTCGCAACTTTTTTGTTGATTAACCAACCATAGTAACTGTTGGCCCAACACTGAATATTCGTATGTAAACTGTTGCAACTTTTAGTTAATTAACCAACCATAATAATTGTGGGCCCAACATTGAATATTCGTTGGCAAATTGTCGCCATTGTTTTGTTGATTAACCAACCATAGTAACTGTTGGCCCAACATTGAATATTCGTTGGCAAATTGTCGCCATTTTTTTGTTGATTAACCAACCATAGTAACTGTTGGCCCAACATTGAATATTCGTATGTAAACTGTTGCAACTTTTAGTTAATTAACCAACGATGATAATTGTAGGCCCAACATTGAATATTCGTTGGCAAATTGTCGCAATTTTTTTGTTGATCAACCAACCATAGTAACTGTTGGCCCAACATTGAATATTCGTATGTAAACTGTTGCAACTTTTAGTTAATTAACCAACCATAATAATTGTAGGCCCAATATTGAATATTCGTTGGAAAATTGTTGCCATTGGTTTGTTGATTAACCAACCATAGTAACTGTTGGCCCAACATTGAATATTCGTATGTAAACTGTTGCAACTTTTAGTTAATTAACCAACCATGATAATTGTAAGCCCAACATTGAATATTCGTTGGCAAATTGTCGCCATTTTTTTGTTGATTAACCAACCATAGTAACTGTTGGCCCAACATTGAATATTCGTTGGCAAATTGTCGCCATTGTTTTGTTGATTAACCAACCATAGTAACTGTTGGCCCAACACTGAATATTCGTATGTAAACTGTTGCAACTTTTAGTTAATTAACCAACGACGATAATTGTAGGCCCAACATTGAATATTCGTTGGCAAATTGTCGCCATTGTTTTGTTGATTAACCAACCATAGTAACTGTTGGCCCAACATTGAATATTCGTTGGCAAATTGTCGCCATTTTTTGTTGATTAACCAACCATAGTAACTGTTGGCCTGTCACGTCCCGGGTGAGGTCTTTTGGGAACGATGACTACGGGGAAGGTTTAGATCAGGCGCGAATCTATAATCCGGCACTCTGAAGGATTTGAGGGAAGGGACTCAGGCGCGAATCTTAAATCCTTCACACTGAGGGGTTTGAGGGACTCAGGCGCGAATCTTGAATCCTTCACTCTGAGGGGTTTGAGGGAACTCAGGCGCGAATCTTAAATCCTTCACACTGAGGGGTTTGAGGGAACTCAGGCGCGAATCTTAAATCCTTCACACTGAGGGGTTTGAGGGACTCAGGCGCGAATCTTAAATCCTTCACACTGAGGGGTTTGAGGGAACTCAGGCGCGAATCTTAAATCCTTCACACTGAGGGTTTTGAGGGAAGGCCAGGCGCGAATATTTAATCCGTCACTCTGAGATTTGAGAGGAACTTAGGCGCGAATATTGAATCCGTCACTCTTAGAATTTCTGGAGGCGATCAGGCGCGAATCTTTAATCCTTCACTCTAATCGACCAGGGAAGGTAAATATACACTTGGAGAGCACCCGTTATAGTACTTTATATTTGTTTTGGTTTGTGAAATAGGATTTACCGTTGCATTTGTGTAAAAGAAACCACGTTTAGTTCTTCTGTATATTGCACGACTCATGCAGTAATGTTTGTAAACACTGGGCGCGCTCTCGCGAATCAGCTGTCGCGGCAGCTTGGTTTCGTTAAGAATCTTTATGACTTGAGGATACACACAATAATTCGAAACGTGATAGAAAACAAAGCGGTTTATTAACTTTGTTGATGCGGTTATTATAATTATGCGGGGCTTTTAGCATTGACACTTAACATTTATAATATGTATTATGACATGTATATGTATGGACATGAGGTACAATATATAAGTTATAGAACGAAATAACTTTAATAATGATCGTTAATAATATAAAGGAATAAGATCGCAGTAAGCGGTTATTAGACAAAGATATAGATATAAAATAAGCGTTAATGAAAGAACAGTATAATATGAAAGTAATATGAATAATAATATGACTGCATTAAGCAATAAATGAGATAATAATATGATTGCATTAAGCAATAAATGAAATAATAGTAACAAATAGTATGAAGATGATATGCAGAGTAATATAAGATAATTATAAATTCTTACAATCGTTGTCGTAGAGCACTGATTTTAAAGTTTAACACTTGTTAAAATATACTTTGAACATATTTGTCAAAAGTTCTGCGATGAAAGAGGAGCGATGAAAGAGGACGAGGCCTCGCAGGACCTCGTATTTATGTAATTTCACAGGAGTATTGCGGGGGTACGCGCGGTAGAGACCTTGACACATTTCGGAATAAGACGCAGTATGATTCCTGGGGTTTTTGTAAACGGTATGGCTATTAATAGCCATATTTTGTCACGTACGCCAAATGCGTCGTAATTAGGCTTCTAGGGTTTTTATGAACGGTATTGGAGATACTCAACTCTTCGATTGGATTTTAGGTGTTTGATAGGAAAGGGGTTAGAGTGGCTTGGACTTCATGAGTTGTAAAGAGGGGATTGAGACGTGGTCTCGGTTTTAAGAGGGATTTGTAACGAGGGACTTGTTTGAATTCGTTTTAAAGGGAATGATTCGTGCCTTGTAGGACGAATAGGCGAAGTGGGTTTTGAAACGATCATCTCGCGATGGGGACCACTAAGGTACATCAGCGAGGTGGAGGTTTATGTTGATCATCTCGTGTTGTTGACCGCTAAGGTGCAACATCAAAGTGATCGGCTATTGAGGAGATGGTGTAGGAGTTGAGTTCGATAGACTTTGGTGGTGTGATTTTGAGGTTCATGGAATAAGAAGTGCGCGAAAAATCGTAGGACGTTACAGGCCCAACATTGAATATTCGTATGTAAACTGTTGCAACTTTTAGTTAATTAACCAACGATGATAATTGTAGGCCCAACATTGAATATTCGTTGGCAAATTGTCGCAATTTTTTTGTTGATCAACCAACCATAGTAACTGTTGGCCCAACATTGAATATTCGTATGTAAACTGTTGCAACTTTTAGTTAATTAACCAACCATAATAATTGTAGCCCAATATTGAATATTCGTTGGAAAATTGTTGCCATTGTTTTGTTGATTAACCAACCATAGTAACTGTTGGCCCAACACTGAATATTCGTATGTAAACTGTTGCAACTTTTAGTTAATTAACCAACCATAATAATTGTGGGCCCAACATTGAATACTCGTTGGCAAATTGTCGCCATTGTTTTGTTGATTAACCAACCATAGTAACTGTTGGCCCAACATTGAATATTCGTATGTAAACTGTTGCAACTTTTAGTTAATTAACCAACGATGATAATTGTAGGCCCAACATTGAATATTCGTTGGCAAATTGTCGCAATTTTTTTGTTGATCAACCAACCATAGTAACTGTTGGCCCAACATTGAATATTCGTATGTAAACTGTTGCAACTTTTAGTTAATTAACCAACCATGATAATTGTAAGCCCAACATTGAATATTCGTTGGCAAATTGTCGCCATTTTTTTGTTGATTAACCAACCATAGTAACTTTTGGCCCAACATTGAATATTCGTATGTAAACTATTGCAACTTTTAGTTAATTAACCAACCATAATAATTGTAGGCCCAATATTGAATATTCGTTGGCAAATTGTTGCCATTGTTTTGTTGATTAACCAACCATAGTAACTGTTGGCCCAACACTGAATATTCGTATGTAAACTGTTGCAACTTTTAGTTAATTAACCAACCATAATAATTGTAGGCCCAATATTGAATATTCGTTGGAAAATTGTTGCCATTGTTTTGTTGATTAACCAACCATAGTAACTGTTGGCCCAACACTGAATATTCGTATGTAAACTGTTGCAACTTTTAGTTAATTAACCAACCATAATAATTGTAGGCCCAACATTGAATATTCGTTAGCAAATTGTCGCCATTTTTTTGTTGATTAACCAATCATAGTAACTGTTGGCCCAACATTGAATATTCGTATGTAAACTGTTGCAACTTTTAGTTAATTAACCAACCATAATAATTGTAGGCCCAACATTGAATATTCGTTGGCAAATTGTCGCCATTTTTTTGTTGATTAACCAACCATAGTAACTGTTGGCCCAACACTGAATATTCGTATGTAAACTGTTGCAACTTTTAGTTAATTAACCAACCATAATAATTGTGGGCCCAACATTGAATATTCGTTGGCAAATTGTCGCCATTGTTTTGTTGATTAACCAACCATAGTAACTGTTGGCCCAACATTGAATATTCGTTGGCAAATTGTCGCCATTTTTTTGTTGATAAACCAACCATAGTAACTGTTGGCCCAACATTGAATATTCGTATGTAACTGTTGCAACTTTTAGTTAATTAACCAACGATGATAATTGTAGGCCCAACATTGAATATTCGTTGGCAAATTGTCGCAATTTTTTTGTTGATCAACCAACCATAGTAACTGTTGGCCCAACATTGAATATTCGTATGTAAACTGTTGCAACTTTTAGTTAATTAACCAACCATAATAATTGTAGGCCCAATATTGAATATTCGTTGGAAAATTGTTGCCATTGGTTTGTTGATTAACCAACCATAGTAACTGTTGGCCCAACATTGAATATTCGTATGTAAACTGTTGCAACTTTTAGTTAATTAACCAACCATGATAATTGTAAGCCCAACATTGAATATTCGTTGGCAAATTGTCGCCATTTTTTTGTTGATTAACCAACCATAGTAACTGTTGGCCCAACATTGAATATTCGTTGGCAAATTGTCGCCATTGTTTTGTTGATTAACCAACCATAGTAACTGTTGGCCCAACACTGAATATTCGTATGTAAACTGTTGCAACTTTTAGTTAATTAACCAACCATAATAATTGTAAGCCCAACATTGAATATTCGTTGGTAAATTGTCGCCATTGTTTTGTTGATTAACCAACCATAGTAACTGTTGGCCCAACATTGAATATTCGTATGTAAACTGTTGCAACTTTTAGTTAATTAACCAACGATGATAATTGTAGGCCCAACATTGAATATTCGTTGGCAAATTGTCGCCATTGTTTTGTTGATTAACCAACCATAGTAACTGTTGGCCCAACATTGAATATTCGTTGGCAAATTGTCGCCATTTTTTGTTGATTAACCAACCATAGTAACTGTTGGCCCAACATTGAATATTCGTATGTAAACTGTTGCAACTTTTAGTTAATTAACCAACGATGATAATTGTAGGCCCAACATTGAATATTCGTTGGCAAATTGTCGCAATTTTTTTGTTGATCAACCAACCATAGTAACTGTTGGCCCAACATTGAATATTCGTATGTAATCTGTTGCAACTTTTAGTTAATTAACCAACCATGATAATTGTAAGCCCAACATTGAATATTCGTTGGCAAATTGTCGCCATTTTTTTGTTGATTAACCAACCATAGTAACTTTTGGCCCAACATTGAATATTCGTATGTAAACTGTTGCAACTTTTAGTTAATTAACCAACCATAATAATTGTAGGCCCAATATTGAATATTCGTTGGAAAATTGTTGCCATTGTTTTGTTGATTAACCAACCATAGTAACTGTTGGCCCAACACTGAATATTCGTATGTAAACTGTTGCAACTTTTAGTTAATTAACCAACCATAATAATTGTGGGCCCAACATTGAATATTCGTTGGCAAATTGTCGCCATTGTTTTGTTGATTAACCAACCATAGTAACTGTTGGCCCAAAATTGAATATTCGTATGTAAACTGTTGCAACTTTTAGTTAATTAACCAACCATAATAATGGTAGGCCCAACATTGAATATTCGTTGGCAAATTGTCGCCATTGTTTTGTTGATTAACCAACCATAGTAACTGTTGGCCCAACATTGAATATTCGTATGTAAACTGTTGCAACTTTTAGTTAATTAACCAACGATGATAATTGTAGGCCCAACATTGAATATTCGTTGGCAAATTGTCGCAATTTTTTTGTTGATCAACCAACCATAGTAACTGTTGACCCAACATTGAATATTCGTATGTAAACTGTTGCAACTTTTAGTTAATTAACCAACCATGATAATTGTAAGCCCAACATTGAATATTCGTTGGCAAATTGTCGCCATTTTTTTGTTGATTAACCAACCATAGTAACTTTTGGCCCAACATTGAATATTCGTATGTAAACTGTTGCAACTTTTAGTTAATTAACCAACCATAATAATTGTAGGCCCAATATTGAATATTCGTTGGAAAATTGTTGCCATTGTTTTGTTGATTAACCAACCATAGTAACTGTTGGCCCAACACTGAATATTCGTATGTAAACTGTTGCAACTTTTAGTTAATTAACCAACCATAATAATTGTAGGCCCAACATTGAATATTCGTTGGCAAATTGTCGCCATTTTTTTGCTGATTAACCAATCATAGTAACTGTTGGCCCAACATTGAATATTCGTATGTAAACTGTTGCAACTTTTAGTTAATTAACCAACCATAATAATTGTAGGCCCAACATTGAATATTCGTTGGCAAATTGTCGCCATTGTTTTGTTGATTAACCAACCATAGTAACTGTTGGCCCAACATTGAATATTCGTATGTAAACTGTTGCAACTTTTAGTTAATTAACCAACGATGATAATTGTAGGCCCAACATTGAATATTCGTTGGCAAATTGTCGCAACTTTTTTGTTGATTAACCAACCATAGTAACTGTTGGCCCAACACTGAATATTCGTATGTAAACTGTTGCAACTTTTAGTTAATTAACCAACCATAATAATTGTGGGCCCAACATTGAATATTCGTTGGCAAATTGTCGCCATTGTTTTGTTGATTAACCAACCATAGTAACTGTTGGCCCAACATTGAATATTCGTTGGCAAATTGTCGCCATTTTTTTGTTGATTAACCAACCATAGTAACTGTTGGCCCAACATTGAATATTCGTATGTAAACTGTTGCAACTTTTAGTTAATTAACCAACGATGATAATTGTAGGCCCAACATTGAATATTCGTTGGCAAATTGTCGCAATTTTTTTGTTGATCAACCAACCATAGTAACTGTTGGCCCAACATTGAATATTCGTATGTAAACTGTTGCAACTTTTAGTTAATTAACCAACCATAATAATTGTAGGCCCAATATTGAATATTCGTTGGAAAATTGTTGCCATTGGTTTGTTGATTAACCAACCATAGTAACTGTTGGCCCAACATTGAATATTCGTATGTAAACTGTTGCAACTTTTAGTTAATTAACCAACCATGATAATTGTAAGCCCAACATTGAATATTCGTTGGCAAATTGTCGCCATTTTTTTGTTGATTAACCAACCATAGTAACTGTTGGCCCAACATTGAATATTCGTTGGCAAATTGTCGCCATTGTTTTGTTGATTAACCAACCATAGTAACTGTTGGCCCAACACTGAATATTCGTATGTAAACTGTTGCAACTTTTAGTTAATTAACCAACGACGATAATTGTAGGCCCAACATTGAATATTCGTTGGCAAATTGTCGCCATTGTTTTGTTGATTAACCAACCATAGTAACTGTTGGCCCAACATTGAATATTCGTTGGCAAATTGTCGCCATTTTTTGTTGATTAACCAACCATAGTAACTGTTGGCCTGTCACGTCCCGGGTGAGGTCTTTTGGGAACGATGACTACGGGGAAGGTTTAGATCAGGCGCGAATCTATAATCCGGCACTCTGAAGGATTTGAGGGAAGGGACTCAGGCGCGAATCTTAAATCCTTCACACTGAGGGGTTTGAGGGACTCAGGCGCGAATCTTGAATCCTTCACTCTGAGGGGTTTGAGGGAACTCAGGCGCGAATCTTAAATCCTTCACACTGAGGGGTTTGAGGGAACTCAGGCGCGAATCTTAAATCCTTCACACTGAGGGGTTTGAGGGACTCAGGCGCGAATCTTAAATCCTTCACACTGAGGGGTTTGAGGGAACTCAGGCGCGAATCTTAAATCCTTCACACTGAGGGTTTTGAGGGAAGGCCAGGCGCGAATATTTAATCCGTCACTCTGAGATTTGAGAGGAACTTAGGCGCGAATATTGAATCCGTCACTCTTAGAATTTCTGGAGGCGATCAGGCGCGAATCTTTAATCCTTCACTCTAATCGACCAGGGAAGGTAAATATACACTTGGAGAGCACCCGTTATAGTACTTTATATTTGTTTTGGTTTGTGAAATAGGATTTACCGTTGCATTTGTGTAAAAGAAACCACGTTTAGTTCTTCTGTATATTGCACGACTCATGCAGTAATGTTTGTAAACACTGGGCGCGCTCTCGCGAATCAGCTGTCGCGGCAGCTTGGTTTCGTTAAGAATCTTTATGACTTGAGGATACACACAATAATTCGAAACGTGATAGAAAACAAAGCGGTTTATTAACTTTGTTGATGCGGTTATTATAATTATGCGGGGCTTTTAGCATTGACACTTAACATTTATAATATGTATTATGACATGTATATGTATGGACATGAGGTACAATATATAAGTTATAGAACGAAATAACTTTAATAATGATCGTTAATAATATAAAGGAATAAGATCGCAGTAAGCGGTTATTAGACAAAGATATAGATATAAAATAAGCGTTAATGAAAGAACAGTATAATATGAAAGTAATATGAATAATAATATGACTGCATTAAGCAATAAATGAGATAATAATATGATTGCATTAAGCAATAAATGAAATAATAGTAACAAATAGTATGAAGATGATATGCAGAGTAATATAAGATAATTATAAATTCTTACAATCGTTGTCGTAGAGCACTGATTTTAAAGTTTAACACTTGTTAAAATATACTTTGAACATATTTGTCAAAAGTTCTGCGATGAAAGAGGAGCGATGAAAGAGGACGAGGCCTCGCAGGACCTCGTATTTATGTAATTTCACAGGAGTATTGCGGGGGTACGCGCGGTAGAGACCTTGACACATTTCGGAATAAGACGCAGTATGATTCCTGGGGTTTTTGTAAACGGTATGGCTATTAATAGCCATATTTTGTCACGTACGCCAAATGCGTCGTAATTAGGCTTCTAGGGTTTTTATGAACGGTATTGGAGATACTCAACTCTTCGATTGGATTTTAGGTGTTTGATAGGAAAGGGGTTAGAGTGGCTTGGACTTCATGAGTTGTAAAGAGGGGATTGAGACGTGGTCTCGGTTTTAAGAGGGATTTGTAACGAGGGACTTGTTTGAATTCGTTTTAAAGGGAATGATTCGTGCCTTGTAGGACGAATAGGCGAAGTGGGTTTTGAAACGATCATCTCGCGATGGGGACCACTAAGGTACATCAGCGAGGTGGAGGTTTATGTTGATCATCTCGTGTTGTTGACCGCTAAGGTGCAACATCAAAGTGATCGGCTATTGAGGAGATGGTGTAGGAGTTGAGTTCGATAGACTTTGGTGGTGTGATTTTGAGGTTCATGGAATAAGAAGTGCGCGAAAAATCGTAGGACGTTACAGGCCCAACATTGAATATTCGTATGTAAACTGTTGCAACTTTTAGTTAATTAACCAACGATGATAATTGTAGGCCCAACATTGAATATTCGTTGGCAAATTGTCGCAATTTTTTTGTTGATCAACCAACCATAGTAACTGTTGGCCCAACATTGAATATTCGTATGTAAACTGTTGCAACTTTTAGTTAATTAACCAACCATAATAATTGTAGCCCAATATTGAATATTCGTTGGAAAATTGTTGCCATTGTTTTGTTGATTAACCAACCATAGTAACTGTTGGCCCAACACTGAATATTCGTATGTAAACTGTTGCAACTTTTAGTTAATTAACCAACCATAATAATTGTGGGCCCAACATTGAATACTCGTTGGCAAATTGTCGCCATTGTTTTGTTGATTAACCAACCATAGTAACTGTTGGCCCAACATTGAATATTCGTATGTAAACTGTTGCAACTTTTAGTTAATTAACCAACGATGATAATTGTAGGCCCAACATTGAATATTCGTTGGCAAATTGTCGCAATTTTTTTGTTGATCAACCAACCATAGTAACTGTTGGCCCAACATTGAATATTCGTATGTAAACTGTTGCAACTTTTAGTTAATTAACCAACCATGATAATTGTAAGCCCAACATTGAATATTCGTTGGCAAATTGTCGCCATTTTTTTGTTGATTAACCAACCATAGTAACTTTTGGCCCAACATTGAATATTCGTATGTAAACTATTGCAACTTTTAGTTAATTAACCAACCATAATAATTGTAGGCCCAATATTGAATATTCGTTGGAAAATTGTTGCCATTGTTTTGTTGATTAACCAACCATAGTAACTGTTGGCCCAACACTGAATATTCGTATGTAAACTGTTGCAACTTTTAGTTAATTAACCAACCATAATAATTGTAGGCCCAACATTGAATATTCGTTGGCAAATTGTCGCCATTTTGTTGTTGATTAACCAACCATAGTAACTGTTGGCCCAACATTGAATATTCGTATGTAAACTGTTGCAACTTTTAGTTAATTAACCAACGATGATAATTGTAGGCCCAACATTGAATATTCGTTGGCAAATTGTCGCAACTTTTTTGTTGATTAACCAACCATAGTAACTGTTGGCCCAACACTGAATATTCGTATGTAAACTGTTGCAACTTTTAGTTAATTAACCAACCATAATAATTGTGGGCCCAACATTGAATATTCGTTGGCAAATTGTCGCCATTGTTTTGTTGATTAACCAACCATAGTAACTGTTGGCCCAACATTGAATATTCGTTGGCAAATTGTCGCCATTTTTTTGTTGATTAACCAACCATAGTAACTGTTGGCCCAACATTGAATATTCGTATGTAAACTGTTGCAACTTTTAGTTAATTAACCAACGATGATAATTGTAGGCCCAACATTGAATATTCGTTGGCAAATTGTCGCAATTTTTTTGTTGATCAACCAACCATAGTAACTGTTGGCCCAACATTGAATATTCGTATGTAAACTGTTGCAACTTTTAGTTAATTAACCAACCATAATAATTGTAGGCCCAATATTGAATATTCGTTGGAAAATTGTTGCCATTGGTTCGTTGATTAACCAACCATAGTAACTGTTGGCCCAACATTGAATATTCGTATGTAAACTGTTGCAACTTTTAGTTAATTAACCAACCATGATAATTGTAAGCCCAACATTGAATATTCGTTGGCAAATTGTCGCCATTTTTTTGTTGATTAACCAACCATAGTAACTGTTGGCCCAACATTGAATATTCGTTGGCAAATTGTCGCCATTGTTTTGTTGATTAACCAACCATAGTAACTGTTGGCCCAACACTGAATATTCGTATGTAAACTGTTGCAACTTTTAGTTAATTAACCAACCATAATAATTGTAGGCCCAACATTGAATATTCGTTGGCAAATTGTCGCCATTGTTTTGTTGATTAACCAACCATAGTAACTGTTGGCCCAACATTGAATATTCGTATGTAAACTGTTGCAACTTTTAGTTAATTAACCAACGATGATAATTGTAGGCCCAACATTGAATATTCGTTGGCAAATTGTCGCAACTTTTTTGTTGATTAACCAACCATAGTAACTGTTGGCCCAACACTGAATATTCGTATGTAAACTGTTGCAACTTTTAGTTAATTAACCAACCATAATAATTGTGGGCCCAACATTGAATATTCGTTGGCAAATTGTCGCCATTGTTTTGTTGATTAACCAACCATAGTAACTGTTGGCCCAACATTGAATATTCGTTGGCAAATTGTCGCCATTTTTTTGTTGATTAACCAACCATAGTAACTGTTGGCCCAACATTGAATATTCGTATGTAAACTGTTGCAACTTTTAGTTAATTAACCAACGATGATAATTGTAGGCCCAACATTGAATATTCGTTGGCAAATTGTCGCAATTTTTTTGTTGATCAACCAACCATAGTAACTGTTGGCCCAACATTGAATATTCGTATGTAAACTGTTGCAACTTTTAGTTAATTAACCAACCATAATAATTGTAGGCCCAATATTGAATATTCGTTGGAAAATTGTTGCCATTGTTTTGTTGATTAACCAACCATAGTAACTGTTGGCCCAACATTGAATATTCGTATGTAAACTGTTGCAACTTTTAGTTAATTAACCAACGATGATAATGGTAGGCCCAACATTGAATATTCGTTGGCAAATTGTCGCAATTTTTTTGTTGATCAACCAACCATAGTAACTGTTGGCCCAACATTGAATATTCGTATGTAAACTGTTGCAACTTTTAGTTAATTAACCAACCATAATAATTGTAGGCCCAATATTGAATATTCGTTGGAAAATTGTTGCCATTGGTTCGTTGATTAACCAACCATAGTAACTGTTGGCCCAACATTGAATATTCGTATGTAAACTGTTGCAACTTTTAGTTAATTAACCAACCATGATAATTGTAAGCCCAACATTGAATATTCGTTGGCAAATTGTCGCCATTTTTTTGTTGATTAACCAACCATAGTAACTGTTGGCCCAACATTGAATATTCGTTGGCAAATTGTCGCCATTGTTTTGTTGATTAACCAACCATAGTAACTGTTGGCCCAACACTGAATATTCGTATGTAAACTGTTGCAACTTTTAGTTAATTAACCAACCATAATAATTGTAGGCCCAACATTGAATATTCGTTGGCAAATTGTCGCCATTGTTTTGTTGATTAACCAACCATAGTAACTGTTGGCCCAACATTGAATATTCGTATGTAAACTGTTGCAACTTTTAGTTAATTAACCAACGATGATAATTGTAGGCCCAACATTGAATATTCGTTGGCAAATTGTCGCAATTTTTTTGTTGATCAACCAACCATAGTAACTGTTGGCCCAACATTGAATATTCGTATGTAAACTGTTGCAACTTTTAGTTAATTAACCAACCATAATAATTGTAGCCCAATATTGAATATTCGTTGGAAAATTGTTGCCATTGTTTTGTTGATTAACCAACCATAGTAACTGTTGGCCCAACACTGAATATTCGTATGTAAACTGTTGCAACTTTTAGTTAATTAACCAACCATAATAATTGTGGGCCCAACATTGAATACTCGTTGGCAAATTGTCGCCATTGTTTTGTTGATTAACCAACCATAGTAACTGTTGGCCCAACATTGAATATTTGTATGTAAACTGTTGCAACTTTTAGTTAATTAACCAACGATGATAATTGTAGGCCCAACATTGAATATTCGTTGGCAAATTGTCGCAATTTTTTTGTTGATCAACCAACCATAGTAACTGTTGGCCCAACATTGAATATTCGTATGTAAACTGTTGCAACTTTTAGTTAATTAACCAACCATGATAATTGTAAGCCCAACATTGAATATTCGTTGGCAAATTGTCGCCATTTTTTTGTTGATTAACCAACCATAGTAACTTTTGGCCCAACATTGAATATTCGTATGTAAACTATTGCAACTTTTAGTTAATTAACCAACCATAATAATTGTAGGCCCAATATTGAATATTCGTTGGAAAATTGTTGCCATTGTTTTGTTGATTAACCAACGATGATAATTGTAGGCCCAACATTGAATATTCGTTGGCAAATTGTCGCAACTTTTTTGTTGATTAACCAACCATAGTAACTGTTGGCCCAACACTGAATATTCGTATGTAAACTGTTGCAACTTTTAGTTAATTAACCAACCATAATAATTGTGGGCCCAACATTGAATATTCGTTGGCAAATTGTCGCCATTGTTTTGTTGATTAACCAACCATAGTAACTGTTGGCCCAACATTGAATATTCGTTGGCAAATTGTCGCCATTTTTTTGTTGATTAACCAACCATAGTAACTGTTGGCCCAACATTGAATATTCGTATGTAAACTGTTGCAACTTTTAGTTAATTAACCAACCATAATAATTGTGGGCCCAACATTGAATATTCGTTGGCAAATTGTCGCCATTGTTTTGTTGATTAACCAACCATAGTAACTGTTGGCCCAACATTGAATATTCGTATGTAAACTGTTGCAACTTTTAGTTAATTAACCAACGATGATAATTGTAGGCCCAACATTGAATATTCGTTGGCAAATTGTGGCAATTTTTTTGTTGATCAACCAACCATAGTAACTGTTGGCCCAACATTGAATATTCGTATGTAAACTGTTGCAACTTTTAGTTAATTAACCAACCATAATAATTGTAGCCCCAATATTGAATATTCGTTGGAAAATTGTTGCCATTGTTTTGTTGATTAACCAACCATAGTAACTGTTGGCCCAACATTGAATATTCGTATGTAAACTGTTGCAACTTTTAGTTAATTAACCAACGATGATAATTGTAGGCCCAACATTGAATATTCGTTGGCAAATTGTCGCAACTTTTTTGTTGATTAACCAACCATAGTAACTGTTGGCCCAACACTGAATATTCGTATGTAAACTGTTGCAACTTTTAGTTAATTAACCAACCATAATAATTGTAGGCCCAACATTGAATATTCGTTGGCAAATTGTCGCCATTTTTTTGTTGATTAACCAATCATAGTAACTGTTGGCCCAACATTGAATATTCGTATGTAAACTGTTGCAACTTTTAGTTAATTAACCAACCATCATAATTGTAGGCCCAACATTGAATATTCGTTGGCAAATTGTCGCCATTGTTTTGTTGATTAACCAACCATAGTAACTGTTGGCCCAACATTGAATATTCGTATGTAAACTGTTGCAACTTTTAGTTAATTAACCAACGATGATAATGGTAGGCCCAACATTGAATATTCGTTGGCAAATTGTCGCAATTTTTTTGTTGATCAACCAACCATAGTAACTGTTGGCCCAACATTGAATATTCGTATGTAAACTGTTGCAACTTTTAGTTAATTAACCAACCATAATAATTGTAGCCCAATATTGAATATTCGTTGGAAAATTGTTGCCATTGTTTTGTTGATTAACCAACCATAGTAACTGTTGGCCCAACACTGATTATTCGTATGTAAACTGTTGCAACTTTTAGTTAATTAACCAACCATAATAATTGTGGGCCCAACATTGAATACTCGTTGGCAAATTGTCGCCATTGTTTTGTTGATTAACCAACCATAGTAACTGTTGGCCCAACATTGAATATTCGTATGTAAACTGTTGCAACTTTTAGTTAATTAACCAACGATGATAATTGTAGGCCCAACATTGAATATTCGTTGGCAAATTGTCGCAATTTTTTTGTTGATCAACCAACCATAGTAACTGTTGGCCCAACATTGAATATTCGTATGTAAACTGTTGCAACTTTTAGTTAATTAACCAACCATGATAATTGTAAGCCCAACATTGAATATTCGTTGGCAAATTGTCGCCATTTTTTTGTTGATTAACCAACCATAGTAACTTTTGGCCCAACATTGAATATTCGTATGTAAACTGTTGCAACTTTTAGTTAATTAACCAACCATAATAATTGTAGGCCCAATATTGAATATTCGTTGGAAAATTGTTGCCATTGTTTTGTTGATTAACCAACCATAGTAACTGTTGGCCCAACACTGAATATTCGTATGTAAACTGTTGCAACTTTTAGTTAATTAACCAACCATAATAATTGTAGGCCCAACATTGAATATTCGTTGGCAAATTGTCGCCATTTTTTTGTTGGTTAACCAATCATAGTAACTGTTGGCCCAACATTGAATATTCGTATGTAAACTGTTGCAACTTTTAGTTAATTAACCAACCATAATAATTGTAGGCCCAACATTGAATATTCGTTGGCAAATTGTCGCCATTGTTTTGTTGATTAACCAACCATAGTAACTGTTGGCCCAACATTGAATATTCGTATGTAAACTGTTGCAACTTTTAGTTAATTAACCAACGATGATAATTGTAGGCCCAACATTGAATATTCGTTGGCAAATTGTCGCAACTTTTTTGTTGATTAACCACCCATAGTAACTGTTGGCCCAACACTGAATATTCGTATGTAAACTGTTGCAACTTTTAGTTAATTAACCAACCATAATAATTGTTGGCCCAACATTGAATATTCGTATGTAAACTGTTGCAACT
Organism: Andrena bicolor; assembly: GCA_960531205.1. Taxonomy (NCBI): domain Eukaryota; kingdom Metazoa; phylum Arthropoda; class Insecta; order Hymenoptera; family Andrenidae; genus Andrena; species Andrena bicolor. Next base: position 936,270 of record CAUIJW010000183.1, read on the forward strand.
TTTAGTTAATTAACCAACCATAATAATTGTAGGCCCAACATTGAATATTCGTTGGCAAATTGTCGCCATTGTTTTGTTGATTAACCAACCATAGTAACTGTTGGCCCAACATTGAATATTCGTATGTAAACTGTTGCAACTTTTAGTTAATTAACCAACGATGATAATGGTAGGCCCAACATTGAATATTCGTTGGCAAATTGTCGCAATTTTTTTGTTGATCAACCAACCATAGTAACTGTTGGCCCAACATTGAATATTCGTATGTAAACTGTTGCAACTTTTAGTTAATTAACCAACCATAATAATTGTAGCCCAATATTGAATATTCGTTGGAAAATTGTTGCCATTGTTTTGTTGATTAACCAACCATAGTAACTGTTGGCCCAACACTGAATATTCGTATGTAAACTGTTGCAACTTTTAGTTAATTAACCAACCATAATAATTGTGGGCCCAACATTGAATACTCGTTGGCAAATTGTCGCCATTGTTTTGTTGATTAACCAACCATAGTAACTGTTGGCCCAACATTGAATATTCGTATGTAAACTGTTGCAACTTTTAGTTAATTAACCAACGATGATAATTGTAGGCCCAACATTGAATATTCGTTGGCAAATTGTCGCAATTTTTTTGTTGATCAACCAACCATAGTAACTGTTGGCCCAACATTGAATATTCGTATGTAAACTGTTGCAACTTTTAGTTAATTAACCAACCATGATAATTGTAAGCCCAACATTGAATATTCGTTGGCAAATTGTCGCCATTTTTTTGTTGATTAACCAACCATAGTAACTTTTGGCCCAACATTGAATATTCGTATGTAAACTGTTGCAACTTTTAGTTAATTAACCAACCATAATAATTGTAGGCCCAATATTGAATATTCGTTGGAAAATTGTTGCCATTGTTTTGTTGATTAACCAACCATAGTAACTGTTGGCCCAACACTGAATATTCGTATGTAAACTGTTGCAACTTTTAGTTAATTAACCAACCATAATAATTGTGGGCCCAACATTGAATATTCGTTGGCAAATTGTCGCCATTGTTTTGTTGATTAACCAACCATAGTAACTGTTGGCCCAACATTGAATATTCGTTGGCAAATTGTCGCCATTTTTTTGTTGATTAACCAACCATAGTAACTGTTGGCCCAACATTGAATATTCGTATGTAAACTGTTGCAACTTTTAGTTAATTAACCAACGATGATAATTGTAGGCCCAACATTGAATATTCGTTGGCAAATTGTCGCAATTTTTTTGTTGATCAACCAACCATAGTAACTGTTGGCCCAACATTGAATATTCGTATGTAAACTGTTGCAACTTTTAGTTAATTAACCAACCATAATAATTGTAGGCCCAATATTGAATATTCGTTGGAAAATTGTTGCCATTGTTTTGTTGATTAACCAACCATAGTAACTGTTGGCCCAACACTGAATATTCGTATGTAAACTGTTGCAACTTTTAGTTAATTAACCAACCATAATAATTGTGGGCCCAACATTGAATATTCGTTGGCAAATTGTCGCCATTGTTTTGTTGATTAACCAACCATAGTAACTGTTGGCCCAACATTGAATATTCGTATGTAAACTGTTGCAACTTTTAGTTAATTAACCAACGATGATAATTGTAGGCCCAACATTGAATATTCGTTGGCAAATTGTCGCAATTTTTTTGTTGATCAACCAACCATAGTAACTGTTGGCCCAACATTGAATATTCGTATGTAAACTGTTGCAACTTTTAGTTAATTAACCAACCATAATAATTGTAGCCCCAATATTGAATATTCGTTGGAAAATTGTTGCCATTGTTTTGTTGATTAACCAACCATAGTAACTGTTGGCCCAACACTGAATATTCGTATGTAAACTGTTGCAACTTTTAGTTAATTAACCAACCATAATAATTGTGGGCCCAACATTGAATACTCGTTGGCAAATTGTCGCCATTGTTTTGTTGATTAACCAACCATAGTAACTGTTGGCCCAACATTGAATATTCGTATGTAAACTGTTGCAACTTTTAGTTAATTAACCAACGATGATAATTGTAGGCCCAACATTGAATATTCGTTGGCAAATTGTCGCAATTTTCTTTGTTGATCAACCAACCATAGTAACTGTTGGCCCAACATTGAATATTCGTATGTAAACTGTTGCAACTTTTAGTTAATTAACCAACGATGATAATTGTAGGCCCAACATTGAATATTCGTTGGCAAATTGTCGCAATTTTTTTGTTGATCAACCAACCATAGTAACTGTTGGCCCAACATTGAATATTCGTATGTAAACTGTTGCAACTTTTAGTTAATTAACCAACCATAATAATTGTAGGCCCAATATTGAATATTCGTTGGAAAATTGTTGCCATTGTTTTGTTGATTAACCAACCATAGTAACTGTTGGCCCAACACTGAATATTCGTATGTAAACTGTTGCAACTTTTAGTTAATTAACCAACCATAATAATTGTGGGCCCAACATTGAATATTCGTTGGCAAATTGTCGCCATTGTTTTGTTGATTAACCAACCATAGTAACTGTTGGCCCAACATTGAATATTCGTATGTAAACTGTTGCAACTTTTAGTTAATTAACCAACGATGATAATTGTAGGCCCAACATTGAATATTCGTTGGCAAATTGTCGCAATTTTTTTGTTGATCAACCAACCATAGTAACTGTTGGCCCAACATTGAATATTCGTATGTAAACTGTTGCAACTTTTAGTTAATTAACCAACCATAATAATTGTAGCCCCAATATTGAATATTCGTTGGAAAATTGTTGCCATTGTTTTGTTGATTAACCAACCATAGTAACTGTTGGCCCAACACTGAATATTCGTATGTAAACTGTTGCAACTTTTAGTTAATTAACCAACCATAATAATTGTGGGCCCAACATTGAATACTCGTTGGCAAATTGTCGCCATTGTTTTGTTGATTAACCAACCATAGTAACTGTTGGCCCAACATTGAATATTCGTATGTAAACTGTTGCAACTTTTAGTTAATTAACCAACGATGATAATTGTAGGCCCAACATTGAATATTCGTTGGCAAATTGTCGCAATTTTCTTTGTTGATCAACCAACCATAGTAACTGTTGGCCCAACATTGAATATTCGTATGTAAACTGTTGCAACTTTTTTGCCGTAGGCCGTATGTTGGGAATTTGTAGGCAAAAACACTAACTATATCCCAACTAATTCCCAACTGTTGGCTACTGTTGGCCAACCAAAAATGCTACTAGGGGACAGTATAAGGTTTCCGTCCCTTCCCTGAGTGAATTCGTCAACAGAGGAGGAACCTTCTCCCTTTTGACGAAGTAAAGGAGGAAAATGCCACATCTGGTTGTCAAAAACTAACCAGGCTGATCGGCCGGAGCATCTTGCCAGGGTCGCGGTTTATGGCCGTATTGTTCCGCGGGTTGGCGGTAGACAACGGTTCGGTAGGTACGTACGGCTAAAGTCATCGTACGCACTACCCTCCGACAGAGCAATATACGGATTAACTCATTGCCAGACTGAAGAATGCCTAAAATTCTTAAAAACGGCACCACGTTCTTGATTGTCGTTTAGAAATTGCTGGCAAACAGATGTTGTCGAAACGTTCTTTGGAAAAGACGACATTGCCGATCGTAAACAACGAATTCTCGATTGGCTCTGAGTCCGCTTTTGTCCCGACGTACGTCAGAAAGCTGACACCAACATAGCATTTAGAAAGTATTACCCACAGTCCATACGTCTCGTGAAGTGACACAGGAAGAAAAGGGGTTGTCCCCTGACGGCGCGTGGTTCCGCCTGCGTTGTCCTTCCTTCAAATTAAATACGGATCCCTTATCTCTTCAGTATAAACACGTGTTCGAATTTCAAATCAGAAGCAAGCGTTGACCTATTCCGTGCGAGAAAAGGTGGGCCTCGGGGAGGAGATATTGCTGTGAAGAAGGCCTCGTCAAGAAAGTGGCCTTTTGGGACGGATGCAGGGCAGATTGGTTAGGTTAGCACCAATCGGACTTCAAGCCCACCTTCTCTCGCACGGAATACGTCAACGCGTGCTTTTGGTTTGAAATTCGTACACATGTATATATAAGGCTCTTTGGTTATTATTGATAGCGATGAATAAATAAACTGAAATATGTTTCTCTGTAAACAAGGTTTTTTAAAGTTTTATTCGCTATTTTACAACAATTATTTACATTATTTACACTCTTACCTGTAAACAAGGAAACGACAATTACAGTTTACAACTATCACTTCTCTATTTATCCTAATCAACTTCTAACAATCTTTTGTCTTCTCTTTACATGTGCTCTATTACGTCATCACCCTCTCTGCTCCTCCCATCTGGCGGTAGTACATTAAAAGGCGCGCAGAGCATGAGAAGCGCGGTAAGGTTCGGATTAACGAAAGTATACTTTCGTTACATCTCCCCCCCCCCCCCCCTCGGGGTGAAAATTTCTAATATTTTCAATCTTCTTCCACGTCCGATGCTGGAAGTAATTTCGATATGTGAAACAAACTTGTTTCTGATTTCTTCTTTCCAATATTAATTTTATATATTGAATTTGATATTCTTTCTACTACGTTGAATGGTCCAATTCTTAGATTATCTAACTTTTTCCTATTCAGTCTATTTCCGTTTTCTATGTATGCTGCTTCGCCTATGTTGAATTCGTGGTGTTTTCTGTTTTTGTCATATATTTTTTTATTGTAGTCATGTGATGTTTTTGTTCTTTTTACCGCTATTTCTTTATCTCTTATCCAGTCTTCATTATTTATTTCTTCTTTTAGTTCTTCTGGTAGGATGTTTGTGTTTGTACCATCTAACAGATATTGCGGTGTAAATCCAGTGACTGTATGTTCCGTTCGATTATTTTATCTACGCATTCTCTTGCAATCGTTGTCCACGCTTTGTTATGTTCTTTCTCATTTATTCTACATCTTATTTTGTTGACTAGAGTCTGATTCAGTCTTTCATTCAACCCATTCGAGGACGGTGTGTTTACTGTTGTTAGACTAGTTTAATGTTATTATTTCTTAGGAATTCTTTGAATTCTCTAGAGTATATCCCTGGATACTGATCCGTTAGTATCATTCCTATCTCATCAGTTTCCAGCACGTTCTGAACTAACTTTATGAAATCAGTGGCATTTTGTGTTTTAGCTGTTACAATAAACGCGTATCTTGTGAAGTGGTCAACCATCAAGTGAAGATATTTTTTTGTTGATCTTTGTCCTCTAAAACCTCCGATGGTGTCTATTGACATTAGTTCTGTTCAAGAAAAGGAGCATCCGCGCGCCATCTTACAGAGCCGTCAATAATTAGGCAATTAGTAGCTCAGCCCGCTGACTCATGTGGAGCAGCGATCAACATCCCTTCCCTCGATTCGCGATCGATGGAAGGGGAAGGCTCTTCCTTCCAGGAAATCGACCACGATTCCCGGGATCGAACACTCTCTGTTCGCGACTTCACTAAAGTATACACTCTCTGTCTCACACTACGCTCTGTTTTACTTACACCTATCGCTACGCTACGTTATTACCTGCTTGTAACGGGCATCACTGCTTACGTGCTTAACGTGTTCGCTTGCATTAAACGCTTCATCTAAATAATTGTGATCGTGATTGTAAATAGAGTATCGTTTATTTGACATTGCACATAACTAAATATAAGAGTAATCGTGAACGTTTCTATAAAGTCCTCGTCCTAACAGATAAAGATTCCTCGTCGTGCTTTAATAATTCCCTTGCGATCCTTTACACCGATCTTCTAGCAAGCTTCATAACAGTTCAAATGGTTTTGTTGCTGGTCCCAAGTGAGACATCAGTCCATATTTTATTTGACCTCTCGATTTATTCTTTATGCATATTTCACAATTTTTACATATCTTTTTTATATTAGATGTTAGATTTCTAGCTGTATAATAGGGGCATATTTTGTTCATCATTTGTCTGATTCCTATATGACACCATTCAGTGTGTATGTCTTTTATCATACCTATATTTAATTCTTCAGCTAGAATAATCTTTTCTCTATTTCTAGTCTTTTTATAGAATACTCCATCTTTTTCTATCAATTTTGTTTTTATTCTTTGTATCATTTCGTTTCTCTGATCTGTTTTGATGTCATCCAATTTTATCAAGTTTACTATTTTCAGAATTTCATCCTTATTTTCAGTGTCTTCTAGTACCGGATTTCTACTTAAACTATCTGCTTCGACGTTATCTTTTCCCGGAATGTATTTGATTTCGAAATTGTATTGTGACAAATAATAAGTCAGCTCACCAAGTTCTTCGTCCGTTCTAGATTTTATATTCATATTTTCTAGTGGTTTGTGGTCTGAAAATACTGTGAACTTCCTTCCAATCAGCCACTGTTGCCAATACTTTACCGCTTCTTTAATTGCCAGGCATTCTAAATAAATTGCTTTTTTCCTTTTTTGTGGATCATTTAATTTTTTTGAAAAATACGCTACTGGCTTTTCTTTACCATTATTTTGTACCTGTTTAAATACTGCACCGATGCCTTCTAGTGACGCATCTGTATAAATTCTTATTGGTAAATCTTTATCAAATATTTCCAACACTGGTTGAGAGCATAGTAACTTTTTTATATCTGTAAAGGATTTTTCGCACTCTTCAGACCATATAAATTTCTCATTCTTGCGTAATAGTTTGTGTAACGGGTTTAGCATTATCGAGCTTTTCGGTATATATTCATGATAGAAATTAATTTTCCCAAGAAATTGTCTAATATTCTTTTGGGTTTTCGGAGTGGGAAAGTTTTTTATTGAGATTAAATTGTCATTCACTGGTCTTACTGTATTGTGTTCTATTATATGTCCGAGGTATTTCACTGATTCTGCTGCAAATGTGCATTTTTTAAATTTTAGTCTAAAGCCTTCATTTGCTATTGCTTTTATTACTTTTTCTATATGTTCTATATGTTCTTTGAATGATTCTGAAAAAATTAAGATATCATCTATATAATTTTCGGAGAAGTCTTTTAAATAGTGTTTTCTTAAGATATTGGATAAAATTCTCTGGAAAATGGTTGGTGCTGTTTTTAAGCCGAACGGTAGGCACGTCCATTGGAAGTGCCCCTCTTGTGTAACAAATCCTGTTTTCTGTCTATCCTCGATGCGTAGTGGAATTGACCAAAAAGCGGAATTTATATCTAATGTAGTGAAGTATTTGCAGTTTCTTGTTTTCATTATTAAATCATTTATTAATGGGAACGGTTGAGCTTGTGGTATAATTATTTTGTTCAAGTCGGTAAAATCTATAGGGGATAGGTGCTATAAAGGGGACACGTCTTAAAAGGGACAAATCGAATTTCCAAAATTCTAAACGCATTACACATGCAACTTATTTTCCCGTTTATTACAACACTAGTGCCTAGTCGTTTGACGTAAACTTCGCTACGGTCTCACTTGCAACAGAGTAGTAATCCACGATTGATGTTTTTCGGCAGTAAAAATGAAATTTTTCATTGGTTTTCTGTGTCGTTTTCTGAGTTCAAAGTATATATAAAGTGTTAAAGTGTTATATCATTAAAATAGCCTGTATTCAACTGAAATGAAATCGCTTAACAGGTAAGCTTAATTAATTTTTTTCTTTGTTTTGCGGTTATTTTATATTAAACTCACGTATAGTCGTAAAAGGGACAGCATAATAAGTCTTAAATGGGACAACCGTTTCATGGCTGTCCCTCTCATACACATGTACTGCTGATGTTTCCATGACGATGGAAGTCTATTATTTCAAACAAATCCGGGATTTTTTCTATTCCATGTGTCATTAATAATAAAATATTGATGATTTATACTACAAAGAGTTAATTTTTTCGTAGATTTCGTTATTTTGTATCATTAAGATTTAGATTTATAATTGTAATACTTAATAAATTTATTTTTATTAACGTGTCCCTTTCATGACTTATACTGTCCCATTTAAAACCACCTAGTCGTAAAAGGGACATTTCCTACTTTTTTGTAAATCGAAGATTTTGTTATTTTCTATTACAATTGATGAGTTTGCAATATACTTTTATTGAAGGGAAATAAACGCGCTTTCTTGTGGTGTAGTTGTTTTTTAAATACCTATAACGACATTGTCAGAAATGGACGCTAAACAAAAGTGTCCCTTTTATAGCACCTCTCCCCTACATAATCTTGATCGTTTGTTTTCCTCTCTTTTGAATGCTAAAGTTACTGGTGCTCCAAACGGGCTGTAAGATTCTTCTATTAACTTGTTTTCTAGTAATTTTGCCACTTGATTCTCTATTTCTTTCTTATCCTCTATAGTGCATCTATATGGTCTCTTACTACAATATTTATCAACCTTCAAGTCTATCCGAGCTTCATAGTCCGTAACAGTGCCTACATCATATTTATTTTTTGCGAATGCTGTATTATACTTTTCTACCAGTTTTTCAATTTTTATCCTTTTTATATTATCCAAGTGATCTAAATTCATTTTGAACTCGTCTTCGTTTACATGTTCGTTAAAATTTATTTTAACTTTTTCTATTTCTTAATTTTTATCCAATGTATTTATCTTTTTCCCTGTTTGTATTTCTTTCTTCTGAGATATTTGTAGATTTTCGTCCTGTATTAGTTTGAATTTTGTTATTATATCTAAGCCGATAAGGAAATCTTCAAAATCATCTCTTTCTACAATGAATACATCGACGTATTCTTCTTTTTCGAAAATTTTTATTTTTATGGTTACCATTCCTTTTGTTTGTGTTACGTATGTGGAATTCTCCCATACGCCGCACAGTGGGGCAAAGTGACGAAGTTTGTGTCAAAATCAAAGAACTTTTGATAGAAATGAGATAGAGGTATGATTTTTTTTTTAAATTAAAGCTGAAAGATTGCAGAATAAGGGAAAATTAAAGAAATTATGGTACGAACGTTTGTTAACTTTGAAAATCTGTGATAAACTTGAAATATTACAACAAAATTGTGATTTATCCAATACCATGTACGGTTAAATTTTTTTCTTGACATGCTGTACATCATTTCCTGTAGATTTTGTCACGCTGATTTCAAATCCGTTCGCAAAATTTGGCTACTACCTCAGGATCTTGGAAAAAATCGATTTCAAGGTTAATACAGATTTTCAAAGTTAAAAAACGTTCGTACCATAATTTCTTTAATTTTCCCTTATTCTGCAATCTTTCAGCTTTAATTTAAAAAAAAATCATCCCTCTATCTCATTTCTATCAAAAGTTCTTTGATTTTGACACAAACTTCGTCACTTTGGCCCACTGTGCGCCGTTCTCAACCACTTTTCGAGCTCGCGTCTGCGAAGGGAAAACGCCCTAAAAGCCTTTTTGTTTATCACATACCACTAAGGGGGTCATGATCTCGACCGTCTGGATCACGATCATGGGAACGGGAGTGACACGACGACGACCATACGGATTTCCTTATATGGAGATTTCTAATGAATCCCCACCCATTTTGGGACTATATAAACCCTTTGGTTTCAACCCTCGTTGGTTAAAAGCAGTACAGTCACGCGTAGAGTAACGTCGTGTCACGCTCGTACAGAGTTGGTAAGATCGGGCTAAAGTCCCTGTCAGAATCATAGTTAACCTCATAGGATCCGCGAGTCCGGTTTATATTCTATTTGGAACTTTGAAATATCCACTCTTACGCCCCGCATCGCCAGTGCGTCAACACCGTGCAACTAGTGGTAACTTACACACTTTATTTAATTATTTAATCGCGACACTTACATTTGTACAATAACTGATTATTGAATATACGAATGATGTTTGCTGATAACTTGTCACAAATTTTTAAAGATACATCTTCCCACACTTTATCCGTGCGGCACTTCAATTTATAATCCTCATCGAACACTTGGCACTTTTCACACTCCTGTAACTTGTCGAGAATAACGCCGGAGTGTATGAGCGCTTTTCTCGGCATTTTCACAAATAACCACGATGAAATCGCGAAACGGTAAGTAATATAATTCACAATTACTTCACACACCGTAAATCAACGCACGATCTCACCCGCGCGGTCTGTGAACAATGACTGACTTTCGAGGCACGTGGCTGGAAAGAACTCGAGAGTATCGCGGGCATTTGTTTCGATTTCAGGAGCGGCACGTGGTGCCGTCCGCGTTACAAAGTAACTAGGCATAAGGACGCTAGTCGAAGGTGGCGCTAAAATACTATATTGGACGCTTAATAATAAAGAAATCCAACTTTCACAGAAACAAAATGTATATGTAATTCTTTTTTTGTACACCGTAGATACAAAACATATTAAATAGGAAATCAGGTGTAGAAATCTGGGGAAATTTTCTTACATAAAGGTGCCAAGCATCCTCGCGTCTGCCCTGCTGGTTAGTTACCAAATACACTAAACTTTTACGTTGGAACCAATCGGTGGAATTTGCTGACAAATTTGAAAATATATCAATCTTGCGAGGCACCACCAGTCAACGCAAGTGCTAAGACTGCTAAGTAGCGTATTGTAACTATCTGTCACTATTGGGGTCGCTGCCGGTCGCTGCGATCGGCCTTAAGGCGGGATCTCCTACCTGCCGGTCGCTGCGACTTGTCGCAGCGACCCCACTAGTGCTATGTAGAAACAGATACATACTTCTCCCACCGGCAGCTAGGAGTTCCCGCCTTTAAGGGTCAATGCACACGAGCAATGCGGCGTCGTTGCGATCTCGCAGCGGTACATATGTATATAGATAGAGAGAGATTTACACGAATCTCTCTATTGGGAGTAGAATATTAGCATGCGACACTAACGGTCGGTACGCAAACTAATAGTAATGGCCGACGCAAATATAACATTTATTGCGATCTACCAATTATCACAGTATCGACTAATTCTATGCAGAAAAAAATGTTGTACTACAAATTATAACGCTACAATAAACAATTGTCTCAATTTAAATATTTATAAAAGTGCCAAAAAGTAGAGTAACTAAAATTACCCACATTACATACTTGTACACATTCCAAAATTGTGTCTAAATGTATTGTCAACATTTTTACTGTAAGAAATAACTTTGAAAGAAACTTTTATACTACCGGAATCGAAATCGCAACGACGCCGCATCGCTCGTCTGAATGTACCCTTACCTACGGACTTTTCGTCAGCGACGACAAAGGGACTTTCTTGACTGAGAAAAATCAGTCTCGGGTTGCCACTTGACAGAATAGTCCCTGACACATAAGGGGTCTGTTCCTCGCATGAAGCGCATGAAATTGGTGGCATCGTACGATTCCCTAAAATTGCTGCAACTCCAAATTCCTGCAGTTCCTGCGCGCCTCATGCACCGCAAATGGCATCATACTGGTGGCAAGTGAGAGAAATTCTACGGAATCGTACGATGCCACAAATTTCATGCGCGCATCGGAACAGACCCAAAATTGTCACCGGTGCGCGTGATGACGCCGGGACGTCAAACCAATTGGCGCCAAGCTAGCTGTTGGGCCAAACACCAATCAGCGCCAAGCTAGGTTTTCGCTTCGAACCAATCGACGTCTAGTAACAATGTGTGCATCAGAGACATTCCGGGTATCCCTGCCTGATCACTGTCTTCATTGTCCACCATTCTTCACCCAGCATCCAAGAGTCCAAGAAGCACAAGGAAGCAAAAATGAACAACATGCAGAATGTAAGTATTAAAATGGTATACTGTTAAACAGGGTGATTCTCCCGCTAGAGTTCTCAAAGGTGATGTCGCGAATAAGTTGCGCCTTACTTAATCGGCATATTTTTAAGGAAGTTAACTTTACATTATGCAAATAGATTTTTCAAATGTGCCATTTTCGTCGGGACGGCATAACAACGCGCGTTTACGAAAAACAGTACGTCTGCCTTCGTTGCGTAGAACGATAAATAACTACTATCCTATTATTGTAAGATTCTTACTGTTGGACAAAATTTAACCTTTTTTCGGACTTGTAACATTCAATAGCCGTTCCTTCGCTACACGCGATGCGACAGACAGTTTTCCTCCGGAAACCATCGCCCATACAGCACACTCTCCTTGCGGCATAGTTGCAGCATACTTGCGGCGCAAGATGGCAAGGACTCATGCAAGGTTGCCGCAACTATGCAGCAAAAATTCTATGTCCGCCTGCTGCAAAGTTGCGAGGCAACTTTGAGGCAACTTTGCACGGCAACTTTGAGGCAATTATTCACAAAATATATTTCCACGGGAAAAACTGTTAAAAAAAATAAAAAAAAAGTTATCGGGTTCAGGGGGACTTGAACACCGGGCCGCCCGCATAACAATCTGACGCGCTACCGTTGGGGCTACGGAACCTTCTTGGATATAGATTACTGTAAATGGTATATATAGTGATTAAGCATACTTGCGGCATACTTGCAGTGCATAGTTGCGGCATACTTACGGCATACTTGCGGCATACTTGCGGCATACTTGCGGCATACTTGCGGCATACTTGCTGCATACTTGCGGCATACTTGCGGCATACTTTCGGCATACTTGCGTTGCAAGTATGCACTGCAACTATGCCGCAACTATACAGCAACAATTCTATGTCCGCTCCGCGCAACTTTGCACGGCAACTATGCCGCAACCATACATCGACATTGCGCTGCAACCATGCAAGATCGCAAGGTTACTGCAACCATCCTGCAACTTTGCCGCAACGAAGTGTGCTGTATGGGCGTCGGAAGTAGTAAAACACCTCTCGTTTTCAATACGGAAACGAAAGAGTTTGGCAACACGTGCCCCGTCGACAGTGGCAGTCAACGGCACGTGGGCCGCTCAGCGTCACGGAATCGCGTAACGCGCGTACATTGTAACATCCAAAATATGCTATTCTTCGTGGCGAAGCACTGAAATATGCTAGTCAGGCCCGTTCCTGGATTTTGTCAAAATTTTCTACATAATAAACGGCCTCTGGCCGTCCCTGGGTTTGGTCGTCCATGTGCGCGGCGACTTTCTGCAGCCCCGCCAGGAACGGCCCTGATGCTAGTTTTCGCGGCGGAAGAAACGATGCAATGTGCTTCTTTAGGTGGGAAACTGAAACGTGTTGTTTTTCGTAACGCACGTTGTTATGTCGTCCCGACGAAAATGGCCCACATAAATAATTTATTTGCATAATGTAAAGCCGACTTCGGTAATAAAAAAATATTTAAAGAATGTGGTAATTTTGCATAAAAGGTGCATAATTGTGCATAATTTAAGATACAAAATTCATAAATTTCCCAAAAGTGATATCATCTATCGGCCAGCGCTGCACAAGGAGCTGTTTTCGGCGCCTAGCGGCGAGCAACCCGCCTGTCACGTTGCTGAGGTTAGAATCGGTGAGGCGAACTGCAATAGTGTATGTGCATTTGGTATGACTTGAACTTAGCCATACATACTTATGCTACGAGCCTACGAGCACGCACATACACTACTGTAGTTCTCCTCACCGATTCTAACCTTAGCAACGTGACAATTCTATCCCCAACCTACTACCGACCAAATTTTTTGCAAATTTCTCGAAAACTAAAGCCGAGCACAATTTTTATGCACGATTACCAAAGAAAATTTTAAATTAACAATTTTATTTAACTTGATCAAAAATGCACTGAAAACTGAAAAGTAATTATTTTCTTGTACTGCAATTATGACGGTGATATGCCTTATTCGGTAATAAAATCGTGGAGCAGGATATTTTATCGCTTTTCATCGCTCATTTCGATTCTTGATTCTGTAAGAAATCGATTCATATCCTGTTATGAAATATCCTGTCCCACGGTTTTATTTAAAGTGACATATCACCGCCGCAATTGTAGTACAAGAAAATAAGACTTTTTTAGTTTTCAGTGCATTTTAGATCCAGTTAAATAAAATCCTTTACCATGAATTTTTTTTTATATATTTTGTCTCATTTTAAGATGGAAAATGCGCTTATGGAAGTAGAGGTCCAGCCACCCGTCAACGAGGGTGATCGTGTGGCTGAGGTGGTGCCGGAGGTGGTGGCGGAAGGGGTGGGTGCAGCCCCCCTCCCCAAACCCCAGGAGCCCCCAAAAGGGGTAGAGGAAAAATTGAAAGCAGTAAGTATATGGAATGTGGTTCTATGTTTTACTTCCTACTAAACTACTTTGTGCGAAACGCTGCAATTGTCAGATTGTTATTCCGCTTTGGGAAATGTCTTAATTTTTATGTTACTGTTTCAGTTACAAAAATTGGTGAAACGCTTAACACACACCCCCGGTCGGGGAGGAAGGGCCAGTTATAGAGCCCGGGGAGGATGGGCAAATAACAGAGGCCGGGGAGGAAGGGAAGTTTATAGAGGTGGCAGAGACCACAGGCGCGGTGGATGAGATAATAAGAATATTAACATATATTTCTAAATAAATTCGATTTTTCAATTCTACACTAAGTTTAATTTTTTCATTTCAATTGCATACAGGGTGATCCTGGAGCGACTGGACTTAAAGAGATGCCGCCTGGCATCCCGTGGCGAGGACAACCCTCCGCAGTGCATCACCGAATTGTATGGCTTTCTCTGCGAAAACGACGCCAATCGATTCCTTATGTTTCGCCGATGAAACTAACACTAAGAACGACGTAATTCGGATCTTAATGAAGGAAATTAGATGAAAAATTGATTTATAGAATTTCACGCTCTTCGTTAAAAATAATCAACTTTACATGAAATTTGGTGCGATCTTCATCGGAAAAACAGAAGGAATCTATTGACATCGTTTTCGCACAGATGTGATGAGAAATGCGGAAATCGTGGACATTTCTCACTTTTTATTGTGTTCCAAACCCTTCGAGGATCTAAAATCATAAAATTCGACGAGGCACTGCAGCAGTGCGTTGGCCCCGCCACGAGGTACCACGCGGCATCTCCTTGGCAGGCGTCGCTCCCGAATCGCCCTGTATGTCTTTCCTGCATTTATCAGCTAGCGTGGATTTCCAACGATGCTGGTGGCTCGACCATTTTCACCTTTTATAATAATTTTGTATAAGAATACCTATGTTCCTTGTCACCATTTAGATTTTCTATTGTTTTCACTAATTTCCAGTCGCGTCTATTTCTATTTGCCTGCACGTTTGAATTAACGTTTTATACCATTTCATTTGCATAGGAGAATAGAAAAACAATAGAAATGATCCTTTGAAATCTGATTAATGCACCCTGAGTATTGCCACTTATACTTCAATTCACGTAACGAATTGATAAGATTAAGATTTTCATTGATTCCTAATTCTCGCACGACAGCTTAATCATTTATTTTTCTCAAAGTACACTGTCGTGGAACGTAGTATAATTCACCTTTAAAGCCGCGTATTCACCTGAGCATTCGCCCCGAAGCAGCATTGCACGAGCACCGATCAATTCAAAAATTTCACGAGAATGTCGTGAGAAGACTTTTTTGTTATATTAAATAGTAGTAAGGCTATGAGAGTTCTAACCCAGGTCCTCTGAGGGGAGCGCGGGGGAGCGCGGCGGAGGGAAACATGGACGCGGGATCTGCGGGGAGTGGAAGGACGGTTGCGCGCGCACGAGCCGCGGAGTGGGGGAAGCCGCGATCGTGGAGGGGATCAGTCCGGGCCGAGCCGCCGCGGAGACCTCTCCAGACCGGACCCACCGTCGGAAATTTTTCAGAGGCGGAATGACCCCCAAAAAATCTCTTTCAGACCTTGGCCCACCCCAAAAAATTTTTTATACCTAACCGAGGGAGGGGACGACCCCCAAATAATTTTCCAAACCATTATGCGATGGAATTGTTTAATACATTATCCAAAATTGTTTCGGACAATGTCGGGAAAGATCGGTGTTTTCACACCGCGTCTTCGGGGAGGGAAAGAGACAGAGCATTACTGTAAAGCTAAAATTTTGGAAGAGGGAAAGAGACAACACTACATAGTGGTACAACCGCTTTCGTTCCAAATTTATCAAGTTTTTTTAAGCATTCAGATTTAGCGTCGCAGCGTCTCGCGCGATCACGCGTAACTTGAATCCTCTACAGCGGCCATGCAAGGTGACATCATTTTCGCACCATGCAGAACGCTCCAGCGAAATAGAATTATGTGGCGTCAGCAGAAATGCTGTTTCTTAAAATTAGGTGGCGAGGAGGAAGACGGGTGAATAAAATTGACAAATAATGTTTTTAAGCAATTTTATTTAAAATTAAGAGAATAGAATTTTAACATTTTTTCCTACGAGCATCAGCTAGAATATCATTGATGGCACATGCTACCAGTTCGCAATCTACATGATACTCCTCGTCGAAGTGTTCGCTATCGCATATGATTTTAGCAGCACGCCGCGCATCTAATGTTTCGCAGGCAATACCGCTTTGCTGTAGCACTTTAACAAAAGTTTCAAATTTTACTCTCACATCTTCCGCAGTTTGATACATCCGTGGATACATATATTCTATACATGGCTGAAGATTTAATAAAAATGATATTGTGTCCAGTGTGTAATATAACGTGTCATCACATTGTGTGATCTTTATAATTGGTGTATCAAAGATCCGAAAAAAGTCAACCGTTAATTCATCAATCCGCATCGAAGGTGATCCAGGTAATCGTGCACGTTCTTCCATGGTTTCACAGTTGTCGAATAGCAAACCCCATGTATGCCATGATAATATGAGATGATTTCCATGATTGTCGCCGAGAAGCACTTCTACATTGACTGTAGGTCCTACGTCGATTCCAATTTCCAAATATTTGCTACCCATGGATGTTAATGCGTATCTTCTAACCATGATACGCGATCCTTGACGCGGACTAAAAGAACAATCGAAGCTATGAAATTGCCCGCTCGTATTAGGAATAAACATACAAATTTTGAGAAGATGTGAAAAGTATGCGTTACCAATCATTATATATATTCTCCCCACATGGAGCTACACCATCATCTCGCACAATCGGAACGAAATAATCCCCACACCATGCGAGTATTTCATCAATGGCGCTGTACATTTTGTTTCAGAGCACTATTTGTTCCGTCGAAACTCGCTGAGGCTACTGGGCGATTGATTGAATAGCGTCCGGGAACTGGTTTAAATAGAGCTACAATTGCTCCCCCCACTACCGCATTTTATTCTAAGCCCAACAATTTTTTTTCAAAATGATTTTCAATCTTAGCGTCGCAGCGTCTCGCGCGATCGCATGTAATTTGACTCCTCTGGAGGAGCCGTGCAAGGTGACATCATTTAACGGCGTGAAGAACGAAACATGTAGAAACGCGGAATCTTAAAATCAGGTGGTGACGAGGAAGACGAGTAAATGAAATCGAGACAGAATATGTGTTTAAGAAATTTATTTAAAATTAAAAGAATATAATTTTAACATTTTTTCCTACGAGCATCAGCTAGAATATCGTTGATGGCGCATGCTACCAGTTCGCAATCTACATAATAATCCTCACAGTAATGTTCGCTTTCACGTATGATTTTAGCAGCACGACGCGCATCTAATGTTTCGCAGGCAATACCGCTTTGCTGTAGCACTTTAACAAAAGTTTCAAATTTCGTCTGCACATCTCTTACATTTTGATAAAGCCGCAGATACACATAGTCTAAACATGGTTCAAGATTTAATAAAAATGTTACCGTATCCGGTTTGAAATACAGCTGCTTATTATGTAGTGTCATCCTTACAATCGGAGAGTTATAGATTTCACAAAAATCCACCGTTAATTGGCCCATTTGCATCGAAGGTGATTCAGGTAATCGTGCACGTTCTTCAATGGTCGTACGACTGCCGCATAGCGAACCCCATGTACCCCATGGTAACGTGAGAAACATCCCACGATTGTCGCCGAGAACCATTTCTACATCAATCGTAGGCCGTACTCTGATCCCAATTTCCAAGTATTTGCTGCCCGTAGATGTTAATGCGTATCTTCTGACCATGATACGCGATGTTCGGTGCGGGCTAAGAGAACGATCAAAGCTATGAAATTGCTCGCGCGTATTAGGAATAAACATAAAAATTTTAAGATGTGAAAATTAACCCTTACCAAATAACTGTATCCTCCCCGCATTGAGCCACGCCATCATCTCGCACGATCGGAACGTAATAATTCATGCGTTCAACGTTTCCTTCGGCACCGGTACTGCACATTTTGTTTTCAGAGCACAATTTGTTCCGTTGAAAGGCACTGAGACTATTGAGTGATTGATTGAATAGCGTCCGGGAACTTGCTTAAATAGAGGTGCAATTGCTTCTCCCCACCACCACATTTTATTTTAAAGCTACCAATTTTTCCATAATGTGCTGAAATCTTAACGTCGTAGCATATGTAATTTGGGTCCCATCCTCAAGGATAAAAAGTATCGACACGTGTCGAATGTAATATAATATTTCTGGGAACGTCGAATCTTAGAATTATGCTGTATCAGCAAAAACTATGTCGGATGATCATGCCCGCTAATTCCTCATACGCGTGAATCGTAGAAAGAATTATGCTGTATCAGCAGAAACTGCATAGAACCATATTAGGATGGCTCGCCATCTTTTGCATGCAATGCATTCGAGGGAGGGGGTGCGCCAAAAGAGTTAGACAGAGATATCAAATCATGATGAGGATATAAATATATGCTCTAAACTGTACAAAGCCTCAAATCGTTGCAACGCATTGCACAGAAAAGTCACATTACATTTACGTTCCATTTACGATCATGGAAAAATTCGCGCAAGTAGAACGCCAATTGTTGGATCAATCCACGCGATTGATTTCTCGGGAAGAGTACCTCGCGTGGGAAGAACGGTGCAACGCGTGCATCGAATCGTTGGAAGAACAAAGTCGCGTGAAACGCCCACGATTATCGATCGGTGTTCAACAATCACTGATTGCTCGAATCGCACGTCTCGAAGGACTGAAATATTTGTTGCGCGGACGTTTCGTGCGCGAAGGTGCCGGTCATTCGAGTACGGGACTTTTGTGGCGCGAAATAGACACTGCGTTCGATAGCCGCGTATTAACTGGTGCAGTGCTAAATTCGAACTACATCGAGCCGCGCAACTTCCTCCAAGATGCAGGGACCATCGTGCTGGAGCATGTGCGGGACGCTTTGAGGAAACATCGAAACCTCAAAGTGAACACTGTGTTCAACGGCGAATTTGTGGCGGGTGACAAGCATGCTTGTAAATGCATCAACACCCGAAACTGCGAACTCTTCCACACATCCGATCTGCAGGAGTGGTACCAACGATGCGTCATCGAACCCACCCTGGCATCGCTGGAAGAGTTCCAGGAACGCGACAGTGGATGGGCATTGACGCGAATCCTCAACCTGACCGTCAATGTCAACAAGTACAATCCGCTGCGCGCGGGATGTTACGTCAAGTTGCCGCGAGTATTGTCTTTGAGGAAAGCCACAATTAGCGTGCAATCCCAGGACAATGCGTGTTTCGCGTGGGCAGTGGTCGCCGCTCTCCATCCTGCGGAAAGACATCCCGATCGCCCAAGTTCATACCCGCCTTATGCTTCCATGCTAAATCTCCAGGGCATTGAGTTCCCAATGTCCCTGGAGCAAATAGGGAAGTTTGAGCGGCAGAATAACATCTCCGTCAACGTGTACACCTTCGACGAGGAGAAAGGGTCGACGGTCTTTCCGCTGCGTCTCACCAGCCAAAAGAGGGATCAGCACGTCAACTTGCTATACACGCCGAATCAAGAGCACGGTGATGTAGGGCACTTTGTGCTGATCAAAAACTTGTCCCGACTGGTGTGCATGCAGCTGAGCAGGCACAATGGGAAAAAATTCATCTGCGATCGGTACGTATAGAATACTTGTGAAATATTGAAATGTATTGTAGAAAAAATTAAATAAAAAAAAAAAATTTGTGTTTTCAGGTGTATGCACTATTTCGGATCTGCCGAGAAGCTGGAGAACCATTCGCTGGACTGCGGGAAGATGAATGACTGCGCCATCCTGCTGCCCAGCGAAGGAAAAAATTTCCTCAGCTTCGAGAACCACTGCAGGAAGGAGCGGCTCCCCTTCGTGGTGTATGCAGATCTGGAGTGCATCATTGAAAAAACCGAGGACAATCGAGTGGGTGATTTAGATAATAAGTTACACGCGTATCAGCACCATAAAGTGCATAGTATTGCATATTATATGCATTGTTCCTACGATACATCGCTATCGACGTATCGATGTTACCGTGACGCGGATTGTGTTTCATGGTTCGTATACGAACTGAAAAAATTTGCAAAGGGTATAGCCGGTTAAGACGGTCAAATGTGCCCCTGAACCAAATTCAAATCCCGATGAGTCATTCGAAAGCTTATAAAAAAAGAATGATTTCTGTCAAGTTTCAACCTTGTATCTCTACCCGGGGGGTAGTAAAGGGTAAAAATAGAAAATCAGGTTTTTGCCGAATTTCTACTATACCAGGGAATGAAAAATTTTGAAAAAATTCAGAGGCATATCTGTTATCGGGGCACATATTAGGGAATTATTTCAGATTTTTAAATTGAAAAACCAAGCTGTGAAAAATAAAAAACGTCAAAAAATGATGAAAAATGCCGGTTGTGTATCGAAGCAGTTGCAGAACTATAATCATATTTTTACTGTAAGTACGTATCACTGTTACTATTGTTCTGAATTTTTTTCAGATTTTTCAATTTGGGCGCCGCAGTTAAAAAAATTAAAAACCGAGTTTTTCGTCGTTTTTTCCGTCTGAGAGTAACTAATAGGTCGAATTTTCGTACATACTTTATGGAATACGTCTTTTATGCAATCTTCAATGTCTTCACACGCAGTAAAACAGCGTAGAAATTAAAAGAACTAAACATGCCGTGACACTACAGTGTAAAATGTGTAACATATTTTCAACGGCGTCGATGGTGCAGTGGTAAAGTGTTGGACTGCTGAATCGCTGCGAACTTTTTGAACGTCGGTTCGAGCCTCGGAAATTCTAAGTCCGCGCACAGTCATTTTTTTTCACATTAATTATGTATTTTTTCGATTTCTAACTATATGACAATGGTCAATATTTATTTACAATGTTTTTAATGACGTTGAAATATACGTAAAATCAACGTATATTAAACGTTGAAATATACGTAAAAATACTATTAAAAACTTTGTAAATAAATATTGACCATTGTCATATAGTTAGAAATCGAAAAAATACATAATTAATGTGAAAAAAAATGACTGTGCGCGGACTTAGAATTTCCGAGGCTCGAACCGACGTTCAAAAAGTTCGCAGCGATTCAGCAGTCCAACACTTTACCACTGCACCATCGACGCCGTTGAAAATATGTTACACATTTTACACTGTAGTGTCACGGCATGTTTAGTTCTTTTAATTTCTACGCTGTTTTACTGCGTGTGAAGACATTGAAGATTGCATAAAAGACGTATTCCATAAAGTATGTACGAAAATTCGACCTATTAGTTACTCTCAGACGGAAAAAACGACGAAAAACTCGGTTTTTAATTTTTTTAACTGCGGCGCCCAAATTGAAAAATCTGAAAAAAATTCAGAACAATAGTAACAGTGATACGTACTTACAGTAAAAATATGATTATAGTTCTGCAACTGCTTCGATACACAACCGGCATTTTTCATCATTTTTTGACGTTTTTTATTTTTCACAGCTTGGTTTTTCAATTTAAAAATCTGAAATAATTCCCTAATATGTGCCCCGATAACAGATATGCCTCTGAATTTTTTCAAAATTTTTCATTCCCTGGTATAGTAGAAATTCGGCAAAAACCTGATTTTCTATTTTTACCCTTTACTACCCCCCGGGTAGAGATACAAGGTTGAAACTTGACAGAAATCATTCTTTTTTTATAAGCTTTCGAATGACTCATCGGGATTTGAATTTGGTTCAGGGGCACATTTGACCGTCTTAACCGGCTATACCCTTTCGCCAAACCTATCTTGACCAGTAATGTTCCCATGCTGGATTTAAGCAACGAACAGTTGACGACATTTCACAATGCAACACACTGTCATATTTGCGAAGAATCATTCAAGGCTGACGATGTACGAGTTCGCGATCATTGTCATCTATCCGGACGGTTTAGAGGCCCGGCACATTCGGAGTGCAATTTAAATTATAAAAACGCGTTTTACATCCCCGTAGTTTTCCATAATTTATCCGGCTACGATTCGCATTTCATTATCGAGGAAATAGCTACCGCTTTCGAGGGTCACGTTGATGTATTACCCATAACTAAAGAAAAATATATTTCATTCACAAAAAATGTCGAAGATACGGCTGAATCAGACTCGCGAAATAATATTAAATTACGATTCATCGATTCGTACAAATTTCTCAATACCAGTCTCGACAAATTAGCATCTTTCCTTAGCACAGATCAATTAAAAATTTTACGATCCAAATTTGAAACATTATCCACCGAAGATTTCAATTTATTGACGCGAAAAGGCGTCTTTCCGTACGAATACCTTGATTGCGCGAACAAGCTGCAGGATCCATGCTTACCGCCGCGCGAGTCATTCTACAGTTCGTTAACGGGTGAGACTGTAACCGAGAGCGATTACGCGCACGCTGAGACTATCTGGCAACGTTTCGGGATTAGAACCTTGGGCGAATACAGCGACTTGTATTTGAAAACTGATGTCTTGTTATTGGCAGACATTTTTGAAAATTTTCGCGAAAGTTGTATCAAGAGTTATGGACTAGATTCGGCGCATTATTATACTCTACCAGGTTTCACGTGGGATGCAATGCTAAAGCATACCAAAATTACATTCGAATTGCTCACCGACGTCGATATGGTCATGTTTATCGAACGCGGTATACGTGGGGGTTTAGGCCAATGTTCCGGAAGATATGCACATGCCAATAACAAGTACATGCCATCTTACAACGCATTGGAAGAGTCATCGTACTTGATGTACTTTGATGTGAATAATTTGTATGGGTGGGCAATGTGTCAGCCCCTACCATACGCTAAATTTCAATGGGTCGAAGATGTTGCAAAGTTTGATGTGTCTTCAATCAAAGTCGATTCGCCCACGGGGTACATTCTCGAGGTAGATCTGGAATATCCGCAATGTCTGCACAACGCTCATGCCGATCTACCGTTCTGCCCGACGCGTGCCAAACCACCTGGCAGCAGGCAGGACAAATTACTCGCGACGGTATACGATAAGCAGCGTTACGTTATCCATTACCGCAACCTGCAGCAGTGCACGCGTCATGGTCTTCGTATTACAAAGATACACCG
Source organism: Andrena bicolor (assembly GCA_960531205.1). Classification (NCBI taxonomy): domain Eukaryota; kingdom Metazoa; phylum Arthropoda; class Insecta; order Hymenoptera; family Andrenidae; genus Andrena; species Andrena bicolor. The sequence continues at coordinate 959,496 of CAUIJW010000183.1, forward strand.
CGTGCTCCAATTCGCTCAATCTCCCTGGCTCCGCGATTACATCGAACTCAATACACGGTTCAGAACAAGCGCGACAAATGACTTTGAAAAAAATTTGTACAAATTGATGAACAACGCGGTATTCGGTAAAACTATGGAAAATGTACGAAATCACGTGGATGTAAAACTTTTAACACGTTGGGAAGGGCGATATGGCGCGGAGGCAATGATCGCGAAACCGAATTTCCACAGCAGAAGTGTTTTTTCGGAAAATTTAATAGCTGTTGAATTGCGAAAACTCGAGGTGAAATTCAACAAACCGATATACGTGGGTATGTGCATTCTGGACATATCGAAAATTTGTTTGTATGAATTTCACTACGAGTACATGTCTCCCAAGCACGGACCAAATTGTAATATTCTATACACCGACACAGACAGCCTCATTTATCATATTCGATGCGACGATATCTACGAGACTATGAAACACAATATCGGTAGATTCGACACAAGCGATTATCCTATCGACAATCCATATAATATGCCGCGCGAAAATAAGAAGGTTCCAGGGCTGATGAAGGATGAAAATAACGGTGCGATAATGACCGAATTCGTAGGTCTTAGAGCGAAAATGTATGCACTTCGCGTAGACGGCAAAAGAGATACGAAAATGGCGAAAGGCGTCAAGACCAACGTCATAGCCAGAACGATAACTTTCGACGATTACGCGAAGTGTTTGCAAAGGGAGATCGAAATGGTTCGCAGACAATCATGTATACGGTCTAAATATCATAAAGTGTACACCATTTCGGAATCTAAAATCGCTCTAAGTCCATACGACGACAAGCGGCATATCGTACCCGATTCGACCGACACTCTGCCCTGGGGACATTATAATATCCCATTGTAAAATATAAATTATTGTATTTATTATAAATAGTGGAATTATTGTATTATAAATAGTGGGATTATTGTATTATAAATAGTGGGATTATTGTGTTAAAATAAAAAAATTGTTTACACATTTACATATATGTATCATTGTATTTATTGAACCATGTATTATTTTACAATACATTATTTTTATTTATCCACGAATTGTGTGATTTATCAAACCCCAGCCACTTGACATATACCTTATCCCCCTTTCTACGCAGCACTTTTTCCACTAGATGCACATCAGGATCGGTGACGCGTTGCAGCTCCTGTTCATAGAATCCGCCGGCAACAGGTTTTCCACAGGAATCGGCGAGCAGATACGTTGCAGGATTAGTTGCCTGTACTTTGACTATCTTGAACACCTCCGTTGTCCAATTCGGCGTATAGCCTTTATCGAAGATGGTTTTAAATTTGCTCACGCGCACAAACTCGCCCAACTTGAATCTCGCTGGAGCAGCGATCTTTATGTTGCTGTACACGGTGGTTAGCAGCCTGTCGGCGATCGCAGGGGTAACATCGCAAGGACGCATTCCGATGGTTCTATGTTTTCGTGCGTTATACTCTGCAAGCAGACGCGGTAGCGCATCGGTCCATCTATGGGTTCCATTGAGCGTAAACAATTTCCACATATTGTTCTTCAAAGTTCGATTGAAACGTTCTACGATGGAGGCCTTCATCACCGAATACGTCGAATAATGATTAATGTCGTGCTTTGTCAAGAGTTTCTGCATATCGGCGTTGTAAAATTCTTTTCCTTGATCGGTTTGCAAATTTTTCGGATATCGATCTCTAAATATCTTTGCAAACGCTTTAGTCACCTCAGCACCACTTTTAGTCTTGAGCGGCACCGCCCATGCATACTTGCTCAACACATCGATGATGGTAAGTATGTAGTGGTGACCTTGGTTGAAACGCGAGTATGGACGCATTTCTACAATGTCAGCTTGCCACAAATCATCGTATCCGTGCACTACGACGCGTCTCCGCGGGAAATGTCTTCGAGCTGGAGCGTGCAATTCCTCAACGAGTTGTAGCTTCTTGTAGCCATGGTTTTCTTCTTTACTCTTGGATTTCGATAATGGTTGCATGTTTGATCGCAGAGGTGTCTTGGACACGAATGACGCGATAATTATCGCGTACATTTATTATGTGCTTCTCGTCGGTCCGAGGAAATTCTGGACAAGTTGCTGCTCCGTAGCAAAAGCGGTTATAGCCTCTTTAACTTTACGAGTTTCATTGTCCGGTTGTGGGATAGAATTCAACGCCTCCGATATCTTTTGAACGCTGTTTTGCAACGTCAGCATATCTTTCTGAAACACAACCAGCTTCCTCTCTAATTCTTCCTGCTGCTCTCTCAAAAGTTTAATGTTCTTTTCCACGTATAATTTATTGACGACATCGGTGTCGGCCACCGGCTGAGCTACGCGTCGTATCTTGCGTGATTTCGCATCAAAGTCGGCACCAGCCACGCAAAGGGCGTTATCTCGCATGTAATTTCGAAGCAAACCGTTCCATTTGTAATAGTCCATTCTAGCTGCTCCACTCTTCTCGAGCGATACCCCAAATTTGTTGATCGGCATCACGATGCATACTGTGTGCATCGTCGGCGCGCGGATTTATATAATGAGGCCTACCTCATGGAGTTCCTCGATAACCGATAGAATTTCGGGATCGTGAGAGTTGTTACCCGCCTGACGCGACGCTTCCAACAAACGCAATCGATCCACCAACTCGTTGGGATCGTTCCAGTGTACGTAATCGATCTTGTTATCGTTTACCACCATGGCGCGCGGTACCGTTAGACCTTTCCCTGCCCTGCTAGTCGATGCGCGAGGGAGTAGTGGTGCAATTACATATTTGTACTTGTGTCCCTTGTTGGTCAATATGGGATTTTTAGCACCATGACCGCGTCTGTGGGCGTTCGTCGCCAGCAGTATACTTTTGTATTTTTGTTTATCGGCATCGGTGTATACAGCATCATCGGGAATTCTCTTGAAAATCAGTTCGTAAAGACCGGGTGTTCCTCTGTATTTTACACCATCTATGATTATGTTATCATCCATGTCTATATCGAAAGCCTTATCCCCAAGCCTCGTTCCACTATTGCCAAAGTATACGCCGTACACATAGTCCATCGTTGTATCCTTATCACCACTTAGGATCGCGCTCATGTATTTTTGCCCCAGCGGGCCGAAATGACTGCGAAACGTCTCTTGTCCCTCGGATGTTTGGAATTGCTGTCTAATAGATGTTACAAACGACTCATTGGGGCTAGTTTCGAAAACGTCATCATCAACGATTGAGAGCGATTGCACATTGGACAATGTACTTATTGGCGTGGGTGGAGCCGGAGAATCGCTTGATACGACATTCTGTCGTTTCCGCTTCGATTGAACTGGTGTCGAGGTTATGGGTGAATATTCCGTTGACATGTGCTCTTTCCTCTTTCTCTTGCGCGATGTGTTCCCTTTCAGAAGGATTTTTTTAGGCGTTAATGTTTCATTCCCTTCAACGTCTGTGCTCATCAGCGGTGATGTTTCAGCTTTCATCTCCTGCGGTATTTTCCACAATATGTTTTAGTGGTTCGACGATAGGTTTGAAGTATTTCTCCAACGCGATATCTTCCTCCATCTTGCCAGTCTTCAAAGCCTGATGTTTCCGACGAATGGCTTCGCTGGTTTTTGCAATTTCCTTCGCTATTCTCTCGCGATCCTTAATCTCCAGAGTATCGATATCGATCATCGCTGTACCGCGGACGTTGCTTTCCCACCGACGTGTTGACGACGATTGATCATCTCATGGTATGGCAAACTCGTTAAATCCCTTTCTATAACGTCCATTGTACATCGCGCTATCCTTGTCTATCACCACGAAACCACAATCCCGTTGCAAACAATTACGACACAAAGCGCAGAAATCCTCGTAAGACATGTCGGTGTTTACGTGATCGTTGTACACATGTTTCAAGTTGGTACCATCCTGCTTAAACAGAATCAACAGATTCGCATTGTCGCGTATAAGATGTTTGGGAATCTTTGCATACGTCTGACAGAGATAGAAACAGTCAACGTTCGAGTGGCGTCCCATTGCAAAGTACTCTCGTATCGTATCTTGCTTGTCGCATGCCACGTCATCAAAAATAAAAATGGAATTCGGAAGCGATTCGCTCGGTGGGATGACGTCACTGTTATTCGAAAACGTAAAGTAGCCAATTTCATCTATCGGAGTCAATAAATTCTCCAAGTACTGATATTTCGGCTGTTGCAACGACTTGGAATACACGTACACGTTCTCGAAGTGGACGCCGTGAGGACTTTCCAACAAGCTGATCAGCACGTTGGTCTTTCCACAATTTGATGGACCACAAATGAGGCAGCGGATAGTGTTTGGTAGCATGCTACCATGTCTGCGTCCTGTTTTCGAAGACATCACTCGTGATTTATCATCAAAATTTGTCACGCGTATGGTTACAGGTTGTCGCACGAATCGCATCCTCCCCGCGAACCGTGAAAAATGATTTTGATACGTCGAGGTGGTGATGCACCCTATTTATAGGTCCACGTCGAAACATGATGGCTCAGTATTCAATATGCTTCTGATCCTGTCGGATATTCGAGACCTAACCTCTGAACAATTGAAATATATACCAAAGATTATTCTACTGCGAGAGTTTGGCAGACACATTGATCGGTTGTGGGACAGGCTCCCCGAGCATATAAAAGCCGATTCCGAGGTTCGACAGTATCACCGGTGCTTGGAACATTATAATCGCCCTTGGCAGCGAACGCATATCGACGGTCCGGCACCATTGATTAAAAACTGTAGCGAATGTCACCGACGACAGTAAAGAAAGGTCGTGGTTTGTTAAATCGAGCGATAAACGCGCTACCAATCGAATTACACATTCCGGGATATCAGTTTTGCGGTCCAGGAACTCATCTTGCAAAACGATTGGCTAGAGGGGATCGAGGTATCAATCCGTTGGACGCAGCGTGTCGCGAACACGATATTGCGTATTCGCGTAGCAACGACCTAGGCGAAAGGCACGCGGCAGATAACGTTCTCGCTGACAAAGCGCGAAAACGCATCGTTGCGCGAGACTCGACTCTGGGTGAAAGAGGTGCTGCTACAGCTGTTTGGGCAGCTATGAAGGCCAAGACGAAGATCGGAATGGGGATGAAAACAAAAACTCGCAAAAGAACTCCAAAGAGAGCATCGCAAAAGCGGATTCTTCCGGTGGCAAAACGGGGTGGTATATTACCACTTTTACCGCTGTTGGGTGTTCTCGGATCATTGGCTGGTGGAGCGGCGGGGATCGCCAAGGCGGTAAACGATAATAAGGCGGCGCAACGTCAGCTGCAGGAAATGCAACGCCATAATCGCTCCATGGAAGGTCGCGGACTTTATCTCGCGCCGTACAAGCGTGGACAGGGAATATCTAAACGAAAAAAAAAAACGTCGAAAAGAAAATAAAAATGCCTGTGGGCGTAACTACCGATGTGCAATTGGAGGAGTTGGCAAAACGTATGCGTATTCCATTCTTTAGAGGTGTTTTTATGCGCAACGCGTTACCAGCTGGTGGAGTACGTCGAAACGAGAGCGGTATCGTAAATTTGGACAATGCCGAGGGGCCGGGGACTCATTGGGTGGCGTATGCGAAGAGAGGGTGTCGAGCTATATATTTCGACAGCTTTGGGAATCTTCGACCGCCGATGGAATTGGTAAAATATCTGGATAAGGATGCTGTGATAATTGAATACAATCGAACGTCCTATCAGAAGTATGATCAGAGCAATTGCGGACAACTATGTCTACGCTTTCTTCAAACGATCGGTGCCAAATTTAAGGATTGATTTCCCACCACTCTGATTCAGTACTGGTCGAGCAGTTCGGGCGGAATATGTCGTTAACATTCACTCTAACCGGCAAGAGTAGCACCCTCGCGGTGAGCTACTTTCCACCCATAGATTTGACCGACGATGATTACGAGCTTGGTCTAACAACCTTTGAAACTTATCACACAATACCGAACATCGACTCGAGCAACGATAAATTCTACTTCATCGTAAACAACAGCCCCGACAGCGCTAATGAATACATTACGATTCCCCATGGCTCCTACGAACTAGACGCCATTGCCAAGTACCTGAATCAGCGATTACTCGAGCGGTATCCTAAAAATCTTGGTGGCACCGATGACGACAACGATGACGGTGACAACGATCTGTATCCTATAGTGTTGCGTCCCAACAACAATACCATGAAAAGCGAGCTGTACTGTCGGTTCACCGTAGACTTTACAAAGCCCAACAACATTGGATCGCTACTAGGATTCTCGACGAATCGGGTATTAGCACCAGAACGATGGCACGAATCGGACGATCCAATTAATATCATGAACGTGAACATTATTCGCATAGAATGTAGCGTGACCGCTGGTGCGTACAACAATGGGAGGCGTGTACATACGATACATGAATTTTCTCCGAGAGTTCCACCAGGATATAAGATATCGGAAACGCCTGCACAGATCATTTACCTTCCAATCACCGCACGGGTCGTTACGGATCTGACGATACGCGTTGTGGATCAAGACGGACGGTTGCTCGATTTTAGAGGTGAAGAGATTACAATCAGACTGCACGTGCGACGACGACGATAATACGTGTGGCGCGAAAGAAATGCTTGTATTGAACGACTCCAGAAACCCGTTTGTTCCAAGTGAAATTGTTTACAACACCAACAACTGCAACAGCTCTGATCACGCTAAAAAGAAGAGGCTCAGTGCTGTGAACATTGCATTTTTGAAATCTTTGTGATTCATTGTGCGCATTTAAGTTGAAAAAATGGCTGATATTCTAAGCATTGGAGGGAAGCCGACGTTTGATGATCGCATCGTCAAGCTCGAGACTCACACATACAACCCATACGTCAACACGACGTTTGGATACAGCGATGAGATAAGAATACCGATACAACAGCAGGATTTATACACATTACCGTGTGAAAGTTTCCTCTATGTGGAGGGGAAATTGAAGATAAATAAGCCAAATGATGCGTTAACGGTGATGTTGGGAAATAATTGTGTGGCGTTCTTATTCGATGAGATTCGATACGAGCTGAATGGCGTGGAGATTGATCGCAACAGAAACGTTGGAATAACTAGCACGCTTAAAAACTATATATCGCTGACATCGGACGAAGACAAAAATATGGAGAATGCCGGATGGGGCTTGAAACGACGCGATGGGTCAATAGTAAAAAATCATTTCAATTTTTGCATCCCACTCAAATATTTGCTAGGATTTTGTGAGAACTACAAACACATGATTATTAATGCGCGTCACGAATTGATTTTAATACGGTCGCGCAACGACAACAATGCTCTGATAGGATCATCGGTGTTGGAACCAGAAATTAAATTATTTAAACTACAATGGCGGATGCCTCATGTGACGCTGAACGACATTAATAAGCTATCGTTGCTACGTACTTTGGAAAGTGGACAAAACCTGAGCATTTGTTTTCAATCGTGGGATCTGTACGAGTATCCTATGTTGCAAAACACAAACAAGCATTCGTGGGCCGTGAAGGCATCCGCACAGCTGGAGAAGCCACGATGCGTGATCCTTGCTCTACAGACTGGTCGAAAGAATGTGACAAGCGAAGACGTTACTAAGTTCAACAACTGTAAATTGACTAATGTCAAACTTTTTCTCAACTCGGAATTTTACCCATACGATGACATGAACTTGGACTTTGACAAGAATAAGCATGCCATCTTGTATCACATGTATACGCAATTCGGTAAATCGTATTATGGACATAGTTGCAACGAGGCATTATTCACCGTGGCTGAATTTTTACAATTTGGTCCCATCGTGGTGATTGATTGTTCGCGACAAAATGAGTCGATCAAGAATGGCACCGTGGACGTGCGCATAGAATTCGAGTGTAAAGAGAATGTGCCGGCAAATACTACAGCCTACTGTCTGATTCTGCACGATCGGGTGGTTGAATACAATCCAGTGACAAACGTAGTGCGCAAAATGAATTAAATTGCCACGCTACTTGCGCGCCATCTCCTGTGTCAAAATCATACAAAAATTTCATCGTGAAAATCGAGATGCTTTACGAGAAAGACTGCATTCTCCTGTCTGTCTCGGAAACGAACGGACCTCTAAATTGTACCGATAATGGCTGTACCAACATTCGTTGACCTGCAAGGGTTCATCGTCGATGGAAGATTTGTCGCGAAGGAAGTGGCTGTCCTACGCAAGGGAACAGTTCTCTCGCACTATATTTAGGGAGTCCTATGTCACAATTCCTTCTTACGAAATCGGACAAATCAAGCATTCGGTGGTTGACGGCAAAACACCACGGACTACGGTGGAACGATGGAGACGTTCCGTACAGTATGGCTAAGCAGCTAATTACGAAAGCTGTAGCTGATGCGATCGACGAAGAAGATGACACATCCCATATAGTATACGTTAAAGGGCTGCAGAAACGCGACTGGCTTGCGGATTTCCTCGACGAAAATACCAGAGCGGACGTAATCATCGAGACGCTGGACATTGACTACGAGGATATCAAATCCCTAAATAAGCTAAATGTAGTTGATACTCTGCGATGTGGCAGACACGCAAAGCACTGTGCCTTGCAAAATGTATTTAAAATATTCAACTGGTGGTCTAAACACCAGAGGGAAATGCTTAAATAAAATATAACCAATTTTTAATACATAAATGTTTTTTTTCTTCACCCTCCCCAACCTCTTGCATGTACGCTAGATTAAGACGATAGTTTTAATTATTATGTAGAAACCGTTCGATTCGCGTTCAAAACCGTTCAATACCCGTTCGATACCTGTTCAAAGCCGTTCAACATCGTTCAAAACCGTTCGATTCGCGTTCAAAACCGTTCGATTCGCGTTCAAAGCCGTTCAATACCCGTTCAATACCGTTCAATACCCATTCAAAGTGGTACGATTCACGTTCGATTCGCGTTCAAAGCCGTTCAATACCGTTCAATACCCGTTCAAAGTGGTACGATTCACGTTCAATTCGCGTTCAAAACCCGTTCGATTCGCGTTCAATACCCGTTCAATACCGTTCAATACCCGTTCAAAGTGGTACGATTCACGTTCGATACCCGTTCAAAACCCGTTCGATACCCGTTCAATACCGTTCAATACCCGTTTGTTTCGCGTTCAAAGCCGTTCAAAACCGTTCGATACCCGTTGAAAGCCGTTCAATACCCGATCGATACACGTTCAAAGTGGTACGATTCACGTTTGATACCCGTTCAAAACCCGTTCGATTCGCGTTCAAAGCCGTTCAAAGTGATATGATCTAGCTGAATGATGTGTCAAAGAAGAAGGGAAAGAAGATGCATAGAAGGAGAGGATGGGCAGTGACGAAGATAAGTGCATGGAGGATAATCAGCGAAAAAAAATGCAGGTGGAGAACATAGCTTTTGCAAAGCTAGCCGTTCAATACCGTTCGATACCCGTTCGATACCCGTTCGATTCGCGTCCAAAGCCGTTCAACATCGTTCAATACCCGATCGATACACGTTCAAAGTGGTACGATTCACGTTCGATACCCGTTAAAAGCCGTTCAATACCGTTCGATACCCGTTCAAAGCCGTTCAAAACCGTTCAAAGTGATATGGTCTAGCTGAATGATGCGTTAAAGAAGAAGGGAAAGAAGACGCGTGTGAAAAAGGAGAGGATGGGCAGTGATGAAGATAAGTGCAAGAGGATAATCAGCGAAAAAAAATGCAGGTGGAGAACATAGCTTTTGCAAAGCTATGCACTTCTCGGTTTCAAGATATGAGTTTAGATGCGAGAGCCTGGAGATGCAGCGAGACCATTTGCACTTCAATCGTAACAGTGAAAACGTTCAGTTCAGAACATTTTTTTGTGTGGGATTTAAAAAAATGGGATATTACAGGCTCATGCCTGAGCGGGTTGGAGAGCTCGGTCTGGACGACTTTGAGGTATGTACTTTAAAATATTTTAACATTTATCGCGTTCAACCGTTGAAATTGAGTTAGATTAAAATCAAGCTGTTGTGTCAGTGTTATATCGTGGGTTCTATTTTCCAGAACTCGCCACCACCATCGCCGTCGTCGCCGTCGTCGCCGTCATTATCACCGCCGCCGTCGCCCACTTGGTCGAGCGACTGGGGGCAGCATCCCTCGCCGCGATCGCCACCGTCGCCATCGCCGTCGCCGTCACCGCCTCCGCAGTCGCCGCCTCCGCAAGTGTGTAGGACACTACATTGTGTTTGTGTGCGTGATGTTTATTATGTTTAATGTATCGTTATTATATCAACGTTTTGTATCTGTGTTCTAGGATGTATCTAATATGCGCCCATCACCACCACCACCACCACCACCACCAGAGTCGCCGCAGGAGGATGACGGCGACGGCGGCGATATTTAGATTTTTTTTCTATTTTTTCTCTTTTTTATTTTTATTTTTCTCTTTTTTTTTTCTTTTTCATTATGTTACATATTTTCTCTTTTTTTATTATAATTATTATCATTATTTTTATCATTATTATCATTATCATTATCATTATTATTAGGTATTTTTTTTATTGTAACAATATATTTTTAAACGTATTTCAGTGTACCATTTTATTCACCCGTCTTCCTCCTCACCACCTAATTTTAAGAAACAGCATTTCTGCTGACGCCACATAATTCTATTTCGCTGGAGCGTTCTGCACGGTGCGAAAATGATGTCACCTTGCATGGCCGCTGTAGAGGATTCAAGTTACATGCGATCGCGCGAGACGCTGCGACGCTAAATCTGAATGCTTAAAAAAACTTGATAGATTTGGAACGAAAGCGGTTGTACCACTATGTAGTGTTGTCTCTTTCCCTCTTCCAAAATTTTAGCTTTACAGTAATGCTCTGTCTCTTTCCCTCCCCGAAGACGCGGTGTGAAAACACCGATCTTTCCCGACATTGTCCGAAACAATTTTGGATAATGTATTAAACAATTCCATCGCATAATGGTTTGGAAAATTATTTGGGGGTCGTCCCCTCCCTCGGTTAGGTATAAAAAATTTTTTGGGGTGGGCCAAGGTCTGAAAGAGATTTTTTGGGGGTCATTCCGCCTCTGAAAAATTTCCGACGGTGGGTCCGGTCTGGAGAGGTCTCCGCGGCGGCTCGGCCCGGACTGATCCCCTCCACGATCGCGGCTTCCCCCACTCCGCGGCTCGTGTGCGCGCAACCGTCCTTCCACTCCCCGCAGATTCCGCGTCCATGTTTCCCTCCGCCGCGCTCCCCCGCGCGCCCTCACTTCCCCCCGCCCCCGCGCTCCCCTCAGAGGACCTGGGTTAGAACTCTCATAGCCTTACTACTTTAAATTATATTCATGATAAAGTTACAAAGCACGATACTGCCGTCATAAAATAATAATAATAATAATAATAATAATAAATCGTCTTTATTTATTACTTACAACTTATGTAATAAATAGGCGAGGTTCAGCATATATGCCGTTTTGCAACCTAACCCAAAACAATATAAAACAAAAAAAAATGAAGCTAACAGAACAACAGCTGAACAAGAGAGAGGACCACATGACAAGGGGTGTTAGGGGAAGTGAACAAGAATAAAAGAACGGGCAGCACATTTAAAAGCAGGAATAGAGGGCAGAGAACGAATGTCCAAGGGAAGCGAGTTATAGTATAAAGATGATAGGTAAGAGAAGGACGCCGTAAATTTGACCGTCCGATGAGCAGGCATAGACAGGTCAGCCCCACGCCTGGTAGATGGTGCATAAACAGAGTGCAAAGATGAATTACTGCATAGTAATTCACCTAGATAGATAGGCGTTCCAGATACCAAGGCCTTATGTACGATGCAGCACAGGTGTAAAATCCACCGCTGCCTGACATTGAGCCAGCCAGAGCGAAGCATGAACGGACGCCGTAAATTTGACCGTCCGATGAGCAGGCATAGACAGGTCAGCCCCACGCCTGGTAGATGGTGCATAAACAGAGTGCAAAGATGAATTACTGCATAGTAATTCACCTAGATAGATAGGCGTTCCAGATACCAAGGCCTTATGTACGATGCAGCACAGGTGTAAATTCCACCGCTGCCTGACATTGAGCCAGCCAGAGCGAAGCATGAACGGCGAGATATGATCAAATTTACGGACATTATAGGAGTAGCGAAGACACGAATTCGGGATACGTTGGACTATTGACGAGAGACGAGTAGAGAGACAAGGGCCATACACAACATCGGCGTAATCAAAGAGAGAAATGACAAGTGATTGACATATAGAGAGCTTGGTGTGGGTGGACAAGATACGACGAGAAGGATACAAGAACCGTAGACGAGCAAAAGCAGAGCGACACAAAACAGCTACATGTTGGTCAAAGCACCACGGAGGATCAAAAGTAACACCAAGGATTTTAATAGAAGGTTGCATAGAAAGAGATGCAGAGCCCCAGGAAATAACAAACGAGGACAGCTGTTGACGCAAAGCAGGAGAGCCAGCCACTAGCAACGCGGATTTAGCAGGATTTAACTGCAAACCATGAGAGTCAGCCCAAGCCGTAAGGCGTAGCAGGTCAACAGCAATCTCGCATTTAGCAGATTCAGCCCCGCCAATAACAAAATCCTTGACAAGCAGAGTGTCATCAGCAAACATATAAACTCGACAATTATGACACACCCAGGGCAGATCCCTTACATAGATACTAAAAAGTAGCTATCTAATCTATTACACCTGAAGAAAGATTGGCAATTACTTTCACATTTCTTGCAACCGGTGATTGTTATAGTAGCTCACAATATCTTTTGAAATATCTAAACAGGTTATTTAACAATTATACCAGAAGTGTGTGAAGCTGTAATTGAGAGTCTAATGCATTATGTAAAGGTGAGTGATTTATTAACATTTTACCGACTTACTGGCTAGCGGTTAATGGTAGCCGATTAATGGGCTACCGATTCAATTGTAACCTCACACGCGTTCATTATAATTTTCTTCATAGTAATACCATTCATAATGAGATGGGCAGAGATGGGAACTACCTTTACGTGCATTGCTAGAAAAACTCCCAATTACCTACTACCTGAAGCGGCTAAACTACACATCTGCCTGCCTAAATAAAAAATTATTTAAATGATGTATCAAATAAAAGAGACTTTAGTCTTATTCGTCATAAATATGGCGAGCCTCGAGACTCACGAGAGCCTTTGAGCCAATACTCATATATTTCTCTCTTCATTTTTACAATCAATCTTTCGACACCCGATAATTGGAAAACCTCATGCGGCCCTGAGCTATCGCCGGTCGCCAGAACTGTTTACTGTTTAGTCTCGTTGACTCCCCATTAGGACCGCATATAAGCTAAGTCCCTGCCGTAAAATCCTCGAATGCAGGACAGCGTGGGGCCTGCACCTGAATATAATTTAATATAACAAAAAAGTCTTCTCACGACATTCTCGTGAAATTTTTGAATTGATCGGTGCTCGTGCAATGCTGCTTCGGGGCGAATGCTCAGGTGAATACGCGGCTTTAAAGGTGAATTATACTACGTTCCACGACAGTGTACTTTGAGAAAAATAAATGATTAAGCTGTCGTGCGAGAATTAGGAATCAATGAAAATCTTAATCTTATCAATTCGTTACGTGAATTGAAGTATAAGTGGCAATACTCAGGGTGCATTAATCAGATTTCAAAGGATCATTTCTATTGTTTTTCTATTCTCCTATGCAAATGGAATGGTATAAAACGTTAATTCAAACGTGCAGGCAAATAGAAATAGACGCGACTGGAAATTAGTGAAAACAATAGAAAATCTAAATGGTGACAAGAAACATAGGTATTCTTATACAAAATTATTATAAAAGGTGAAAATGGTCGAGCCACCAGCATCGTTGGAAATCCACGCTAGCTGATAAATGCAGGAAAGACATACAGGGCGATTCGGGAGCGACGCCTGCCAAGGAGATGCCGCGTGGTACCTCGTGGCGGGGCCAACGCACTGCTGCAGTGCCTCGTCGAATTTTATGATTTTTGATCCTCGAAGGGGTTGGAACACAATAAAAAGTGAGAAATGTCCACGATTTCCGCATTTCTCATCACATCTGTGCGAAAACGATGTCAATAGATTCCTTCTGTTTTTCCGATGAAGATCGCACCAAATTTCATGTAAAGTTGATTATTTTTAACGAAGAGCGTGAAATTCTATAAATCAATTTTTCATCTAATTTCCTTCATTAAGATCCGAATTACGTCGTTCTTAGTGTTAGTTTCATCGGCGAAACATAAGGAATCGATTGGCGTCGTTTTCGCAGAGAAAGCCATACAATTCGGTGATGCACTGCGGAGGGTTGTCCTCGCCACGGGATGCCAGGCGGCATCTCTTTAAGTCCAGTCGCTCCAGGATCACCCTGTATGCAATTGAAATGAAAAAATTAAACTTAGTGTAGAATTGAAAAATCGAATTTATTTAGAAATATATATTAATATTCTTATTATCTCATCCACCGCGCCTGTGGTCTCTGCCACCTCTATAAACTTCCCTTCCTCCCCGGCCTCTGTTATTTGCCCATCCTCCCCGGGCTCTATAACTGGCCCTTCCTCCCCGGGCTCTTCCTCCCCGACCGGGGGTGTGTGTTAAGCGTTTCACCAATTTTTGTAACTGAAACAGTAACATAAAAATTAAGACATTTCCCAAAGCGGAATAACAATCTGACAATTGCAGCGTTTCGCACAAAGTAGTTTAGTAGGAAGTAAAACATAGAACCACATTCCATATACTTACTGCTTTCAATTTTTCCTCTACCCCTTTTGGGGGCTCCTGGGGTTTGGGGAGGGGGGCTGCACCCACCCCTTCCGCCACCACCTCCGGCACCACCTCAGCCACACGATCACCCTCGTTGACGGGTGGCTGGACCTCTACTTCCATAAGCGCATTTTCCATCTGAAAATGAGACAAAATATATAAAAAAAAATTCATGGTAAAGGATTTTATTTAACTGGATCTAAAATGCACTGAAAACTAAAAAAGTCTTATTTTCTTGTACTACAATTGCGGCGGTGATATGTCACTTTAAATAAAACCGTGGGACAGGATATTTCATAACAGGATATGAATCGATTTCTTACAGAATCAAGAATCGAAATGAGCGATGAAAAGCGATAAAATATCCTGCTCCACGATTTTATTACCGAATAAGGCATATCACCGTCATAATTGCAGTACAAGAAAATAATTACTTTTCAGTTTTCAGTGCATTTTTGATCAAGTTAAATAAAATTGTTAATTTAAAATTTTCTTTGGTAATCGTGCATAAAAATTGTGCTCGGCTTTAGTTTTCGAGAAATTTGCAAAAAATTTGGTCGGTAGTAGGTTGGGGATAGAATTGTCACGTTGCTAAGGTTAGAATCGGTGAGGAGAACTACAGTAGTGTATGTGCGTGCTCGTAGGCTCGTAGCATAAGTATGTATGGCTAAGTTCAAGTCATACCAAATGCACATACACTATTGCAGTTCGCCTCACCGATTCTAACCTCAGCAACGTGACAGGCGGGTTGCTCGCCGCTAGGCGCCGAAAACAGCTCCTTGTGCAGCGCTGGCCGATAGATGATATCACTTTTGGGAAATTTATGAATTTTGTATCTTAAATTATGCACAATTATGCACCTTTTATGCAAAATTACCACATTCTTTAAATATTTTTTTATTACCGAAGTCGGCTTTACATTATGCAAATAAATTATTTATGTGGGCCATTTTCGTCGGGACGACATAACAACGTGCGTTACGAAAAACAACACGTTTCAGTTTCCCACCTAAAGAAGCACATTGCATCGTTTCTTCCGCCGCGAAAACTAGCATCAGGGCCGTTCCTGGCGGGGCTGCAGAAAGTCGCCGCGCACATGGACGACCAAACCCAGGGACGGCCAGAGGCCGTTTATTATGTAGAAAATTTTGACAAAATCCAGGAACGGGCCTGACTAGCATATTTCAGTGCTTCGCCACGAAGAATAGCATATTTTGGATGTTACAATGTACGCGCGTTACGCGATTCCGTGACGCTGAGCGGCCCACGTGCCGTTGACTGCCACTGTCGACGGGGCACGTGTTGCCAAACTCTTTCGTTTCCGTATTGAAAACGAGAGGTGTTTTACTACTTCCGACGCCCATACAGCACACTTCGTTGCGGCAAAGTTGCAGGATGGTTGCAGTAACCTTGCGATCTTGCATGGTTGCAGCGCAATGTCGATGTATGGTTGCGGCATAGTTGCCGTGCAAAGTTGCGCGGAGCGGACATAGAATTGTTGCTGTATAGTTGCGGCATAGTTGCAGTGCATACTTGCAACGCAAGTATGCCGAAAGTATGCCGCAAGTATGCCGCAAGTATGCAGCAAGTATGCCGCAAGTATGCCGCAAGTATGCCGCAAGTATGCCGCAAGTATGCCGTAAGTATGCCGCAACTATGCACTGCAAGTATGCCGCAAGTATGCTTAATCACTATATATACCATTTACAGTAATCTATATCCAAGAAGGTTCCGTAGCCCCAACGGTAGCGCGTCAGATTGTTATGCGGGCGGCCCGGTGTTCAAGTCCCCCTGAACCCGATAACTTTTTTTTTATTTTTTTTAACAGTTTTTCCCGTGGAAATATATTTTGTGAATAATTGCCTCAAAGTTGCCGTGCAAAGTTGCCTCAAAGTTGCCTCGCAACTTTGCAGCAGGCGGACATAGAATTTTTGCTGCATAGTTGCGGCAACCTTGCATGAGTCCTTGCCATCTTGCGCCGCAAGTATGCTGCAACTATGCCGCAAGGAGAGTGTGCTGTATGGGCGATGGTTTCCGGAGGAAAACTGTCTGTCGCATCGCGTGTAGCGAAGGAACGGCTATTGAATGTTACAAGTCCGAAAAAAGGTTAAATTTTGTCCAACAGTAAGAATCTTACAATAATAGGATAGTAGTTATTTATCGTTCTACGCAACGAAGGCAGACGTACTGTTTTTCGTAAACGCGCGTTGTTATGCCGTCCCGACGAAAATGGCACATTTGAAAAATCTATTTGCATAATGTAAAGTTAACTTCCTTAAAAATATGCCGATTAAGTAAGGCGCAACTTATTCGCGACATCACCTTTGAGAACTCTAGCGGGAGAATCACCCTGTTTAACAGTATACCATTTTAATACTTACATTCTGCATGTTGTTCATTTTTGCTTCCTTGTGCTTCTTGGACTCTTGGATGCTGGGTGAAGAATGGTGGACAATGAAGACAGTGATCAGGCAGGGATACCCGGAATGTCTCTGATGCACACATTGTTACTAGACGTCGATTGGTTCGAAGCGAAAACCTAGCTTGGCGCTGATTGGTGTTTGGCCCAACAGCTAGCTTGGCGCCAATTGGTTTGACGTCCCGGCGTCATCACGCGCACCGGTGACAATTTTGGGTCTGTTCCGATGCGCGCATGAAATTTGTGGCATCGTACGATTCCGTAGAATTTCTCTCACTTGCCACCAGTATGATGCCATTTGCGGTGCATGAGGCGCGCAGGAACTGCAGGAATTTGGAGTTGCAGCAATTTTAGGGAATCGTACGATGCCACCAATTTCATGCGCTTCATGCGAGGAACAGACCCCTTATGTGTCAGGGACTATTCTGTCAAGTGGCAACCCGAGACTGATTTTTCTCAGTCAAGAAAGTCCCTTTGTCGTCGCTGACGAAAAGTCCGTAGGTAAGGGTACATTCAGACGAGCGATGCGGCGTCGTTGCGATTTCGATTCCGGTAGTATAAAAGTTTCTTTCAAAGTTATTTCTTACAGTAAAAATGTTGACAATACATTTAGACACAATTTTGGAATGTGTACAAGTATGTAATGTGGGTAATTTTAGTTACTCTACTTTTTGGCACTTTTATAAATATTTAAATTGAGACAATTGTTTATTGTAGCGTTATAATTTGTAGTACAACATTTTTTTCTGCATAGAATTAGTCGATACTGTGATAATTGGTAGATCGCAATAAATGTTATATTTGCGTCGGCCATTACTATTAGTTTGCGTACCGACCGTTAGTGTCGCATGCTAATATTCTACTCCCAATAGAGAGATTCGTGTAAATCTCTCTCTATCTATATACATATGTACCGCTGCGAGATCGCAACGACGCCGCATTGCTCGTGTGCATTGACCCTTAAAGGCGGGAACTCCTAGCTGCCGGTGGGAGAAGTATGTATCTGTTTCTACATAGCACTAGTGGGGTCGCTGCGACAAGTCGCAGCGACCGGCAGGTAGGAGATCCCGCCTTAAGGCCGATCGCAGCGACCGGCAGCGACCCCAATAGTGACAGATAGTTACAATACGCTACTTAGCAGTCTTAGCACTTGCGTTGACTGGTGGTGCCTCGCAAGATTGATATATTTTCAAATTTGTCAGCAAATTCCACCGATTGGTTCCAACGTAAAAGTTTAGTGTATTTGGTGAAGTATGAGAGTCAGCCCAAGCCGTAAGGCGTAGCAGGTCAACAGCAATCTCGCATTTAGCAGATTCAGCCCCGCCAATAACAAAATCCTTGACAAGCAGAGTGTCATCAGCAAACATATAAACTCGACAATTATGACACACCGAGGGCAGATCCCTTACATAGATACTAAAAAGTAGCTATCTAATCTATTACACCTGAAGAAAGATTGGCAATTACTTTCACATTTCTTGCAACCGGTGATTGTTATAGTAGCTCACAATATCTTTTGAAATATCTAAACAGGTTATTTAACAATTATACCAGAAGTGTGTGAAGCTGTAATTGAGAGTCTAATGCATTATGTAAAGGTGAGTGATTTATTAACATTTTACCGACTTACTGGCTAGCGGTTAATGGTAGCCGATTAATGGGCTACCGATTCAATTGTAACCTCACACGCGTTCATTATAATTTTCTTCATAGTAATACCATTCATAATGAGATGGGCAGAGATGGGAACTACCTTTACGTGCATTGCTAGAAAAACTCCCAATTACCTACTACCTGAAGCGGCTAAACTACACATCTGCCTGCCTAAATAAAAAATTATTTAAATGATGTATCAAATAAAAGAGACTTTAGTCTTATTCGTCATAAATATGGCGAGCCTCGAGACTCACGAGAGCCTTTGAGCCAATACTCATATATTTCTCTCTTCATTTTTACAATCAATCTTTCGACACCCGATAATTGGAAAACCTCATGCGGCCCTGAGCTATCGCCGGTCGCCAGAACTGTTTACTGTTTAGTCTCGTTGACTCCCCATTAGGACCGCATATAAGCTAAGTCCCTGCCGTAAAATCCTCGAATGCAGGACAGCGTGGGGCCTGCACCTGAATATAATTTAATATAACAAAAAAGTCTTCTCACGACATTCTCGTGAAATTTTTGAATTGATCGGTGCTCGTGCAATGCTGCTTCGGGGCGAATGCTCAGGTGAATACGCGGCTTTAAAGGTGAATTATACTACGTTCCACGACAGTGTACTTTGAGAAAAATAAATGATTAAGCTGTCGTGCGAGAATTAGGAATCAATGAAAATCTTAATCTTATCAATTCGTTACGTGAATTGAAGTATAAGTGGCAATACTCAGGGTGCATTAATCAGATTTCAAAGGATCATTTCTATTGTTTTTCTATTCTCCTATGCAAATGGAATGGTATAAAACGTTAATTCAAACGTGCAGGCAAATAGAAATAGACGCGACTGGAAATTAGTGAAAACAATAGAAAATCTAAATGGTGACAAGAAACATAGGTATTCTTATACAAAATTATTATAAAAGGTGAAAATGGTCGAGCCACCAGCATCGTTGGAAATCCACGCTAGCTGATAAATGCAGGAAAGACATACAGGGCGATTCGGGAGCGACGCCTGCCAAGGAGATGCCGCGTGGTACCTCGTGGCGGGGCCAACGCACTGCTGCAGTGCCTCGTCGAATTTTATGATTTTTGATCCTCGAAGGGGTTGGAACACAATAAAAAGTGAGAAATGTCCACGATTTCCGCATTTCTCATCACATCTGTGCGAAAACGATGTCAATAGATTCCTTCTGTTTTTCCGATGAAGATCGCACCAAATTTCATGTAAAGTTGATTATTTTTAACGAAGAGCGTGAAATTCTATAAATCAATTTTTCATCTAATTTCCTTCATTAAGATCCGAATTACGTCGTTCTTAGTGTTAGTTTCATCGGCGAAACATAAGGAATCGATTGGCGTCGTTTTCGCAGAGAAAGCCATACAATTCGGTGATGCACTGCGGAGGGTTGTCCTCGCCACGGGATGCCAGGCGGCATCTCTTTAAGTCCAGTCGCTCCAGGATCACCCTGTATGCAATTGAAATGAAAAAATTAAACTTAGTGTAGAATTGAAAAATCGAATTTATTTAGAAATATATATTAATATTCTTATTATCTCATCCACCGCGCCTGTGGTCTCTGCCACCTCTATAAACTTCCCTTCCTCCCCGGCCTCTGTTATTTGCCCATCCTCCCCGGGCTCTATAACTGGCCCTTCCTCCCCGGGCTCTTCCTCCCCGACCGGGGGTGTGTGTTAAGCGTTTCACCAATTTTTGTAACTGAAACAGTAACATAAAAATTAAGACATTTCCCAAAGCGGAATAACAATCTGACAATTGCAGCGTTTCGCACAAAGTAGTTTAGTAGGAAGTAAAACATAGAACCACATTCCATATACTTACTGCTTTCAATTTTTCCTCTACCCCTTTTGGGGGCTCCTGGGGTTTGGGGAGGGGGGCTGCACCCACCCCTTCCGCCACCACCTCCGGCACCACCTCAGCCACACGATCACCCTCGTTGACGGGTGGCTGGACCTCTACTTCCATAAGCGCATTTTCCATCTGAAAATGAGACAAAATATATAAAAAAAAATTCATGGTAAAGGATTTTATTTAACTGGATCTAAAATGCACTGAAAACTAAAAAAGTCTTATTTTCTTGTACTACAATTGCGGCGGTGATATGTCACTTTAAATAAAACCGTGGGACAGGATATTTCATAACAGGATATGAATCGATTTCTTACAGAATCAAGAATCGAAATGAGCGATGAAAAGCGATAAAATATCCTGCTCCACGATTTTATTACCGAATAAGGCATATCACCGTCATAATTGCAGTACAAGAAAATAATTACTTTTCAGTTTTCAGTGCATTTTTGATCAAGTTAAATAAAATTGTTAATTTAAAATTTTCTTTGGTAATCGTGCATAAAAATTGTGCTCGGCTTTAGTTTTCGAGAAATTTGCAAAAAATTTGGTCGGTAGTAGGTTGGGGATAGAATTGTCACGTTGCTAAGGTTAGAATCGGTGAGGAGAACTACAGTAGTGTATGTGCGTGCTCGTAGGCTCGTAGCATAAGTATGTATGGCTAAGTTCAAGTCATACCAAATGCACATACACTATTGCAGTTCGCCTCACCGATTCTAACCTCAGCAACGTGACAGGCGGGTTGCTCGCCGCTAGGCGCCGAAAACAGCTCCTTGTGCAGCGCTGGCCGATAGATGATATCACTTTTGGGAAATTTATGAATTTTGTATCTTAAATTATGCACAATTATGCACCTTTTATGCAAAATTACCACATTCTTTAAATATTTTTTTATTACCGAAGTCGGCTTTACATTATGCAAATAAATTATTTATGTGGGCCATTTTCGTCGGGACGACATAACAACGTGCGTTACGAAAAACAACACGTTTCAGTTTCCCACCTAAAGAAGCACATTGCATCGTTTCTTCCGCCGCGAAAACTAGCATCAGGGCCGTTCCTGGCGGGGCTGCAGAAAGTCGCCGCGCACATGGACGACCAAACCCAGGGACGGCCAGAGGCCGTTTATTATGTAGAAAATTTTGACAAAATCCAGGAACGGGCCTGACTAGCATATTTCAGTGCTTCGCCACGAAGAATAGCATATTTTGGATGTTACAATGTACGCGCGTTACGCGATTCCGTGACGCTGAGCGGCCCACGTGCCGTTGACTGCCACTGTCGACGGGGCACGTGTTGCCAAACTCTTTCGTTTCCGTATTGAAAACGAGAGGTGTTTTACTACTTCCGACGCCCATACAGCACACTTCGTTGCGGCAAAGTTGCAGGATGGTTGCAGTAACCTTGCGATCTTGCATGGTTGCAGCGCAATGTCGATGTATGGTTGCGGCATAGTTGCCGTGCAAAGTTGCGCGGAGCGGACATAGAATTGTTGCTGTATAGTTGCGGCATAGTTGCAGTGCATACTTGCAACGCAAGTATGCCGAAAGTATGCCGCAAGTATGCCGCAAGTATGCAGCAAGTATGCCGCAAGTATGCCGCAAGTATGCCGCAAGTATGCCGCAAGTATGCCGTAAGTATGCCGCAACTATGCACTGCAAGTATGCCGCAAGTATGCTTAATCACTATATATACCATTTACAGTAATCTATATCCAAGAAGGTTCCGTAGCCCCAACGGTAGCGCGTCAGATTGTTATGCGGGCGGCCCGGTGTTCAAGTCCCCCTGAACCCGATAACTTTTTTTTTATTTTTTTTAACAGTTTTTCCCGTGGAAATATATTTTGTGAATAATTGCCTCAAAGTTGCCGTGCAAAGTTGCCTCAAAGTTGCCTCGCAACTTTGCAGCAGGCGGACATAGAATTTTTGCTGCATAGTTGCGGCAACCTTGCATGAGTCCTTGCCATCTTGCGCCGCAAGTATGCTGCAACTATGCCGCAAGGAGAGTGTGCTGTATGGGCGATGGTTTCCGGAGGAAAACTGTCTGTCGCATCGCGTGTAGCGAAGGAACGGCTATTGAATGTTACAAGTCCGAAAAAAGGTTAAATTTTGTCCAACAGTAAGAATCTTACAATAATAGGATAGTAGTTATTTATCGTTCTACGCAACGAAGGCAGACGTACTGTTTTTCGTAAACGCGCGTTGTTATGCCGTCCCGACGAAAATGGCACATTTGAAAAATCTATTTGCATAATGTAAAGTTAACTTCCTTAAAAATATGCCGATTAAGTAAGGCGCAACTTATTCGCGACATCACCTTTGAGAACTCTAGCGGGAGAATCACCCTGTTTAACAGTATACCATTTTAATACTTACATTCTGCATGTTGTTCATTTTTGCTTCCTTGTGCTTCTTGGACTCTTGGATGCTGGGTGAAGAATGGTGGACAATGAAGACAGTGATCAGGCAGGGATACCCGGAATGTCTCTGATGCACACATTGTTACTAGACGTCGATTGGTTCGAAGCGAAAACCTAGCTTGGCGCTGATTGGTGTTTGGCCCAACAGCTAGCTTGGCGCCAATTGGTTTGACGTCCCGGCGTCATCACGCGCACCGGTGACAATTTTGGGTCTGTTCCGATGCGCGCATGAAATTTGTGGCATCGTACGATTCCGTAGAATTTCTCTCACTTGCCACCAGTATGATGCCATTTGCGGTGCATGAGGCGCGCAGGAACTGCAGGAATTTGGAGTTGCAGCAATTTTAGGGAATCGTACGATGCCACCAATTTCATGCGCTTCATGCGAGGAACAGACCCCTTATGTGTCAGGGACTATTCTGTCAAGTGGCAACCCGAGACTGATTTTTCTCAGTCAAGAAAGTCCCTTTGTCGTCGCTGACGAAAAGTCCGTAGGTAAGGGTACATTCAGACGAGCGATGCGGCGTCGTTGCGATTTCGATTCCGGTAGTATAAAAGTTTCTTTCAAAGTTATTTCTTACAGTAAAAATGTTGACAATACATTTAGACACAATTTTGGAATGTGTACAAGTATGTAATGTGGGTAATTTTAGTTACTCTACTTTTTGGCACTTTTATAAATATTTAAATTGAGACAATTGTTTATTGTAGCGTTATAATTTGTAGTACAACATTTTTTTCTGCATAGAATTAGTCGATACTGTGATAATTGGTAGATCGCAATAAATGTTATATTTGCGTCGGCCATTACTATTAGTTTGCGTACCGACCGTTAGTGTCGCATGCTAATATTCTACTCCCAATAGAGAGATTCGTGTAAATCTCTCTCTATCTATATACATATGTACCGCTGCGAGATCGCAACGACGCCGCATTGCTCGTGTGCATTGACCCTTAAAGGCGGGAACTCCTAGCTGCCGGTGGGAGAAGTATGTATCTGTTTCTACATAGCACTAGTGGGGTCGCTGCGACAAGTCGCAGCGACCGGCAGGTAGGAGATCCCGCCTTAAGGCCGATCGCAGCGACCGGCAGCGACCCCAATAGTGACAGATAGTTACAATACGCTACTTAGCAGTCTTAGCACTTGCGTTGACTGGTGGTGCCTCGCAAGATTGATATATTTTCAAATTTGTCAGCAAATTCCACCGATTGGTTCCAACGTAAAAGTTTAGTGTATTTGGTAACTAACCAGCAGGGCAGACGCGAGGATGCTTGGCACCTTTATGTAAGAAAATTTCCCCAGATTTCTACACCTGATTTCCTATTTAATATGTTTTGTATCTACGGTGTACAAAAAAAGAATTACATATACATTTTGTTTCTGTGAAAGTTGGATTTCTTTATTATTAAGCGTCCAATATAGTATTTTAGCGCCACCTTCGACTAGCGTCCTTATGCCTAGTTACTTTGTAACGCGGACGGCACCACGTGCCGCTCCTGAAATCGAAACAAATGCCCGCGATACTCTCGAGTTCTTTCCAGCCACGTGCCTCGAAAGTCAGTCATTGTTCACAGACCGCGCGGGTGAGATCGTGCGTTGATTTACGGTGTGTGAAGTAATTGTGAATTATATTACTTACCGTTTCGCGATTTCATCGTGGTTATTTGTGAAAATGCCGAGAAAAGCGCTCATACACTCCGGCGTTATTCTCGACAAGTTACAGGAGTGTGAAAAGTGCCAAGTGTTCGATGAGGATTATAAATTGAAGTGCCGCACGGATAAAGTGTGGGAAGATGTATCTTTAAAAATTTGTGACAAGTTATCAGCAAACATCATTCGTATATTCAATAATCAGTTATTGTACAAATGTAAGTGTCGCGATTAAATAATTAAATAAAGTGTGTAAGTTACCACTAGTTGCACGGTGTTGACGCACTGGCGATGCGGGGCGTAAGAGTGGATATTTCAAAGTTCCAAATAGAATATAAACCGGACTCGCGGATCCTATGAGGTTAACTATGATTCTGACAGGGACTTTAGCCCGATCTTACCAACTCTGTACGAGCGTGACACGACGTTACTCTACGCGTGACTGTACTGCTTTTAACCAACGAGGGTTGAAACCAAAGGGTTTATATAGTCCCAAAATGGGTGGGGATTCATTAGAAATCTCCATATAAGGAAATCCGTATGGTCGTCGTCGTGTCACTCCCGTTCCCATGATCGTGATCCAGACGGTCGAGATCATGACCCCCTTAGTGGTATGTGATAAACAAAAAGGCTTTTAGGGCGTTTTCCCTTCGCAGACGCGAGCTCGAAAAGTGGTTGAGAACGGCGCACAGTGGGCCAAAGTGACGAAGTTTGTGTCAAAATCAAAGAACTTTTGATAGAAATGAGATAGAGGGATGATTTTTTTTTAAATTAAAGCTGAAAGATTGCAGAATAAGGGAAAATTAAAGAAATTATGGTACGAACGTTTTTTAACTTTGAAAATCTGTATTAACCTTGAAATCGATTTTTTCCAAGATCCTGAGGTAGTAGCCAAATTTTGCGAACGGATTTGAAATCAGCGTGACAAAATCTACAGGAAATGATGTACAGCATGTCAAGAAAAAAATTTAACCGTACATGGTATTGGATAAATCACAATTTTGTTGTAATATTTCAAGTTTATCACAGATTTTCAAAGTTAACAAACGTTCGTACCATAATTTCTTTAATTTTCCCTTATTCTGCAATCTTTCAGCTTTAATTTAAAAAAAAAATCATACCTCTATCTCATTTCTATCAAAAGTTCTTTGATTTTGACACAAACTTCGTCACTTTGCCCCACTGTGCGGCGTATGGGAGAATTCCACATACGTAACACAAACAAAAGGAATGGTAACCATAAAAATAAAAATTTTCGAAAAAGAAGAATACGTCGATGTATTCATTGTAGAAAGAGATGATTTTGAAGATTTCCTTATCGGCTTAGATATAATAACAAAATTCAAACTAATACAGGACGAAAATCTACAAATATCTCAGAAGAAAGAAATACAAACAGGGAAAAAGATAAATACATTGGATAAAAATTAAGAAATAGAAAAAGTTAAAATAAATTTTAACGAACATGTAAACGAAGACGAGTTCAAAATGAATTTAGATCACTTGGATAATATAAAAAGGATAAAAATTGAAAAACTGGTAGAAAAGTATAATACAGCATTCGCAAAAAATAAATATGATGTAGGCACTGTTACGGACTATGAAGCTCGGATAGACTTGAAGGTTGATAAATATTGTAGTAAGAGACCATATAGATGCACTATAGAGGATAAGAAAGAAATAGAGAATCAAGTGGCAAAATTACTAGAAAACAAGTTAATAGAAGAATCTTACAGCCCGTTTGGAGCACCAGTAACTTTAGCATTCAAAAGAGAGGAAAACAAACGATCAAGATTATGTAGGGGAGAGGTGCTATAAAAGGGACACTTTTGTTTAGCGTCCATTTCTGACAATGTCGTTATAGGTATTTAAAAAACAACTACACCACAAGAAAGCGCGTTTATTTCCCTTCAATAAAAGTATATTGCAAACTCATCAATTGTAATAGAAAATAACAAAATCTTCGATTTACAAAAAAGTAGGAAATGTCCCTTTTACGACTAGGTGGTTTTAAATGGGACAGTATAAGTCATGAAAGGGACACGTTAATAAAAATAAATTTATTAAGTATTACAATTATAAATCTAAATCTTAATGATACAAAATAACGAAATCTACGAAAAAATTAACTCTTTGTAGTATAAATCATCAATATTTTATTATTAATGACACATGGAATAGAAAAAATCCCGGATTTGTTTGAAATAATAGACTTCCATCGTCATGGAAACATCAGCAGTACATGTGTATGAGAGGGACAGCCATGAAACGGTTGTCCCATTTAAGACTTATTATGCTGTCCCTTTTACGACTATACGTGAGTTTAATATAAAATAACCGCAAAACAAAGAAAAAAATTAATTAAGCTTACCTGTTAAGCGATTTCATTTCAGTTGAATACAGGCTATTTTAATGATATAACACTTTAACACTTTATATATACTTTGAACTCAGAAAACGACACAGAAAACCAATGAAAAATTTCATTTTTACTGCCGAAAAACATCAATCGTGGATTACTACTCTGTTGCAAGTGAGACCGTAGCGAAGTTTACGTCAAACGACTAGGCACTAGTGTTGTAATAAACGGGAAAATAAGTTGCATGTGTAATGCGTTTAGAATTTTGGAAATTCGATTTGTCCCTTTTAAGACGTGTCCCCTTTATAGCACCTATCCCCTATAGATTTTACCGACTTGAACAAAATAATTATACCACAAGCTCAACCGTTCCCATTAATAAATGATTTAATAATGAAAACAAGAAACTGCAAATACTTCACTACATTAGATATAAATTCCGCTTTTTGGTCAATTCCACTACGCATCGAGGATAGACAGAAAACAGGATTTGTTACACAAGAGGGGCACTTCCAATGGACGTGCCTACCGTTCGGCTTAAAAACAGCACCAACCATTTTCCAGAGAATTTTATCCAATATCTTAAGAAAACACTATTTAAAAGACTTCTCCGAAAATTATATAGATGATATCTTAATTTTTTCAGAATCATTCAAAGAACATATAGAACATATAGAAAAAGTAATAAAAGCAATAGCAAATGAAGGCTTTAGACTAAAATTTAAAAAATGCACATTTGCAGCAGAATCAGTGAAATACCTCGGACATATAATAGAACACAATACAGTAAGACCAGTGAATGACAATTTAATCTCAATAAAAAACTTTCCCACTCCGAAAACCCAAAAGAATATTAGACAATTTCTTGGGAAAATTAATTTCTATCATGAATATATACCGAAAAGCTCGATAATGCTAAACCCGTTACACAAACTATTACGCAAGAATGAGAAATTTATATGGTCTGAAGAGTGCGAAAAATCCTTTACAGATATAAAAAAGTTACTATGCTCTCAACCAGTGTTGGAAATATTTGATAAAGATTTACCAATAAGAATTTATACAGATGCGTCACTAGAAGGCATCGGTGCAGTATTTAAACAGGTACAAAATAATGGTAAAGAAAAGCCAGTAGCGTATTTTTCAAAAAAATTAAATGATCCACAAAAAAGGAAAAAAGCAATTTATTTAGAATGCCTGGCAATTAAAGAAGCGGTAAAGTATTGGCAACAGTGGCTGATTGGAAGGAAGTTCACAGTATTTTCAGACCACAAACCACTAGAAAATATGAATATAAAATCTAGAACGGACGAAGAACTTGGTGAGCTGACTTATTATTTGTCACAATACAATTTCGAAATCAAATACATTCCGGGAAAAGATAACGTCGAAGCAGATAGTTTAAGTAGAAATCCGGTACTAGAAGACACTGAAAATAAGGATGAAATTCTGAAAATAGTAAACTTGATAAAATTGGATGACATCAAAACAGATCAGAGAAACGAAATGATACAAAGAATAAAAACAAAATTGATAGAAAAAGATGGAGTATTCTATAAAAAGACTAGAAATAGAGAAAAGATTATTCTAGCTGAAGAATTAAATATAGGTATGATAAAAGACATACACACTGAATGGTGTCATATAGGAATCAGACAAATGATGAACAAAATATGCCCCTATTATACAGCTAGAAATCTAACATCTAATATAAAAAAGATATGTAAAAATTGTGAAATATGCATAAAGAATAAATCGAGAGGTCAAATAAAATATGGACTGATGTCTCACTTGGGACCAGCAACAAAACCATTTGAACTGTTATGAAGCTTGCTAGAAGATCGGTGTAAAGGATCGCAAGGGAATTATTAAAGCACGACGAGGAATCTTTATCTGTTAGGACGAGGACTTTATAGAAACGTTCACGATTACTCTTATATTTAGTTATGTGCAATGTCAAATAAACGATACTCTATTTACAATCACGATCACAATTATTTAGATGAAGCGTTTAATGCAAGCGAACACGTTAAGCACGTAAGCAGTGATGCCCGTTACAAACAGGTAATAACGTAGCGTAGCGATAGGTGCAAGTAAAACAGAGCGTAGTGTGAGACAGAGAGTGTATACTTTAGTGAAGTCGCGAACAGAGAGTGTTCGATCCCGGGAATCGTGGTCGATTTCCTGGAAGGAAGAGCCTTCCCCTTCCATCGATCGCGAATCGAGGGAAGGGATGTTGATCGCTGCTCCACATGAGTCAGCGGGCTGAGCTACTAATTGCCTAATTATTGACGGCTCTGTAAGATGGCGCGCGGATGCTCCTTTTCTTGAACAGAACTAATGTCAATAGACACCATCGGAGGTTTTAGAGGACAAAGATCAACAAAAAAATATCTTCACTTGATGGTTGACCACTTCACAAGATACGCGTTTATTGTAACAGCTAAAACACAAAATGCCACTGATTTCATAAAGTTAGTTCAGAACGTGCTGGAAACTGATGAGATAGGAATGATACTAACGGATCAGTATCCAGGGATATACTCTAGAGAATTCAAAGAATTCCTAAGAAATAATAACATTAAACTAGTCTAACAACAGTAAACACACCGTCCTCGAATGGGTTGAATGAAAGACTGAATCAGACTCTAGTCAACAAAATAAGATGTAGAATAAATGAGAAAGAACATAACAAAGCGTGGACAACGATTGCAAGAGAATGCGTAGATAAAATAATCGAACGGAACATACAGTCACTGGATTTACACCGCAATATCTGTTAGATGGTACAAACACAAACATCCTACCAGAAGAACTAAAAGAAGAAATAAATAATGAAGACTGGATAAGAGATAAAGAAATAGCGGTAAAAAGAACAAAAACATCACATGACTACAATAAAAAAATATATGACAAAAACAGAAAACACCACGAATTCAACATAGGCGAAGCAGCATACATAGAAAACGGAAATAGACTGAATAGGAAAAAGTTAGATAATCTAAGAATTGGACCATTCAACGTAGTAGAAAGAATATCAAATTCAATATATAAAATTAATATTGGAAAGAAGAAATCAGAAACAAGTTTGTTTCACATATCGAAATTACTTCCAGCATCGGACGTGGAAGAAGATTGAAAATATTAGAAATTTTCACCCCGAGGGGGGGGGGGGGAGATGTAACGAAAGTATACTTTCGTTAATCCGAACCTTACCGCGCTTCTCATGCTCTGCGCGCCTTTTAATGTACTACCGCCAGATGGGAGGAGCAGAGAGGGTGATGACGTAATAGAGCACATGTAAAGAGAAGACAAAAGATTGTTAGAAGTTGATTAGGATAAATAGAGAAGTGATAGTTGTAAACTGTAATTGTCGTTTCCTTGTTTACAGGTAAGAGTGTAAATAATGTAAATAATTGTTGTAAAATAGCGAATAAAACTTTAAAAAACCTTGTTTACAGAGAAACATATTTCAGTTTATTTATTCATCGCTATCAATAATAACCAAAGAGCCTTATATATACATGTGTACGAATTTCAAACCAAAAGCACGCGTTGACGTATTCCGTGCGAGAGAAGGTGGGCTTGAAGTCCGATTGGTGCTAACCTAACCAATCTGCCCTGCATCCGTCCCAAAAGGCCACTTTCTTGACGAGGCCTTCTTCACAGCAATATCTCCTCCCCGAGGCCCACCTTTTCTCGCACGGAATAGGTCAACGCTTGCTTCTGATTTGAAATTCGAACACGTGTTTATACTGAAGAGATAAGGGATCCGTATTTAATTTGAAGGAAGGACAACGCAGGCGGAACCACGCGCCGTCAGGGGACAACCCCTTTTCTTCCTGTGTCACTTCACGAGACGTATGGACTGTGGGTAATACTTTCTAAATGCTATGTTGGTGTCAGCTTTCTGACGTACGTCGGGACAAAAGCGGACTCAGAGCCAATCGAGAATTCGTTGTTTACGATCGGCAATGTCGTCTTTTCCAAAGAACGTTTCGACAACATCTGTTTGCCAGCAATTTCTAAACGACAATCAAGAACGTGGTGCCGTTTTTAAGAATTTTAGGCATTCTTCAGTCTGGCAATGAGTTAATCCGTATATTGCTCTGTCGGAGGGTAGTGCGTACGATGACTTTAGCCGTACGTACCTACCGAACCGTTGTCTACCGCCAACCCGCGGAACAATACGGCCATAAACCGCGACCCTGGCAAGATGCTCCGGCCGATCAGCCTGGTTAGTTTTTGACAACCAGATGTGGCATTTTCCTCCTTTACTTCGTCAAAAGGGAGAAGGTTCCTCCTCTGTTGACGAATTCACTCAGGGAAGGGACGGAAACCTTATACTGTCCCCTAGTAGCATTTTTGGTTGGCCAACAGTAGCCAACAGTTGGGAATTAGTTGGGATATAGTTAGTGTTTTTGCCTACAAATTCCCAACATACGGCCTACGGCAAAAAAGTTGCAACAGTTTACATACGAATATTCAATGTTGGGCCAACAGTTACTATGGTTGGTTGATCAACAAAGAAAATTGCGACAATTTGCCAACGAATATTCAATGTTGGGCCTACAATTATCATCGTTGGTTAATTAACTAAAAGTTGCAACAGTTTACATACGAATATTCAATGTTGGGCCAACAGTTACTATGGTTGGTTAATCAACAAAACAATGGCGACAATTTGCCAACGAGTATTCAATGTTGGGCCCACAATTATTATGGTTGGTTAATTAACTAAAAGTTGCAACAGTTTACATACGAATATTCAGTGTTGGGCCAACAGTTACTATGGTTGGTTAATCAACAAAACAATGGCAACAATTTTCCAACGAATATTCAATATTGGGGCTACAATTATTATGGTTGGTTAATTAACTAAAAGTTGCAACAGTTTACATACGAATATTCAATGTTGGGCCAACAGTTACTATGGTTGGTTGATCAACAAAAAAATTGCGACAATTTGCCAACGAATATTCAATGTTGGGCCTACAATTATCATCGTTGGTTAATTAACTAAAAGTTGCAACAGTTTACATACGAATATTCAATGTTGGGCCAACAGTTACTATGGTTGGTTAATCAACAAAACAATGGCGACAATTTGCCAACGAATATTCAATGTTGGGCCCACAATTATTATGGTTGGTTAATTAACTAAAAGTTGCAACAGTTTACATACGAATATTCAGTGTTGGGCCAACAGTTACTATGGTTGGTTAATCAACAAAACAATGGCAACAATTTTCCAACGAATATTCAATATTGGGCCTACAATTATTATGGTTGGTTAATTAACTAAAAGTTGCAACAGTTTACATACGAATATTCAATGTTGGGCCAACAGTTACTATGGTTGGTTGATCAACAAAAAAATTGCGACAATTTGCCAACGAATATTCAATGTTGGGCCTACAATTATCATCGTTGGTTAATTAACTAAAAGTTGCAACAGTTTACATACGAATATTCAATGTTGGGCCAACAGTTACTATGGTTGGTTGATCAACAAAGAAAATTGCGACAATTTGCCAACGAATATTCAATGTTGGGCCTACAATTATCATCGTTGGTTAATTAACTAAAAGTTGCAACAGTTTACATACGAATATTCAATGTTGGGCCAACAGTTACTATGGTTGGTTAATCAACAAAACAATGGCGACAATTTGCCAACGAGTATTCAATGTTGGGCCCACAATTATTATGGTTGGTTAATTAACTAAAAGTTGCAACAGTTTACATACGAATATTCAGTGTTGGGCCAACAGTTACTATGGTTGGTTAATCAACAAAACAATGGCAACAATTTTCCAACGAATATTCAATATTGGGGCTACAATTATTATGGTTGGTTAATTAACTAAAAGTTGCAACAGTTTACATACGAATATTCAATGTTGGGCCAACAGTTACTATGGTTGGTTGATCAACAAAAAAATTGCGACAATTTGCCAACGAATATTCAATGTTGGGCCTACAATTATCATCGTTGGTTAATTAACTAAAAGTTGCAACAGTTTACATACGAATATTCAATGTTGGGCCAACAGTTACTATGGTTGGTTAATCAACAAAACAATGGCGACAATTTGCCAACGAATATTCAATGTTGGGCCCACAATTATTATGGTTGGTTAATTAACTAAAAGTTGCAACAGTTTACATACGAATATTCAGTGTTGGGCCAACAGTTACTATGGTTGGTTAATCAACAAAACAATGGCAACAATTTTCCAACGAATATTCAATATTGGGCCTACAATTATTATGGTTGGTTAATTAACTAAAAGTTGCAACAGTTTACATACGAATATTCAATGTTGGGCCAACAGTTACTATGGTTGGTTGATCAACAAAAAAATTGCGACAATTTGCCAACGAATATTCAATGTTGGGCCTACAATTATCATCGTTGGTTAATTAACTAAAAGTTGCAACAGTTTACATACGAATATTCAATGTTGGGCCAACAGTTACTATGGTTGGTTAATCAACAAAAAAATGGCGACAATTTGCCAACGAATATTCAATGTTGGGCCAACAGTTACTATGGTTGGTTAATCAACAAAACAATGGCGACAATTTGCCAACGAATATTCAATGTTGGGCCCACAATTATTATGGTTGGTTAATTAACTAAAAGTTGCAACAGTTTACATACGAATATTCAGTGTTGGGCCAACAGTTACTATGGTTGGTTAATCAACAAAAAAGTTGCGACAATTTGCCAACGAATATTCAATGTTGGGCCTACAATTATCATCGTTGGTTAATTAACTAAAAGTTGCAACAGTTTACATACGAATATTCAATGTTGGGCCAACAGTTACTATGGTTGGTTAATCAACAAAACAATGGCGACAATTT
This sequence comes from Andrena bicolor, assembly GCA_960531205.1. Lineage (NCBI taxonomy): Eukaryota > Metazoa > Arthropoda > Insecta > Hymenoptera > Andrenidae > Andrena > Andrena bicolor. The sequence continues at coordinate 993,485 of CAUIJW010000183.1, forward strand.
GCCAACGAATATTCAATGTTGGGCCTACAATTATTATGGTTGGTTAATTAACTAAAAGTTGCAACAGTTTACATACGAATATTCAGTGTTGGGCCAACAGTTACTATGGTTGGTTAATCAACAAAACAATGGCGACAATTTGCCAACGAATATTCAATGTTGGGCCAACAGTTACTATGGTTGGTTAATCAACAAAAAAATGGCGACAATTTGCCAACGAATATTCAATGTTGGGCTTACAATTATCATGGTTGGTTAATTAACTAAAAGTTGCAACAGTTTACATACGAATATTCAATGTTGGGCCAACAGTTACTATGGTTGGTTAATCAACAAACCAATGGCAACAATTTTCCAACGAATATTCAATATTGGGCCTACAATTATTATGGTTGGTTAATTAACTAAAAGTTGCAACAGTTTACATACGAATATTCAATGTTGGGCCAACAGTTACTATGGTTGGTTGATCAACAAAAAAATTGCGACAATTTGCCAACGAATATTCAATGTTGGGCCTACAATTATCATCGTTGGTTAATTAACTAAAAGTTGCAACAGTTTTCATACGAATATTCAATGTTGGGCCAACAGTTACTATGGTTGGTTAATCAACAAAAAAATGGCGACAATTTGCCAACGAATATTCAATGTTGGGCCAACAGTTACTATGGTTGGTTAATCAACAAAACAATGGCGACAATTTGCCAACGAATATTCAATGTTGGGCCCACAATTATTATGGTTGGTTAATTAACTAAAAGTTGCAACAGTTTACATACGAATATTCAGTGTTGGGCCAACAGTTACTATGGTTGGTTAATCAACAAAAAAATGGCGACAATTTGCCAACGAATATTCAATGTTGGGCCAACAGTTACTATGGTTGGTTAATCAACAAAACAATGGCGACAATTTGCCAACGAATATTCAATGTTGGGCCCACAATTATTATGGTTGGTTAATTAACTAAAAGTTGCAACAGTTTACATACGAATATTCAGTGTTGGGCCAACAGTTACTATGGGTGGTTAATCAACAAAAAAGTTGCGACAATTTGCCAACGAATATTCAATGTTGGGCCTACAATTATCATCGTTGGTTAATTAACTAAAAGTTGCAACAGTTTACATACGAATATTCAATGTTGGGCCAACAGTTACTATGGTTGGTTAATCAAGAAAACAATGGCGACAATTTGCCAACGAATATTCAATGTTGGGCCTACAATTATTATGGTTGGTTAATTAACTAAAAGTTGCAACAGTTTACATACGAATATTCAATGTTGGGCCAACAGTTACTATGATTGGTTAACCAACAAAAAAATGGCGACAATTTGCCAACGAATATTCAATGTTGGGCCTACAATTATTATGGTTGGTTAATTAACTAAAAGTTGCAACAGTTTACATACGAATATTCAGTGTTGGGCCAACAGTTACTATGGTTGGTTAATCAACAAAACAATGGCAACAATTTTCCAACGAATATTCAATATTGGGCCTACAATTATTATGGTTGGTTAATTAACTAAAAGTTGCAACAGTTTACATACGAATATTCAATGTTGGGCCAAAAGTTACTATGGTTGGTTAATCAACAAAAAAATGGCGACAATTTGCCAACGAATATTCAATGTTGGGCTTACAATTATCATGGTTGGTTAATTAACTAAAAGTTGCAACAGTTTACATACGAATATTCAATGTTGGGCCAACAGTTACTATGGTTGGTTGATCAACAAAAAAATTGCGACAATTTGCCAACGAATATTCAATGTTGGGCCTACAATTATCATCGTTGGTTAATTAACTAAAAGTTGCAACAGTTTACATACGAATATTCAATGTTGGGCCAACAGTTACTATGGTTGGTTAATCAACAAAACAATGGCGACAATTTGCCAACGAGTATTCAATGTTGGGCCCACAATTATTATGGTTGGTTAATTAACTAAAAGTTGCAACAGTTTACATACGAATATTCAGTGTTGGGCCAACAGTTACTATGGTTGGTTAATCAACAAAACAATGGCAACAATTTTCCAACGAATATTCAATATTGGGCTACAATTATTATGGTTGGTTAATTAACTAAAAGTTGCAACAGTTTACATACGAATATTCAATGTTGGGCCAACAGTTACTATGGTTGGTTGATCAACAAAAAAATTGCGACAATTTGCCAACGAATATTCAATGTTGGGCCTACCATTATCATCGTTGGTTAATTAACTAAAAGTTGCAACAGTTTACATACGAATATTCAATGTTGGGCCAACAGTTACTATGGTTGGTTAATCAACAAAACAATGGCGACAATTTGCCAACGAATATTCAATGTTGGGCCTACAATTATTATGGTTGGTTAATTAACTAAAAGTTGCAACAGTTTACATACGAATATTCAATGTTGGGCCAACAATTATTATGGTTGGTTAATTAACTAAAAGTTGCAACAGTTTACATACGAATATTCAGTGTTGGGCCAACAGTTACTATGGGTGGTTAATCAACAAAAAAGTTGCGACAATTTGCCAACGAATATTCAATGTTGGGCCTACAATTATCATCGTTGGTTAATTAACTAAAAGTTGCAACAGTTTACATACGAATATTCAATGTTGGGCCAACAGTTACTATGGTTGGTTAATCAACAAAACAATGGCGACAATTTGCCAACGAATATTCAATGTTGGGCCTACAATTATTATGGTTGGTTAATTAACTAAAAGTTGCAACAGTTTACATACGAATATTCAATGTTGGGCCAACAGTTACTATGATTGGTTAACCAACAAAAAAATGGCGACAATTTGCCAACGAATATTCAATGTTGGGCCTACAATTATTATGGTTGGTTAATTAACTAAAAGTTGCAACAGTTTACATACGAATATTCAGTGTTGGGCCAACAGTTACTATGGTTGGTTAATCAACAAAACAATGGCAACAATTTTCCAACGAATATTCAATATTGGGCCTACAATTATTATGGTTGGTTAATTAACTAAAAGTTGCAACAGTTTACATACGAATATTCAATGTTGGGCCAAAAGTTACTATGGTTGGTTAATCAACAAAAAAATGGCGACAATTTGCCAACGAATATTCAATGTTGGGCTTACAATTATCATGGTTGGTTAATTAACTAAAAGTTGCAACAGTTTACATACGAATATTCAATGTTGGGCCAACAGTTACTATGGTTGGTTGATCAACAAAAAAATTGCGACAATTTGCCAACGAATATTCAATGTTGGGCCTACAATTATCATCGTTGGTTAATTAACTAAAAGTTGCAACAGTTTACATACGAATATTCAATGTTGGGCCAACAGTTACTATGGTTGGTTAATCAACAAAACAATGGCGACAATTTGCCAACGAGTATTCAATGTTGGGCCCACAATTATTATGGTTGGTTAATTAACTAAAAGTTGCAACAGTTTACATACGAATAATCAGTGTTGGGCCAACAGTTACTATGGTTGGTTAATCAACAAAACAATGGCAACAATTTTCCAACGAATATTCAATATTGGGCTACAATTATTATGGTTGGTTAATTAACTAAAAGTTGCAACAGTTTACATACGAATATTCAATGTTGGGCCAACAGTTACTATGGTTGGTTGATCAACAAAAAAATTGCGACAATTTGCCAACGAATATTCAATGTTGGGCCTACCATTATCATCGTTGGTTAATTAACTAAAAGTTGCAACAGTTTACATACGAATATTCAATGTTGGGCCAACAGTTACTATGGTTGGTTAATCAACAAAACAATGGCGACAATTTGCCAACGAATATTCAATGTTGGGCCTACAATTATTATGGTTGGTTAATTAACTAAAAGTTGCAACAGTTTACATACGAATATTCAATGTTGGGCCAACAGTTACTATGATTGGTTAATCAACAAAAAAATGGCGACAATTTGCCAACGAATATTCAATGTTGGGCCTACAATTATTATGGTTGGTTAATTAACTAAAAGTTGCAACAGTTTACATACGAATATTCAGTGTTGGGCCAACAGTTACTATGGTTGGTTAATCAACAAAAAAGTTGCGACAATTTGCCAACGAATATTCAATGTTGGGCCTACAATTATCATCGTTGGTTAATTAACTAAAAGTTGCAACAGTTTACATACGAATATTCAATGTTGGGCCAACAGTTACTATGGTTGGTTAATCAACAAAACAATGGCAACAATTTTCCAACGAATATTCAATATTGGGGCTACAATTATTATGGTTGGTTAATTAACTAAAAGTTGCAACAGTTTACATACGAATATTCAATGTTGGGCCAACAGTTACTATGGTTGGTTGATCAACAAAAAAATTGCCACAATTTGCCAACGAATATTCAATGTTGGGCCTACAATTATCATCGTTGGTTAATTAACTAAAAGTTGCAACAGTTTACATACGAATATTCAATGTTGGGCCAACAGTTACTATGGTTGGTTAATCAACAAAACAATGGCGACAATTTGCCAACGAATATTCAATGTTGGGCCCACAATTATTATGGTTGGTTAATTAACTAAAAGTTGCAACAGTTTACATACGAATATTCAATGTTGGGCCAACAGTTACTATGGTTGGTTAATCAACAAAAAAATGGCGACAATTTGCCAACGAATATTCAATGTTGGGCCAACAGTTACTATGGTTGGTTAATCAACAAAACAATGGCGACAATTTGCCAACGAATATTCAATGTTGGGCCCACAATTATTATGGTTGGTTAATTAACTAAAAGTTGCAACAGTTTACATACGAATATTCAGTGTTGGGCCAACAGTTACTATGGTTGGTTAATCAACAAAAAAGTTGCGACAATTTGCCAACGAATATTCAATGTTGGGCCTACAATTATCATCGTTGGTTAATTAACTAAAAGTTGCAACAGTTTACATACGAATATTCAATGTTGGGCCAACAGTTACTATGGTTGGTTAATCAACAAAACAATGGCGACAATTTGCCAACGAATATTCAATGTTGGGCCTACAATTATTATGGTTGGTTAATTAACTAAAAGTTGCAACAGTTTACATACGAATATTCAATGTTGGGCCAACAGTTACTATGATTGGTTAATCAACAAAAAAATGGCGACAATTTGCCAACGAATATTCAATGTTGGGCCTACAATTATTATGGTTGGTTAATTAACTAAAAGTTGCAACAGTTTACATACGAATATTCAGTGTTGGGCCAACAGTTACTATGGTTGGTTAATCAACAAAACAATGGCAACAATTTTCCAACGAATATTCAATATTGGGCCTACAATTATTATGGTTGGTTAATTAACTAAAAGTTGCAATAGTTTACATACGAATATTCAATGTTGGGCCAAAAGTTACTATGGTTGGTTAATCAACAAAAAAATGGCGACAATTTGCCAACGAATATTCAATGTTGGGCTTACAATTATCATGGTTGGTTAATTAACTAAAAGTTGCAACAGTTTACATACGAATATTCAATGTTGGGCCAACAGTTACTATGGTTGGTTGATCAACAAAAAAATTGCGACAATTTGCCAACGAATATTCAATGTTGGGCCTACAATTATCATCGTTGGTTAATTAACTAAAAGTTGCAACAGTTTACATACGAATATTCAATGTTGGGCCAACAGTTACTATGGTTGGTTAATCAACAAAACAATGGCGACAATTTGCCAACGAGTATTCAATGTTGGGCCCACAATTATTATGGTTGGTTAATTAACTAAAAGTTGCAACAGTTTACATACGAATATTCAGTGTTGGGCCAACAGTTACTATGGTTGGTTAATCAACAAAACAATGGCAACAATTTTCCAACGAATATTCAATATTGGGCTACAATTATTATGGTTGGTTAATTAACTAAAAGTTGCAACAGTTTACATACGAATATTCAATGTTGGGCCAACAGTTACTATGGTTGGTTGATCAACAAAAAAATTGCGACAATTTGCCAACGAATATTCAATGTTGGGCCTACAATTATCATCGTTGGTTAATTAACTAAAAGTTGCAACAGTTTACATACGAATATTCAATGTTGGGCCAACAGTTACTATGGTTGGTTAATCAACAAAACAATGGCGACAATTTGCCAACGAATATTCAATGTTGGGCCTACAATTATTATGGTTGGTTAATTAACTAAAAGTTGCAACAGTTTACATACGAATATTCAGTGTTGGGCCAACAGTTACTATGGTTGGTTAATCAACAAAACAATGGCGACAATTTGCCAACGAATATTCAATGTTGGGCCAACAGTTACTATGGTTGGTTAATCAACAAAAAAATGGCGACAATTTGCCAACGAATATTCAATGTTGGGCTTACAATTATCATGGTTGGTTAATTAACTAAAAGTTGCAACAGTTTACATACGAATATTCAATGTTGGGCCAACAGTTACTATGGTTGGTTAATCAACGAACCAATGGCAACAATTTTCCAACGAATATTCAATATTGGGCCTACAATTATTATGGTTGGTTAATTAACTAAAAGTTGCAACAGTTTACATACGAATATTCAATGTTGGGCCAACAGTTACTATGGTTGGTTGATCAACAAAAAAATTGCGACAATTTGCCAACGAATATTCAATGTTGGGCCTACAATTATCATCGTTGGTTAATTAACTAAAAGTTGCAACAGTTTACATACGAATATTCAATGTTGGGCCAACAGTTACTATGGTTGGTTAATCAACAAAAAAATGGCGACAATTTGCCAACGAATATTCAATGTTGGGCCAACAGTTACTATGGTTGGTTAATCAACAAAACAATGGCGACAATTTGCCAACGAATATTCAATGTTGGGCCCACAATTATTATGGTTGGTTAATTAACTAAAAGTTGCAACAGTTTACATACGAATATTCAGTGTTGGGCCAACAGTTACTATGGTTGGTTAATCAACAAAAAAGTTGCGACAATTTGCCAACGAATATTCAATGTTGGGCCTACAATTATCATCGTTGGTTAATTAACTAAAAGTTGCAACAGTTTACATACGAATATTCAATGTTGGGCCAACAGTTACTATGGTTGGTTAATCAACAAAACAATGGCGACAATTTGCCAACGAATATTCAATGTTGGGCCTACAATTATTATGGTTGGTTAATTAACTAAAAGTTGCAACAGTTTACATACGAATATTCAGTGTTGGGCCAACAGTTACTATGGTTGGTTAATCAACAAAACAATGGCGACAATTTGCCAACGAATATTCAATGTTGGGCCAACAGTTACTATGGTTGGTTAATCAACAAAAAAATGGCGACAATTTGCCAACGAATATTCAATGTTGGGCTTACAATTATCATGGTTGGTTAATTAACTAAAAGTTGCAACAGTTTACATACGAATATTCAATGTTGGGCCAACAGTTACTATGGTTGGTTAATCAACGAACCAATGGCAACAATTTTCCAACGAATATTCAATATTGGGCCTACAATTATTATGGTTGGTTAATTAACTAAAAGTTGCAACAGTTTACATACGAATATTCAATGTTGGGCCAACAGTTACTATGGTTGGTTGATCAACAAAAAAATTGCGACAATTTGCCAACGAATATTCAATGTTGGGCCTACAATTATCATCGTTGGTTAATTAACTAAAAGTTGCAACAGTTTACATACGAATATTCAATGTTGGGCCAACAGTTACTATGGTTGGTTAATCAACAAAAAAATGGCGACAATTTGCCAACGAATATTCAATGTTGGGCCAACAGTTACTATGGTTGGTTAATCAACAAAACAATGGCGACAATTTGCCAACGAATATTCAATGTTGGGCCCACAATTATTATGGTTGGTTAATTAACTAAAAGTTGCAACAGTTTACATACGAATATTCAGTGTTGGGCCAACAGTTACTATGGTTGGTTAATCAACAAAAAAGTTGCGACAATTTGCCAACGAATATTCAATGTTGGGCCTACAATTATCATCGTTGGTTAATTAACTAAAAGTTGCAACAGTTTACATACGAATATTCAATGTTGGGCCAACAGTTACTATGGTTGGTTAATCAACAAAACAATGGCGACAATTTGCCAACGAATATTCAATGTTGGGCCTACAATTATTATGGTTGGTTAATTAACTAAAAGTTGCAACAGTTTACATACGAATATTCAATGTTGGGCCAACAGTTACTATGATTGGTTAATCAACAAAAAAATGGCGACAATTTGCCAACGAATATTCAATGTTGGGCCTACAATTATTATGGTTGGTTAATTAACTAAAAGTTGCAACAGTTTACATACGAATATTCAGTGTTGGGCCAACAGTTACTATGGTTGGTTAATCAACAAAACAATGGCAACAATTTTCCAACGAATATTCAATATTGGGCCTACAATTATTATGGTTGGTTAATTAACTAAAAGTTGCAATAGTTTACATACGAATATTCAATGTTGGGCCAAAAGTTACTATGGTTGGTTAATCAACAAAAAAATGGCGACAATTTGCCAACGAATATTCAATGTTGGGCCAACAGTTACTATGGTTGGTTAATCAACAAAACAATGGCGACAATTTGCCAACGAATATTCAATGTTGGGCCCACAATTATTATGGTTGGTTAATTAACTAAAAGTTGCAACAGTTTACATACGAATATTCAGTGTTGGGCCAACAGTTACTATGGTTGGTTAATCAACAAAAAAGTTGCGACAATTTGCCAACGAATATTCAATGTTGGGCCTACAATTATCATCGTTGGTTAATTAACTAAAAGTTGCAACAGTTTACATACGAATATTCAATGTTGGGCCAACAGTTACTATGGTTGGTTAATCAACAAAACAATGGCGACAATTTGCCAACGAATATTCAATGTTGGGCCTACAATTATTATGGTTGGTTAATTAACTAAAAGTTGCAACAGTTTACATACGAATATTCAATGTTGGGCCAACAGTTACTATGATTGGTTAATCAACAAAAAAATGGCGACAATTTGCCAACGAATATTCAATGTTGGGCCTACAATTATTATGGTTGGTTAATTAACTAAAAGTTGCAACAGTTTACATACGAATATTCAGTGTTGGGCCAACAGTTACTATGGTTGGTTAATCAACAAAACAATGGCAACAATTTTCCAACGAATATTCAATATTGGGCCTACAATTATTATGGTTGGTTAATTAACTAAAAGTTGCAATAGTTTACATACGAATATTCAATGTTGGGCCAAAAGTTACTATGGTTGGTTAATCAACAAAAAAATGGCGACAATTTGCCAACGAATATTCAATGTTGGGCTTACAATTATCATGGTTGGTTAATTAACTAAAAGTTGCAACAGTTTACATACGAATATTCAATGTTGGGCCAACAGTTACTATGGTTGGTTGATCAACAAAAAAATTGCGACAATTTGCCAACGAATATTCAATGTTGGGCCTACAATTATCATCGTTGGTTAATTAACTAAAAGTTGCAACAGTTTACATACGAATATTCAATGTTGGGCCAACAGTTACTATGGTTGGTTAATCAACAAAACAATGGCGACAATTTGCCAACGAGTATTCAATGTTGGGCCCACAATTATTATGGTTGGTTAATTAACTAAAAGTTGCAACAGTTTACATACGAATATTCAGTGTTGGGCCAACAGTTACTATGGTTGGTTAATCAACAAAACAATGGCAACAATTTTCCAACGAATATTCAATATTGGGCTACAATTATTATGGTTGGTTAATTAACTAAAAGTTGCAACAGTTTACATACGAATATTCAATGTTGGGCCAACAGTTACTATGGTTGGTTGATCAACAAAAAAATTGCGACAATTTGCCAACGAATATTCAATGTTGGGCCTACAATTATCATCGTTGGTTAATTAACTAAAAGTTGCAACAGTTTACATACGAATATTCAATGTTGGGCCTGTAACGTCCTACGATTTTTCGCGCACTTCTTATTCCATGAACCTCAAAATCACACCACCAAAGTCTATCGAACTCAACTCCTACACCATCTCCTCAATAGCCGATCACTTTGATGTTGCACCTTAGCGGTCAACAACACGAGATGATCAACATAAACCTCCACCTCGCTGATGTACCTTAGTGGTCCCCATCGCGAGATGATCGTTTCAAAACCCACTTCGCCTATTCGTCCTACAAGGCACGAATCATTCCCTTTAAAACGAATTCAAACAAGTCCCTCGTTACAAATCCCTCTTAAAACCGAGACCACGTCTCAATCCCCTCTTTACAACTCATGAAGTCCAAGCCACTCTAACCCCTTTCCTATCAAACACCTAAAATCCAATCGAAGAGTTGAGTATCTCCAATACCGTTCATAAAAACCCTAGAAGCCTAATTACGACGCATTTGGCGTACGTGACAAAATATGGCTATTAATAGCCATACCGTTTACAAAAACCCCAGGAATCATACTGCGTCTTATTCCGAAATGTGTCAAGGTCTCTACCGCGCGTACCCCCGCAATACTCCTGTGAAATTACATAAATACGAGGTCCTGCGAGGCCTCGTCCTCTTTCATCGCTCCTCTTTCATCGCAGAACTTTTGACAAATATGTTCAAAGTATATTTTAACAAGTGTTAAACTTTAAAATCAGTGCTCTACGACAACGATTGTAAGAATTTATAATTATCTTATATTACTCTGCATATCATCTTCATACTATTTGTTACTATTATTTCATTTATTGCTTAATGCAATCATATTATTATCTCATTTATTGCTTAATGCAGTCATATTATTATTCATATTACTTTCATATTATACTGTTCTTTCATTAACGCTTATTTTATATCTATATCTTTGTCTAATAACCGCTTACTGCGATCTTATTCCTTTATATTATTAACGATCATTATTAAAGTTATTTCGTTCTATAACTTATATATTGTACCTCATGTCCATACATATACATGTCATAATACATATTATAAATGTTAAGTGTCAATGCTAAAAGCCCCGCATAATTATAATAACCGCATCAACAAAGTTAATAAACCGCTTTGTTTTCTATCACGTTTCGAATTATTGTGTGTATCCTCAAGTCATAAAGATTCTTAACGAAACCAAGCTGCCGCGACAGCTGATTCGCGAGAGCGCGCCCAGTGTTTACAAACATTACTGCATGAGTCGTGCAATATACAGAAGAACTAAACGTGGTTTCTTTTACACAAATGCAACGGTAAATCCTATTTCACAAACCAAAACAAATATAAAGTACTATAACGGGTGCTCTCCAAGTGTATATTTACCTTCCCTGGTCGATTAGAGTGAAGGATTAAAGATTCGCGCCTGATCGCCTCCAGAAATTCTAAGAGTGACGGATTCAATATTCGCGCCTAAGTTCCTCTCAAATCTCAGAGTGACGGATTAAATATTCGCGCCTGGCCTTCCCTCAAAACCCTCAGTGTGAAGGATTTAAGATTCGCGCCTGAGTTCCCTCAAACCCCTCAGTGTGAAGGATTTAAGATTCGCGCCTGAGTCCCTCAAACCCCTCAGTGTGAAGGATTTAAGATTCGCGCCTGAGTTCCCTCAAACCCCTCAGTGTGAAGGATTTAAGATTCGCGCCTGAGTTCCCTCAAACCCCTCAGAGTGAAGGATTCAAGATTCGCGCCTGAGTCCCTCAAACCCCTCAGTGTGAAGGATTTAAGATTCGCGCCTGAGTCCCTTCCCTCAAATCCTTCAGAGTGCCGGATTATAGATTCGCGCCTGATCTAAACCTTCCCCGTAGTCATCGTTCCCAAAAGACCTCACCCGGGACGTGACAGGCCAACAGTTACTATGGTTGGTTAATCAACAAAAAATGGCGACAATTTGCCAACGAATATTCAATGTTGGGCCAACAGTTACTATGGTTGGTTAATCAACAAAACAATGGCGACAATTTGCCAACGAATATTCAATGTTGGGCCTACAATTATCGTCGTTGGTTAATTAACTAAAAGTTGCAACAGTTTACATACGAATATTCAGTGTTGGGCCAACAGTTACTATGGTTGGTTAATCAACAAAACAATGGCGACAATTTGCCAACGAATATTCAATGTTGGGCCAACAGTTACTATGGTTGGTTAATCAACAAAAAAATGGCGACAATTTGCCAACGAATATTCAATGTTGGGCTTACAATTATCATGGTTGGTTAATTAACTAAAAGTTGCAACAGTTTACATACGAATATTCAATGTTGGGCCAACAGTTACTATGGTTGGTTAATCAACAAACCAATGGCAACAATTTTCCAACGAATATTCAATATTGGGCCTACAATTATTATGGTTGGTTAATTAACTAAAAGTTGCAACAGTTTACATACGAATATTCAATGTTGGGCCAACAGTTACTATGGTTGGTTGATCAACAAAAAAATTGCGACAATTTGCCAACGAATATTCAATGTTGGGCCTACAATTATCATCGTTGGTTAATTAACTAAAAGTTGCAACAGTTTACATACGAATATTCAATGTTGGGCCAACAGTTACTATGGTTGGTTAATCAACAAAAAAATGGCGACAATTTGCCAACGAATATTCAATGTTGGGCCAACAGTTACTATGGTTGGTTAATCAACAAAACAATGGCGACAATTTGCCAACGAATATTCAATGTTGGGCCCACAATTATTATGGTTGGTTAATTAACTAAAAGTTGCAACAGTTTACATACGAATATTCAGTGTTGGGCCAACAGTTACTATGGTTGGTTAATCAACAAAAAAGTTGCGACAATTTGCCAACGAATATTCAATGTTGGGCCTACAATTATCATCGTTGGTTAATTAACTAAAAGTTGCAACAGTTTACATACGAATATTCAATGTTGGGCCAACAGTTACTATGGTTGGTTAATCAACAAAACAATGGCGACAATTTGCCAACGAATATTCAATGTTGGGCCTACAATTATTATGGTTGGTTAATTAACTAAAAGTTGCAACAGTTTACATACGAATATTCAATGTTGGGCCAACAGTTACTATGATTGGTTAATCAGCAAAAAAATGGCGACAATTTGCCAACGAATATTCAATGTTGGGCCTACAATTATTATGGTTGGTTAATTAACTAAAAGTTGCAACAGTTTACATACGAATATTCAGTGTTGGGCCAACAGTTACTATGGTTGGTTAATCAACAAAACAATGGCAACAATTTTCCAACGAATATTCAATATTGGGCCTACAATTATTATGGTTGGTTAATTAACTAAAAGTTGCAACAGTTTACATACGAATATTCAATGTTGGGCCAAAAGTTACTATGGTTGGTTAATCAACAAAAAAATGGCGACAATTTGCCAACGAATATTCAATGTTGGGCTTACAATTATCATGGTTGGTTAATTAACTAAAAGTTGCAACAGTTTACATACGAATATTCAATGTTGGGTCAACAGTTACTATGGTTGGTTGATCAACAAAAAAATTGCGACAATTTGCCAACGAATATTCAATGTTGGGCCTACAATTATCATCGTTGGTTAATTAACTAAAAGTTGCAACAGTTTACATACGAATATTCAATGTTGGGCCAACAGTTACTATGGTTGGTTAATCAACAAAACAATGGCGACAATTTGCCAACGAATATTCAATGTTGGGCCTACCATTATTATGGTTGGTTAATTAACTAAAAGTTGCAACAGTTTACATACGAATATTCAATTTTGGGCCAACAGTTACTATGGTTGGTTAATCAACAAAACAATGGCGACAATTTGCCAACGAATATTCAATGTTGGGCCCACAATTATTATGGTTGGTTAATTAACTAAAAGTTGCAACAGTTTACATACGAATATTCAGTGTTGGGCCAACAGTTACTATGGTTGGTTAATCAACAAAACAATGGCAACAATTTTCCAACGAATATTCAATATTGGGCCTACAATTATTATGGTTGGTTAATTAACTAAAAGTTGCAACAGTTTACATACGAATATTCAATGTTGGGCCAAAAGTTACTATGGTTGGTTAATCAACAAAAAAATGGCGACAATTTGCCAACGAATATTCAATGTTGGGCTTACAATTATCATGGTTGGTTAATTAACTAAAAGTTGCAACAGTTTACATACGAATATTCAATGTTGGGCCAACAGTTACTATGGTTGGTTGATCAACAAAAAAATTGCGACAATTTGCCAACGAATATTCAATGTTGGGCCTACAATTATCATCGTTGGTTAATTAACTAAAAGTTGCAACAGTTTACATACGAATATTCAATGTTGGGCCAACAGTTACTATGGTTGGTTAATCAACAAAAAATGGCGACAATTTGCCAACGAATATTCAATGTTGGGCCAACAGTTACTATGGTTGGTTAATCAACAAAACAATGGCGACAATTTGCCAACGAATATTCAATGTTGGGCCTACAATTATCATCGTTGGTTAATTAACTAAAAGTTGCAACAGTTTACATACGAATATTCAATGTTGGGCCAACAGTTACTATGGTTGGTTAATCAACAAAACAATGGCGACAATTTACCAACGAATATTCAATGTTGGGCTTACAATTATTATGGTTGGTTAATTAACTAAAAGTTGCAACAGTTTACATACGAATATTCAGTGTTGGGCCAACAGTTACTATGGTTGGTTAATCAACAAAACAATGGCGACAATTTGCCAACGAATATTCAATGTTGGGCCAACAGTTACTATGGTTGGTTAATCAACAAAAAAATGGCGACAATTTGCCAACGAATATTCAATGTTGGGCTTACAATTATCATGGTTGGTTAATTAACTAAAAGTTGCAACAGTTTACATACGAATATTCAATGTTGGGCCAACAGTTACTATGGTTGGTTAATCAACAAACCAATGGCAACAATTTTCCAACGAATATTCAATATTGGGCCTACAATTATTATGGTTGGTTAATTAACTAAAAGTTGCAACAGTTTACATACGAATATTCAATGTTGGGCCAACAGTTACTATGGTTGGTTGATCAACAAAAAAATTGCGACAATTTGCCAACGAATATTCAATGTTGGGCCTACAATTATCATCGTTGGTTAATTAACTAAAAGTTGCAACAGTTACATACGAATATTCAATGTTGGGCCAACAGTTACTATGGTTGGTTTATCAACAAAAAAATGGCGACAATTTGCCAACGAATATTCAATGTTGGGCCAACAGTTACTATGGTTGGTTAATCAACAAAACAATGGCGACAATTTGCCAACGAATATTCAATGTTGGGCCCACAATTATTATGGTTGGTTAATTAACTAAAAGTTGCAACAGTTTACATACGAATATTCAGTGTTGGGCCAACAGTTACTATGGTTGGTTAATCAACAAAAAAATGGCGACAATTTGCCAACGAATATTCAATGTTGGGCCTACAATTATTATGGTTGGTTAATTAACTAAAAGTTGCAACAGTTTACATACGAATATTCAATGTTGGGCCAACAGTTACTATGATTGGTTAATCAACAAAAAAATGGCGACAATTTGCTAACGAATATTCAATGTTGGGCCTACAATTATTATGGTTGGTTAATTAACTAAAAGTTGCAACAGTTTACATACGAATATTCAGTGTTGGGCCAACAGTTACTATGGTTGGTTAATCAACAAAACAATGGCAACAATTTTCCAACGAATATTCAATATTGGGCCTACAATTATTATGGTTGGTTAATTAACTAAAAGTTGCAACAGTTTACATACGAATATTCAGTGTTGGGCCAACAGTTACTATGGTTGGTTAATCAACAAAACAATGGCAACAATTTGCCAACGAATATTCAATATTGGGCCTACAATTATTATGGTTGGTTAATTAACTAAAAGTTGCAATAGTTTACATACGAATATTCAATGTTGGGCCAAAAGTTACTATGGTTGGTTAATCAACAAAAAAATGGCGACAATTTGCCAACGAATATTCAATGTTGGGCTTACAATTATCATGGTTGGTTAATTAACTAAAAGTTGCAACAGTTTACATACGAATATTCAATGTTGGGCCAACAGTTACTATGGTTGGTTGATCAACAAAAAAATTGCGACAATTTGCCAACGAATATTCAATGTTGGGCCTACAATTATCATCGTTGGTTAATTAACTAAAAGTTGCAACAGTTTACATACGAATATTCAATGTTGGGCCAACAGTTACTATGGTTGGTTAATCAACAAAACAATGGCGACAATTTGCCAACGAGTATTCAATGTTGGGCCCACAATTATTATGGTTGGTTAATTAACTAAAAGTTGCAACAGTTTACATACGAATATTCAGTGTTGGGCCAACAGTTACTATGGTTGGTTAATCAACAAAACAATGGCAACAATTTTCCAACGAATATTCAATATTGGGCTACAATTATTATGGTTGGTTAATTAACTAAAAGTTGCAACAGTTTACATACGAATATTCAATGTTGGGCCAACAGTTACTATGGTTGGTTGATCAACAAAAAAATTGCGACAATTTGCCAACGAATATTCAATGTTGGGCCTACAATTATCATCGTTGGTTAATTAACTAAAAGTTGCAACAGTTTACATACGAATATTCAATGTTGGGCCTGTAACGTCCTACGATTTTTCGCGCACTTCTTATTCCATGAACCTCAAAATCACACCACCAAAGTCTATCGAACTCAACTCCTACACCATCTCCTCAATAGCCGATCACTTTGATGTTGCACCTTAGCGGTCAACAACACGAGATGATCAACATAAACCTCCACCTCGCTGATGTACCTTAGTGGTCCCCATCGCGAGATGATCGTTTCAAAACCCACTTCGCCTATTCGTCCTACAAGGCACGAATCATTCCCTTTAAAACGAATTCAAACAAGTCCCTCGTTACAAATCCCTCTTAAAACCGAGACCACGTCTCAATCCCCTCTTTACAACTCATGAAGTCCAAGCCACTCTAACCCCTTTCCTATCAAACACCTAAAATCCAATCGAAGAGTTGAGTATCTCCAATACCGTTCATAAAAACCCTAGAAGCCTAATTACGACGCATTTGGCGTACGTGACAAAATATGGCTATTAATAGCCATACCGTTTACAAAAACCCCAGGAATCATACTGCGTCTTATTCCGAAATGTGTCAAGGTCTCTACCGCGCGTACCCCCGCAATACTCCTGTGAAATTACATAAATACGAGGTCCTGCGAGGCCTCGTCCTCTTTCATCGCTCCTCTTTCATCGCAGAACTTTTGACAAATATGTTCAAAGTATATTTTAACAAGTGTTAAACTTTAAAATCAGTGCTCTACGACAACGATTGTAAGAATTTATAATTATCTTATATTACTCTGCATATCATCTTCATACTATTTGTTACTATTATTTCATTTATTGCTTAATGCAATCATATTATTATCTCATTTATTGCTTAATGCAGTCATATTATTATTCATATTACTTTCATATTATACTGTTCTTTCATTAACGCTTATTTTATATCTATATCTTTGTCTAATAACCGCTTACTGCGATCTTATTCCTTTATATTATTAACGATCATTATTAAAGTTATTTCGTTCTATAACTTATATATTGTACCTCATGTCCATACATATACATGTCATAATACATATTATAAATGTTAAGTGTCAATGCTAAAAGCCCCGCATAATTATAATAACCGCATCAACAAAGTTAATAAACCGCTTTGTTTTCTATCACGTTTCGAATTATTGTGTGTATCCTCAAGTCATAAAGATTCTTAACGAAACCAAGCTGCCGCGACAGCTGATTCGCGAGAGCGCGCCCAGTGTTTACAAACATTACTGCATGAGTCGTGCAATATACAGAAGAACTAAACGTGGTTTCTTTTACACAAATGCAACGGTAAATCCTATTTCACAAACCAAAACAAATATAAAGTACTATAACGGGTGCTCTCCAAGTGTATATTTACCTTCCCTGGTCGATTAGAGTGAAGGATTAAAGATTCGCGCCTGATCGCCTCCAGAAATTCTAAGAGTGACGGATTCAATATTCGCGCCTAAGTTCCTCTCAAATCTCAGAGTGACGGATTAAATATTCGCGCCTGGCCTTCCCTCAAAACCCTCAGTGTGAAGGATTTAAGATTCGCGCCTGAGTTCCCTCAAACCCCTCAGTGTGAAGGATTTAAGATTCGCGCCTGAGTCCCTCAAACCCCTCAGTGTGAAGGATTTAAGATTCGCGCCTGAGTTCCCTCAAACCCCTCAGTGTGAAGGATTTAAGATTCGCGCCTGAGTTCCCTCAAACCCCTCAGAGTGAAGGATTCAAGATTCGCGCCTGAGTCCCTCAAACCCCTCAGTGTGAAGGATTTAAGATTCGCGCCTGAGTCCCTTCCCTCAAATCCTTCAGAGTGCCGGATTATAGATTCGCGCCTGATCTAAACCTTCCCCGTAGTCATCGTTCCCAAAAGACCTCACCCGGGACGTGACAGGCCAACAGTTACTATGGTTGGTTAATCAACAAAAAATGGCGACAATTTGCCAACGAATATTCAATGTTGGGCCAACAGTTACTATGGTTGGTTAATCAACAAAACAATGGCGACAATTTGCCAACGAATATTCAATGTTGGGCCTACAATTATCGTCGTTGGTTAATTAACTAAAAGTTGCAACAGTTTACATACGAATATTCAGTGTTGGGCCAACAGTTACTATGGTTGGTTAATCAACAAAACAATGGCGACAATTTGCCAACGAATATTCAATGTTGGGCCAACAGTTACTATGGTTGGTTAATCAACAAAAAAATGGCGACAATTTGCCAACGAATATTCAATGTTGGGCTTACAATTATCATGGTTGGTTAATTAACTAAAAGTTGCAACAGTTTACATACGAATATTCAATGTTGGGCCAACAGTTACTATGGTTGGTTAATCAACAAACCAATGGCAACAATTTTCCAACGAATATTCAATATTGGGCCTACAATTATTATGGTTGGTTAATTAACTAAAAGTTGCAACAGTTTACATACGAATATTCAATGTTGGGCCAACAGTTACTATGGTTGGTTGATCAACAAAAAAATTGCGACAATTTGCCAACGAATATTCAATGTTGGGCCTACAATTATCATCGTTGGTTAATTAACTAAAAGTTGCAACAGTTTACATACGAATATTCAATGTTGGGCCAACAGTTACTATGGTTGGTTAATCAACAAAAAAATGGCGACAATTTGCCAACGAATATTCAATGTTGGGCCAACAGTTACTATGGTTGGTTAATCAACAAAACAATGGCGACAATTTGCCAACGAATATTCAATGTTGGGCCCACAATTATTATGGTTGGTTAATTAACTAAAAGTTGCAACAGTTTACATACGAATATTCAGTGTTGGGCCAACAGTTACTATGGTTGGTTAATCAACAAAAAAGTTGCGACAATTTGCCAACGAATATTCAATGTTGGGCCTACAATTATCATCGTTGGTTAATTAACTAAAAGTTGCAACAGTTTACATACGAATATTCAATGTTGGGCCAACAGTTACTATGGTTGGTTAATCAACAAAACAATGGCGACAATTTGCCAACGAATATTCAATGTTGGGCCTACAATTATTATGGTTGGTTAATTAACTAAAAGTTGCAACAGTTTACATACGAATATTCAATGTTGGGCCAACAGTTACTATGATTGGTTAATCAGCAAAAAAATGGCGACAATTTGCCAACGAATATTCAATGTTGGGCCTACAATTATTATGGTTGGTTAATTAACTAAAAGTTGCAACAGTTTACATACGAATATTCAGTGTTGGGCCAACATAAGCTGAAAGGTAGGGGCCCGAAGAGGATCATCCCGGTGGCCAAGGCCAGACAGATCGCCGAAGGCCTTTTCGTGACGACCCGAGAAAGGGCTGCGAGAAGGGGAGCCGGGCAAAGGTTGGCGGTGACCAGGGGACCGAGTAGCGACATTATAATATCAAGAGTCACGCCAGACCTGGTGGGGGAGGCGGTGAAAAAAATGAAAACCAAAAAGGCCCCTGGTATGGACATGGTACCGTCGGAGGTGGCGGCCATCGTCTGCAGGGAATTCCAGGGGGAGTTACAAGAAGCAATTGTAGATACGCTCAGGAGGGGAAAGATCCCAGCAACCTGGAGGTTGGCCAGAGTGGTACTGATCCCCAAACCAGGTAAGGATCCCCTGGAGTGCAGGGCCTATAGGCCCATCAGCATCCTCCCAGCCCTAAGCAAGGTTTGGGAATACGCAATCAAGGCCCTCCTCGAGCTGGAACTCGGGAGCGATCCATTTCATCAGATGCAGTTTGGCTTTCGGAGGGGAACAGGCACGGTGGATGCCACAATGGAGGTCCGAAGATACGCCGAGCACTGCAGAGCTAAAAATAGGACGTGTGTACTCGTGGCGATTGACGTGAAAAACGCCTTTAACGCGCTAAAATGGTCTCGAGTTCATCTCGAACTTGAAAGGAGAGGCGTATCTATCACATTAAGGGCTATTATACGAGAGTACCTGAAGGACAGAAGGGTGGCCATCCATGCCGATGACGGTGTGGCCGAATTAGAGATAACAGCTGGCGTCCCGCAGGGATCGGTACTTGGCCCTTTCCTATGGAACATAGTCTATGACGGTATCCTGGAAAGGGTCAACACACTGGGCAATACAGAGGCGGTTGCCTACGCAGATGACCTGGCGGTCCTGTTTTCAGCCAGAGCGCTGGATCGACTCCCACCCCTGTTGAATCGGGCCATGGGGACGATTAGGGACTGGTTTGAGGAAACGGGCCTGGAAATCGCTACAGAAAAAACGGAGGTGATTTTCCTAAGAGGCAATAAGGCAGGCAGTATTAGAGAAATGGAAATTTTAGGGACCACGGTCGAGGTCGGCAAGCGCTTAAAATACCTAGGAGTCATTCTGGATAATGTTCGCAGTTTTAAGCCACACCTGGATGGAGTGGTCGATAGGGCCGACAAGATAATAAGGTTTCTTGGATCGCTCCTACCAAATACGAGAGGCCCTTCGAGACAGTCGCGCAGATTGTATTATACGGTCTGGGAGTCGATCGTCTTGTATGCGTGCCCGACTTGGGCCCCGGCGTTGAAGGTGGCCGTTAGAAAGAAGACCATTAGAAGGGCCCAACGTACGGCCCTCGTCAGAACTACGACGGCCTACAGGACCGTCTCCTTCCTGGCCCTCTGTGTCCTAGCAGGAAGAATGCCCATAGAGCTGAAGGCAAAGATGTGGGAGGAAGTCTTTACTAAAAAGAAATCGGACAGGGAGAACCCTGCCCTGAAGGGCAATAAGAAGATCCTGTATTCAAGAGAGGAAGCGTATAAAAAAGCGGCAATGGCAAATGCCATCATGGAGTGGCAACTAATGTGGGACGCTGTGGACGAGTCCTGCTGGACCAGGGCTTTGGTTACCTCGGTGGAAACGTTCCTGGGGGTGGGCCCAAAGGCCCTTACAGTAGATTACCATACGGCGCAGCTTCTTACAGGGCATGGGGCCTTCCAGGCATATAAGAAAAGAATCGCTAAGGCCTTGGAAGATAAATGTCTCAACTGCGGAGAGGATAGGGATGACGCGGAACACGTCATCTTCTCCTGCAGTTCGTACGACGAGGAAAGAAGGGACCTGACCCTTGTGATTGGGGAGGACTGTAACAAAGGGAATCTAATCCCCAAAATCGTACGGACAGAGCAGACTTGGAATGCCTTCAAAACCTTTGCTGCCAAGGTCATGAAGGACAAAGAGGCCAAGGATCGCCTAATAGAGAAAAGGGCTCGGGAGGAGAGACTTCGGTTAAGAAGAGAAGAAGCGGACAGGGTCAGGAGGGAAAGGGCCCGTCTAGCAAGGAAGAGGAAGAGAACGGGGACCAATGATGAAGGGCCTGGCAGAAGGGCCAGACGACCCTGCCGGGGCTTATAACCGAAAGCTCGTGCAATAACCTGGACCAATGCTACACGAGCATGATTTTATTTACTGGACGATGTTTTTACTGTTAGCCCTTTGGATGTCTGTTTGTCTTATTTATTACCTATGTATTTATTTTACGTACCTGACAACCCATGCGCGCCATAGGTAAGCTCGGCCCCTATATATGAAAGATCTACCCAGTAAGCTAAGAGGGCAAAGACCTAGTGGCAGGGTGGTGAGAGAAGAGCGAAGAACCTTCAGTTCCACTAGGGAAAGAAGGATGAAGAAGAGGAACACCGCATCTTGCAGGTTGTCGGGAAGTAGTCTCGGCCAGTCCCCCGGCAACCAGGGTGTTATCCCCAAAGGAGAGCCCTAGGAGGGGGTTTTTAGCGGGTATACCCGTTATGGGGAGTCCCGCATAACCCCGGGACTCGCGCTCGGGGTATGCATAAATGCATTTTCCCCCTCCTCTAATAAAAAAAAAAAAAAAAAAAAAAAAAGTGTTGGGCCAACAGTTACTATGGTTGGTTAATCAACAAAACAATGGCAACAATTTTCCAACGAATATTCAATATTGGGCCTACAATTATTATGGTTGGTTAATTAACTAAAAGTTGCAACAGTTTACATACGAATATTCAATGTTGGGCCAAAAGTTACTATGGTTGGTTAATCAACAAAAAAATGGCGACAATTTGCCAACGAATATTCAATGTTGGGCTTACAATTATCATGGTTGGTTAATTAACTAAAAGTTGCAACAGTTTACATACGAATATTCAATGTTGGGTCAACAGTTACTATGGTTGGTTGATCAACAAAAAAATTGCGACAATTTGCCAACGAATATTCAATGTTGGGCCTACAATTATCATCGTTGGTTAATTAACTAAAAGTTGCAACAGTTTACATACGAATATTCAATGTTGGGCCAACAGTTACTATGGTTGGTTAATCAACAAAACAATGGCGACAATTTGCCAACGAATATTCAATGTTGGGCCTACCATTATTATGGTTGGTTAATTAACTAAAAGTTGCAACAGTTTACATACGAATATTCAATTTTGGGCCAACAGTTACTATGGTTGGTTAATCAACAAAACAATGGCGACAATTTGCCAACGAATATTCAATGTTGGGCCCACAATTATTATGGTTGGTTAATTAACTAAAAGTTGCAACAGTTTACATACGAATATTCAGTGTTGGGCCAACAGTTACTATGGTTGGTTAATCAACAAAACAATGGCAACAATTTTCCAACGAATATTCAATATTGGGCCTACAATTATTATGGTTGGTTAATTAACTAAAAGTTGCAACAGTTTACATACGAATATTCAATGTTGGGCCAAAAGTTACTATGGTTGGTTAATCAACAAAAAAATGGCGACAATTTGCCAACGAATATTCAATGTTGGGCTTACAATTATCATGGTTGGTTAATTAACTAAAAGTTGCAACAGTTTACATACGAATATTCAATGTTGGGCCAACAGTTACTATGGTTGGTTGATCAACAAAAAAATTGCGACAATTTGCCAACGAATATTCAATGTTGGGCCTACAATTATCATCGTTGGTTAATTAACTAAAAGTTGCAACAGTTTACATACGAATATTCAATGTTGGGCCAACAGTTACTATGGTTGGTTAATCAACAAAAAATGGCGACAATTTGCCAACGAATATTCAATGTTGGGCCAACAGTTACTATGGTTGGTTAATCAACAAAACAATGGCGACAATTTGCCAACGAATATTCAATGTTGGGCCTACAATTATCGTCGTTGGTTAATTAACTAAAAGTTGCAACAGTTTACATACGAATATTCAGTGTTGGGCCAACAGTTACTATGGTTGGTTAATCAACAAAACAATGGCGACAATTTGCCAACGAATATTCAATGTTGGGCCAACAGTTACTATGGTTGGTTAATCAACAAAAAAATGGCGACAATTTGCCAACGAATATTCAATGTTGGGCTTACAATTATCATGGTTGGTTAATTAACTAAAAGTTGCAACAGTTTACATACGAATATTCAATGTTGGGCCAACAGTTACTATGGTTGGTTAATCAACAAACCAATGGCAACAATTTTCCAACGAATATTCAATATTGGGCCTACAATTATTATGGTTGGTTAATTAACTAAAAGTTGCAACAGTTTACATACGAATATTCAATGTTGGGCCAACAGTTACTATGGTTGGTTGATCAACAAAAAAATTGCGACAATTTGCCAACGAATATTCAATGTTGGGCCTACAATTATCATCGTTGGTTAATTAACTAAAAGTTGCAACAGTTTACATACGAATATTCAATGTTGGGCCAACAGTTACTATGGTTGGTTAATCAACAAAAAAATGGCGACAATTTGCCAACGAATATTCAATGTTGGGCCAACAGTTACTATGGTTGGTTAATCAACAAAACAATGGCGACAATTTGCCAACGAATATTCAATGTTGGGCCTACAATTATTATGGTTGGTTAATTAACTAAAAGTTGCAACAGTTTACATACGAATATTCAATGTTGGGCCAACAGTTACTATGATTGGTTAATCAGCAAAAAAATGGCGACAATTTGCCAACGAATATTCAATGTTGGGCCTACAATTATTATGGTTGGTTAATTAACTAAAAGTTGCAACAGTTTACATACGAATATTCAGTGTTGGGCCAACAGTTACTATGGTTGGTTAATCAACAAAACAATGGCAACAATTTTCCAACGAATATTCAATATTGGGCCTACAATTATTATGGTTGGTTAATTAACTAAAAGTTGCAACAGTTTACATACGAATATTCAATGTTGGGCCAAAAGTTACTATGGTTGGTTAATCAACAAAAAAATGGCGACAATTTGCCAACGAATATTCAATGTTGGGCTTACAATTATCATGGTTGGTTAATTAACTAAAAGTTGCAACAGTTTACATACGAATATTCAATGTTGGGTCAACAGTTACTATGGTTGGTTGATCAACAAAAAAGTTGCGACAATTTGCCAACGAATATTCAATGTTGGGCCTACAATTATCATCGTTGGTTAATTAACTAAAAGTTGCAACAGTTTACATACGAATATTCAATGTTGGGCCAACAGTTACTATGGTTGGTTAATCAACAAAACAATGGCGACAATTTGCCAACGAATATTCAATGTTGGGCCTACCATTATTATGGTTGGTTAATTAACTAAAAGTTGCAACAGTTTACATACGAATATTCAATTTTGGGCCAACAGTTACTATGGTTGGTTAATCAACAAAACAATGGCGACAATTTGCCAACGAATATTCAATGTTGGGCCCACAATTATTATGGTTGGTTAATTAACTAAAAGTTGCAACAGTTTACATACGAATATTCAGTGTTGGGCCAACAGTTACTATGGTTGGTTAATCAACAAAACAATGGCAACAATTTTCCAACGAATATTCAATATTGGGCCTACAATTATTATGGTTGGTTAATTAACTAAAAGTTGCAACAGTTTACATACGAATATTCAATGTTGGGCCAAAAGTTACTATGGTTGGTTAATCAACAAAAAAATGGCGACAATTTGCCAACGAATATTCAATGTTGGGCTTACAATTATCATGGTTGGTTAATTAACTAAAAGTTGCAACAGTTTACATACGAATATTCAATGTTGGGCCAACAGTTACTATGGTTGGTTGATCAACAAAAAAATTGCGACAATTTGCCAACGAATATTCAATGTTGGGCCTACAATTATCATCGTTGGTTAATTAACTAAAAGTTGCAACAGTTTACATACGAATATTCAATGTTGGGCCAACAGTTACTATGGTTGGTTAATCAACAAAAAATGGCGACAATTTGCCAACGAATATTCAATGTTGGGCCAACAGTTACTATGGTTGGTTAATCAACAAAACAATGGCGACAATTTGCCAACGAATATTCAATGTTGGGCCTACAATTATCATCGTTGGTTAATTAACTAAAAGTTGCAACAGTTTACATACGAATATTCAATGTTGGGCCAACAGTTACTATGGTTGGTTAATCAACAAAACAATGGCGACAATTTACCAACGAATATTCAATGTTGGGCTTACAATTATTATGGTTGGTTAATTAACTAAAAGTTGCAACAGTTTACATACGAATATTCAGTGTTGGGCCAACAGTTACTATGGTTGGTTAATCAACAAAACAATGGCGACAATTTGCCAACGAATATTCAATGTTGGGCCAACAGTTACTATGGTTGGTTAATCAACAAAAAAATGGCGACAATTTGCCAACGAATATTCAATGTTGGGCTTACAATTATCATGGTTGGTTAATTAACTAAAAGTTGCAACAGTTTACATACGAATATTCAATGTTGGGCCAACAGTTACTATGGTTGGTTAATCAACAAACCAATGGCAACAATTTTCCAACGAATATTCAATATTGGGCCTACAATTATTATGGTTGGTTAATTAACTAAAAGTTGCAACAGTTTACATACGAATATTCAATGTTGGGCCAACAGTTACTATGGTTGGTTGATCAACAAAAAAATTGCGACAATTTGCCAACGAATATTCAATGTTGGGCCTACAATTATCATCGTTGGTTAATTAACTAAAAGTTGCAACAGTTACATACGAATATTCAATGTTGGGCCAACAGTTACTATGGTTGGTTTATCAACAAAAAAATGGCGACAATTTGCCAACGAATATTCAATGTTGGGCCAACAGTTACTATGGTTGGTTAATCAACAAAACAATGGCGACAATTTGCCAACGAATATTCAATGTTGGGCCCACAATTATTATGGTTGGTTAATTAACTAAAAGTTGCAACAGTTTACATACGAATATTCAGTGTTGGGCCAACAGTTACTATGGTTGGTTAATCAACAAAAAAATGGCGACAATTTGCCAACGAATATTCAATGTTGGGCCTACAATTATTATGGTTGGTTAATTAACTAAAAGTTGCAACAGTTTACATACGAATATTCAATGTTGGGCCAACAGTTACTATGATTGGTTAATCAACAAAAAAATGGCGACAATTTGCTAACGAATATTCAATGTTGGGCCTACAATTATTATGGTTGGTTAATTAACTAAAAGTTGCAACAGTTTACATACGAATATTCAGTGTTGGGCCAACAGTTACTATGGTTGGTTAATCAACAAAACAATGGCAACAATTTTCCAACGAATATTCAATATTGGGCCTACAATTATTATGGTTGGTTAATTAACTAAAAGTTGCAACAGTTTACATACGAATATTCAATGTTGGGCCAACAGTTACTATGGTTGGTTGATCAACAAAAAAATTGCGACAATTTGCCAACGAATATTCAATGTTGGGCCTACAATTATCATCGTTGGTTAATTAACTAAAAGTTGCAACTGTTTACATACGAATATTCAGTGTTGGGCCAACAGTTACTATGGTTGGTTAATCAACAAAACAATGGCGACAATTTGCCAACGAATATTCAATGTTGGGCCAACAGTTACTATGGTTGGTTAATCAACAAAAAAATGGCGACAATTTGCCAACGAATATGCAATGTTGGGCTTACAATTATCATGGTTGGTTAATTAACTAAAAGTTGGAACAGTTTACATACGAATATTCAATGTTGGGCCAACAGTTACTATGGTTGGTTAATCAACAAACCAATGGCAACAATTTTCCAACGAATATTCAATATTGGGCCTACAATTATTATGGTTGGTTAATTAACTAAAAGTTGCAACAGTTTACATACGAATATTCAATGTTGGGCCAACAGTTACTATGGTTGGTTAATCAACAAAACAATGGCGACAATTTGCCAACGAATATTCAATGTTGGGCCAACAGTTACTATGGTTGGTTAATCAACAAAACAATGGCGGCAATTTGCCAACGAATATTCAATGTTGGGCCCACAATTATTATGGTTGGTTAATTAACTAAAAGTTGCAACAGTTTACATACGAATATTCAGGGTTGGGCCAACAGTTACTATGGTTGGTTAATCAACAAAAAAGTTGCGACAATTTGCTAACGAATATTCAATGTTGGGCCTACAATTATCATCGTTGGTTAATTAACTAAAAGTTGCAACAGTTTACATACGAATATTCAATGTTGGGCCAACAGTTACTATGGTTGGTTAATCAACAAAACAATGGCGACAATTTGCCAACGAATATTCAATGTTGGGCCTACAATTATTATGGTTGGTTAATTAACTAAAAGTTGCAACAGTTTACATACGAATATTCAATGTTGGGCCAACAGTTACTATGATTGGTTAATCAACAAAAAAATGGCGACAATTTGCCAACGAATATTCAATGTTGGGCCTACAATTATTATGGTTGGTTAATTAACAAAACAATGGCGACAATTTGCCAACGAATATTCAATGTTGGGCCCACAATTATTATGGTTGGTTAATTAACTAAAAGTTGCAACAGTTTACATACGAATATTCAGTGTTTGGCCAACAGTTACTATGGTTGGTTAATCAACAAAAAAGTTGCGACAATTTGCCAACGAATATTCAATGTTGGGCCTACAATTATCATCGTTGGTTAATTAACTAAAAGTTGCAACAGTTTACATACGAATATTCAATGTTGGGCCAACAGTTACTATGGTTGGTTAATCAACAAAAGAATGGCGACAATTTGCCAACGAATATTCAATGTTGGGCCTACAATTATTATGGTTGGTTAATTAACTAAAAGTTGCAACAGTTTACATACGAATATTCAATGTTGGGCCAACAGTTACTATGATTGGTTAATCAACAAAAAAATGGCGACAATTAGCCAACGAATATTCAATGTTGGGCCTACAATTATTATGGTTGGTTAATTAACTAAAAGTTGCAACAGTTTACATACGAATATTCAGTGTTGGGCCAACAGTTACTATGGTTGGTTAATCAACAAAACAATGGCAACAATTTTCCAACGAATATTCAATATTGGGCCTACAATTATTATGGTTGGTTAATTAACTAAAAGTTGCAACAGTTTACATACGAATATTCAATGTTGGGCCAACAGTTACTATGGTTGGTTGATCAACAAAAAAATTGCGACAATTTGCCAACGAATATTCAATGTTGGGCCTACAATTCAAAGGATGGTGAAACGTCAGGAATCAGCTGTCCAACGCTTCTCTCTACATCAGATAATACTTTAACGCGCTCCAGTTTTATTAATGTATCTGAAGATCTTGGTAGTATAAGCGCCGTTGTCCTTGATATACGCAATAAATTATCTACCGTGGAGGAGATGAAATCTGAAATAATTACTAAAATAGATGATCTAACGGGCAAATTTGAACAGTGTCTTCGCTCTTTGTCGACGATTACAACTACGGTATCTGACCTTGTCGTCACAGTTGATTCCCTGTCAAATGAACAGAGAGCAACTGCTGCAAGTGCTATTATGCTTGAACAACGTGTTGTTGCCTTGGAGAAGTTGAATTCTTCCTCGACATCTGGCCTTTTGGGTCCATCCTCTCCTCTTGCATCTGTTACTAAGAGGCTAAATTTAATGGAGCGAAATAGTCGGGATCTTGAAATTGTTATAACTAATCTGCCCAACGTGCCTAACGAAGATCTGAATGACACGATTGCTCATATTGCAACTGCGTTAAATGTTGGATATACGCTGAATGATGTCTCCTTTGCCCAACGTCTTTACCGTAGTAGCTCAAATAATAAACCGCTCATAATAAGATTCGTCTCTGTGTTTATGCGGGACAAATGGATCTCTTGCAAACGGGCGAAAAGAGATTTGTATGCGTCTGATATCATTGCTGATTGGCCCCGTACGCTTGTATATATAAATGAGCGGTCTACAGCTGATGAACGGAAATGTTTTTTTGAGGCCAAAAAATTTGCTCGATCTAATAACATCCAATTTGTATGGATGAAGCGAGGCATCACGTATCTCCGAAAGGATGACACTTCTCCTGTTCAACGCTACAACGGACCACAGAATATTAGTCCTACAACTCTGCCGCCTCGTCAATGACCAGAAATTCATGTTGATTCGGCCACTTCTATATACGCGCGATCACCTTCGTCTTCTGATACTTCCCCTAGTGATGCTTGGAGCCTTGCATCTGGCGTTTTGGATACTACACCAACTCTGTCTTGTTCGCCAGCATTATCAACTGCATCATCTACATCTTCGTATCATACTGCTGCATCACACGCTTCTAGTTCAAGCACTCTACGAAATCTTTTGTCTACTAATTCGAATAAGCTTACTGTTGCACATCTAAATATTCGGTCTCTTGTTGCGCATTTATCTGATATTATTGGGTTACTTGCTAACCATTGTTTTGATGTTTTGGCTCTTTCGGAAACCTGGCTTTCGGATGCTATTCCGTCATCTGCGCTTACCATTCCCAACTATTCACTTTTCAGGTCAGATCGTAAATCTTCGCTTAAACAACGTGGCGGCGGTGTTGCGGTTTATGTTAAGAACGATATTCGTTGTATGACACTTGATAATACGAATGCATTTTGTGATGTCTCTGATTCTGACCCTTTATTGGACTTTGTCGGCTTGCACCTTATAATTAATTCCGAGCGCATCGCCTTGTTTTCTATTTATCGACCGCCTACTTGTTCCTTGTCTGTTATTGACTCATTACTTGAGTACTTGCTGCAGGTTTATAATATTTCTGATCATATTATTTGTACGGGCGATTTTAATATTAATCTTAAGAATTCTGACTCTCTTGGCTTTAATGAAATTCATCTTTTTATGGCGGTGTTATCACTTAAACAGATTATAAATGAACCTACGCGTGTAACGGCTGCTTCGTCGTCCCTGATTGATCTTATGATGGTCAGTAGTGAGCTTACAACCTCTTTATGCGGTGTGTATGATATGAGCCACGTTAGTGATCACTCGCTTATCTATGGGGTAATTAATTTGATTAAGCCTTGTAAGCCTGCTCGTTTTATATTGCGCCGAAATCTAGATTGTATCTTGTCAGAATCCTTTGATTCAGCTGTTGCGCAGATTGATTGGTCTCCTGTATACGAGGCGGCCTCTGTGGATTGTAAAGTAAAGTTATTTCATTCACTCCTATTTACAGTATTTGACCATTTTGCGCCTATTGAGCGGGTTCGGATAACACGTCCTCCTGCTCCTTGGCTAACTGACAATCTGCGGAGGCTATTTCGTATGCGAAATCGTGCTCTGGCTAAGTATCGCCGATCTGCGAATCCTTCTCGCTGGAGAAGGTATAAAGAACTCCGTAATTTTTGTACTAGTGCCCTCAGAGCCGAGAAGCGTGCGCTATTTAACCATCTTTCGTCCTCATATATTTCGCCTAGGAAATTTTGGAATGTTCTCTCTCGTGCTGGCTATTATCGTCCGCGGCGTAATAATAATCTCCCTAGTACCTTTTCGGACCCAAATGCTATTAATGATCACTTTGTTGATTCTATTCCTACCACTAATATTTCCACTGACATAATAAACAGCTATCTTAATAAACCCGTTGATTCCTCTGCCAGTTTTTCCTTTGTCCCTTTTAACCTTGGAGATATGTATTCTATCCTTAAGAACATTAAGCTTTCTTCTTCTAACCCCTTCGATTTATCTGGACGGTTACTCTTATCTTGTACTCCCTCCTGTCTCGATCCTTTACTTCATATCTTTAATTTTTCTATAACCACTGGATCTTATCCTTCTTGCTGGAAACATAACATTATCACTCCTATTCCTAAATCTCCTGATCCTACTACGCTAAATTCTCTTCGTCCTATATCGCAGCCTCCTTTTCTTTCAAAACTCTTCGAGAAATTATGTTACCAGCAGTTACTCTGGTATTTAACTTCAATTCATGCAATTCCACCCTTGCAGTCCGGATTTAGACGTGGCTATAGTACAACTACTGCCCTTCTTTATATTACGAATACTATTCTGCGGGCTATTGATCTGCGAAGGGTAGCTTTTATTACGTCCCTTGATTTTTCTAAAGCATTTGATACTATCGACCACGATTTGTTAGTTGCTAAGTTAAAATCTCTAGGTTTCTCCCCAATGGCTCTATCATGGTGTCGGTCATATCTTAAGGGACGTACACAGCAAGTCATGCTAAACTTGGATGGGCCGAAATTTTCTTCTTCGCGTATTGTTAAGTGTGGCGTGCCGCAGGGATCGGTTTTAGGTCCTCTCCTATTTAATGTTTTTGTCATTGACCTGCTACATATAACTTCGATCAATATTTCGTGTATGTATGCTGATGACATGCAGATCGTATCTACCTTTATGCCTTGTAACATCGGCGCTGCAATTACGGAACTCGAATTGGACCTTACAAAAATTATAAATTGGTCGGATCAGCATGGACTCAGGATTCATCCTGCTAAATCTACTCTTCTGGTTCTTGGCTCTCCCTCGTCATTGAAACAACTTCCTCCAATATCCGTCACACTTGGATCCCTACAGTTATACCCTTCTGAATCCATTCGCAACTTGGGACTTACTTTTGATCCGCTGCTTTCATTTTCTAATCATGTTTCCTCGATTTGTCGTCAAGCCTATTCGCGTTTACGTCTACTTTATCCTGCCCGCCACATTCTTTCATCTACACAAAAACTGTTATTATCCCAATCTTTGATTATTTCGTTGTTTGATTACTGTGATATCGTCTATCGTCCTTGTTTATCCTATCATCTTTCTTACCTTATCCAACGAGTACAAAACTCCTGTTTGCGTTTTTCTTTTTGTGTCCAGAAGTACGATCATATCTCTCATCTATATGTTAAAACGTCTTGGTTACGTATGCCTCAGCGCTGGATTTTCCATTTATGTTGTATCGTTCACAAAATACTCTCATCTCATATCCCACCTTATCTCTATAATATTCTTCGCAATAATCTTTCTTATCATGGGCCTAATTCTCTTCCTACTCGATACCAAAGTCTCCTTTCCATACCAGCACATTCGTCATCTAAATTTGAATCATCCTTTGCCTATATTTCTGCTCATTATTATAACTCCCTTCCATCCGATATTCGAGAGCTTAAATCTTTTCCTGATTTCAAATGCAAAGCTCGGCGATATATATGGCTTTATTATGCGTCAGAGTAACGTTTGTTTCTGTTTCCGCTATCCTTTCTTAGTTTTAGTTTAGTTTTATGTTAGTTATTTAGTTACGGTTAGGCTTCTAACAGTCTTGTACTGCAGCCTCGCCGTTTACTTCGCTTGCCTTCATGTTTTATTTCTTTTTCTGTATGTTCAAGTAATAAAGACGAATAAAAATAATAATAAAAAAATTATCATCGTTGGTTAATTAACTAAAAGTTGCAACTGTTTACATACGAATATTCAATGTTGAGCCAACAGTTACTATGGTTGGTTAATCAACAAAAAAATGGCGACAATTTGCCAACGAATATTCAATGTTGGGCCTACAATTATCATGGTTGGTTAATTAACTAAAAGTTGCAACAGTTTACATACGAATATTCAGTGTTGGGCCAACAGTTACTATGGTTGGTTAATCAACAAAACAATGGCGACAATTTGCCAACGAATATTCAATGTTGGGCCAACAGTTACTATGGTTGGTTAATCAACAAAACAATGGCGACAATTTGCCAACGAATATTCAATGTTGGGCCTACAATTATTATGGTTGGTTAATTAACTAAAAGTTGCAACAGTTTACATACGAATATTCAGTGTTGGGCCAACAGTTACTATGGTTGGTTAATCAACAAAACAATGGCGACAATTTGCCAACGAATATTCAATGTTGGGCCAACAGTTACTATGGTTGGTTAATCAACAAAAAAATGGCGACAATTTGCCAACGAATTTTCAATGTTGGGCCTACAATTATCATGGTTGGGTAATTAACTAAAAGTTGCATCAATTTACGTACGAATATTCAATGTTGGGCCAACAGTTACTATGGTGCTCCATACTTTGCCCCACTTTGCCACGCCAACCGACGTCAACTGCCGCTGACGCGAGTATTTCCTTTAATTCATCGGACAAACGGTGGCGGCGCTGGCATCTAAACTCACCCTTCAATTCGCTTCAACCGCTGTACAGCGGGCTTATGTGAATCTCGTATCCATAGTATATATATCAGTGCGTAAGCGCTTGCGACCATCGCGCACGCCCGTCGCGCACGCAAAGGACGGAGTGTCGGGCGTCCGAAAGACGGAACGAGACAAAACATCAACGCGTCGTCTGGCTCGTACCGTCCTCTCTCGCTTTCAGTGGCTCTCGCTCGTTCTCGTTCCATCTCGCTCGCGCCTTCGCCGGACAAGAGTGCGACAGAAGTGGTGGGGATAGCGAAAAGCCCACAGAGTGTGCATCAAACCGAGCCCGTAGGGAAACAGTACTGCATCTTCAATATTGTGCGTTTGCTATATGTTACGGTTATTTTAATCTATTAGTCATTAATATTAAATTAAAATATGTACTTATACTATAAGACATTATTTTGGTTGTATAGGCGAACTGAATTGTTTGTATCGCCATATTGCGTTTCCTTGACAACAATCGAATGATCGAGAGGAGAGCGGTCGATTGTATTGCGTCACACCGCCACGCGTTTTTGGGTAGCATTCGGTAGCATTCCACAACATTCGATAGCGTGGCGTCGGTCTGTGCGGTTGACGAAGCCAAAATGTGAATTTGTTAACCTTTTGTGATTGTGATTTTTGTGTTCCATTTCGCGGTTTATTTGATTATTTTCTGTTACAATCCAGACCAGGTAAATATTATATTTTAAAATTGTACAAGGTGGTGGAATTTGATCCAGTACAGGACGGTGGTGGAGGCATTAGTGTTGTGCGAACGGAATGGCTAACACCTCTTAAAAAACAATGCATGTGGCCGCCTTATAAATTAATGTCTAAATTTAATAAAGCTCTGCAGGGAGCGATAATCCCTGATGAAAACTGGACATTATACGGTATTAACCGAATATTTTATGAAACTGGTAAGATTCTGGTACAATTGTAACTCCCTGTCCACACCAAGGCGAACACGAACAAGCACATTGTTTGCGAACGTTTTCGTCTGTTCTTGCCGTGTGCATACTGGCGCAAACATGAACAAAACTCAGCGTACGAATCCTATATAAATGTTTTGTCCTGTTTGCGGCGATGTGCACACAGCCAGAACAGACGAAAAGGTTCGCGAAAAATGTTTACGTTCGTGTTCGCCTTGGGGGTGTTACCGCCGCTCAGTTTTAGTTTTCGGGATATTTGCAAAAAACTGTGAACGGTAGTTGCTTTGGGTTAGGCTACGGTTATACTGGATGCGTAGTCGTACGACTATATAGTTCGTCGTCCGTATACGGACGTATTTAGACGAATGGAATATGTCCGTATATGTACTGACGAGCAGCTAGTCGTACGACTACGTATCCAGTATAACCGTAGCTCTAGAGAGTTCACCGATCAATTTTTTGCCAATATCTTGAAAACTAAAGCCGAGCGGCAGTACCACATAGGAAAATGTTGCTAAATATGACCTTTGCAACATATTTCAAGATCATCAAAACCGGTGAGGTGTGCCCTCTTCTATATAATTATTTGGTAATATTTTACCAAATCAAATTTCTTATTCTTCATTGTATCGACATGAAAATAATACCAACATATGTATTTCTTACGGTCTCCTGATTAAAATGGGTAAACCTGTTTACCGATTTCGATGAGGATTGAATATGTTGTAGAAGTAAACATTCTGAACAACTTTTTCCTTATGTACATACATATAATCAGCGTACGGCCGGTCGGCCCTTGTTTCCCACCATTTCTTGGTATTCTGCGGTGGAGAGCGCGCGCTACATATGTGTTATATATGTGCACAGTTCGCATCGTGTGTGGACGTGTCGGGTGACGTGGCGTATCAATAGTATGTTCCCGCTTTGAGAGAATCGTAGAGCGAGCGAGGAGAGACAAAAGATAGTCGAAACGACGTTAGCGTCGGCTACGAAAGAGAGAAAGCATGATACTTTATCTCGCATTGTTTCTCACGTGCTTATGCCCTGTTTCTCTTTAGCGGCATTGGCGGCGCGGAATTATCAACATAATTCGTTGTAGGTATACCTCGTACCCGCAAAGTTATACATATATATATATATGTTCATGTGAAAGGACGTCGTAAAAATAGTAGCGCATGATGTCGGTTTACATGTTTCGAGAGTCGGAACTCTCTATATCTTTGCGGGTACTATACATACATAATATTATGTTCATAATATTATGTTTGCAGCCAGCCCCGAGCGTGTCACCTACAGCCAGAATTCACTGTTTTGCAAAAATCTGTAAAGAGTTTTTTGTGAATATCTCGGAAACTAGGGCCGATCGCCATTTTCGTCAAAGGAAAAATTTGGTCAGAATATAGTGACTCTATTCGTGTATTACTTGTACTAATATAAGCAGAAAGACCCTATAAAAATAGAATATTTTCAGATAACTTGACTAAAGCTCGCGAAAAGTGCAGGAAAGCGGAAAGTGAATCCGAACGGGAAGGGGAGCAAGCAGGATTAACAAGAAAAAGAAAAATTAGAAAAATTATTGATAGTGATAGTGATGATCATTCTGACAATGAGAATGGTGAACAGGTGCAAGTGACTCATTCGCCTGTCTCGCAAAAAAAAAATCTTCGTATAATTGGTATTTAAACAAATTTCAACTGTACTATTTTACAATTTTAAATTGACAATAATTCTCACAATTTTTTTTATAGATGTCCAAACATTTGAATCTCCATCCAGAAGCAGTACTTCAAGTTTTTTGCTCAATTAGTGTATTGGTAAATGTCAACCATTAAACCGAAATGCATGTTTTCTTTTGTCTTTCTTCCAGTAAAATTATAACTTTCATGTACTACTTTTTAGATTCTTCTGAAACAACATTTAAACCATTGATATCACCTGCATCAAATACTAGTAAGTATTGTGTCCAACATTATTTTAATTTTCTGTTTTGGAAAGTATCTTTTTTATTTTAGGTAATTTATAAGTATGTGTCAGTTTGCATAGTTTTTAATATTCTGAATACATGGTACATTATGTTGAAGATTCTTCTTAGTAAATATCTCTATAATTTATGAATTAATAGATAATTATTTTTAGGTCCATTGAGTATTTTCGTCACACCAAAGAAGAAGCTGCAGCCACTGCATGAGCAAGTTTTATTCAAATTAAACAATTCATTGGGTTGTTACGCGCCGCGGGCTTTAGTGTTCGAGCGGCACGTTTTATACAAGCAAATTCGGATTAGGGATATCCCACAGTCGTTAGACTATCGGAAGTTGCTGTATTGAATGTTTTCGTAAGGAAAGCAAGGAGGCTCGCCGCGCTTGTAACAGTCAATTTTTTTTATATTTTAAATGTCTATGTACCTTGTCAGATGGATAAGGGGTAGATTTTGGGATCGTTGGTGCTCTAGTCCCGTACGGGTCTTTTCAATGGAATCAGATAGGTAAATGATGAGTAGAATTTAATAGTAAATAAAGCTTTAATGATTAAATACTGAATGAAAGCAAAAAACATAACAATGGAATACTAAAGTATGGAGAATTTCAATATATCGTTGTAATCGAAGATAACTCCTGACTAGGGGAATCCCACAATCGATTGATTGTCAGAAATTATTATTAGATACGAATTAATTATAACGGTGTATTTTCGTGTACAGAAGAGATAAGATGTGCAACTCCCCATACAGCACACTCCCATGGCCGGAAGATTCCATCAATGTAGCAGCTTCCTGCTACATTGATGGAACGTACCATGGGGAATCCTATGTCCGCCCTTTTGGAATATTCCACGGAACGTTCCGGCCATTCTCTGGCAATGCTCCCGGAGCGCTCAGGCCATTCTCTGGCAATGCTCACGGAGCGCTCAGGCCATTCTCTGGCAATGCTCACGGAGCGTTCAGGCCATTCTCTGGCAATGCTCACGGAACTGTTCGCAGATTTTACAACGATGTTGTTTCGGCAAAATTTGTGTGATATAACAGAAAGGAGAGGAAATGTAAGGGAAATTGATTAAATTACAATAAATATTGGCAATATTCATATATTTTTTTGTACAAGTCGATAATAGCAACAACAACAATAATAATAACAATAAAAAAAATAATAGTATCGATATGTATCGATACGGTATCAGTCCTAACTTATGAAAAATATATGTAAATAAAACTACAAGACGACAACAAGAACAATAATAAAAACAATAAAAATAATAATATATTGACTCTGGTGGAACTTCCCAAGCCCGCGTGGTGAAGCTCCAGGAGTTGTGTCACGTCACGCACATGCAACTGCATGCGACGCGACAGGTTGCAAAGCCAAAACACGTAAGAAAGCACAAGCATAAATAGTTAGAGCGTGATTATTTATTAATTGCTTTTAAATAATAAAAATGGTTAGAACGTGTGTGTTTTGTGGCGCCTTGAGTGAGGAGACTTGAGTGAATTGGATGAAGGTTTGACATATCACGGATAAGTAGAACCTTTTTTTTTTTTTTTTGTTTTACTTGGTGGAAATCCCCACGGATACCCCCCCCCCCCCGCGGGGGCGGGCAGGGGGTTATGTGGGACTCGAACCCACTAAAACCACCAAGGTGATCTACCTCGCGCGCGGAGCTGCGCGCCTGAGGGGAGGGATTTGGACACGAGATCAATCAAGCGATACGTTCGCTACCCTCCCCCCTTGCGCTTCGGTGCAGCCCCGCGCTAGGTCCCCTGAACGGGGTCGTCCCTGGGGGAGTATTAAGACCTCCCCCAGCAATGTTCTCCGGGACTGGCGACTCGCGACGGATCACGCGCCCGAGTCGCCCCTTCCGGGGTCGCTGCTGCTAGGGCAGGTGGTGTCCCCCGACACCCGCGCCCCGCGACCCCGCGATCGAACCCCCAACCGGTGCCGCGCAGTGATTGGTAGCGCGGCCGGACCGGGGCACTGTACCCCGGGGGGAGCTCGATCGCTCAGACGGGAGCGGCGCCCGCCGCTCCCCTGGGGGGGGGGACTTTAACATGGTCCCCCCCCCCCCGTTCTCCGTACCTCGCGACGCCGCCGCGGCCCTGGCAAGTCCGATGCCACGACTCGCCGACCGCGGCGGCCACCCGTCGCTTCGTCGTCCGCGGCGGCGGCCCTTCGTGATAACGAGGGCCGCCGCATTTCTCGACTCCTTCCTGATGTCCCCCGGCGCGCGTCCCCCTCCGACACAGAGGGGGCGGCGCACCGAGGGCATAACGGCCGCGCCTGTTGCGTGGCGCGGCCCCGTCTCAATCCCCTATGGCGGGGAGTAGCGGGACGGCGCGGCCCGGGGCCTAACACCCGGGGGAGCGGGGCGACTTACGCAACTAAGTCGCCGCACGACCTCCCCCGGCCCCGGGTCATCTTCTTCTCCCGCGCCGCCTCCTCCTGACCGCTTGGCTCGGGCCTCCCCGGCCCGCCCTCTCGCGGTCCCTCTCCGCCTCCTCCTTCTCCAGCATTATTGCTTCGGAGAAGGAGGCCATGGCTTCCCAACAGTCCCGATCCCCCGCCATGCGACGCACGACCGTCGCCAGCGAGAGATCGGGACCCAGCTGCAGCTCCAGGACTCGGCGGTCGTCCAGCCACTCCGCACACCTGGCCAGAGTGTGGTCCGCCGAGTCCACGTCGCCCCGGCCGCAGCTGTGGCACTGCGGCGCCTCCTCCCGCCCGATGCGACACAAGAAGTCACCGAAGCAACCAACTCCGGTGAGCATCTGCGTCAGGCGGAAGGTCAGCCTGCCGTACCTGCGCCCCACCCATTCACCGAGAATGGGCAGCAGCGCCCCGACGACGCGTCCCTCCCGATGTTCCGGGAGGGAGAGCCAGTCGATCCACCTGGCTCCCATGCGTCGCCGGGCCTGGTCCCGCGCGTCGGGTCCGACCGGCGCCAGGGGGTCCCTCGCTCCGCTGAGATCGTGCGAGGCGAAGTATACCTCCGCCTCCATCTCAGCGAGCAGATGGAATGGAGGGGACCCACCCAGCGCCGACAGCTCGGCGTGTGACACCGTGCGGTAAGCCCGCACGGCACGGAGGACCGCGCGGCGATGAACCTTTGCCAAAAGGTCTCGCCCCACGCGACAGCCCTCCAGGTCGCCGGCCCAGACCGGCGCTCCGTAGAGCGCCATGGACCGGACGACCGTCACGTATAGTCGCCGAACTGATTCGTGGGGGCCTCCCAGGTTGGGCATGATGCGCCCTAGGGCGAACACCTGTCGCTCCAACCTGGGGCCCAGGACCCGAAAGTGACGCGCGAATCGCCAGTAGGTGTCCAGGGTCAGACCGAGATACCTCATCGATCGGCCAACCCTGATGCAGGCCTCCCCGACTCTTAGAGACGCTCCGACGGGAATGCCAGTTCCCACCCTGTCCGCGAGCCATACCGCCTCCGTTTTATCGGAGGCGACTCGCAGACCGAGCGCCTCTATCGCGGGGATGACGAGCCGCAGTGCTCTCTCCGCGAGGTCCAGTGCTGCCAGCCACCTCGGCCCGGAGGCCACCACCAGCGTGTCGTCAGCGTAGCACACGAACGACACGTCAGGCGATGGCAACTCCACCCGCAGCACCGCGTCGTACGCCAGGTTCCATAGCAGGGGCCCTAAAACGGACCCCTGTGGCACGCCGCGGTGCACGCGAGCCACCCCGTCCCCGTCTCGCCCGACGTAGGAGACCACTCGGCCACGGAGGTAGTCCCAGATCAGGCGGCGAAGGTAGAGCGGGACGCGATGGTATACCAGCGCCCGCTCGATCGCCGCCCAGGAGACGGTGTTGAACGCGTTGGCGATGTCTAGAGACACCGCCACGCTGACACCGCCCCCCTCGACCGCCCGGCGCGACAGCAACCGAACCAGTAGGATGGCATCTACGGTCGATCGCTGCCGCCTAAAACCGAACTGGCGGTCGGACAGATCCGGGAACTCCGCAGCTCCGAGATGGTCCATGAGGCGGGCAGCTATGATCCTTTCCAGGAGCTTGCCCGCCTCGTCGAGGAGACAGATCGGCCGATAGGCCGAGGGTGAATCTGCGGGCTTACCAGGCTTTCGCAGCAGCACCAGCCTCGCCTCTTTCCACGCGCGGGGAAACCTCCCGGTCCTCAAGGCCGCGTCGAAGACGCGCCTGAGGCCGCTCCCTAGGGCGCTCATCGCGCAGGCCCAGACACGCCCAGGCACACCGTCCGGTCCGGGTGCAGCGTTCTTCGAACGCATTCGACGCACCGCGGACTCGAGTTCCTCGTCCGAGACCCTGGGGGCATCCGCTATGGCGGTGCCCCACGCGAGCTCCGGATCCCCCGAAGCGTCGACGCCACCCTCCCCCGGAACCGAGGGAGGGGGAAACAGCGCCGACAAAACCTCCAGGAGAAACCGGGGCTCGAGACCCTCCGTGACAGGGGGCGCCCAAGGACCCAGTTTCACGGACACGGCCTTGTACGGGCGCCCCCAAGGGTCCCGATTCAGGGTCTCGAGGAACTCCTCGTGCGAACGGGTCTTGGCCCGGGCTATGGCTGCACGGAGCTCTCTGCGCGCCGCGGAAAACACGGAGCGCAGCTCCTGCAGCTGGTCCTCCGTCACCCGCCGTCGGTCTTGACGGCGGGCATTGGTGTACTGGCGCTGAGCGCGGACGCTCGTCGCGCGGAGATCGGCGATCTCCTCGCACCACCAGTACACCGACCTCCGACCCCCGCCCGGCGGCCCGACTCGCGGCATCGTGGCGTCGCAGACACGCTGCAACGCCCGCCGGAGCCATAGGGCGCCGTTGGAGGGGTCGTCGAGGACGTCGCCCGGCAGGGAAGGCCAGGCGACGACGGAGGACGCCATCTGGGCCGCGCTAGCATCTAGCTTTTTGAGCGCCCAGCGCGGCGGCTGTCTACCGGCACGAGCGGGAGGAAGCGTGGCGGCGGAGGTGGCCAGCATGACGTACATGTGGTCCGAGCCAGTCTCTGACTCCTCCGCCACCTAGCAGTCCGACGTCAACGCCGCGGCCGCGGGGTTAACCCAGACGAGGTCGATAACCGACTCGCCCCGTGACCCGCGAAACGTCGTGACCGCGTAGGGGTTCTTAAGGACGAACCCCATCGCCTCCGCCCACTCGAGGAGCACCTCGCCCCGGCAGTCCGTTCTGGGGGAGCCCCACTCGCGAGCGTGGGCTTGAAGTCCCCCACAAGGACCACCGGCCGAGCTAATTGGGGGGCTAGAAACGCCCCCACCTCGCTCAGCCGGTCCTCGAACTCCGGGACGTTCAGGCTCGGTGCCAGGTAGCAGCCGACCACGAGGAAGCCTCCCCATCTCGCGCCCATCCAGCCCCGTCCGTGCTGGGCGACCACGCACGACGGGGCTCCTCTTCCCACTTCCCACGTCATCGCCACCTGCCGATCCGGGTTGGTGGACCGAGAACATCGGTCCGCCAGCGGATACGGCTCGGCGATGACGGCCAGCCCAACGCCCATCTCAATGCGAGCCTGCTCAAGCAGGTCGTGCGCGCGCATGAAGTGGCACGCGTTCATGAGGAGTATCGGGGGGCCTCGAGACATTAGCAAGTCTCAAGGTCGGCCCCCCCCAACACCTCCTCTGGCTGGACCGCGCCCCCGTTGGCAATCGGGGGCGCCGGACGCTTCTCCTCGTCGTCCGGGAAGTGGGCACCTCCGTACGAGGCCGCGACCGAGCGCGCCAACCCCAGCGCCTCGGCCGCGTCCTCCTCCCTCGTTGTCGCGCTCGCCGTCGGAGGGACCACCGTGGCCTTTAAAAAGGCCTCCCTCCCGACCGGCGGCGGACACGCCGGGGGGAGCCCTGGGCTGCTCCCCCCTTTCCCTTTTTCTTCCGTCCCCCGCCTACCACGGGGGACCCCCCGCGAGCCGGGGAAGAGAGGCCGCTGGTCGGAGCGTCCGACTCTTCTCGTTCCTTTCTCTTCCCCGCGCCCGCACCGGCCACGGATGCCGAGGCCAGCGGCGCTGTCTCCATAGCCTCCGACAGGGACGCCGGGGGCGGAGACGCGGAGGGCGCGGGGATCGCGGGCGGGACACCCGCGGCGGACGAAGATGCCGGGGTGGGCTTCGCGCCCCTGCGGCCCCGGGCCGCAGCGCGGGTCACGGGAGGGGGCCGGCAAGCCGGTCCCCCCATTCTATGCCCGCTGGGCAGGTCCGCCGCCGCGCAGAGCGGGCAGACGGGGGGGGCCTCGCAGAAGCGGGCCGCGTGTCCGTCTTTACCGCACCGGTAGCACGCGCCGCTCCTGTCCGTGGGGCTGCTGCACTTGGCCCTGACGTGGCCGAACTCTAGGCAGCGGAAGCACTGTAGCTTCCGCTGCGCCAGCGATACCACGCGGGCCATCAGGGAGTCCACCACGACGGTGGACGCCCTTAACAGTTTGGCACCAGCTGCCACGGGCGCGCGGACCCAGAGGGAGAAGAGTCCGGCGGTGTCCGGTCGCTTAGCGCCGACCGTGACGTCCTCCGCCGGATAGGCCCCCTGGGCCGCGATTGCCCCCCGAACCGTCTCCACGGTCGCGAGCTCGGTGAGCCCGCACACCCGGAACTCGGCCAGTTTTTGGGGGCACTGCACCTTGATGCCGGTGCCCCCCAGCTGCTCCGCCAGCTTCGCCTTGAGGGCGGCAGCCTTGGCCGAGCTCTGCGATCCTGGAATCTCCAGGATCAACCCCCCGGTCACGGCGCGCCTCGGCCGCATCGCTGCGATGCCGAGGTCGGCGACGTTGATCGCCGCCATCGCGCCCGCGACCCGCGCGGAGAAACTCTCCTCCCCTCCCACGGGGGCGGTGATCGTCACCGCCGCCGTCCTGGGAGCGCGCGGGATCGCAACTGGGGGAGACCCGGGTGTGCGAGCCTGTTGGGGGGCCGCCGTCTTCGGCCGAGCCCCCGCACCGGCACCGCTGGCGGCCGCTTCGGCCGCCCTCCGCGCGGCCCTCTTCGCCTTGCGGCCCACCACCTGCGCCCATGTGCCCTCCGCGGCAACGCCGCACGGGCCGGGGGCCGAGGCCGGGGTGTTCGACGCCACGGGCGTCGCGGGGGCAGCTGCCCTCGCCTTCCCGGCCTTCTTCTTGGCGGCCCCCTTTTGCTGC
This sequence comes from Andrena bicolor, assembly GCA_960531205.1. Classification (NCBI taxonomy): domain Eukaryota; kingdom Metazoa; phylum Arthropoda; class Insecta; order Hymenoptera; family Andrenidae; genus Andrena; species Andrena bicolor. Next base: position 1,037,558 of record CAUIJW010000183.1, read on the forward strand.
TGCTTCGCAGCCGCGGGAGCGCCCGTCTTCGCCCGGACATCGGGCAACACCGAAGCCGGGAGCCCCGGGGGACCGGTCGCCTTCTTCCCCTTCGAGGTCGAGCGGGGAGGGGGGGGGCCGTAAGCGGGGGAACAACCCCTCGCTCGCCCGAGGGCGCGCCCGCAGGGCCGCTGGCAGTCGCGTCAGCGCCCGCGACCCGCGCAGCCCCGCTCGGCTTGCCCCCCTTACGGGACGGGGCGGAAACCCCGCTCCCGGCAGAGGCGCCCCCGGCGATCTCGGCCCATTGGAGGGCCAGGGCCGTCGGCTGAGCGGCCGGCCCGGAAGTCGGACCGACCATTACCCGGCCCAGGGCCAGGAGGCGCGCGTCGACGCGCCTCTCCAGGCCCTCCATCCGCCGCAGCACCGCGTCCCACGGCTGCTCGGCAGGAGCGCTCGCTCCGCCGCCACCGGACGCCGGGCCCGGCGTCGGGGTCGGGGGCAGGGGGGAACGCTCCCTCCTCCTCTTCTTCTTTACCCCCTGCGTCGCCGCGAGAGCGCCGCTCTCCGTCGGCTCGCGCGGCAGAGGGCCAGGCCTCGCCGCCGACGAGGGACCCGGGGCAGCCCCCGGCACGTCACCGCCGTCGTCCGTCCAGGGGGGCACGCAGGACGGGAGGAGCTCGGCGCGGGTGGGCAGCGGGACGGACGGGTGGAAGGGCATAGCCTCCGCCTCCGTCACGTCCACGCCCTTGGCCCTCGCCCGCGTCTCCAGGCGGGTATACTTCCCCCGCAGGAACTCGAGCTCCCGCTCCCTGACGTGCAGGAACTCTCCCAGGGTGTGCGCCTGCTCCGTCAGGGCCCGCACCTGCGCCGCCAGGCTGTGGGACTTTTTCTCCCACTGCCCCTGGCGGAAGACCACCTCCCTGGCCGGCCTGTCGGGGTTCTCGCCCCTCTCCGCCCTGCCGGTGAGCTCCGCGGCCAACGCCGAAGCGCGCCTTATGGCGACGCGGATCGCACGCATGTCGGTGGTCTTCATGTGACCAGTGGCACTCACGACTGCGGCGACCGCGTCAAGCTCGCGCTGCGCCTGTCCGGCAAGGCCCCCCACCGACATCGTCTCGGCCCAGTTTCTTAGGTCCGAGCGAGTCGGCAGGGCCTTCATGCCCGGGCCGAGCCGCCGGGGGTCCGTCCAGACCCCCGGCTTACGTCCGCGCTTGCCCGGCACAAAGCCGGGCCTCCCACCCCCGTCGGTGAGGCCATCCGACGAACACGGTAAGGGGACGTCGCCGGGGCACACCTCCGTCGGCCCCTCCTCCTCTCGGTCTCCGACGCGACTAGGGGGACAACCCCCCTCTTGCCCTCGCGCCGGGCCGGGCCCGGGACGGGTTCGCTGTCGACGTCCATGGACGCCGACCCCGCCCCACGAGCGCCCGCGCTCGCCCCGGGTCTCCTCTCCTCCCCCTCCTCGTCCGAGGAGATGACGACCGGCCTCGAGACGGGCGCATCGCATCTGTCGAGGACTACGCGGGGGAACCACCGCGCAGCCTCGACCTCCAGCGCCAGCGTCGTCGACCGGGCGGACCCTGCCGGCGACGCGTATCGCGGGGTGGCCGCGATCGGAACGGCGCCCGGGTCGAGCCGACCCATGAGCGCCGCGACCTCCTCCCGCAGGCCGAGGAGATGGGACGCCTCCTCCGCCGTCGGAATCTCCACGCTCCTCACGTACGGTGCACCCCTGGTGACACGTGGCACCGCACGCCGAGCGCTCCCGACTCGTGGGGCTGAGGCTTTCGCCTCGCTCGGGACGGGGATGTCCTCCCACTCCCCATCTATGTCTTGCGTCGGGATAGAGTGGTCTCACGACGCGCACCCCGGTGTAACGGTGCTCGGGCCACCAACCCGACCGTCCCCGGTGATCTCTCCGGCGCACTGGACGCGCCCGGGTGCAGGGGCGTTGGACGCTCCCTCTCCCGTGGGCAGGTCATTCCCATGACCTGTCCCCTCCCCTCCCTCCCCGAGGCCAGCAACCCGCGAAACCGCGATCGTATACTGGTCCTCGTACGAGGCCGGTGACCCGCACGAAGCGATCGTGCACCGGTCCTCGCTAGACGGCGACATTACCCGGTCTCCGGTCGGGGGCGTTGTTGACCGGTCGCCAGCCGGTGGTGTATGCGCTACACCGCGTAGTATTGACTCCATAAGTGTCCCACGAGTAACCACTTTAAGGGAGTCGCGCAACGGTAGAGGTGGCCTGCCGTTGCGAAGTCTATACCCGGGCCCCTAAGGGCACGGGCTACGTCTGGGGGGCGACATTTCCCCAGCCGGATCACGGTTAGGCGGAGCATACCCGCTCCGCCCACGTGCCCCTCGCGAGAGGGAACACGTGCCCTGGCACCACCGTTGGGGCTCAGGGTTGGGGGTTTGATTATAGAGGTTTTTCCTTACCTCGCGATCCGGCCGGTTAAGGCAAGATCATCGGTCCGTGGTGGCTTCGCATACCCTCGCGAGAGATGACTCTCTCGACGAGGGGTCGTCGTTCCACCGCCACGGATTACGATACTCCCGGAAGCGATACGCTTCCAGGCTTCCCCAATAAATTGGGGGACACACCGCAGTCGGGGATAGCGCTCCGCGACTGCGGTCCTGCCCGGCACGCGGATCAGATCCAACGTGCCGCGATGAATGCCATGCCCGCGTCCGCGCCCCTACCCGACAGTGTCGTGTAGGGACCCCGGGAGCACCGACGTGGAGGTGCGGTACATGGTCTTACCCCGGTCGGGCCTCCAACTTCGTCCAAGTTCTCCGCCCTGGGCTGACGCTGGATCCTCCCCTCGCGGCCAAAGGCCCGGGGGGTACCACCAGAGTCGACGACCCATTTGAGAGAACATGGAACCCATCGGAGTTCCCCATCGACTACATGCCGGCAAGCCGACTGCCGATGGAGCGCCCTTCCAGAGCCATCCACTCCCGGATAAGTAGAACCTATGTATATACTATTTGTAGGTTAAGTCGAACTTTTTAAAAAAAATATTTTTGTTTGTTTCATATAGATTTCCGTTGGTTACAGAACATGGGTCAGGGCCAGAATTTTGTACATTCAAACAACGCCTTATTGTGTTATAATCATTTTGAAAAACTCTGTTGAAAAACTCTGGTGAATCTTCTCAAACCCGCGTATGTGGAGTTCCAGAGTCTTCTGCCCTCTTTACTAAAAATGTACTGCATGCAGCATGTAATGAACCTGGAATAATACATGCATTTATTTTACAATTTTAAGTGCTAAAATGTGATAAATAATAAATTGACTTACTCATTGCTAACTTTACTATATGTTTGAAGGTACTGAATGATTGTTTTTGCTATTTTCCATACCAACTATATTTTTCTGCCACAGAATCCTCTATTAATTTATGTAATATCATCAACGCCATTATCGTAGCATTGCTTCCACAGCTCCTCTTCAGTAAATGAATCTATAAATGGTCATTAATAAATTATTTTAGTCATGAACAATGGCTTTATTGAAAACAACATTCATGTAACGCCAATCACAGGGGTGCATTGAAGCGAAGCAATGAAAAAATAACAATCACCACAACTTTAAATAATTGAACGGAAAGTGAAATGAAAGTTATACAGTGTATGCATATTTACAAGGAAACTGTGTGAAAAATAAAAGCTTGTAGCACAGAAAGCAAAGAAATATATGTAATTTAAGTAATTAAACTATTGCAGTTGGTTAATAAACATCAAATATGTTATATTAGTTACTTTAACTAAAAAATAAGATCCTTAATTGGAATAATTCATATCTATTATCTGCGAAAGATCTGTTTTTATCCCGTCCTTGTGTAGCGTGAATGAAAACATAAGTTCGACTTAACCTACAAATAGTATATACATGGGTTCTACTTACTCGTGATATGTCAAACCTTCATCCAATTCACTCAGGTCTTCTGCGCCACAAAACACACACGTTCTAACCATTTTTATTACTTAAAAGCAATTAATAAATAATCACGCTCTAACTATTTACGCTTGTGCTTTCTTACGTGCTTTGGCTTTGCAACCTGTCACGTGACGTCACACAACGCCTGGAGTTTCACCACGTGGGCTTGGGAAGTTCCATCAGAGCCATTATTATTATTTTTATTGTTATTATTATTGTTCTTGTTGTCGTCTTGTATATAAAAAATATATGAATATTTAATTGTCAATATTTATTGTAATTTAATTAATTCCCTTAAATTTTTTATCCTATCTGTAAAATCACACAAATTTTGCCGAAACATCATTGTTGTAAAATTTCCGAAAAGTTACGAGACCATTACTGTAAAATCTGCGAACAATAATTATTATTGATATATATCAATTAGGGAAAAGTCGATGCAAGAATCGATTCTGGAACCTTTGTTGTAAAATGTCCGGAAGGTTCCGTGAGCATTGCCAGAGAATGGCCTGAGCGCTCCGTGAGCATTGCCAGAGAATGGCCTGAGCGCTCCGTGAGCATTGCCAGAGAATGGCCTGAGCGCTCCGGGAGCATTGCCAGAGAATGGCCTGAGCGCTCCGTGAGCATTGCCAGAGAATGGCCTGAGCGCTCTGTGAGCATTGCCAGAGAATGACTGGAACGTTCCGTGAGCATTGCCAGAGAATGACTGGAACGTTCCGTGAGCATTGCCAGAGAATGACTGGAACGTTCCCTGAAGCTTGCAGGAAGGTTCCTATGTCCTTACCGAGGTAACATTCCACGGCAACCCCCATGGAACCTTCCTGCAAGCTTCGGGCAACGGAGTGTGCTGTATGGGTCACCAGACAGTCACAATAATCTAATTGACAATATGGTTTAAATTTCCCTTTTTGGTTCAAATAGTTCCTTGTCGCTGATAAACCTGAATCAGAAAAGAAGATGAAACGCGAACATGCACACACTTGATTGTCGTTTGAATTGACTTGAGTTGAATAATAATTTTGATTGAGCAAATTCGTTAAAAACTTAGAGTAACAGAATAAATTAATTCGGAAGTTAATAGAATATTTGTTTAAAATAAATAGTTTCAAAGTAGTTAGAATATTTGTTTCGCAAAGTCGAGTCTTTCACGCGGTTACACAGTGGACCGGAGAACTCTAGCTCTAAAACACTTGCGGACCCCAATGACACGCACCTCACGATTTACCGTCACAGAGTGTCGCAGCTTCACGCTCTCGGCAGCGACCAGAGTGGGTCCGTACCGAAAATGCTTACGCTGCATTTTATCGCTCGGCCGCGTTACCATGGGCCCGTCTACTTAACGAGGCGGTGTGTGTGTGTATGCTCACGTCCATCCATCAGATTCCCGATCGATATTCGTATGCACAGGAAAATATGACATTCCACATCTCGAAAACCATACAATTTCGCACGGCTGAGGGCCGCTCTCTCAATGTGCATAATCTAGAGACGCGGTAGCGTCTCGACGCGAAGTACAGGAAAAAGGTACAGGAAAGACACCCTATATATGGCGACTGTCGCTACTGCTATCATTTACTCGTCGCCGAGCTAATCCAACCTCACCTGAAACTTATTTCATTAATATCTCATCACGCAATATTTCCTAAATTTAATGGTATTTTTATTATGTAAACCACATATAAGCTTTCGAATAAGACCAAGTTCAATAAAATCGGTCCACGCATGACAGAGATATCGTAATATCATGTCATAGATCTGTCAGAAACGGTAAGATTTTTCTTCTGATTCTGATTCTTCTTCTCCAGTCAAAATTTTCGTCGACATAATATGTATATACGCGTTACACGCACACCTTCAGCCAAAAGAAACTAGTGTATGTTTCGTTCGTCGACTCTCGGGATTATTCGGCCGGGATCGTCGTCCGTCATTATATATATATATTATACCTATACCTATGTATACTATTTTGAATTTTATAACCTACCAAGTGTCATTCCATCATAACCTGCAAGTGTCAAATAAGGTAAGTTGTCCAAATTTGAAATGTCACGAGTTTTTACACTAAATAGGCGACTGAATTATTGTCTCAATTAACAAGGTAAGTCGCCAAATTTATTTAATAGATTTCTTATGTAGAGTCGCAGACTTGGAAGTTGTCCGGAGAAGGTTCGACAGAGAAGCACCTTCTTTCGCATAAGTTTCTAGAAATTTGTACCATGCTTGTACAAAATAATATATTGTAGTAGAAAATTGCATTGAATTTAAATTGCCAGATATTTGTATTTGTATACCAGTTTTTATTTTATGTAAAGCTTATTATATTATAGATAGAAATGAAGGGGACGCACAGGACTTCGATAAAAATGAAGGAGACGCACAGGCTTGGATAGTAGAATTGAAGGGGACGCACAGGCTTGGATGGATAGAAATGGAGGGAATGCACAGGCGTGGAGGTTGTTCGGAGAAGATTAGATAGATAGACAGAGCATCTTGTTTCGCACAAGTTTCTGGAACTTTGTCAAATAAGGTAAATCGACAAAATTTGTCTAAAGACATAGCATTAAGAATTATTAAGAAAATAGATTATGGTGGACTGCTTGCAATGTAAAGCAAGTCACATTAGTAAAGAAAGTACACTGAAAACACATCTCCGTTGATGCTTTTCAATCTTTTGTGAAAGACATTCGTAATACTGTAATTAATAAAATCCACAGTAGTTTCTACGCTATTCATTAATTTTACTAGTTTTCCATTAACAATATTTCAATTCACCAATAAATATACTAAACCAACACCAATAAAAATATTGAATCTCTTCATTCATTTTCGCTAAATTACCATTAGCATTTTTTAAATATCCTCCAACAAAACTTTCTACCATATGTTCTACACTCACTAGAGCAAAAGACTACTCTATAAGTTCTACAGTAAGGTATATAACTAAAATGTTGCTTTTATATTTATTTACAGATAATCGAAGCAGAAGATGATGCAGTGCGATCTACATCAGAGAAAAAAATTTATTGAAACATAGCATTATTATTATTATATTAATTAAATGAGTTTATTCATATGCTTGCTTTATATTTGAAAATTCAAATTTTTAAATAAATCAATTCCACCAATCCCAATTATCCGAAGTTTATTCGTAGTTTGATATCACAAAAAAATGAAGATAATAATAAATATAATATTAAAAATTATCTAAAGTCATTCGTTATGCAAATTATCTTTGTAAAAAGAAGTGAGATCCCCCCAAAAAAACTTCAAAAAAGTAAAAAAATTACGCCAAGTACATGAAATCACAAAAAATAGAAGAAAATATACAATCCCCCCCAAAATAGAAGGAAATATACAATATAAATAAATATGTGAAATCAAAATGAGCTGCAAGTACATAAAGGTGCTTTCCAACTGCGCTTAGGATGACACAACTACAAATACACAGCTAAAATGCTGTGTTCGTACATTCTATTACTCATATCGCGGACATTTTAATTAACCCATCAGAATAGAAGAATCCCATTTAAAAACATTGTTGTAAATTAATAGCTTTACAAAATTAATGATATACAAAAATTGCGCGAATTATAACAATGGTTATTTATATAATGATATTTTAATAGGAATAAATATTTTATTCAAAATACTTGGCGCCATACCAAATTACTGAAGTCATAGGGAACAGTAATCTGAAGATAGCAATAACTTTAAAACAAACTAGAATCGTACATATGAACAGGGTAAAAAAGGCCTATCTACCGGAGGAAATTCAACAAAATACCACTGTATAAAGAGAAAAAATAGATTTTCTTAATAAAACATTAAATAAATAAAAATTATAATAACTTATAAACAAAAGCGAAATTAATTACACAAAGTTGCAACCCTGCAGAGGAAGCCTATATAAGGAACGGCGAACAAAGGATTGCATCATTGTTACAAAGTATTCAGCACGATAAGTATTCAGAAAGACAAAACTATGAACACGTGCTTAAAAAAATTTATAGAAATTGAGGCGTACTATTATAAAAACGGCATTATTTGCGATAAATATGCAACCAAAGTGAAAGCAAGTAAAGCAGAGATGCTAGAAAATCATCTGTTCGCAAAGGACAACCTATTGAGATGGCGAAGATGCCAGATATGCAAACAGACAATGTTCACTGCCAAACCAGCAAAAGACTGCATACTATGTAAGGAAATGATCCTTTAAAAAAAATATATTTATTATATTGCACTTTACAAATACACAATACACACACACACACAATGTAATCAACACATACACCTAGCTTTAAACATTTTTATATATATTTCTACATTATACTCTATAATTACACACGCGCACTCACGAACAGAATGTATTTAACACCTATACATAGCCTTAAGCAATTTTTATAATAAACTATTTTTCTATTTTAAAAAAAAAAAATAATAATAATTAATAACCTATAACACACCAACCTACAATAAAAAAAAAAATCTCTCCTTAAAATCTAACAATTCATCCATCCATAATAACCTATTAATAATTTATAAACTCCTAATAACCTAAAAAACCTGTCAAGTAGCATAAGAAGTGTATTGCTACATAGCTGCATATAAGGTTGCAGACAAATTTTTTAAAAAAATCCGCTAGAGGGCGCCACTAGAAGAGGCCCTAACACTCATTCAAACTCGCGCTTGCGCCATATTTCATTCCTCGTTAAAATGTCGAAGCGATCAGGCAACCGTCATATAAAAGCGAAAGAAAGTAGGAAACAGTTGAAAGAAATATTACAGGAGGTGATCAATATTCCTCCTCTAATCACCCCACTCCCTAAATCGCCAAAAACAATGGTAAAGTACCCTAAAAAACCTCTTTTCCTTCAATAAACTGTTACGTGTGTGGAATTCTCCCATACGCCGCTCTCAACCACTTTTCGAGCTCGCGTCTGCGAAGAGAAAACGCCCTAAAATCCTGTCAACACGCGACCTCGGGAGAACCTCCCGCTGTCTGGTCATGTACGTGGAGGACCCCACCACCTTCTGGGTCTGCTTAGACAAATACGCGGAGGCAGCAAGGGCCGTCTTACGAGAACTGAACATGTTCATGGAATCCAGACAACAGCTATGTCTGCCGACGATGAACAGTGTCAGGCCAGGACGAGCCGTAACTGTAAAGTTTACCAGGAAAGGGTGGCTGCGTGGCGAAGACATCGAGGTGAACGGAACCACCTGCACCATCTTCCTTGGAGACTATGGGATAGCCATGGACTGTCCTGTCACCGAGTTACGGTCTCTGCCACCCCGGTTCCATGCCCTCCCCTGGCAGACAGTCAGGATTCGGCTGAGGGACGTCAAACTACGCTCCCGCCGACCGCTTCAGAGGGCAACGCAGATCGCCGAGATGGTTATGGCGAGAAGGAAGGGCCTCCTCGCCAACATCCAGCCGACATCAACCGGCCTCACAGCCACGCTGACGCTCGACCGGCTACCCGGACAACCACCACTGGACGTCATAGAACATTGGTTGCAGCTTGGCTACGCGGTACCCAGCGACGACTAAACTCTTACACCCGGCAATACCTAGCGATAAGTACACTAATCACACCACACTACACCCGACAATTCGCTTTTACAGTTTTGCTTATAAAAGGATTTTTGGGGCGTTTCCCCTTCTTTTGAAAAGCATCACGAGAATCGCGATGTTTTGACTAAGGGGGGAGATGTTACGTATGTGGAATTCTCCCATACGCCGCTCTCAACCACTTTTCGAGCTCGCGTCTGCGAAGGGAAAACGCCCTAAAAGCCTTTTTGTTTATCACATACCACTAAGGGGGTCATGACCTCGACCATCTGGATCACGATCATGGGAACGGGAGTGACACGACGACCATACGGATTTCCTTATATGGAGATTTCTAATGAATCCCCACCCATTTTGGGACTATATAAACCCTTTGGTTTCAACCCTCGTCGGTTAAAAGCAGTACAGTCACGCGTAGAGTAACGTCGTGTCACGCTCGTACAGAGTTGGTAAGATCAGGCTAAAGTCCCTGTCAGAATCATAGTTAACCTCATAGGATCCGCGAGTCCGGTTTATATTCTATTTGGAACTTTGAAATATCCACTCTTACGCCCCGCATCGCCAGTGCGTCAACACCGTGCAACTAGTGGTAACTTACACACTTTATTTAATTATTTAATCGCGATACTTACATTTGTACAATAACTGATTATTGAATATACGAATGGTGTTCACGTGTAAATCGAGTAGATTCGTTAAACCCATCTTTTACCCAATGATCCTTATAATATTAGTAGCACTCACCCACTGATACAACTTTACCGCTCGAGTTGTATAAAATATTAATTAAGAGTTACGAGGCATTACTAACATTTCCCGCGACTCCCTGATCTCGCATCAGGTTCGTTCGCAACCTTTCATCCAAAATAAGGAATCTTCACCAACCCAGTGGCTCCCCGATTTCGCATCGGGTTCGTTCACGAAACCTCACCCTCCTACGGCTCCCTGATTTCGCATCAGGTTCGTCTGTAAATCTACCAACTTCCGAACAGCTCCCTGGTTTCGCACCAGGTTCGTCTGTGAATAATCCGACCTCCTAACAGCTCCCTGGTTTCGCACTAGGTTCGTCTGTGAACATCATCCTAGTGACTCCCCGATCTCGCATCGGGTTCGTTCACGACGTTTCACCTTCCTGCGGCTCCCTGATTACAAATCAGGTTCGTCCGCGTGTGACTCCATTCCTAGAGGCTCCCTGATTTCGCACCAGGTTCGTCCTCGCCGTCAATAATCCTAGCGGCTCCCTGATTTCGCATCAGGTTCGTCCGCGCACCTAACTAACAAACTCATAAACCATATTCCTTGGGAAATACCCTTCTCGCCGGCCTCTCGCGTTGCCGCAGCCCCGGCTCGTAACAAAACTAAATTCAAAATCTTCAATTCAAGACACTAATTCATACACCGCCAACCACACCGCCGGATACACTCCCTACTACCCTGGATTTCCCAAAGACCCCGGATTACAAATTACCGGACTTCAAAATCCCAAGGAAGCCGGACTTTAACTTCAAAGTCGCGGAAGTATCCCCAGCAAGATGGCCAAGCGTAATCAAAATATATATCCCAAATCCAGATTGGGAATGGTATAGGTCCCTCCCGAAAAAAGATCCACGAAAAAGAATATGGCGACTACTCGCATTATTTGGATCAGGAGCTGCTAGCCCGTATACACCAATACTTTAATAAATAACCATATATGTACATATATCCTCGTCCATTTTGTTGCCCTCCTCACACAAATCGCTCGAGGACGAGAGATCCCTCAGGGGGGGAGGTGTAACGTCCCACAGGGACTCGAACCATTAGATACCGACCGTCGGTAAAATAGAACAATACTACACTCCACACAACCTGTACTACAATACCGCGCAGACCCATTGTATATACTTATATATGTTAATATTAAACTAAGCATAGATTAAAGAAACAAATATTATAGAAACGTTAGAAATAATTAAATAGAAGTACTGTTAAAAGCGTAAAACAAAATATTATGTAATAAGCGAGAAAACTGCGAAATACAGAATAACGACTCACTGCGCATGCGCCAGCCCGCCAATTCTCCAGTATAAAAGGAGGCGCACGCAGCACTCGGCACACTCATTCGAATACGTTCTTGCGACCAACGAATGCTAGTTCCTGGAGGTAGCTGAAGTACTATCCAGCAGAATTACAGCACGCTCCGGAAACGGTAGCGACTGGTTCTCAGTGTACAAAGGTACTGTTGCTCCTCTTTGGATCTTTCATTTGGAGGTTGAGAACTTTGTCCTCGCGGAGGTTTCAAGCGTTGCTCCTATTAGTAGGTAGCAGCTTTATCGCTTAGCAAAGGCAAGGTCTACAGAACACTAGAACAAGAATCCTGCCACGAGTGTCGGGAACTGTTCCGGAAACGGTAGCGGCCGCCCTCACAGCAGAAGCATAGAATATCGAACTCTGTCAAAAGATTCGGGAACTGCTCCGGAAACGGTAGCGGCCGAACTTACTACAGAAGCATATCTATATATACATAATTTTCATAGCGTATTAGAATTAATTAATATAAGATAAAAAACATAAAACACAAAAACATTAATTATATAATCGTAGTTGTAAGCATTATTAGTTTAAGTGTTGTTTTAATAAAAGTCATTGTTAAGTTTAAGTTGAATTTCAATTCTTTACTTTACAACGAACCCCCACCTATCCTATTCTCGAGGGACGCCGCTCTCCGCTCGAGAACCTGCTAGCATTCAGTCGTCCCCGGACAACCGAACGTTACACTAGTTAAACATTCGAAACATTCGACAATGCAAGAGCATTGTCAACCATACAATGATAACAGTAACTATTTAGTGACTATCGATCTATCGATTGAAATTCTTCATTACGTTTCGCGTTAAGGATGTATTGGATGTACAATATTAGACAAAAGTTGAAATACTTGAATAGCTACGTCTTACGCATAGTAAATATAGATCTAGATGATAGGAATTCGATCGATCGACAGTTGGAGTCTTATTTTTAATCCTGGGAAGGTATTTTTCACTTTACAAATGCTTTCTCAAGCATTATTTGCTACACTTTTGGCAGTGAAAATGCCCAGAATTCACAATTTTCTCAAGTTATAATTTATTTCTTTAAAACGGTGCAGAGAAAACAATTGAAACTCGGCAGATATTTTCATCTACCCATATACTCCATGTACAAAAAAATTTAAAACATTGGTACTATTTCTTCAACATTTTTTCAGATGATTTATTCGTCAAGATCGTCTCTTTCCATAAGAGTACGTGTAAAATCAGTGAAAATTAAAATCGTTATAACTCAGTAACCGTTTAGTGAAATCGTTTAAAATTTTTGGAGCACATGAGTAAGGTTAAAAAGAAAAGAATAATCTCACGAATATTCATCAACTAGGAACTATTTTGAAAATAGGTCCAATACATCCTTAAGTAACATTACGTTTTCTTGTCATTTTATATGTATATATAAAATCATCGGGACACCTTGTATATAAATTCTCACTGCTATTCCAATTTCATTCCTATCGCTTATAGCGCTGCACTCTAATTTCATGCTTAGCCGTTAACGTTGGTTGCGACACGGAAATGGTAATGGGGTTCTAGAGCTCCAAAATCGCGGGACACCGAAGACAATAGAGTGAGAGGTCTTTTTTTTTTTTTTTTTTTTTTACGTGCAGGAAATCCGGAACGGATACCTCGAACCTCGGGGGAGGCTCGGGGTTATGTTGGGCTCCAACCAACTAAAACCTGCACGGTAACCGCCTAGAGCGGAGGATCTGGCAAGGAAGATGGCCGTTCTTGCGCGAGATCAAACTAGCGATGCGTTCACTAGGCCATCCTCCAAGACCCCGGATCCCCGCGCTCGTTTGCCAGAGTTGGCACTTTCCCAAGGGGGAGAGAAGCTCCCCGGGAGACTTCCCCTCTATCGCCAGGGTAACGCTGCGGGTCACACGCCGGCGCCACCCTCTTCCAGGGTCGCTGCTAAACTAGGGCGGGTGGTGCCCCCCCGGCACCTCCGCCCCACGACCCCGCGACCGATCGCGCACTTCCCGGCGTCGACCCCGTGAGAACGAACCTCCGGGCGGGGGCGGTCGGCTAGCCCACAGGGCGCCCAAATACCGCAAACCCCGGGGGGTCACAAACCGGTCGGGGACCCGAAGGTCAGAACCCAACCGGCCCCCGGTCGAGCGGCTGGCTACGCCAGAAGGGCAGCCCAACTGCCGAACTCGCCCCACGCGCGATCGATCGCGACTCCCCCCCCCCCCCTGCCGCAGCATGCACCCCGCCATAGTGCGGTCACTGCGGCCACCGCGCCCTGTACTGCGGCCCTTCACAGGGCCACTCCCACCCAGACGCACCCCCCCGGAGCGATGGAAATGCGCGCGCGCGCCCCCCAGGAGAGGGGCAAGAGCCGGGCCCACGCAAGGCCCAGGCCAGACACGAAGCGAACGGGGCCGAGGGCAACGGGACCACGCAGACCGCCACAACTGTCGCGGCAACATTTCCGGGCCCGGGCATCCCGCACGGCCAGGAGCCGGACAGGCCACAGAGGGCCTGACCGACAGCTACCACCCAGAGATCCGCGGGTCACGGCCACAGGGCCACCTCACTCCCGCGCGCACCCCACCCAGACCCAGCCCGGACCCAACCCCAACCCCGCACCCACGACGCGCGCACGCGCCCCCGAGGAGGGGGCGGTTGGTTGGCCGACCCTTAGCCAGGAAGGCAGCATCCTCCCACGGCCCCCGGGCAAGGAACAAAGTTCCTCACACAGCGCCCGACAGAGGACATCGCCGCTTTCCCAGAGCCCCCTCACCACGCTCAAGGTGGTCGACCCTGGAGGGGGAGAGTGAGAGGTCTATTCTATACCTGGTCTGTGGTCCCAGCTTCCGAAAATTTTTCCTTATTTTCTTACATGTAAGTGTGCTTTATTATTATTATTTAATTAAGCTGTGCACATAATGAAACGAACATAAACGAATATAGGTTATTGTTTCATTACACGTGTATACAGACATTATTATTAATTATTAAGCTGTACGCATAATGCAACGAACATATTTTCAACGAATAGGTTATTGTTTCATTACGTGTATACAGATTACGTGTATATCATTACGTGCATACCCATAATGAAACGAATATATTTTTAACGAATAGGTTATTGTTTCATTACATGTATACAGACATTATTGTTAATTAAGGGGGTAGACACAATCTGGCCAAAAACATGGGTTTGGGATATTACATTGTTTGTCCTTATATGAGCAGATTTTGGGTTGGGCGAGGTCTCATTCGGAAGATGAAGGTTTAGTGCAGCGCGCTCTGGTCATGGTTCGACGAGATTGTGTTGATATGTAATAATATGAGTGTCCAAAGTAGAGAAAAAATCGACAAAATACACTCGCAGATTCCAAGTATTTTTAGGTCACTAAAAGAGTTTTGTGACTCAAACGATGACCAGAGCGCGCTGCATTGACCCTTCCTCTTTCCAATGAGACCTCACCCAGCCAAAAATTTGCTTATATAAGAACAAACAACGTAATTTCCCAGACCCATATTTCGGGCCAGATTGTGTCGGTATGCAGCGCGCTGCATTACCCGTGTCACGTGGCGTGTTTACCTCCTTAAGTATTTTCAGGCCACTAAAAGAGTTTTGTGACTCAAACGGTGAGCAGAGCGCTCCGCATGGAATCTGCCTCTTTCGAATGAGACCTCGCCCAGCCCGAAATCTGCTCATATAAGGACGAAAAACAAAAAATCCCAAACCCATGTTTGAGGTTAGATTGTCGGTATTACAGCGCATTGCATTACACGTGTCACATGACGTGTCTACCCCCTTAAGCTGTACGCATAATGAAACGAACATATTTTTAACGAATAGGTTATTGTTGTTTCATTACACGTGTTAAATAAGTGTCTGCGCAGATTTTTGCTAATTGTGTACCTTTTTAGTATCCAGACCCTTTGAAGAACGTAGGGTAGACTGGGTACGGTTGACACATTTTAGCGTTTATCGTCCATTGCATCGGGATTAGTTAAGCGAGCGATGACGGAAATATATTAAATAAAAGACCACATATCTGTCTAGTAATGGGCAATGTTATTTGAGATCACTGTATTGTATTTTATCTGTAAAATCAAATTTAAAAAAAAAATGTAATTTGTTTCAACCGTCCCAATGCGAGGGTCGGTTGAAACAGTGCCTGGGGTCAATTGAAAAACACATGCAAATAATACAAAATATAATAAGTGAACATGTTTTATTCATCGTCTAATAACATTTTACGACTCGTAATGGCACAGTTGAATATCACAAATATTTTTTTATTAATATTCAAATCTTTCACGATACTTATAATCTAACATAATTTTTAATCAACCTTCAAAGGTTTATATTAAGTACAACTTAAATTATATAATAATCAGATGTTGGTGACGATTATTTTTTTTATAATGTTTGTGTACTACAGCAGCTTTAAAAAAAAACTTTAGCACTTCAGCTATAAAATAGGTTAAAAAAAAATTAAAGACTTATTATTTCTATAAAAATCAATATTTTATTTATATTTTTCTCGTAGTCTTCTTTTAGCGTACCCTTGGCATCTAAGAAACAAGAAAATTAAATAAATAAACTGGTTCAACCGTACCCACAAAAACTGTTTCAACTGTCCCCAACCCCCCTTCTAGGTATAAAACGATTCACAGTAAGAATGATAATAAATTTCAATAAAAACTAATCATACAGCTGTATTCCACACACTTCAATTAAAACGATACAAAACTCTCAATACTCTAACTTTAATAAAACCACAGTAATTGCAAAAATGTACGAACAAAAAATACTTACTTTTCCGTCAAAAAACACAATGGGGCCTCCTATACACAAGCACAGCACGCGAAGAGCGACGCAACACTAAACTTCGTGTTTCGACTTGTCGCCCGCTTCGTTCTACCCTTGCACCCCTCACCCCCTCATGCACGGTATCGAGATATTCGCTTTGTTTCAACCGTCCACCGTTTCAACCGTACCCAGTCTACCCTATTGTTTTCCGTAGTAGGAGAAACAAAAGTAAAAATATTATATTTGGTAAGTGACCTTTACATTTATTTATAATAATACGTATGATGCCAGCGGCCTTAGCCGTGATGAATACACCGGTTCTCGTTAGATCACCGAAGTCAAACATCACGGGGCGGAGGCTGGGGAAGGATGGGTGACCACCTTTCTCCCGGTACGCCGCTGCTGCTGGCATTGGAGGGAGAGAGGGGAGAGAGAAAGAGAAGAACAGGAGAGTGTGGATAGGTGCTTGAGGCGCCATCCCACTAAAAGAATAAAGAACCTTGATGAATATGACTAAAGTTCGTTGGGCTATATGAGAAGATTTTCTCGAAATGCCACTCTGGAATAGGACGCACAATAGTGTAAAGAGTGTGCCTGTTCCAGGGAAACAAGAAACCAGAAACCAGAAACCAGAAACCAGAAACCAGAAACCAGAATACGTATGATATTAGTGTTTATTACAAATTTCTCGTTTTTTTATAGGTTGGAGTATTCCAAAAAAACATAAAGTACACTCAAGTAGCTGCTGTGCGCTATTCCGAGTAAACTTTATTGGCTGCATACTTACGCGCCTTATCTTACATCACTCGATAGGCTGCAGTGCGCCTTATCTCGAGTATAACCACTTTCAATAAAGTTCATTTCCACTATCATAACCAAACCATCTTATATTATATATATAAATAAAAGTATAATTCGTCATGTCTGTAATTAATCGTAGTATTAATATTATGCAAATTATCATTAATGGCGAATGGTTAACAGATGAACATATCGAATATTTTCATAAATTATTAGAAGCTAACTCGAATTATAAACCACGCGAGGGATGGAGAATTCAAATGCCTGGTACAATTCAACCAGTTCCTGAAAATTAGGATCACATACAGATTTTGCACCAAAGCGATGAGATTGGAAAAAATGAAGGGGGACATTGGGTTTGTAGCTTTTATAAACATGATGAAAGAAGAGTTTATATTTATGATTCTTTTAATTTCTCGAAGTTGCATAGTCATCATAAAATTTTTCTGCAGGAGTTATACCCTTTTTTGAACAAACATGACGGTACAATTGACGAAGAATTTATTGAATTTCCACGTGTACAAGCTCAACCTAACACTCGGGATTGCGGAGTTTTTGCGATTGCATTTGCTGTCTCGTTATTATTTAAAATATTACCAGACAAAGTAACGTACAATCATGCGTTGATGCGTCAACATTTGATCCAAATCTGCAATTTGTAATACAATTAATAAAAATCTCTCTTGTGGAAATTATCCTGCATTTAAAATTGGTCAAAGTGACAATACTCATGAAAAAAATGATGAAATATCTCCAGTTCAAAATGTACCACTTAGTAACAAAGAACTCACTATAAATACAAAAAATATAATTCGGACAGATCCACCATTTGTTTCGAAGTCAAAAATCAGCAATGTATACGTACCATGCAATAGAAAAGAATACAAATCTAATTATTATAAAAGGCATAAAGAGGAAATTAGTTTAAAAAGAAAAGCTGTTTATAAAGCAAAGCAAGAGGAGTGGAATATGAAAAAATCTAAGTATTATAAAAGGAATAAAGAGGCAATTAGTTTAAAAAGAAAAGCTGTTTATAAAGCAAAGAAAGAAGAGTGGAATATGAAAAAAGGCAAAGATTGTAAAAAAGGCGAGAAAGACAAAAAACTTTCTAATTATGAATATTATATCGCACACAAAGAAGATATATTAAAAAATAGAAAAATGCAGTATGACGCAAATACAGAAGTGATATGCGGAAAGCGAAAAAAAATTTATCAGCTAAATAAAGAAGTTATGTCCAAAAAGCGAAAGGTATATTATCATGAAATACGTAAAGGAGATGATTATAATAAAGTAGCAAAACGTCGTGCTGCTCTGCAAATAATAAAAAAGTATCGTTATATTGCTGTAACAAATAACAATATAGCAACCAAAAATAACAAAGAAACTTATATTAGAAAACTTTCAAAAGTTATTAGCATGCCGTCCGGAGAAGCAAGTAGATTGGAAGCTGAACGTATAATAAAATGGTGTTTTCATATTAGGCAAAAGTACATTTTGAAAATGACGAAACTGTTGAAAGATTGTAAAGAAAAAGTGGAAGTTTCCTTAACGCGCGCAGCAGAATGTTTAGAAGTTGATGACAGGATTAATGCTTTGTGTGGACAATCCAGACATACATCTTCTTCAGAATCATATTTTGCGGAAAGTTCGTACCATACTTTCAGCGGTTCTGAATCAATCATAATGAATTCGGAAGGGAAAGCTATAAACGTTCTACCTGTATTGCAATCGAAGAAGGCGACAAACGCATGGCATTGTAGTTATCTTTGTAAAACAAAAGATGTTGAAATTCTGAATAATTTACAGGATTTCTTCAAACGATTGTTAGAATGCCCATTAAAAAACGTACATAAGTTGAACAACCATATCAGTAGCTGTACTAATAAAGTGCATGCTGAAGAAGTTGGTCATTCTCATGGTTGTTACATAAACCCTAAACTATGTAAGTCCAATTTTTTAGCCATTGAGATTTTGGCAACTCACTTTCCGGATTTACGACATTTGAAGAGAATGATATACAAAATAGCGAGCATTTATAAAGACCAATTACATAATTTAGACAAAGCCTTAAACGATAATGACCTTGAAACACTTGAACGAATAACACTGCAAGCTCGGAAAGAAGCTGAAGCGTTACAAAAAAATAATACTGACGTAAGTTTGAACGAAGAAGAGATTATATCTCAATATTATTTAGCATTTAAAGCTTTCACAAAGCAGTCTATGGACACAACACGCATCCCGTGCGTTTCCTGCGAGAAACTCTGTTGTCAAAGAGAGGTTCGTAAGTTTGATATTTCTAAAAGAACATATAAGGGAAATGTAATGCAAACATTGTTAAATCATATTGGATACAAAGTTGGTGACATGCATTTTATTTGCCGATATTGTCACGATAAAATTCGCAAAGATTCCATACAACCAAAATATATTTTAAATAAGCTTGCTGTACGTTCAGTTCCAGAAATAGCAGTGTTGAACGATTACGAACGAATTCTCATTCAAAGAGCTAAACCGTTTCAAACGGTTGTGAGAATGGATACAGTAATGCGTAAAAATATGCCACATAAACATATGTTTCCAAAAGTAAAGGGGAGAACATTTCACCTGCCTTTGCCGTTACAAGAAAATTTAAAAAAAATCTGTCCTTCGACTGAACCTTTAAATCAAAATCACGAATTATACATATTGGTGCGGGACGTTCCAACAAAATCTAAAATAGTTTGGGAAAAGTTAGTTGACTTGAAGAAAGTATGGAATGCCTTAGTATGGTTGAAAGCCAATAATCCTCTATACTCAGAAATTGTTTTACCACAATCGCACGATTTATTGCTGAGTGCCAAATTACCAGATACAGAATATCAAGAAGAAGTTGTTGCCAATGATGATAATAACGAATCTATCGAGGACGTTGAAGGTGAAACACTTAATATCGATGAAAACCACAAACGTGCATTATTGACGCAAATGTCACAATCTGATTCATATTATGATCAGTTTACGATTTATCCAATGTATGACAAAAGGGTTAATGAATCTGCTACCGCACTCTATCAAATGCTTAAAGTTCATGACATTCCGTTGGGTCATCGTGCTGAACACTTAGATGTGAAATGTTTCCCAGATTTATATCCTTATGGGGTGAACGGACAGCATGAAGAAAGATTGGTTCATTTGCCTGATCATGAATTCATTAAGTCCAAACTGATGTCCAAGCATTCGCAATTCAGATTGAACATGCAATATATTTTTCATTTATTACACGATACCAATATGCAGTCCATCAAATTGTACGGAATCAACTCAAAAATGTTGCTTTAGTAATCATCGATGAAATTTCCATGGTTTCTAACGTAACTTTCCTGTACATACATCTACGACTTACAGAAATATTTGATACTGCAGATTCCGATGATGCTTGGTTCGGAAAAAAGCCTATGCTGCTATTTGGTGACTTACTACAACTTCCTCCTGTTCACGAAGAACCTGCTTTTATACAATTATCCAATAAGAGTATAGAGAAAAATGTTGGAGGGTTAGGTTCTTATAATTTATGGTCTGCCTTGTTTAGTTATGACGAATTGACAATAAACATGCGACAGAAGGGTGATAATATTTACAAAGACATCTTGTTGAGAATTCGCACCGGAGTAGTGACCGATTCGGATACAAAACTTTTAGAATCGAGGAAATTAAATTTCAAAGCGACAAATTGTTGTAATGACCGATTAAACGAATTATGTGATTACATGCTTAATGTGGGATCTAATACGGTGTGTTTTCTTCCCACATGTGTTCAGTGCGATGTTTTGAACGCTGCAATGCTGAGTCGATTTCCATCCGAAGAAATCCATTTGATTGCTCATGATACAATGAATTGTGCACCGTACTTGAAAAAAAAGGTGTCAAAGGTACTAAACAATAATGACGATGATAGCTCCTGAACGGCGGGACTTGCAAGGGTCGTAATTGTTAAAGTAGGAGTACCATTGCTAAACTTGTTTCAGTTATACGAGGTGTTGATAATCACGTTGAAAAATTAAATATTATATTACCCACGGGGCAAGAACATATAATAGAACGTGTATGTGTTAAATTTGAAGTAATGGATAGAGCGTTCGTTATTAGAAAACAATTTCCGATTTGCCTCAGCTATGGTATAACTATTCACAAAAGTCAGGGACAAAGCTTGCAGAATGCTGTCGTAGAAGCAGGTAATTCAATATTTACTTGCGGACAAATTTACGTTTCTCTTTCACGGGTGACCACATTACAAGGATTGCATCTTATCAATTATGATTCATCTTCCGTAAAGGCACAAGAATTGGCTATAATAGAGTACAATAGATTGCGAAAAAAATATAGACCTGATCTTATGACTATTTCAATTTCTAAAAAACGCATCCTCAAAGTTTGTGATGCTGTTTGGGCGGTACCTAATTATAATGTATCCGAATGTCAGAATACTAATGATCACATCGTGGATATCACTCAATACTACGTAAGAGGTCTGCCGAATTCTGATGGTGTGTCTTGTTATGCGAATGCCACAATCCAATGCATGTTATATTGTTCATCCATAAGAGAAAATTTATTAACGACTGAAAAAGCTGATCATATTATAAAAATATTTATGGACCAATATAAATCGGATCAAAATCCAAACATAATATCATTACGGCAATTCGCAGGAGAAAAATACGCATACAATCAGCTGCATGATGCAGCTGAGTTTATTACCTCTCTTTGTGATCATGAGATTCTTATTAAGAACGCAGTACAACACAAAATAACAACGGTATTAAGATGTTTAGCGTGTAATTACACAAGTACTACTATTAGTACAAATTGTGTGGTACATCTTGCACTGCCCAAGATGGTAAAAAAAAATCATTTGAATTTCAAGATATAATAAAACACAATTTCACAGGATGGAAAAATCTGAAAGATCCGTGCATTAATTGTGATAATGCAAATTCAAACACAATGAAGAAAGTCGATATAACTGCTTCCAAACAAATTCTTATTGTAAAATTACATTTGTTCGATCACGATAGTAATGGAACAACGAAAGTAGAAAATTTCTACATCAAAGCAATACCTACTACTAAAATACAAATGGTAGATCACTGTTACAAACTTAAGGCAGCGATTTTCCACCACGGTAAAAGTATTTCCGATGGTCATTACACGAGTATGGTAAGGGGTAAGGGCACAACGTGGGTATCCGTTGATGATTTACGAGTAGAAAAACAAGCTTGGCCACGAAATGCTAAAAATACATACATATTTTTCTTCGAAAGGTGTTAATTGTGGTTGTTAATACAGTTCAATGTTAAATACGTTCAGCGCCATAAGCTGCTTCGCGCACCATGACTGTACACAAAGTACTATATATATAATTCATATAGATCGGCAATGCAGTGCACATGGTTTCTTTTCGTAGATGTTAAACTTACGTAGAAGTTATCCTTAATCAAAAAATAAGTAAAGTAAACTCGCTGAGCTGCTTTGCGCTATTCCGAGTATTCCGAGTAAGCTTTACTGGCTGCATACGCGCCTTATGTTCTAACATTACTCGATAGGTTGCAGTGCGCCGTAAACACGTGGACGTGTGACGAAGATAGATCAGAATTTATCATTTATTGGGATTTTCTTACTTTTTCCTTATTTTTCGGACCCGTGACAGTGATATAATAATAATATAGAAGATCCCCAGTGCATGTATTATATGTTTCTGAGGCAGAATTTAGCTGGCTATAAGGTACGTGTGTTATTTTATGATTTTGTAAATAATGTTTCGGGCAGTGTTCATATGTATGATTATTATAGTCAGACGAGAAGGGGTATGACAGGGTAATGAAAGTGACAGTTACCCATCATGCCGCTCACAAACCTAGATATAAAAATCAAAGTTTCTTATTGTTCCAGGATGGTTTGAAACTACATACGTAAGACGGACCGAGGAAAATGATACTTCTTTTCTAATAATTAGACCAAAATAATTGATTCTCGTGCCAATCACAGAGCAAAAGACTCATATATGAAGAAAACGTGGAAACACCGCAATTATAACATCCTCATTTCCTCAGGATCACATACAGATCTTGCACAAATTAAAATTTACCTTAAGAAGTTATACCCTTTTTTGACCAAACATGGCGGAAAAATCGACGAAGAATTTATTAAATGTCCACATGTACAAATTCAACCGAACAATCGGGAGAAAGGACTTTTTCTGAAATTTTCTATTAAAACCTCTACAGAGATTAGGTTGGTGCACAGTTAAACTGAAAGACTTGTTACCAAAAAATGATTAGTTGATCATGAAAACCTGTTTTATTCATCATCAAACCTTAACTACCCCATCTTGTCCCACCTTCCCCTACAAGCTCAACCTAACAGTCGGGATTGCGGAGTTGTTGCGAGTGCATTTGCTGTTTCGTTATTATTCATCAATAAATTACCAGACAAAGTAACGTACAATCATGCGTTAATACGTCAACATTTGATCCAAATGTTTCGATCTAATCGTCTGGAAGATTTTCCATGCATTCAGGATAAATAAACAATTAATACGTGTGTATGAATATGAATTTGCAAATAATAGTACAATTAATCTTTGAAAAAAGAAGTGAGATCCCTTCAAAAACTTCAAAAAATTAAAAAAATTACGCCAAGTACATCAAATCAAGTAAATCACAAAACATAGAAGATAATAATAATTACAAAATTAAAAAAAGATGTGAAATCAAAATGAGCTGCCAGTACATAAAGATGCTGTCCAACTACGCTTTAGATGATACAACTACATATGCACAGCTAAAATTCCATTACTCATAATAGCTATTTATACAAAGAAAACATGTAAATAAGAAAACATAGAAGATAATAATAATTACAAAATTAAAACAAGATGTGCAATCAAAATGAGCTGCCAGTACTTACATAAAGATGCTTTCCAACTGCGCTTTAGATGACACAGCTACATATGCACAGCTAAAATTCCATTACTCATAATGGCTATTTAGACAAAGAAAAAATGTATTAAATAATATTAAGCAGATATATTTTTATACGAATAAATATTTTATTCAAAATACTTGGCGCTGCGAAATCGAAAAAATGTTAATTGTCTTACAATTAATATTAATAATTTACAATTACTCCCTTACAATCTAAAATACATAAACATATACATACATATATTAGAAACGCAGTCAGATTCATTCTACATATATTTAATTCTAATATAATACGTAGCATATGCACACGCACACACACAGTTACGAACGCACCCACAAGAAAGAAAAAGATTGATGCAATTTATACATGTTTATTCAGTTTAGCAACACCAATTCGGGGCGCAGCGCCAAGTATTTTGAATAAAATATTTATTCGTATAAAAATATATCTGCTTAATATTATTTAATACATTTTTTCTTTGTATAAATAGCCATTATGAGTAATGGAATTTTAGCTGTGCATATGTAGTTGTATCACCTAAAGCGTAGTTGGACAGCATCTTTATGTACTGGCAGCTCATTTTGATTTCACATCTTTTTTTAATTTTGTAATTATTATTATCTTCTATGTTTTGTGATTTACTTGATTTGATGTACTTGGCGTAATTTTTTTACTTTTTTGAAGTTTTTGAGGGGTATATACGACCATAAGCGCTACTGTACCTTATACCTTCAGTATACATCGTCGGGGACGACGATGGTTCCAAGGAGGGAGGGATGTTACGTTCGGAACGTAAAATTTTTCTTTTTTGTCAAGGGTATGCATCAACAACGCCTAGCGTTATGGGAAACCCCTCGTTGATCATACTCCTGCCCATTAATTAATAATATTTTTGATAGAACAAATACCCCTTTTCTTGGAGCGTCGTCGCCTCGACGTATTGCCGCCCCGCGATAAAGATAAGACGGTGCTGACGCAGCGGCGATCTCACCAGAGAGTCGCGTTCGAAAAGACCCAGTGATTCTCGTTCTGTGCCGAATCCGTCCTGTGTAAGCGGCAGGGGTGCGTTTCAACAATGCCTTGCAGCATTGTGGGAGAACCCTCGTTGAGAACACCTCTGACCGCCGCGTTAAACATTGTAACATAATCAGTAACGGCTACAGCGGGAATGCGCAAACTGGATCATTTCTTAGAAGACTGACGGAATTGTATACTCTGCATCCGGTGCAGGGAACCGCGCCTTCCCACAGTTTTGTCGCACGTTTCGGAGCATGTGTTGATTAATTAATTAATTAAAAATTGTTGTTAAATTTGAATACCCAACACAATTTCTGACAGTCAAACGACTGTGGGATTCCCCTAGTCAAAAATTGTGTATATGAATTTTTGAACATTGAGGAAAAGCCCTTAACTGTGCGAAATTGTATGGTTTCAAGATGTGGAATGTCATGTTTTCCTGTGCATACGAATGTTCCGTAAAGATCGATCATATATTGAATCGGGAATCTGATGGATGGACGTGAGCATTGTTAATGCAGGAATGATAAGGGCGATTGAAAAACTTGGCTACTAGAAGTGTTTGAATAGAATCTTTATAATTTCTCTTGACTTTACACAGAACACGCTTTCGATACGGCTATAATCACAGACAGACAGAAAGTAAGGTAAGAACGGAAGAGACCTCCTTCCCACTCTTACGCATAGAAAGGTACTACGTAAGCCAGAACATTCCAAGCGCGCGGATTGTCAAAAACCTTTTTCCAACACGCCTCCTCAAGACGTGCGCTCTATTTTAGGTCACACTTCTCAAACCCAGACCTATTGTACATTTGGTATGGGTTGCCCTTGGTAACGGCTTGGTGAGCACATCTTTTTTTTTTTTTATAGAGGGGGAAAATGCTTTATGCATACCCCGGCGCGAGTAATACCGGGGTTATGTGGGACTCCCCGGGATATTCCCGGGATACCCTCTGAAAACCCACCTCTAGGTGCCGCCTTGCCCAACCCTTCAGCTGGGTGGGGGGGGGGGGGGGGCTTAATATATTACTGCCCCCCCAGCCTCCCATCCGTGGATGGGAAGGGTTCGCACCTTAGTCGGTCCGTGTAGGCACAGGACCGACTCCTCCTTGTTCCCCCCTCCGCCCATATAGAGGGAGCGACGGGGGGTGCCACCATGGTGCGCGGAGAACGAACCCCCGCGCAGCCACCAAACATCTGTGGCGGAGCACACATAATATAAGTAAAATAAGTATAAAATAAAATAAATATAAATAAATAAAATAAAATAAAGCACCAAAAAAGCGGTGACGAATAAATACGCGGATAAAAAATGTTGTGGTCAATACATAAAATAATAAAAAATAATAAAAAACACCAAAAAGTGGTGACGGAATAAATACGCGGATAAGATAAATAAAGTAAAAAATTACCATAAGACACCAAAAAACGGTGGCGGTAAAAATACGCGGGTAAAAGTAAAATAAATAAGTAAGTAAATAACATAATATACATACAGAAATAAATAACACAAACACCCGGACACGACGGAGTAAATACGCGAGGACACATCGGTCGGGACCTACTACTATACCAACAACAGGGGGAGGATAAAATCGTGCCCCACGGCCATGGGTCACCGACCACTGGCCGTGAGCCAGGGCACCAACGTCCCCCCAGGGGGGGGGGGTTATCCTCCTCGCCTTGGCCGGCCTGGGGTTTCCGCGCCCCACCGGAGGGCCATTCTTCCTCTTCCTGGCCCTCCGCCTATTAAGGAGCGCCCTGGCAGCCGCCTCCTCCCGGGCCCCTGTGCCCAGCTCCTCTCGAGTTCTCTTCTCGAGCTCGACCTCTTTATGGGCTCTGTCTCCCATTACCTTCTCGGCAAAGGCCCGGAAGGCCGACCATTTCTCGGTCGAGTCCGCGGCCAACCCTATTACCGTGGCGACCGCCACCGGGGCACCCAAGGCTCCCTCGAGCTCCGCACGTTCCGCGTTGTAGGCGGGGCAAACGGTCAAGACGTGCTCCGCATCGTCTCGGGGTGCCCCGCAGTCGCCACAGGCCGCGCTGCTGGCCTTGCCGAGTCGGACCCGGAAGGAGGCAAAGGACCCGTGCGAGGTGAGCAGGTGCATTGTCCAGAAATCCGTCTGGAGCAGCATACTCCCCTCGCAGAATGTACGGACGGAGGCTATCAGCCTCCGGGTCCAGTTATCCCTGTCAAAATCGTCCCAGAGGGACTGCCAGGTGTTCATGGCCTCTTCCAGGGCGCTCCTTTTGAGGGCCGTGATCCTCGCACGAGCCCCCGCATGGACGGGGGGACCCCTACTAACCGGGTCCCCAGCGGAGGCAAGGAACACAGCCCTCATCATACCGGCCTTGACGTCCAGGGGCATTCTGCCAGCCAGGACGCAGACCGCCTGGTGCGCCACGGTCCTATATGCTGTGGTGGTCCTGATCAGGGCCGACCTCTGAGAGCGTCTCAGGATGGCCCTGTTAACTTTGACGCTAAGGGCCCCGGCCCACGCCGGGGCGGCATACAGGACCACCGACTCCCAAACCGCGTAATACAAGCGCCTGGCGTGTCTCGAGGGGCCCCTGGTGTTGGGCAGGAGGGACGCGAGCGCTCCGACGAGCTTATCAGCTCGCAATGTCGCGTCGCTGAGGTGAGCTTTGAAACGCCTCCTGCAATCCAACGTCACTCCCAAGTACCGGAGTGACCACCCCGAGACACATTTCGCCCCCCAGGACGTCAAAGTCCCTGATCTTAGACGACCTTAGGCCAGCCAACAAAACCACTTCGGTTTTGTGGGTGGCAATCTCCAGACCGGCCGTCGCGACCTTGCCCATCGCGGCCCCCATCATCGCCTCCAATTGCGGAACATCCCTGGCCGAGAAAAGCAGGGCAAGGTCGTCCGCGTAGGCAACCGCCTTCGTAAACCGCCCCGTGTTGAGGGCGGTTATAGGTCCGTCGTACACTAAATTCCATAAAAATGGGCCTAGGACCGATCCTTGCGGGACACCCGCCAGGATCTCCCTATCGACTCGTGCCTGGGGGGTGTAGGCCGTCACCCACCTATCGGAGAGGTAGTCTCTCATTACTCTCTGGACGGCCCTCGACACCCCTCTCCTGTCCAACTCCGCAAGGATCAGGTCCCAGCCCAGGGTGTTGAACGCATTTTTGACGTCCAAGGTGACCATGGGACATAATCTCTTCTTGGTTTTGCCCACGCAGCCTTCCGCGAAGCTGGTGACCTCGAGGATCGCGTTCACCGTGCCACGGCCCCTCCTAAAGCCAAACTGGCTAGGGTGGAACGGGTCACTGCCGATTTGACCCTCGATTATCGCCTTGATAATGTGCTTCCACACCTTACTCAAGGCGGGGAGCACGCTTATGGGTCCTAAAGCCCCGGGAGTCATAGGGTCCTTACCCGGCTTCGGGATCAGGACCACTCTTGCCCTCTTCCAAGACGGGGGAATCGTCCCCCGCCTTAACGTGTCGCGGACCATCTCCATGATTTCTGAGGGGAACGCCTTCGCGACGCAGGCGACCACCTCGGACGGGACAGCATCCATGCCGGGGGCCTTCTTGGGTCTTAGCCGCCCCACGGCATCCCACACCATTGCGTCGCTGACGCCCCCTATGGTCCGCGCGATGTCTTCATTGTCGGGCACAGCCACCCCCCGGTTAGGCACACCCCCCGTCCCTGAGAGGGAATAGGGTGGGGGGGGGGGTATTGGTGGTGCAGGGGGGGGTGACGAAGAGGGTCCCGATAGCTTCCCGGACCTGCGCTGGCGACATCACGAGCCTCTGGGGGGCCCCCTTCAAACGGGACATAACGGCCTTATAAGGCTTCCCCCAGGGATCGACGTCCACCAGCGCGTGGAGGTCCCTCCATTGGGCCTCTTTGGCCCTCCAGATCTTAACCTGGACCGTTTTGCAGGCGTCTAAGTAGGCCAGCCTGGCCACCTCAACGTCCGCGGCCTTCCCCTTTCTCTTCTTCTGGAAGGACCTCCGTTTCCGGAAGGACTCCCTCCGGGCTTCGGCGATGTCCTCGTTCCACCAGCCGTTAGGTTTCCGCGAGCCCCGCGGAAGGGACTTCAGCGGCAAGGTGGAACGAGTCACTTCCTCGAGGGTCCTCTGTAGCCTTTCAGCCCTCGACTCGTCGGCGGGCACCAGTACCCCCTGATCGTTAGGCCCGTGGTCGTTTAGGTGTCCGAAGACCCGGGCCACCTCGTCAGGATCCATCCCCTTTGTCGAGTACCGCCGACAGACCACAGCACGTGCAGGACCTCTCGTCCCCCTGCTGATACTATGTAGCACGTAGCTGTGGTCCGAGTACGAGGGCTGTCTGAGGACCTCGCTCCTAAGTCCTCGGGCAGTGACCCCATCCACCGACATTATGTCGATAAATGACTTGCGCCCATTGCGCTCGAACGTGTGTTTGTACCTGTCGGGGACCCTTACAGGCACCAGCCCGTGCCTCCCCAACAGGTCCAGGATTGCCGTCCCCTTTCTGTCCTGACGGCAACCCCCCCAGGCGGGGGACCTCGCGTTCCAGTCCCCCGCCAGCACAACTCCAAAACCCGCCGCTCTCTTCTCAACGAGGATCCCCTCGATTGAGTCGAGAAAACTCCCGAACTCCGGGAGCTTTGTCCTAGGGGAACAGTAGCAGCTGAGGAGGACCTTATCCTCCCAGCTAACAGCTGCTACTCCATTTGCGGCCACCGGGCGCCACATCGTGGGAAAATAGCCATTAAAGCCGGTCACCCAGATGGCCGCATCCCCGCTCGCGTCGTTAAACCAGTATCTCTGCTGGCGGTAGGGCTCGGAAATGATGACCACGTCTACCGCCAGCTCGGACATGGTGTGCTCCATCATATCCTGGGCAAGGCGACACCTATTCAAATTGATCTGGGCGATCCTAAGGCCCATGTCCCGGGCCATTACCACCATGACCCCTCGACTCCGTCCTGGGTTTGGAAACACCGCTGGACGGCCTGTTGGACGGGCACGCCAGGAACGCCGTGACATGGGCGATCCTGGGCCCCGTCAGCCCCTCTTTCGAACATATCCCGCACTTAGGGGGGTTGGAGCACTGAGCTATTAGGTGGTCGGTCGCCCCGCACCTCCTACAAAGCTCCTTCCCCTCCTCCACGGTAGGGCACTCCCTCGCCATATGACCAGCCATATGGCATCTAAAGCACCTCGTATTGCGGGGAAGGACTCTGGCCCTGGCCCACGTGAGGCCCGACCTGAAGCGAACCCCGCCATCGCGGAGGTTGCTCAGGTCGTTAAGGACGGCCTCCACCACCGCTGTCTGGGTGCCCCTCCGGCCCAACCTCAGGGTCCTCAACTTAAGTCCCTCCGGGGGGACCTTGAGGGCCCCACCTAGGTCTTGCAGTATTTCGGGGCCCTCGACCATTGGGTCCAAATCCCTAATTTCTAGGGACACCCGATTCTGCAGCGGGGTGCAGACCAGCCCAGCTCCGATCTTCGTTCTTATATTTTGGGCCAGAGCCTCCGCATTCGTGCCCTTCTCGATTTCGAGGAGAATATGTCCCTGACGGGATTTCTTTACGCCTTTAACCCCCGTCAGGGTCTCCCTACCCTTCGAAAGGACGAGCTTGTAGCTCTCCAGGTACGTCGCCGTTGGGGGGACCCTTACAAGGATCGCCTCGGGTCTTTTCCTCGCTTGGGGCGGGGGGGCTTCGGGGGAGTCTTCTTACCCTCCTGACCTCCCCTAGAGTTAGCCCCCCTGGGCTTGCCGGGGGTCCCGGGAGACCCCACCTGCCCCCCCTGCGCCTGCCGCGGTAGTTTGCGGGACAGCGCCGGTGGCGGCCGCTGCTGCTGCAGCTGTTGTTGTTGTTGCTGCAGCCGCTGTTGTTGCTGCAGATGTTGTTGCTGCTACTGCTGCTTCTGGCCCTGCTGAAGTTGCGGCCGCAGCAGCGGCTGTTGATGCTGCTGCTGCTGTCCCGGCAGGGGGGGGCACTGGAGTCGCTGTACGACCCGGTCAGGCCCCTGGGGAGGAGAGGGCCACTGCGGCCACAGCTGCGACTGCATAGTCGCCAGAGTCGGCTGCAGCAGCGGCCACTGTTGGGGGGGGGGCAGGCCCTTCCCTAGCTCCCACTGCCCCGTAGATGGGCCAGCGGCGAGCTTCTGGGCCTGGAGGTCCCTAGCTCTGGCCTCCTTGCGCTCCCTCCTTATCTGGCCCTTCGACCTGATCACGGCGATGGGCCCCTCGCTCTCTCTCTCACTCCCCAGGAGTGTCCCCACCTCCTCGAGGGGAGCCAGAGGCACGGCTCCCTCCGGTGGGGGTACACCAACCCCGGCTCTATCCGCCGGGGGACCCGGTCCCGCCGGCAAGCCCTCTCCGGCCTCCGTCAAGGCCCTCTTCTTATTCGCCTCCTGCAGCGGCGACGGGGAGTCTCTCGTCCTCTTACTTACCCCCGTGCCAGGAGGCCTCTGGACCGCACCACCAGGGGGTACGGATTGGGGGAGGCTCCCACCCGTATCCGTGACCCGATCACTCGGGGGGGAGCACTGGGTTCCCCGCTCCATCGTAAACTTTCTGGGGGCCTCCTTCCACCTGGAGACCTCCCCAGCGGCGGCAACCTCCGCAATCATCGTTGCCGCCATCTCGCACCTCCTGGAGATTCTGCTGAGGAGTTCCTGGAAAAGCTTCACCGAGGCCACTTTCGATGACGCCTTCCTCTCGGCGAACTCCCCATTGGCCCAGCTGCAGTCACCCAGCACCCTCCTTAAAAGGGTAGCTACTTCGGCCAGACGGAGGCCGGCGACCCCGTCCGGGATGCCGCCACCGCTCTGGGTTGCGACAACAGCGGCTTTTACCGTCGCACCTTGTGTGGGCGGCACCGTCGAGTTAGCCACGACGGCTGCCGCCGCATCCCGTTCACACGGGTTATCACCCAGGTCTTCGAATGCTTGGTCGGCCCCCGAGGTCGAGCTATCCACCGCCTCCACCACTGCTATGTATTTGGGGGCCAACTCCTGGGTTCCAGACCCGGACGGGGTCGAGGGCGGAGGGGTCCTCGTCAGGCCCCTCCCCTTGAACATCCCCGTAGGCGGTTCCTCCGAGGCACCACCCAGTGGGAGGTGCTCGGACTCGGGCGGGGGTTGGCCCATCCTCCTAACCGCCTTCTCTTTGGGTGAGGGGGTCTCGGGGATGAGACACTTCCCCAGGTCCACCCTCACCGACTAGGCTCTTTGGAGCCAAGTCCCACTCCCACCTATCGCACCTCTCCAATCAGTGTCCTTCTCGATATCCTTAAAACTCTTGCCATGGTCCACAGCTGTGGCTTCTTCCGGGGAGGCCTCCCCGGTGGCACCGGCCCGCTGCGTCAGCACGGTGTCAATGGTAACCTTATTTCCCGCCACGCTACCATCATTGCGTGAGGGCCCCGCCATCACTTCAGGGTTCGCCGAGTTATTTTCATCCGAGGCTCGGCTATACACTGACATGATCATAGGGTTAAGACGTCTTAAGGGCGACGGCCCTACCGCCCAGCGGATTTCACCAAACACTCGACCCGATGAGCGGTCGTAGCAGCAAACAAGACGGCCGGACCCCTAGTGCTGCAAAGGGTCCCATCCCAGGCCGTGTGGGTCACACCCACAGGGTGCTACTCATACTCCCAACAAAGCAGGAGTCCGCGTTCCGGACGCCGCACACATCGGGACCCCAACGGAGGGCCCCACCCGTCCCATCGCAACAGCGAAGGGGGGGAGGGAACAGGGGGGCCCACCCCACCACGTCCCGCATACGCCGAAGCGCGCATAGGGCGGGGGGGGGGCAGGGGGGAAACCACGCACCCATCCCGCATACGCCGCGGCGCGCATGGGATGGGGGGGGGCGGCACAGGAAAGGGGAGACAATCACACAACCCATCCCGCATACGCCGCAGCACGCATGGGATGGGAGGACACAAGGAGGGATACACGATTACACGCCCATCCCGCATACGCCGAAGCGCGCATGGGTTGAGGAGGGAGGGAAACGACTAGGAGGGGAGGAGGACGGGGAGAGTCACCCACCCACCCCGCATACGTCAAGGACGCGCATGGGGTGGGGGGGGATCTTGGGGAGTCTTGGGGGGGCCCACCTGCACCACCACACCCCGCAACGTCAAGGCGCGCATAGGATGTGGGCACAGGAGGGAAGGGGGGAAGGGTCGTCCTGCACCACCGCGTCCCGCAACGCCGAGGCGCGCCTAGGACGGGGGTAACAGGGAGGGGGGGTGCCCCAACGTCCCATCCCGCATACGTCCGAAACGCGCATAGGACGGGGCGCGGAGCAATAAGGGACAGACCCCACCCCAACCCACCCCGCTACGTCGAGGCGCGCATAGGGCGGGGGGAGGGGACCTGCACCACCACATCCCGCATACGCCGAAGCGCGCATAGGACGGGGATGCAGGGGGGAGGGG
Organism: Andrena bicolor; assembly: GCA_960531205.1. NCBI lineage: Eukaryota > Metazoa > Arthropoda > Insecta > Hymenoptera > Andrenidae > Andrena > Andrena bicolor. The sequence goes on from CAUIJW010000183.1 coordinate 1,071,106, forward strand.
GTGCCCCAGCTACCCGTCCCGCATATGTCCGAGACGCGCATGGGACGGGGCGTGGAGCGATAAGGGGAAAAGGGGGGGGGGCAAAGACAAAATACAAAGGGGGAGGGGGGAAGACACGACAAACAGGGGGGCGAGCATCCCGCATACGCCCGGTGGCGCACATGGGACGCAGGGGGGACCCGACTGGGTAGCGACGCCCACCTCCAATACTGCGTGGGATCCGGCCAACGTCTGCTTTTGACCAACCCTTAGCCAGGAAGGCAGCATCCCCCATCAGCAACTGCGCGAGGAACAGTTACCTCGCGCAGCGTCCGAAGGGGAACATAGCCGCTTTCCCAGAGCCCCCTCACCACGCACAAGGTGGTTGGCCATGGAGGGGGTTGGTGAGCACATCTGCAATCATCTGATTAGTATGCAAGTGTTTTAAAGTCACCTCACCTCTATTAACAATCTCCCTCAGAAAATGGAATCGAATATCAATGTGCTTTGTGCGTGGATGTAGAATCGGATCCCTTACCAGACACTCAGCTCCTTGATTGTCGAAGTGCAGGACAATGTCTGACATGTCATCGAGCCCCAGTTTCTGAAGGAAACTCTTCAAATAACAGGCTTCCTTGGCTGCTTCCGCCAAGCTTACGTACTAAGCCTCGGTGAAGGACAAAGCAACCGTACGTTACTTCTGCGACTTCTATGAGATCGCAACTCCTCCTAGGATGAACGCGAAGCCCGAAAAAGATCCCCGATCTTCGAGACACCCGCCCCAGTCAGCATCAGAATAACCAAGTAATGGTTTGTTGATCTGCCTAAAGACTAGCCCATGGTCAATTGTTCCACGCAGATAGCGTAAAACTCGCTTAGCTGCGACCCAGTGTGCTTTATCTGGATTGTTGATGTATTGAGCCAATCTGGAGACTGTATTTGCAATGTCTGGGCGTGTAGCAACACTCAAATACATTAGAGCTCCAATCAGCTCTCGATACGGCCAACTCGGTGAATCAACGGGCCCATCCGATGAACTGTTTGATCCATGCTTCTCTGTCTTGCCACCTAATTCCGCTGGGGTTGACACGGGATTGCACTGGATCATCCTGAAACGATCTAATAAGTCTGAAATATATCCTCGCTGAGACAAGGTAATGATCCCCGGACCTTGGCTGATCATGATCCCGACACAGAAGTTGGCCTCCCCAAAGTCTCTTAATTCAAACTCGTTGGCAAGTCCCTTCTTGATGAGGGTAGCCCACTCATCATCTTGTGACGCTATTAATAGGTCATCTACATACACCAGTATGATTATGATCGATGACCCTTTTGTCGCGTGATACATACAAGGTTCATTCTTGGCAGATTGAAGTCCCATCTTCAACAAGGACTCGCGTAAATGCGCGTACCACTGCCTACCAGCCAGTCGAAGTCCATAAAGCGCCTTGTTCAAACGGCAGGCATTCCCACCAGCGTTTAACTTTGACATCATCTCCTCTGCGCGAGCCCGGATCGTATTATCCCCCTCCCGGTAAATGATTTTGGATAACATTATTTTTAACATCTCAGGTAATTGCATAATTACTTCTTCGTCGAGAGTACCATTTAGATACGCTGTCGTGATATCTATCTGTTGTATCTTTAAGTTTAACTCGACGGCAATCGCCACTAACATCCTGATCGACTCCAACCTGGCTACAGGAGCAAATGTCTGATGATAGTCAACCCCGAATTTTTGGCTATACCCCTTAGCCACAACTCTAGCTTTCTTCCTGAGAACTTCTCCATTTGGACCATATTTGTTTGTCAATACATATCGGCTTCCAACGACGTTCTGCCTTTCCGTAACTTGGATAACCCCCCAATTGTCATTTTTAACCAGACTGGTTATCTCAGAAAGAATCGCTTCCTCCCATTCTTCACGATGTGCTCCATTCATCGCCTCCTCCAGGGACACCTCAGCGCGTTGAGCAAAAACTTCGTCTTCAGGCTCACTTGAACCTACGCTCTCTTCTGGACTCTCAGTACTCACGGTTCTGCAGCTCTTCCGGGGGCGACCTCTCAGCCCCGATCTAATAAGTTTGGGTCTCCCTGGAAGTCTTTTAGAGATGAGCCGCGGCGGTGACTTACATTCAGTGTTTGGACCTGTTACGTACGCAGATTTATCTTTCATTTTCTAACCCTTTCGGGTGTCCGGAATGCACGTGACCCGGCGGGGTCACCGTTTCCTGCAGTGGTGTGATGCAACCGAGCTTTCCCTGAAAACCTAATATTCAATGAAGGCACTCATATCCCCACTACTTTTTAGCCAAATTTCACTGTATAAAAAGGGCCACGAATCCACACTCGGGGGCTCACTTGAAGTCTAGCACGTTTAGACGAAAGACGCTAACGAGATCGTGTAACGCTCTTCTCCAAGTATTAATTTAACTTAAGCCAAACAGTACGTGGGGTACCTGATAGGTGTTGTTATTGTTACTATATTAAAATCTTTGAGACCCCCGCATTTCTCAGTGCGTCAAAACCGAGAGGTGGACTTAGGTACCGCGACAAACATAAACTGTAACAATTGTAAAAGACTGAATTTATAGAATAGAATTTGTTATTTCTAATTCAGAGTTCTTTTATTTGAATCAACCATCATCTGAATTTCCTCTTCGAGATAACCCCAAATAGGTACTCCTTTACCGCTCAAGGTGTACCACATTATAAAGTTACGAGGCTAAACTAACATTCCTAGTGGCTCCCGGGGATACCAGACCCCGGTTCGTCTACGACAACCAACCTCCTAGTGGCTCCCGGGGATACCAGACCCCGGTTCGTCTACGACAACCAACCTCCTAGTGGCTCCCGGGGATACCAGACCCCGGTTCGTCTACGACAACCAACCTCCTAATGGCTCCCGGGGATACCAGACCCCGGTTCGTCCGTGAAGCTTACCTTCCCAGTGGCTCCCGGGAATACCAGACCCCGGTTCGTCCACGACATCCAACCTCCTTATAGCGGCTCCCGGGGATACCAGACCCCGGTTCGTCCGCTACTAACAAACTCAAACAACCAAATTCAATCCTCGCCCTCGCAGCCGCCATTCTCATTGCCCTCAGCCTCGGCTTGTAACAGACCAATTTCCGTAGAAGGGTTTTCACAGTTCACTTCATTACTCGAAACTTCACCCAATGCATCATCAACGGTGCTTAATTTGTTGGGCTCTTCTGCAAATTTTATGTCTCGCGCAAGCACAACCTTCCTTTCCGTTGGGTTCCAGATACGGTATCCCTGGGACTCCCTCGGGTATCCGATAAATACCCCCTCTGCTGATCGAGCTGCAAATTTGTCCTTTGTAGGATCTTTGTTAAGCATAAATACCTTGGTCCCAAATATTCTCAAATGATCCAAATTCACTCGTTCATTTGTCCACTTCTTAAACGGGATTTGGCCTCCTAACGCACTTGTAGGGCACCGATTCCTCACATGGCATGCAGTAACTACAGCTTCGGCCCAAAAAGTAGGAGAAATTCCGGACTGTAGCATCATACAACGAGCCATCTCAATGATTGTCCTGTTCATTCGCTCTGCTAATCCGTTCTGCTGAGGCGTCCGTGGAACGGTGAGCCTCCTTCAAATGCCTATTTGTTGTAAAAAGTTGTCAAATTCTGCATTGCAATATTCCCCCCCATTGTCCGATTGTAGATATCTGATACGGGCCCCAGTCTGTATTTCTACATAGTTTTTGTAGTCTTTAAAAGCGTTTAAAACCCCGCTCTTATTCTTTAACAAATAGACCTCACACCATCTGGTACTGTCATCGATAAATGTGACAAAGAATCGTGCGCCACCCAGTGACTCTATTCTCATCGGCCCCACAATATCGGAGTGAACAATCTTCAGCTTTTCGTTACATGGTGGATTTACCTGCTTAAATGGTTGTGTAGTCATTTTTCCCTTTTGGCACACTTCACACTGTACCAATTCAGCGATATCCGCCACGTTGATCGTACTGCCGTTTCTCTGTAATACATTGGCCAGATTTCTCCCATTAAGATGACCTAAACGATCATGCCATAGTTTTACTCGCTGAACATCGTTTACAGAGAGGCAACCAAACTCCTCTTGAATATAATACAGATCCCCTTGCCTCCGGGCTCTTAACCTAATATTTCCTTCCCGATCTGTAACTGCAGCCTCATCTTTCCGAAAAGTAACTTCATGTCCTTGATCAGTCATTTTTGCAACTCAAAGTAGGTTAGTCCTAAGATCTGGTACGTATAATGTATCATGGAACTCCACCAACCTTTTTGACTGGTCATTTGACGTTGCAATCCTCACACGGCCCCTTCCTTCAATCCAAGTGGACTCATTGCTTGACAAGTTCAATTTTCCCCTGTTAAGGATACTTATTTGCTCAAATTTGTCCTTATCCTTACATAGATGTGACGTGCAGCCGCTATCCAAGATCCAGAGACCGTCTTCCGGAGCTTTATCGCCAACACTTCCTTGCCCTTCAACATTTGTCTCATGGGCGGTGCTACAATACACAGAAAACACATCATCGGCCTCAGCTTCATTTGCAGCACCCGAATTTTCATTGCGTCCACCTCGACTCGGACATTCAAAAGCCTTGTGCCCTACTCCGTGACACTTAAAACATCGAAACGTCGAAGTTGACCCTTGCTGAGGTTCACTTGTCTCTTTGTTCGCTTTCGTGACCCCTTTTGCAGACTTCTTTACCCATCGTCTTCCTTGATTCATCGCAGCCAGGGCATCTGAAGTTTTTGGAACTGCAGTCTGGCTCCTGGCTTCATCTTCTTCCAAAATTTTTACTCGAAGAGCTTCCGCCTTAGGCAATTCATCACGCGACTCAACTGCTACACGGAAATTATCATAGCTCGCTGGCAGACTATACAGCAACATTATCATTAACAGATCTTCATGAACATCAACCTCCATGTCGCCCAGTATACTCACGGCATCAAAACATTTTGATAAATGCGTCCGCACATTCTCTCCTTCCTGCATCCGTTGCAAGGTGAGCTGTTTTAATAACGTAGCTTTTCTTGCCGGCCCTCTCGAGGCGTACACAGACTCCAGTTTGGTCCAGACATCTCGGGACGTGATACACCATCGTGCTTGTTTTAATTCAGACGCACTTATCGCCAGAATTAAATCAGCTTGCCTTTTGATCCGCCATCGTCCACGTGCTCACTTGAGCTGCGGTCACTGTAGCGCCCTCCGGCTTTACCTTATCGCCACTAACATAATCCCACGCATCATTTTTACTTAGCAGGGCTTGGGCCTGCATCCTCCAAGTATCGTAATTGTCTTGCGTCAATAACTCAATGAGCGTCGCATTCACCGCGTTCGTCATGGCCACAGCGAGCAACAGCCATGTCACAAGTCTAACCTCAAAAATAAATTTTTTCTAACCTTTTTATGCGTAGCGCTCCTTATATACTTTAACGCGTGACCCCTGGGCCCATAACCTGTTAATGCAGGAATGATAAGGGCGATTGAAAAACTTGGCTACTAGAATAGACTCCTTATAATTTCTCTTGACTTTACACAGAACACGCTTTCGATACGGCTATAATCACAGACAGACGGAAAGTAAGGTAAGAACGGAAGAGACCTCCTCCCCACTCCTACGCATAGAAAGGTACTACGTAAGCCAGAACATTCCAAGCGCGCGGATTGTCAAAAACCTTTTTCCAACAAGCATACAGACACACACACATTGCCTCGTTAAGTAGACGGGCCCATGGTAACGCGGCCGAGCGATAAAATGCAGCGTAAGCATTTTCGGCACGGACCCACTCCGGTCGCTGCAGAGAGCGTGAAGCTGCGACACTCTGTGACGGTAAATCGTGAGGTGCGTGTCATTGGGGTCCGCAAGTGTTTTAGAGCTAGAGTTCTCCGGTCTACTGTGTAACCGCGTGAAAGACTCGACTTTGCGAAACAAATATTCTAATAACTTCGAAACTATTTATTCTAAACAAATATTCTATTAACTTGCGAATTAATTTATTCTGTTAACGATTTACTCTAAGTTTTCAACGGATTTGCTCAATTAAAATTATTATTATTCAGTTTCACTTCATGATTCAACTCACGTCAATTCAAAACGATAATCAAGTGTGTGCGTGTTCGCGTTTCATCCTCTTTTCTGATTCAGGTTTATCAGCGACTCAGAATTATACAAGCTTCAAGGTTTATCAGCGACAAGAAACTATTGGAATCTCAAAAGGAAATTTAAAACATATTGTCATTTAAATTATTGTGACTGTCTGGTGAGTTGCAGTAGTAAGGCTATGCCGGTTCTAACCCAGGTCCTCTGAGGGGAGCGCGGGGGCGGGGGGAAGTGAGGGCGCGCGGGGGAGCGCGGCGGAGGGAAACATGGACGCGGGGCCTGAGGGGAGAGGAAGACAGGTTGCGCGCGCACGAGCCGCAGAGTGGGGGAAGCCGCGATCGTGGAGGGGATCAGTCCGGGCCGAGCGGCCGCGGAGACCTCTCCAGACCGGAAATTTCCACGGAGGGTGAATGACCCCCAAAAAATCTCTTTCAGACCTCGACCCACCCCAAAAAATTTTTTCAGAGGGACCCCCAAATATTTTCCTCCAACGCAGAGAAATAATAATTTATTTTTTATCAGACAATATCGGGAAAGATCGGCGTTTTCGCACCGCGTCTTCGGGAGGGAAAGAGACAGAGCATTATTTAAAATTCTAGGGAGGGAAAGAGACAGAGCATTATTTAAAAATTCTCTGGAGGGAAAGAGACAACACTACATAGTTGTACAATCACATTAGATAACAATTTTTAAAGCGTCGCTGTGTCTCGCGCGATCTCGCGTAACTTGAATCCTCTGGAGCGACCGTGCAATGTGACGTCATTTGACAGCGCGAAGAACGAAATATAATTATGTGGAGTCAGCAGAATGTTTTTTTCCCCAACGCAGAGAAATAGTAATAATTTTTTAACCACCGATTTACCGAACCAATATGTAGCAAACGGAAATACTTCTTTTCAAACCAATATGTAGCAAGCATTCAAAATGTTCTGATTTAACACCGCAGCGTATTGCGCAATAACATGTAATTAGACTCGTCTAGAGCAACCGCGCGAGATGATACCACGCGAAGAACACATGAACAAAGCATGATAGTTTTTAGGAAACATCATACATGTGAGCAGAAAAGAAGGAAGATGGGCGAATAAATGGAGAAATAATATATGTTTACGATATTATATATTGTTACAATAAAAAAATACAATAGAAATAGAAAATAAAAATATAAAATTGAAATAAAAATAAAAAATAGAAATAGAAATAGAGAAATATAAAATATATGGAAAAACTCATAATGATAATAATAAAAGAAAAGAAAATATGTGAAAATAATAATAATAATAATAAAAAATATATACATATAAAAAAATATATAAAATGAAATATAAAAAACTAATAGGGCGGGGGTGATGGCGGCGACGGGGGGGATGGGGGTGGTAATGGTGGTAATTGTAGTGGCGCAAATATTTGCACCATCGGCCGCCGGCGCAACGCTTGCCGTGGTATGTATGGCCGCAGCCGCGCAGCCCCATATACATGCTCCTGCCGCCCTGCATGGAACAAGTCACGCAGTACCCAGATGCGTGGCATAGGTAATGGTAAGTCCTATAACACAGACGCAAATGTTGATATAGCACCGATACATTAAATGCATAAATCAGTGCAAAGTATTACATACCTGAGGAGGAGGCGACGGTGGCGAGGGGGGCGGCGGCGACCAACGCGGCGGCGGCGGTGGTGACGGTGGCGACGGCGGTGATGAGGGTGATGGGGGCGGTGAGCCCCAATCGCTCGACCACGTGGGCGATTCAGGCGGCGATTGCTAGAATATAGAAACCTGGAATATAACACCAACACGACCGTCTGATTTAATCTCATTCGATTTTAAAAAGGTTAAACGCGATAAATGTTAAAAAATATTTTAAAGTACATACCTCGGGGTCGCACTCTGGGGCGATTCGCGTTATTCCCATGGTACAGCAGCAATGTCACACGCAAAATGTTCACTTAAAAAAACAGACTGTTAACTGTCACGGTTTGGAGACAAATGGTCTCGCTGCATCTCTTGGCTCTCGCATGTAAACACATATCATGAAGCCGAGTAGTGCATAGCTTTGTAAAAGTAGGATGCCTTTGTTCTTCACAATCTTCATCACAGGCCACCTGCATTTTCGCTGACCATCCTCCATGTACTTATATTCTTCTTCGCTAACCGTCCTCTCCTTATTCACACGCATCTTCTTTGAAACATCATTCGACTAGATCAAACCACTTCGAACGTGTATCAAACGTCAATCGTACCACTTCGAACGTGTATCGAACATCAATCGTACCACTTCGAACGTGTATCGAACGTCAATCGTACCACTTCGAACGTGTATCGAACGTCAATCGTACCACTTCAAACGTCAATCGTACCACTTCGAACGTCAATCGAACGTCAATCGTACCACTTCGAACGTCAATCGTACCACTTCGAACGTCAATCGTACCACTTCGAACGTGAATGGTACCACTTCGAACGTCAATCGAACATCAATCGTACCACTTCGAACGTGTATCGAACGTCAATCGTACCACTTCGAACATGCATCGAACGTCAATCGTACCACTTCGAATGTGTATTGGACGTCAATTGTACCACACCGAACATCAATCGTACCGCTTTGGACGTGTGATGAACCACTTCTAAATAATTACAACTATTGTCTTAATCTAGCGTACATCGCATGTAGGAGATTAGGTTGGGGGAGGGTGAAGAAAAAAACATTTTCATATACATTCAAAAATTGTTTATTTTATTTAAGCATTTCTCTCTGGCGTTTAGACCACCAGTTGAATATTTTAAATACATTTTGCAAGGCACAGTGCTTTGCGTGTCTGCCACATCGCAGAGTATTAACTACATTTAGCTTATTTAGAGATTGTATATCCTCGTAGTCAATGTCCAGCGTTTCGATGGTCACGTCAGCTTTCGTATTTTCATCCAGGAAATCCGCAAGCCAGTCGCGTTTCTGCAGCCCTTTAACGTACACAACATGGGATGTGTCATCTTCTTCGTCAATCGCATCAGCTACAGCTTTCGAAATTAGCCGTTTAGCCATACTGTACGGAACGTCTCCATCGTCCCAACGTAGTCCATGATGTTTTGCCACCAACCATCGGATGCTTGATTTGTCGGATTTTGTAAGAAGAAATTGCGGCATCGAACTCCCAAAAATATAGTGCGAGAGAATTGTCCCCTTGCGTAGGACAGCCACTTCCTTCGCGATAAATCTTCCATCGACGATGAACCCTTGGAGGTCAACGAATGTTGGTACAGTCATTATCGACACAATTTAGAGATCCGTTTGCTTCCAAGACAGATGAGAGAATGCACTCTTTCTCGTAAAGCATCTCGATTTTCACGATGAAATTTTGTGCGAATTTGATACAGAAGAGGGCAGGCAAGTAGCGTGGCAATTTAATTCATTTTGCGCACCACGTTTGTCAGTGGATTGTATTCAACCACCCGATCATGCAGAATCAGACAGTAGGCTGTAGTATTTGCTGGCACATTCTCTTTACACTCGAATTCTATGCGCACGTCCACGGTGCCATTCTTGATGGACTCATTTTGTCGCGAGCAATCAATCACCACGATGGGACCAAATTGTAAAAATTCAGCCACGGTGAATAATGCCTCGTTGCAACTATGTCCATAATATGATTTACCGAATTGTGTATACATGTGGTACAAGATGGCATGCTTATTCTTGTCAAAGTCCAAGTTCATGTCATCGTATGGGTAAAATTCCGAGTTGAGGAAAAGTTTTACATTGGTCAATTTACAGTTGTTAAACTTAGTAACGTCTTCGCTCATCACATTCCTTCGACCCGTCTGTAGAGCAAGGATCACGCATCGCGGCTTCTCCAGCTGTGCGGATGCCTTCACGGCCCACGAATGCTTGGTTGTGCTCTGTAAGAGAGGATACTCGTACAGATCCCACGATTGAAAACAAATGCTCAGGTTTTGACCACTTTCCAAAGTACGTAGCAACGATAGCTTATTAATATCGTTCAGCGTCACATGAGGCATCCGCCATTGTAGTTTAAGTAATTCAATTTCTGGTTCCAACATCGGTGATCCTATCAGAGCATTGTTGTCGTTGCGTGATCGTATTAAAATCAATTCGTGACGCGCATTAATAATCATGTGTTTGTAGTCCTCGCAAAATCCTAGCAAATATTTGAGTGGGATGCAAAAATTGAAATGATTTTTCACTATTAGCCCATCGCGTCGTTTCAAGCCCCATCCGGCATTCTCCATATTTTTGTCTTCGTCAGATGTCAGCGATTTTAAGCGTGCTAGTTATTCCAACGTTTCTATTGCGATCAATCTCCACGCCATTCAGCTCATATCGAATCTCATCGAATAAGAACGCCACACAATTATTTCCCAACATCACCGTTAACGCATCATTTGCCTTATTTATCTTCAATTTCCCCTCCACATAGAGGAAACTTTCACATGGCAATGTGTATAAATCCTGCTGCTGTATCGGTATTCTTATCTCATCGCTGTATCCAAACGTTGTGTTAACATATGGGTTGTATGTGTGAGTCTCGAGTTTGACGATGCGATCATCAAACGTCGGCTTCCCTCCAATGCTTAGAATATCAGCCATTTTTCAACTTAAATGCACACAATGAATCCCAAAGATTTCAAAAATGCAATGTTCGCAGCACTGAGCCTCTTCTTTTTAGTATGATGAGAGCTGTTGCAGTTGTTGGTGTTGTAAACAATTTCACTTGGAAGAAACGGGTTTCTGGAGTCGTTCAATACAAGCATCATTTCCATTCGCATCACACGTATTATCGTCGTTGTCGTACGTGCAGTCTGATGGTAATCTCTTCACCTCGAAAATCGAGCAACCGTCCGTCTTGATCCACAACGCGTATCGTCAGATCCGTAATGACCCGTGCGGTGATTGGAAGGTAAATGATCTGCGCGGGCGTTTCCGATATCTTATATCCTGGTGGAACTCTCGGAGAAAATTCATGTATCGTATGTACACGGCTCCCATTGTTGTATGCGCCAGCAGTCACGCTACATTCTATGCGAATAATGTTCACGTTCATGATATTAATTGGATCGTCCGATTCATGCCATCGTCCTGGTTCTAACACCTGATTCGTCGAGAATCCCAATAGCGATCCAATGTTATTAGGCTTTGTAAAGTCTACGACAAACCAGCAGTACAGCTCGCTTTTCATAGTGTTGTTGTTGGGGCGCAACACTATAGGATACATATCGTTGTCACCATCATCGCTGATGCCATCGGTGCCATCGAGATTATTTTTTTGAGGATACCGCTCGAGTAATCGCTGCTTCAGGTACTTGGCAATAGCGTCTAGTTCGTAGGAGCCGTGGGGAATCGTAATGTATTCATAAGCGGTGTCAACGCTGTTGTTGATATCATAGTTTACGATGAAGTAGAATTTATCGTTGCTCGAGTCGATGTTCGGTATTGTGTGATAAGTTTCAAAGGTTGTTAGACCAAGCTCGTAATCATCGTCGCTCAAATCTATGGGTGGAAAGTAGCTCACCGCGAGGGTGCTACTCTTGTCGGTTAAAGTGAATGTTAACGACATATTCCGCTCGAACTGCTCGACTAGTACTGAATCCGAGTGGTGGGATGTCAATCCTTAAATTTGGCGTCGATCGTTTGTAGAAAGCGTAGACATAGTTGTCCACAATTGCTCTGATCATACTTCTGATAAGACGTTCGATTGTATTCAATTTTCACAGCATCCTTATCCAGATATTTTACCAATTCTATAGGCGGTCGAAGATTCCCAAAGCTGTCGAAATATATAGCTTGACACCCTCTCTTCGCATATGCCACCCAATGAGTCCCCGACCCCGCGACATTGTCCAAATTTACGATACCGCTTTCGTTTCGACGTACTCCTCCAGCTGGTAACGCATTACGCATAAAAACACCTCTAAAGAATGGAATACGCATACGTTTTGCCAACTCCTCCAATTGTGCATCGGTAGTTACGCCTGCGGGCATTTTTATTTTCTTTTCGACGTTTTTTTTTTTCGTTTGGATATTCCCTGTCCACGCTTGTATGGTGCGAGATAAAGTCCATGACCTTCCATGGAGCGATTATGACGTTGCATTTCCTGTAGCTGATGTTGCGCCGCCTTATTATCGTTTACCGCCTTAGCGATCCCCGCCGCTCCACCAGCCAATGATCCGAGAACACCCAACAGCGGGAGAAGTGGTAATATACCACCCCGTTTTGCCACCGGAAGAATCCGCTTTTGCGATGCTCGCTTTGGAGTGCTTTTGCGAGTTTTTGTTTTCATCCCCATTCCAATCTTCGTCTTGGCCTTCATAGCTGCCCAAACAGCTGTAGCAGCGCCTCTTTCACCCAGAGTCGAGTCTCGTGCAACGATGCGTTTTCGCGCTTTGTCAGCGAGAACGTTATCTGCCGCGTGCCTTTCGCCGAGGTCGTTGCTACGCGAATACGCAATATCGTGTTCGCGACACGCTGCGTCCAACGGATTGATACCTCGATCCCCTCTAGCTAATCGTTTTGCAAGATGAGTTCCTGGACCGCAAAACTGATATCCCGGAATGTGTAATTCGATAGGTAGCGCGTTTATCACCCGATTTAACAAACCACGACCTTTCTTTACTGCCGTCGGTGACATTCGCTACAGTTTTTAATCAATGGTGCTGGACCGTCGATATGCGTTCGCTGCCAAGGGCGATTATAATGTTCCAAGCACCGGCGATGCTGTCGAACCTCGGAATCGGCTTTTATATGCTCGGAGAGCCTGTCCCACAACTGATCAATGTGTTTGCCAAACTCTCGCAGTAGAATAATCTTTGGTATATATTTCAATTGCTCAGAGGTTAGGTCTCGAATATCGTAATTATCTGACAGGATCAGAAGCATTTTGAATACTGAGCCATCATGTTTCGGCGTGGACCTATAAATAGGGCGCATCACCGCCTCGACGTATCAAAATCATTTTTCACAGTTCGCGGGGAAGATGCGATTCGTGCAACAACCTGTAACGATACGCGTGACAAATTTTGATGATAAATCACGAGTGATGTCTTCGAAAACAGGACGCAGACATGGTAGCATGCTACCAAACACAATCCGTTGCCTCATTTGTGGTCCATCAAATTGTGGAAAGACCAACGTGCTGGTCAGCTTGTTGGAAAGTCCTCACGGCGTCCGCTTCGAGAACGTGTATGTGTATTCCAAGTCGTTGCAACAGCCAAAATATCAGTACTTGGAGAATTTATTGACTCCGATATATGAAATTGGCTACTTTACGTTTTCGAATAACAGTGACGTCATCCCACCGAGCGAATCGCTTCCGAATTCTATTTTTATCTTTGATGACGTGGCATGCGACAAGCAAGATACGATACGAGAGTACTTTGCAATGGGGCGCCACTCGAACGTTGACTGTTTCTATCTCTGTCAGACGTATGCAAAGATTCCCAAACATCTTATACGCGACAATGCCAATCTGCTGATTCTGTTTAAGCAGGATGGTACCAACTTGAAGCATGTGTACAACGATCACGTAAACACAGACATGTCTTACGAGGATTTCTGCGCTTTGTGTCGTAATTGTTGGCAACGGGAGTATGGTTTCGTGGTGATAGATAAGGATAGCGCGATGTCCAATGGACGTTATAGAAAGGGATTTAACCAGTTTGCCATACCATGAGATGGTTAATTGTCATCAACACGTCGGTGGGAAAGCAACGTCTAAGACACAATGATGATTGACATCGATAGTCTGGAGATTAAGGATCGTGAGAGAATAGCGAAGGAAATTGCAAAAACCAGCGAAGCCATTCGTCGGAAACATCAGGCTTTGAAGACTGGCAAGATGGAGGAAGATATCGCGTTGGAGAGATACTTCAAACCTATCGTCGAACCACTAAAACATATTGTGGAAAATACCGCAGCGATGGAAGCTGACACATCACAGTCGATGGACACAGACGTTGAAGGGAATGAAACATTAACGCCTAAAAAAATCCATCCGAAACAGAACACATCGCGCAAGAGAAAGAGGAAAGAGCACATGTCAACGGAATATTCACCCATAACCTCGACACCAGTTCAATCGAAGCGGAACCGACAGAATGTTGAATCAAACGATTCTCCGGCTCCACCCACACCAATAAGTACATTGTCCAATGTGGAATTGCTCTCAACCATTGATGATGGCGTTTTCGAAACTAGTCCCAATGAGTCGTTTGTAACATCTATTAGACAGCAATTCCAAACATCCGAGGGACAAGAAACGTTTCGCAGTCATTTCGGCCCGCTGGGACAAAAATACATGAGCGCGATCCTAAGTGGTGATAAGGATACAACAATGGACTATGTGCATGGTGTATACTTTGGCAATAGCGGAACGAGGCTTGGGGATAAGGCTTTCGATATAGACATGGATGATAATATAATCATAGATGGTGTAAAATACAGAGGAACACCTGGTCTTTACGAACTGATTTTCAAGAGAATTCCCGATGATGCTGTATACACCGATGCCGATAAACAAAAATACAAAAGTATACTGTTGGCAACGAATGCCCACAGACGCGGTCATGGTGCTAAAAATCCCATATTGAGCAACAAGGGACACAAGTACAAATATGTAATTGCACCGCTACTCCCTCGCGCATCGGCTAGTAGGGCAGGGAAAGGTCTAACGGTACCGCGAGCCATGGTGGTAAACGACAACAAGATCGATTACGTACACTGGGACGATCCCAACGAGCTGGTGGATCGATTCCGTTTGCTGGAAGCATCGCGTCAGGCGGGTAACAACTCTCATGATCCCGAAATTCTATCGATTATCGAGGAACTCCGCGAGGTAGGCCTTATTATATAAAACCGCGCGCCAACGATGCGTGCAGTATGCATCGAGATGCCGATCAACAAATTTGGGGTATCGCTCGAGAAGAGTGGAGCAGCTAGAATGGACTATTACAAATGGAGCGGATTGCTTCGAAATTACATGCGAGATAACGCCCTTTGCGTGACTGGTACCGACTTTGATGCGAAATCACGCAAGATACGACGCGTAGCTCAGCCGGTAGTCGACACAGATGCCGCCAATAAACTGTATGTGGAAAAGAGTATTAAACTTTTGAGAGAGCAGCAGGAAGAATTAGAGAGGAAGCTGATCGTGTTTCAAAGAGATATGCTGACGTTGCAAAACAGCGTTCAAAAGATATCGCAAGTCTTGAATTCCATCCCGCAACATGATAATAAAATTCATCAAGTTAAAGAGGCTATAACCGCTTTTGCTACGGAGCAGCAACTTGTCCAGAATTTCCTCGGGCCGACGGGAAGCACATAATGCATGTACATGATAATTATCACATCATTCGTGTCCAAGACACCTCTGCGATCAAACATGCAATCATTATCGAAATCCATGAGTAAAGAAAAAAACCATGGTCACAAGAAGCTACAACTCGTTGAGGAATTGCATGCTCCAGCTCGAAGACATTTCCCGCGGAGACGCGTCATAGTGCATGGATACGACGATCTGTGGCAAGCTGACATTGTAGAAATGCGTCCATACTCGCGATTTAACCAGGGTCACCACTACATACTCACCATCATCGATGTGTTGAGCAAGTATGCATGGGCGTTGCCGCTCAAGACTAAAAGTGGCGCAGAGGTGACTAAAGCGTTTGCAAAGATATTTAAAGATCGATATCCGAAAAATTTGCAAACCGATCAAGGAAAATAATTTTACAACACCGATATGCAGAAACTCTTAACAAAGCATGACATTAATCATTATTCGACGTATTCGGTGATGAAGGCCTCTGTCGTAGAACGTTTCAATCGAACTTTGAAGAACAATATGTGGAAATTGTTTACACTCAATGGAACCTATAGATGGACCGATGTGCTACCGCGTCTGCTCGCAGAGTATAATGCACGAAAACATAGAACTATCAAAATGCGTCCTTGCGATGTTACCCCTGCGATCGCCGATAGGCTGCTAGCCACCGTATACAGCAACATAAAGATCGCTGCTCCAGCGAGATTCAAGTTGGGCGAGTTTGTGCGCGTGAGCAAATTTAAAACCATCTTCGATAAAGGCTATACGCCGAATTGGACAACGGAGGTGTTCAAGATAGCCAAAATACAGACAACTAATCCTGCAACATATCTGCTCGTCGATTCCTGTGGAAAACCTATTGCTGGAGGATTCTATGAACACGAGCTGCAACGCGTCACCGATCCTGATGTGTATCTAGTGGAAAAAGTGTTGCGTAGAAAGGGGGATAAGGTATACGTCAAGTGGTTGGGGTTTGATAAATCACACAATTCTTGGATAAATAAAAATAATGTATTGTAAAATAATATATGGTTTAATAAATACAATGATACATATATGTAAAAGTGTGAACAATTTTTTTTACACATTAATTCCACTATTTATATGAATGAGTTAATAAATACAATAATTTATTTAACATTTTGTTGCAAGCGACGTTGATAATATCATTCAAAGGCACATGCCAACAGTTCGCAATCAACAAGAGATTTATCATCGAAATATTCTCATTATATGCTTTTCAACATCGCACCATGAGTCTAAAGTTCCATAAAGGCGATGTTGAAAAACATATAATAAGAATAGGATTTTGGAATATTCATGTCTCTGCTAACCCAATCATATCCAGTTCTTCTATGAATTCCCCGAATGTAGTGAAGAATTATATATATCTTTATTTTACTAGCCCATGGATAGCAAAAAAAATATATATATAATTCTTCACTACATTCGGGGAATTTATAGAAGAACTGGATATGATTGGGTTAGCAGAGACATGAAACTTCCGAAAATCCTATTCTCATTATATACTTTTCACCATCGCCTTTATGAAACTATACAACATGCCGATACGAAGTTTTCAAAGTTTGCAAGCGTTGTGATAGCTGTCATAGACTCTGGACGGAGTCAGAGGCCTCGTTCTTTTTTAACTTTGAACATCTTTTGTGTTCAAACAGTAATAGTTATTCGGTTGCTTATGTCGATACGAAGTTTTTCAAATTTTGTAAGCGTTGTGATAGCTGTCATAGACTCTGGACGGAGTCACAGGCCTCGTTCTTTTTTTAACTTTGAACATCTTTTGTGTTCAAACAGTAATAGTTATTCGGTTGCTTATATCGATACGAAGTTTTCAAATTTTGCAAGCGTTGTGATAGCTGTCATAGACTCTGGACGGAGTCAGAGGCCTTGTTCACGTGAAGAGAGCATCGTCAAGTTCAAATTTTCTTTTTTTTTTTACAATGGAATTTGGTAATGTCCCCAGGGCAGAGTGTCAGTCGAATCGGGTACGATATGCCGCTTGTCGTCGTATGGGCTTAGAGCGATTTTAGATTCCGAAATGGTGTACACTTTATGATGTTTAGACCGTATACATGATTGTCTGCGAACCATTTCGATCTCCCTTTGTAAACACTGCGCGTAATCGTCGAAAGTTATCGTTCTGGCTATGACGTTGGTCTTGACGCCTTTCGCCTTTTTCGTATCTTTTTTACCATCTACGCGAAGTGCATACATTTTCGCTCTAAGACCTACGAATTCGGTCATTATCACACCATTATTTTCATCCTTCATCAGCCCTGGAACCTTCTTATTCACACGCGGCATATTATATGCATTGTCGATAGGATAATCGCTTGTGTCGAATCTATCGATATTGTGCTTCATGGTCTCGTAGATATCGTCGCATCGAATATGGTAAATGAGGCTGTCTGTGTCTGTGTATAGAATTTTACAATTTTCCCCATGCTCGGGCGACATGTACTCGTAATGAAATTCATACAAACAAATTTTTGATATGTCCAGAATGCACATACCCACGTATATCGGTTTGTTGAATTTCACCTCGAGTTTTCGCAATTCAACAGCTATTAAATTTTCCGAAAAAACACTTCTGCTATGGAAATTCGGTTTCGCGATCATTGCCTCCGCGCCATATCGCCCTTCCCAATGTGTTAACAGTTTTACATCCACGTGATTTCGTACATTTTCCATAGTTTTGCCAAATACCGCGTTGTTCATCAATTTGTACAAATTTTTTTCAAAGTCGTTTGTCGCGCTTGTTCTGAACCGTGTATTGAGTTCGATGTAATCGCGGAGCCAGGGAGATTGAGCGAATTGAAGCACGCGGTGTATCTTTGTAATACGAAGACCGTGACGCGTGCACTGCTGCAGGTTGCGGTAATGGATAACGTAACGCTGCTTATCGTATACCGTCGCGAGTAATTTGTCCTGCCTGCTGCCAGGTGGTTTGGCACGCGTCGGACAGAACGGTAGATCGGCATGAGCGTCGTGCAGACGTTGCGGATATTCCAGATCTACCTCGAGAATGTACCCTATGAGCGAATCGACTTTGATTGATGATACGTCAAACTTTGCGACATCTTCGACCCATTGCCCACCCATACAAATTATTCACATCAAAGTACATCAAGTACGATGACTCTTCCGATGCGTCGTAAGATGGCATGTACTTGTTATTGGCATGTGCATATCTTCCGGAACATTGGCTTAAACCACCACGTATACCGCGTTCGATAAACATGACCATATCGACGTCGGTGAGCAATTCGAATTCAATTTTGGTATGCTTTAGCATGGCATCCCACGTGAAACCAGGTAGAGTATAATAATGCGCCGAATCTAGTCCGTAACTCTTGATACAACTTTCGCGAAAATTTTCAAAAATATCTGCCAATAACAAGACATCAGTTTTCAAATACAAGTCGCTGTATTCGCCCAAGGTTCTAATCCCGAAACGCTGCCAGATAGTCTCAGCGTGCGCGTAATCGCTCTCGGATACAGTCTCACCCGTTAACGAACTGTAGAATGACTCGCGCGGCGGTAAGCATGGATCCTGCAGCTTGTTCGCGCAATCAAGGTATTCGTATGGAAAGACACCTTTTCGCGTCAATAAATTGAAATCTTCGGTGGATATTGTTTCAAATTTGGATCGTAAAATTTTTAATTGATCTGTGCTAAGAAAAGATGCTAATTTGTCGAGACTGGTATTGAGAAATTTGTACGAATCGATGAATCGTAATTTAATATAATTTCGCGAGTCTGATTCAGCCGTATCTTCAACGTTTTTTGTGAAAGATATATATTTTTCTTTAGTTATGGGTAATACATCAACGTCACCTTCGAAAGCGGTAGCTATTTCCTCGATAATGAAATGCGAATCGTAGCCAGATAAATTATGGAAAACTATGGGGATGTAAAACGCGTTTTTATAATTTAAATTGCACTCCGAATGTGCCGGGCCTCTAAACCGTCCGGATAGATGGCAATGATCGCGAACTCGTACATCGTTAGCCTTAAATGGTTTTTCGCAAATATGACAGTCTGTTGCATCGTGAAATGTCGTCAACTGTTCGAGAGTTAAATCACGCATGGGAACATTACTGCTCAAGATGGGTTTGGCGAAGTTTGCAAATTTTTTTAGTTCGTATACGAACCATGAAACACAATCCGCATCGCGGCGACATCGATACGTCGATAGCGATGTATCGTAGGAACAATGCATATAATATGCAATGCTATGCACTTTATGGTGCTGATATGTATGTAACTTATTATCTAGATCACCCACTGGATTGTCCTCCGTTTTCTCGATGATGCACTCCAGATCTGCATATACCACGAAGGGGAGCCGCTCCTTCCTGCAGTGGTTCTCGAAGCTTAGGAGATTTTTTCCTTCGCTGGGCAGCAGGATGGCGCAGTCGTTCATCTTGCCACAGTCCAGAGAATGGATCTCCAACTTCTCGATAGATCCGAAATAGTGCATACATCTACAAAAACACAATTTTTTTTTATTTAATTTTTTTTGCAACACATTTCAACATTTCACAAGTTTTCTATACATACCGGTCGCAGATGAATTTCTTTTTTTGGTGTCTGCTCAGCTGCATGCTCACCAGCCGGGATAAGTTCTTGATAAGTACAAAGTGCCCTACATCACCATGCTCTTGATTCGGTGTGTAGAGCAGGTTGACGTGCCTATCCCTCTTGTTGCTGGTGAGACGCAGCGGAAAGACCGTCGACCCTTTCTCCTCGTCGAAGGTGTAGACGTTGATGGAGATTTCGTTCTGTCGCTCAAACTTCCCTATTTGCTCCAGGGACATTGGGAACTGAATGCCCTGGAGATTTAGCACGGAAGCATAAGATGGGTACGAGCTTGTGCGTTCGGCATGCCGTTCAGCAGGATGGAGAGCGGCGACCACTGCCCACGCGAAACACGCATTGTCCGGGGATTGCACGCTAATTGTGGCTTTCTTCAGCATCAATTCCCGCGGCAACTTGAACTGGCATCCCGCGCGCAGCGGATTGTACTTGTTGACATTGACGGTCAGGTTGAGGATTCTCGTCAATGCCCATCCACTGTCGCGTTCCTGGAACTCTTCCAGCGATGCCAGGGTGGGTTCGACGATGCATCGCTGGTACCACTTCTGCAGATCGGATGTGTGGAAGATTTCACAGTTTCGGGTATTGATGCTTTTACAAGCATGCTTGTCACCCGCCACAAATTCGCCGTTGAACACCGTGTTCACTTTGAGGTTCTGCTGTTTCCTCAAAGCGTCCCGCGCATGCTCCAGCACGATGGTCCCTGCATCCTGAAGGAAGTTGCGCGGCTCGATATAGTTCGAATTTAGCACGGCACCAGTTAATACACGGCTATCAAACGCAGCGTCTATTTCGCGCCATAAAAGTCCTGTACTCGAATGTCCAGCACCTTCACACACGAAACGTCCACGCAACGAATGTTTCAGCCCTTCGAGGTGCGCGATTCGAGCAACCAGCGATTGTCGAACACCAATCGATAATCGCGGGCGTTTTATGCGGCTCTGTTCTTCTAAAGATTCGATACACTCGTTGCACCGTTCTTCCCACGCGAGGTACTCTTCCCGCGAAATCAATCGTGCAGATTGATCCAGCAATTGGCGGGTTATGTGCGCGAATTCTTCCATGGTCGTAAATGGAATGTGTCTTTTTCCTCGCAACACGTTGCAACGATTTGAGACTATGTGCAGCTTAGAGCGCATATTTATATCCTCATTATGATTTGGTATCTCTGTTTAACTCTTTTAGCGCACCCCCTCCCTCGAATGCATTAGTTTCTGCTGATACAGCATAATTCTTTCCATGATTCACGCGTATGACGAATTAGCGCGCAATATCATTCGAGGAAATTTCTGCTGATGTTGCATAATTTTAAGATTCCACGCTTCCACAGGTATCATATTACACTTGACACGTGTCGAGACTTTTATACTTGAGGATGGGGCTCAAGTTACATGCTGCGACGTTAAGATTGAAACACATTATGGAAAAATTGGTAGCTTTAGAATAAAATGTAGTGGTGGGGGGGAAGCATTGCACCTCTATTTAAGCCGAGCTCTCGGACGCTATTCCATCAATCGCTCAGTAGCCTCAGTGACTTTGACGAAACAGACGGTACTCCATAAAAAATATAGTGCACATCAAAATGTACAAACACAGCTTAAACGATTCATCCTGTGCAGCTAGCAGCGATGTTGGGTTTCCAAATAAACGTCAACAACAAAATCATCATCAACAGTTCAATATGAGGTACGTACGCGTTACTATACACTTTTCATTTACTTCATTCACTGTAAACGCCAATGATCAAAGTATTAATTTCATGTACTTGTTTCTTACAGTTCCGGAACCGCAACGTCAAAAACGTTGAAAACATCGAAACCATCGATCGTACGGATCCTGGGACGTGATTATCCGTTGACTGCAACAGCTTATAAACGTCTAACTATTGGGATTCGTATTGGCAAGGATTTGTGCCACGTCGAGATCTCCATAGCCGACAATAAAGGCAACGAGTTGAGCTTTTCAATGTCTACGTGGAAGCTCCTGCTACAAAACGAGGCGGACATACTCCAACGATTACGCAGCAACGCAACATCACCCCAAACTCACATTATAATTGATCATTTACGACTAGAGTTCACGCGTATGCATGATGATCAACTTATTAAAATCACCGATAATCGCGTTGTGATATATATGACTGATGCCACGATGTGTAAACTATTCGCGTACAACCATTGTATCGATCATATGTACACCTGGCTAAGTGAAAATATATACTCTGTAAGCAGTAAATATGCCACTTTCGTAGACGTTCTACGTAGCATCGCCGCGCCAACAGATTATGTACAATTAATTTCTGAAAGCGAACACTTCGAACAGCATTCATTGATCGATTGTGAATTGTTAGCATGTGCAATCAATCATATTGTGGATGATGCTTGTAGTACAAAATGTTAAATTATATTCTTTTAATTTTTAAATAAATTATCATTTTAAACACATATTATTTCTCCATTTTATTCACCCATCATCCTCCTCGCCACCTGATTCTCAAATTTTTATCGACGATGCATAATTATATTTCGTTCTTCGCGCTGTCAAATGACGTCACATTGCACGGTCGCTCCAGAGGATTCAAGTTACGCGAGATCGCGCGAGACACAACGACGCTTTAAAAATTGTTATCTAATGTGATTGTACCACTATGTAGTGTTGTCTCTTTCCCTCCAGAGAATTTTTAAATAATGCTCTGTCTCTTTCCCTCCCTAGAATTTTAAATAATGCTCTGTCTCTTTCCCTCCCGAAGACGCGGTGCGAAAACGCCGATCTTTCCCGATATTGTCTGATAAAAAATAAATTATTATTTCTCTGCGTTGGAGGAAAATATTTGGAGGTCCCTCTGAAAAAATTTTTTGGGGTGGGTCGAGGTCTGAAAGAGATTTTTGGGGGGTCATTCACCCTCCGTGGAAATTTCCGGCGGTGGGTCCGGTCTGGAGAGGTCTCCGCGGCCGCTCGGCCCGGACTGATCCCCTCCACGATCGCGGCTTCCCCCACTCTGCGGCTCGTGCGCGCGCAACCTGTCTTCCTCTCCCCTCAGGCCCCGCGTCCATGTTTCCCTCCGCCGCGCTCCCCCGCGCGCCCTCACTTCCCCCCGCCCCCGCGCTCCCCTCAGAGGACCTGGGTTAGAACCGGCATAGCCTTACTACTAGTTGCACATCTTATCTCTTTCTGTACACATTAATGCATTGTTATAATTAATTCGTACCTAACGATAATTTCTGACAGTCAAACGACTGTGGGATTCCCCTAGTCAGGAATTATACCGAGTAAACGAACGCCTCTATTCTTTGTAAATTATTCAGTTCTGTTAAATGTTTTACATCCATTCATTATTCAATCATTAAAGTTTTATTTACTATTAAATTCTACTCATCCATTACCTATCTGATTCCACTGAAAGAACCCGTATGGGACTAGAGCATCAACGATCCCAAAATCTACCCCTTATCCGTCTGATAAGGTACTTAGACATTTAAAATTTAAATAATTGACTGTTATGAGCGCGGCGAACCTCCTTGTTTTTCAAACGCAAATATCTAATACTGCAACTTCTGATAGTCTAACGACTGTGGGATATCCGTAATCCGAATTTGCATGTATGAAACGTGCCGCTCGAACACCAAAGCCCACAGCGCGTAACAGTGTACAATACATGGTGCGCGAAGCAGCTTCTGGCGCTGAACGTATTTAACATTAACTTGTAATAACAACCACAATTAACAACTTTCGAAGAAAAATATGTATGCATTTTTAGTATTTCGTAGCCAAGCTTGTTTTTCTACTCGTAAATCATCAACGGATACCCACGTTGTGCCTTTACCCCTTACCATACTCGTGTAATGACCATCGGCAATACTTTTACCGTGGTGAAAAATCGCTGGCTTAAGTTTATAACACTGATTTACCAATTGTATTTTAGTAGTAGGTATTGCTTTGATGTAGAAATTTTCCACTTTCGTTGTTTCACTACTATCGTTATCGAACAAATGTAATTTTGCAATAAGAATTTGTTTGGAAGCAGTTATATCGATTTATTATAGGAATCACAAACGATACATTTTGAAATGTGTAGCAACTCGTAGGAGACATCTTATGCAAACATACAATTTCTACTTTTTTATCCCATAAGCTTTGCATAACAACTCTAAATTGCTGGTATAAAAATAAATATCTGGCAATTTAAATGCAAAGAAATTTGTTACAATATATATTATTTTGTACATGCATGGTATAAATTTCCAGAAACTTATGAGAAAGATGCTTTTCTGTCGAACCTTCTTCGAACAACTTCCAAGTCTGTGATTTTACATAAAAAGTCTATTAATAAATTTTGGCGACTTACCTTATTAATTGAGACAATAATTCAGTCTCCTATTTAGTGTAAAAACTCGTGACATTTCAAATTTTAACAACTTACCTTATTTAACATTTGCCAAGTTATATAATAATTGATTGACGGACGACGATCCCTGCCGAATGATCCCTAGAGTCGACAAACGAAACATGTGTTATTAGTGAAGATGTGCGTGTAACGCGTATACGTATTATGTCGACAAAAATTTTGACTGGAGAAGAAAAATCAGAATCAGAAGGAAAAGAAGGATTTCTTTCTTACCGTTTCCGACTGATCCATGAGATGATATTACGATATCTCTGTCATGCGTGGACCGATTTTATTGAATTTGGTCGCATTCGAAAGCTTATATGCGGTTTACATAAGAAAAATGCCTTTAAATTTAGAAAATATAGCAAGCGTGATGAGATATTAATGAAATAAGTTTCAGGTTAGGTTGGAATAGCCCGGCGACGAGTAAATTTTCGCGGTAGCGACAGTCGACATATAGACATACCCCTACAGCACATTTTGTTACAGAAATGTTGCACAAAAGTTGCAGTACATTGCAATGTTGCCGTTTGGTTGCGAGTTGCATTGCAATATTACTGCAAAATTGCGGAAACATTGCCGTGCAATATTTCAATGGCCACATTTGTGCAATGTTACAGAAATATTGCACACATGTCGCCGTGTAATATTGCTATGGAAACATTTGTCCAATGTTTCAGGAATATTGCAAGCGCTCGCAAGATATGAGCAAGATTTCAGCAATCAATCCGCAATAAATCCGGACTTAGATATTTTCCCTCGACAATTCGGAACGTTTTAAATGGATATAATCAATTAAACGGCAATGGTAGAGACACTGACAGTAATTGGCACGTGTAACACTTTTATACAAATCTCTTTTGTTGCTGAATATTGTTTATGAGTTTGTTTAATCTCTATAATGTTAATTATATAATCGTATTAATTATTTATGTCAGATAATGTCCACGTTCACATATATTCCCTCCGTGGTAGCCTGTGGAATCTTAGACTGTATTCTGCGCGTCGACAATTCGGAACGTTTTAAATAGATATAATCAATTAAACGGTAATGGTAGGGACACTGACAGTAATTGGCGCGTGTAACATTTTTTTACAAATCTCTTTTGTTGCTGTATATAGTTAATGAATTTGTTTAAACCAGATGTGTTAATTAAGTAATTGTATTAATTACTTATATCACATATGTGGACAAATAGAATCCAGTGTTACATTTCACAGACAACATCCGAAGGAATATATGTAAACACGGATGTTACGAATTTGAACTAAGAAATATATGAAAGCACACAATTGATTGTTCAAGGATTCTTCCAATTATTAAACAAAAGCCATTTAATAAAACACTTCACTGAATACAAATATTTACATAAATTTGAATTAATCAAATTCTCCCACAACTCAGAATAATTGAATGCTTTAGTACACCACGCCAGCGCTCTGGCCACGTATCATTCGACTATTCGATTCTTACGAGACTCTGCGCAATCGCGAAACGTGTTCTCCGTGCGGCACTTGGATCGAGAAGAAGACGGAAATCTCGTCTCCCGGAATCCTGGCAAGGATTCCGGGAAGTCACGTGAGCAGGTGACGTAATTAGGAACTGAGTGAGGCATTGTAATTAACGGGGGTCACCCAGAGATGGCTCACTCAGTTCCTTTATGAATACGCGATGATTTGTATCGGCCCGCGGCCGAGCTCTAACATCGCCTTGCTTGTGACGTCGACGGCCCCCCCCCCCCTTCACTCTATCTCCAACAACGGACAATATGTGATAGAAGTAAATAATACAATTAGTTAATTAGCACTATAAGGTTTAAGCAAACTGTTAAACTGTATCCAGCAATAAATGATATTTATAAAGAAGTCAGAGCTGTGAAATGTAAATCCAAAAACACTGAAGACTAGAAAAAAAAATAATAAATTATGTTAAACGATTGTATTAAAAATGCGCTAAAAACTAAAAAACATTATTTTCTTGTACTGCGCAGGATATTTCATAACAGAATATGAATTAACTTAATACAACATCAAGCGTCGGAATGAATTTGTTGTGAAATATCGGGCTCCACGATTAGGGAGATGTAATGGGGTTTGTTACAATGAATCTTCGTTTTTGAATAATTTGAGTTTAAAGTGTTGCACGGTAGGAACATAAGCTCGAATGCGTAAGCAATCTTCCCAATCAACAGTTGTAGCTGCAGCCTGGCTAGATACAGATCTTTAGAATCTGATTTCACCAAATACGTGAGCAACTTCAACCTTTATCTCGAAGCCAAACTAATCAGAATCGATCTTTTCATTCTCAAACTAATTAGAGATCATTGGGTCGGTGTCATCTCAGTCGACTCAAACTCCCTCATTTCTCATTCGGTCTACCCAAACCCTCTATACTATGATAACACAAGGCTTTCTGGTTACGTTCCCCCTCAGGCCTTTCCTTACCTGGACTCTGTAGGCTTCATCCAAAATGATAAAATGCTCCCTATCATTTACCATGTAAATAGGAAAGCTGCCGACATAAAACTAACTTATAGCCCTAATCTGAACTCTAAAGACACTGACATGAGATTTGTTCATAGACTGACAAAATGGGACAAGGAGATCTATAACAAAAAAACGTTGGAAAAATATTGGTGGCTTTTTTGAATACCAGTTGTGTTTATTAAACTATTCCTTTTATACCCACTTAGAATAGCAATCGCATAATGCTAGTAGTAGCCAAATCCCTCGTGTACAATCTTAAATGTAAGGCCCTCTTAAATGTGTCACGTCCCGGGTGAGGTCTTTGGGGAACAATGACATGAAGGAGGGAAAACTCAGGCGCGAATCTTAAATCCTTCACTCTGAGGGGTTTGAGGGAACTCAGGCGCGAATCTTAAATCCTTCACTCTGAGGGGTTTGAGGGAACTCAGGCGCGAATCTTAAATCCTTCACACTGAGGGTTTTGCGGGAACTCAGGCGCGAATCTTAAATCCTTCACACTGAGAGGTTTGAGGGAACTCAGGCGCGAATCTTGAATCCTTCACACTGAGGGTTTTGAGGGAAGGCCAGGCGCGAATCTTAAATCCTTCACACTGAGAGGTTTGAGGGAACTCAGGCGCGAATCTTGAATCCTTCACACTGAGGGTTTTGAGGGAAGGCCAGGCGCGAATATTGAATCCGTCACGCTGAGATTTGAGAGGAACTTAGGCGCGAATATTGAATCCGTCACGCTGAGATTTGAGAGGAACTTAGGCGCGAATATTGAATCCGTCACGCTTAGAATTTCTGGAGGCGATCAGGCGCGAATATTTAATCCGTCACTCTAATCGACCAGGGAAGGTAAATGTATATTTAGAGAACACCCGTTACGGCACTTCGTATTTGTTTTGGTTTGTGAAATAGGATTTACCGTTGCATTTGTGTAAAAGAAACCGCGTTTAGTTCTTCTGTATATTGCACGACTCATGCAGTAATGTTTGTAAACACTGGGCGCGCTCTCGCGAATCAGCTGTTGCGGCAGCTTGGTTTCGTTAAGAATCTTTATGACTTGAGGATACACACAATAATTCGAAACGTGATAGAAAACAAAGCGGTTTATTAACTTTGTTGAAGCGGTTATTATAATTATGCGGGGCTTTTAGCACTGACACATAACATTTATAATATGTATTATGACATGTATATGTATGGACATGAGGTACAATATATAAGTTATAGAACGAAATACCTTTAATAATGATCGTTAATAATATAAAGGAATAAGATCGCAGTAAGCGGTTATTAGACAAAGATATAGATATAAAATAAGCGTTAATGAAAGAACAGTATAATATGAAAGTAATATGAATAATAATATGATTGCATTAAGCAATAAATGAAATAATAATACGATTGCATTAAGCAATAAATGAAATAATAGTAACAAATAGTATGAAGATGATATGCAGAGTAATATAAGATAATTATAAATGCTTACAATCGTTGTCGTAGAGCACTGATTTTAAAGTTTAACACTTGTTAAAATATACTTTGAACATATTTGTCAAAAGAGTAGCGATGAAAGAGGACGAGGCCTCGCAGGACCTCGTATTTATGTAATTTCACAGGAGTATTGCGGGGGTACGCGCGGTAAAGACCTTGACACATTTCGGAATAAGACGCAGTATGACTTCCGGGGTTTTTGTAAACGGTATGGCTATTAATAGCCATATTTTGTCACGTACGCCAAATGCGTCGTAATTAGGTTTGTGGGGTTTTTGTAACTGTAGTAGAGATACTCAACTCTTCGATTGGATTTTGGGTGTTTGATAGGGAAGGGGTTAGAGTGGCTTGGACTTCATGAGTCGTAAAGAGAGGATTGAGACGTGGTCTCGATTTTAAGAGGGATTTGTAACGAGGGACTTGTTTGAATTCGTTTTAAAGGGAATGATTCGTGCCTTGTAGGACGAATAGGCGAAGTGGGTTTTGCAACGATCATCTCGCGATGGGGACCGCTAAGGTACATCAGCGAGGTGGAGGTTTGTATTCATCATCTTGTGTTGTTGACCGCTAAGGTGCAACATCAAGGTGATCAATGATTGAGGAGATGGGGTAGGAGTTGAGTTCGACAGACTTTGGTGGTGTGATTTTGAGGTTTATGGAATAAGAAACGCGCGAAAAATCGTGGGACGTCACAAATGCATTATAGCAATAGATATAAGATACGCAAGGTACAATCTTAATAAGAATAAGCAATGTGTAACGTTTTTACGCGTGACTCGACACGTTTTTACAGGATTTCGAGATTGGTTCGTGTGGCGTGCGATAAAGAATTAATATTCAAGAGCAAGAATTTAACTTAATAGTGTTTATTTATGAAAACACATCTAAATGATACAAAATAATAAATTAACGCTTTTGTATAAAAGAAATTAACTAAATTAATTACGTTGCGACACTCGGTCGGTACAAAGGTAAAGTTGATCATCTTGGGTTGCGACACTCAGTCAGTGCAAAAGAAATTAATGATCGATTTAGATTGATACAAATTAAAGTTTTGTGAATAATGACGCTCGGTCGATATAGGAGTTTGCTTATGGATATAGGAGTTTGCTTATAGATTTAGGAGTTTGCTTATAGATTTAGGAGTTTGCTTATAGATTTAGGAGTTTGCTTATAGATTTAGGAAGTTGAGTATGTTAAAGTGGAGAACGCTTATTGTCGTTTCTCGGAGTCATCAGGCGCAATATTGCAACCTGGGATAGTCTTTTCCCTCGTAGCTCAGGAGTAATACTAACCTGAGGATAATGATAATTAATAGATATTTCTATCTTGACAACTAAGGGGCCTGCAAGGCGGCTTCCAAGGTAGATGCGTCGTCAAACCAGGCGACTATGGCCTTGGTCAGAACGTTCGACATACCCATGGGCCTGCGAAGCGGCTTCCAAAGTTGAAGCCTAACCTTATGTTGGAACCAGCTTATAGCCTTAACGATTCGTAAACAAGACCTGTCTGAGTTCGTGAGTAAGAATGAATGAATTCCGGGCTTTCCTGCCCGTATTCATACATATTCAAGGAGTTGGGAGCGCACCAATAGGAAAGGAGATCGGTTATTACGCGTCGATTATTCTCGGTCTCGCTCGATCCGTTCTCTAGCCAGTATACTGAGGGACTGGCTATGCGCAAGCGCGCGCGTGGAACGCTTGGTTCCCTCTCTCATTCGTCATGCACCAATCACGTCCATTCCTTCGGATCCTTGCTCTTGTCGATCCGCTGATCGACATGCGTTCGATTTTCTCACTCAATCCTTTCGTTCATTACACTCGCGGTATGCTAAGCTAATATTAATATTGATCCTAACACACTTTATAAACGTAAGAATAATAGGAACATAATAAAATATAAGTAACTATTAATTATTAATTAGGTTTATTATAAAAAAAGAAGAGGGCTTTTTGGGGGTTTGTTACAAATGTTAAGTCAAGCTAGACATCCAAATTTATTATTATTATTATGTTCATACATAAATATCACATTTTATCACTCGTACATCTCTGATGCAATAATAATTTGAACGGTTTAAGGGAAGAGGTCACTGAAAAAATCGCGATTTCGACCATTTTTAAGAATTTTTTTTTTGCATTTTTGGCAAGTCTGAACCCTTGTTCAACCGTACACAACGTGGTTTGACATTCAGTGTTGCCTTTCTACCAGAAAAACCTATTTTTCTAAAACCTTGCGAAAGAGCTGAAAACCAAAACCTTCGTTTTTCGGTATATTTCTCTATTATTTATCTCTTTGAGTATACCTTAGGTATGAAACACCTAAAATACAAGAATATTACGCAACATTACTTTAGAAGTAATGTCTTATGATGTTTTTTCTCCATAGAATTACATATGATCCGACTAAATTCCTACATATTATTTATTAGTATGTAATTTTTCATGCTCGTTAACACCTTAATAGAGTGTCTTATATAAAACAAAACACCATATGAGCATATATGTTTCGTTACGGCACATAGAACATCTTTCAAATTTAATTTCGGAGGGTTTGTGTTTGTTTATATATTTCAACGGTTTCGCTTCTCCTTCACCTTCTAGAAGATAACGAATTGCTACGTTTACCTCAGTCTTCTTCCAGCCGACTCGCGAGTCACTCGTTTGCCTTTGCACGAGGACTGTATTTTCAAACAGCATTCGCAATACGTTATATAATTTTTAACTTTCCTTGAAGATGATCTAAATTAAGATCGAAACGTCGGAATATATTGATATATAATTGATTAATTGCAAACAGCTTTGATATATTATTTTAAGAGAAAAGGCTTTTTCGAAAAGTTTCTTAAAATAATAATTGTGTTAAACTGACCGATCCAGTGCGCCGATAACAATTTAGTTTAGATTCACGGTCGATAAATTTATTCAAATGTTTTTTTCTCTTTGAGTATGTTCAATCGCTGACTAGTGTTTCGGGAAATCTAAATTAACTGCGTGGCCTTGACATTGTTTATTTTCACCAATGGCTAAAATGCGTTTCACAATTCTAAAACGCACGCGTGCTCTGTAACAGAATCGAAGTGAAGTGAAATTAGCTGGTATAAAACGAGTGAGATGGACCTCATTAGCCGAAAATATCGCAAAAGTAAGAGTAGAGTGAAGCGTGCTATTATTACAGGTTATAAAGTGATTGCAGAAAACATATGTATATTTTATCAATTTGATATTTTCTGTCGGGTTGCAAAATTTACTTCTAGTGTTACAGAAATGCTATTGTAAAAAATATGCCAAATGTAAAGGCCATGGAAGATGCTGTGATGGCTACTTTAGATCACTGTAGCTCTGTAGACAGCAATCCTAACCATGCCAGATGTCCTAAGGGCAAGCAACCAAAGTGAAACCCTGATACGAAACACTGTTAAATGAATATTTGATGGCAAGGTGCTGTAAGGGAGGCACTCAAAATGCAAATTAATCTCTCCATGCAAAAGTGTGCAGATTCTGCCCGAAGACAACATTTGTATCGGAGGCAAGACTTGAAGTAGCTGTGGCATGTGCTGTTTCAGAATTTGATATGGGTTATGTACGCTCATTGACAGTGAGGAAACAAACAGCTGGGCAAGTTGTTCTAAAACAGCTATAAGTATAGCAAGAGACAGAGACAACAGAAGAGAAACCTGCAGTACATAACAGCAATCCAGTACAAGAAAGCGCTTTAAGAAGAAACAAAACATAAAGAGACGCAAGATTGATGAGGATGTGTATCAACCAGGTGGATTTTAGACTATACAAAAAGGGAAGTGGTCTGGAATTTACTCTTTAGATTTAAAATGCAATTATCTCAAAATTTACTTTTTTAATGTATTTAATGTTCCTTGCGCAAAACTGTTGGTCCGATTCTCTTACAGCTTGGCGTGCTGCAAGAGTAACATGAAAGCAAAAAGATTGTGTATCGGCATGAAGAAATCTGCAAAACTCTTTGCGCTGCGCTTGCTTTTCCTCAAAATTTTGATGAAATTTTGCATTTTTGACATTTAATAAATTCAATCATGTTTAGCTTAAAAAGTATGAGACGTAGAAACTTCTCGATACACAATTTTTTACTTTACTATGGACCCTTCTTCGCTGTAAAACCTGAAGGCTGTGGCATCACACACTTTGCGCAAGAAGGTTTTTGAAGTTATGATTGTTTTTTGTAACGTAATGTAAATTCTATGAAAACCAGTGATTAAAACTATGTCCCGACTGGCATAAGGGCTTTACTTCAAACCTACTTCCTTCCCTTAAGAGGAATTCCGCATGTCTCAAATATTTTCGGATTTCAAAATTTCAGTGACCTCTTCCCTTAATATAGTCTATAGGTATGTATGTTGTGTATATACGTTTGTTTGGTGGTATGAACACTTGTACATATTGTATGATTGTTTGTATGTTAGAATGTATGTGTTAAGTCAGGCATGGAACTAAAGTGAACGCAGCGGCCGTTTTTCGGAGGCAACGCCTCCTTTCTCCCGCCGCGCGTCTTTGTCCCCGCGGCGGGCCTAGGAGCTTCGAGCGCCTCAGACCCGTACCATATGAATCGCGCGTGGCGCATTGGGGCGACATTGTATCAATAGGTTTCCACATCGACCCAGAGAGCACGATTGTCGATGCGTTTTTGTTTTGTCAACGCGCCACGCGTGGTTCACGTGGTACGGGCCTGAGGCGCTCCACGAACCTGGATCGCCACGGGGGCCAAGACGCGCTGCGGGAGAAAGGAGGCGTTGCGTCCGAAAAACGGCCGCTGCGCTCACTTTAGTTCCATGCCTGTGTTAAGTAAACGCGAACGAGTCGACTATCTCGCTTCTAAATATATAAGCTACCGTCCAGTGGCGGGTAAATTAAGTACCTGGTATTATTAAGCACCGTCCAATTCCCGGCTGTGACCGTCCAACCCTTGTATACAGGGTCATCCGTTAAAACTGCAACCTGGGCGCGCGCGAACAGACGAAAATGGCAACACCGCCTCACGGACGCATACCACGCCAACCATGCACCGGCCCAGCGTTCGGAGGGTTTCCAACTTTTCGGCAACATTTCGTGCAATATTCCAATTATTAAACCGCAACGCAACTGAGACATTTCTGCAACAAATGTGCTGTAGGGGTATAGATATATAGACATATATATACAGGGTGCTGACATGTACTTGGCGTCGAGATGCTACCGCGTCTCTAGATATACATTCGCCCTCACTTTACGCGAATATCCGTTCCACGTGGATTTGATTTACGCGAATAAAAATCGTGTAAATTGAATCTGTCAGTATAAAAGGAAAAATATTGGAAATGAAAGCTAGTAAAAGTTTTAGGGATATTCTTCCGAATGGCTCCAGTGGCCGATCGAGATGAGGTTTGGAGGGAGGAGTGGGGAGGGTGTGTAAACCCTAAAATCTAAAATTCTAGCTTGGGGTATTTATTAGTTTCCAAAATATTAATAAAAAATTATTGTTAATTTTTCTTTTAAATTATTT
Source organism: Andrena bicolor (assembly GCA_960531205.1). Classification (NCBI taxonomy): domain Eukaryota; kingdom Metazoa; phylum Arthropoda; class Insecta; order Hymenoptera; family Andrenidae; genus Andrena; species Andrena bicolor. Next base: position 1,105,027 of record CAUIJW010000183.1, read on the forward strand.
TTGGACGTAGGTGCGGGCACTCCTACCCAGCGACCCTCCCGTCCCCCCAAACTGTTTTTCGAACGGCTGGACGCGTTCCCTTTACCTCCGCGTGCTCCTCAGGCGCCGGAAAGGCACGCGTATTTAGTTGAAATTCAAAGTCAAGTTTCTCGAAAAAGAAGCGCGGTATTAAAAAATTGTATTCTATATTTTCGTCTTATTTTGGCCTGTAGAATCACCCCCTAGAATATTGACTATCAGTAGAATAACACCCTATATAGTAGGATGGGTTGCATTCACAAGTTGCTGGTTCATATCTCGCGCCCTAATCTAGCCCAAACCATTACTAATACCGTCGGTTATGACACTGATTTCAATATATTATCCCGAAAGTTTTTTTATTAATATCTCGAAAACTAATAAATTCCCGAAGCAACAATTTTGGATTTACGCCCCCCCCCCCCTCCCGTCCCCTCAAACCTCGTGTCGATCGGCGACTAGGGCCATTCGGAAGTACAGCCAGGTTTAGACAGGGAGTCGAGACCCCCCCCCCCCTCCAGGGTCGACCACCTTGAGCGTGGTGAGGGGGCTCGCGTGCGCGCGTCGTGGGTGCGGGGTTGGGTCCGGGTTGGGTCTGGGTGGGGTGCGCGCGGGCGTGAGGTGGCCTTGTGGCCGTGACCCGCGGATCTCTGGGCGGTTGCTGTCGGTCAGGCCCCCTGTGGCCTGTTCGGCTCTTGGTCGTGCGGGTTGCCCGGGCCCGGGGATGTTGCCGCGACAGCTGTGGCGGTCTGCGTGGTCCCGTTGTCCTCGGCCGCGTTCGCCTCGTGTCTGGCCTGGGCCTTATGTGGGCCCGGCTCTTGCCCCTCTCCTGGGGGACGCGCGCGCGCATTTCCATCACTCCGCGGGTGGGGGGGGTGCGTCTGGGTGGGAGTGGCCCTGTGAAGGGCCGCTGTACAGGGCGCGGTAGCCGCAGTGACCGCACTATGGCGGGGTGCATGCTGCGGCCGGGGAGGGGACGGGGAATCTCTCTGCTATAGAGAGACCCAGGAGCGGCCAAATAGTGTCGCTCCCAGTCGCGATCGATCGCGCGTGGGGGGAGTTCGGCAGTTGGGCTGCCCTTCTGGCATAGCCAGCCGCTCGCCCGGGGCTGGTTGGGTTCTGACCTTCGGGTCCCCGACCGGTTTGTGGCCCCCCGGGGTTTGCGGTATTTGGGCGCCCTTACGGCTAGCCGACCGCCCCCGCCCGGAGGTTATTCCCATGGGGTCGACGCCGGGAAGTGCGCGATCGATCGCGGGGTCGTGGGGCGGAGGTGCCGGGGGGCCCCACCCGCCCTTGTTTAGCAGCGACCCTGGTAGAGGGTGGCGCTAGCGTGTGGCCCGCAGCGTTACCCCGGCGATAGCGGGGAAATCTCCCGGGGAGCTTCTCTCCCCCTTGGGAAAGTGCCAACTCTGGCAAACGAGCGCGGGGATCCGGGGTCTTGGAGGATGGCCTAGCGAACGTATCGCTAGTTTGATCTCGCGCAAGAACGGCCATCTTCCTTGCCAGATCCTCCGCTCTAAGCGGTTACCGTGCAGGTTTTAGTTGGTTGGAGCCCAACACAACCCCGAGCCTCCCCTGAGGTTCGGGGTATCCGTTCCAGATTTACCTGCACGTAAAAAAAAAAAAAAAAAATAGGGAGTCGAGTTGTCTTCTGGACGAGGCGGGCAAGCTGCTGGAACGTGTTCTGGCTGCCCGCCTCCTGGACCACCTGGGAGCCGCGGAGTTCCCGGACATGTCCGACCGCCAATTCGGCTTTAGGCGGCAGCGATCGTCGGTGGATGCCATTCTGCTGGTCAGATCGCTGTCGCGCCGGGCGGTCGATGGAGGCGGTGTGAGCGTGGCGGTGTCATTGGACATCGCCAACGCGTTCAACACCGTCTCCTGGGCGGCGATCGAGCGGGCGCTACTTTACCATCGCGTCCCGCTCTATCTTCGCCGCCTGATCCGGGACTATCTCCGCAACCGGGTGGTCTCTTACGTCGGCCGGGACGGAGACGGGGTAGCTCACGTTCACCGCGGCGTGCCGCAGGGGTCCGTGCTAGGGCCCCTAGTATGAAATCTGGCATACGACGCGGTGCTGCGGGTTTAAATGCCATCGCCAGACGTGTCGCTGGTCTGCTACGCGGACGACACGCTGGTGGTGGCTTCCGGGCAGCGTTGGGCGGCAGCGCTAGACCTCGCCGAGAGGGCACTGCGGCTCCTTATCCCCGCGATGGGGGCGCTCGGTCTGCGAGTCGCCGCTGAGAAAACAGAGGCGATATGGCTCGCGGACAGGGTTGGGTCCGGTGTTCCCAACAGAGCGTCCCTGAGGGTCGGGGATGCCTGCGTCAGGGTCGGCCGATCGATGAGGTATCTCGGCCTGACCCTGGATACCTACTGGCGGTTTACGCGCCACTTTCGGGTCCTGGGCCCCCGGTTGGAGCGGCAAGTATTCGCGTTCGCGCGAATCATGCCCAACCTGGGTGGCCCTCACGAGGCGGTTCGGCGACTATACGTGGCGGTCGTCCGGTCCATGGCGCTCTACGGAGCCCCGGTGTGGGCCGGCGTACTGGAGGACTGTCGCGTCGGGCGAGACCTTCTCGCGAAGGTGCATCGCCGCGCGGTCCTCCGTGCCGTGCGGGCATACCGCACGGTGTCGCACGCCGAACTGTCGGCGCTAGCTGGGTCCCCTCCTTTCCACTTGCTCGCCGAGATGGAGGCGGAGGTTTACTTCGCCTCCCACGGTCTCGACGGAGCGAGGGATCCACTGGCGCCGGAAGAACCCGAGACGCGGGGCCAGGCCCGGCGACGCATGGGAGCCAAATGGATAGAGTGGCTCTCCCTCTCCGAACATTGGGAGGGACGCGTCGTCGGGGCGCTCCTGCCCATTCTCGGTGAATGGGTGGGGCGCAGGTATGGTAGGCTTACCTTCCGCCTGACACAGATGCTCACCGGAGTGGGGTGCTTCGGTGTCTTTCTGTGTCGCATAGGGCGGGAGGAAACGCCGCAGTGCCACAGCTGCGGCCGGGGCGACGAGGACTCGGCGGACCACACTCTGGCCAGGTGCCCGGAGTGGCTGCACGACCGCCGGGTCCTCAAGCTGCACCTCTCGCTACCGACGGTCGTGCGTCGGATGGCAGAGGAGCGGGACTCCTGGGCGGCCGTCTCCTCCTTCTCCGAGGTGGTGATGCTCGAGAAGGAGGAGGCCGAGAGGGACCGCGAACGGGCGGGTCTTCGACATTGTATCAATAGGTTTCCAGTTCGTCCCAGAGAGCACGATTGTCGTGCGTTTTTGTTCACGCGGTACGGGCCTGAAGTACTCCAAGCACCTAGGCCGCCGCGGGGGCCAAGACGCGCGACGGGAGAAAGGAGGCGTTGCCTCTGAAAATCGGCCGCTGCGTTCACTTAATTCCCAAGCCTGCTTTACATCTTCAACATCAGTTGTTGTATTAACTGAGATATCAGAGTTTAAGTGATGACGCGGCAGCCGATTTTGTTCCAATTTTTAAGACTTTCACTTTAAATATTTCGAAAACTATTTGACATGGGCGTTTAAAATTCAGTATACATTGTTTTTGCAAGGTTATAGACAAATGCTCTAATTTTGAAGAGAATCGGTGAAACTAAATTTTCCCTCTATCCGTTTTGACGTGGAATAGCTCACATATACATATATATGCGATACATATCCGATTTATATATATATATTTTATTCTTCTTTGGGGGGGGGGGGCGATCGCCCGTATCGCCGCCCTCTGGATCCGCCCTTGGTACCTGTAATAGAATCAACATTAGTTTCTTGGCAAAAGAATTTGTGGCGAAATTAAATTGTGCACAATACAAATGGAACATATCTTTTGATAAGTGATGAACAAGCCAAATTTTAATTATCCCTGTCATCGTTTGTAATCCTTCACGTGCTGGGCGACGTTCTTCCTTCGTTTCGATCGAATGGGAAGATTGCACTTGTTGTATACACTATACACGACACACGCGCTCACACAACTTAAATTATATACACTACTTAATATTATATTCCTTTATTATTGTTCCCCTAGGGGTTACAATCTCCTTTCTCTACTCTCCCCCCACTTTACAAAACCCCTTATACTACCTTATCCTTTTTTTTTCTTTTTTTACTTGGTGGAAATCCCCACGGATACCCCCCGCCCGGGGGCGGGCAGGGGGTTATGTGGGACTCGAACCCACTAAAACCACCAAGGTGATCTACCTCGCGCGCGGAGCTGCGCGCCTGAGGGGAGGGATTTGGATGCGAGATCAATCAAGCGATACGTTCGCTACCCTCCCCCCTTGCGCTTCGGTGCAGCCCCGCGCTAGGTCCCCTGAACGGGGTCGTCCCTGGGGGAGTATTAAGACCTCCCCCAGCAATGTTCTCCGGGACTGGCGACTCGCGACGGATCACGCGCCCGAGTCGCCCCTTCCGGGGTCGCTGCTGCTAGGGCAGGTGGTGTCCTCCGACACCCCCGCCCCGCGACCCCGCGATCGAACTCCCAACCGGTGCCGCGCAGTGACTGGTAGCGCGGCCGGACCGGGGCACTGTACCCCGGGGGGAGCTCGATCGCTCAGACGGGAGCTGCGGCCGCCGCTCCCCTGGGGGGGGGGACTTTAACATGGTCCCCCCCCCGTTCTCCGTACCTCGCGACGCCGCCGCGGCCCTGGCAAGTCCGATGCCACGACTCGCCGACCGCGGCGGCCACCCGTCGCTTCGTCGTCCGCGGCGGCCCTTCGTGACAACGAGGGCCGCCGCATTTCCCGACTCCTTCCTGATGCCCCCGGCGCGCGTCCCCCTCCGATACAGAGGGGGCGGCGCACCGGGGGCATAACGGCCGCGCCTGTTGCGTGGCGCGGCCCCGTCCCAATCCCCTATGGCGGGGAGTAGCGGGACGGCGCGGCCCGGGGCCTAACACCCGGGGGAGCGGGGCGACTTACGCAACTAAGTCGCCGCACGACCTCCCCCGGCCCCGGGTCATCTTCTTCTCCCGCGCCGCATCCTCCTTCTCCAGCATTATTGCTTCGGAGAAGGAGGCCATGGCTTCCCAACAGTCCCGATCCCCCGCCATGCGACGCACGGCCGTCGCCAGCGAGTGATCGGGACCCAGCTGCAGCTCCAGGACTCGGCGGTCGTCCAGCCACTCCGCACACCTGGCCAGAGTGTGGTCCGCCGAGTCCACGTCGCCCCGGCCGCAGCTGTGGCACTGCGGCGCCTCCTCCCGCCCGATGCGACACAAGAAGTCACCGAAGCAACCGACTCCGGTGAGCATCTGTGTCAGGCGGAAGGCCAGCCTGCCATACCTGCGCCCCACCCATTCACCGAGAATGGGCAGCAGCGCCCCGACGACGCGTCCCTCCCGATGTTCCGGGAGGGAGAGCCAGTCGATCCACCTGGCTCCCATGCGTCGCCGGGCCTGGTCCCGCGCGTCGGGTCCGACCGGCGCCAGGGGGTCCCTCGCTCCGCTGAGATCGTGCGAGGCGAAGTATACCTCCGCCTCCATCTCAGCGAGCAGATGGAATGGAGGGGACCCACCCAGCGCCGACAGCTCGGCGTGTGACACCGTGCGGTAAGCCCGCACGGCACGGAGGACCGCGCGGCGATGAACCTTTGCCAAAAGGTCTCGCCCCACGCGACAGCCCTCCAGGTCGCCGGCCCAGACCGGCGCTCCGTAGAGCGCCATGGACCGGACGACCGTCACGTATAGTCGCCGAACTGATTCGTGCGGGCCTCCCAGGTTGGGCATGATGCGCCCTAGGGCGAACACCTGTCGCTCCAACCTGGGGCCCAGGACCCGAAAGTGACGCGCGAATCGCCAGTAGGTATCCAGGGTCAGACCGAGATACTTCATCGATCGGCCGACCCTAATGCAGGCCTCCCCGACTCTGAGAGACGCTCTGACGGGAATGCCAGTTCCCACCCTGTCCGCGAGCCATACCGCCTCCGTTTTATCGGAGGCGACTCGCAGACCGAGCGCCTCTATCGCGGGGATGACGAGCCGCAGTGCTCTCTCCGCGAGGTCTAGTGCTGCCAGCCACCTCGGCCCGGAGGCCACCACCAGCGTGTCGTCGGCGTAGCACACGAACGACACGTCAGGCGATGGCAACTCCACCCGCAGCACCGCGTCGTACGCCAGGTTCCATAGCAGGGGCCCTAAAACGGACCCCTGTGGCACGCCGCGGTGCACGCGAGCCACCCCGTCCCCGTCTCGCCCGACGTAGGAGACCACTCGGCCACGGAGGTAGTCCCAGATCAGGCGGCGAAGGTAGAGCGGGACGCGATGGTATACCAGCGCCCGGCCGATAGGCCGAGGGTGACTCTGCGGGCTTACCAGGCTTTCGCAGCAGCACCAGCCTCGCCTCTTTCCACGCGCGGGGAAACCTCCCGGTCCTCAAGGCCGCTCCCTAGGGCGCCCATCGCGCAGGCCCAGACACGCCCGGGCACTCCGTCCGGTCCGGGTGCGGCGTTCTTCGAACGCATTCGAAGCACCGCGGACTCGAGTTCCTCGTCCGAGACCCTCGGGGCATCCGCTATGTCGGTGCCCCATGCGAGCTCCGGATCTCCCGAAGCGTCGACGCCACCCTCCCCCGGAACCGGGGGAGGGGGGAACAGCGCCGACAAGACCTCCAGGAGAAACCGGGGCTCGAGGCCCTCCGTGACAGGGGGCGCCCAAGGTCCGAGTTTTACGGACACGGCCTTGTACTGGCGCCCCCAAGGGTCCCGATTGAGGGTCTCGAGGAACTCCTCGTGCGAACGGGTCTTGGCCCGGGCTATGGCTGCACGGAGCTCTCGGCGCGCCGCGGAAAACGCGGAGCGCAGCTCCTGCAGCTGGTCCTCCGTCACCCGCCGTCGGTCCTGACGGCGGGCATTGGTGTACCGGCGCTGAGCACGGACGCTCGCCGCGCGGAGATCAGCGATCTCCTCGCACCACCAGTACACCGACCTCCGACCCCCACCCGGCGGCCCGACTCGCGGCATCGTGGCGTCGCAGACTCGCTGAAACGCCCGCCGGAGCCATAGGGCGCCGTTAGAGGGGGGTCGTCGAGGACGTCGCCCGGCAGGGAAGGCCAGGCGGCGACGGAGGACGCCATCTGGGCCGCGCTAGCGTCTAGCTTTTTGAGCGCCCAGCGCGGCGGCTGTCTACCGGCACGAGCGGGAGAAAGCGTGGCGGCGGAGGTGGCCAGCATGACGTACATGTGGTCCGAGCCAGTCTCTGACTCCTCCGCCACCCAGCAGTCCGACGTCAACGCTGCAGCCGCGGGGTTTACCCAGACGAGATCGATGATCGACTCGCCCCGCGACCCGCGAAACGTCGTGACCGCGTAGGGGTTCTTAAGGACGAACCCCATCGCTTCCGCCCACTCGAGGAGCAATTCGCCCCGGCAGTCCGTTCTGGGGGAGCCCCACTCGCGAGCGTGGGCATTGAAGTCCCCCAGAAGGACCACTGGCCGAGCTAATTGGGGGGCTAGAAACGCCCCCACCTCGCTCAGCCGGTCCTCGAACTCCGGGACGTTCAGGCTCGGTGCCAATACTTTTTTTTTTTTTTTCGTGGAGAAATCCCTAACGGATACCCCTAACCCGCGGGGGCGGGCGGGGGTTATGTGGGGCTTGCACCCACTAAAACTCCACGGTAGCCGCCTAGAGCCGGGGGATCAGGCAAGGAAGATGGCCGTTCTTGTGCGAGATCAAACTAGCGATACGTTCGCTAGGCCATCCTCCAAGATCCCCGATCCCCGCGCTCGTTTTGTCAAAAGTTGACACTTTCCCAAGGGGGAGAGAAGCTCCCCGGAAGAATAATACCCCGCTATCGCCGGGGCAGCGTTGCGGGCTACGCGCCAACGCTACCCCACATTCCCCGGCTGTATCTCCCAGGCTCGACAAGCCCCCGCTTGCCGAGCCCCCTACAGCCCTCCGGTGCCGCCAGCCGCCTAACACGCACTGCGAGGGGGGGAACGGGCCCGGTAGATACCGGTCCACCGAACCCCCCGCGGTCACCACTTTACTCCCAAACGGCCCTCTACCTCCCCCGAGAGGCAATGTGCGCGGATGGGGCATTGGCGGATGGAGGGAGGACTACCTCTCCAGCCCCATGATCCGCCCCATATGGTCCGCGCACCCTCCCGCTGCGTCCGCGTCCACCGGCTCCTCACCCGAAGAGCTTGGCGCCCTTCTTTAAGAAAGACACCCCGGTGTCGCGCCTCGCCATCTTCCTGCCCGCTACCACGCTTTCCTCCTTCTCCTTAGCGTTGGTAGCGAACGCCGCGTACTCCTGGCGGAATTTCCTCCAGTAGCCGGTGCGCTTCGCAACCTGTCGTGGTCTCGGAGCACGCAGGTCTGTCCGCATCCTCGGCGGGATGGGACCCGGCTCCGAGACCACCACACCCTTCCCCTTGAGGCGCTCCCCCAGAGCCTTGGCCAAATGCACGGCCCTGCTCTTGCCGGCGGGACCCGGGCACCGAAAAACGGCGCATCTGGTCCATGTGCCTGCGTACTCTACGTGGCCGGACCATTTTTGGTCCCGGACGGCAAAGAGTTTCTCCCACTCGCGGTCGATGAGGTCGACGAAGGCCTCGTCGCCGCTCTCGCCCACTCCCATCTCGCCCCTCATGACCCAGACCTGGCCCGAGCCCGCCGTGTATTCGTCCCGGACGAACACTCGGTCGTCGTCCGGGTACGGGCGTCCGTCTGGGTCGAGGTCTTCCTTCGGTGCCAATACTACCTTATCCTACCTTAACCTAACTTAGCTTATCTTAAAATTAACTTAACCTATCTTACACCTAACTTACTTATCTACTGTAGACCTATATACAAATCTCTCCGCACAACTCAACGCCCACACACGCACGCATACCCGCCTCCCGGACCTCCGCTTCCGCACGACTCATCTACCACTCCATTCCCACTCTCACACCACCACACCCCCATACACCTGCCTCCATTCATCTATCCTCCTAAGCCAATCCTCCCCCTCCCCCTCATCACCCAGTACTTCTCCCGCCATCTCCTGCCACCCTCTCTCTACCCCCCACCCCGTTCACTCCTCCCACACATGCTCCCACGTCTCTCCCTCTCTCCCACACACCCTGCACCTCCTTTTTTCTCCCTCTTCCCAATACCTACCCCCCCCCCCTCATCTCGTTTCCCAATCTATACCTGGCCATTCTTCGCCACCTACTCTCCCCCCACCCCTTCTTTAAATACCCCGGCAACCCACCCCCCTTCACCCTTCCGTACCACACGTTGTACTCGGATTCCCCTATCCTTTCCCACCTCTCCTCCTCCTGAACTTTCCTTTCCCTATTCACCAACTCCTCCCCTCTTATACCCCCACCTTCCCTCGCCCCTTCCATCTCCTCCAGCGTCCATCCCCTTTTCTCGAAAAAATCCTTCCTATCCTCTTCCCACCCCTTCAACCACTTTCCCCTCCTTAGCCTCCCCTTCACCTCCTCCCAACACCTCCGCGCCAACTCCCCCCCTTGCCGTTCCTCCAGCTTTCTCTCATACCCCCATGCCCTCATCCCTGCCCTTCCCTTCAACATTCCCCTTTGCATCTCCTCCCTCACCATGTACCCCGGCGTGCATCTATCCACCCCCATAACCCACTTCATGAACCTTTCCTGCAGCCTTTCCACCTTCTCTCTTTCCCTCCATCCCCACACCTCCGCCCCGTACCCCACCACTGGCCATACCAATTTGTCAAACAACCACATTCTCCTTTCCCAATCCTTTCCAAATAACCTTTTCCGTATCCCCCAGACCTTTCCCATCACCGCTGCTCCTTTCCTCACTCTCTCCTCCACATGCCCCTCCTTCCCCCCATTCCCCATCACCGTGTATCCCAAATACCTAAAACTCCTAACTTCCTCCAGCACCTTACCCTTCCACCTCCACGTCACACTTTTCCATCTCCCACTACCCTTTCTACACCTCATTACCTTTGTCTTCCCTACGTTTACCTCCAAACCCTTCCCATCCACGTATCTCTCCAACTTCGCCATCAGGCCCTTCATCCCCTCCTCATCCTCCGCCAGTACCGCCACGTCGTCAGCGTACGCCAACGCGTACAGCTTTCCCCCCCCCCCCAGCTTCACCCCCCCCCACCCTCCCTTTTCTAATTCCTCGTCCATATCCGTGATCAGGAGGGTGACGAGGCTCGGACTCAGCGGGCACCCCTGCCTCACCCCTCTCGCCGTCCAGAACCTCTCCCCCTCCTCATTCCCCACCCGTACCCTCCCTATTGTTTCCTGCAGCATCTCCTCGCACCTCACGACCAGCTGTTCCCTAACCCCCTCCCCCTCATTGCCTTCACTAACACTTCCCTGTCCACCGAGTCAAACGCAGCCTTCATATCTACAAATAAAATTACCATCTTCTTCCCCTTTCTCCCCACCTGTCTATTTATTAAATAATTTAAAACGTATACATTATCAATAGAACCCACCCCCTCCTGAACCCCGTTTGACTCGGTGGCAGCAGTCTTTTCTCCTCAACCTCCAGCCTCAGCCGCTCCGCTAGCACAGACGCGTACACCTTGTACGCCGTCTGTGTCAGCGTTATCCCCCTATAGTCGTCCACCTTTTCCCCCCTACCCTTCTTCATCACCGGAACCACCACCCCTTCCCTCCACCCTTCCGGCCACCCCTCCCCCCTCCATACTCTGTTACATATCCCCCATAACCATTCCTCCACCTCTAAGCCCCCATATTTCCACACCTCGTTCGGGATCCCATCCCCCCCTCCTGCCTTTCCATCCTTCAAGTTTCTTATCACCTTACCTATCTCTTCCCTCCCTATCTCCGCCTCTCCGTCCTCCCCCCTCTCCGTCCTCCCCCCTCTCCGTCTCTTCCCCCTTTCTCACTCTCCCTTCCACTCCCCCTAATAGCCCTCTGAAATACCCGTCCCATTCTTCTATTGCTATTCCTTCATTAACCCTTCCCCTCTTTCTCCTCCCTCTATTAACCACCTTACACACTTGCCCCTCCGTTCTTACCCCTTCCACTTCCTTCACCCACCTCTCTACTTCCTTCTTTCTTTTTTCCTCACATAACCTCCCGTAATCCCTCTTCATCTCCTTGTACTTTCTCCCCTCCCCCCCTTCCTTCCTCCACTTCCTTAACTCCCTCCTTACCTTACTCTTCTCCTCCTTACACTCCATGTCCCACCACCCTCCCTTCTTTACTCTCTCCCCCCCCCCTTCCCCGTCATGTCTATCGCACCCCTTATTCTTTCCCGCAGCTCACACCATTCCCCGTCAACTCCCCTTTCCCCCCCACCCCTTTTCCCGAACCTTGTCATAAACTCCACTCTTCCCTCTTCCGACCAGTTTCCTCTGCCCCCTCCCCTTTTCTGTCCTTTCTTACCCCCACCCCCTTCATCCCGCCCCTCCCCTCTCAGCCACACGACCACCGGGTGGTGATCCGATTCTACTCTTTCCCCTACCTCCATCCTTTCCACCTTCTCCCTTGTATCCTCGTTCCCTAACACATAATCTATGACAGAATTCCCCCGACCCCCTGTGAAAGTCCACTCCCCCTCCTCGTCCCCCTCTATATTCCCATTCAATATTCCCCATCCCCTTTCCTCTAGGCACCCACACAACCTCTTCCCTTCCCCATTCACCTCCTTATCCTTTGAACTCCTACTCCCACTCCCCCCCACCCTCCCTTCCTCCTCCTCACCTTCCCACACCTCTCCCCCTTCCTCCCCCGTTCTCGCGTTGAAATCGCCGCCTATCAGAACTCTTACGCCACCCTTCCCCTCGTCCATCCACTTCCCTAACTCCTCTAGCTTATCTTTCAAGTCCCTATTCACGTAAACCCCCACTATCTTCCACCCCCCCCCCAATCTTCACTTTCTTCGCCATCAACCCCTCCCTCTCCCCCTCTCCTCCTCCCTTGCCCAATTCCAGCCCCTTTCTTACCCCCATTAACATTCCCCCTATCGCTCTTCCCTTCTGATTTTCCCTCCTCGCCCATTGCTTTTCCCACACATACCCCTTAGGCAGCCTCCTTTCTACGTAATCCCATTCTTTCTCCTCCACCCAGGTCTCGCTCAACACCATCACGTCCCATTCCTCCAGCCCCCTCCAGAACTCTTCATCCTTCCTCTTAACTCCTGCCACGTTCCAGAATGCCACCCTCCAGCTCTTCCCCTCTTCTTTTCCTTTTCCCCTCCTCTTTTCCCCTTCCCTTCCCCCTTCCCACTTCCTTCAATCGCTTCCCTGCTCCTCCTTCCATTTCTCCCCTATCTCGTCCCATCTTCTTACCTTTCCATCCACCCACATTTTCATATATCCCACCTGCACTCTCCTTCCTCTCCCCCTCTCCATTTGCGCCTCTCTCTCTATTTTCCATCTCGCCCTCCTCTCCTCCCCCGTGAGGTCGTCCTCCACCCTCTCCCGTCTTCCCCTCAGTTTACTCTTCGCCTCCATTACCTTCTTCTTTTCCTCCCTTCCCTCCAATCTCACCAGCACCAGACCACCCCTACTTTTCCTGATCTACCCAGATTCACCACGTCCTTTATTCCCCCTACTCCCAACCCCATCCTTTCCCATAACCTCCCCACTTCCCCCCTCGCGTCCTTTTCTTCCCCCTCCAGCCCCCTTATCACCACATTACTTCTCCTACACTCCCTCTCCCTCTTATCCTGCATCACCTCCATCCTTCTCACCCTCAATTCCCATCCCTCCGTATTCCCCTCCCCCACCAGGCCCTTCCCCTCACTCCCCCTTCCTTCTTTTTCCCACCTCCCCACCTTCTCCATCACCTCCTCCAGCCTACTCTCCCTTTCTTCCATCTTCCCCAGTTTTTCCGCCAGCCCCTCTCTCTTCACCCTCTCCTCCCTCATCACCTCCTCCCACCTCCTCCTCTCCTCTCTCCACTCTTCCTCCATTTTTCTTCTTTCCTCCCTCTCCTTCCTCATTTCCTCCCTCTCCTTCCTTATTTCCTCCTTCAGTTCTTTTCTCTCCTCCCTGTCCCTCTTCATTTCCTCCCTCATCCTCCTCATCTCTAACATCATCTCCCTTAGCATCCCCCGCCTACCCACTCTCTCTTCCCTACTTCTCTACTCTCCCGCACGGAGCCACCACTTACCACTCTCTACTTACCTTCCCGCCAATTTCACCTATCACGGCCACCTAACCTCTAGACTCCCTTATCCCTCCTGAAACCCTATCACACCCTACCGCCGTGCCTTTCCCTTTACCCTCACCCCTTCTTCGCTACTCCACCACCTTTCACCCACACACTCCCACCCTCCTACGCCACTTCACTCGCCTTTCCTTCACCTCAAACCGTCACACACTCCTACACACACCTGTCACTCACGCGCCCGGAAACGGAAGTCCACTACTTAATATTAATTAAGAATTAAATTTGGACTTGTTTCATACACTATACACTATACACGCGCTGACACTTACACAACTTACATTATATAAACTACTTAATATTCATTAAGAATTAAATTTGCACTTGTTTTGTACACTATACACTACACATGCACTGACACTTACGCAACTTAAATTATATACACTACTTAATATTAATTAAGAATTAAATAAGCTATTACATCTAACAACCATTATGTCGTCGATTACATGCATCTGTAAATTATAACGGAGATCTGACACTACATGTCTCACTCCCGAATACAGTCTTTCAACACTCACTTGTGTGGCAGGCGCACTCTGAACCACGCACGCTAATTTGTACAATTCTGGTTTCGCGTTTTCTTCGATTCCCAATATAACAATAAATCTGTATCTTTGGAAACACGCTTCCACGAAAGATATGAACTTAAAATATTATTTATATTTATCACGGTCTGCGCGGGGGAGGAATTTGTATCGCTTTCGGATTTTAATAATAACTGTTCTATATCGTCGCAATCATTCTCGCATACATCAACACTCCTCGCTGCCACATTCACTCCATTCTCTGCTGCAAGATCATGCAATCTTTTCCATAAGGCTACTAACTGTTCTCTCGCCGTCGTTTTATCATCCTCACTCAAAAGTACATTATATCGCGGATCCATAAAAATTGTCGCACGAAATACGTCGTTCTTAAATAAATCGCGCTCGCGTTTTACCATGCTCTCATATAATACCTACTTGCCGTATTCGAGAAAACTGTATAAGAATAGCACTTGTGATTTGACGCAGCGTCAACATTCGGCAATTTTTACAGGGCCAATTTTAAAATGTCCATACTTTTGAAAATTAGTCCATCAAGGGGAAGAATAAAACTATATTCTCCTTTTCTTTTTTAGATTTTTAAAATCGCGCCCGATATTAAAAAACTGCATTTGTTTAAAATAATTGCACAAAAATGGTTCAAATTTTTATTTTTTTAAACTAAAATAATTTTTTCTTAAAACTTCAATGTCCTCTCTATAAGCACCGTAAAGCTCATCTCCATCCGTTTACTACTTCCATAGCTATAATTTACTGAAAAAAAGTTAGCACTTACCGTCAAACAGCTGTAAAATCGAAATTTTTCAAAATTTTTCAAAAATCTTTGAAGTGCGTTTAAATATCACTAAAGACTACAATATCCCCCCAAAAAACTTTAAAAAAGTAAAAAAATTACGCCAAGTTTTCGACAGATCCCTGAGACGATATTACGATATCTCTGTCATGCGTGGACCGATTTTATTGAAATTGGTCGTATTCGAAAGCCGATATGCGGTTTATATAAGAAAAATACCTTTAAATTTACAAAATATTGCAAGCGTGATGAGATATTAATGTATAAATGTCAGAATTAGGTTAAAGTGGCTCCGCCACGAGTAAAGATACACGGTAGCGACATCGACATATACAGGGTGTTTTCCATGTACTTGGCGTCGAGACGCTACCGTGTCTCTAGATATTCAAATTTCAGCAACATCTGAAATGTTACTCCAAAAAGTGTCCGATTTCGCGTCGAATGTCCCCCCTGCGTTTCCGTCATCTAGACGCGGGACCCTCCCGAAGGAGAGAACGAGAGACTCACGACCACGTCTCCAGAGAGAGAGAGAGAGAGAGAGAGAGAGAGAGAGAGAGAGAGAGAGAGCGAGAGACAGTCAGCGTTCAGAATTGTAACGGTCACCTAGTACCAAGAGGGTGAGTGATTCAAAGTATCTATGTCATTGTACGGAAGAAACAGTTAATCCAACCGCCTAGCGTGTTGCGGGATATTCCCTCGGTTCACTGTTATCTTCCCATCGGTGAGTGCCGCATTTTTGGAGATCTTATATTCATGTAATAATTATCACCGATCGTAATATATTTCCAAATGAAAGAAATCGATAAATCGAACGATAATTGATCCAACCGCGTAGCGTGTTATGGGTTTCCCACAATCAATTATCGTCTAGATGGTGTAACAAACCGGACCGGAATATTTATATTTTCAAACCTCCGCGAAACATTTATATTTGTCGTCATCTACTGCTTAACACAAATCCATGTAAATTCCTATTTTTGTTCCACCTTACAATACTTCGTTTCGCTTATTTTTGTAATACATGGTATTTTATTTTACTGAAATCTCGTCTCATTTTGTTTCGAACCAGACTATCCAAAACACCACATCCCGATTGGACAACCTGTATGGGTTGTAGACGGAAGCCGTACCCCAAAATAATCCTGATATTTTGCGTGATGACTGATTATAGCAAAATTATAACTTTTCCTTTAAATTCGTTAAGCGTTGCGTGAGAAAATTAGACTCCACCGCTCGGTCGCTTATAAATTAACGTCCTCGCGTAACAACAATATCACTCGCACCCCGTATTACTGCAATCAGGTCGGAACATAAAATCGACGGGTCCCGTATCCGCCATAATCGGGTCATTTATGCCTGCGGAAGAGTTTCTTTAACTGCTTTTGTTTGAATTTCAATAGTACTTATCCCCAAAAGTCCCTGTCCCATATAATGTTACGGTAGATATACTAATGCTGCTGCAAAACTGATGCGGCTCCTTCCATGAGGCAAGGCTAAGGGCCACCACCTTCTCGTGCTTTCCATCGAGCAATGAGATTTTTTTAACATATAAGCAATTGTACCGTATAATTACTGAGGAAAGAATGAAGGATGAGGGAGGATGGCACGCATAATATTATTTCAACTTGAAATTTTCGAGTGACGTGGTTAAGGGTAGGGCTGGGACTATTTGTCAAATTTTTCGGTATTCGAATACTTCAGTTGCTCAATTATTTGGCGAATATAATTCGAATATGCAAGTATTTGAATACTACTCGAATATTTAAGTATTCGAATAGTATGGTGTGAATTATAAATCAAGTTCTTTAGTTCGAATAATAAAATTTCGAAAATAAAATTATTCGAATAGTCCCAGCCCTAGTTAAGGGTAGCAAGTAAAAAAGCATATTGCTAGTTTAGAAGCTCGCTTTGCAGCAGTATTAGTATACCTATGGCATTGGACCGTAACATTATATGGGACAGGGACTTTTGGGGATAAGCACTATTGAAATTCAAACAAAAGCAGTTAAAGAAACTCTTCCGCAGGTATAAATGAGCCAATTATGGCGGATACGTGACCAGACGATTTTATATTCTGACCTGATTGCAGTAATACGGGGTGCGAGTGATATTGTAAACCGCCCGCAATGGTGCATCGCGCGGCCCGGTTACTTGAAACGGGGCGCACCGCTGCCTTCGATGGTTCATCGCGGCGTTAATTTTAGACAATCCCTCTTAAGAAGGTGCTTATTTTGTGGGTAGAGTATCAAGGAACATGGTAATATTTTTTTTCTAAATTTTAGATCCCCAACCATCGAGGAGAATTTTAGAAAATGAGAATTTGTTTATATTTTATCATGTTACGAAAATGATTTTCCATTTAAAAAATTTTTAATCAAATAGGCCAGCCCTTCTAGATGACAATAAAAGAAGACTTAACTCAATGCGATAAATGTGTTTCAATTATAAAAGTTCTTAAGCACAGCTCGGTTTCAAGAAAAGAGACAGAAACTGCATTTGGCGGCCAATATTTTTTAAATGAATTGGAAAATAGCAAAATGGTGACTTAAACCCTTCATGGTTTCATGTGAAATGCATCATATTTCACGTTAAACAAAATCCCTGGCATCAAGTCCAAAAAGTGATCGAATTAGCGTGAAATGACCTGTAGAAAAGAATCCCTATCCAAGTTAGAAATTATCTGCAACTCAGTAAACAATTTCACTTTTTAAAAGGAGTACACGGTGCGTTTCTGTAAGATGTTTAAAACGATTTTATTCAACGACCCTACAATAAAAGCAACTCTTCGTATTTTACCACACCATTCTTAACATGGAAAATGTAGTTCTAGCTTGTTAAAGATTTCAAATTGTTTTCCGTAATTGCTATTTTACTAATGGCTTTATGGTCGCGACTTAGCCACTCGTAAACTGCACTTTATTGTTATACTTTAAACCCTCGTTCGCCAACGAAAGGACGGATCCCGAAATCATTCCAAGGTTTCATTTTCTGTAGGGCGAGGACAAAACACTGTGCATTTGCGTTAAACCACAACATTATATGGGACAGGGACTTTTGGCGATAAGCACTATTGAAATTCAAACAAAAGCAATTAAAGAAACTCTTTCGCAGGCATAAATGACCCGATTATGGCGGATACAAGACCAGTCGATTTTATGTTCCGACCTGATTGCAGTAATACGGGGTGCGAGTGATATTGTAAACCGTCCGCAATAGTGCAGCGCGCGGCTCGCTTAGGTACCTGAAACGGGGCGCACCTCTGCCTTCGTACATACCATCCTACGAAAAACCTTATTTTGTAGACAGTAGGCTAGAAAGATGGTCATACTTATTTACAATTTGTAACGTTCTCGAACGAGACGTTGCCGTTCTATACAGGAGATTCACGAGTAGAGCGGTTTACTTGTGAATTTGTGGGATTGGTTCGGGTGGCGTGCGATTAAGAAATGAATTTCAAGTAACTAGAGTCCTTCTTTTAACAATGAAAAATAATAATTGTTTATTAAAAAATTAATGTGGCGACTCTAGGTCGAAATGAACAATGATTTATGACACTAAGTCGTGTTGATAATTAGAATTAATTATAAACGAAATATAGTTTCTTTTTAGGTTTCGTTACCTAACGTTAAGTCGGTAATTTAATAATATAGAAATTGATTTCGGCGCTGAATCGTTCGTCGGTTTATTAGTCTCTACGCGAACTGTTAGTTTTAAAGAGATTGCAATGACGCTAGGTCGATTCAATATGTTTTAGTTGAGGTTGTAGGAGAGTTCCCTTTGTAATTGGAATGGCTTCCAGTTGCCTATGAGCTTGGCTTCGCTTTCTAGGATGGTAGCCAGGTAACCGTTTAAAAGGTGTCCCCAGATGGTAGTTGGGTTGATTGCATCCTTCCTTCTGATTTGGTAACTTCTTCTGGTGCCTATCAGCTAGCCCACGCTTGGAGGTAGTTGATTTAGAATGGGGCTAGCAAAAGCGACCTCGGCATGGAAGTTTGAGGGGTCTAGTAAAAGCGATCTCGTTTAGGTTTGGTATGGGGCTAGCTAAAGCGACCTCGGAAAGGTAGTATGGTAATTGTTTTAGATATTCTTCTATAGACTGTACGAAATTGAGGGGCTAGTAAAAGCGACCCAAATCGTTTGGTTCGGTGGCAGAACCAAGTCTGCCTTTTCGCTGTTGGCGCGCCTATATTTATACTACTATCCAGAACTTAACCCGCACCAATCACACGCTGCGTGATTAAGTCCACCAATTAGAAATAATGTCCGGTTCGCGCCACTCGCGCTCTACGCTCGGTTTATTCAGCGTCCGGTTTATCGTAGGGTGTGCGCACGCGTCTTTGGTTCATTCGCGGCACTGACTTTTAATGTGTGAATGTTCGCTTATGCGCATGCGTCGCGCGTCACTTGATTCACTGGTTTCGCGCCGCATGGGATGTCGTATAAAGTATTCTTAATATGTACTAATTGAACAAAACTTAATCAGACATGAGTATAAACTAAAGGAAGAAAAAATGTAGGGGCAATTCGTAGCGGTACGTTACAAATTTAAAAACATATGATGTTGCAGGCAAAATTGGGAAAATAAGAATTTGCCTAAATTTTTTGTTTGATGTTACAAATATGCATTTGATAAACTATTATGTGAATAGGCAAAATAATCTAAAGTATAGCGTAGTTTCAAAAAGAGATATGCAAAAATTTCTGAAAATTATTTATATAAATATTTCATTGCAACGGTCAAAGTAACCCCCAAAAAACTTCAAAAAAGTAAAAAACTTACGCCGAGTACATGAAATCACAAAAAAATAGAAGAAAATATATAATCCCCCCCAAAATAGAAGGAAATATACTGTAGTAACCCAGTGTTGTGATTATATGTATACACCGTCGGGAAGCCGAACGAGCAGTTCGTGTTCGGCTAGAGACAAGTCAACACCTTGTGACAGGTGTGCGAGACACGCCGAGAATTACTGTATAATGTTTTAGTTGTTCATGTGTTACTAATTTTTAAAAAAAGGTACAAAAAAGAGCTCCAAGTATATAATCCCATCAAAAAGGATCCCATTTAAAAACATTGTCGTAAATTAATACCCATAAAAAAGAATCCCTTTTAAAAACATTGTCGTAAATTAATAGCTTTACAAAACTAATGATATACACCAATTGCACCAATTATCGCAATGACTATTTATACAAACGAAAAAATGTATCAAATAATAGTAAACAGATATATTTTTATACAAATAAATATTTTAATACGAATAAATATTTTATTCAAAATATTTGGCGCTGCTCTCGGAATTGGTGTTGCTAAACTGAATAAATATGTCTGAATCAATAAGTCTGGCCTTGTTTTATTTATTAACCAAGACACTTAACATTTTTTTCAGAGAGCAGCGCCAAGTATTTTGAATAAAATATTTATTCGTATTAAAATATTTATTTGTATAAAAATATATATCTGTTTACTATTATTTGATACATTTTTTCGTTTGTATAAATAGTCATTGCGATAATTGGCGCAATTGGTGTATATCATTAGTTTTGTAAAGCTATTAATTTACGACAATGTTTTTAAAAGGGATTCTTTTTTATGGGTATTAATTTACGACAATATTTTTAAATGGGATCCTTTTTGATGGGATTATATACTTGGCGCTCTTTTTTGTACCTTTTTTTAAAAAAGGGAATTTTGTGGGGATTTCACACATTTTGTAGTGTTTATTGATGACTGGATAATTTTTTCACCTCGTCGGGGTTATTTTTTTTAATTAACAATATATTATATTGTCATCCAAACTACGCACACCTGCAAAGCTACAAGACAACTGGATTGGTGGAATTGGTTTAAAGGGTGTAGCCGGTTAAAACGGTCAAATGTGCCCTTGAACCGAATTCGACTCACGATGGGTCATTCGAAAGCTTATAACAAAAGAAACATTTGTGGCAAGTTTCAACTTTGTATCTCCACCCGGAGGGTAGTAAAGGGCAAAAATAGAAAATCAGGTTTTTGCCGAATTTCTCCTATACTAGGGGATGAAAAATTTTGAAAAAAATCAGAGGCGATTTTGTTATCGGGGCACATATTAGAGAATTGTTTCAGATTTTTAAATTGAAAAACCAAGCTGTGAAAAATAAAAAAACGCCAAAAAATGCTGAAAAATGCCGGTTGTGTATCGAAGCAGTCTTGGCACTATAATTATATTTTTACTGTAAGTACGTATCATTGTTACTATTGTCCTGAATTTTTTTCAGATTTTTCAATTTGGTGCGCCACAGTTAAAAAAAGTAAAAACCGAGTTTTTCATCGTTTTTTCCGTCTGAGAGTAACTAATAGGTCGAATTTTCGTACATACTTTATGGAATACGTCTTTTATGCAATCTTCAATGTCTTCACATGCAGTAAAACAGCGTAGAAATTAAAAGAACTAAACATGCCGTAACACTACAGTCCAAAATGTGTAGCATATTTTCAACGGCGTCGATGGCGCAGTGGTAAAGTGTTGGACTGCTGAATCGCTGTGAACTTTTTGAACGTCGGTTCGAGGCTCGGAAATTCTAACAAGGGGAGGACACCATGAGGCACACATCGATTTTGATGAGCCTTGGTTCGAGGCTCGAACCGACGTTCAAAAAGTTCGCAGCGATTCAGCAGTCCAACACTTTACCACTGCGCCATTGACGCCGTTGAAAATATGCTACACATTTTGGACTGTAGTGTTACGGCATGTTTAATTCTTTTAATTTCTACGCTGTTTTACTGCATGTGAAGATATTGAAGATTGCATAAAAGACGTATTCCATAAAGTATGTACGAAAATTCGACCTATTAGTTACTCTCAGACGGAAAAAACGACGAAAAACTCAGTTTTTAATTTTTTTAACTGTGGCGCACCAAATTGAAAAATCTGAAAAAAATTCAGGACAATAGTAACAATGATACGTACTTACAGTAAAAATATAATTATAGTGCCAAGACTGCTTCGATACACAACCGGCATTTTTCAGCATTTTTTGGCGTTTTTTATTTTTCACAGCTTGGATTTTCAATTTAAAAATCTGAAACAATTCTCTAATATGTGCCCCGATAACAGAATTGCCTCTGATTTTTTCAAAATTTTTCATCCCCTAGTATAGGAGAAATTTGGCAAAAACCTAATTTTCTATTTTTGCCCTTTACTACCCTCCGGATGGAGATACAAAGTTGAAACTTGCCACAAATGTTTGTTTTGTTATAAGCTTTCGAATGACCCATCGTGAGTCGAATTCGGTTCAAGGGCACATTTGACCGTCTTAACCGGCTATACCCTTTGAGTTTTCAAATATGAAGCAAACATACAAGAAACACACAGAGGATCGAAGCTGAATAAAAGTTTAATTAAAGTTTAATTAATATTATACTATATTACAATAATTTTTTTTTCTGACGTAGATCACACTGCATCATCTTGTGCTTCAGTTATCTGTAAATATATAAAATCCACATTTTAGTTACAATATAACTTAGAAGTTTTAGAAGAAGGGTGGACTTTTCCTATAGTAAGTGTAGAGGCCACATAATGTGTCCGAAGGAGGTGAGAGCGTATGGCAGAAAGTCTTGTTGAAGGAAATTTAAATGCTAATGGTAATTTATCAAAAATTAACGAAGAGCTCCAATATATTTAACGCACAATTTATTGGTATTGGAATAAAATTAATTTAATATGTTCATTAGTGAATTTAAATATTGGTAATGTGAAACTAATAAAATTAATGATTAGCGTGGGAACTAATGTAGATTTTAATAAAGTATTACGAATATCTTTCATAAAAGATTAGGAAGTATCGAGGGAGATGCATTTTCAGCGTACTTTTTTCACTAATGTAACTTACTTTACACTGCAAGCACTACGCCATAATTTTCTTAATTCTTAATGCTACGCTAATATGAAAAATTTTGTCAATTTACCTTATTTGACAAATTTCCAGAAACTTGTGCGAAACAAGATTCTATCTAATCTAATCTAGACTCTATCTATCTAACTAAATGTAAAAATAGTTTCCTGGTATAAAAACAATATATTATTTTGCAGAAACTTGTGGGAAGGAAGATGCTTCTCCGTCAAACCTTCTTCGGACAACTTCCAAGTCTGTGCGTTCTCTCCGTTTCCATAAGCTCTACATAAATAGTCTATTAAAAAAATTTGTGACTTACCTTGTTAATTTAGATGTTAATTCAGACAATAACTCAGTGTCCTATATGTTGTGAAACCTCGTGATTCAAAAATTTTCACAGGTTTCCTCATTTAACACTTGTAGGTAATGATTGTTTTGACGGTACCTCGACAGATCTGCTCTGTCTGTCACGTGATAACAATTTGTTACGCGATTGGCCGAAACTCGCCTGCAATGATCCAATGAACGACGTGCCTGGTAGCCACATTTCCTCCCCCTTTCATACTTCCCTCTTGCCTAGAAGTGTAGAACGATGACTATGACGATGAATCTTAACATGAAATTCGGCAAATTGCAACTTTACATCAAAATATCTCAGCTTCTAAGGCATGTAGGAATAAAACGAAGACACTTTTCTCATGTAAATCAATGCCAAGCTATCCATTAAGACCATTCAAAGTCTAATCGGATCAGCCGTTATTGAGATTCGATAATCTCAGGGTACTTGATAGCGAGTCGTGCCGTAATAGATACAGTCTGTATCTCGCGCTGCACATATATCTATATATACTTGGCGCGAGACACTACCGTGTCTCTTGATAAAATCTAAACGCTGAACAGTCAATGTTCATCCAAAATTATAAGAATCAAAGAGTACTGCAGTGGCGACGAGGATGGGATAGTCTATATAGATAATAGACTTTTCGGAAGCTTTTCTACAAATTTATGTAGATGAAGAATCACAAAAATTTTTAGTAATTACGACACATATCGGCTTGTTTAAATGTTTAAGGATGTTGTACGGAGTAGCTACAGGACCAGGTTCTTTTCAACGAAAAATAATAACATTATTAATGGGCATATCTGGTGTCGCCGTTTTACTTGATGATATTGTAATCACAGCGCCGAACGAAGAATTACATTTCGAACGCTTATATGAAGTTTTTAGAAGGTTAAATGAAGCGGGATTGAAAGTAAACCAAAACAAGTGTAAATTTTTCGAAGATGAGATCATATACCTAGGGCATAAGATAAACAAAGACGGTTGTTTAGAAGTAGCGACGTCGAAGCTTCGAACGTTCGCTAGTTAGATTAAGAATTAGGATTAGATTAGATTGTAAGCTAGGTTTTAAGGCTAACCGTTAAGTTTAAGCGTAAAGTCACGGTCACAGTATATTTACAAACGTTGCACAATAAAGTCACAAGTATGTCTAATTAAAGCTAACAGAGAACTAAACAATACTTATTTATTATAACGCGAAAGTACGCGAGATAAAAGGAGCGGTCCGTGTCGTCAAGTCGACGATTCGAGGAAGAGAGCGTTCGCGGTGATGGATCGGGCCGTTTCGCCGAATTCTGTGACGTCAGCACCCCACTCAACAGTCGCTCGTCCTGAGCAGGACGAGGACCGCATCGGCGAACAAAGCCGTTCGCACGATGAACCGAGACAGCTGTCTAATTAGGTGAGGTGCGCGTCAACAGATGGCCCGACCGATCGCATCACCGCGATCATTCCGCGATCAGGTCGCGTTTAGTGAATTTAAAATGCGCGCGGTTTCGGTAGCGAATCCGCGCCGGCTTGGCCCGTGGCCGTTTGGGCCAATCCCAAACATTCCGCCCGCCTTCGTCAGTATGACGAAATTGATAAAAGTCCATAGTGGATAAAAGTCCTTCAGTATCGTACGTTACTGAAATGACGCTGTTAAGGCGGTCGAGAATGAATGAGAATGTTCCGTCTCGTAGTTGCGAGTTTCGTAAGAAAGTGTACAGTGCATATAAGGTAAGGGTAATGACAGTAGGAAGCACAACGTGAATCGCCGCTAGTACGCGAATTCAGCACAACCACGGCTAGCTGCAAGTGCAGCATGTATCGGCGCGAGCACGCGAAGATAGTAGAAGATACTGACCGTTGCAAGCACAACGGGTATCGGCGCAAGTACGCGAATTCAGCACAACCACGGCTAGCTGCAAGTGCAGCATGTATCGGCGCGAGCACGCGAAGATAGTAGAAGATACTGACCGTTGCAAGCACAACGGGTATCGGCGCAAGTACGCGAAATCAGCACAACCACGGCTAGCTGCAAGTGCAGCATGTATCGGCGCGAGCACGCGAAGATAGAGAAGATACTGACCGTTGCAAGCACAACGGGTATCGGCGCAAGTACGCGAAATCAGCACAACCACGGCTAGCTGCAAGTGCAGCATGTATCGGCGCGAGCACGCGAAGATAGTAGAAGATACTGACCGTTGCAAGCACAACGGGTATCGGCGCAAGTACGCGAAATCAGCACAACCACGGCTAGCTGCAAGTGCAGCATGTATCGGCGCGAGCACGCGAAGATAGTAGAAGATACTGACCGTTGCAAGCACAACAGGTATCGGCGCAAGTACGCGAAATCAGCACAACCACGGCTAGCTGCAAGTGCAGCATGTATCGGCGCGAGCACGCGAAGATAGTAGAAGATACTGACCGTTGCAAGCACAACGGGTATCGGCGCAAGTACGCGAAATCAGCACAACCACGGCTAGCTGCAAGTGCAGCATGTATCGGCGCGAGCACGCGAAGATAGTAGAAGATACTGACCGTTGCAAGCACAACAGGTATCGGCGCAAGTACGCGAAATCAGCACAACCACGGCTAGCTGCAAGTGCAGCATGTATCGGCGCGAGCACGCGAAGATAGTAGAAGATACTGACCGTTGCAAGCACAACGGGTATCGGCGCAAGTACGCGAAATCAGCACAACCACGGCTAGCTGCAAGTGCAGCATGTATCGGCGCGAGCACGCGAAGATAGTAGAAGATACTGACCGTTGCAAGCACAACGGGTATCGACGCAAGTACGCGAAACCAATATAAACTACGGTTAGCTACAAGTGCAGCTTGTATCGCCGCGAGCACGCGAAGAGAATAGAGAATACTGGCCGTTGCAAGCACAACGCGATTCGACGCAAGTACGCGAAACCAGTACAAACTACGGTTAGCTACAAGTGCAGCATATATCGACGCGAGCACGCGAAGAGAATAGAAAATAGAGACAGCGTGTTGTTGTTCCAAAACAAGCAGGTGGATCAGCGGTGGATGGACGCCTTCACCATCGTCAGTCCTTGCAGCGTCCAGCAGTGCTGGCGGAACGTAGACAGCGGGATCTGGATGCCTCCGTGAAGTCCTCGTCGGTGCGTCTCGTTGACCCTGGAGCGTGACGAAGTGGGACTCATCCTGCAGGATGACTGGAGGCTCGAAGCAGAGCAGCGAGTTCTGCAGCCGCCCGCCGACACACAGGGTGCCGTCTAAACGGTGTAGGCGGAGTTGCAGCGACGGGAGCGTCGTCTTTCTCGCCTCTTCCGACTTCTCCTGGTAGCCAGGACCCAAGCGACAGTAGGGTGCACCCTCGCACAGGCCACACGCCGTAGATGATTCTCGCCCAGTGGAGACCCCAAGCATCTGAGCAGAATTGGAGCCCGCTCGCTGTATCGCCCGTTAATGTTCGGGATGTTGATCCTGTCGACCATCGTCAAGGTCGAGAGCGAGCGCAGTCACCACGTGGTCGCGGTAGAAAATTCCGGAACCGATCACTCGAAAGTTCTCGCGATTATACCGTATCCGGCTCGAAGGACCAATGTTTAGAAGTAGCGACGTCGAAGCTTCGAACGTTCGCTAGTTAGATTAAGAATTAGGATTAGATTAGATTGTAAGCTAGGTTTTAAGGCTAACCGTTAAGTTTAAGCGTAAAGTCACGGTCACAGTATATTTACAAACGTTGCACAATAAAGTCACAAGTATGTCTAATTAAAGCTAACAGAGAACTAAACAATACTTATTTATTATAACGCGAAAGTACGCGAGATAAAAGGAGCGGTCCGTGTCGTCAAGTCGACGATTCGAGGAAGAGAGCGTTCGCGGTGATGGATCGGGCCGTTTCGCCGAATTCTGTGACGTCAGCACCCCACTCAACAGTCGCTCGTCCTGAGCAGGACGAGGACCGCATCGGCGAACAAAGCCGTTCGCACGATGAACCGAGACAGCTGTCTAATTAGGTGAGGTGCGCGTCAACAGATGGCCCGACCGATCGCATCACCGCGATCATTCCGCGATCAGGTCGCGTTTAGTGAATTTAAAATGCGCGCGGTTTCGGTAGCGAATCCGCGCCGGCTTGGCCCGTGGCCGTTTGGGCCAATCCCAAACAACGGTATTTACCCAATAAAAGAAAAAATAGAAAGCGTACAAAATGCTCCTCGACGGACAGACGTGTCGCAATTACGAAGTTTTCTTGGATCAATAAATTATTATTCGAGATTCTTACCGGACTTAGCGACGCGATTAAAACCATTGTATGAGTGCTTAGAAAAACGAAACGGTTTCAAGTGGACAGATCAATGTGAAAAATCATTCCAGAATATAAAAAAAAATCTCACATCAGATCAAGTTTTAATACACTTTCATCCAAGCAAACAATTAGTTCTTACATGTGACGCTTCGCCATACGGAGTCTCAGCAGTATTAGCGCACAAATGGGAAAATAATATTGATCGTCCCATACAATATGCTAGTCGAACTTTGAATTCTAGCGAACGTAATTACTCCAAGTTAGATCGTGAGGGCCTCGCTATAATATTGGGGGTTAAAACATTTCACGAGTTTTTGTGGGGATACGAGTTCATATTACAAACGGATAATTCTGCTTTGACTCGAATACATAGCCCGGAGAAGGCTATACCGACCATAGCGGCAGCACGCTTGCAGCGTTGGGCAGCATACCTAGCAGCGTATCGATACAAAATAAAACATATTAAAGGCAAAGACAATTATGCTGACTGGTTAAGTAGGATGCCAATAAGCAACAATGAAAGAAATAACGATAAATTCCCAATTTTAAAAGAAATCCCCGATGTGTATCTAAAATTAATAAAGTCGTATGATTTTGCTAGTCTAGATTGGAAAAAAGTACAAAAATTAACGCGAGAGGATAACATTCTATGTAAAGGGATAGCGTATTGTAAAAATGGATGGCCCGAAAAACAACCTGACAACGACGAGTTAAAAACTTTTTGGCAAAAGAGAGATGCTCTATCAGTAGAATGCAATTGTGTACTTTGGGGACACAGGGTCATAATACCAAAACAATTGCAAGAATTAGTTTTAAAAGAATTGCATTTTAGTCACTTCGGAGTTAGTAAAATGAAAGCTTTGGCCCGAGGTTTTGTGTGGTGGCCAAGCCTAGATAGCGATTTAGAAGAAACAACACGTTCATGCTTAATATGCTTACAAACAAAAAAAAATCCAGTTAAAATACCATTAACACCTTGGGTATGGCCAACAATGCCATGGCATAGAGTTCACGCAGACTTCCTAGGGCCTATCAATAATAAAATGATTCTGCTTCTTATCGATAGCCACTCAAAATGGTCTGAAGCTTTCATCATGTCAAATATGACAGAAACTCAAACTATTCAAGTGTTTAAAGAGTTATTTTCTCGTTATGGTTATCCATCACATTTAATCACAGATAACTTTCAAACATTTGGGAATTAGGCATAGCACGAGCCCACCTCATTGTCCAGCCACGAACGGCGCGGCAGAAAACTTAGTCGATACTTTTAAACGCAAATTAAAATGTATAATGAGCGACGGAATTGATTTGTATGATGCGAGTAAACAATTTTTATTAGATTACCGTACCATGCCGCACAGCGCTACGAACCAAACCCCAGCAAGGTTATTTTTAGGTCGGGAATTGAAAACGCGATTCTCTCTGTTGCGTCCTCGAGAAACTGACGAACTCATGTACGCGGCACAGAACAGACAAATACAAAATCATAGGGGTACACGAATAATCAAATTTGGAATAGGCGACCCAGTCGTAGTAAAGGATTATCGAGGGGGAAGGGAATCGTGGACCGAAGCACGAATAGTGCGAGAGCTGGTCTCAGGGGTTACCCAGGGACTTAATACGGGTATGATTTGAATACCGGTATTACGCCAGGGACTTCGTACCGGTATGGTTTGGTATTATACCGGTATTTTTGTATTTCGGTTTCTATAAAAAAAATTACCGGTAAATATAGGTAAATATACCGGTATTTTCATATACCGGTATGATCTCATACCGGTATTTTTGTATACAACCGAAAAATACCGGTATAATACCGGTATTTTACGTACCGGTAGGAGTCCCTGGGGTTACCTACTTAGTCGAAGTCACGCCAGAAATAATCTGGAAAAGACATAGCAATCAAATAAGAGAGCGTAGCGAAAATATGGCGAAATCAAATAATAGGTACATATTCTAAAGACGAGGTACAGGCGGAAGGCCGGTCGATTGTTGCGGCTACCAGGGACTCCTACCGGTACGTAAAATACCGGTATTATACCGGTATTTTTCGGTTGTACCATCGTAACCCTTATAGAAACCGAAATACAAAAATACCGGTATGAGATCATACCGGTATATGAAAATACCGGTATATTTACCTATATTTACCGGTAATTTTTTCGGTTTTCTATTACAATTTTCAAGATATTTGTAAGCAGAGATTTAAAACCGGTATTATTTGATTACTGCTATTATGTTACCAAAATTATATCTAAACCGATATAGTACCGAAATCGCTGTAATACCGAAACCAAAGGTATTACCAGCATTTTTCTGGTAATATGTATAGTGTGATCGGAGTGAAAGAGAATAAGATGTTACAATGTTACATTCGTCGGAACGTCGATTTCAAACGCCAAGTATAGCGACGTCGTTTGATGCCGTCTTATATATCGTCTCCCTTACGTCCCTCATGTGAGAAAGGGATAACAGAGAGGCTCAGCAATGAAGTGGAGCCGGAATATAAACAAATGAAGATTTGTTCTCGAGATCGATGACGTGGAGCGTTGGCAGTGCCGCCAACCCAAGTTAGTGTCGAAAGATTATTTTCTTCATTAAAATATGTCCTGTCACCATTACGTTACAATTTGTCTGATTGTTTTTAATATTTTGTTGTTTCATTGAAAAAGAAAAACCTGTCTTAATCTTAACCTACCATTTTTATAAGAGGAAAACCGGAAAAATACCGGTATTTATTTCGGTTTTCGGTAATATATCGGTTTCGGTATAGTGTAATACCGGTATCCAAATTATACCGGTATCCAAGTTATACCGGTATCCAAATTATACCGGTATCCAAGTTATACCGGTATGAAGTCCCTGGGCCGTAATACCGGTATCCAAACCATACCGGTATTAAGTCCCTGACGGCTACAGCGCCTCAATTGCGTCGCTCAGAACGTTTGCGACACCAAAAGTAATAATCTGGTAAATTTGCGCCCATTGACATCCAGCGATTTTTGTATGACTGTTACGAATGTTACGAGTGCAACGTATTGCATATGTGGGGGAGACTGTAGTAACCCAGTGTTGTGATTATATGTATACACCGTCGGGGAGCCGAACGAGCAGTGCGTGTTCGGCTAGAGACAAGTCAACACCTTGTAACAGGTGTGCGAGACACGCCGAGAATTACTGTATAATGTTTTAGTTGTTCATGTGTTACTAATAAAATCTAAAGGCTGAACAGTCAATGTTTATCCAAAATTATAAAAATCAAAGAGTACTGCATATACAATATAAAAAAATATGTGAAATCAAAATGAGCTGTAAGTACATAAAGGTGCTTTCCAACTGCGCTTAGGATGACACAAATTGTACGAGCACGTACGAGCACGAACGTGGGGGCTTCTCGCGTTCGCGAATTAGTTATAGGATTAGTCTTAAGCTAGTGGTTAAAAGGTACGTTAAGAATAATCGTTAAGTTTAAACTAAGGTCACTTGGTATTTACAGGACGAAGCACAGAAATATATTTACAAGAGTATTTAACAGCCACGCACTATTAATACACGTTTTGTTTAACTAAACTTGCGTATAATACCGCGAGTTAACGCACGAAACAAGAAGTTCGGTAGCGATAGATCTGGAGAGTTCCAGTTTGGCGCGAGCGCGCGAGAGAATCTAACTGTACTAATCTAGTCGACGTTTCCAGGAAGAGAGAGCGATCGCGGTGATGGATCGGGCCGTTTCGCCGAATTCTGTGACGTCAGCACCCCACCCAACAGCTGTTCGTCCTAAGCAAAACGAAGACAGTACCGACGACACAAGCCGGTCGCGCGATAGAGTGAGAGAGCTGTCTAATTAGGTGAGGTGCGCGACAACAGATGGCCCGACCGATCTCATCACCGCGATCGTGTTCACCGCGATCTGGTCGCGTTAGCCGCTTTAAAGTGCGCGCGGTTTCGGGAGCGCATCCGCACCGCCTTGGCCTGTGGCCGTTTGGGCCAATCCCAAACACAAATACACAGCTAAAGGCTCGTATAGACTGGGCGATAATCGCCGGCAACTTTGTCGCCAGCGACTCCAGCGGGTCGCCTGGCGACTCGCTGGGATCCATCGGCTTGTCTCCAGCGACTTTTACCGAGCGGCTGGTATCCAGCGACTTGGGTCCGGCGACTCGGCAACTTGTGTCCCCCATCTTATGACAGTCCTTCTCAGTGCCTCGTCCGATTTTTATGGCTTTTTCCGGAAAAAGGTACGAATCCTGGGTCGAGCGTAACGAATTAGGGTCGAACCCCGGCAGTCGAGGGTGTAATATCCATTACAGCGTATTAAGAAATTATTTTCTTCATCGTATCGAAAGGGAAATAACGCCAATGGATTCCTTATGTTTTTCTGATGAAAATCATATCAAATATCATGCAAATCGGACAACTTTTACATAGGGAATACAAATAGTTTGTGTCAAAGTAGTCCGATTTGCATGATATTTGGTATGATTTTCATCAGAAAAACATAAGGAATCCATTGGCATCGCTTCCGCACAGATCTGATGAGAAATGAGGAATTCGAAGATTTCTCATTTCTTAATAGGTACTCCAGCCCCTTCGACGGTCGAAAGCCTTAACTTCGGAGAGACACCACGGGGGGTTGACCTCGTCACGGTTGCCAGGCGGATCAGGTGTACCGAGCCAATCACCCTGTAGATTCGGGACGGGTTCCCTCGAGAATTTCCCCCACCTCGCGCACACTACGCCGGAGCTGCGTGTCCGTGGGTTGGACTCCGAAGCGCCGAGCTCACGGATACGCTGCTCCGGCGTAGTATGTGCGAGGTGGGGGAAATTCTCGAGGGAACCCGTCTCGAATCTGGCCTCACTGACCAAGACCCTTCTTCGTCGTTCATTGCAAATTCTATTTAGTAGCCATGGATCCGTCAATAGCTATGGGTGTTGGCGCCGCATTCATTGTAATAGCATCGACCGAAAGAAAAAGAAAAAGGCGTTGGTGGAAAAAGGCGTTTTTGAGAAATGGAGAACATTACGGTGCTGATTTAATGTCACAGTTTCTATTAAACGACGGAGGTAGTTTTATTAATTTTGTCCGAATGACAAAATCTGATTTTGAAGAGCTCCTCACTTTAGTGGCTCCAAAAATTGCAAAGAAAGACACAAATTGTCGTCTTGCAATTCCGCCCACCATACGATTAGCTGTCACGCTTAGATACTTGGCTACAGGTGATTCTTATGCCAGTTTAATGTATCTATTCAAAATATCAAAACAAGTCATATCATCCATTGTGCCGGAAGTGTGTGAGGCGATCATCGAAGTTCTTCGACAATACTGTCGGGTAAGTAAAATACACAGAAATATTTATATATAAAATGTTTTTAATTAATGTTAATAAATCGGTTAATGTTCCTTAAAATTACTTAACATTACACAACACAATCTATACAATACATTCAGATAGCACACTCATACAACATACAGAAAGCAGGGGAAGCAGAAGCACGATCGGAATGCCCGTTTACCCGTAAGCACATCGAATGTATCCCAGACCCACTGTCCAGAAACTGAACCATTTCGCAAATATTTAACAAAATTAAAGAAAAGTGTACATAGGGTAAAAATGTGTCAGACAAAAGAGAAATGGTTTCAGGGGGTAAGTATTTCCTATGTAGACGCGTAGAGGACATATGCAGGTCAATTTTCTTATTTTACATGGGATCATATGCTTTTTAATACATTATTCGTTGCAGCTCGACATTCTCTATAAAAAAGTATTAAACTATGTATATCGAAAAGCTCTGTACTATGTATACATAATTTAATACTTTTTTATAGAGAATGCCGAGCTGAAACGAATAATGTATTAAAAAGCTTATGATTCCATGTAAAATAACAAAGTTGACCTTCATATCTCTTCTACGCGTCCGCACAGGAAATACTTACCCCTCCAAACCATTTCAATTTTGTCTGGCACATTTTTATCCTATGTACACTTTTCTTAGCGTTGTTCTTCAAATAGAACATAATTTGTTAGTTTATGTGTTCAGTTTCCGGGCGATGTGTGGGGGCTACATTCGGTGTGCTTGCGGGTAACGGGTATTCGGATGGTGTTTCGTTTGTTGCTTCAAGTCCTCCTATTTCAAACTGAAAGAGCAAATTGTCTATCTTATTTTTCAAAATTGCCGTATCGCGACTATTTCTTTTGGCACTACGCATCCTCCTTCCGACCACTTCTCCATACGCCGCATAGTCGTCCCGCTCCTTCATCGCGTCCCCCACACTTTTCATAAACGAATACGCCTCATCCACTCTGGAATCGGTTCTCTGCCGTTTCCTCGAGCCGTTCGAGCCGTTCGAGCCGTTACAGTCGTTAGAGTCGTTGGAGCCGTTGGAGCCGTTCGAACCGTTTGTTTGCTCCACACCGGGAATAATAATTTCATCCTCAAGAGCAGCCACTACTGTTGTGGATGACGTTGATGCTCCTGCAGTGCTCGGAGGCACCTCCGTATCGTCCTGAAATTTGAGATAGATAATGAAATATTTACTATGGATTAACCATTTGCGAAAAACACACCTATATTCACACACAGATATACATATGCTCCTGTACATACACGTGTATATATATTGTATCTTGAATTTTTGCAGATACCAGGATCAGAAGAGGCATGGCTGGAGATAGCGGAAGGCTACAAGAACAAATGGAATTTCCCCCATTGTATTGGTGCGATCGACGGGAAACATATCCAAATTGAAGCTCCTCGAAATAGTGGAAGTATATATTTCAACTACAAGGGGACATTCAGCATTGTGCTTATGGCCATCGTAGATGCAGACTACCGCATTATCTATGCTGATGTGGGATCACAAGGCCGAATTTCCGATGGTGGAGTCTTCCATAACACCAAATTTTATGAAAAATTAATAAGAGGCGAGCTAAATATTCCACAGCCGAGATCACTGTTAGGAGGAACAATTCGTAGTCCCTTTGTTCTAGTAGCGGACGATGCTTTTGCGTTAAGCCACCATTTAATGAAACCATTCCCTGGTTCGCATGAAAGAGGTTCGATTGGAAGAATTTATAACTATAGATTAAGCAGAGCTAGGCGAGTGGTGGAAAATGTGTTTGGTTTGCTAGCTACGGTGTTTAGAGTTTTTCGTAAACCAATACAATTGGAACCCGCGAAAGTTGAGAGTATAGTGCTGGCGTGCGTACACCTTCACAATTTCTTGAGACGGAATTCAGAATCAAGGCAACTGTACACACCGCCAGGCACATTTGACTCTGAAAATTCAAATAGGGGTGACATTATGCCAGGTAGTTGGCGAGAGGGTACAGAAGGCACAGGCTTTCTGAACCTTCAAAATATAGCCAGGAGGCCACATGGAGGCTGCAAGGAAATTCGAGACGAATTTGCCCGATATTTTATATCACCAGAGGGGAGCGTACCATGGCAAAATGAAGTTTCTTGAAAATGCTTAAATTATTAATATAATTCAAATAGGAGGAAAAGTACTATTGCCCGGCCGAAAGAAGATCCCTAGCAGGCGGTCTCGGGCGATACAGTCCGTCGCTATGACGATTGGTCGAGTCACCTATTTGGTCACACTTTTAAAGACGGGGCACACGTATTTTGGTTATTGGCTGAAGTAGGCACATACGTTGTCGCACCGCGCGACGAAGAGAGTGAACAAAACACATCGAGATCGAGTGGGATAGGGCGATCTGAACGACGAACGGCAAAGAAATAGCGTAGGCATCTCAGACGGTTAATCATTAATATATAATAACATAAACATTTCCTTATTTTTCACAATTTGTTCAGGAAAGTATTATCATTGGTTTGGCATCAGGCTAATACTTTCCTAAACATATTGTGAAAAATAAGGATATTTTTATGTTATTATATATTAATGATTAACCGTCTGAGATGCCTACGCTATTTCTTTGCCGTTCGTCGTTCAGATCGCCCTATCCCACTCGATCTCGATGTGTTTTGTTCACTCTCTTCGTCGCGCGGTGCGACAACGTATGTGCCTACTTCAGCCAATAACCAAAATACGTGTGCCCCGTCTTTAAAAGTGTGACCAAATAGGTGACTCGACCAATCGTCAGTTATCGTTGTAAGCACAACGTGACCATTGACAGCCGGGACTCCTATATTTTCATAATAAGCAGCGATCGACAGGTGCCGACGAGGCGATTCCCTTATCGATTTCGGTAGCGCAAAGCGCGGGCCTCAACCGGGATTTCGAAGCGAGAGTCGTGATTTGGAGTTCAATCTAGGGAGTAACGACGAGCAGACGGCCGTTTAGAGCTCGCGACCTCGTCTCCGCGTCTATCTCGCGAATCGCGCTCGGCCGATCTGGTTTAGGCGAATTGTATCTCCATCCGTCAGACCGAGAAACGGCATGCACCGGGAGTGCCCGTACGCGCCGATACGGACCACCGCGACCGCGAAGACGTGCGATATAGCGAGCGAGCGAACGAAACGACAGACGTCAGGTTCACCGACTTCTGTGCGCTACCTGAGAACAACGCGAGCGAACACGAACTACGATAGGTTCAGCGACCCATTAGCGTCAGTGGAGGCGGAGCGCCGTCTCCAGAGTATGTAATCATTTATTTGCTTTCTATAAGAATATATATCATACTTCATTGTTATTCCTATAATTCCTGCGTACAATCTTATTCAAACCCCTTCTTATCTTCCCATTCCGCGGCAAGTATAGTCAAGGTGGGCCTTAGCCCTTTGATAAGAGCAAGAACCCGGTAAATCATTCCAACCGCTTGGGGTGATTTACGGAAAGCTCTCTTCAGGACGTAACAGTTATTTACCTTTACTTCCACTTATTTCTTTTCGCGAGAGGGCCGTTTCACACGAACTCAGACACTCTTTGGAGTAACATTTCGGATTTTGTTGGAACTTGGTCTTTGAATTTTTCAAAATTTTAAAAAATGTGAATCTTACGGCTCTTTGAAATAAATAGTGTTGACCTTATTTCAATAAATTAAAAGACACATTAAAAAGACTATGGACACTTTAAAAAAAAATTGGCCAAATGAAAATGAATTATTAAGAGTATATGTTCCTTTAGTAATGTGTGCATGACATTATTACTGAATGACATTATTTTCTAACGTATATACCGCAGAAACTATTTATAGAACAGGTCCAACCAAGTTTTGCTCTTGCCTTCGAAGAGCAACCGCGGGGGGTTGCAAGCGATTGGGGAAAAAGTATAAGGTCTTTAAATAGTGTTTTTGCTTTAGTTTATCATTTTTTTTTTAGTTTTTAGTTCAAAGTGAGTCTCCGACTTATATTTTTATTTTTTGTTAAAGAACTCATGCTTTCCTTTCAATATTATATACCAAAAAGAAATGGTTTAATAAATCTTTGTTGATTTGAAGTGTGTTTCTACCCCATGCAATGGACTTTTTGGACAAACATTTGGGGTATAACTCAACAGAAAATAACAGTATCAGCAAACGAACTTCTAGTACTAAATTTTACATAGATTTATACGACAAACGGCACTTTTAGCCTGACCCTACCCTACTAGCAACGGCTATACCTACTATTCTCAAACAGTATTATCGCAAATGGTAAGTATTTGTAGAAAAATTAAAGAGGGAAACTTTTACTGATTTTTATACCCAACATAATAAGGTATGTCAATTTTTCGTGTTCACAAGATATTCCTTGAAACGAGGGCGACCTATAGGTTTTTCATTGGAATGCTATGTATTTGATTACCCAATATGAAAGCGACTGTCAAGAGCTGTTAAGATCCATATTTTTAAAATTTTGAAAAATCCTTCGACACACGTTTATATATCACCAAAGACTACAACATATCCAAGTTCCAACAATATCCGAAATGTTTCTCCAGAGTGTCCGAGTTCGCGTGGAATGGCCCGAGAGTGTAACAAAGGAAATTGTATATTTAAAATAGTAATGCTTACCTCCATAGTACTGCGACTGCCCCTCGAGGTGTTGTTTTTTCCAAGATATTGCAGTGCCTGGAACGCAAACCACTCCTTCTTATTTGACGTCCCGGCTCCACTCCTGCTCTGCTCTTTTTTTTCATTCAGGGCCCTCCCGAATTGGGTCCTGATATTTTTAATTTTCTTCACCATGGCCTCCGAATCCATCCCAAAATGCGCAGCCACTACTGCCAACGCGTCGTCTTTTATGCTTTTCGTCCTGTACCCATCGCATGAAGCATCCCATAATGCTGGCATGCCTTGCAGCATCTCCGCGAGCTCTAATGTGTCCTTAGCAGACCACATTTTAACTATCAACAAGTAATACACATGAATGTATTAATTTAAATAATCACAATTAACATTGTAGTATTGTGTACAAATAAGAAAACACCAATTATGATAGTAATAATATTGTAAACTTACCTTTCTGTATGTCGCGTGCCGCACGAATTGCTCTGACGTCTTTGCTGCTTGGTAAAAATGTACACGGGGCACACTGACTGTTTGCAAGGAACTGACATTCCGATCCACCGATATGAAAGGTTATATAGGTACTCAGGCATGTCTTTTCAAGGAGGGGGGACTTTTCCACCTTAATTTCGCGTCGGGGTAATTAACCGAAGAAATTTTGAACACCTTCGTCGACCAAAAAAAAATTCACCGCGTTGCCAGGGGCCGCGGTTTATGGCACCACCATGTCACGATGTCGGTAGTGGTAAAAAGGTACACGGTGGTTTGAAGTGGCTAGGTATATGGACCACCGGCAACAAAGCCATAAACAGATTAACGAAGGGCAGGGTATTGTCCACAGCGGAAAACTGCGACATTATTTTAAATAGGCCCTGCCTGCGTCGACTTCCCTTCGAATTGGAGACGCTCGAATATGAAAAGAAAAGGACGCACGACATATCGGGTGCAAGCGAAGATGGACCACAGAAATGTCATTATGGGTGCGTTCCAGTTATTACGCCCAAATCGCCCGCAGCGCCCGTGATTTCCATTACATATTGCAACCGTGCGGGTGCTTTGGACGTAAGTGGAACGCACCCTACATATACCAGAACTATTCGGACCTGCATTCCTTTCAGACGCGAGGTTTCCACCTCTTTATAGTGATATCTCCTCCGCGAGGTCAATCTTGTCTTGCACCCAATACGTCGCGCGTCCTACTATTTCGATATTCGAGCGTGTGTTTACACCCGAACGATAAGGGACCTATCTCCAATTCGAAGGGACGCCGACGCACGCGGGGGCCACGCGCACTCAGAGGATTACCCCTTTTGTTCCCGTGTTCCTCTGCAAGATATGTTGCCACCTTTGCACAGCAGGATGGTCGTAAAATCGGTATCAACACAAATATGACGTGATAAGGACTTCGGCCTCTTTTTGGATTAAACGGTCGTCATCTTGTTACACGAATTAGCGCCGCTGCTGGCCGCTTCACTGTACGACCTCGCAAATGTTCTCTTTGCATATGTATACCTATCACTTGCATATGTGTAGGGTTAGGTGGGGTACAGTGTAAAAAAAAATTACTAATGATTGTAGACAACAGAATGTATGATAAATCAACTTTTCTTTTGTACTTAAACAATCAACAGTCTTGATCCTTGAAATCAGAATTAATAAATGTTAACAATTATCCTTAAAATCTAATCAATTTGGCACTTTACCGAGATCACACAGTTGTTATAGTGTTACAGTGTGACCCAGATCTGGGGTACAGTTTGAATTTCGACTTTGTAGTAAAAACTTAATATACTATATTGAACTCGCTACGCATATGGAACGGGAACCTCAGGTATACATTATCATAAACGATGTAAAATTGTATCATATTTCAGGCCCAAGGCAAACCAGTTGTTTCCGAAAAACTAGCCAGGTTAATCGGCCAGAACGTCTCATCAGAGTCGCGGTTTATGATCGTATTATCCCGCACTTCGCGAGTGGACAACGGTGCGTACGGGTACGAAGTCACCATCTATACCTACTCACCACTCGCCGACACAGCAATAAACGGATTAACAAAAAGGCCGCTTTATATTCTATTTTCAAATTTTATTATATTTTGGGCCTTTATATTGTGCTCTGTATTTTGCCTTTATGTTGGGTACTTAATTATCCCAAACGAAGCGAGCTCGGGGAGGTAACAGTTGAGAGCGAAGCGAAAACTCATTTATCGTTTATTGGTGGGCAATTCCGTATTTCCCAAGACAGCTTCACCAACATCTGGTTGCCAGATTTTCAAAGGGCAATCAATTTTATGGGGTCTTTAAGAATTTTAGACATTATTCAGTCCGTTTAATCCGTATATTGCTCTGTCACCGGGGAGTACGTACGATGGCTTCGGACCCGCACGTAGGTACTGTTGTTAATCGCCACGCAGACTCGCGGGACAATACGGCCATAAACCGCGACCTGAGCGAAACGGTCCGGCCGATCGGCCCTGGTAAGTTTTTGGCAAGCAAATGTGGTATTTCTCCCCACTACTTCGTCAAGGGTGAGAGGGTTCCTCCTCTACGAACGAATTCTCTGAAGGAAGGTCCCCCCTTTTCGAGGAACGGTGTTCCCAATGTGTATTTCATAATTATATTAAAACTACAATTACTTTCATGCATATGAAAAAGATGTCACCAATATAGCAATTAAAAAGTATTGTCCACCATCAATTCGCCACCTGCAGGCTTGGGTGGACACCTGGTTTCCGCCTGCGCCGTCTTCCCTTCAAATTGAAGACGGATCCCATATCTTTCGAGTAACCACGCGCCCCAGTATCAAAACAAGAACAGGCACAGGCTTATACACTGCGAGAAAGGGTGATGCGTAGGGGGGGGGGGGGGATTATCTTATGACCAATCGGATCTGCATTCGTTGCAGACGCAACGTTTTCACCTCTTCATAGTAATATTTTCTCTTTATAGCCCACGTTTTCTCGCAGCGCATATGTCAGTGCGTACTTTGGTTCTGATATTGTAGCACGTGTTTATACTGAAGAGATAAGGGATCAGTCTCCAATTCGAAGGGAAGACGTCACAGGCGGGATCACGCGCAGTCAGCGGACACCTCATACAGGGTGATTGGCTCAGTACACCTGATCCGCCTGGCAAGCGTGACGAGGTCAACCCCCCGTGGTGTCTCTCCGAAGTTAAGGCTTTCGACCGTCGAAGGGGCTGGAGTACCTATTAAGAAATGAGAAATCTTCGAATTCCTCATTTCTCATCAGATCTGTGCGGAAGCGACGCCAATGGATTCCTGGCGCTCCGTCGATTAAAATCATACCAAATATCATGCAAATCGGACTACTTTGACACAAACAACTTGTATTCCCTATGTAAAAGTTGTCCGATTTACACGACATTTGGCATGATTTTCATCGGAAAACCCCAAGGAATCCATCGGCGACACTTCCATATCCATG
This sequence comes from Andrena bicolor, assembly GCA_960531205.1. Taxonomy (NCBI): domain Eukaryota; kingdom Metazoa; phylum Arthropoda; class Insecta; order Hymenoptera; family Andrenidae; genus Andrena; species Andrena bicolor. The sequence goes on from CAUIJW010000183.1 coordinate 1,145,407, forward strand.
CGATAAAGAATAAAGAATTATTGTATTTCTTAAACAGATGCAGGGTAATTCTGGAGCAACGCCCGTCAAGGAGATGCGGCCCCTGATACCCCGTGGCGAGGGCTACCCTTCGCAGGGCCTCACTCGATTTTTATGGCTTTTTCCGGAAAAAGGTACGAATCCTGGGTCGAGCATAGCGAATTAGGGTCGAACCCCCGCAGTCGAGGGTGTCACATCCCTTACAGCGTATTAAAAAATTATTTTCTTCGTCGTATCAAAAGGAAAGTGTCGCCGATGGATTCCTTATGTTTTTCCGATGAAAATCATACCAAATATCATGCAGATCGGACTACTTTGACACAATCTATTTGTATTCTCTATGTAAAAGTTGTCCGATTTACAAGATATTTGGTATGATTTTCATCAGAAAAACATAAAGAATCCATCGGCGGCACTTTCCTTTTGATACGACGAAGAAAATAATTTTTTAATACGCTGTAAGGGATGTGACACCCTCGACTGCGGGGGTTCGACCCTAATTCGCTATGCTCGACCCAGGATTCGTACCTTTTTCCGGAAAAAGCCATAAAAATCGAGTGAGGCCCTGCGAAGGGTAGCCCTCGCCACGGGGTATCAGGGGCCGCATCTCCTTGACGGGCGTTGCTCCAGAATTACCCTGCATCTGTTTAAGAAATACAATAATTCTTTATTCTTTATCGCATGGATATGGAAGTGTCGCCGATGGATTCCTTATGTTTTTCCGATGAAAATCATACCAAATATCATGCAGATCGGACTACTTTGACACAATCTATTTGTATTCTCTATGTAAAAGTTGTCCGATTTACAAGATATTTGGTATGATTTTCATCAGAAAAACATAAAGAATCCATCGGCGGCACTTTCCTTTTGATACGACGAAGAAAATAATTTTTTAATACGCTGTAAGGGATGTGACACCCTCGACTGCCGGGGTTCGACCCTAATTCGCTACGCTCGACCCAGGATTCGTACCTTTTTCCGGAAAAAGTCATAAAAATCGAGTGAGGCCCTGCGAAGGGTAGCCCTCGCCACGGGGTACCAGGCCGCATCTCTTCGACGAGCGTCGGGCGACTCCTGCCCGAGAGGAATACGATTTACTTTAGTTATAAGACATGTGTGTTTTGTAATGAAATGTTTCTATCCTCTCCTGAATTCAATAACTGACATCCAGACATCTACGCTCCTACAATCCACCGCCAATACAGGGTGATTGGCTCGGTACGCCTGATCCGCCTGGCAAGCGTGACGAGGTCAACCCCCCGTGGTGTCTCTCCGAAGTTAAGGCTTTCGACCGTCGAAGGGGCTGGAGTACCTATTAAGAAATGAGAAATCTTCGAATTCCTCATTTCTCATCAGATCTGTGCGGAAGGGACGCCAATGGATTCCTGGCGCTCCGTCGATTAAAATCATACCAAATATCATGCAAATCGGACTACTTTGACACAAACAACTTGTATTCCCTATGTAAAAGTTGTCCGATTTACACGACATTTGGCATGATTTTCATCGGAAAACCCCAAGGAATCCGTCGGCGACACTTCCATATCCATACGATAAAGAATAAAGAATTATTTTATTTCTTAAACAGATACAGGGTAATTCTGGAGCAACGCCCGTCAAGGAGATGCGGCCCCTGGTACCCCGTGGCGGGGACAGTCCTTCGCAAGGCCTCACTCAATTTTTATGGCTTTTTCCGGAAAAAGGTACGAATCCTGGGTCGAGCGTAACGAATTAGGGTCGAGCCCCGGCAGTCGAGGGTGTAATATCCATTACAGCGTATTAAGAAATTTTTTCCTTCATCATATCGATAGGGAAATGACGCCGATGGATTCCTTATGTTTTTCCGATGAAAATCATACCAAATATCATGCAGATCGGACTACTTTGACACAACCTATTTGTATTCTCTATGTAAAAGTTGTCCGATTTACAAGATATTTGGTATGATTTTCATCGGAAAAACATAAGGAATCCATCAGCGGCACTTTCCTTTCGACACGATGAAGAAAATAATTTTTTAATACACTGTAATGGATATTACACCCTCGACGGCCGGGGCTCGACCCTAATTCGTTACGCTCGACCCAGGATTCGTACCTTTTTCCGGAAAAAGCCATAAAAATTGAGTGAGGCCCTGCGAAGGACTGTCCCCGCCACGGGGTACCAGGGGCCGCATCTCCTTGACGGGCGTTGCTCCAGAATTACCCTGTATCTGTTTAAGAAATAAAATAATTCTTTATTCTTTATCGTATGGATATGGAAGTGTCGCCGACGGATTCCTTGGGGTTTTCCGATGAAAATCATGCCAAATGTCGTGTAAATCGGACAACTTTTACATAGGGAATACAAGTTGTTTGTGTCAAAGTAGTCCGATTTGCATGATATTTGGTATGATTTTAATCGACGGAGCGCCAGGAATCCATTGGCGTCGCTTCCGCACAGATCTGATGAGAAATGAGGAATTCGAAGATTTCTCATTTCTTAATAGGTACTCCAGCCCCTTCGAGGGTCGAAAGCCTTAACTTTGGAGAGACACCACGGGGGGTTGACATCGTCACGCTTGCCAGGCGGATCAGGCGTACCGAGCCAATCACCCTGTACTCCTCGTGGAGAGACACAGGAAGAAAAGGTGTAGCCCGCTGTCCACGCGTGGTCCTCTCGAGTATAAACACGAGCTTCGATATCAAAACGAAAGTATGCGTTGACGTATACCGTGCGTAGAGAAGGTGGGCATTGGGGAGGAGGTATTGCTGTGAAGAAGGCCTCTTCAAGAGAGCAGCTGTTTGTGCGGGATGCAAATCCGATTGGTTCTGATACAATCTGCTCCCTATGGTTGAAATTTAGTCTAGCAACTTTCACACCTTCTAACCTAACCAATCGAACTTGCATCCCTCCCAAAAGAACCGGCCATCCGAGCGCAGAAGCAAGTGCGAAATAAAAGTAACGGTGCGCGAATTGTCCAGCCTTTCCTGGCGTAGACCTTTGGCAGGTAGGTATCTATTTCAACAGGCAGTGCCACCCGTAAAGCCAGCAAGACCGTCCCCGGTCCTTGATATTTCAGAGGGTTTTCTTCCAGTTAAAATCAGTAAATTTGCAAGCGCAATAGTTAAAAAACCAGTGGAAATAAAGTGTATACATTAAAGCTTATTGATTTTGTCTTGCAACGCACTATCAACTCAGGTCTTCAGAAAAAATTGTTCCATTTGAAAAACCGAACTTGACCATCGTATCTTTTAAAATAATAATCGGAAAAAAATTCGTTCTGGCTAATAAGTTGGCCCCCTCGAACCATGCATTCCCTATTTTTTCATATTTTTAGCGACAATACTTTAGGAGATATTCAGCTGTACACTCTTCCCGCGGACATCCTGTATGTATTTCAATATCATGAAAATCCGAGACATCGAGGATTTTAGAAATGTATCACATATGCCTCTATCTTCCACGCTGAACGCAATGCACTCCAAACTCCCTTTGATGTGTGGAAGAAAACCGACAACGGTCGGCTCAGGCCATGTGCCTTCGCCGGCATTTGCGAGTCGGGTCGCATGTGCCCAGTCACCACGAATGACCCGTCCACACTAGCATATGCGTTCAGGCTCACCCTTTCTGACGTAGAAGCATGCGACCCTGGCTACCGTTTCACCCGTCCATATCAGAATATTCGTGCGCGCTCAGCCTGCTCAGCGTATACTGGACCCGGCTTAATAAATATACATATATATTTATAGATATATTAAATTCTTAACGTATACATTTACTATAGGATGTACTTCAATATATATAGTTTGTGGTGTGTTGCCACAAAGTCGCCGATGTTTCCCATTCGGAACGGGAAACAGAAATACAGGTACTAGGCACTCGGGCGATGTTGGTCACCGTCCATTTGAATACAGTTTTTCGGAAACATGTGGCCACCAGTCATTTCTAGAAGGCCGTTTATGGCAAGGGTCGAGTTGCTGTATCCCACAGCGATTGTTGCAAGTCGCCGGATACAGGTATCCGGCGACTTTCCCAGGTATATTCGTATCTCTTTAACCTTTAAAGGACGAGTCGCCAGACAAAAATTGCCGGACGCGAGCGGCCGGATAAAAGTCGCCAGATACAAGTCGCTGGAGACAAGTCGGTTATCCCACCGACTCGCCAGCGACTCCGGCGACAGAGTTGCCGGCGATTATCGCCCAGTCTATACGAGCCTTAAAATGCTGTGTTCGTACATTCTATTACTCATATCGCGGACATTTTAATTAACCCATCAGAATAAAAGAATCCCATTTGAAAACATTGTTGTAAATTAATAGCTTTACAAAATTAATGATATACAAAAATTGCGCGAATTATAACAATGGTTATTTATATAATGATATTTTAATAGGAATAAATATTTTATTCAAAATACTTGGCGCTGCTCCCCGAATTGGTGTTGCAAAACTGCATAAATAGTAGTAAATAGGTTTATTTTTTGCCTTTCGGCCTCAAAATGGGGTTACATGTGTGTAAGTGTGTAAGTGTTTCTGGGACTGTTAACTGCATGTTCTGCTTTCGTTTTGACTTCTTCCTTCATCTTGGACTTCTTTTCTTCTCCTTTTTTCCAGAACCAAACGCATCCACTCCGCTCCTTCTGCTTCTCCCTTTAGTATTCCTCTAATCGTTGAATTTTCTCTTTTCAGCTCCTTACAGTCTTGTAACATGTGGCCCAGGGTCTCTCTATCCCTGTTACATAGTCTGCATACTGTGTCTTTTTCTTCCTTCCAGTACTTGCTTCCCCTCTCTTCATTCCCACATCTGAACCTTGCGATCATGCTTTGATCTCTGCCTCTGTAGTTTCCGTCTAGGTAATTTGCTCTTTCGTCTTCTCTGATTTCTGTGTAATGTGCGTTGTATCTGCCTCCTAGTATTCTTTCGTATTGCCATTGCACCTGTTCTGTCCTGTCTCTTTGCGCTAGTTCCTCAGCAAACTCTGTTCCTCTCCTTCTTTCTATTTCCATTTCTTGCATATCCATCATTTTTTGTCTGTAGTATGCGTCTCTCATTTCCTCCCATTTCGACTTTTTCTCTGTCTGCTTCGCGTCTATTTCCCTCCAGCACTCTTGTACTATTTTATTCTTATTCAGCCGTTTCGCTTTCTCCTCGTATTTTATTGCTCTTCTTCCCGCTTCTATCCTTACTTTGTCCGTTTTTGTTTCCTCCAAGATTAGATACGCTGGTGTATTGAAGTCCAAACCTAAAGTCCACCTTATATATTTCTCCTGTATTTTCTCTATCTTTTCTGCTTCCATCCATCCCCAGATTTCTGACGCGTATAGCAAGATACTTTTCACTATGCTTCGGAATATTCTCATTCTTCTCTCAAAATTGTTCTTGAACATTCTTTGCCCTATTCCCCATATCTGCGCCATTGCTATTCTTGCTTTCTTTATGACTTCCCTTATATGCATCTCTCTGCCCCCATTTTTCTGGAAATTATACCCTAAGTATTTGAACTCCTTTACTTCTTCCAGATTGTGCCCCTGCCAGCCCCATTCTTCTCTCTTCTTCTTTCCTCTTCCTTTATGGAAAATCAGCACTTTTGACTTCTCTGCATTCAGTTGCAGCCCTTTCCGTTCAAGATATGTTCCGAATCTTCTTATCATGTCCTTAAGATCCTTTGGTTCATTTGCTAATAACGCTATATCGTCCGCATATGCTAGAGTCCAGATTTTTTCTTTTCCTACTCTAACTCCTCCCGCTTGGTTTTTCCTCATGGTTTCCTCCAAATCCGCTACATATATTGTAAATAACGTTGGACTCAGTGGGCATCCCTGTCTTACCCCTTTTGTTGTCCAGAATTTGGATGACATTTCTCCGTTTGCTTTTATAGTATTTCTTGTTTCTTTGTAAATTTCTCCGATTCTCATCCTCAAGCATTTACTTATTTCCTTTTTCTTCATGATGTTTTGAAGTTTTACTCTATCCACTTTATCAAATGCAGCGCTTAGGTCGCTCCTGAATCCTGCTTGTGTTTCTGGTATTATGTGGTTCTTTTCCAATTCCTCTTTTAGTCTTTTTTCCAGAACCATAGCATATATTTTGTACGCTGTGTTTAGGATCGTTATCCCCCGGTAGTTACTCACCTTTTCTCTATCTTCTTTTTTGAATATTGGTGAAATCACCCCTTCTTTCCACCTTTCCGGGAATCCTTCTCCCTTCCACACTTTATTAAAAATTTTTGTGATCCTTTTTACTATTTTCACGTTATCGTAAATCCAGGCTTCATTTTCTGTTTTGTCTTCCCCTGCTGCTTTCTTCTTTTTTAATTTCCTGATTTGTTCTTTTACTTCTGCTTCTGTTATTTCCTCTTCGTCTTCTCCTTCCGTGTTGTCTATTTCTTCCAACTCTCCTACTTCTTTCTTACAGTCGTCGCCTTCTAGCAATGTTTTGAAATGATCCTTCCATTCTTTTAAATCTATTTTATTGGAGATTCCTATTCTTTTCTTTCTCTGTTTATTTATATATTCCCATATTTGATTTTCTCCCTTTAATCGCATTACCTCATTTTCTGTATTTTCTTGTATTTCCCTTCTCCTTTCATCGCACACTTTTTTGTACTCCCTTCTTTTCTTCTGGTAGTCTTCTTTGTCTCCTTTACCTCTTCTCCAGTTCCTCAATGCTTTCCTGGCTTCCCTTTTCTTTTTTGTACAATCCGAATTCCACCACTTAAAGCTGCCCAGTTTCCATTTTTTAATTTTTACTTCTTCTTTTTGTACTGCATTATTTATTTTTTCTATCATTTCTTCTACCATTTCATTCACCTCCGTCCTATTAAAGTTTATTTTGTTTAATTCGGTTTCAAACTCTCTCCTGCCTTCTTCTGTCCAGATTCTTCTCTCTCTCCACCTCTCCTCCTGATTTCCCTCTCGATCTTCCCTTTTATTTCCCGCATATAGTTCTGCAATCAGAGGCATATGGTCTGACTCAACTCTGTCTTCCACTGTGAATTTCTTGATCTCTTCTTTCGCCTCGACGTTTGTTATTATATAGTCGATTACTGTGCTGCCTCTTGGCCCCGAGTATGTATACTCTCCTTTATGGTCTCCCTCCATATTCCCATTCAGAATATTCCATCCTCTTTCCTCAACCACCTCTAATAACAGCTTTCCCTCTGAGTTTTTAACTTTGTCTTTTGATCTCCTTAAGCCATGCTTTTCTTCTATTCTACAATCGCCCCCTTCCTGTCCAATTCTTGCATTGAAATCTCCTCCAATTATCAGTTTCTCCACCTCCATCTCTTCTATTATGTGGTCTAGCTCTTCTTTTGTCTCCTTCATATCTCTGCTGTACACTGTAATTATTCTCCATTTTTCATTTTGCATCTTTATTCTTCTCTCTTGAATGTTTTCCGTTCCTGCGTTCGATTCCTCCTCTTCTATGCCCTTTCTTATGCCTGTGATAATTCCGCCTATCGCTCTCCCTTTTTTTCTCTCTCTGGTGGCATATTTACACTTCTATGAGAATTCTTGTGGCAATTTATCTTTCAATCCTTCCCATTGTTTCTCTTCAATCCACGTTTCTACTAATCCTATTACATCGATTTCTTTTAGGAAATCCCAAAACTGCTTGTCTTTGCTGAGTAATCCTGCTACATTCCAGTATCCTATTTTAAATGTATCTATTTCTCTTTAGCTTCCTATTCCTTTCCCAATTCTGTGTACCCTCTCTTCCCGCATATCTGCATCCGCAGACGCGCGGGGAACGAGTGTTGGTACTGCCTTTTGTCTTGCTTTCGTTGTCCTTGTAAGCTCTGCGATCCTCCAAAAATTTAGAGGTTCACAGAACTTTGCCGACTCCAAAAATTTACTTCTTTCAGCCCACCCTCTTCTTTCCAGATAAATGTCTTATCGTTGATTTTTACTTTCCTGTACCCAACTTTCACCTTTGCCCCTTGCTCCCTTTCCGTCTTGGCAATATCTTTAATATCTCTTTGTATCTCCCTTTCTTTTTTCGTCAGGTCATTGTCAATGAACAGCCTCTTATCTTTCAATGTACTCTTCTTTAGCATTACTGCTCTTTTCTGTTGCCAGCTTCTTAACTTCGCTATCAGTAGCCCTTTTTTCTCTCCTCTTCCTACCCAGTATGCTTCCTCGATTTCTGCATCTACCTGCAATTCGTGCCTTAACACATACTCCACCGTATCCTTCGGCATCTCTTTACGTGGTAGATCTTCTCCCCTTAGGGTAATATTATTTCTTCTCTCTCTCTTTTCTCGAGCCTCTTCCTTCTTTTCTAGCCCCTCTATTCTTTCTGTCAGCCTCTCAGCCTGAACCTTCTTGGTCTCCAGTACTAGGGTTCGAGTCCCGTTGAGAGGCGACTTTCCTTTTTCCGTGATCCTACACTTCTATCCTTCCTCTCATTTCTTTCCTTTCCTTTTCCCATATCTCGTCCCTACTCTTCCACTCGTCCCTCAGATCCTGCATTCCCTGCCTTAGATCTTTATTATCTCTTCTCAACTCTTCCATGTCTTTCTTAACTGCCAGCACTGCTTCCATCAGTTTGTCTAATTTTGCATCCATTTCTTTTTCCTGCCCTGTCTCCTGGCTGTCCGACGTTTCCACAGATCCTATGGCTACCTCGGTTTTCTTCAGCGGAGGCGACCTCCCTACTTTCCTTGCTTTTAAGAATTCTTCTTCTATTTCCCTTTCGGCCCTCAACCTCTCCTGATTCTCCTCGTCCTCCCGTTTCCTCTTAAATGAGTCCAGTATCGAGCCTTCGCTGTCCGCTCTTCTTCTTCCCAACTGTTCTGCCAACGATGGTCTTCCCCTTCTCCTGGTTTCCTTTTGCACTTCCCCGCCTTCGCCTGCTTGGTTCATTAGCCTCTCCGCTCTTCTTTACCAACTGCTGTCTTCGCTTTGTCTTCTCACTTCTTCCACTCCCTAGATGTCACTTATCCTTGCCACGTATCTTATACTTCGTGCACTCGTTTCACACCTTCTCTTCTTCATCTTTTATCTCACCCTTCGGCCCTTTATTAATTGCCGATTATACTGTCCACCGGAACCTTATCTGATCCCCTCGTTTTCCACCCGATCTTGTAATTTTCTGAGCACTTTTACCACACTTTTCGTCTATTTCTTTCACCTGTCTGCCGACACACGTTATTCTCTCGCGCACGTCACGTGGTTCCATATTATATTTATTATTATCTTCATTTTTTTTGTGATATCAAACTACGAATAAACTTCGGATAATTGGGATTGGTGGAATTGATTTATTTAAAATTTTGAATTTTCAGATATAAAGCAAGCATATGAATAAACTCATTTAATTAATATAATAATAATAATGCTATGTTTCAATAAATTTTTTTCTCTGATGTAGATCGCACTGCATCATCTTCTGCTTCGATTATCTGTAAATAAATATAAAAGCCACATTTTAGTTATATACCTTAATGTAGAACTTATAGAACTTTTGCTCTAGTGAGTGTAGAGACTACATAATGTGTCCGAAGGAGGTGAGAACATATGGTAGAAAGTTTTGTTGGAGGATATTTAAAAAATGCTAATGGTAATTTAGCGAAAATGAATGAAGAGATTCAATATTTTTATTGGTGTTGGTTTAGTATATTTATTGGTGAATTGAAATATTGTTAATGGAAAACTAGTAAAATTAATGAATAGCGTAGAAACTACTGTGGATTTTATTAATTAAAGTATTACGAATGTCTTTCACAAAAGGAGATGTGTTTTCAGTGTACTTTCTTTACTAATGTGACTTGCTTTACATTGCAAGCAGTCCACCATAATCTATTTTCTTAATAATTCTTAATGCTATGTCTTTAGACAAATTTTGTCGATTTATCTTATTTGACAAAGTTCCAGAAACTTGTGCGAAACAAGATGCTCTGTCTATCTATCTAATCTTCTCCGAACAACCTCCACGCCTGTGCATTCCCTCCATTTATATCCATCCAAGCCTGTGCGTCCCCTTCAATTCTACTATCCAAGCCTGTGCGTCTCCTTCATTTTTATCGAAGTCCTGTGCGTCCCCTTCATTTCTATCTATAATATAATAAGCTTTACATAAAATAAAAACTGGTATACAAATACAAATATCTGGCAATTTAAATTCAATGCAATTTTCTACTACAATATATTATTTTGTACAAGCATGGTACAAATTTCTAGAAACTTATGCGAAAGAAGGTGCTTCTGTGTCGAACCTTCTCCGGACAACTTCCAAGTCTGCGACTCTACATAAGAAATCTATTAAATAAATTTGGCGACTTACCTTGTTAATTGAGACAATAATTCAGTCGCCTATTTAGTGTAAAAACTCGTGACATTTCAAATTTGGACAACTTACCTTATTTGACACTTGCAGGTTATGATGGAATGACACTTGGTAGGTTATAAAATTCAAAATAGTATACATAGGTATAGGTATAATATATATATATAATGACGGACGACGATCCCGGCCGAATAATCCCGAGAGTCGACGAACGAAACATACACTAGTTTCTTTTGGCTGAAGGTGTGCGTGTAACGCGTATACGTATTATGTTGACGAAAAATTTCTTGAAGGAGAAGAAGAAGAAGAAGAAGAAGAAAATCTTACCGTTTTCGACAGATCCATGAGACGATATTACGATATCTCTATCATGCGTGGACCGATTTTATTGAAATTGGTCTCATTCGAAAGCTTATATGCGGTTTACATAAGAAAAATGCCTTTAAATTTAGGAAATAGTGTAGGCGTGATGTGATATTAATGAAATAAGTTTCAGGTTAGGTTGGATTAGTCCGGCGACGAGTAAATGATAGCAGTAGCAGGGCCCGGGGGTCTCCAGTCGGTGCTGGTGGGGGAAGCACACCTACAGGAGCGGTGGTAATGTGTGCGTGAATTGGCGGCAGCGCGGAGTCCAGCCAAGTGGCGACAATGCGAAGCAAATGTGACGTCATTTCGGAGCTCCGGTGCTTTCAGTGTTCTCGCTCGGAAGGCTCCAGCCGTGCACCGGCTGGAGCTTGTAACCTCGATTCGTTCGGGTTAACTACCGGGCGGGTGGCCGAGAGAATGAGGCAAGGTGATCTGAGTAATGGTCGTTTATTTCTTAAACTAGAGTACAGGCGAGCCCGGCCAGGTCTATGCTGGCACACAGTGTGAATGCGGCTTAACCTAATCGCGGCGCACGGGTCGGCGTGCGAATCGGTGTGTATCGCGGCGCGAAGCGCGGCGCGATTCGAAGTCGGCGACGAGGCGGCGAGAGAGGAGAGGAGAGACGAGTTGACCGTTCGGTGTCCTGGCGGGCAAGCCCTGCCGCGAGACCCTGGTCGGAGAGTCTTGAGTCCGATCACCCGGTGGGCACAACCCGTGGCTGAATCGGAGACTGTGGGGACGCTCTCGAGAACGGAGGAGACTCTGTTCGGGAGATCGATAGATGATAACGGCCTGCGTCCAGAGGATGGCTCACGCTGTCCTTCTGGGAACCGGGGAGGGAGTGAGTTCAAAAATGCGCAGAGACGCAGTCTGTCGACACACGAGAACTGGTGTGAACACGGGCGCTTGTCTTTCGCAAGTACGGGTGTTTCGTCACAAGAACGTGGAATCGCACAGGAGGTCTCTGGGAGAGGTGTACAGCTCGGTACGCTCGCTCTAGGCGGTCTCTGCCAAATAGGCCTATGCCCCCGGCCTATATGTCCTCGTCCGCGGATTTCGGCAGCGAGAGAGGTACTGGCTAATTACCCATCTCGCGCCGATTCTCGGAACCCGCGGACGAGTGGTGGGGGGCAAGACCGTTGGCAGAGCGCGGTACGCGTCCCGGCGGCCGGGCGCGCGGTGGGGGGGACAAGATCGTCGTCCTACCGACAATAACTCGTTACAAGCTCATCGAATCCGCCGCTGCTATTGGTCAGATGGAAACACCTACAGGAGCGGTAGTAATGTGTTAGTGATGGGGGACGAACGGCACCACGGCCAACCAGCGTCACCGGGACATATATTGTCGACGCTGATTGGCCGCGGCGTCCTTGCTTGGCGCTGGCGTCGGTTCGTCTCCAATCGCGGCGTCTCACGCACACATTACCACCGCTTTCACATTCACTTCGCGTTCTCGCCACTTGGTTGGCTCCGCGCTGCCGTCAATTGACGCACACATTACCACCGCTCCTGTAGGTGTGCTTCCCCCACCAGCACCGACTGGAGACGTCCGGGCCCTGAGCAGTAGCGACAGTCGCCATATATAGGGTTTCTTTCCTGTACTTTCTTTCCTGTACTTGGAGTCGAGACGCTACCGCGTCTCTAGATATTTCATTTATAAAAATATTTAAAGTAGGGCAAAGTGGGGCAAAACCGGGTACGCGGGTCAACCCGGGTATCATTATTTTTCTACAGGGTATCATTGTAGAAAAACAATGATATCTATAAAATTTAATAAATTTAGAAAACGACGTAAATGTATTTTTAAAAATTTATATATGAATCAAATTAAATGATTTTATTATTATAAATTTGTTTCATTTATACTGTGTATTTCGCTGTGGATTGCATAAGATGCAAGGACAGGTTACTAACGTGATAAAAAGTAATTAACATAACCTACTAAATATTTTTAGTCACGATTTGCGATTCGCAACAGGGATAGTAATAATTTGTTTCACAAATTTTAATTGAACGTATTTCTATTTCCTTCCTATTTCTCATGAGGCGATGAATTCTAGTTGCCCGCATTTCTATCTCTCCCGACTTTGTGTCAACCGTATTGCAATCGGTCGAGACTCTCGGGTGACCGTTTTGCCAACCTCTCCATACATTAAGGGGGTAGACACGGGTAATGCAGCGCGCTGTATACCGACACAATCTGGCCCAAAACATGGGTCTGGGATATTACGTTGTTTGTCCTTATATGAGCATATTTTGGGCTGGGCGAGGTCTCATTCGAAAGATGAAGGGTCAGTGCAGCGCTCTCTGGTCATGGTTCGACGAGATTGTGTTGATATGTAATAATATGAGTGTCCAAAGTAGAGAAAAAATCAACAAACTACACTCGCAGATTCCAAGTATTTGTAGGTCGCTAAAAGAGTTTTGTGACTCAAACGATGACCAGAGCGCGCTGCATTGAACCTTCCTCTTTCGAATGAGACCTCGCCCAGCCAAAAATCTGCTCATATGAGGACAAACAACGTAATATCCCGACTACATTCCCAAATACGAGTTCCGCCATATTGGCGATAATACAGAGCAAGTCACGTGACAAATTTAGTTGAGCTAGTGGATACGAGATGGCGCCTACTCGGGAGGACTGCCAACGTGGAATCATGGAAAAACTGAAGCGTCAGCTGAATACATGTGCCACAGTAAAAGCGTGATGCAGTCAATGCATGCATTTTGGTGCGATTGTAGGTTAGGTTATATGCATTTTAGGCATACATTGACTAGGAACTGTTACGAACTGTATACAATTATAGTAATTGAGGCAGTTAGAGCAACAACGGACTAATCCACATTAAAATTTTTTTTCCTATTGTATATGATTAGTACAGCCTATTGGAATACGTTATTGCTACTAACTCAATTTCTAAAAAAATGCGGTTTAGTCCGTTGTTACTCTCATCGCCTAAATTATATAGCAAAATACAATAGATGGACATTACTTAAATAACCCAAGCCAATTTTTAATTGAAGCACTATGATTGAATTAATTTAATCATGGGGAATTCAATGAAGGCTTGGATGCAATAAGGGGATTAGCGGTCGAAAATAAGAAAATTTATTGTCCAAACGCTAAGAAATATTAGAAAATTAAATGTTATTAAACTTTATCTTTGAAACTATAGTGTTGTAAAGCTTGTCGCGACACATATTTTTTCTATTTACAGTTTCTTTATCGAATCATTAGTATTCGAGATAAAAATTATAAACCAAACAAATTTCTTCGACCAAAGTCAATATACCTTTTTAAACAAAAATTGCGATAACTTGAGTAATTATTTTCCGATCGTTATGAGACTTAAAACATAAGTTCAGAAAACTCTAGCGAAGCCGTAAAATGTATGCACAAAAACCTTGTGTTAAATAATGCAATTATCGCAATTTTTGTTTAAAAAGGTATTGACTTCGGTCGGAGAAATTTGTTTGGTTTATAATTTTTAGCTAGAATAGCAATGATTCGATAAACAAATAGAAAATAGAAAAAATATGTGTCGTGACGAGCTTTACAACACTATAGTTTCAAAGATTCAGTTTCACAACATTTAATTTTTCAATATTTCTTAGCGTTTGGACAATAATTTTTCCCATTTTCGACCGCTAGGTAGTCCCCTTATTGGATCCGAGCCTTCATATTGTCGGCCATGAATAATTTTCTCGTATTTATTCGTACTTTCTCGACTAAATATATGATTCCGGACTAAATTATGAATATATACGAGAAAATTATTCATGGCCGACGGATGAAAGACCTTGGAATAAAAAAATTAGTCACTATGTATATGGCTTTCCAATACCCATTTATTTATCATAATTATGCGTTAAAATAAAAATTATTTATATTTCTTCCTCCTCTTCCACCTCTGCCTCCTCTTCCTCCTCTTCCCCCTCTTCCTCCTCGACCTTCTTGACCTCCCCTTCCTCTGATGTAAGTATGTCTCCTGAGCTCCCTTCTGAGCTCTGTGTACTGTAATATGAAAAATAAATATCAATCTTATGTTAATTACAGCAATAATGTCTAGACGTTTTCACACTTTCATAAGAATGTAAGAAATGTTTGTATGAGATTGCCTACGTATCTACATACCTGTTTTTGATACTGGAGAGCCATCTGCATCCAGTTCATCTCCACCCGTCCTCGGGACGGAGTCCGGCTACTCGTGCGACTCCGTCGCGAAGACGGAGTCCTGCTCCTCGTTCGACTCCGTCTTCGCGACGGAGTCTTGCTGCTTGTTTGCTTCCGTCCCGGGGACGGAGGCCTGCTGCTTGTTGGCTTCCGTTCTGAGAACGGAGGCTTGCTGCTTGTTCGCCTCCGTCCCAGGGACGGAGACTTGTCACCCGCCATATTCTGGGCTGCTTCTGTTCCAGACATCTAAAAAAGAGTCGAAGAAACGGTGAAACTATTGAACATAATGGATTTGAAAGTGCTGTAGAAGAGCCACAATTAGCTAAAATGTAATCTAATTGCAAATTAGAAATTACGATTAAAATGTAATTGTGTAATGAATTACCTACACATTATATTCTGTAATTGTTAATTTACGTAGTTGACAACAATTTTGTCAACTATCTAAATTAACGATTGCAGAAAATAGTGTATAATCAATTACAAAATTACATTTTAATCGTAACTTATAAGTTATAATTATATTACATTTTGCCCAACTCAGAGAGTAGTACACGTTTATCAAGTTGGTACATTTGGGTACAATATAGGCTTCCTTTACCCAAGATTTAGCGCAGGAGGAGAATCTTCAGATTTCTAAATGCTGAAATTTCGAAGTTCGAAAGCGTTGAAATTCAGACATTTCCAAAATTTGTAATTATGAGGTTATCAAGTTTCACAATATCTGTAATTGAAGGCTCAGATGCAATAAGGGGAAAATGGACTAGTGCTCGAAAATGCGAACAAGTATTGTCCAAACGCGCACAGTGGTCTCAAATCCCGAAAACGTGGCCAAAAGGTCGAAAATGAACTTTTAATTTCGGGATTTTTAGCCGTTGGGTTGGGTACAGTGATAATCTGGCCATAAAATACCGGCAAGGGAAACGGCAAAATGTTTATGGTTTGACCGGTAAGTCAATTCAAAGTTAACCTCTGTTATTGAAACGTTTTCTGTGCGCGCCGATACAAACTCGAACACCGATTTTGAAAGTCAATAACTCCTGAAAGAGTTGATCAATTTCCATTGCGAAAAATGGATACTACTCCACGAAGTAAGTAGAATATTTGTTTACTCTTAAGTAACCGTAACTGTTAGCGTTTAGGTTGTACGACTGCAAAATTACTTGGAGAACGTAGAAGCAAAACTTGGCCCACGTATTTTATAAATTTAGTTGAAAAGTTGTAACTTCCACGAACTTCCACCGAAATTTTTGTTCTGGCCTATTGCTAATGCTTATACCTTGCAAATTTTTAAAAAATTGACTGCCACTAGGTGCCACCCTGCTCATACGAGAGTAAAATTGCTCGCCTCAACGAGTTTGAACTATTTGACGATTTTGTAACATTTAGATGACATTTATTATACATCCTGATGGTACAAAGTTGTACAAGAATGATTTTCTCTGCATCTTATTTATCGCCAGAAACGGTGAATTTGTTACTACAGCCATCCATAAATGCGGTAATAGATACGGATGATTGCTCCGAAATAGACATATTGTCTGATGATGACTCAGATAGCTCAGAAGAAAACTCGGACACGGAAATTTCATTTTCATAATATGTTTATCGATTATACTTGTTTACTATTTGTATTTGTGTAATATTTATTGTTGTCCGTCATATTATATTCGCCATTTTCTTTTTTAAAGTTTCAAGTTTAGATTCGTAATCAACGACCCCAAAAACCCCAGAGTACCGATTTTTGCCTAAATTGAATAATATTTGAGCTTTTGGCCACGTTTTCGAGATTTGAGACCACTGTGAAACGCTAAGAAAAATTGGAAAATTAAATTTTGTTAAACTGGATTTTAAAAAATATAGTGTCGTAAAGCTCGCCACGGCACATATTTTTTCTTTTTACAGTTTCTTTATCGAACCATTAGTATTCGAGATAAAAATTATAAACCAAACAAATTTCTTCGAGCAAAGTCAATACCTTTTTGAACAAAAATTGCGATAACTTGAGTAATTATTCTCGGATCGTTATGAGACTTGAAACATAAAACTCGGAAAGCTCTAGCGAAACCGTAAAATGTATGCACAAAACCCTTGTGTTAAATAATGTAATAATATTTAATTAAAAAGTAATACTGGGCATAACCCATGTTTTTCAACGTTCGCCGTTAAAAAGTATCCAGGCAATTTTTACGTACATATAACTTGAGGTGACATAGGTGTTCCTTAATATACAAAGAATATTTTCACCAATTTTCACACTGAATAATAAATAATTGTAGAAGATATGGCGATATATATAAATCTCGCGCGGCACCAACAGTCAGCAGCCGCGTATAATGCTCTACTTACAATTAGCTGTTTTAGCACTCACAATGACTGTTGGTGCCGCGCGAGATTTATATATATCACCATATCTTCTACAATTATTTATTATTCAGTGTGAAAATCGGTGAAAATCTTCTTTATATATTAAAGAAAAACTTTGCCGTTGCGAGTTATATGTACGTCACAATTACCTCGATACTTTTTAACGATGAACGTCGAAAAACATGGGTTATGTCAGGTATTATGAACTTTTTAATTAAATATTATTCCATTTTTAACATAAGAGTTTTGTGCATACATTTTTCGGCTTCGCTAGAGTTTTCCGAGTTTTATGTTTCAAGTCTCATAACGATCCGAGAATAATTACTCAAGTTATCGCAATTTTTGTTTAAAAAGGTATATTGACTTTGCTTGAAGAAATTTGTTTGGTTTATAATTTTTAGCTAGAATAGCAATGATTCGATAAACAAACTGTAAATAGAAAAAATATGTGTCGTGACGAGCTTTACAACAGTATAGTTTCAAAGATACAGTTTCACAACATTTAATTTTTCAGTATTTCTTAGCGTTTGGACAATAATTTTTCCCATTTTCGAACGCTAGTCTCCTTATTGCATCCGAGCCTTGAATTTAAAAATTTCAGATTTTTCCACTTCTGATGTTTAGAAACGGTTTAATTTT
This sequence comes from Andrena bicolor, assembly GCA_960531205.1. NCBI lineage: Eukaryota > Metazoa > Arthropoda > Insecta > Hymenoptera > Andrenidae > Andrena > Andrena bicolor. The sequence continues at coordinate 1,163,243 of CAUIJW010000183.1, forward strand.
TATCACTTGCTTTCAGTTTCAACTAAAGGAAGCCTACATTCCACCCGAATGTATATATCTTTTCTAGACATTTCGCGGGTGAATTATAACAACTTTCTTATTCTACGTGAGAATGAATACACGAATCTCTGAGCATGGAGCTGCGTATCGACATTGCGAGTCTGCCACGCGAGGCGCGCCTCGCGTAGTGAAGAATCTGGAAACTACCTCGATCATGATCACTTTGCGAGGCAGGCTGGTGCGACAGTCTCGCCCTACCTCCATCATCATATTTGCGTAGCCCGAGCCATGCGATTTTTGATCTAGGGACTGCGAGGCACCTTTCAGCACGTCGAAAAATCGACGGCTGATGCCTCGTAAAGTAATAATAATCGGGGTAGTCTCCAGACTCTCCACACCGCGAGGTGTGCGACGCGAGGCAGCCTCGCAATGGCGATACGCGGCTTGAGAAACACGCGGAAACTCAAACAATCACAGCTCACACGATAGATTTTGCACAAAAAATTACAACAATACTATGACGGTAATGACTCTTTACCCGGAATATGTCTAAATACAGTCTTATTAGACCACTTTTAGAATAACCGGCACAAATAGTGTAAAAGACAGAAGTAATAAGCGTGAAGGTACTTACGATCTTTAGTGTTCGGCAGTCACTCGTATTTCTGACGATCGAGCCTTTGCTAGCCTCAAGGGCCTGTGTTGCCAAAAAACAATTGCCGGCGCAGTTCACGCACACATTACTACCACTCCTGTAGGTGATCCTACTACACAACTTGCGATTCTTTCCTGAAATCCCTGGGCAGAGCGCAAACTGTCTTTCTCACTCACTCAATATTTTGTATTTCACTTGCACCAAGGACCGAGCGACACGTCTCGGCCCGCGTAAAGGTTCAAACGCGCAAAGATGATACGTGAAAAGTATATACACAGGATAATCAAAAATCCTTTTTCTGTGCACATTTCTGCAACAAAAAGTATTCCCGGAAGTACATACTCTATGTAAATGTATCAGCATACATCAATCCTAATGAGAAAGAGAGGAATAGAACGCATATATCTGTCCTTTTTCCACTATCTTTTGTTCTGTTTCTCAGCATCTGTAACTAATGCAGCGACAACGCTAGCTGATCAGTTTTCTGCCGTTTGCACTACAGTGAAGACGCAGAAAGCAATCGAGCTTTTATTTACTGCGCAGATATTGATACATATGGAACATTCATAATTTGTGAATTGTTCCATTCCTGCGTGGTTCGTTACTGTAGTGCCGATAAGTGTGTGTGTGTGTGACCATTCCATTGCCATGGAATCAAAGGAGGAAGCTGCAGATGCAAGGGACGATCGCTATTTGAAGGGTGTTATAAAAGCGAAACGGCCCAAGTTATCTGCAAAGCGTTTATCAAAAAATAAAAAGCGTCGAGAAATGTAAGTTACGTTTTATGGTACAGATTTGTATGCAGTTACTGTTTGTGATGTAGTAGTAGCAGCACGGTATTTTGCTGTATATAATACAGTATTATTCATATTCTTTAAATTATATTCTATTAATAATCCGATGTATACCGTGTTGGGACTCATTTTCGATGGTTTGCGATTCGATGTTGAGTATATATGTAGTTACAGTATTGTCTCGTTAGCGTCTCGCTGGTCGGAACCGGCATTGAACCCATATCATCAGCAGAGCCCTAATTACGAGTGTTCGTTTCTCGCTTCTTGCTGGCCGAAGGGGGAGAGCGAGATGGAACGCTTTGCGTGCGCCGGAGTGACACGGCGTCCGAAAGACGGAGCGAGACAAAACACCAACGCGCCGCCTGTCTCGTATCGCCTTCGCTCACTGTCAATGCCTTTCGCTCGCTCTCGTTCCATCTCGCTCTCGCTTTCGCCGGACAAGAGTGAGACAGAAGTTATGGGGATAGCGAAACGAGACAATAATGTACTTGTTGAATACTAAATATGTACACATTGCTCCTTCTTTTGTGGATTTTTAACCGCAATATGTACGTCCATATGTGTACCTTTAGCGAAATTGTCTCGTCGAAAAGGCCAGCCTTTAGGTGTAGTCAGACGGCGAGTCGACTCGGCTCGCCCAGGCTCGGCGATTCGGCCGCTTACATAGTAACCCCGATTGTTAGAATGCGTCAGTATAAGCTATGTATATGTATATCAAAAGTGCTCAATTGTGTCGCGAATTGTTAGTATTTTGAATAATGGATTGCAGAGGTACAAATCAAGCTTCAGCCATGAGTATTTTAATTTCCAACGAACAGAATTAAAATATAATCATCAAAATGATGGAATTTTTCAATAACTTTCGTTGGAAAAGCTCTAGATATCCAGGAACCTCATGAAAACCTGAATATTTTTGTGCTATTTATTCTATTTGTTTTATAGAGTGTATATTCAAAAGTTATAGCGCCAAATATTTGCAACTTTACATCATTTTTAAATATAATTAAAATAATTCTATCTTCAAAAAAATATGATAGGAGCTAAAATGTGTAATTCGTTCTAAATAACGTGGTCGTAAATAATTTTTCGATACGAAACGCAGTTCATATTCGCTTTCTGTATTCTAAGAAATCCCTATTTGTTTAATTAATATGGTCACTTTCGAGAAAACGAATCGTTTACCGCAATTTCGTCACCCTTGATTTTCGTCTTATTTTTGTCGATATAATCACCCCTTAGAGCATTGACCACAGGCAGAGAAACACCCTGTATATTACATCTTTTTCAACCATTTTGACCCACTCATATCAAATAGAATTTATTTTAATATCAACGGGGCCTGAATTATTTATAAGACCTCCAGCTCCGCGTCCCATTCGTGAAAGAATTCGAACAACAACAGGAGAAATCCTACATCACTTAAAAAAAAACAAAGTTTAGACCATTTATGCTGTAATTATTTTAAACAAATGCAATTTTATACTAACAGGGCACTATTTACACATTTGAAAAAATAAGGATATAGCCCTACTTGTGGTCTTTACGGACACGTTTTCAGAAACGCGGACACTTTAAAATTGGTCGCATGAAAATTAATTGAATGTAACGCTGCGTCGCACACCGGCTGAACTGGGAAAGCCGTGCGCAGGGCCCGGAGGTCTCCAGTCGGTGCTGGTGGGGGAAGCACACCTACAGGAGCGGTGGTAATGTGTGCGTGAATTGACGGCAGCGCGGAGCCAGCCAAGTGGCGAGAACGCGAAGTGAATGTGAAAGCGGTGGTAATGTGTGTGTGAGACGCCACGATTGGAGACGAACCGACGCCAGCGCCAAGCAAGGACGCCGCGGCCAATCAGCGTCGACAATATATGTCCCGGTGACGCTGGTTGGCCGTGTTGCCGTTCGTCCCCCATCACTAACACATTACTACCGCTCCTGTAGGTGTTTCCATCTGACCAATAGCAGCGGCGGATTCGATGAGCTCCAGCCGGTGCACGGCTTGAGCCTTCCGAGCGAGAACACTAAAAGCACCGGAGCTCCGAAATGACGTCACATTTGCTTCGCGTTGTCGCCACTTGGCTGGACTCCGCGCTGCCGCCAATTCACGCACACATTACCACCGCTCCTGTAGGTGTGCTTCCCCCACCAGCACCGACTGGAGACCTCCGGGCCCTGGCCGTGCGTGCTACAATATTGAACTATCTATGTCTTTCATTCCTGATCTTGCGTGGCCTTGAAAGTTATAGTATCCCATATTGGGTTGAATTTGTCTTGACAGTCACTTTCATATCGGGTAATCAAATATGTAGCATTCCATTTAAAAAACTGCAGATCACCTTCGGTTCACGGAAAATATCAAGAACACCAAAAGTTAACATACCGTATTATGTTGGGTATAAAAAATAGTAAAAGTTTTCCTGTTTCAGTTTTTTCCAAATATTTACCATTTGCGAGAACCCTATGTAATAATATCAGGTATAGCCGCTTGGCCGCTGCTAGTACCGCACCGCTTAGCCAGTGTTGAAGTGCCGTTAAGATGGCGGGTTGTAAGGCCGCCTGACACTTGCTTTTCCTTATTTCAAATTAATGAAATAAGGCCGCGTTATGGTGACTTACTTTGAGTAAAACTGCACTTTAATATTTGAAATCTAATTTATTAAATAATACTATGGTTGTGTGATGGTGAATGAGACAAGAAAAAAAATATGGTGTTCACGGTTCGATGGTCTGTGAGTAAGTGGCTCGTGACTGGGAAGATGGATGCGCTGGTCGGTCAGGAAGCGGAAGTATAGACTATGGGGGTGCGATCTTCTAACACTCGTGATTGGTCAAGACATCGTGAGCTTCCCGCACATTTCGCAGAAAACGCGGGAACGCGTCTTAGCCCAAACCGGGGTTTTCCCAGAAACGCCGAAACCGCTCGTGACGTCACAGGCGGGCTCGCCCAAGCATGGGGCTACAACAATTGCCTGCGCTTCTCGGCGCGTTCGATGGAGAGGTATAACCCTCTGGTCAGTGAGTCTCAACCACCTTCTACCTTGCGACGCAACATGCCGCCCCCCTTGAACTATTCTGTTCAACAATTGGGGTATACGAAGTGATACAGATAATGCTAAACAAACACGATATAGTACGCCAACAAAGGATGTAGGAAAATCTTATAAAGTGGAACAATTATATCGTATGTCTAGCGATGAATCTCAGACTTGAATGGGTATGACTAATGGTACATTACCGTCAATTAAGTTCTTAAAGTTTAGACAATGAATAAACTATTCACAATGATTATGGTTGAAAGGATATGCTTACATATAGTATATCGGAGTGCATTAAATTCGTCGCGATAAATATGATGACATATCGCTAAAGTCCCTTTAGAATAATTACAAACAACAGTATTTACATGTGATAGATGGAAATAATTCTGTTACACCTATTTCCATCGAGCATGATTAGCCATCGTATTCGATGGGCAACGGAGCAATGCGTTTCACGCAACGCTTGTATACGCCGTTTAATGTTTTTACGGTAACAACGCGAACCACGCCATCGTCACCGGGATGTAAAGCCACAATTCTTCCGAGCGGCCAGGTCATAGGTGGTGCGTTATCCTCCCTCAGAATAACGATGGTGCCTATTGGGATATCTCGGTTGGGCCCTGTATGCCACTTTTTACGAACGGTCTGATCTTGTAGATAATCCTTGTACCATCTTTTCCAAAAGTGTGCTCTCATCTTTTGGACATGTTGCCACGATGAAAGTCTCCCAGATGGTACGTCCGTAAAATCATGGTCTGGAATACTTATCAAACTATCGCCAATGAGGAAATGGGCTGGGGTGAGTGCGGTCAAATCGTTAGGATCAGAAGATATAGGAGTTATGGGACGAGAATTTAAAATCCCTTCTATCTGTGTTACATATGTAACTAAAGCTTCGTATGAGAGTAATGTATCTCCTATCACTCGAGTTAAATGGTGTTTGAATGATCGAACTGCTGCTTCCCACAGTCCGCCAAAGTGCGGTGCTCGAGGCGGAATGAAATGCCACCGTATGCCTTCGTTAGATAATGTGGCTGCTGTTGTTTTGTTATGTCTCTCAGAAGTTAATAATGCGAACAGTTCTTTAGTTTCTCTCTCTGCGCCTACGAAATTCGTCCCGTTGTCTGAATATATGTCAGAGCATTGGCCTCGTCGTGCGAAGAATCGTCGTAACGCCGCTAAAAAAGCTTCTGTTGTTAAGTCGCCTACTACCTCAATATGAACGGCCTTGGTGGCAAAGCAAACGAATATTGCGATGTACACCTTAACCTTCCCTCGATTTCGTTGCGTTTTCTCCTTGATCCATATTGGACCGCAAAAGTCTACGCCGGATTGTAAAAAGGGTCTCGAAAATGTCACGCGAGGAGCTGGCAGATCACCCATCTTGTAATTTACTACCGGTGGCTTTGCTCGGTAGCAAGTTACGCATGCATGTACAATTTTGCGGACTGCATTTTTTCCATTTGGAATCCAAAAATTTAGACGAACTGCGTTGAGAACAGATTGAACGCCTGCATGAAAGTATTTAACGTGATATTCTCGTATAATTGACTCGGTTACGCTATGGTTTTTTGGCAATAGTATTGGGTGTTTTGTGTTGTATGTTACGTTCGCTTTGGCCAAACGCCCTCCGACTCGTAAAATACCATCGGAATCTATAAACGGACTCAACGGAGCGAGATATTTTGCAATTGGACTCGAAACTTTTAGGGCATGAATCTCAGACTTAAAGGCTATCTGTTGGATACCCCTTATGATGTACAGTTGTGCTCTCTGTAGATCGCTAGTCAATAACGCTCCCCGATGATTTTCTTTGCGCGAGCTATTGAAATGAAATCGTAAGACGTACGCTATAACTCGCTTCAGCTTCGCGAAAGAGGAAAACTTCCCCCAGATATCTGCGCAGATAATATTATAAGAGGCCGTGTTTCGGGAACTTGTATGGATTCTAATGGTAAAAATGGCCATTGGTCTTCGCGGTTTTGTAGCCAAGAAGGACCATGTTGCCACAATTCGCTGTGTATGAACTCTTGCACCGCGACGCCCCGCGATATCATATCTGCGGGATTTTCTTCGGAACGCACATGCCGCCATTCGTTCGTACCTGTCGCAGTCTGTATATCAGTAACTCGATGTGCTATAAAAGTTTTCAGAGTATGGGGAGATGTCTTGATCCAGTGCAGTGCAATCGTTGAATCCGACCAAAACAGCACCTTTTCTATATTTAAGTTGCGTAGTGCATGAGTGTTTGCCTTGTATAGATTGCTTAACAAATGTGCTGAGCAAAGTTCTAGTCGCGGTAACGTTATTATTTTTAGGGGCGCTACTCGGGATTTCGATGAAATTAATCGCGTTAATACCCTGCCATGGTCATCGACGGAACGCAGGTATAGACAAGCCCCATAAGCCCGTTCGCTCGCGTCACAAAACCCGTGCAGTTGGATATCTACGTAACCCCCAATCGTTATCTGTCGTTGTATCTTTAAGCAGCGCAGCAAATTCATTTCTTGACAATACGAGTGCCATCTCGTCTGTAATTCTAAAGGTACGGATTCATCCCAGTGGAGTTGAAGTTTCCATAACTCCTGCATGAGAATTTTTGCCCGTATAATGATTGGACCAAGTAACCCTAATGGATCAAATAGGGTTGCAACCCTTGACAATATGTTTCGCTTGGTTACGCGGTCGATTGAAGGAAACTCTGTTAGCGTGTACATAATTACATCTTGTTTTGCTTGCCAACATATGCCAAGAGTCTTGATGGTGTCTTCTAAATCAAGTCGTAAGTGTGTCTCGTGCGTCTTGTCTTCTAAATCTTGGATCAGCCTTTCGTCATTTGCTGCCCATTGTCGCAATTTAAAACCTCCCTTTCCGCAAAGGTTGATCAATTCGTCCCTAATAGTGATAGCTTCCTCGAACGTTTTCGCGCCTGTCAATAAATCGTCTACGTAAAAATCTTCCTGAAGTACTAGTGACGCTCTAGGAAAAGATGTTGCCTCATCCTTCGCTAACTGGTGTAACGAGCGGATGGCCATAAATGGGGCTGCGGACGTCCCATAGGTTACCGTATTTAAGGTGTACGTGTCTATCGGTTGTCGGGGATCTGCGCGCCATAGAATCTTTTGATATTTGCGATGGTCGGGATGTATCAATATCTGTCGGTACATTTTCGTAATATCTGCGGTAATTACGTAAGTGTGTACTCTAAAACGGATAAGAAGTGAGTATAAATCGTCTTGAATGGTTGGACCGGTCAAAAGAGTATCGTTCAACGATATTCCACTAGAAGTTTTTGCGGATGCATCAAATACTACTCGGAGTTTTGTTGTGATGCTACTCTCCTTTAATATTGCATGATGGGGTAAATAATAACCCTCATCGGTAGCACATGAATTTAGTCTTGTCATATGACCTAAGGAGCTATATTCGTTCAAAAATTCAATATATCCGGATTTTAATTCTGGATTTTTTATTAATTTCCCTTCCAATGAGTGGAATCGCTTAAGAGCAGCGTTGTATGAACCGCCTAATGAATATATATTAGAATTGAAAGGAAGTTTCGTGATATATTTGCCTGAAACGGCATCACGAGTTGTGTTTAAATGGTAATACTCCTCACACGTACGCTCTTCGGGCGATAGTGATTTCGTCCGTGGAGGCTCTTCGATTTCCCAAAATCTCGCAACCTGTCTTTCTAACGATGTGGCGGCAATCTTACAGTGAATCTTCTGATGCACAGACTCGATTGGGATTCTACCCGATGGAACCCATCCAAACTTAGTTTTTTGTAAAACAATGGTATCGCTGGCTACTGAAATTTGCCCAACGCACAGTAATCGCACGAAAACTTCTGCGTCAAGAATTCCGTCGATGATTGATGGAACATTGAAATTAGGATCTGCCATAGGCAAATTTCGCGGGATTTCTATTTCTGTCCTTGAAAACGGTCGCGATGGTACAGCGTCGATAAAAGCTGGTATTATTAAGAAATCAGCTTTGATTTGAAAATTGTTTATGCGCGATTGTATTTGAGCTACGGTCATGGTCGTTATGTCCGTGACCTCGCGATCGAAGCCTACTACCGGAACCTTCGTTGCTTGGCGCGGTAAACCTAACCTTTCTACTATTCGTTCGGTCAAAAAATGCGCCTGCGCTCCCGTGTCTAACATAATACGACATCGATGTGGTCGTTCATGACTGTCCAAAATGTTCACAACTACCGTATATAATAGAACTTCGGACCTTATACGGTCGTTCAAAACTGCCAAATTGGCCTGAGTTACCGTTTGTTGATCGGTATCTTTCTCCTGATGCAATAACGTATGATGCTTTCCTTTACATTTTTTGCACGTACTAGCATAGCAATCTCTGGCAATGTGATTCGGGCGTAGACAATTATTACATAGGCCCGACGATTTCACCAATCCTATTCGCTGTATGACGTTACTACCTGTGAGCTTTGGGCACGCGGAAGTTATATGCTTATCCTTGCACAGGTAACAGGTAACGTTCAACGCCAAATAAACATGCGTGGAACCACCTGCTGATACCTGATCGCGCTTGGGAGGCTGAGTAGGCGAAGGCTTGCTTGGTTTTTCTAACGCTGCGGATTCTAATACCTTACGTCGCTGGTGCAAGAATTGTAATAGCTCGTTCATTGACGGCGACGCCTTCCCTTGTATACTCTCTTTCCATTTAAAACGCGTTTGATCGTCTAATTTTGATGTTATAGCGTACATCGGAAATGCTTCTAAAAATGGCTTGTTTAATGCTTGCAACGCCCGATAGTGCTTTGTAGCCTGGTCAACTAGCTCGCCCAAAGGAATTACACCGGAGCGCGTGCAACGCGGCAATTCAAAAAACATCTGGATGCGCTTATTTATGACTATGTTGGGTTCGTCATAATAATCATTCAATATCTCCCACGCTACTAAATAATTTGCTGCAGTGATTTCTAGCGACTCTATCTTTTCAAGTGCCTTCCCGGTTAAGCATGAACGTAAATATGTTAATTTTTGCCCTTCAAGAAGCCGTGGGTTATTGTCCACGGACGATTTAAACGATTCGCAAAACCCTGGCCATGCCTCATATAATCCGTCGAAACGCGGTAAATCCAATTTCGGGAGCTTTACTTGAAATTCCGCGTCTACAGCATTTGGAACACGCGCTTGAACTATATTATCTGTCGCGATCGTGGATGGTAAAACTCTTACTTCATTTCTAATTATATTGCTAGTAGACGCGGTTGCGATTGGCGGTGGAGAGAGTGTCTGAACTGAATGTATCGAATTTTGCCTCTCTAGGGCTTCTGCCAACTCTTGCGCTCGCGCAAGATTTTCACAATACTCGTCCTCAAACGCACTTCTTTCCTCAAGCCTCGTTTCCAGAATCTCATCCGGATCTATTTTTTCTAATCCACTCTGAATCGATTCGAACTCTTCTGTGTCCTTTTCTATTCTCGCGATTCTTAACTGAAGCTGTTTTAAACTCGGCTTTTCTGATTCTTCGCACGAATCTACGAATTTTATGAAGGTAGTTAACTTCGATTTTACTGTACCGCGTTTCCTAACTAACTCGCGTTCCTGTTGCTCTCTATTTTCGTTAGACATCGCAAATGCCAAATTATTGAAGTCGTGCTCGATTAAAGGAGCGAAAGGATTGTTGGAAGACAGGATGGCGATTTGATAGTATTTGACTCACTTTTACGTAATCTGACGACACCGGAGCTGGATACCGAGATGCCCGCCCGTCGATGCTTCGGCGACTGACTCGTTCCTGACGCAGTCGAAGTCGTTGCTTCTAACTGCAGTGCCCCTGCACTACAGCGGTTTCTGGCCGTGTGGTCATCCGTCTGGAATCCTGGAGGATGCTGCACTCTTTCTGCAGCTGGACCCTCGCTCGATGATGTAACTGCTGCGCTTCCTTGGCAGCGGAGAATCTCAATGATAATTGAACTGGTTGCGCTTTATCGGCAACGAAGTCCCCCTTTGACGACGTGGACGCTGCGCTTTCTTGGCAGCGTGCACTGCTTCGTAGGTGAATCGGAAGATGCTGCGCTTTGTCGGCAGCACAATCTTCGCTTAGTACGGATGGACCAAGTCTCGCTTCGCGTCTATCCGGCTCGAAGGACCAAATGTTGAAGTGCCGTTAAGATGGCGGGTTGTAAGGCCGCCTGACACTTGCTTTTCCTTATTTCAAATTAATGAAATAAGGCCGCGTTATGGTGACTTACTTTGAGTAAAACTGCACTTTAATATTTGAAATCTAATTTATTAAATAATACTATGGTTGTGTGATGGTGAATGAGACAAGAAAAAAAATATGGTGTTCACGGTTCGATGGTCTGTGAGTAAGTGGCTCGTGACTGGGAAGATGGATGCGCTGGTCGGTCAGGAAGCGGAAGTATAGACTATGGGGGTGCGATCTTCTAACACTCGTGATTGGTCAAGACATCGTGAGCTTCCCGCACATTTCGCAGAAAACGCGGGAACGCGTCTTAGCCCAAACCGGGGTTTTCCCAGAAACGCCGAAACCGCTCGTGACGTCACAGGCGGGCTCGCCCAAGCATGGGGCTACAACAATTGCCTGCGCTTCTCGGCGCGTTCGATGGAGAGGTATAACCCTCTGGTCAGTGAGTCTCAACCACCTTCTACCTTGCGACGCAACAGCCAGTCCATATGAATCACAGGCGCTTGAGGGGCAAGCGGAGGTGAGCGCAACGTCCTACGGACAGCTGACGCGTTCCGCTCACCTCCGCGTGTCCTTCAAGCGCCTATGATTCACGCGTATTTAGGTGAAATTCAAAGTCAATTTCCTCGAAAACGAAACCATTACCGCAATTTCGTCACTCTTGATTTTCGTCTTATTTTTGCCGGTATAATCATCCCTTGGAGTATTGACCACAGGTAGAGAAACACCCTGTATATCACTAAAGACTACAACATATCAATGTTTCACAAAAATCCCAAATGTTACTCCGAAAAGTGTCCGGAAGTGATCCAGAATTGAAATGCGAAAAGTATTCTTTTCACACACGGTCAAGTGCACGCGAGCCTGTACACTCGCACAGCCGCGTATCGCAACGCATGCATGTCTGCTTGTGGCTGCCTTCGCTTGCGAGTAGCGGAGACGGTTGAGCAGATGTGTGCGTGTGAAAAGAAAACGGGCTAAATGTGCATTTCCTTCGGTTTGCGTAGCGAGGGAATCACGTTATCTAAGAGGAACATTTGTATCACGTTACGTTCCTCTTCGTATCACCAAGATATATTAGAATCATGTTCAGAGTAATGCAATAATAATAATAATATTTTCATAAATAAAGCATCGTAACATTTGTGATGTTTCTGTAATGATTAATTACGGTATAATTTGGATAATACATATTTAGTGGTAATATGTTTCGGCCGCAGAAAAGGATAGCGAATTAAAAAGATGGATACAATCGGCAGTCCTTTTTTCACTTGCTTTCTTCTCCTACGTTCGAAACTGTCGATAAACTTCTAAAAATGTAGGATCTACAGTAAAATCACGATTAGAGTTCAAAATTGTGACTATCTGACATTCCACGCGAAATCGGACACTTTTCGGAGTAACATTTCGGATGTTGCTGAAATTTGAATATATTGTAGTCTTTAGTGATATTTAAACGCACGTCAAAGGTTTTTTCAAAATTTTGAAAAATGTCGATTTTACAGCTGTTTGAAGGTAAGTGCTAACTTTTTTCCAGTAAATTATAGCTATGGAAGTAGTAAACGGATGGAGATGAGCTTTACGGTGCTTATAGAGAAGACATTGAAGTTTTAAGAAAAAATTATTTTAGTTTAAAAAAATAAAAATTTGAACCATTTTTGTGCAATTATTTTAAACAAATGCAGTTTTTTAATATCGGGCGCGATTTTAAAAATCTGTAAAAAAAGGAGAATATAGTTCTATCCTTCCCCTTGATGGACTAATTTTCAAAAGTATGGACATTTTAAAATTGGTCCTGTAAAAATTGCCGAAAGTTGACGCTGCGTCAAATCACACCGACTCGGCTGGCTGAGCCGTGCGGTACACGCAGCGGCCAAGTGCTATTCTTATACAGTTTTCTTGAATACGGCAAGTATTTGTAAAAAAACTGAAGAAGAAACACTTTTACTGTTTTTTATACACAACAGTGTACGGTAATTCAATTTTTGGTGTTCGCAATATTTTCCTTGAAACGAAGGTGACACTCAGTTTTTTAAATGGAATGCTATATATTTGATTATCCAGTATGAAAGCGACTGTCAAGACATGTTCAACCATATGGTATAGTATGACCTTCAAGCCTTCACATGGTAAGGAATGAAATAAATATATCGAACTATTTATCTAGTAGATATTTCATCTTTCATTCCTAACCATGTGAAGGCTTGAAGGTCATACTATACCATATGGTTGAACATGTCTTGACAGTCGCTTTCATATTGGATAATCAAATATATAGCATTCCATTTAAAAAACTGAGTGTCACCTTCGTTTCAAGGAAAATATTGCGAACACCAAAAATTGAATTACCGTACTCTGTTGTGTATAAAAAACAGTAAAAGTGTTTCTTCTTCAGTTTTTTTACAAATACTTGCCGTATTCGAGAAAACTGTATAAGAATAGCACTTGGCCGCTGCGTGTACCGCACGGCTCAGCGAGCCGAGTCGGTGTGATTTGACGCAGCGTCAACTTTCGGCAATTTTTACAGGGCCAATTTTAAAATGTCCATACTTTTGAAAATTATTCCATCAAGGGGAAGGATAGAACGATATTCCCCTTTTTTTAGATTTTCAAAATCGCGCCCGATATTAAAAAAATGCATTTGTTTAAAATAATTGCACACAAATGGTTCTAATTTTTAATTTTTTAAACTAAAATAATTTTTTCTTAAAACTTCAATGTCTTCTCTATAAGCACCGTGAAGCTCATGTCCATCCGTTTACTACTTCCATAGCTATAATTTACTGAAAAAAAGTTAGCACTTACCTTCAAACAGCTGTAAAATCGACATTTTTCAAAATTTTGAAAAAACCTTTGACGTGCGTTTAAATATCACTAAAGTCTACAATATATTCAAATTTCAGCAACATCTGAAATGTTACTCCAAAAAGTGTCCGATATCGCGTGGAATGTCCCAAATGTAACATTAGTGTTAATTTCTATCACCCCTAGTTGGGGTGGTCCCCTTTGGAACCAGTGAAGCGTGTAATACGGTTCATACGCCAATCGCACACTGGTTCCAAAGTGACTTTTTGCGATCAAAATTCCGTATCTCCGTCAATTCTCAACCAATTTTTGATTGCTTTGTCTCGTTTTGTCGGGTTTTAAATTTGCTATAATATCAAATACCTGAATTTCGACCAAAGCGTGTTTTTTTCTATCTTTTTTTCTTAAAAAATAAATCACAGTTTTTGACGTTTTTCGATATATTTGAACGCTATTAGGTTGTATAATCATACATTAAATTGATATTTTAGACGGTTCTGGTTGTAGTAAACGCACCAGACATTCAAAATTTTCAGCCATTGTAAAGTTCTATTTCAAACATTCTGACGTGTCAACAAATCGCCTGTTTTATGTTTCCGCTATTCCCTAGTGCCAATTGAAGATTTTACGTAAAAAAACTACTTAGATAAGCAAAATCTTATCAAATTAGCCCCAAAGATTGTTCTGCTAAAGTTTTCATCCAACTTTGTCAGAAAATAAGATAGAAAAAAACACGTTTTGGTCGCAATTCAGGTATTTGATATTAGATACGAAATTTTGACCACAGAAAGACACTTTGGAACCACTGTGCGATCGTGTAACCCGATTCGAAATCGAAAATCGGTGAGGGACAACACCTTTTTTTTTTGTTTTACTTGGTGGAAATCCCCACGGATACCCCCCGCCCGCGGGGGCGGGCAGGGGGTTATGTGGGACTCTAACCCACTAAAACCACCAAGGTGATCTACCTCGCGCGCGGAGCTGCGCGCCCGAGGGGAGGGATTTGGACGCGAGATCAAACAAGCGATACGTTCGCTACCCTCCCCCCTTGCGCTTCAATGCAGCCCCGCGCTAGGTCCCCTGAACGGGGTCGTCCCTGGGGGAGTATGACAACCTCCCCCAGCAATATTCTCCGGGACCGGCGACTCGCGACGGATCACGCGCCTGAGTCGCCCCTTCCGGGGTCGCTGCTGTTAGGGCGGTGGTGTCCCCCGACACCCCCGCCCCGCGACCCCGCGATCGAGCTCCCAACCGGTCGCCGCGCAATGCTTGGTAGCGCGCGGCCGGGCCGGGGCACACTGCGTACCCCGGGGGAAGCTCGATCGCTCAGACGGGAGCGGCGGCCGCCGCTCCCCTGGCGGGGGGGGGCTTTAAGACGGCCCCCCCCCGTTCTCCGTGCCTCGCGACGCCGCCGCGGCCCTGGCGAGTCCGATGCCACGACTCGCCGACCGCGGCGGCCACCCGTCGCTTCGTCGTCCGCGGCGGCCCTTCGCGACAACGGGGGCCGCCGCGTTTCCCGACTCCTTCCCGACGTCCCCCGGCGCGCGTCCCCCTCCGACACAGAGGGGGCGGCGCACCGGGGGGCGTAACGGCCGCGCCCGTTGCGCGGCGCGGCCCCATCCCGATCCCCTACAGCGGGGAGCGGCGGGACGGCGCGACCCGGGGCCTGATATCCGGGGGAGCGGGGCGACTTACGCAACTAAGTCGCCGCGCGACCTCCCCCGGCCCCGGGTCATCTCCCTCTCCCGCGCCGCCTCCTCCGGACCGCTTGGCTCGGGCCTCCCCGGCCCGCCCTCTCGCGGTCCCTCTCCGCCTCCTCCTTCTCGAGCATTATAGCCTCGGAGAAGGAGGCGACGGCGTCCCAACAGTCCCGATCTCCCGCCATGCGACGCACGACCGTCGCCAGCGAGAGATCGGGACCCAAGAGGGACAACACTTTTTTTTTTTTTTTTTATTACGTGCAGGAAATCCGGAACGGATACCTCGAACCTCGGGGGAGGCTCGGGGTTATGTTGGGCTCCAACCAACTAAAACCTGCACGGTAACCGCCTAGAGCGGAGGATCTGGCAAGGAAGATGGCCGTTCTTGCGCGAGATCAAACTAGCGATGCGTTCGCTAGGCCATCCTCCAAGACCCCGGATCCCCGCGCTCGTTTGCCAGAGTTGGCACTTTCCCAAGGGGGAGAGAAGCTCCCCGGGAGACTTCCCCGCTATCGCCAGGGTAACGCTGCGGGTCACACGCCAGCGCCACCCTCTTCCAGGGTCGCTGCTAAACTAGGGTGGGTGGTGCCCCCCGGCACCTCCGCCCCACGACCCCGCGACCGATCGCGCACTTCCCGGCGTCGACCCCGTGGGAACGAACCTCCGGGCGGGGGCGGTCGGCAAGCCCACAGGGCGCCCAAATACCGCATACCCCGGGGGGTCACAAACCGGTCGGGGACCCGAAGGTCAGAACCCAACCGGCCCCCGGTCGAGCGGCTGGCTATGCCAGAAGGGCAGCCCAACTGCCGAACTCGCCCCACGCGCGATCGATCGCGACTCCCCATCCCCCCCCCCCCTCTGCCGCAGCATGCACCCCACCATAGTGCGGTCACTGCGGCCACCGCGCCCTGTACAGCGGCCCTTCACAGGGCCACTCCGACCCAGACGCACCCCCCCCGGAGCGATGGAAATGCGCGCGCGCGCCCCCCAGGAGAGGGGCAAGAGCCGGGCCCACGCAAGGCCCAGGCCAGACACGAAGCGAACGGGGCCGAGGGCAACGGGACCACGCAGACCGCCACAGCTGTCGCGGCAACATCCCTGGGCCCGGGCATCCCGCACGACCAGGAGCCGAACAGGCCACAGAGGGCCTGACCGACAGCTACCACCCAGAGATCCGCGGGTCACGGCCACAGGGCCACCTCACGCACGCGCGTACCCCACCCAGACCCAGCCCGGACCCAACCCCAATCCCGCACCCACGACGCGCGCACGCGCCCCCGAGGAGGGGGCGGTTGGTTGGCCGACCCTTAGCCAGGAAGGCAGCATCCTCCCACGGCCCCCGGGCAAGGAACAAAGTTCCTCACCCAGCGCCCGACAGAGGACATCGCCGCTTTCCCAGAGCCCCTCACCACGCTCAAGGTTGTCGACCCTGGAGGGGGGAGGGACAACACCTTTTTTTTTTTTTTTTTTTTGTTTTACGTGCAGGAAATCCGGAACGGATACCCCTAGCGAGGGATGCTAGGGGTTATGTTGGGCTCCAACCAACTAAAACCTACACGGTAACCGCCTGAGGGCAAAGGGATTCATCATGGAGAATGGCCGTTCTTGCGCGAGATCAAACAAGCGATGCGTTCGCTAGGCCACCCTCCAAGAATATCCTTCGCCCGCTATTTGCCAGAGTTGGCACTTTCCCAAGGTGGAGAGAAGCTCCCCGGGAGAAATCTACGTCCCTAACACCGAGGCGACGCTGCGGGTTACACGCCAACGTCGCCCCTCGTCTCCGGCTGCTTCTACGAGGTCCGACGAGCCTTCCCCCCGACTCGTCGAACCCACAGCCCTCCGGCGTCGCTACTGATAGGGCGGTGGGCCGGAGTATAAAACCCCGGCCCACCGCCCCATCCGACACCACTCACGCCCCGCGAGAAAAGAAAGATGGCACGGAGGGCAAGGCCCCAGGGGGAGACATTCCCCCCCCCCCCTGCTCCAACCCAGACATCGCGCGCACCCCCCCTCCCCGTTCACTCCACGCATCCGAAACACGGGCCCCTCACCCAAAGAGCTTCGCGCCCTTTTTTAAGAAGGACACGCTGCTGTCCCTCTTCTCTTTTCTCCTCTTCTTAGTCTCCTCGGTCGCCTTGGCAAACGCCTTGGCAACCGAGTCCGCGTACTCCCCTTGCAGCCCCTTCCAAACACCCGTCTTTCTGGCTGCCTCTCGGGGTATTGCCTGGCGAAGGTCCGACCTTAAATACGGCGGAATCGGGCCCGCCCTGGAGATCACTACCCCCTTGCCCTTGAACTTCTCCTCAAACACGCCAGCCAGCGCCAACGCCCTACTCCTACCCCCAGGGGATGGGCACCGGAACACGGCGCACTTAGTCCAGGTGCCCGCGTATACTACGCGCCCCTTCCATCCGCCACCCTTCCCAATGAGGATGTCGTCCCAAACCCGCTCGTTCATCTCCTCGAAGTAAGTATCCTCGTCGAAGAAGTCCCCTCTCATCACGAGCACCTGTCCCGAGTCCGCGTCATAGACGTCACCCACGTACACGCGATCGTCGTCCTCGAACGGGACCCCGCTCGGGTCCAGGTCCTCCTTCCGCACCTCGCCATGGGGATCCACCAAGGTGATCTTAGTCCCCATCCTCGGGTCCTCTTCCTCAGCCCTGTCCTCTTCTTCCGGCGACGATAGATCCACCACCTCAATGGCCGCGGAATCACCACCGTCGCCATCCCGACCCGTCGACGGGCCCGCCACATCGCTGCAGCACATCTCCTCTTCGCTCTTCACCGTCGTAGCCGGCGAGAGCCCGGTGACTATCTCGGGGTCCGGTATCGCCGAACCGCCCGATTCAGCCTCTCTATCGAGCACAGCTTCCGGATCAAGCAGAGACGCGGGCAGAGCGAGTTCCTCGCCCGCCACCGCCGCCTCCACGGTCTCCACCGCTGGACTCGCCACCAGAGTCGCCTGCACCACGTCCTCCAGCTCGCTTCAAACGCCAGGTTCTCCCTCCGGGTCGGAGTCGGAGATCACCGGCCTCGCAACTTTGCCCGCTCTGCATTTTTTGTGCACCCCCACCGGCGATCCCCCGGAGGAAGAGCGCTCCTCCCCCTCGTCGTCGTCGCCTCTCCTCGTCCTTTTTCCGGCACCCGTGGTGGCGGATTCGAGGAACGCCAGCTCCATGGGCTCCGCAACCTGGGTCGGCAATTCGACCGTCTCCGGCGACGTCCCGGCCGTATCCCGTTGGGGAACCAATTCCTTCTTCTTCTTCCCCTTGCTCTTCTGGGGCCTCTTCACCGTCCCCGCTTCCCCCGCTCCCTGTTTCCTGGCGCTGGCCACACCCCTCGTCGGCCTTTGACAGGCTGGACCCCCCATCCGGTGCACCGCAGGCAGACCGACCGCAGAACACGCCGGACAGCTCACGACCATCCTGCAGCCCAGGGCCTTATGCCCCGCAGCGCCACAGCGGTAGCAAACCTCACTCCTGTTTGCGTCTGAAGGACACATCCGCTGTACGTGCCCAAATAGCAGGCACTTATGGCACTGCAGGGCCCTACGCTGCAGCAACTGGACCCGCGTCGTGAGGAATCCCAATCGGATTTCGCCCGTCTTCAAAATTTTGGAAATTCCACCCAACGGGCACCGCGCCCACGCCGAGAACAGACCGGCCCCGTCACGACGGAACTCGCCGACTCGAACGTCTTCCACCGCACACTCGCCGGCCACGGCCAAGGCCTCCTGCACCGTCGCCGGTGCAGAGATTTCCGTGAGGCCCGTAATACGGACCTCACCCCACTTCTCCGGGCGGGTGATCTTAACTCCCCTGCCAAGGGTAGCAGCCGTCAGCGCCCCCGCTAGGGCATCGGCCTTCTCCTGTGATTTTTCACCCGCCACGGCAAAAATCAGTGCCCCGTTAGCCGCCCGTCTTGGCCGTAGTGCGGAGATGCCCAAGGGCACCAAATCCACGGACCTCATCGCCTCAGCTACCGCCCCGTGAAACTCCTCCTCTCTTCCCTGCTCCGCAATCAGCCCAACAACCGCACCACGCGGAAGTCGCGGCAGGCGGGGTTCCTCCTTCCTCTTCTCCGAAGGCGGCTTCTTCGTCCTCTTCTCCGTCGGAGCGGTGGAGACACCACCAGCCCTCGATGCACGGCGTCCCGCAACCTGGGCCCATGTAGGCGACGTATTCGCCTCGGCAGGACCCGGCCCAGCATCTCCCATGTTGCCCTCTCGTACATTTGCCCCCGTAGGAGGCACAACAAGGGGCTCCTTCCCCTTTCTCCTCGCCCTCGTCGATCCACTCGCGGGGAGCGTGGCACCCTCCGCGGTCCGAAGGGCAAAGCTACCCTCCAGGGCATCAATCCTCTTATGCACCTCCGCAAAGAGGTCAAGCAATCGATTGAGCTTCAACGCGAATCCCTCGATGCGCGCAATCACCCAATCGATAATCTCCGCGGAAGGACCGGCAAACCCCACGGATGCCGCCAACCCAGACACGTTCAGGGGCCGATCGTCGTACGAACCCCGGTGGACGGATTCCTCCCGATCGCCTCTCAAGAGCCTCAGCTCTTCCCGAAGGCCGCGCACCTCCCCACGAAGTCCCCGCACTTCCTCCTCCTCGGCGGAGGATCCCCCGGTGGAGCGAGCAGTGCTCGGCTGCGCAGCGCATGGCTCCTCCATATCCAAACGCTGGCGCATAAACTCCACTTGCCGCTGCAGTTGCTCCGAGCGTAGCCTCTCTTCTTGAAGCTCCTCTTCAAGTCTTCTTTGCTTCGACGCCGCTATGGACCTGGTGTTCATGGCAACAGCGGCGTCGTCCCTCGGTGGAAGGATCCCCGGCTCGGGTCCGCGAGACGAGCACGAACCGCTCCTCAACCGGAGAATCGGCGACCTCGACGCATCGCGTCGGGTTCCAGGCCGTCTACCCATTCCCGCCGGTTTTGCCGAGGAGGCCTCCCGGCCCTCGAAGCAACTGTCCTCCCGGCCCTCGAAGCAACTGTCCTCGCTGCCGAGCGAGGCGTAGCCCCCTATTCCTCCGCGCTTCCCCTTCCCTCCTTTAGCGAGGGAAGCCTTGGTAGGCGCCGAGTCCTTTGCGCGGGGCACATCTCGTGCCCACGCCGTTTCCACGTCCGCTAGGACCGTCCGCCGATCAGCGGAGTCCATTATCATGTCCAGTTGAATAGCCAGGTCTGCTTCTGTAGGGGCTTCTGGGCGGGGTGGCAACATACCCTCCCCGACACCAGTGACGTCGGCCCGAGGCACCAGCGCGACGCCATCAGTAGTCCTTACTTCAGCTTGGCCACTGACGGGACCAAGCTGAGCCGGGCGATAACCCCCCGGTAGCGGCGTTTTTTCCGAGGCTACATTAATTCTCTTCATTCCATAAAGTGTCTTAAGGGCGACGACCCTACCGCCCAGCGGATTTCTCCCAACTCGTCGAAAGGGTAAGTGTGTGTAAGTGTTTGGAGCGTAGTGTAAGTGCGCCAACGGTCCGAGGCCCCGCCGGAGGGCCCCACCCGCCCCACCGCCAAAGCGGAGGAGCGGGAGGGAACCACCGGCGGGCCCCCGGACCCGCGACGCGTGTACATGTTCCATGGGGTGGCCGACTTTTGGCTAGAGCGGCCGCACCCCCCGCCAGCCGATAAAGAGAGGATAAATCCTCTCCGTATCGCCCGACACGGGGCATAGCCACCGCTCTACTGCCCTCTCACCGCGTCAAGGTAGTCAGCCCTCGAGAGGGGAGGGACAACACCTTTTTTTTTTTTTTTTGTTTTGTTTTACTTGGTGGAAATCCCCACGAATACCCCCCGCCCGCGGGGGCGGGCAGGGGGTTATGTGGGACTCGAACCCACTAAAACCACCAAG
This sequence comes from Andrena bicolor, assembly GCA_960531205.1. Classification (NCBI taxonomy): domain Eukaryota; kingdom Metazoa; phylum Arthropoda; class Insecta; order Hymenoptera; family Andrenidae; genus Andrena; species Andrena bicolor. The sequence goes on from CAUIJW010000183.1 coordinate 1,184,284, forward strand.
GTGATCTACCTCGCGCGCGCAGCTGCGCGCCCGAGGGGAGGGATTTGGACGCGAGATCAAACAAGCGATACGTTCGCTACCCTCCCCCCTTGCGCTTCAATGCAGCCCCGCGCTAGGTCCCCTGAACGGGGTCGTCCCTGGGGGAGTATGACAACCTCCCCCAGCAATATTCTCCGGGACCGGCGACTCGCGACGGATCACGCGCCCGAGTTGCCCCTTCCGGGGTCGCTGCTGCTAGGGCGGTGGTGTCCCCCGACACCCCCGCCCCGCGACCCCGCGATCGAGCTCCCAACCGGTCGCCGCGCAATGCTTGGTAGCGCGCGGCCGGGCCGGGGCACACTGCGTACCCCGGGGGAAGCCCGATCGCTCAGACGGGAGCGGCAGCTGCCGCTCCCCTGGCGGGGGGGGGGGGGGGCTTTAACACGCCCCCCCCCCATATGAGGGACAACACCTTTTTTTTTTTTTTTTTTTTTTGTTAACTCGGTGGAAATCCCCACGGATACCCCCGACCCCCGGGGGAGGGTCAGGGGTTATGTGGGACTCGAACCCACTAAAACCACCGAGGTGATCTGCCTCAGGCGCGAAGCCGCGCGCCCGAGGGGGGGGACTTCACGCGGGAGCAAACGAGCGATACGTCCGCTTGCCCCCCCCCCTCTAGCGCATATGCATAGCTCCGCGCCAGCCCCGATTCGGGGTCTTCCCTGGGGGGAGTTGAATCCTCCCCCCAGTTTCCGAAACTCCGACGGCGCGCGACGGATCACACGTCCGCGCCGTCTCCGGTCGCTGCTGCTAGGGCGGGTGGTGCCCCCCGGCACCCCCACCCCACGACCCCGCGATCGAGTTACTACCCGGGTGCGACCAAGATGTTGCGAGGTCGCGGCCGGGCGGGGGCGAAGGTTCTAGCCGGCCGTGTATGCGTAGGGCCGCTCCATCGCCACGCGAACTTGGGGAAAGAAATTAACGTCCCAAGCGCGTGGCGGGCATTGCCATTGGAGCGGCCCGACACGGCCGCCCATTCGCCCCACGAACTCGATCGCGCAACCCGGAGCGGCAGGCTCAGCCGCTCCACTGGCGGGGGGCCCTTGACACGTGGGCCCCCCTCATCCACCCCTCAGTCGCCGCCACGACCACAATTATGTGGCGGCTATTCTTGGGGCGCGGTGATATAGTTTGGCCTACTCGGCACACCGCGCCCCCCTTCCCAGGCCACACCCTCCCGGTCTCTGAGGGGGAGGTGGCACCTCCTCCTCCCTTCCTGTTCCCGCCTTATGGGAGCCGGCGGCGGATCCCTGAGCCAACGGGGGAGCGGAGCGACGCGATGTCATCGCGTCGCAGCACGATCTCCCCCGGCTCAGGGTCATCTGCGCCGCGCCCGCCTCCGGGGAGCCGCCATGCGGGACGGGTGCCCCGCCAGCTCCCTGTCCCTCTCCGCCTCTTCTTTCTCCCTCATCACCACCTCGGCGAAGAGGGACATCGCGGCCCATGAGGGACAACACCTTTTTTCTTTTTTTACGTGCAGGAAATCCGGAACGGATACCTCGAACCTCGGGGGAGGCTCGGGGTTATGTTGGGCTCCAACCAACTAAAACCTGCACGGTAACCGCCTAGAGCGGAGGATCTGGCAAGGAAGATGGCCGTTCTTGCGCGAGATCAAACTAGCGATGCGTTCGCTAGGCCATCCTTCAAGACCCCGGATCCCCGCGCTCGTTTGCCAGAGTTGGCACTTTCCCAAGGGGGAGAGAAGCTCCCCGGGAGACTTCCCCGCTATCGCCAGGGTAACGCTGCGGGTCACACGCCAGCGCCACCCTCTTCCAGGGTCGCTGCTAAACTAGGGCGGGTGGTGCCCCCCGGCACCTCCACCCCACGACTCCGCGACCGATCGCGCACTTCCCGGCGTCGACCCCGTGGGAACGAACCTCCGGGCGGGGGCGGTCGGCAAGCCCACAGGGCGCTCAAATACCGCAAACCCCCGGGGGTCACAAACCGGTCGGGGACCCGAAGGTCAGAACCCAACCGGCCCCCGGTCGAGCGGCTGGCTATGCCAGAAGGGCAGCCCAACTGCCGAACTCGCCCCACGCGCGATCGATCGCGACTCCCCATCCCCCCCCCCTGCCGCAGCATGCACCCCACCATAGTGCGGTCACTGCGGCCACCGCGCCCTGTACAGCGGCCCTTCACAGGGCCACTCCGACCCAGTCGCACCCCCCCGGAGCGATGGAAATGCGCGCGCGCGCCCCCCAGGAGAGGGGCAAGAGCCGGGCCCACGCAAGGCCCAGGCCAGACACGAAGCGAACGGGGCCGAGGGCAACGGGACCACGCAGACCGCCACAGCTGTCGCGGCAACATCCCTGGGCCCGGGCATCCCGCACGACCAGGAGCCGAACAGGCCACAGAGGGCCTGACCGACAGCTACCACCCAGAGATCCGCGGGTCACGGCCACAGGGCCACCTCACGCACGCGCGTACCCCACCCAGACCCAGCCCGGACCCAACCCCAACCCCGCACCCACGACGCGCGCACGCGCCCCCGAGGAGGGGGTGGTTGGTTGGCCGACCCTTAGCCAGGAAGGCAGCATCCTCGCACGGCCCCCGGCCCAGGAACAAAGTTCCTCACCCAGCGCCCGACAGAGGACATCGCCGCTTTCCCAGAGCCCCCTCACCACGCTCAAGGTGGTCGACCCTGGAGGGGGGAGGGACAACACCTTTTTTTTTTTTTTTTTTTTTATAAATTTTTCACTAATATATTTGTGAGGATTTTCTGATTAAAATGACACCAAACACGTTATGGTTTGGATAATTATATAAATATAAATGATTCGTATCGACGATAAGTAAAAGTTGTCCGATTTATGTCGTGTTTGATATCATTTGAATCAGGAGATTCTAACAAACATGTTGGTAGAAGTGTCATGAAAATGGCACCAAAAATACAAAAGTTTTAACCTTAAATTTTGATTGCGTTTGTATTGTCTCACACGTGCACGGGTTTTAAACTTGCTTTGTTCCGAGGCTTTCGCTTACATGGAGATTTTACTGTATACCTTCTTTTACTTTCTGCTGTATGTTTTTCTTATTTCTTTGTATGTACCACTTGTTAGTGATTATTGACTCTTTACGTGCAGACAACGATTGAAGAACGCAGCGTGCCTCGCGGTAGTTCAAGGTACAGTGGCGGAAGCAGGTACCTCGTACCAAACTCATCCAAGCGCATCTGCTGCGGATGATTTTCCTACGGAGAGAATACACGAAGAAGACGTAGGAAATTTTGAAGATGTCCGAATAACCGAAGAAATTTTACAAGAAGTAGATTTCGATACCGACACAGAAGAAATTGTGGAAGGAGTATATTTCGATACGGACGAAGAAGAAATTATAAAAGAAGTACTGAAATCGGTGCCGGAAGATAATGAGCTGCCAGTTGGCGATGAGATAACTTCCGTAACAGACATCAACGAAGAAACGAATGAAGATGTTGGAAGCGATGCCGATTACTGGGTGGTGGAGAATGCAAAACCACAACAGTCGGAAAACCCAATTTTGGAAGGAATAGACTTCGTTGATTTTGCGCATGTTTTCGAGCAAATAATAAATCTTCGAAAACATTCGACTACTGGCTGTGGCATCGAAGATTTTCATATAGTTAGATGTGAACGGAATGGATTGGAAAAAGTGTATTATGTAGAGTGCAAAATGTGCAAATACACAGAGCGTATATCCTGTCTTCGGAACAGTGATGCCACTATGGACATCAACCACGCCGCTGTTGCCGCAACAATGATGACGGGCGGCGGATATAATCAACTGGAGGACATATTGACCGCCATGAACGTGTCCTGTATGACGAAAAGGATCTACGAGAACTGTCAGACGGACATAATCGATGCCCTCGAAGTGGCCGCACAACGCGAAATGGAAGATGCTGGAAAAGAAGAAAAAGCATTAGCTATAGCAAGAGGCGACGTATATCCAGAATCAGATGTACCGTTTATCCCAGTTGTCGCGGATGGTAGCTGGATGAAAAGGTCATACCGCGGAGGAGATTACAATTCTCTTTCTGGCGTTGGAGCCATCGTGGGATACCACACGAAGAAAGTGCTGTACATCAGCGTGAAGAATAAATTCTGCATGACTTGCCAAATAGCAGGTACGAAGAAGGAAAAACCGCGCGAGCATCGTTGCTTCAAGAACTGGGGTCGTAATCAGAGTTCAACTGGAATGGAAAGTGTTGCTATTGTCGAAGGCTTCAATTGCAGCATAGATATGCACGGCCTAATATACTCTATATTAGTTGCCGATGGCGATAGCAGTGTGTACAAGAAGATATTGGACAATAATCCATATGAAAAGTACATGGTGCAGGTACGAAAAATAGAATGCACCAATCACTTGCTACGCAATTTCAGTAAAAAAATAAACGAAATCGCAACAAAAGGCCGCGATAAAGACCTAAGAGCTGTCGTAAAAAATAATGCTCTCCGCCTGCGTACTGGTATAAAGAAAGCTGCAGAATACCGGTTGCAAGAAGGAATAACACTCGAGGAACGGATAAGCAATTTGAAGCAAGACTTGACAAATGTACCGAGTCACGTTTTCGGTGAACACAAGGAGTGTCAGAAGTTAGCATACTTCTGTAAGAAATACTCTGATCCCGACAGAGTAGACTACGTTCCACGGCTGAGTGAAGCTGGTATATATCAAAGTATCGAAGAAGCGATGCAGCCACTTTTCCCTAAAGCTGACAGTTTGCTGTACGGGCTAAATAACAATTCTGTTGAAAATTTTAATAATATCATTGCCAAATTCATCGGAGGCAAGAGGATAAACTTTGGACGAGGGGGCTCGTATCAGGGTAGAGTCTCCGCTGCAGTCGTCCAATATAACACGAAAGAGGCGTTTAGCAGATTGAGTACGGCAATGAATACAGAGCCGCCAACCATGGTAAGAAACCTGGAAGAACGTCGAAAGCATGCAGCAGAAAAAGCAAGGGAATATAAAAAAGAAGCGATAGCATCCTCCTTCCTAAATAAAAAACAATCGTGCGACCAGGATTACGGCCCCAACGCAGCAAAACCAGATATGAAAGAGACAGTATACTCTTCCGAGTATAAAAGGCACATGGTTACTCTCCTTAAATGGCAATCCAGGCGAAACAATATCGAAGAGGAAACTCACGATCAGGCAAATAGCGAAAAGTGGATGTTTTATAGGAAAAAATTATTAACTGCATCCCATTTCGGCATGATATGCCGATTACGAAAGACTACACCACGGGCAAATACTGTGAAGAAGATACTATACCCGCAACTTCCAAATTTATCTGCTCTCGAATACGGAAGGAATAATGAGGCAAACGCCTTGAAGCAAATGGCAGAAGAATTAGAACTCGATATTCAACCGTGTGGCCTTTTCATCGATGACACTGCGCCTCACTTAGGTGCAACTCCTGACGGCCTCGTGGGCAGTGATGAAATCGTCGAAGTAAAGTGTCCTGAATCGGCGAAGGATTTATCACCTGATGAAGCAATAGACCAACTTCCTCTAATACGGCGTATTTTCAAGAAAAATGAAATGAATAAAAATCATTATTACTATTATCAAGTGCAAGGACAATTGCACATAACGAAAAGGCAACGGGCTTATTTTGGTTTATGGACGCCGAAAGGAATGAAAATTATAACAGTACCGAGAAATGATCGATTCTGGGCAACACAGATGGAAGAACAACTCAAAAAATTCTATGAGGAGTGCATGTTGCCAGAAATTATAGATAGCAGATACAATCGACAACAGCCGATTAGAGAACCTCCGTACATAACAGAAAAAGGAGCGGGTACGAGTACACAAGAAAGTACACAAAACGATGGATGAAAACATTGCAATAGCACCGGCGAGTGTATCCAGCGGATATGAAGAGCTGTCGAATAAGCAACGTGGAGGCGCCTGGAGTGCGCAGAGTTACTGAGCTGCGACGAAGGGAGTTCGAGAGTGAACATCGTCGCAGAATGGCCGAATTCCCCATGTGAGAGAGCCCCGAAGAGTGGAGTTGTTTAAACAGGATGGGTTGTTCGCCGACCAAAGATCCAGGAAGTCTCTCGCTCGAGGAGAGAGTTTGAAGTTCTGAACGAAGAGTCTGAAGATTAGTCTAAGCTAATCTACTGGACTGGGCTGCGGAGGCTACCTTCGTAGCCCAGCCCTCTGTTTCTTTAAAATGTTTCAGAGAGCACGAAACCCCACGACGAGGGACAAGGTGTCGGGGGACTGCCACCGCGGCCTGGATACGCGTTCCCGAATTCCCCGTCTGTGCTACGACAGAGTAGCGGTCCGCAGTGGAGCGCGGACATACGTGAAACCGCTTCTCTAGCCCTGTTGGCGTGAATCTTGGCTCCTCCCCGGTTTGTGCAAACCAAGAGGTTCGCGTCGACAGGGTGGACAGCAGCCGGGAAATGGCATCTCCAACCACCAGTCGGACAAGCGGTGCGACTGCTTGGATCGGCTGGAGGAGATGTCGCGGAGACGGGAGCGTTAACAGGACGCACAGGACGGTCCCCTGGGTCTGCACCAGAAGCCACGAAGAGGAATGGGGCCATCTGAAAGCCAAGGCCTCAGAGAGGGAGAAGAGGACAAGAAGCCCAGAAGAAAGAAAATGCAGACGAGCTGGCGTGCTGGGCATATTGATCGGGGAACGGGCCGATAACATGCTCATGAGCAGTGATCCCCTGTTATCGGTTCCGTCTCGCCTTTCCATCTTCCCGGTTCTTTCAGCTCCAACGGACTCTTTCAAATGAAAGTAAATGTTAATGCTTCTCCGTCTCTTTTGCATGGAATCCGGAGCCGTGAAGGGATTGAAGTCTCAAGCTCGTACGGCCACCGGAAGTACATCGAGGACGAGTCCCTGGGGGAGAGAGTCGACCGCGACCAAGGATTCGACGAGGAGGAGGGAACGTCGCCGAAGCAGTGGAGACGTCGCCGGACGTCCTTCTGTAGGAGGCTGCCTGCAAATGAGGCAGCGCTGGAGTCTGCACGGGGTTCCGGAGGCTGCACGAAGGAAGATGCAGCGTTGCAGTCGACGTGGGACGTTCCAGACTGGAGTTCCAGGGACGTCGCGGGACAAGGACCAGGGGCGTTTCGTCGAGGGAGAATTAGAAGCCCCGCGGTACCTGTGCCTGACTGCTGGACCCGGAGCTCTCAGTGGATTTCGTCGTGGGACACATGAAAGAGGAACGCGCCCGGAGCTCCCCGTGGATTTTGTCGTGGGACAAGGAGCTGTCGAGTTCCCGAGACGTCGTGGGACAGGAAGCTTCAGAGTTCCAGAGACGTCGTGGGACAGGAAGGTGCAGAGTTCCAGAGACGTAGCGGAACCAGAACTTGGAGCGTTTCATCGTGGCAGATCGAGAATTACCGTTGTACCCACGCCTTCCTCAAGGTTTTTCCGTGGTTTTCCCCTGAGCGAGAAGGTAAATGCCGAGGCGGATGTCTGAAGAAGCCACGGGGCTGCACGACCACTTCTTCAGGCAGGGGTACGAAGATTCCGAAGAGGATTCAATGCGGCCGAGACGTCCGCTCTTCCAGAGGGGAGAGCAGTATTCCGAGCACCGCGTATAGGCCCAGAAGACCAGAAGACTGTCTTGTACCGAACTGTTTTGTAACCGATATTGCTCTATTTATGTAACAATATAGTTCAGTCGTGTGTACTCTCGTGTAATTATTATTTTATCCTTTGCGTCGGTGTGGCCTGCGATGGTAACGCCCAACAGTGGGGCACATAACAGGATTCGCGGAAAAAATTTCATAAATTCGGTGTTTCCCAATATTTTTTAGTACTTTTTTTATATTATTTGTTAATAGTCAACAGTTATATGGACAGGAACATTAAAAGAATTGAAGCATCTTTTACAAATAAAATAGTAATAAACCCCGTAAACATTGTATTTCATAATATATCTAGTTCAGAATTCGTTCATGAAATCCGCTACTGAAAATGCGCACGCTAGATGCGCGTGATTATTATGTGATCGGCTCCTCGAAGTGACAGAAAATATAACTTATATACTATATACGATTTCCTAAAGATACCGTTGTGGCGTAATAATAATGTTTCGGAAGGATGATGAAAAGTTCACAAATGTAGCGCAAAAGAACGAAACAGCCACTAAACATTTATTGTCATATAGCATATTCATAGGTTATAATTTCTGTCACTTCAAGGAGGGACCACATAATAATTATGCGTTGGATTCAACATTGTTACGTATGTGGAATTCTTCCATACGCCGCTCTCAACCATCTTTCGAGCGCGCGTCTGCGAAGGGAAAACGCCCTAAAAGCCTTTTTGTTTATCACATACCACTAAGGGGGTCATGATCTCGACCATCTGGATCACGATCATGGGAACGGGAGTGACACGACGACCATACGGATTTCCTTATATGGAGATTTCTAATGAATCCCCACCCATTTTGGGACTATATAAACCCTTTGGTTTCAACCCTCGTTGGTTAAAAGCAGTACAGTCACGCGTAGAGTAACGTCGTGTCACGCTCGTACAGAGTTGGTTATATTCAGTTAGATCGAGCTAAAGTCTCCTTCAGAATCATAGTTAACCTCATAGAATCCGCGAGTCCGGTTTATATTCTATTTGGCACTTCGAAATAGCCACTCTTACGCCCCGCATCGCCAGTGCGTCAACACCGTGCAACTAGTGGTAACTCACACACTTTATTTAATTATTTAATCGCGACACTTACATTTGTACAATAACTGATTATTGAATATACGAATGGTGTTCACGTGTAAATCGAGTAGATTCGTTAAACCCATCTTTTACCCAGTGATCCTTATAATATTATAGTAGCACTCACCCACTGATACAACTTTACCGCTCGAGTTGTATCAAATATTAATTAAGAGTTACGAGGCATTACTAACATTTCCCGCGACTCCCTGATCTTGCATCAGGTTCGTTCGCAACCTTTCATCCAAAATAAGGAATCTTCACCAACCCAGTGGCTCCCCGATTTCGCATCGGGTTCGTCCACGAAACCTCACCCTCCTACGGCTCCCTGATTTCGCATCAGGTTCGTCCGTATCCTACAGCTCCCTGATTTAGCATCAGGTTCGTCTGTAAATCTACCAACTTCCTAACAGCTCCCTGGTTTCGCACCAGGTTCGTCTGTGAATAATCCAACCTCCTAACAGCTCCCTGGTTTCGCACCAGGTTCGTCTGTGAACATCATCCTAGTGACTCCCCGATCTCGCATCGGGTTCGTTCACGACGTTTCACCTTCCTGCGGCTCCCTGATTTCAAATCAGGTTCGTCCGCGTGTGACTCCATTCCTAGAGGCTCCCTGATTTCGCATCAGGTTCGTCCTCGCCGTCAATAATCCTAGCGGCTCCCTGATTTCGCATCAGGTTCGTCCGCGCACCTAACTAACAAACTCATAAACCATATTCCTTGGGAAATACCCTTCTCGCCGGCCTCTCGCGTTGCCGCAGCCCCGGCTCGTAACAACATCAAACACAATTTTATATATGTTTGGTCATAAATGCTTTCTGCATAGGATATGTATTTCATGTTCTGTTTCAGTGTTTTGCTAATTAAAAAATGTCTATCCTAACAAATTTCATTTTCTGGGAACATGTCCTCGTGTATTTTTCCTTTTCACTTATAATTCCTTACTGCCAACGTAGAATATTGTAGCATAAGCACATTTCAAGTAAATGTACAATGAATTTTCTACGTTTGCAGTACCAGCAGACTTTCTCTTTAAATTTTTACAAGTATAACGCAACAGCTGACAATTTCTTTCCACATTTAAAATAGAATATGGAAATAGCGAACAGCCCCCTCTCGCGTGCACAGGCAACCGCGTATCTATGGGTATTACCATTTCTGTGCAGAAAAAATCTGCTGTAATACCGACCGGTCCTGCCGGCCAGACCACGTGACGTGTCTACCCCCTTAACTCGAACCTCTCCATAAATTAACGCGACCGTATTCCCGACCGGTCTAGACTTTCGGTGACCGTAAGTCTGAGAAAAATTCTCTCTCGGTTATCGGTTGAGAGAAAACTTCGGTTGGCCGTCGCTCTCCGGTTCGGTCGAGAGACTCCTAAATGCCACGGCGAACCTCTCAGGGACCGCGACCGCGACCGTGACCGAAAGTCTATCGGTCTTAAAAACTCTCTGGTTTTAGAAATACATGTGTACATATTTATTCAATGGAACTTAACAAAAAAATAAGTAACACATTACAGAAAACAGAAGTACTATATAATTTTTAGTCGATGTCACTATCGCTACTGTAATTCAAAGCAGTAAGCCCTTTCTTTTTAATTGGCATAAACACATCATCTTCATCGCTTGAAATATTTGGATGTTCGTCTTCATGTTCATTGTGAATGTAAATTTGGTTGGATTCGTTTTTTCTCAATATTTTCTGCTACTATGTTTTCATAAATTTGCTGATATTTGCTGCAACATTCCATTAAATTTTGACGAAAGTTTAAAGCTCGTTGAATGTTTGGATCAATGTCTAGAATGGCAGATTCCAATTTTTTGGCTAACTCAAGAGCGTTACAAAGATTTTCCGCAGTGAATGAATGTGTTTCTTCGTTGTCACTGTTACATACATCGAGAGGTTGGGTTTCAGATATGAAGAATTCAGTATCGGTTAATTCATGATCTGCTAGGAAATCAGTAATGTCACACTCATTTAAATTAGCAAAGCATCCTGTTTGAACCTATTGTGATAAAGTAATAACAATCGATACTCCTTCTTCAGTTGTCGGAACAGTATTGCCTGGTGCAATTATTTGTGGCCATAGTGCTTTCCAGCAAGCATTTAGAGTTGAAGGTTTTATATCACTTAAAGCCAAAGCAATATTCTTAACACAATTTAAAATATTATAATGTTTCGAAGCTTCTGGAATCGTTAAATGTTCATCATTTTCTTGTTTATTATAAATATCCTGGAAAGTACGTTTAATGTAATTAATTTTGAAGGTAGCAATTATGCGTTGATCTAAAGGCTGGATTATAGCACTTGTCTTTGGTGGCAAAAAGATTATTTTCACGTTGGGATGCTCTAAGTTGGGTGGATGACATGGTGCATTATCTAATATCAGTAGTATTGTAAAAGGAAGACTTTTTTCCTTCATGTAATTTTCTGCTTCTACAACAAAAAAAGTTGTAAAACCAATTACGAAAAATCGCACCAGTCATCCATGCCGTTTTATTTGCCTCCCAATGCACGGGAAGATCATTTAAGTTTGTTCGTTTCATTACTCGCGGCCGAAGCATTCGATTTATATGCAGTGGCTTCATCAAGTGGTCCCCTGATGCGTTAGAGCAAAGTAACAATGTTATACGCTCTTTGTTGTCTGTAAAGCCACTAACACTACTTGCATTTTGTGTTACGAAAGTTCTGTTGGGGATCTTCTTCCAGAAAAGTGCTGTCTCATCGGTATTAAATACCCGATCCGGAACATATCCGTCTTCTTCAATTACTTTAGTAAATTGTAGTGAAAATTCTTCAGCTGCAGATTGGTCAGAAGATACAGCTTCACCTTTGAATTTAAAGTTCCATAATGAATATCTTTTTTTTTAAGTTGTGAAACCACCCTTTAGTTGCAGATAAAATACCCATTTTATCAGTTGATGAAGCTTGGTATTTTAACCTGTTAAAAATACGTAAAGCCTTTTTTCTTATCATTAAACTATTCATGTGAATTTTTTGTGTGTTGTCGTCAATCCAAACCATCAGTGCTTTCTCCATCTTTTCTATTTCAGGATTTCTTGTGTACGATGAACACTGTAAATTTGATAAGATTCCAGAGGTCACACTACTCCTAATTTTTTCCTTCATTTTTCTGACTGTTCGGACAGTCGATTCATTTATTCCATATGCCTTAGAAATCGCTGCAACTTTTTCTCCTTCTTCAAGTCTGTTCAAAATGTTCATTTTTATGTCCAAATACATCGATTTTCCCTTCTTTCGAGTGATTGAAAGTTTGTTAGACATGGCCGGATTCAAATTACGAACTATAAATTATAACTCTAACCAGTATAATAGCAATGTCGTCCTATCAACGTCCAAAGTCACACTGATCGCTTCTGCACTACGGCCCACAGTGGGACAAACTGCTCCTTTTTGTGTCAAAATCGTAGAACTGTAGATAGGAATAATGTAGAGGAATGAAACTTTTTGGAGGTTAAAGCTAAGATGTTGCAGATTAAGGGAAAAATGTTTAGAATGTATCAAAAAAAAGTTTTGACCTTGAAAATCTAAGTTGAAGTTGACATTTTCGACGAAAATTTCGGTTTTTCCGTTATAATTCGTGGTTGAAGTTTTTCCTTTACTTGTTATACATCATTTTCTATAGATTTGGACACGCTGAATTCAAATATCACCGCGAAATTGGTCTAGCCCTTCAGGATTCGAAGAAAAATGCGTTTTGAGTTGAAAAATCGATAAAAACCGTGTTATTTTCTGGTTTCCGTGCTTTGATAACAATATTTTAGATTTATTTATCGTATTTATTCATATGAAGTATAAAAAGATAATAGATTACTTGAATACTATGAATTTTGCAATATAAAGGGTTTACATGTCGTAACCTGTTGCGTACCTACTATACGCTCGCAACTCGATTGCCGAACCGTATACGCATCTCACACGCCAAATTAACTTGGAAGGAGATAGTTAAGAAAGGAAAATGAATATACTCGTGGATAACTTAACAATCACTATATAATTAAATAAGAAAAATCTAAGATGCTAGATATTTTCAATCGAGCAGTATATCGAATTGATCCAGAGATCTCATTTATTCTAATACACTATCGATTGAAATCCTACAAAGAGGACAATATGCATCCAAAAATTAAAAGATTTGTTGAAGAGAGGTAAGTAAAAATTGAAACGAGTGAATACGTACGTTATTTACTGCAAAAATGAATGTGTAAATTATAAATAAATTTACATTTACTTTAAAATACTTTTCTGCCAGTTTAACGAAGAAAGCGGATATGACAGCGATGCGTTTAAGCACCAAACCTTGACCATTTTTCTTGTCACCGTTTAGGCATGGCTGTAATTTAAAGGCGGTTTATTGCGGGCAATTTGTAACGGTTCTAGGCTTATTTAAACCAGATGCCGCGGCCCGAGCCTAGACTCCGACATGTTTGGGTGCTTCGAATGATGTCGCGAAGTTGAGATTTGCCAGACCCGCGATTCGGGGGTGAGAACAGCTTTCCCTTAGATAAAGACATCTTCCCACCATTGCCATATTCTGCACGCCTATTTTTGTATCCAACCAATGACAAGGCTAATTTTCAACTCCACCTTTTTTGGAAGAAAACAATCGGGGTTTCTTAGCGTTTTCCTTAGCGTCACTGAGTCTGGCTTAACCCTTTCTGTAACCATCACTTTTTGCATATTTCTTATTTAATTATATAGTGATTGTTAAGTTATCTACGAGTATATTCATTTTCCTTTCTTAACTATCTCCTACCAAGTTAATTTGGCGTGTGAAATGCGTATACGGTTCGGCAATCGAGTTGCGAGCGTATAGTAGGTACGCAACAGGTTACGACATGTAAACCCTTTATATTGCAAAATTCATAGTATTCAAGTATTCTATTATCTTTTTATACTTCATATGAATAAATACGATAAATAAATCTAAAATATTGTTATCAAAGCACGGAAACCAGAAAATAACACGGTTTTTATCGATTTTTCAACTCAAAACGCATTTTTCTTCGAATCCTGAAGGGCTAGACCAATTTCGCGGTGATATTTGAATTCAGCGCGTCAAAATCTATAGAAAATGATGTATAACAAGTAAAGGAAAAACTTCAACCACGAATTATAACGGAAAAACCGAAATTTTCGTCGAAAATGTCAACTTCAACTTAGATTTTCAAGGTCAAAACTTTTTTTTAATACATTCTAAACATTTTTCCCTTAATCTGCAACATCGTAGCTTTAATCTCCAAAAAGTTTCATCCCTCTACCTTATTCCTATCAAGAGTTCTACGATTTTGACACAAAAAGGAGCAGTTTGTCCCACTGTGCGGCCCAGCGGCCAAGACCACCGCCTTGTGCGGGCCTACCACAACAAAGTTTCTTTCTGCGGCACGCGTTCCGCCAACCGATCCCACAATATTGGCTGTATACAACTGTCACTTTTAAAATTTATAGGAAAATGTGTATGTATATACATATCTGACCGCGTAAAATCAATTTCTTACTCGTGTAAAAAAAATTCCGCATAAATTGAGAGACGGATGTACGTATTATGGTTGACGAAAAATTTCTTGGAGAATCAGAAGAAGAAGAAAAATCTTACCGTTTCCGACTGATCCATGAGACGATATTATGATATCTCTGTCATGCGTGGACCGATTTTATTGAAATTGGTCTTATTCGAAAGCTCATATGCGGTTTACATGCCTTTAAATTTAGAAAATATTGCAAGGGTAATGAGCTATTAATGAAATAAGTTTCAGGTTAGGTTGGATTAGCCGGGCGACGCACAGTGGTCTCAAATCCCGAAAACGTGGCCAAAAGCTCAAATATTATTCAATTTAGGCAAAAATCGGTACTCTGGGGTTTTTGGGGTCGCTGATTACGAATCTAAACTTGAAACTTTAAAACAGAAAATGGCGAATATAATATGACGGACAACAATAAATATTACACAAATACAAATAGTAAACAAGTATAATCGATAAACATATTATGAAAATGAAATTTCCGTGCCCGAGTTTTCTTCTGAGCTATCTGAGTCATCATCAGACAATATGTCTATGTCGGAGCAATCATCCGTATCTATTACCGCATTTATGGATGGCTGTAGTAACAAATTCACCGTTTCTGGCGATAAATAAGATGCAGAGAAAATCATTCTTGTACAACTTTGTACCATCAGGATGTATAATAAATGTCATCTAAATGTTACAAAATCGTCAAATAGTTCAAACTCGTTGAGGCGAGCAATTTTACTCTCGTATGAGCAGGGTGGCACCTAGTGGCAGTCAATTTTTTAAAAATTTGCAAGGTATAAGCATTAGCAATAGGCCAGAACAAAAATTTCGGTGGAAGTTCGTGGAAGTTACAACTTTTCAACTAAATTTATAAAATACGTGGGCCAAGTTTTGCTTCTACGTTCTCCAAGTAATTTTGCAGTCGTACAACCTAAACGCTAACAGTTACGGTTACTTAAGAGTAAACAAATATTCTACTTACTTCGTGGAGTAGTATCCATTTTTCGCAATGGAAATTGATCAACTCTTTCAGGAGTTATTGACTTTCAAAATCGGTGTTCGAGTTTGTATCGGCGCGCACAGAAAACGTTTCAATAACAGAGGTTAACTTTGAATTGACTTACCGGTCAAACCATAAACATTTTGCCGTTTCCCTTGCCGGTATTTTATGGCCAGATTATCACTGTACCCAACCCAACGGCTAAAAATCCCGAAATTAAAAGTTCATTTTCGACCTTTTAGCCACGTTTTCGGGATTTGAGACCACTGTGCGACGAGTAAATTATAAGCGGTAGCCACAGTCGACATATACGGGTTGTCGAATCATGTACAAATTTACACTCATACAAATATGTTCGTTTCAATATGCGTACACCTTAATTAATAATAATGAAGGACACTTACATGCAAGGAAATGAAGAATTTTATTTGAATATATGAAGATATCAATATGCGTACACCGTAATTAATAATAATGAAGTACACTTCCCACACAGCACCATAACATTGCACCAACGTCTCTGCAATGATACGGTTCAAGATTGCAATGTTGCACCATAACATTACAGAGACATTGCAGGTTCAGTCCTATGTCCGCGTTCGCAATATTGCATGTGTGTATTTTTGCAAAGTTGCGGCAACAGTACAAATGTGTAGTCCTGCAACATTCCGGCAACGATTCTGCAACGAAACGGCAAAATTCTGGCAATGATTCTGCAACTCTTCGGCAATATTGCGGTGCGAGATTACAAAATATTGCACCGCATCATTGCAGAGTAGTTGCAGGTTCACTCCTATGTCCGCCTTAGCAATATTGCAGGAGTGTATTCCTGCAACGTTTCGGAAATTTTACAGCAATGGACCCCCACCGCAACGTTTCGGGCAGTGAGGGACTCGACGAC
This sequence comes from Andrena bicolor, assembly GCA_960531205.1. Lineage (NCBI taxonomy): Eukaryota > Metazoa > Arthropoda > Insecta > Hymenoptera > Andrenidae > Andrena > Andrena bicolor. The sequence goes on from CAUIJW010000183.1 coordinate 1,200,453, forward strand.
ATGAATGTGTGCAGCAGAATCGTAGTAGTATAACGCCCGTGTGTCTTTTTCTCATAGAAAATATTTTTACCCCAGGGGGATTCCACCGCGGACCTGTAGCATCGTAGACGAACAGTTTACCGCCGCAGACCGCTGATTGATAAGATTGCTTACGTATTCGAACTTATACTCCTACCGTGCAAAACTTTAAACTCAAATCATTAAAAAACGAAGGCTCATTTGACAAATCTGTTAGGGATTTTTAACAGTGTAGGTGCGGACTCTAACTTTCATCCGGTGTCATTTTAGGTTAGGTTGGAAAGTAGTCTTTAGACCAGCGATGCCCCGATGGGCGGTCCGAGAGCACGAGCATTCATCACGTTTTCCAAAGTTCGCGTGGAAGGGGGCACTCGAAACCAATGACGTTGCAGATATGTAACAGATGGGGAAAACTCTAGTAGTGTGCGTGTAGGCTCGTACCCTGAAATCAGCATGTAACCGTTACATGCTGATTTCATTGCGATTAAATTGATTTGATTTGTGGTTATAGGCTGATTTCAAGTCGTTTGGATTTGTGGTTATGGGTTCTATTCATTGATGACTGCGTGATTTTTTAAACCGCTGGGGCGGTTTCTTTTTCTTCATAATTTTGTATTGTCATCTAAACTACATATGCCTGCAAAGTTTCAACTCTACTGGATAGTTGGAAGTGGGTTAAAATTGAGTTTCTAGATTTTAAATAAACAAACATACATACAAACAAACTACACGCACACTACTAGAGTTTTCCCCATCCGTTACATGTCCGCAACGTCATTGGTTTCGAGTGGCCCCTTCCACGCGAGCTTTGGAAAACGCGATGAATGCTCGTGCTCTCGGATCGCCCATCGGGGCATCGCTGCTTCAGACTAAACCTTTGCATTTGTCTTTTCATCTCTCTTTTCTCTTGCTTGATAGTATATACGTGTTTGTGCAATAAATTCGTTTAATAATACTAATAATAATAATAATTTCACACATTAAAATATATAGTATCTACTCTATCTAAACAAATTAAATTCATTTTCAAATCTCTTCTATAATTTAAATTCATGTACAAACAACTCTCACGATAATACATTTTTCATATCATCAACGGCCAACGACAAATTCTAGCATGTCCAGTTAAATAAAACATGCTGTAGAATCTATTCGACGTCATATTTCAAATTTAGTCAAAGTCATAGTTGCTTCAGAATATTACTGTACTGTTTCTACAATATTTCCATTACAGTATTGCACGGCAATATGTAGGCAATTTTGCTTGGGCGTTGCCAGTGGAACATTGCACGTCGATGTGGGCGCAATATTGCTGAAATATTGTAGGATCGCTGCCACTGTACGTCGATGTGCGTGCAATATTTATAGGAATATTGTAGGATCATTGCCAGTGGAACATTACGCTACAACGAACTTGCAATATTGCTACAATATTATACGATCGTTGCAAACGGAACATTGCACGGCAACGAATTTGCAATATTGCTGCAATATTGTATGATCGTTGCAAACGGAACATTGCACGGCAACGAACTTGCAATATTGCAGGAGCGTTGCCACTCCAATAATGCAAAACAACATTGCAGCATCGTTCCTGCAATATTGCAATGCAACCTGCAACAACACAATATTGCAGCAACATTCATGCAATACTGCTGCAACGAAGTGTGTTGTGTGGGTTACGTGCAAGGAAATGAAGAATTTTATTTGAATATATAAAGATATCAATATGCGTACACCATAATTAATAATAATGAAGCACACTTACATGCAAGGAAATGAAGAAATTGATTTGAATATAAATATATGGAAATGGTTTGAACACACAATATTTCTTTCACCTGTCCATCTATTGGTTCTAAACTATCCATCTACTAGCTCTGCCGTCGATGTACTGAGAAAAAATCTTTAAAAGTAGCTTAATTTTTCGGCCGACAAAAGTAGAATGACCCCATAAATAATAAAAAACGCTGCCGCCATATCGCCTATAATTCCTTCATTTGTTTACATATTGCATTGCAGAAGAAACTGCAAGACCTTTAAAATATATATTTTCGAATACACAGCCGTTTATTTCAAAATGTCTTCAAGTTTTTCCTCCCAAAAGTCCTGAAAACACTTGTGTTTTCAAACTCCATAGATGAGCATGACCTCTAAAGGGACTATAGATACTACGACAAAAATTGAATTTTTTAATTAAGTTATTGAGCCTATGATAATAACGCATAAGATTTCTGTATTCCTTTCATCAAGCTTTACTATTTACAAGAAGAACGTAGTCGATCCGACGACTTCATAATTTTAATGTTCAAAGCCATTTTGTATAAGAATGACTGGCCGTTCACAGCTAATATTCTGGAATTTGTTTATACACATAGGCCCAAAATTTACTACCCGGTATCGTTTAATCCCCCCAAAAAACTTTAAAACAGTAAAAAAATTACGCCAAGTACATGAAATCAAGTAAATCACAAAATAAAGAAAATAATACTAATAAATACAAAGTAAAAAATGATGTGAAATCAGAATGAGCTGCAAGTACATAATGGTGCTTTCCCACAGCGTGCAAAGGCGACACTGTGTAACACAATAAAATACAAAAAAAAGATGTCCGTGGCCTGGAAGTCAAATACTTGGTATGGCCAGGCAAGGTGAAGGTGTCGCTGAATAAGAATTATTTAAAAAGGCAAAATAATGAAAATGTATTCATATTGTCTGAGTTTTAAATGGACAAATTTTTGAAAGCCTGCGAGGCGGGGGGGGGGGTTATGGGTATTGATGATCTGAGAATACCTTGCCTGGCCACGCCAAGTATTTGACTTCCAGGCCGCGGACATCTTTTTTTTGTATTTTATTGTGTTACACAGTGTCGCCTTTGCACGCTGTGGGAAAGCACCATTATGTACTTGCAGCTCATTCTGATTTCACATCTTTTTTTACTTTGTATTTATTAGTATTATTTTCTTTATTTTGTGATTTACTTGATTTCATGTACTTGGCGTAATTTTTTTACTGTTTTAAAGTTTTTTGGGGGGATCTCACTTCTTTTTACAAAGATTTTACAATTACACCATAATAATTATCAGCTGTTGAAATTTACAATTCTATGAATCTGAAAGCACGTACAATTTCATGAACCTGAAAGCACGTACAATTCCATGAAACTGAAAGCACTCACAATTTCATGAATTGTTTTATCAAATCGAGAAATGTTTTTCGTGGTTAGAAAATTAAAATTTCCATTCATAACGTCATTTTCTGAGTATATTTCATGGAATAGTATTTTTTAAATTAATTTGTTTATGTTTACCAAATTCATGCGTTTTATTGGACTCTAATTGATTTTAGTATCAATTTTCATTTTCATGTTTACAGATTTCTGTGCTTAAAGGGGTTACCGCTAGATTTAGCACGAATTTTCGTGTTTTCAGATTCATGGAATTGTATGTGAGACTGCATTTTGATTGCAATTCAATGGTACAACGATAGCATTTTGATTGCAATTCAATGGTACAACGATATATATTTGTAAAAACACGTGGCATCTCAAATTTTGTATATAACCGTCAGGTTATAAACAAACCTCAGGTTGTAAGCTGTCAAAATTTGGAGTAGATTGCATAGTGAAGATAGGAATTGATGAACGAAATTGCATAGTGAAGATAGGAATTGATGAACGAAACATGTATTAGTTCGTTTTGGCTGAAGGTGTGCGTATAATAACGCGTATACGTATTATGTCGACAAAAATTTGAGATTGAAGAAGAATCAGAAGAAAAATCTACCGTTTTCGACAGATCCCTGAGACGATATTACGATATCTCTGTCATGCGTGGACCGATTTTATTGAAATTGGTCTTATTCGAAAGCCGATATGCGGTTTACATAAGAAAAATACCTTTAAATTTACAAAATATTGCAGGCGTGATGAGATATTAATGTATAAATGTCAGAATTAGGTTAAAGTGGCTCCGCGACGAGTAAAGATACACGGTAGCCACATCGACATATACAGGGTGTTTTTCATGTACTTGGCCTCGAGACGCTACCGCGTCTCTAGATAAATATCCACGATCTGAAAATAATAACTTATGAATCTAGTAGCTTGATTAATTATTCGAAAATTACAAATGGAGTAATCCAGTCTTACCTAAAACTTGGTTGATGAATGTTTTTTATATTTTGTAATAATATCAGGTTTGATCGCAATCAAAATATGAGTGAATATAGTAGCTTATTTCTGAATACGCTTGCCAATTGGCCGTACGGTCGCACCATGGACCACGGCTTAGAGCATATAAACATAGAGGAAGCATGCAATAGGCAAAAATGTAGACGGTGATAGAAAGAGAAACATATACAGGAGGGACACCCCCTCTCTTTCTAGCGCCAGCGTTTTTTTTTCTATGTTAGAAAGAGAGGGGGTGTCCCTCCTGTATATGTTTCTCTTTCTATTGCCGTCTACATTTTTGCCTATTGCATGCTTCCTCTATGTTTATATGCTCTAAGGACCACGGTGTAATAGGAAGCGAGTCCTCCTCGTATATGATCGTGCAATATAACTTTGCCTCCGAGCGGCGACCAGCTCCGACTGAGTTGGCCATGACTCGCCGTGCGTGGGAGAGAGTCAGCCCGTCGAACGCCGACGGTGGAGTCACGGCCAACTTAGTCGCCGCTCGGAGGCAAAAGTTAAAGGCAAAGTTATTTGCGCGATCTGTACCACAAAAATGTGCAGTCGGTCACGTTCCGCCGTCGTCGGGCAAGGTCTTCTTTATCCTCGCTTAAAGCGAAACGTAATGAAGAATTTCGATAATTACAGAGCGCGCAATATAACTTTGCCTCCGAGTGACGACTGAGTTGGCCATGACTCGCCATGCGTGAATCAAATAATCGATATTTTCTAAAACGTGCGGTTTGATCGTCGAATGTTTACCTTGCATCTGGGCAAGCTTCAGCTTCTTTTTGTTCTTCGTACGACGCGACACCACAACGAACAAGATGTCTTCGTATAATAAAAATGTAAGTAATAAAATAAAAATATACTCATAGCAGATTTAAGCCGGGAATCCACCGGGAAGCTAAGCTAAGCTATGCTATGCGATGCTATGTTTTAACTTATTTATTGGTGGAAACGATTCCATAAGAATGTATTGAAGCTAATTTTTTTTTAACGTAGTATCGCATAGCATAGCATAGCATAGCATAGCTTAGCTTCCCGGTGGATTTTTTGTTCGTCACTTTTACTTTTATTCGTGGGAATTTATTTAATGTCATGAATAAAACTAACGATGTACATGTAACCTGCAACATTTTGAAAGTTTTGGATAGGCCTCTGCCTATGTCATTTATTTTTTTGGCTAATTGTTTTTCATTTTTGCAGAAGACAGAGTACGCCCAAAAGGAGGAGCTAGAAAAGGAGAACGCTATTTTGTATGGTAAGTTTTATATATTATTTTTATAACGATTACAGATCGCGCAATATAACTTTGCCTCCGAGCTGCGACTGAGTTGGCCGTGACTTCACCGTACGTGCGAGACAGTGAGACCGTCGAACGCTGGTCCCCGGCGGAGGCAAAGTTATATAGGGTAATTCCGGGTGAGATGGCTCGATCGCGCTCCTTTTGCAAATATATTTTTGTCCTTTATAAAACCACTAAATTTACGGTGTGCTGTTTTTTTTAAAAAGTGGGGCATCTCTCCCCGACTTACCCTATATTTCGCGATCTGTAACGATAAAGTTACAGAAAAATTAAATTAAAATAATATTAATCAAATTATTTTTCCAGAATCAGCTGATGACGATGTTTTTATGACGGTTGACCCAACTGAAAGCACCCCGGACCAGGGGGCCCATCAACCTTTTTCAAGGATCCCGAGGGTGGCTCAACCACCAGCACCGACCCCGGGGGCGGCTCGGCGAGCAGCACATACACCGGGGGCGGCTGAACCACCAGCACCGACCCCGGAGGCTCCACCACCAGCGGGGCAACGCCAGTGGGCTACATGTAAGTGTTTTTATACAAAAATAATAAATGATTTCTGTGAATTTTTAATTAATTAATTTTCTCCTGAGTCTTTCTTTTTATATGTATTTGCTGGTATTATTTTTCGTCCTTTTTCTGTACTTGGCGTAATTTCTTTGATTTTATTTTTTTTTTTTATTGGATTATAATAATGAAATAAAAATATAATATTATTATAACTTTGTGGTTTAATCAATTTAACAATTATAATTATATTCACTTAATTTATCATTTCAGATAGAGGTACCAGGGCCGGGCGGGCTAGGCGCCAGAATGATTTTATGGGCTTTCTCATGAAATTAAGCCAAGCGGAGTTCCACTGGGGGAGGAGGGGACGGGGGCGTGGCAAGAGAGGCCAATAAAACTTACTTTTTAGTGTCCTGTAATATATATATAATAATATATATATTTATAATAAAAATTTAATTGAATGAATCTTTGTTTCTGTATGTCGTAATCATTAATTAATTTCTTGTTTCTTTATCCTTATATGTATGTCGAAATTCATTTCTTGTTTCTTTATTACTATTACAGCATAATAATTATCAGCTGTTGAAATTTACAATTCCATGAATCTGAAAGCACGTACAATTCCATGAAACTGAAAGCACGTACAATTCCATGAAACTGAAAGCACGCACAATTTCATGAATTGTTTTATCAAATCGAGAAATGTTTTTCGTGGTTACCTTGTTAATTGAGACAATAATTCAGTCGCCTATTTAGTGTAAAAACTCGTGACATTTCAAATTTGGACAACTTACCTTATTTGACACTTGCAGGTTATGATGGAATGACACTTGGTAGGTTATAAAATTCAAAATAGTATACATAGGTATATATATAATATATATATGGACGACGATCCCGGCCGAATAATCCCGAGAGTCGACGAATCCCGAGAGTCGACGAAAAAAACATACACTAGTTTCTTTTGGCTGAAGGTGTGCGTGTAACGCGTATATATACGTATTATGTTGACGAAAAATTTATCCAAGAAGGAGAAGAAAATCTTACCGTTTTCGACAGATCCATGAGACGATATTATCATATCTCTGATATGCGTGAACCGATTTTATTGATTGTGGTCTCATTCGAAAGCTTATATGCGGTTTATATCAGAAAAATGCCTTTAAATTTAGAAAATATTGCTAGCGTGATGAGATATTAATGAAATAAGTTTCAGGTTAGGTTGGATTAGCCGGGCGACGAGTAAATGATAAGCAGTAGCGACAGTCTACTTTTCTGTACTTTTTTTCCTGTACTTGGCGTCGAGACGCTACCGCGTCTCTAGATAATCGCTCGTCTCATTTGCGTCCTCTCCTCGTAAAAACAAAGTTGAAAATAAAAATATTATTATTATTATTATTATGTTGCAAAAATGATTTTCAGAACAATTGGGAAATTAGAAAAATGATGATTTATACCCCACCTAATTTCATATGAACTACAATATCATCAATATACATAATTCAATATCATCTAATTCCCTGACATCGAGGTATAAAGGTGATCGAGTTTGAGTGGAATACTTTGCAATCTGTCGTTCGTGAAACAGATCGTGCGACCGAATTTACAGAAGCACCTTCTTCCTTTTTTATTCAACAATAGAACTTCTGTACTAAAACATTATTATTATAAATTGTTAACACGTTCGCCGCCGAGAGTATTTTACTTGATCGTCTTAACGCCATTGTGGATTATTGCTGTTATTCAAAAAAGGGAGAGTTCATATAATTGGATTAGATATATAGTACAAAATTGAAAAATGGAGTTGTAAAGTACAAACACATATTTCAAAATGTAAAAGAATTTTCGAATTCTTCGCCAAGAAAAGTTTATATGTTTCGTCTCATCGCATAATTTTGAAACATTCTGAATACGGGTATTTAACCATTTCAAAATTTCTATTTCGACGATAGAAAATGAATTACCCTTTGCACATTGTTTTGTTAAAATACATTGATAGTTTCTTAGTTTTTAAGTGTGTTTTGTAATGTCTATTGCAGCAACCTAAACGAGACTTTACATTCATTTCGTACCTGCTTCGATCTATACAGCTGGAGGAGCATGCGCTATCGCCTCTCCCAATTCTGCACTTGCGCCCTTTCAGTACGTTTTCTCCCCAGTTCGTGTTTCGTTGTCTCTTGGTCTTTCCTACCGAGCATGAATATAAGAAGTAGAATGTAAATTTTTCTCAATAATCGCGATTTTTGTGGTAATGGTCAAGCGGATAATGAAGTGGATTTGGCTGACAGTGTAAAGATTGGCGAAAATAGTGTGCAAATTGGACTCCAGAATGGTTTGTCTCCTATCTCTGTTTGTATTTGGATATGCATGTATGTGACTGTATTCGATACGTTTTTTTCTTCATATGTAGAAGATTAGTCGTAAATCTAGAGACGCGGTAGCGTCTCGACGCCAAGTACATGGAAAACACCCTGTATATGTCGATGTCGCTACCGTGTATCTTTACTCGTGGCGGAGCGACTTTAACCTAATTCTGACATTTATACATTAATATCTCATCACGCCTGCAATATTTTGTAAATTTAAAGGCATTTTTCTTATGTAAACCGCATATCGGCTTGTTCCATGAATTCCATGAATCTGGAAACACGTAGGGGATAGGTGCTATAAAGGGGACACGTCTTAAAAGGGACAAATCGAATTTCCAAAATTCTAAACGCATTACACATGCAACTTATTTTCCTGTTTATTACAACACTAGTGCCTAGTCGTTTGACGTAAACTTCGCTACGGTCTCACTTGCAACAGAGTAGTAATCCACGGTTGATGTTTTTCGGCAGTAAAAATGAAATTTTTCATTGGTTTTCTGTGTCGTTTTCTGAGTTCAAGGTATATATAAAGTGTTAAAGTGTTATATCATGAAAATAGCCTGTATTCAACTGAAACGAAATCGCTTAACAGGTAAGCTTAATTAATTGTTTTCTTTCTTTTGCGGTTATTTTATATTAAACTCACGTATAGTCGTAAAAGGGACAGCATAACAAGTCTTAAATGGGACAACCGTTTCATGGCTGTCCCTCTCATACACATGTACTGCTGATGTTTCCATGACGATGGCAGTCTATTATTTCAAACAAATCCGGGATTTTTTCTATTCCATGTGTCATTAATAATAAAATATTGATGATTTATACTACAAAGAGTTAATTTTTTCGTAGATTTCGTTGTTTTGTATCATTAAGATTTAGAATTATAATTGTAATACTTAATAAATTTATTTTTATTAACGTGTCCCTTTCATGACTTATACTGTCCCATTTAAAACCACCTAGTCGTAAAAGGGACATTTCCCACTTTTTTATAAATCGAAGATTTTGTTATTTTCTATTACAATTGATGAGTTTGCAATATACTTTTATTGACGGGAAATAAACGCGCTTTCTTGTGGTGTAATTGTTTTTTAAATACCTATAACGACATTGTCAGAAATGGACGCTAAACAAAAGTGTCCCTTTTATAGCACCTCTCCCCTACAATTCCATGAATCTGAAAACACGAAAATTCGTGCTAAATCTAGCGATAACCCCAGAAATAAGCACAGAAATCTGTAAACATGAAAATGAAAATTGATACTAAAATCAATTAGAGTCCAATAAAACGCATGAATTTGGTAAACGTAAACAAATTAATTTAAAAAATACTATTCCATGAAATATACTCAGAAAATGACGTTATGAATGGAAATTTTAATTATCTAACCACGAAAAACATTTCTCGATTTGATAAAACAATCCCCCCAAAAAACTTTAAAAAGGTTAAAAAATTACGCCAAGTACATGAAATCAAGTAAATCACAAAATAAAGAAAATAATACTAATAAATACAAAGTAAAAAAAGATGTGAAATCAGAATGAGCTGCAAGTACATAATGGTGCTTTCCCGCAGCGTGCAAAGGCGACACTGTGTAACACAATAAAAGACAAAAAAAAGATGTCCGCGGCCTGGAAGTCAAATACTTGGCGTGGCCAGCCAAGGTATTCTCAGATCATCATTACCATACCCCCCCCCCCCTCGCAGGCTTTCAGAAAAATTGTCCATTTAAAACTCAGACAATATGAGGACATTTTCATTATATTGCGTTTTAAAATAATTGTAAGATCATTCATCCACACCGATAGTTTTCCTCTCACAACCTTTCACATAATTTGTCAATTTTAAACTCTGACAGTATGAATACATTTTCATTATTTTGCCTTTTTAAATAATTCTTATTCAGCGACACCTTGACCTTGCCTGGCCACGCCAAGTATTTGACTTCCAGGCCGCGGACATCTTTTTTTTGTCTTTTATTGTGTTACACAGTGTCGCCTTTGCACGCTGCGGGAAAGCACCATTATGTACTTGCAGCTCATTCTGATTTCACATCTTTTTTTACTTTGTATTTATTAGTATTATTTTCTTTATTTTGTGATTTACTTGATTTCATGTACTTGGCGTAATTTTTTTACTTTTTTGAAGTTTTTTGGGGGGATAGATTATTACAACAGTTCCACTATATGTATATCTTCGTATTTTTGTTATGTATAAACATAATTTATCTAAATAAGCTGTATTTACCACGGTAACGAATTTACACAGAATTTCATGAACGCGAGATACACTGATGAGGTACATTATCCAAATATCCGGCGTCGATTATTTTCTGCTTCAAGTACATTATCTAATTCAAAGATATAAGAAATACATTACATTTTATTTGTATGCAACCGAATTTTTAGGGGTGAAACAGTTCCCCGAATGCTCAAAATTGGCCATTCCATAAATGAAGAGTTTTATTTGTATAAATACAGACAATCAAGGTAATTATTCATTATTCATTCCAAAATCAAAGGATAGTATGGGGTGGGGGATAGCAAGAGTGGGTGGATGAGGCAAAGCGGTCATTTCTTTACGGTGCCGTTTACGATTTGTTTTTAAAGACAGTGAAATAGATATATGAATACGTTACTTATGGGACATTCCACGCGAAATCGGACACTTTTCGGAGTAACATTTCGGATGTTGCTGAAATTTGAATATATTGTAGTCTTTAGTGATATTTAAACGTACCTCAAAGGATTTTTCAAAATTTTTAAAAATGTCGATTTTACAGCTGTTTGAAGGTAAGTGCTAACTTTTTTCCGTAAATTATAGCTATGGAATTAGTAAACGGATGGAGATGAGCTTTACGGTGCTTATAGAGAAGACATTGAAGTTTTAAGAAAAAATTATTTTAGTTTAAAAAAATAAAAATTTGAACCATTTTTGTGCAATTATTTTAAACAAATGCAGTTTTTTAATATCGGGCGCGATTTTAAAAATCTAAAAAAAAAGGAGAATATAGTTCTATCCTTCCCCTTGATGGACTAATTTTCTAAAGTATGGACATTTTAAAATTGGCCCTGTAAAAATTGCCGAAAGTTGACGCTGCGTCAAATCACACCGACTCGGCTGGCTGAGCCGTGCGGTACACGCAGCGGCCAAGTGCTATTCTTATACAGTTTTCTCGAATACGGCAAGTATTTGTAAAAAAACTGAAGAAGGAACACTTTTACTGTTTTTTATACACAACATAGTACGGTAATTCAAATTTTGGTGTTCGCAATATTTTCCTTGAAACGAAGGTGACACTCAGTTTTTTAAATGGAATGCTATATATTTGATTATCCAGTATGAAAGCGACTGTCAAGACATGTTCAACCATATGGTATAGTATGACCTTCAAGCCTTCACATGGTTAGGAATGAAATAAATATATCGAACTATTTATCTAGTAGATATTTCATCTTTCATTCCTAACCATGTGAAGGCTTGAAGGTCATACTATACCATATGGTTGAACATGTCTTGACAGTCGCTTTCATATTGGATAATCAAATATATAGCATTCCATTTAAAAAACTGAGTGTCACCTTCGTTTCAAGGAAAATATTGCGAACACCAAAATTTGAATTACCGTACTATGTTGTGTATAAAAAACAGTAAAAGTGTTCCTTCTTCAGTTTTTTTACAAATACTTGCCGTATTCGAGAAAACTGTATAAGAATAGCACTTGGCCGCTGCGTGTACCGCACGGCTCAGCCAGCCGAGTCGGTGTGATTTGACGCAGCGTCAACTTTCGGCAATTTTTACAGGGCCAATTTTAAAATGTCCATACTTTAGAAAATTAGTCCATCAAGGGGAAGGATAGAACTATATTCTCCTTTTTTTTTAAATTTTTAAAATCGCGCCCGATATTAAAAAACTGCATTTGTTTAAAATAATTGCACAAAAATGGTTCAAATTTTTATTTTTTTAAACTAAAATAATTTTTTCTTAAAACTTCAATGTCTTCTCTATAAGCACCGTAAAGCTCATCTCCATCCGTTTACTAATTCCATAGCTATAATTTACGGAAAAAAGTTAGCACTTATCTTCAAACAGCTGTAAAATCGACATTTTTAAAAATTTTGAAAAATCCTTTGAGGTACGTTTAAATATCACTAAAGACTACAATATATTCAAATTTCAGCAACATCCGAAATGTTACTCCGAAAAGTGTCCGATTTCGCGTGGAATGTCCCTTATTACATTTACTATAGATAAAATAGCTACAAAAAATGTTTTAAATGAATGTCTTCTTGCATTCGGAGCAACGTATGAGCGCTTCATGTTTGCTTTTAACTATCCACGTGGCACGTAGCTCATACGGAGAGATTTCCCAATGCCGGACGCTTAAGATTTTTCTTAAATAAAAACTAAAACATAATTTACTGTTTTAATTTTGCGTTATTTATAAGTTAATAATATTGGAAATCAATATAATCAACATTATCATAATAGTCAACTTAAATTAACGTTAAACTACGGTAGGGGAAGGTGGGGCAAGACGGTGTAGTTAAGGTTTGATGATGAATAAAACACAGATTTTCATAATCAACTGATTAATTTTATGTCCGAATCATTTTTTGGTAATAAGTCTTTCAGTTTAACTGTGAATCAACCTCAGTTTTACAGGTTCCAATAGAATAAATTAAAAAATTCAGAAAAAATCGTTCTCCCTATTTTGCTCCACGGGTGGGGTAAGATGGGGTACCAATTAATAAACAATATATGTATACACAAAGTAATTATTTATTGGGTTGACAGAGGAGACACACATGTATGGCTTCGTCGTCCTCATCTCCTACATCAACACAGGAGAAATGAGGCCATTTGCCACATATTTGGCAACTTATCCACCTTTCCACAATTGAATCAGTTCTTTTGGACTAATTAATAGAAAAGAAGTATCATTTTCTTCGGTCCGTCTTCCGTCTATAATTTCTAACCATCCTGGAAGAATGAGAAGCTTTGATTTTTATTTCTATGTTTGTGAGGGACATGATGGGGTTACTCTCATTTTCATTACCCCATCACGCCCCTTCGCGTCTCACAACAATCATATGAACACTGCCCGAACATTATTTACAAAAATATAAAATAACATACGTACCTTATAGCCAACTAAATTCTGCCTTAGAAACACATACATGTACCGGAGATCTCCTATATTATTATATCACTGTCACGGGGGCTAAACATAAGGAAAAAGTAAGGAAGTCCCAATAAATTATAAATTCTGTTCTAACTTCATCACGCGTCCACATTTTTCACTGATTCGCTGCTCACTAACGGTGCCGATAGCGACGCGTCTAACGGATATGCTCAATTTTAATTAGGGCGTTTGTATCACGAGATACGGGGAGTACCCCGTCTTGCCCCACCTTCCCCTATATAATTTTGAGAGATCATTAAGTGGCACCTAATACCGGACACAGTAAGTTACTAATGTAGGTAACTGAGAACAGTTTCAATATAATTTGAAGCGGTCAGAAATATAATCGTTAGAACATTCGGGGATATCGGCACTAACATCATGTGTACAATAACGCAACTCCCACGCCTTTTGGCCACGAAAGTTGGTAGATGGATATACAGTATTGTCTCCCGGTGGGCTCGCTGATCGGGACCGGCGTTGAGCTCACATCGTGAACACAGCCCTAATTCCGAGTGTTCGTTTCTCGCTTCTTTCTGGGCGAAGGGAGAAGCGAAATGGAACGCTTTGCGTGCGCGACGGGGCGAGCACTCACGTCAGATGGAATCGCGACTGCTCGACGCATGCGCGCGACGGTCAGATAGCCAGGCACGACACGAGTCCTTCTTGCACCCTAGGCGAACTTTTCAAATTCCGCCATTTATTATAATACATTTAATTGAGCTTCTTCATATCCTTACTCTTAATTTTTACTCGTAGTTTAAAACCGTTGTAGTACAATTTGTAGTATTTCATTTAAAAATTTATTTTCAACCATGCCAACAATGAAAAGCCCATTTTGCGCCTCTTGTCTGCCTTACGCCCTAGTAGTTGCCTAATTTTGCAGAGTAAAGTCATAAATAATCTCAAATAAATATATTATAATAAAGAGCGCAATTTGTAAAGTTCGCCTAGGGCGCAAAAAAGACTTGAGCCGGGCCTGGGTCAAGCTTTCGCAAAGCATTTCCCGTGCTCACCGTAAACGCTCACGACTATCGCGCACAAAAAGGACGGAGTGACACGGCGTTCGAAAGACGGAGCGAGACAAAACATCAACGCGTCGTCTGTCTCGAACCGCCTTCGCTCGCTTCCAGTGGCTTTCGCTCGCTCTCGTTCCATCTCGCTCTCACCTTCGCCGAATAAGAGTGAAACAGAAGTGGTGTGGTTAGCAAAAAGTTCATATCGTGTGCACCGAATCGAGCCCACCGGGAGACAATACTGTAATAGTCTATAATTTATACGATGCATATCGTAGGTGTATGTTGGCACTTCAGAAGGTACCGGGCGGCATGTGGTAGATCTGTTTGGTTTTGAGATTTATATCTCCTATTTCCGACCCCGTATTTCCAATATTCGAATCCGAGTGTAAATAGTAAATAGTATTTGCTCATGATTTTAGCATTTAATGAAATAGTCGGGGAAAGCGCGGCAATTTCGGTCAGTCGGTACATCCGGCCACTTTTATTCCTTAAAACCAAAAACGCGTGACTTGAATCTGTATGGTACTACCACTTGTTACCCATACAGCACACTTCGTTGCGGCAAAGTTGCAGGATGGTTGTAGTAACCTTGCGATCTTGCATGGTTGCAGCGCAATGTCGATGTATGGTTGCGGCATAGTTGCCGTGCAAAGTTGCGCGGAGCGGACATAGAATTGTTGCTGTATAGTTGCGGCATAGTTGCAGTGCATAGTTGTAACGCAACTATGCCGCAAGAATGCCGAAAGTATGCCGAAAGTATGCCGCAACTATGCCGCAAGTATGCTTAATTACTATATATACCTTTTACAGTAATCTACATCCAAGAAGGTTTCGTAGCCACAACGGTAGCGCGTCAGATTGTCATGCGGGCGGCCCGGTGTTCAAGTCCCCTGAACCGATAACTTTTTTTTTATTTTTTTTAACAGTTTTTCCCGTGGAAATATATTTTGTGAATAATTGCCTCAAAGTTGCCGTGCAACTTTGCAGCAGGCGGACATAGAATTTTTGCTGCATAGTTGCGGCAACCTTGCGTGAGTCGTTGCCATCTTGCGCCGCAAGTATGCGGCAAGTATGCCGCAAGGAGAGTGTTCTGTATGGGTAATTATGCAGCTAGCTAATATTCGTCGTTTCCATGACTACAGCAGTCTTTTCTTGCAAATAAATCCGTGAGTGTTCATTGCCATAACAGCCAGAATTGAATTACAAATTACTCTGTCATTTTTGGCAACAGTTTTCTCTACAATACTAGCCATCTCTTAATTTGTTCCTGAAGTGGTAGACGGCATACCTATATGATGACTTGAAGGATCACATTAAGGTAAGAAAAACTAGTGAAATACTAGACTTGTAAATTATACATGCTTTAATAAAATAATGGCTTAAGAGGGAACAATACATTGAAGATCCGAAAAAAGCGTGTTCATTGTGAATTGTTTTTGAGACACACATACCTTTTTAAATGTTATTGATTACGGTTTTAAATGTGCATATATCAGGTAATATTGGAGATTATTTTTTATCAGTAACTATAGGGGAAAGTGGGGTAAAACGAAACGGGTGGGTAAAACGGAACACCAATGTCTCTGTTAGATAAGAGCTGCGAATGAGTTGGTACCGCGTGACATGGAACCAAAGGGTCCTCATAGCATTTTATGATAGACCATAGATCCCTGCGGTACTAACTCATTCGCAGCTCTTATCTAACAGAAACATTGGTGTTCCGTTTTACCCAGCCGTTCCGTTTTACCCCACTTTTCCCTACACATTTAATTGCAATAGAAAAGTAGTGGTAGAATGCTGCGCAGTGAACAGAACCTCCTGGTTTTCCCATTTTTTCACGTTAAGCTCATCTGGGAAACAGGACTAAAACATTTTTTGAATCTGTATTAGTGTAGTTTCAGTCAAGCATAACGAAATTAAATCATAATAATTTTTGGGAATATGCTCGACTTTTAAACAGAATGTTTTATAATTTCGATAAGAAATGAGTACATCTTGACATAGAAAACATAGTAATATTATTTTACCAAGAATTTGGTAGGCTTAACTGAAACTACACTAATGTAAATTAAAAAATATGTTAGTTTTGTTTCCCAGATGTTGTGCCCTGGCAACGCCCAAGCACACGTGTCGTCAGGCCTACCGCTATATATTATACATATTATATTTCGTTACGAAACGTTCGAGACGTTTCCAAGCTAACACAACCGCTGAGCGACCGAATCTACTAAATCAGCAATATGCGAACGCATCGCCGCGACCGGGCAACGCGTACCACGCCCAGCAGGTTATAAAAACCACTTGGACACAGCTAATCGCGGATTCTAGACCTGACACTCGAC
Organism: Andrena bicolor; assembly: GCA_960531205.1. NCBI lineage: Eukaryota > Metazoa > Arthropoda > Insecta > Hymenoptera > Andrenidae > Andrena > Andrena bicolor. The sequence goes on from CAUIJW010000183.1 coordinate 1,217,380, forward strand.
CTGTCAACACGGGTATTACTCTTGTATTTCGCAGTCTAGTTTAGTTAAAGTTTGAAGAAACACTTAGTTTCTGAGTTTAATCGAACTTGGAGTAATTCACCCAGTAGATTCCCATCTTTTGTTCACTCCCGAACCTACGACAACGCCATATCCCGTACCAGTCTTGCAAGCCATCACGCAGGGCACAACAAATGGTGGCAGCGGTGGGATTGTGCTTCGTAAAAAATTTTACCGAGCCTTGACGCAACCGATTGATCAACTTCGACTGAGGTTGAACTACCTCCGACAAGATTGGATTATCGCTATCCCATAGGCTAGAACTGGCTATCGTCGCTACCGAGGTAGCACAGAGGACTGAGGAACGGCCTTTGAAAAAAAACGTTCGACGCAGTCTGAACGACGACGAGCCTGACAGCGAGTAAAATCAGCCTGCGAGTGAGCGGGTGAAACTACCACTAAACTGACACCAAAACGAGAGGACTTGGGGACTGAGGAACGAGAGGAAGCCGCACACGAAGGACGGGCGGAGAACCGTACGAAGGTAGCAGCCGTCGGAGCACGCAGTAAACAGCTGTACGGATCGACCTTGCCGGGTCCGATTCATCTTATCACCGCCGTTGATTCACAGACGAGAGGACGCCTGACCGAGCTGTCGACATGTGGATAAGAGCAGCCTTGTGAGTAACCGAATAGCATAAACATACATATTGTAAACCAGAGTCCTATCAAAATTTGGAAACGGTGCATGCATGTCTATAGAAGACGAACGCGCAAATCAATTTAAACTTCCGGGTCAAAGAAGCTTGTCACGATCATTCGATTCGTTTTTTGATAAAAAACTAATCTTCTTACGAGAGGAACTAGATCTCCTACCTTCTATAGACCATCCAAGACTAAGCGTTGCGACTAAGCGTTAGAAAAACCGACGATTCAAGTGCCGAATCGTCCCCGGAAAACTTTGTAACGCCGAATAGAGAATTCCCGATTGTACTAGCGGACTTTAGTTTGTTGGATATAGAAGGGACAGAAGATAGAGAAATGTCACAATATGCGGAAAACAGCCTCCCGGTACCGCCACCGAACGTGAAAAGATTATCTACCGCGCTGTCATTAGTCGATAAATTCGTAGGAAAATCGACAGACGAGCTAGCAGAATTTTTGAAGTCTTATACAAGCGCCGCGGAGTTTGTCCCCACGAATGAGTTGCCATAAATTAAAGGACATTTTGATTTCCTTATTCGTAGACAAAAGATCTATAGGAGCAGTTGGAGCAGAGTTTCATGCCTGTCACCAACGAGAAGATGAAAGCGTAAAGTTATTTGCGCGTACAGTAGAAGAGTTAGCTGGAGAATTATCTGAACTATCGGTAAAACCAGGGAACAGCGACGAAGTAAATAACGCGTTAACAGAATCAGTGCAAGAACGCGCTCTAGATGTTTTCCCCCTCGGGTTGAATTTAAAATTGAGAACGATTATAAGGTCTAGAAACTATGAAACGTTAAATGCCGCTATAGCCGCAGCTATAGCAGCTGTCCAACGCAATTTTTGGTATGCAGATTCCACTCTGTGATTCTTGTGGAGTTTTACGCCCTGAACACGAATCCGTAAACAAAATTGCTCTATGACCCTAAGTTTTTGAAAAACATGAGCTTTTGTAAAAACACGCGATATTGGGTAAAAGTGAGGTATTACGTGAAAACAAAAAACGCTAGAAAGTTCAACTTAGTCTCAAAAGATAGAGGAGAGTTTGCTGATTATAACAGTGTACATAGTTGTTAAATTTGATTGTTTAGAATTGTTGTAAATGGCCATCAAAGTTTGAAAAAGTTCCGATGGGCATGGTTTCCACGCAATATTGTTGCATTTTTACGAAAAATTGTTTACCTAGCCCGAAAACGCTACCCAGCATCGGATTCTGTAGATATTTCTTAAGAGGAAACCATGCAGAAAAATTGTCCCAACGCTTTTTAACTCGAACTAGTCGAGAAAATATCTATCGGCAACGCGTTCACAGTGTTTTGCCGCCTGGCGACCATTGGTCGCCTGGCGCAACTCGCCAGGGCCGTTGCTACGCGTAATCGACGCGCCGGTGGTACCGTACAGTGGGTACCTACTTTCTATATGTATCAGCCTTATTTTTCTCGTGTATTCGTAGATACTGTTCTCGGATTTAAATAAACTTTTCTCAATCAACCTCTGTTATAAACGATTTCGATATTCAGTACATGAATACCTACATATGACTTGCTAATATGGAACCGTATAAAACAAACCCAGTTATTTATGAAAGTACAAGATTTATATTATTATAGTTTTACCAGATTGAGAACACTTTTCCAGATATTGCAACATTTGAAACTCATTAAACAGTATTTGAAGGCAACACGAAACATATTTAAATATCATTTAGGCATCTTTTTTTAATAAATTCATTATTCAATATTTCTGAAACAGAGTTTGAGATACGAAAGTAATATAATTTTGTGAGGTTTAGTGAAGAGAGAAAGTAAGAGTTCGTAGCTATCGCAGGAACGCTTTTGATATATAAACATCGCTTGGCGCCTCTCCCTAACGCGCGATACAATCAGAGAAAAAGTAAATATCTTGCAATGCTGGTTTCTTATCCATCGTCTAAAGGCGGCCACACACGATCCGACCGGCCTGTCAGTTTGGCCTGCACAGGCCGAAATGTTCAGGCCGGCCGGACGCCGCACAGTGGCCGGGATAGGGATAATTAGTAACATTCGTGTTGTATAACAGGGTTGACTAACTGGCGACTCACGAGTTGCCGGGGGCTCCTCCGCCTTGCCGCCACGCTGAACGCAGTCGAATTCGTCCGTGCCTACACAGTAGAGCTGTTCGAGTACTCGGAAAAAGCGAGCCGAGCCGAGCCGAGTACCCGTAAAAACCGAGTAGCTCGAATTTTTTCGAGCAGCTCGAATATTTTCGAGTAGCTCGAATTTCTTCGAGTAGCTCGAATATTTTCGAGTAGCTCGAATATTTTCGAGCGGCCCGAAAGAACCGAGAAACTCGAATTTTTCGAGCATCTTGAAGCTTGAAGCTTGAAGCTTGAACGTTTCGGGCAATACGAATGTTTCGAATATTTTAGGTTACGTTTATCTACTCTAAGAAAAAAAATAAGGAGAAAAGAAAGATAATATATACTGAACTGTATGAATACACTCATAAAGACACGAAAAAATGAAAAGAAAAAAAGAAATATTTGAATTTAGTACTTTTCAAAAGTTATAAAATATTTCCATTTACAGCTTATAATTTAATTATTTACTTTACTTATCGAGAACCATTATTTACATTCCAGTAGATAAACGTAACCTAAAATATTCGAAACATTCGTATTGCCCGAAACGTTCAAGCTTCAAACTTCAAGATGCTCGAAAATTTCGATCTGCTCGAAAAATTCGAGTTTCTCGGTTCTTTCGGGCCGCTCGAATATATTCGAGCTACTCGAAAATATTCGAGCTACTCGAAAATATTCGAGCTACTCGAAAAAATTCGAGCTACTCGGATTTATCGAGCTACTCGGTTTTTACGGGTACTCGGCTCGGCTCGGAAACCGAGTCTCGGCTCGGTCCGAACTTCAAGCTACTCGAATATTCGAGTACTCGAACAGCCCTACTACACAGACATAAATACATTCGATTGCTACGGCCGGCCATGACGTAAAGACATAAGGTGTGCTCGACCGGCAGCTCATTTTCGTCTTCTACTGCGCCTTCCCACATTCCGCCATGTTAAAATATGGCCGCCTAGTTACATTATGGGGTTTATAATGTACTACCTAACTTCGTGTAGCGTAAATTGTAGAGTACAGTATGTACTGTTACGTTACCAGATTTGAATGCAACTGTCGCATTGGTTGACAATCCAATATGGACGATCTTGGGAAGGGCACGTTATTGGCTAATCTGGAAGGCTGCGCACGAGCACACCTTATGTCTTTACATCATGCGGCCGGCCACGGCCATACGTTTACATATAATTATAATTAATACGACAATACGAACTGATATATACTTACTTTTAATCGTGGATTTGGGTTTAAAAATTTCATCCATATTTGGTTCTACATACGGATTCGAAAGTGCGTTTTCCGTGGATATACCATCCCTTGTCAATAATATGACGCGGCCTCAATTGCACGTTTACATTCACAGAGACGAGTAAAAGTAAGTATATATCAGTTCGTATTGTCGTATTAATTATAATTACATATATGTATATAAGATCTATTCTACTAATTAGGAAATGTTTTTTTCTTTTGACAAATAACCAATGTTGTGTTGCTCTGTAAAAACAAAGAGGAGTTTATTTAACATTTCAAGATAATATGTACACTATTTACAAACATAAAACCCTACCTGTAAAAACAAAGAAACGACAATTAAAGTTATCTATTAGAGTGTCAATTTCCTTATAATCTGTCTTTTACAGTTACAAATTTTATCTAACTTTACACAGTCCGTAAGTTTCTTAGCACGTGTCTTTTATCCTCCTCAACCTCCAAAACCAGCCGCGTGGGGCAATCAGTGGTTTTCCGTCGGAGCGCGGCAAATTTAAATTTAGAAAATATATTTTTCTTACATCTCCCCTCCTGAAGATGAAAATTTTCATGATATTTTCTTAGGACTAGTTATCTTCCTCTTCTTTTGTAGTCGCATCTCCTTCCAATGTTAAAATTGGGGTGAGTTTTGTAATGTGGAATAGGTTTGATTCTATTTTTGGATGGCCTGTGTTTACTTTGTAAATTGAATTGGATATTTTCTTGACTATTTGATATGGGCCGATTTTCAGTTCATCTAATTTTTTTCTATTCAGTTTGTTTCCATTTTCTACGTAAACTAAATCTCCTTCACTGAATTCGTGGTATGTTCTGTCTTTGTCAAATAATTCTTTATTATAATTATGTGCCTTTATTGATTTTTTTTGTGCTGTCGTTCTATCTTCTAACCAGTTTTCTTTTTTTATGTCTTTTTTTAGTTCTTGTGGTAGGATTGATGCATCTGTACCATATAATAGGTATTCTGGTGTAAAACCGGTCACTGAATGTTCTGTTTTGTTGTATTTGTTTACAACCTCCTTAGCTACTGTCGTCCAAGCGATTTTCTTATTCGATTGATTTATCTTGCATCTAATCTTGTTTACCAGTGTTTGGTTTAACCTTTCGTTTAATCCATTTGAAAAGGCAGCATTGACCTCTGTAAAGACTATTGGTATATTTTTCTTTTCAAGGAAGCTTTTAAATTCTTCCGAGTTAATACCTGGGTATTGGTCAGCAAGAAGCATACCAATTTCCTGAGTTTCTGTGATACCCTCCATTAACTTGACAAAATCGTTTGCACTTTGAGTTTTTGAAGTTATCATATATGCATATCTAGTGAAATGGTCTACCAATAGATGTAGGTATCTCTTTGTTGATCTTGAACCTCCAAAACCCCCAATTGTATCAATTGATACTATCTCAAACGGTTTCGTTGCCGGGCCTAGGTGTGATAATAGACCAAATTTTTCTGAGCCCCTTGACTTATTTTTTATGCAAATTTCACAGCACTTGCAAATGTTTCTGATATTTTTTGTTAGGTTTTTTGCTGTGTAGTGTGGACTTATTTTTTTCTGCATATGGTTTATTCCGATGTGGCAAAAATTTTCATGGATTTTTTTCAGTAGTTTGATACTAAATTCTTCTGTCAATATTATTTTTTCTCTTTTCCTAACTTTCTTGAAGTATACGGCGTCTTTCTTTATTAGTTTATTTTTGAAATTTTGAATATTTTCGTTTTTCTCTTGATCCAGTTTTATTTCTTTTAGATTTATTAGATTTACAATCTTCAGTTGTTCTTCCTCATTTTCATCTGTCTCCAGTACAGGATTCCTACTTAGACAGTCTGCTTCCGCATTATCTTTCCCTGGGTTATATCTTATTGTGAAGTCATATTGTGACAGGTAATATGTTAAGTCACCCAATTCTTCATCTGTCCTTGATCTTAAGTTCAAGTTCTCTAGTGGTTTGTGGTCTGAAAAAACTTCAAATTTCTTACCAATTAGCCAATACTGCCAATACCTTATTGCTTCTTTCATAGCTAAACATTCTAGATATATAGCTTTCTTTTTCTTTTGGGTTTCGTTTATTTTTTTTGAAAAGTATGCAACTGGTTTTTTTTTCCATTTTGTTGTACTTGTTTCATAACTGCTCCAATGCCTTCTAGGGATGCATCTGTGTAAATTTCAATTGGCAGGTTGTTATCAAAAATTTCCAGTACTGGTTGGGAGCATAATAGCTCCTTAATTCTTTCAAATGCTCCTTGGCATTCTTTGGACCACAAAAATGTTTGGTTTTTCCTTAACAAGTTGTGTAGTGGGTTAAGTAAAATTGCACTTTTTGGAATATATTCGTGGTAGAAATTTATTTTCCCCAAAAATTGTCTTATATTTTTTTGTGTTTTTGGCACTGGAAAGTTTCTTGTCGAAATTAGATTGTCTTTTACTGGTCTTACAGAATTATTATGGATAATGTGACCAAGGTATTTTACCCAATCTGATGCGAATTTACATTTTGTAGGTTTTAACCTAAAACCTTCTCTCTTTATAGCTTCTAATAACTGTGTTAAGTGGTCAATATGTTCCGGGAAAGTTTTTGAAAATATCAAAATATCATCTATATAGTTCACTGCGAAATCTGTTAGCTTGTGTTTCCTTAGTATATTGCTCAAAATTCTCTGAAAAATAGCTGGTGAGGTTTTAAGACCGAATGGGAGGCATGTCCATTGAAAATGTCCTGATTGCGTGACGAATCCCGTTTTTTTCCTGTCTTCAATCCGAAGAGGTATTGACCAGAAAGCTGAATTAATATCAAGGGTTGAGAAAAACTTACAGTTCCTTGCTTTTATCATCAAATCTTCAATAAGCGGGAATGGTTGTGCCTGTGGAATCACTATTTTATTTAGATCTCTAAGATCTATACACAGTCTAGATTTTTTATTTTCTTCTTTTTTAAATGCCAGGGTAACCGGTGCACCAAATGGGCTGTATGTGTTACGTGAGGGCGTTGTTCAATTAACAAGTAACATGTCAACAATAATTGGCCGAGGGAAACCCCACAACACTAAATGGTTGGATCAATAATCATGTCTTGTTGTTAATTTTGAAAGAGACCGAGCGGTTGAGTCTAATTTCCTCAAGGAACGCTTAACGAATTTTAAAGGGAAAAGTTATAATTTTAACATAATCAGTGATTATTACGCAAAAATCAGGATTGCTTTGGGGCGCGGCTTTCGTCTACAACCCGTACAGGTTGTCCAATCAGGATGTGGTATTTTAGAGGAGACTGGTTCGAAACAAAATTAGACAAATTAATCAAATTATAAAAGGAGTTTTGAAAGGTGGTACAAAATGGGGAAAATTACATGGATTTGTGTTTCACCAAACTATATATAGATAAGAATCCAATTATGTAGAATCCTAGACTCGTTTAGGAGGATTTGATTTAGTCGCAATTGAATGTGAACGGGAAGGTTGACGGTGAACAAATAACGGGTCAACAATAATTGATCGAGGGAAACCCCACAACCCTAAGTGGTTGGATCAATAATCGCGTTTGTTCTTAATTTTGTACGTTCACTCGAGTTGTTTGAATGATTAGTTTGGTCGCAATTTATATCACTCGAAGCAAGACAGTTTTAAATCACGTCACACGCCGTATGGAAGGTAACAGCTAATTGAGGGATAACCCATAACCCACTAGGTGGTTGAATCAGCTGCTGCTTCCGTACAATATCGTTGATAGATGGATTCACTCACCAACTCTGTACAAGAGATTGTTAATTTGTACTACGGCTTACTTTCAAGTTCACTCTCTCTGTCTCTGTCTACACGACTTGGAGGATCCCGCGTCCTAGATGGTGAAGCGCAGGAGGGTCGCACACGATACACCAATGTCAAATTAATCACTTAATAAAATAATACGTATAAAACAAATAAGGGTTAAATTGGTGGAAAAAAACGCAAAAGTATATATATATAAATCTCTACGGGGACTGAGTCCTTCCACGCACTATAAAACACACGGGAACTCCGGCTCAAAAACTATCTTAGCGAATAGTCCTCGGACAGAACGTCAGCGCACTATGCGACTTAACAGGCGACTGCCACGAGCGTTTGCAGGGTAGGCCCGAGCACTCGGGACTTTGAAACAAGGACCGCCAAATTGCTGACTCTGCACCTCATGCACACGGGCCCAACCGTCCTCGCCTCGGACCGTTCCCAGCCTCGCAGTGCTTAGGTTTTCGAGTGCTATCGCATCCGGCGTTCCAAGAACGTCGATGCTGATGAAAGATTTTCTCAAGGAAGAAACGCAGTGGCGTAACAACTTGCATTTAATTATTATTATAATTCAGTTTGTAGATCATTGACAATTGACCGAGGGAAACTCCCATAACTCGCAATGGTTGAATCAGTTGTCAATGACGGTGTAATGGAAATTTAGAAGAAAGTAAAATATAAATGGTCTACTACAGGCATGGAACTAAAGTGAACGCAGCGGCCGTTTTTCGGACGCAACGCCTCCTTTCTCCGGCCGCGCGTCTTGGCCCCCGCGGCGGCCCAGGTTCGTGGAGCGCCTCAGGCCCGTACCACGTGAACCGCGCGTGGCACGTTGACAAAACAAAAACGCATCGACAATCGTGCTCTCTGGGTCGATTTGGAAACCTATTGATACAATGTCGCCCCAATGCGCCACGCGCGGTTCATATGGTACGAGTCTGAGGCGCTCGAAGCTCCTAGGCCCGCCGCGGGAACGAAGACGCGCGGCGGGAGAAAGGAGGCGTTCCCTCCGAAAAACGGCCGCTGCGTTCACTTTAGTTCCATGCCTGGTCTACTACAATGCTTAAGTTTCCGAAACTTTATCGCAGCGCGCATTCTAGGAACGTCGACGGCGTTGAAAGATCATTTATAATACTCTTTCGTGAGAACTTGCCGTGGCGTGACAGGCTTAAAGCTAATTTCGATTGCAACTATTAAGAATATTCACAGATAATCGGCAATTGATTGAGGGAAGTTCCCATAACACGTGATGGTTGAACCAATTGTCAATATCTTTAATTTTGAAAAAGTAGTCGGCACGTAACATATGATTCTTCTATTAGTTTATAATTTAATAACTGAGAGACCTGTTCTTCTATCTCTTTATTATCTTGTTCGCTGCATCGGTATGGGCGTTTTGAACAATACTTGTCAGTCAATAAATCTATTCTGGCTTCGTAACCCTTTACTGTTCCAACATCATATTTATTTTTTGCAAAAACGGGGTTGTATTTTTGTATTAGTTTGTTAATCTCTTGTTTTTGTTCTTCCTTAAGATGTTCTATATCGATTATGAAATTTTCATTTTCTTTTCGTTCATTAAAATTTATCTGGTGCTGTCTATTTACAAGTTTTTCTTCTAATTTTACATCTTCTTTTATCTTTCCTTTTTTCTGTTTTGGAATGTACTTCTGTGTTATTTTTAAATTTTCATCTTGGCTCAATTTGAATTCTTGTATTATATCCAGGCCAATTAGGAAATCATAACTGAAGTTTTCTTTATCTATGACGTATACACCAATTTCTTTCTCTATATTTAAAATTTTTATTTGTAACTTTGTCAAACCAATTGTTCTCTTAACACCATTAATTGTAAGTATTTTTGCTGTTTTCATTGTATCTAATTTTCTATTCTTCATTTTTAGAAATTTTGAATTTATTAATGAGACATTTGAGCCAGAGTCATATATGCCCTGAATCTCCAAATTCTTATTTAATCTTAGTTTGACATTTATTAATGGTGTTCTTATACGTTTTTTTGGTCTGATTCAATCAGTTCACATTCAATTGTTGATACATTTGTTTTTTTTCCAATTTCTTCCTTAATGTCCTTGTTTTTGAACCAGCATTTTTCTTTCGAATGGTAACGTACTCCTTTCTCTAATTTTTCACAAATTTTGCATGGTGTTTTTTCATTAACATTTAACTTTCTTTCAGAAACTTTATTTAAATTTTTGTCACTATTTTTCTTTCTTACTAAATGTTCTAATTTTCCAATATCGTTGAATAAGTCTTTTCTTTCTTCTAGTTCATCTCTATTTATTCTGTCTGCTATATAGTCTGGCAAGCCAGCAGCAATTATATCAATCAACGTTCCTTGATCAATGGAGCTCCTTACTTCTAGCATCAATTTTTGTTTTGTCACTGCATAATCTAATAGTGAGCCTGATTGGAATTTGTACGCCAGGGCATACCTGCTACTTGTCCATCCTTTGTTTGCATAAGTTGAACAAAAGTTGTCTTTCCACACCTTCCAATTCTCATCTAAAGCAAATCTTATTAACATAGCACTATACCAGTCTAAGCATGGTTTTTCAAGGAATATTTTCAGAATTTCTATTTTTTCTCTATCTGCATTTGTGTCTAATCTTTCACACTCTTTTTCAAAGTTTGTGAGCCAATGGTAAGCATTTGTCTTGCCACCAAATTTATCAATCACAAATTTTTCTGATAATTTTCTCAAGCTTGGTTTATCTTTATTTTGTTTAAGGTTTAGCACTTGCTGCAATATTTGAGCAAGATTATCATGATTTAAGCTTTCATTTTCACTAGTAGGGGTGTTCAACGTTGGCATTTCTTCTAATAATTGTCCTGCAAACACCATATTACCATCGTCATCCCAGTATGTTTTTCTCATTTCGTTTGTCACTGTGATCCATGCTCTTCTTGTTTGGTATCTTTTTTTTTAAGTATTTTTTACACTTGTGTATACTGTGGATCCAATTATAGTTGTGTGCAATCCTGCAGCTTGTAATTCTGTGGGTATTCCATAATTTATATCATCTTCGGTGGTGATTGAGGTTATGGCTATAAGGTTTGACTTTCCGTCCTCTGTCGCTTTTACCGTAAAAGTGACTTTTAATTTTGCCATTGTTTTATGAACAGAAATTGTCGTTTTATAAGATCTATTCTACTAATTAGGAAATGTTTTTTTCTTTTGACAAATAACCAATGTTGTGTTGCTCTGTAAAAACAAAGAGGAGTTTATTTAACATTTCAAGATAATATTTACACTATTTACAAACATAAAACCCTACCTGTAAAAACAAAGAAACGACAATTAAAGTTATCTATTAGAGTGTCAATTTCCTTATAATCTGTCTTTTACAGTTACAAATTTTATCTAACTTTACACAGTCCGTAAGTTTCTTAGCACGTGTCTTGTAAGATTCGGTCCGGCAGATGTCGCAAATTGAGTGCGTGAGCGAAGAGAGGGAGAGTGAGATGAGCGACGGGCGAGAGTTTTCGCGGCAGAAGTCGTCAGGGAGCGAGTGCGTGCTGATCAGCGAGTAAAACGTGTGCGAAAAGGTTTGAGCGAGTGTGGATATCGAGCGACTTTACGGTGGTGTTATATGGCGAAAGGGCCATCGGTCGTGAATACAACTTTAGTAGCATAATCTGACCCGTGCCAGAAATCGGGGGTTACCAAAGTAAAGGGCATTCAAGGCCCTACATTTTGTACGCAGCACGGTAGCTGCCGCGATCAGATGAAAAGGTAACACCGAAATGCGTTCACCGCTTCACACTAAGCCACGTGGCTATCGTCGTGATTACAGTTCACGTTTTGGTGGACAAAAGACTTAAAACATTACTCGAAATCAAATAAATCCGTCATACTGTGTTTTCTGAGCAACAAATCCCGGTAGTTTATTAATCTAACCCTACAGTCTTTTATCCTCATCACCCTCCAAAACCAGCCGCGTGGGGCAATCAGTGGTTTTCCGTCGGAGCGCGGCAAATTTAAAGGGTATAGCCGGTTAAGACGGTCAAATGTGCCCTTGAACCGAATTCGACTCACGATGGGTCATTCGAAAGCTTATAAAAAAAGAAACATTTGTGGCAAGTTTCAACTTTATATCTCCACCCGGAGGGTAGTAAAGGGCAAAAATAGAAAATCAGGTTTTTGCCGAATTTTTCCTATACTAGGGGATGAAAAATTTTGAAAAAAATCAGAGGCAATTCTGTTATCGGGGCACATATTAGAGAATTATTTCAGATTTTTAAATTGAAAAACCAAGCTGTGAAAAATAAAAAACGCCAAAAAATGCTGAAAAATGCCGGTTGTGTATCGAAGCAGTCTTGGCACTATAATTATATTTTTACTGTAAGTACGTATCATTGTTACTATTGTCCTGAATTTTTTTCAGATTTTTCAATTTGGTGCGCCGCAGTTAAAAAAATTAAAAACCGAGTTTTTCGTCGTTTTTTCCGTCTGAGAGTAACTAATAGGTCGAATTTTCGTACATACTTTATGGAATACGTCTTTTATGCAATCTTCAATGTCTTCACACGCAGTAAAACAACGTAGAAATTAAAAGAACTAAACATGCCGTGACACTACAGTCTAAAATGTGTAGCATATTTTCAACGGCGTCGATGGCGCAGTGGTAAAGTGTTGGACTACTGAATCGCTGCGAACTTTTTGAACGTCGGTTCGAGCCTCGCAAATTCTAAGTCCGCGCACAGTCATTTTTTTCACATTAATTATGTATTTTTTCGATTTCCAACTATAAGACAATGGTCAATATTTATTTACAAAGTTTTTAATAATATTTTTACGTATATTTCAACGTTTAACCCTTCGTGGTCACACCTTCTTATAATCACAAGTTGGTCACACGGGGTTCACTGTACCCCAGCGTCATTTTTTGAGTTACCATTTTCGTATTTCTGAACCTTTTAACTATTCAGTGATAATTTTACATTCGTAATACTTATACAGTCATGGTCTAATAATCTTTTTCTAGAAATATAAATTTTGAAATGCTAAAATTTGTAGTTGAAAATGAGCGATTTTCCATCGTTGTGGTAAAATACAGATTTTTTAATTTTTTTTTATTTTCTTTTTTGCGATAAATCCCCTTTGGAAGATGTAAAGGTGCGGCATTTCAAATAAAAAATTGCTCTTGGGGTACAATACACCCCGTGTGACCACGAAGGGTTAATATACGTTGATGTTACGTATATTTCAACGTCATTAAAAACATTGTGAATAAATATTGGCCATTGTCATATAGTTAGAAATCGAAAAAATACATAATTAATGTGAAAAAAAATGACTGTGCGCGGACTTAGAATTTCCGAAGCTCGAACCGACGTTCAAAAAGTTCGCAGCGATTCAGCAGTCCAACACTTTACCACTGCGCCATCGACGCCGTTGAAAATATGCTACACATTTTAGACTGTAGTGGCACGGCATGTTTAGTTCTTTTAATTTCTACGCTGTTTTACTGCGGGTGAAGACATTGAAGATTGCATAAAAGACGTATTCCATAAAGTATGTACGAAAATTCGACCTATTAGTTACTCTCAGACGGAAAAAACGACGAAAAACTCGGTTCTTAATTTTTTTAACTGTGGCGCACCAAATTGAAAAATCTGAAAAAAATTCAGGACAATAGTAACAATGATACGTACTTACAGTAAAAATATAATTATAGTGCCAAGACTGCTTCGATACACAACCGGCATTATTCAGCATTTTTGGGCGTTTTTTATTTTTCACAGCTCGGTTTTTCAATTTAAAAATCTGAAACAATTCTCTAATATGTGCCCCGATAACAGAATTGCCTCTGATTTTTTTTCAAAATTTTTCATCCCCTAGTATAGGAGAAATTCGGCAAAAACCTGATTTTCTATTTTTGCCCTTTACTACCCTCCGGGTGGAGATATAAAGTTGAAACTTGCCACAATTGTTTCTTTTTTTATAAGCTTTCGAATGACCCATCGTGAGTCGAATTCGGTTCAAGGGCACATTTGACCGTCTTAAGGGAGGAGACCACTGTAACGGTCCGAAATGTAAGGGTGTTTTCGGGAATTTATTTCAACCAAACAACGCAAGTAAATCAATATATTGCTCAGTATAGTTAATAGTGTACATATCGAAGGGTAAGAAAAAATTTTTTTCAATCAAATTCATAAATCCGTTTCCTGTATACTCTTCGTCAAAATTTGGGCTGTGGCAAAAACATGCTAGTCGCGTTGACAGTGCCCAGGCCATATGGTTAATCCGAATTCAAAAACACAATAATATTCAGAAACTAGAAGCCTGCCTCTATTACGTGACGATCAAAAAAAGTCAAAATTGTAAAAAATTACAAAATGGCAGACCACTGAAAAAAAAATCACGTTTTCGGGGTAAAAAATTGGGGAAATATTAATAAAAAAAATAGAAGTAGGTCGAAAATTGAAAAAAACTGATCGTCACGTAATAGCCACGAGTTTTCCGTACAAGAAATGTCCTTGACCATGTTAATTGGACGTATAGTTTTCTCTGTAGACTGTCAACGCGGTTGAGAAATGTCATTTTGAGGAAAACGGGTTCAATCTTCCGCGCGGCTCAGTCGCGCGTTTGACCCTGCTTCACAGAAAATACTATATCTCCGTCAATTTTGCGAATTTCTCCATAAAATTTGGAGACAGCATTCTTGAAATGTACGTCTTTCAGAAAATGTAAAAAATAAAAAATCGATTTTTCCGAATTTAATTGTCCGAAAAGTAAGGGTGTTTTTGGGAATTTATTTCAACCAAACAATGCAAGCAAATCAATTTATTGCTTAGTATAGTTAATATGTGCATATTGAAGGGTAAAAAAAATCAAATTTTTCAATCAAATTCATAAATCCGTGTCCTGTATACTCTTCGTCAAAATTTGCGCTGCGGCAAAAACATGCTAGTCGCGTTGACAGTGCCCAGGCCATATGATTAATCCGAATTCAAAAACACAACAATATTTAGAAACTAGAAGCCTGCCTCTATTACGTGACGATCAAAAAAGTCCAAATCGCAAGGAATTACAAAATGGCAGACCATTGAAAAAAAATCATGTTTTCGGGGTACAAAGTTAGGGAAATGTTGATAAAAAAATATAAGGAGGTTGTTAATTAAAAAAAACTGATCGTCAAGTAATAGAGACGGGTTTTCCGTACAATAAATGTCCTTGATCATGTTAATTGGACATACAGTAATGCCTCGTTAGAATCACGACGATCGGGGCTGGCAGCGTGATACTAACGCGATGCGGATACTATTTCGTACCGACGACAACTTCGCGTCGTCTCTTTTGTTCTGTCTCGCATATATCGGATTCTCTCACTCTCGACTGAAGGATGCCATGAAATGGTGGGGATAGTGAGCGTGATTATAACGCATGGTAAAAACGTGACACTAACGACGAATTACTGTATAGTTTTCTCTGTAGACTGTCAACGCCGTTGAAAAATGTAATTCTGAGGAAAACGCATTCAATGTTCCGCGCGGCTCAGTCGCGCGTTTGACCCCGCTTCACAGAACATACTATATCTCCGCCAATTTTTCGAATTTCTTCATAAAATTTGGAGACAGCATTCTTGAAATGTGCGTCTTTCAGAAAATGTAAAAAAGAAAAAATCGATTTTTCAGATTTTTTACAGTGGTCTCCCCCCTTAACCGGCTATACCCTTTCATGTAAATCAGACTACTTTTACATAAGGATTACCAATTGCTTGTGTAAAAGTAGTCCGATTTGCATGAAATTTGTGATGATTTCAATCGGGAGAACGCCAGGAATCCATTGGTGCCTCTTTCATATCGATACGATAATAAATGATGAATTTTTTACTACAAAAAATAAAAAAGTTTTTTTTTAGTTTTTCGGATTTTTTTCGAAAACCGTTTGTCACACGAGACAAAGTAATAGAACAAAAAAGATGCTCCTTGTCCGGATCTACAACTTTTATTTTACATATTTTTTTATTTAATCAATAACTTGGAAGATGTTGTATAAAGTCGACTTCGCGAGCTGTTAAATAATGATTTAAATGTTTAAGGGCCCAGGGGCAACCTTTCCCGTTATCCGATTGAGCTCTAACTTTACAGGGATTTTTTTTTAATTATTTGGAACCATTCTAGGGGGTGCCCCGAAGAAAATCTTGAAAAATATTTGTACCAAGAGTAAGTTAGAGGCACCCTAGTATACAGGGTGTCCCAAAAATGCTGTGGGACCTTAAAGGGGGTGATTCTGGGGGTGATTGTAAACAACTTTTTCCTTTGCGAAAAAGTTCTCCGATGTTTCGTTAACGAGATATTAACAAAAAGAACCGACCAATCAGAGCGCGAGTCTGACGGCCGAGTTCCCGCGCTAGCGTGGCTACGCGCCGCGCTGCGAGTGTGAACAAGCAACTCGGCATGCAACGAAGAAAATTGTGTAGAATGGCTAATGAAAAAAAAGGAACAAATAAAATCGAACGCGTTGTCATGGTTTGTTTGTTATTTAATGTGAATATTTAATAAAGGATAAATGGATGAAAATCACGTGTAACGTAAAAAGACGAATACAAAGTTTTTTTTTTAGAAGATTTGAAAATAATAATTATTTGAAGTGGGAAGATAAGGAATACGTAAATTTACGAAAAGGTAATGTAACGGGAAATTAACGAAAAGTGATCGTAGTTCGTTATTGTGTTAAAAATCCGTAATTCAATAACGGCCAGCACTGTTGCTGATAACGAATAAGTCTGTTTAAAAAGCCCGAATAAATATTATCGCCGGAAATAAGTCATCGCTTGCGTTAAATTTAAAAATGAATGATTACCAATGAAATAACTAAAACTCACCCTTGTTGGAAATTCACCTGCAGCTTGAAAATCTGTGTCACAGGGTCACTGAACCGATCCTGGTCATCGATGGACGAGCCCAGTGCACAGCTGATCCCAGGTATACGACACTACCCAAAGTTAAGGGTCGCAATGTCAGGTGCGTCCAGGTCAACGTGCCGAATATTCACTTCACTGCACGGCTACTAACACTGATCACTTTATTTACTTTTTATGGAACCTGTTGTTCCTACGTTTTAAAAATTGGTGGCCCCGAAAGGGGCCGATTGTTGGCAATTGAAGAATCGGGATATTCTAGCGCAAATGCTCGCGCAGCAGCACTTGCGTTCCCGTCGTTCCGGGCGTACACCCAGAACATTCGGTAGTATTCCTGGGCTGTGAACATTTCTGCAACGCGATTTCTAGCTGACTGACAGGATTTTTTCCAAGCAACTTCCGCTACCCCCAAGTAGCTTCTCTGGTTCCATTATGAGTTAACTCCCACCAGGCCAAGAGGCTTTAGGTAAAAAGAAGCCAGCACACTTTCGGAACACACGTGTTTTGCAGAAGTGCACCGAAAACTTTCACAAAAGCCCGCGATCCGTCCTTCTACTGCCAATGTACCCATTGCTTCGAGATAGAAAACAGACACCACGTGTATCGGTTCGAAAGGGTCCGAAGGGAAGAGGCGGAGAAAGTCTTCGAGTTGCTATAAAGAAGAAAATGCATACCATTCCTGTAGTCCCGCCTGCTTCGTTCTACCCTCAAATTAAAGACGGATCCCTTATCTCTCGTGTCTAAACACGCGCTCGAGTTTCAAAACAAAAGCACGCGTCGACGTATTCCGTGCGAGAGACGGTGGGCTTGAAGTCCGATTGGCCCTAGTCGAACCAATCTGCCCTGCATCCCTCCCAAACGGCCACTGTCCTCAAGAGGCCCTCTTCACAGCAATATCTCCTCCCCAAGGCCTACCTTCATGTCGCCGTGACGTCAAACCAAACAACGCCAAGATGAGTTTGGCTTAATAAACACTATAAACGAATCGACGCAAGCGCAAAGCCAAGCTCATCTTGGCGTTGATTGATTTGACGTCAGGGCATCATCACGCGCATGCTCAGACGCCATCTTGGGTACTCCGATCAGAGCGCCACCTCGACCGAGTTTCCTTTGCGATACATTCCCATTAATAATATTAAAGGGTGTAGCCGGATAAGCATAGCGAAAAGTGGCCCCAAACCAAATTGAACTTGCGGTATACCAATTGATAGGTTCCTCAAAGAAAACTATTTCTGTAAAGTTTCAACCCGATACCCCTACTACTAGGGTAGTTACAGGGTGAAACGTAATTTACAGTTTAAGCTCCATTACTTTTGTTCCATTGAATAGAAACCTATACAAAAAATCAGAGACATTCTACCCATTGATATACGTATTTTTTATTTTTTTCAGAATTTTCAGTGACAAAACCGAATTTTAAAAAATTCAAAAAGGTTAAAAATGCCGATTTCAAAGTCAAAATTTCAAATTACAACATTTATATTTTTAAAGTTTTGGCGTCTTTCTATGGTCATTAATGTCTAATTTTTTCAGATTTTTCGAAAGGGTGGAACGCAGTCGCAAAAATCAAAAACTGATATTTCTTACCTTCCCGTACGCAAAGTTTGGCATACTCGTACGACGAATATATTTTGTTCATTAAATGGGTGTTATATGCAATTCTAAATACTTTCACATTTTTTAAATGAGTCAATGCAATTGATCCGATAGCATTTTACGGTTGATAAGGGTGAAGTTTTACCTAATTGCGTGTATAAGTGATGTCAGTACATAGTAAGTGTCACCTCGACCGTTCTTGGTAGATTCTTGAATTCTCTTTCTGCAAATAATATCATATCATAGGTTTTCATTATCAGATACTACTGCATTCATTAAATAAGTTACTGAATTCTAATCTGTGAGTTTTACCTTTAATAGTTTCGATTTGCAACGCAAGTAATGCGATGTTTGTAATTTAATCTTCGTCGCTATCATCATTTATTACAGGATTTACCTGTTCGGTATTAAATATTTTGCTAAGTATCTCTGCGGGCCTTATAATTTGTGCAAGATACCGAGCATGCGATAAATAATATATTATCGCAGCTACATGCGAACAACATCCAATAGTACGGCTCCCATTTGCACACTCACAGAAATGACGCTTGATTCCAGAGCAACCTATTGAATGTGGTGTATAATCTATGTAACATTTATAGATTTTGCTCTTAATATGTCGCGATTGTACTAGAAATTGAAGAATGTTCTTGTCTTGTTTTAAGCAACGGAGATTAATATTGTTTTCTTCATCCATCATTTCTGCCAAGTAGGATACTGCTTGAGATAGTTGGTAGGATCCAGTAAAAAAAATTTTTAAATCTTGTTCTGTCATTTCGGGGAAATCAGTAAAATCGGTAGCTGTTATTTGTTGAAATGGAACCTTTCGTCTACTCCAACGGTGTGTTTCGACTTCCAATCCTAAAGTATTAGGCTGATCTTTTTGTTCACAAATTCTTGAAATTATTTCTTCGGAGAACTGTTTATCGGAATTTAATCGCTTTCCAAATGTATTGTGCAGGAAACAAGCTATTCGGCAGAATGACCGTACTGTTGGAAGCAATGTGTTTTGCATTTGGTGATGGAGAAGTCGGTATTTTTGCCCTATTATACCGTGGACAGCTTCAACAACCCAACGAACTTTTGTAACTAACCGAGAATCATTAGCTTCCTTAGTTGTTAGTTGATTCCGTTTTCCTTTAAGAGCTGGCATAAGTATACGGTATCCTTCTTCCTCCAGATAGGTTTTCACATCCCGAAAACCTCGATCAACAATACATAAGTCTCCATTTTTCATTAGATTCCGCAAACCGTTTGGATCTTGTGTTACGTATGTGGAATTTTCCCATACGTCGCTCTCAATCGCCTTTCGAGCTCGCGTCTGCGAAGGGAAAACGCCCTAAAAGCCTTCCGCTTATCAACCACCACTAATGGAGGTCAAGATCTCTACCATCTGCATCGCGACCGTGAGAACGGGAGTGACACGACGACGACCCCGAAAGATTTCCTTATATGGAAATTCCTAACTCATCCCCACTCATTTTTGGGACTATATAAACCCTTTGGTTTCAACCCTCGGCGGTTAAAAGCAGTACAGTCACGCGTAGAGTAACGTCGTGTCGCGCTCGTACAGAGTTGGTTATATTCAGTTAGATCGAGCTAAAGTCTCCGTCAGAATCATAGTTAACCTCATAGAATCCGCGAGTCCGGTTTATATTCTATTTGGCACTTCGAAATAGCCACTCTTACGCCCCGCATCGCCAGTGCGTCAACACCGTGCAACTAGTGGTAACTTACACACTTTATTTAATTATTTAATCGCGACACTTACATTTGTACAATAACTGATTATTGAATATACGAATGGTGTTCACGTGTAAATCGAGTAGATTCGTTAAACCCATCTTTTACCCAGTGATCCTTATAATATTAGTAGCACTCACCCACTGATACAACTTTACCGCTCGAGTTGTAATAATAATAATAATAATAATAATAATAATATTTTATTCCCATTGCGGGGTACAAACGCGGACCTCCGCTCCGCTTACACACTCCAAATTCTTTTCCTCTTCCTACTTAAACTTATATCTAAACTTATATCTAAACGAGAGAGAGAGAGCACGCCGTTCACTCATTCCTTATCCCTACTTCTTCACTCATTCACACATTCACACATTCTGAACTCCCGTTTCCGTTGCTCATCCTTTCTCTCATCTCTTCCACTCTTTTCATCCATACCTCCCCTTCTCCTTCCTCTCCTAACACCTCTGCCACCACCTCTTGCCATCCTCTGTCTTTCCCCCAATCTGTACATTCCTCCCATATATGCTCCCAAGACTCTATCCCTCTCCCACATATCCTACAACTCCTTCTGTCTTCCTCCTCCCAATATCTTCCTCCTTTCATTTTACTCCCTAATCTATATCCCGCTACCATCTGCCATCTCTTTTCTTCCCAATTCTTCTTTAGGTACCCTGGCACACCTTCACCTTTTATTACCTTATACCATCCATTATACCTTGATTCCCTTATCCTTCTCCATCTTTCCTCCCTTTGCATGCTTTTCTCCTTTCTTATTAGATCCTCCCCCCTCAACCGTCCTTCATCCCTCAACTCCTCCACTACCTCTATATTCCACCCCCTACTCTCGTAAAACCTTCTCCTCTCCTCCTCCCATCCCTCCAATGCCCTACCCCTCCTTGCTCTTTCTCTAATTTCCATCCAGCATCTTATCGCTAAGTACCCCCCTCTTCCCTCACTCAGCTTCCTCTCATATTCCCATGCCCTCATACCAGCCCTTCCTGCCAACAACTCCCTCTGTAATTCCTCCCTTATCATATACCCTGGCACACTTCTTTCTACTCCCAATACCCATCTTAAATACCTCTCCTGTACCCTCTCTATTTTCTCCCTCTCTTTCCATCTCCATATTTCCACCCCGTAACTCATTACTGCCCACCCTAATCTATCAAATATCCAGATTCTTCTTCCCCAGTCCTTCGCAAATCTCCTTTTTCCTATTCCCCACACATGTCTCATAGCCACCGCCCCTTTCCTCATCCTCTCATCTACCTGTTCCTCTTGCCTCCCATTTGCCATCATCACATATCCCAGATATTTAAACTTCTTCACTTCCTCTATTTCTTCCCCCTTCCACCACCACCTCACCCTCCCTCTCCTCCCACCTCCCTTTTTACATCTCATCATCTTTGTTTTTCCCACATTCACCTCAAGCTTTTTCTTATCTATATACCTTTCCATTCTCGCCATTACCCCTTTCATTCCATCTTCATCTTCCGCCAATAGAGCAATATCGTCCGCATATGCCAACGTGTATATCTTTTCTCCCCCCACCTTCACCCCCCCCCCCATCTACCTTTCTTCAACTCCTCCTCCATATCCGCCATCAACATTGTGAACAATATTGGGCTCAGTGGACAACCCTGCCTCACCCCTTTCACCGTCCAGAAGCTCTTCCCTTCTTTCTTCCCCACCCTCACCTTACACCTCGTTTCCCTCAGAACCTCCACACACCTCTCCACTAATCCTTCTCTTACCCCTGCCTTCCTCATCGACCCTGCCAGTACCTCTCTATCCACCGTATCAAAAGCTGCCTTCATGTCTAGAAACAATATTAGCATCTTCTCTCCCTTCTTAGCTATCTGCCTATTCATAATGTAATTCAACACATATATGTTGTCCATTGTCCCTACCCCCTTTCTAAACCCCGTCTGATTTGGAAGAAGTAGCCCTTTTTCCTCTATCTCCTTCCTCAGCCTTTCCGCTAACACCGCTGCATACACTTTATATGCTGTCTGTGTTAGCGTCACTCCTCTGTATTCCTCCACCTTTTCTCCTTCCCCTTTCTTAATTACCGGCACTACTATCCCCTCCGACCAATCCTCCGGCCAGCCCTCCCCTCTCCACACCCTGTTACAAATCTCCCACAGTCTCTCTTTTATTACTTCCCCTCCATGTTTCCACACTTCATTAGGGATTCCGTCTCCTCCTGTCGCCTTTCCCTCTTTCAACTTTTTTATTGCTGCCCCTACTTCTTCTCTTCTTAATTCCTCCTCTTCCTCCTCCCCACTCTTTCTTCCTTCTTCTCCTCTGACCCTCCAGTTAACTCCCCCTAACACCCCTCTAAAGTAATTGTCCCATTCCTCTATCTCAATTTCCTCATTCGCTCTCTTCCTCCGCTTTCTTCCTCTATTGACTATCTTCCAGACCTCTCCCTCTGTTCTTACCCCCTCTATCTCTTTCTCCCATCTCTCTTTTTCCCTTCTCTTCTTCTCTTTGCATATCGCGCCTAGCTTATTTCTCGCCTTCCTATATTCCTCTCCACTTCCCCCTTCTCTTCTCCATCTTTTCAATTCCTCTTCAGCCTCTTTCTTTTTCTCCCTACATTCCTCGTCCCACCAGCCTTTTCCTTCCTTATTCCCCTTCTTCTTCCCCATCCTTTCTAACACCCCCACCACTTTGCGTTTTATCTCTCCCCATTCCTCATTTATTTCCTTCCCCTTTCCTTCTTCTTCACTATCCCCAAATTTCTCCGCAAACTCCTCCTTTCTTTCTTCCGTCCACCACCCTTTTCCCTTTCCTCCTCCTCCGCCCTTCCCCCTATATTTTCTCTCTTCCCCTTTCCCACCTTCTATCCATACTACCACTGGTTGATGGTCCGAGTCAACTCTCCCCTCCACCACCATCCTTTCAACTTTTCCCCTATCCTCCCCATTCCCTATTATATAGTCGATCACCGATTCCCCATTTCCTATATATGTGAATTCTCCCTCTTCATCCCCTTTCATATCCCCATTCTTTATTTCCCACCCCACCTCTCCCAAAAACTCACATAATCTTCTTCCCTCTTTATTTACTTTCTTATCCTTCGATCTTCTAACCTCCTCTTCACTTTCCCCCTCTTCTTGTATTCTCCCCCCTTGTGTACCCGTCCTCGCGTTAAAATCTCCACCGACTATGACCCTCACCCCTCTTTCCTTTTCTTCCATCCACTCCCTCAGGCATTCTATCTTCCTTTCCAAATCCTTATTCACATATACACCTATTATTTTCCACTCCTCCTTCCCTAACCATATTTTCCGCACTATTATACCGTCTTCCCCCCCCCCCTCCTTCTCCTCTTTCTCCATCCTAATACCTTCCCTTACTCCTATTATCATCCCCCCCATCGCTCTCCCTTTCTTTCCTCGCCTCACTGCATATTGCACTTCCCATACATATCCTTTCGTCGCCATTCGTCTCACTATCTCCCAATCCTTTCTGCCTACCCAAGTTTCGCTCATTATAACCACATCCCATTCCTTGATTCCCTCCCAAAACTCCCTATCTTTACTTTTTACTCCTGCCACATTCCAAAAAGCCACCTTGTACAATTTCCTATTCTCTCCCATCTTTCCTTCTACTTTTCTTTCTACACATTCTTCCACTTTTTCTCCCTGTTTTGTACCCCTCCTTATTCGTTTCCCTGTTCCTCAAACCATTTCTCTTCTATTTCATCCCATCTTCTCATTCTATTGTTTACCCACATCCTCATATACCCTACCTGCACACTCTTTCCTTCCTTCCTTTCTTTCTCTGCCTCTCTTTCGATTTTCCACCTTGCCCTTCTTTCTTCCTCTGTCCAATCCTCATCTATCCTTTCCCTCTGCCCCCTCAGCTTTCTTTTCCCTTCCATTACTCTTTTTTTATTTTCCTTGTCCACCATTTCTACCAATACCATCCCCCTTCCATCCTTTCCCACCCTTCCTATCTTTTTAATACCCTTCATTCCCTCTTACTTTATTTCCATCTTTTCCCACACTCTTTTGACTTCCTCCTTTATATCTTTTCCTTCCACTTTTATCCCCCTTACAATTATGTTGTTCCTCTTCGCCTCTCTTTCCCTTTTGTCTTGCCTAATTTCCAACCTCCTTAGTCTGCTCATATTCTCTTCTAGTAGTTCCCCAACTACACCTCCAGTCTCACTTCCCCCTTTTCCTCCCCTTTCCCTAGCCCCTATCCACTCCTCAACTTTTTCCAGCTTCTCTTCTATTCTTTCTGTCCTTTTCTCTATTTTTACCCTCCTTTCTTCTTCCTCCCTTCTTTCTTTTTTCCATTTCTCTCTTTCCTCCCTCCACTCCTCCATCATCCTTACCCTGTCCTCCCTTGCTTCCCTCACCTCCTCCATCATCCTATCCCTTTCCTCCCTACTCTCCCTCACCTCTTCCCACAGCATCTTTATCCGTTCCAGTAATATCCTATATCCTCCCTCTTCGCCGCTATCTACTTCTCCCCCCTGCCCAATTTCGCCCTTCTCCGGTGTTCTTGACACCACTGAGCTCTTTTTAAATATCATTTCTTGCTCCTCCCCATCCCCCACTCCCTCTCTTTCTCTTTTTCTACCACTACCCCATATACTATCCAGGCTCCTCCAAGCAGCCAAACCCTCCTTACCTACTTTCCCTATCTTTCCTAAATTTCTTACTTTTCCTTCCCCTATTTTCTTATCCCCCTTTTCCTTTTCTTTTTCCTCTTTTCCACTCATTTTCTGTATCTCCTATCGTCTTCCTTTTTCCTTATTACTTGATCCTTTTCAAACTTTGCCGCTTACCTATCGTACCTCTGTGCACCACTAGGTCACGCCACCTGTCACCCTTCTCACTTTATTTGTGTATATTCTTCTATCCACCAAACCTAACCTAACTATCCTCCTCTCTCCTTTTTCCGCCTTAGCCCTTCCTTTTTCACCTTCCGGTCCTACTCCCTTTACTTCCCTGCTGCCCTAACACCTCACACAGCCTTCTCCCCAGCTTTCTCCCTCCTCACTACCGTAAACTCTCCACTCACGCACTATAAATCCCGCTCAACACTTTCCACACAACAGCCTCTCTCGCATCCGGAAACGGAAGTCCCGCTCGAGTTGTATCAAATATTAATTAAGAGTTACGAGGCATTACTAACATTTCCCGCGACTCCCTGATCTTGCATCAGGTTCGTTCGCAACCTTTCATCCAAAATAAGGAATCTTCACCAACCCAGTGGCTCCCCGATTTCGCATCGGGTTCGTCCACGAAACCTCACCCTCCTACGGCTCCCTGATTTAGCATCAGGTTCGTCCGTATCCTACAGCTCCCTGATTTCGCATCAGGTTCGTCTGTAAATCTACCAACTTCCTAACAGCTCCCTGGTTTCGCACCAGGTTCGTCTGTGAATAATCCAACCTCCTAACAGCTTCCTGGTTTCGCACCAGGTTCGTCTGTGAACTTTATCCTAGTGACTCCCCGATTTCGCATCGGGTTCGTTCACGACGTTTCCCCTTCCTGCGGCTCCCTGATTACAAATCAGGTTCGTCCGCGTGTGACTCCATTCCTAGAGGCTCCCTGATTTCGCATCAGGTTCGTCCTCGCCGTCAATAATCCTAGTGGCTCCCTGATTTCGCATCAGGTTCGTCCACGCACCTAACTAACAAACTCATAAACCATATTCCTTGGGAAATACCCTTCTCGCCGGCCTCTCGCGTTGCCGCAGCCCCGGCTCGTAACAGAACTGGTGACAGCGGTGGGATGCTACTGCATTAGAATCGCCGTAAAATTTGGGTTTTTAAATACGTTAAAATCACTCGTAACTTGTTATCGACAATATACTAG
Organism: Andrena bicolor; assembly: GCA_960531205.1. Lineage (NCBI taxonomy): Eukaryota > Metazoa > Arthropoda > Insecta > Hymenoptera > Andrenidae > Andrena > Andrena bicolor. The sequence goes on from CAUIJW010000183.1 coordinate 1,243,292, forward strand.
TTTTCTCTAGTCAAGTCACTTAGTAATTATTAAAAAATGGCAACCGCACAGGCGAATGTCTCTTCTAACGATATAATGAACCTGACAGTTTCAATTGCAAACTCAATGTCGCTTTTGACGCAACGGACATGTATACAGAATATTACTATGTCAATTCCAACCTTCGACGGTGAAAGTCCACCCTTGACACGCTTTGCACAAAATGTGGAAGACGGGTTAACTTTGATTCCTGAGGGTACGGAAGCTGAGTATCTTGCGATAATACTAACGAAACTGATCGGTCCAGCACGCAGGTGCACGTTAGAACATAAATTCGAGTCTGTTAAGAAATTAGTTCAACATTTGAAAAAGAGATTTGCGCCAGGAAGAAGTTTATCGTATTTTCAAGTCGAAATCGCGAAACTAAGCATTCGCGAAGGAGAAAGTCTGCGAAAGTACGTCGACAGAACTAGCCATCTCGTTTATTGTGCGCGCGGAGCTATTCGGGAAAGGTATTCGGATCACGCTGAAGATTTCGTCAAAGAAATGGAAAAGGACGTTAAAGAAAACTTCATCGATGGTTTACCGGATCGAATTTCTTGGAAAGTGTCGGCTCAGATTCAAGACATCAAAACACTTGAACAAGCTTACGACGCCGTGCTACAGATAGATAGAAAATTAAGGAATCGGCGACAGTCGCCCCGTAATGAATCACCCTCCAGGTGGTCTCGCCGAGATCATTACACCGAAGATTCTCGCCACCACGACCGCGAAGTGTCGTACCCACTTTCTCCGAGTAGATACGACCAGAATAGGGATCGGTCTCTTAGAACATCTGGTTTGGAAGAGGAACGAGAAGGACGGACACGCACGACGGCCTGGACTTTGCGTCACCGGAGCCCCTCGAAATCCCCTTCTTATCGCTCCGACTCATCATACGCAGATGATGGAGAAAAACATTATTCCATTTTAAAAAATCCCGATAAAGATCGCAAGCCGAGTTTATATTGCTGGCATTGCGGCACAGCCGGACACGACGGAAAATCCTGTAGGAAACAACCGCGTAATCCGAGATATCAACGAGACTCGCGAGATTCGTCCGTTGAATCAAACAAATCTTTAAACTTCGATCGCGCTCAACGTATAGGCGACACGATGAGCGGAAACAAGGAAGCTCGCCAAAGGACAGTCCGCTTCGAAGAGGAACTCTCATCAAGGAAGCACCTGCCCCACGCATCAAAACCAAGGTTCCAGAATTGGAGTCAGGAACGGGAGAATTCTTAATCGACGGTGGAGCATCCGTTAATTTAGTAGTCATTAATGCCCTGGGAGAAAAGGCAACAATAAGTTCTCGGGAAGAAATCGAGTTAACCGGAATTACCACTAATCCAATTCATACTTTAGGAACAACAATTCTTCATATCCACGAAGCCCCTGCACTTTTCTATGTAGTAAAAGAGCTTGCCATAGATGCAGATGGACTTATAGGAAGCCCATTTTTAAAACAGGAGGAGGCTGAAATTTCCTATTATCATGGGACTCTGGTGTTAAAAAATAAACCAACCCGACCTCTACGTTTTTCAAACTATCAAGATCTACCTCAAATAAAGAAGCGACTGACATCGACCAAACATCGTATCGAGCCCCGGACGTCGCAACAGATTGCTATAACAATTACAAACTCGAGGATTAAGGAAGGATATTTACCACGTATCAAGACCCTCGAACATCTTTACATAGGGGAAGCAATTGTGAGTAACAATAAAGGGAAGTGCTATGTTATGGCAACAAATACCAGCGATGAACCCCTAGACGTAGAGATAGAACCACAAACATTAGAGCCATTCGATATCTTCGGGTCATCGGACGAAGATTCTTACCCATCTGCAGAACACCCGTCAAAATTCGGAACACACGAAGATAGGATACAAAAAATCTTAGAAGCCCTAAACACTAAACATTTGAACAAGGAGGAACTAGATTTCGTTACCAATTTAGTTAAAGATTTTCCCGACCGATTCTATCTTCCTGGAGATAAACTGGGGAAGGCCCGCGACTTTAAACATTCAATCCATACATCCAACGATGTTCCAATAAACACAAGACAATATCGCTATCCTCTCATACATCAAAAGGAAATTCAAAAGCAAATAAGCGCGCTATTATCAAATGGTATAATTACACCTTCAAAATCTCCATACAATTCACCTTTATGGATCGTCCCAAAGAAAGAAGACGAAAACGGAGTGAAACGTTGGCGTCTAGTAATAGATTTTCGCGGCCTCAATGAAATAACAATTTCTGATAAGTACCCATTACCTCAAATCACAGAGATTTTAGATCGATTAGGAGGATCCAAAGGATAAGGCAAAAACAGCATTCACTACTCCAAATGGACATTACGAATTCTCTCGAATGCCTTTCGGATTAAAGAATGCACCACCCACCTTTCAACGCCTGATGGATCAAGCACTCACTGGACTTCAAGGAACAGACCTCTTTGTCTACTTGGACGACATAGTGATATATGCATCATCGTTACAGGAACACAATATCAAAGTCAAAAAACTGTTAAACCGCCTTCGAGAACACGGATTAACCCTTCAGACCAACAAGTGCCAATTCCTGCGAAAGGAAGTCGCGTACCTTGGACATATTATTTCAAAGGAAGGAGTAAGACCTGACCCTAGGAAATTAAGATCGGTTCAAGATTTTCCCACCCCCACCTCGCAGAAGAACATTCAACAATTTTTGGGACTTGTAGGATATTATCGAAAATTCGTGCCTAATTTCACTACAAAGGCAAAACCATTAATTAACTTATTAGGCAAAGGCATCAAATTCAAATGGACAGAAGAACAAGACCAGAGTTTTAAGCAATTGCGTAGCGAACTTTGTCAACAACCCATATTGCAATACCCAGATTTCAGTAAACCTTTCATTGTAACAACAGATGCATCTGATTATGCTATTGGAGCCGTACTCAGTCAAGGAGAGATAGGAAACGACCTGCCGATTGCCTACGCCTCTCGAAGCCTAAATAAACCTGAGAAGAATTATTCGGCTACAGAAAAGGAATGTTTGGCCATGGTTTACGCCGTAAGATACTTCAGGCCTTACATCTACGGAACCCCGTTCACCCTCGTTACGGATCACAGACCACTGGTCTGGTTACATTCTGTCAAGGATCCAACTTCTAGACTTATGAAATGGAAGCTCCGACTTTTAGAATACGAGTACCAGGTTGTCCATAAATCTGGAAAGACGAATAAGAACGCAGACGCATTATCTCGCAATCCTCCGTCTGCCTGCCTACCTCTTATTCCTCGAGAGCTTCAGGACCCCGACTTCAAAGCCCAGATACCGAAAACAGACGCCAACATCGAAACCATCGGACATCGCATACGGCAGTTACGACGAGATAGGGAAATTCGACCCAAGTACCGAGAGACAAGCAGCAGCTCAGAGGAAATAGAAGAACCCGCACGTGGGAACGTTCAACATTCCCCAATAATACACAAGAATCGATCTTTTCCTAGCTTATCTCAAGAGGTAACCATGCCAGATGAATGCCAGGAAACCATAAACAGTTTTTCGCCCGCGGCAAACTCCACTCAAATCATTCCTTTAGAAAAGGACCAGACCATCTTTGACAATTTGATATCGTTTGAGGAGCCGCTCGAAAATACTGTAATAGAAAATGCAAGGAACATCCAACTAGATTTACTCAGTACCCCGCAAGTATCATCGGAAGTCATGGAAGAACCTTTACAACCCTCAATAAACCAGCTACCTGCTGAAGCACCATCCGAAGCAAGTGTGGGACAACCACCTGACAGCAGGTCAACTCAACCTAGGGTCTTTGACCGCACGCTCGACCTTTACCCATTTGTCACTACCGACACCGAGAATTCAAACGACCTTGACGATCTGGAAGAAATCTCACTAGACCAACCACATAAAATTATCGTTTCTTCAAATACTTTTACCGCTGAAGAAGGACATTACGTACACTTCATTTCTGCCGACTGCAATTTGGTAAACCCCGTTGGAAAATTATTACTAGACACTGAGGCGATTAACAAACCAAATCTCCTAGCAACACAACCAAAAAAGGGACAGGTGATAACTACAGACAATGGATTATTTAAAACTTTCAGTATAATAATCTCAGACAATTTCTTTGATAATATTAAAAGAATAGATGTGCTCAACGGACTGAAATCCCTTCGACTCACCTTAGATCAGAATCAGATTAAATCATTTCGAATTTCTGCCACGGGAGACCTTCACAAAATACCATCCAACGAATTCGTCAAGATATTAGAAGAGGTTTTCATAGGAACAGGCTTGCAGATTATTCTATGCAACTGTACCATCACCACACCATCCGAAGAGGACAGACAGCACATCATCTGCGAGGCTCATGACAGTTTAATTGGAGTACATAAAGGAGTAACGAAGACCTATAAACGCATCCGATCAAAATTCCATTGGTCACAAATGCGCAACGACATTCAAGACTACATTCGAAGATGCCAAAGTTGTCAGGAACAGAAATTAGTCCGTGCAAAAACTCGTCAGCCAATGTTAATCACCGACACACCTATAGGAGCCTTCGACAAAATTTCCTTAGATATAGTGGGACCTTTACCAATTACACCCAGTGGGAATAGACATATTCTTACCATTCAAGATAATCTAACGAAATATTGCGTAGCCGTAGCAATACCCAACATTCGAGCTGCTACAATTGCAGATGCTTTCGCTAGACATTTCATCGCAGTTTACGGTACACCTCGCGCAATATTAACAGACAAGGGCACTAGCTTCATCGGAACACTTATGACCAATCTATCTGAAATATTTAAAATCAAACAAATCACAACCTCGGGATATAGACCACAAACCAATGGATCTCTAGAACGAAGTCACATCGTCCTCACCGAATACCTCAAGCATTACATGGATAATTACGAAGATTGGGATTTATTGATACCGTTCGCAATGTTCTCTTACAACACATCCGTTCATGAAGCTACAAATTTCACTCCATACGAATTAATCTTCGGAAAGCCAGCTCGAGAACCAAGCTCTTTTCCAAGTGGCGAAAAATTAAAGTCATTTGGAGATTACTTAGTAGAATTAATAACACACGTGACTAATATTCGGAATATAGCCGCAGATAATCTAAATAAAGCAAAAATTCGTTCAAAAGGTTATTACGATATTCGTGCAAGACCAGCAACGTTTAACGTAGACGATCTTGTTTATGTGCTCAAGGAACCTCGTTTTAGTAAATTTGATCCACATTACATTCGACCGTACCAAATAGTAGACGTAACAGACTTGAATAATGTAGTACTACGAACGAACGACAAATTAATCACAAAGCATCAGGACAAATTAAAACATGCTTACTCTCCATTCACAGCCGAAAAATGATTTTCGCATATTTGCTCCTGCTGCCTCTCGCTGTCATTAGCGATGATCGGACCATAACACCTCTTGAAGGAGACACGGGACTCTTCTATGAAAAATTACCCGACATAAGGACCTTCCAATCACAATGGCGCCTAGTCACCTTCCTAGACGTTACTCGGTATCTCAGCTATGCTCCACATGTGAAGCACCATATCTCAACGATGAATCAACTATGCAGCCGTCACGGTTCAATTAACTGCCTCAGCAAGGAATTAGGACCTCGATTAATCAAGAAAGAAGAAAACACCATGCATTATAGCAATCTGATACGCACTGCAATAGGAGATACTACCCACCTTAAACCATCATCCCCACGACGCAGCGTACCATTCGGATTCATTGGCTCTATCAGTAAAACGTTATTTGGAACTTTATCGCAAGAGGACGCAGAATACTACAATCAAGAATTAAACAAAGTCTACAGGGATCAGCGAGAAATTACCAAAATAATAGCTAACCAGACACATATCATAAAGGGAGAATTTTCAATTACGCACGCAAGGCTAGTTAATCTAACTAAGACTATGTCCCAACTAACAAAAACGATGGTTTTACACTTGGAAGCATTTCAAGAGACACAATCAGAAATCAATAAACTACGCTTTGAAGCCACCATCCGAGATTCCGTAATAGAAGTCGAAAGAGGTTTAGATGATTATAATACTAACTTACTGCTGTTAATAGATGCAATACTATTAGCGAAGCAAGGAATTCTACACCCCGCTATTCTCTCACCAGAGCAACTATTAAGATCAGCTCAAAAGATTAAGGAAACACTTGAATATGAATTTCCTTTAACACCCGAGGAATTACTCACAGAGCAAATCGAAAAAATAACGAGTTTAAACGTAATCTTCACGAGAGGAAGAATACTCTTTGAACTCACTATACCTCTTTTAGAACGTAAAACGTACAGCTTATACAAAATATATCCTTGCCCATCAATACACAATCTTGGAACAGAAAGAGTAACTTCATACATCCAGTCGCAAATCCAGTTTATTGCAGTCTCATCGGACGAACAACACTATTTTTCCCCAACGGAAGAATACTTGAAAACATGCCGGTTTCACCGTAATCAATTGTTGGGACCTGCTACACTGCCAGTATATCAAGCAGATCGACAACCAACCTGTGAATCTACGTTGTTATTAAACCCCACTTCGATAAACTGGAACACCTGTACCATTAAATTGACCACTCAAGTAAGACCATACTGGCAGACGTTAAATACGCCAAATACATGGCTTTATTTCATGCCTGATAATAAGAAAGCACAAATCTATTGCAAAGGAAAGAAACCTGTAACACTAAATATCGTTGCCGTTGGAATCTTTAAATTAAAATCAGGTTGTCAAGCAACAATAGACTCTGTACAACTAAAATCACTGGAAACCATTTACACTTCGCAGAACATTGAATATTACCCTTCTGAATCTTATAATTTATCAATAATTATACCGGAGGTAACCGAGCATCACTTCAAAGCTTTGGAAGTGAACGAGCAGAAACCTACAAAATGGGAGGATTTGCCAACAGCACTATCACTTACTGAAATAGAACAACGTGCTAGGAATCTTGCAATTCATCAAACGTCCATTCGACAAGTACAGGTTTCAACCTTTTCCTCTATTGGAGGTATAATAGCAATACTGATCGTAGTAAATATAATACTGATCATGAAATGCAAATTTCTCCAGCATAATAAAAAACCGGAATCTCCAAAAGAGAACCAGGAAATACCAAAGAATACACCAAGTAGATCCGAAAATCACAGCCCATGCGCCACCGTCTTCTAGAGGGATGGAGCCACTCCCACTCCCCCTGACACGTACAGCCCCAGGGTGGGGGTGCGATAAGGGTTTCTTCCCTATAAAAGTGGGGCATCAGGCCCCTCAACTCAGCACAAGTTCAGCTTCTACATGTCCAAGAGCATTTCCACACAAACGTCATCAGACGAAGGCACGAAGACCATAGCAGTGCAGACAGGACATCACGGATCTTGGGAAATTTCTTCTCGAGTGGGAATTATAATAACACCAGGACCGTATCAGAGCAGCACTGGAGGGATCGTCCTGAAAGGCCGAAGCACCTCTACTCGAAAACCCAACCTCAAGGCAGTGGGAATACAAACAAATAAGTGCAAAATACATCAACGTATTCCGACCCGGTTGGTGCTTCAAGAAATAACCGACGACAATATTCGTGATTGGACACCGGGAGAACCGATCCACGCAAAAAAGAAGAGAAGAAATGAAGATCATCTCAGGGCGTGACCTCGGGAACATATCCCGCTGTATGGTTATGTATACGGAGGACCCCGTGACATTCTGGGTTTGCTTGGAGAAGTACGGCGAGGCAGCGAAACTTATGCTACGCGAGCTTAACTCGTTCATGGCGTCCAGACAAAACCTGTGTCTGCCAGTAAGGGACAGTATTGGATCGGGACGATTAGTGACCGTGAAATCTACGAAGAAGGGTTGGCTTCGTGGTGAAGTTACAGCATCGAATGGGACAACCTGCACCGTATTCCTTGGTGACTATGGCATCGCCATGGACTGCCCTATCGAGGAATTACGATCCTTGCCACCCCGCTTCCAGGCCATGCCATGGCAGGCAGTAAGAATTCGTCTGAGGGGCGTCAAGCTGCGTTCCCGACGACCGCACCAGAGGATAATACAAGTTGCAGAGGACGTCTTGGCGAGAAGGAAGGGCCTTCTAGCCAACATTCAACCAACGCTGGACGGAATCACCGCCACGCTGACGCTCGACCGACTACTCGGACAACCATCACTGGATGTTATCGAGCTCTGGCTCCAGATGGGCTACGTGGTGCCCAGCGCTGAATGAATTCGTACGCCCCGCAACACCTAGCGTTAAGTTTACAACACTACACTACACCCGACAATATTCTTTCACTTCTTTACTTATGAAAGGACTTCTGGGGCGTTTTCCCTTCTTTCGAAAAGCACCACGAAAATCGCGATGTTTTGTCTTAGGGGGGAGATGTTACGTATGTGGAATTTTCCCATACGTCGCTCTCAATCGCCTTTCGAGCTCGCGTCTGCGAAGGGAAAACGCCCTAAAAGCCTTCCGCTTATCAACCACCACTAATGGAGGTCAAGATCTCTACCATCTGCATCGCGACCGTGAGAACAGGAGTGACACGACGACGACCCCGAAAGATTTCCTTATATGGAAATTCCTAACTCATCCCCACTCATTTTTGGGACTATATAAACCCTTTGGTTTCAACCCTCGGCGGTTAAAAGCAGTACAGTCACGCGTAGAGTAACGTCGTGTCACGCTCGTACAGAGTTGGTTATATTCAGTTAGATCGAGCTAAAGTCTCCGTCAGAATCATAGTTAACCTCATAGAATCCGCGAGTCCGGTTTATATTCTATTTGGCACTTCGAAATAGCCACTCTTACGCCCCGCATCGCCAGTGCGTCAACACCGTGCAACTAGTGGTAACTTACACACTTTATTTAATTATTTAATCGCGACACTTACATTTGTACAATAACTGATTATTGAATATACGAATGGTGTTCACGTGTAAATCGAGTAGATTCGTTAAACCCATCTTTTACCCAGTGATCCTTATAATATTAGTAGCACTCACCCACTGATACAACTTTACCGCTCGAGTTGTATCAAATATTAATTAAGAGTTACGAGGCATTACTAACATTTCCCGCGACTCCCTGATCTTGCATCAGGTTCGTTCGCAACCTTTCATCCAAAATAAGGAATCTTCACCAACCCAGTGGCTCCCCGATTTCGCATCGGGTTCGTCCACGAAACCTCACCCTCCTACGGCTCCCTGATTTAGCATCAGGTTCGTCCGTATCCTACGGCTCCCTGATTTCGCATCAGGTTCGTCTGTAAATCTACCAACTTCCTAACAGCTCCCTGGTTTCGCACCAGGTTCGTCTGTGAATAATCCAACCTCCTAACAGCTCCCTGGTTTCGCACCAGGTTCGTCTGTGAACTTTATCCTAGTGACTCCCCGATTTCGCATCGGGTTCGTTCACGACGTTTCACCTTCCTGCGGCTCCCTGATTACAAATCAGGTTCGTCCGCGTGTGACTCCATTCCTAGAGGCTCCCTGATTTCGCATCAGGTTCGTCCTCGCCGTCAATAATCCTAGTGGCTCCCTGATTTCGCATCAGGTTCGTCCACGCACCTAACTAACAAACTCATAAACCATATTCCTTGGGAAATACCCTTCTCGCCGGCCTCTCGCGTTGCCGCAGCCCCGGCTCGTAACACTTGCATTACAATTTTCATTATTTGTGCGTCATTTTGAGTACCATAGAATGGTCCGAGCATGTCAATAATATAGCCTGTTGTTGTGCAAATTGTAAATGGTTTACATAGTGGTGTTTTTTTTTGGCCGGAATAAGACTTTCTTTGGTATTCATTATTTGTGCTTTTTCCGTGTCGAATATACGTGCCATCGAAAATCAAAGCCAACTGATCAGTTATATTGTGCAAGTTTTTAGCAATAATTGATGTTTCTTTTTCAATTAAATGTTCTCGAGGAAAAGCAGTAAAACCAAATTGGGTAGGCAATATGTCCTTTTCAAAAGAATTTATAATTGATGCACAAAAATCAGAAACTTGTTGTTCTCGTTCCATTCCCAAAATTGCGGCTATTGTTTTATTTGAATTGCCAGTTCGTAGTTTAAATAGAAAAACAAAAATAGCCTGTGATACAGTTCGACATTTAGTTTCTCTCATTGAAACCATCATTTCCCGCAATTGTATTATGTTTTCCCAAGTTAATCCCGTGAAAACTCGAAGACGTTCCTCTGAGAGTGTAAAATCGCCTATCTTATCTTTAATATTAGAGTCGCAGTTAATGGACATGAATTCGAAATACTTTCGTAATTCATTAACTTCTATTAATGCTGTTGCGGCCGCGTACAGCGCGACGCATCTCGCGTTCAAATATGCTCGCATCAACAGCTGACGGGTCAGCTGAGACCGTCAACACTGCGATGTTTACGTCAACGTTCTTTTCGACGCGCTCGCCCGGCGACCGTTAGTTCGAAGCTATCTCCGCTGTGACACGCACTCACGCACTTTTATCTCTGCGCCCATTGCGCCGTTTTCAAGAGCGTTTCGTACCGCGGCCCATTGTCGCTAAACGCCCACGCGTTCGCTGTAATATAGTGTGCTGTTTCATTGTACATCTGTGTGTGACGTCCAGTGGCCGAGTTGACCACTAGAAAAATAAAGTGTGCCAGTCCCTTCAAGGGTTACTCGTGTCATTTGCCTTTCCTACGAGTTGTCCCAGCGCCGGCAAAGTTTAACGCACTTGGCGAAATCATTGGTCCTTCGAGCCGGATACATCGTTGAAGGAAGTGCGCATCGACTGACCCCATGGCTGGTGGAAGTGAAAGAAGCAGCGCGGATGCCGCATCCACCTCTGCGTGGCAGGCCCTTATCGTCAAAATACGATCCCTCATCTCGTCCGGGCAGCGCCTACTGCCCAACTACAAAAAAATGGGTCAGGCAAAGTTCACCGTCGAGAACGCCCAGGCGAGGATCGATTCGCTGGACCAAATCTGGTCTCAGTGCCACGAGCTCCACTTGGAAGTGGAGGTACAGGTCCCCGCGGACGAGCGGCCGAAATGCGCCTATCTGGTGGGCGACGAATTCATCAAGGCCGAAGCGGAATTCTGGGAAGCCAAAGACTTCCTGCTGGGAGTCCTCCATTCTTTGAGCGGTCCCGTCGCCGGCGGAGCAGCCGCGATCGCAGCCACCTCGTCATCCGGAGCAGCAAAGAGCCGAGCTAAGCTCCCACGCCTCGATCTTCCGCGTTTCGCCGGTGAGTACCAGGAGTGGCAGGCATTTCGCGATTTGTTCACGTCGCTCGTCATTAAAGACGCGCTTCTCGACGACGTCGAGCGGCTCCAATATTTAAAATCTTCGCTGTCAGGCTCGGCGCTAAAGGTCATCGCGCATTATACAACAACCGACGCGAACTTCGTAACCGCCTGGGCGGCCTTGATGCGTCGTTTTGAAAACAAGCGGGCTCTCGTCGCGACCCACGTCCGCACGTTCATAACAATGCCGCCGATGTCGGACGATTCTGCCGCGGAGCTGACGCGAGTGTGCGACACGACTAATCGATCTCTCTCTCTCTCCTCGCAAATTTGGGTTGTTCCACCGATCAGTGGGACGCCCTCGTCATCGGGCAGGTGTGCTTGAAGCTGGAGTCCGCGCTCCTCGAGGAGTGGGAGAAGTCGCTCGGCACGAGGACCGACCCACCGACTTACGACGAATTAGATCGGTTTCTCGAGTCGCGCATTCGCTCGCGGGAGGCTACGCAAGCTCATGAGGAAGCGAAGATTCGCGCTGGCGGCGAGGCGCCTAAACCCTCGAAGTCCGCCCCTCCGCCAAAATCAACCACCTCATCGAACGCTCGGGTGTGCGCCACGGGCGCCACGCCTGAACCCCCTCGGGCTGCGAGCAAGTCCCATTGCCCCATGTGCCGGGCGCGCCACGCCGCGTATCGCTGCAATGCGTTTCGAGCGTTGCAGCCTGAGCAGCGTCGCGACTTTGCGACCACGAAACGCCTATGCTTCAACTGTCTCGCGCCCGGCCACATGGCGCCGTCGTGCCCGGTCACTGCCGTGTGTTCGCGTTGCAGCAGGCGGCATCACTCACTGCTTCACACGGCCGACGCCGATGCAGGCGCCGATGTCCCTCCGACATCGGCCGCTGCGATCCGGGCGCCCTCGACGGCGGGCGGCGCCGCGTCCGCGAATGCAACGCTGCATGCATGCGTAACATCTGGGGCCCCGGAGGTGGGGCCAGTGTTGCTCGCCACCGCAATCGTTCGCGCTGGATCGGGTGGAGGAGACGCGGCCGTCATCCGCGTGCTGCTGGACCAAGGAGCCCAGACGTCCCTGATATCGGAGTCGATTGTCCAGACCCTGCATCTCCCACGTCAGCCAACTCGGACCTATCTGACCGGCGCCCTGGACGGGAAGCTTGGAATCTCGCGCGCGCAGGTGCGCCTTTCGTTGACGCCACTTCATGGGGACCGACCGGCCATTGTGATCATCGCGAAAGTGGTCCCGCGGGTCTCATCGTACCTCCCGGAGTGGTCCTCTCTTCCACAGTCGGAGGCCTCCTTCGCGGGAATTTCACTCGCCGATCCGGAGCCGTCCTCCCGTCGACCAGTCGACCTCATTATCGGAGCCGATTACTTCGGCGCTCTGTTATTGCCGGGTCTACGCCGCGGGAGCCCTTCTGCCCTAATCGCCCAAGAAACCATCTTCGGGTGGATTGTGTCCGGGCCGACCGGTCGCCCGCCCTCCGCGAGTGCAGTCAACCATATCGCGACCGAAACCGTCGCCGACGACGATCGCGTGTACGATTTGCTCAAGCGGTTTTGGGAGCTCGAAGAACCGCGAGCTCCGGCATCGCTCTCGCCGGAGGACGAGCGATGCGAGCAGCACTTTCGGGAAACGCACTCGCGTCAGGCGGACGGTCGGTATGTTGTCCGGCTTCCCCTTAATGACGGGCCTCTTCTCGATGTCGGTGCATCCCTTCAACGCGCGACCGCAATGCTTCGGTCTCTCTGTCGTCGGTTGGCGCGGAACGCGACCTTGGAAGCCAAATATCGGGCGTTCCTACGCGAATACGAGGATCTGGGCCACATGGAGGAGGTCGTCCCGGCCACCGAATGCGTCGCCCCGGCCACGCGCGTGTACCTCCCGCATCACCCGGTGGTGCGGGCGTCCGACGGGAAACTCCGCGTCGTGTTCAATGCCTCGAGTCCGACGTCCAACGGGACGTCGCTCAACGACCACCTGCTGATCGGGCCTAAGCTACAACAGGACATCGTCACCATCCTCCTCCGGTGGCGCCTCCCTCGATTCGCGCTTAAGGCCGACATCGAGAAAATGTATCGTCAAATCCGCGTACACCCGAGCGACGCGGAATTTCAGTGCGTATTGTGGCATCGATGTCCCGAAGCCGTGCCGTCGACCTTCCGGTTGCAAACCGTGACTTACGGCACCGCTGCCGCGCCCTATCTCGCCCAGCGTGTACTGCAGCAGCTCGCCATCGACGAAGGGGGGGAGTATCCGCGCGGGCGGCGCCTCCTCGAGAGCAATTTCTACGTCGATGACGTGCTATTCGGCTCGGACGAGGTCGCGTCAGCTCTCGCGGAACGCGATGAACTCTGCGCTTTGCTCGCGCGCGGCGGGTTCGCATTGCGGAAGTGGGCAGCGAATCACCCGTCGCTAAGCCCGGAAGATGGGCCCTGTACCGCGGAGGCGTCCCCGGTGCCCTCTGCGCCGGACGGATCAGAATCATGCGCTGTCCTGGGGATCCAGTGGGCTCCTCAGGAGGACGCGTTCCACTATCGGATTGCGCCCCCTTCCGCACCCGCGACGACGAAGCGCACCGTCCTGTCGGTGGCGGCGCGGCTGTATGACCCGCTCGGCTGGATATCGCCGGCGGTGGTCGTCGCGAAAATTATGTTGCAGGACCTGTGGCTGCGGGGAGCGGAGTGGGATGTTCCGCTTCCGTCGGACTTGCTGGAGAAGTGGCGGACACACATCGCTGCACTTCCCCTCCTGGAGTCAGCGCGCATTCCCCGATGGTGCGGGCTGGACGCCTCCACCGTCGGTTGTGAGCTGCATGGGTTCGCCGACGCGTCGTCAAGAGCGTACGCCGCGGTGGTATACGCTCGGATCGTTCGGCGGGGCCAGATCGGGGCCCACGTCACCCTACTCGTCGCGAAAACGAGGGTCGCGCCGGTCAAGACGGTCAGCATACCGCGCTTAGAATTGTGTGCCGCCGCGTTACTTGCTCGCCTTCTGCAGCGAGTGGCGTCCGAGGCTCCATGGCCCTCCGCGGGGCTCCACGCTTGGACGGACTCGCGAGTGGTGCTCTCCTGGTTGCAACGTCACCCCTCTCACTGGAAGGTATTCGTCGCGAATCGGGTAGCGGAAATTCAATCCCTGATCCCGGCGGCCACGTGGAGGCATGTACCGACGCTCGACAACCCGGCCGATTGCGCCTCTCGGGGCATGCACCCCCGCGATTTGCTGCGTCACGACCTCTGGTGGGGGGGGCCTTTGTGGCTGTCGAGGGCGCCCTCGGAGTGGCCGGCGCCAGCTGAGCCGGACAATTCGCGGCCCATGGAGGAAGAAGCGCGAGCGGCGGCGGCCCACGCTGTCGCCGTGCCGCCGCCCAGCCCGTTAGATCCGCTCCCGTATTCTTGCTCCTCCTGGCCTCGGCTTCTTCGGGTCACTTCGCGCATCCAGCGTCTGGGGCGCCGCGGGGGTGGGGTGGGGGGTTCGGGTAACGCGGATTCGCGCGTTCAGGAGTTGCGGGGGGCCCGCGTCTGGTGGATTCGGTGGCTCCAGGGCACGGTGTTCGTCGAGGACATCGCCGCGATAAAGAAAGGGGCCCCGGTTCGTCGAGCAAGTCCGCTTCATCAGCTAACCCCCTTCGTCGACGACGACGGCCTGGTTCGCGTGGGGGGGAGACTGAGCCATGCTCTGCTTCCGTACGACGCGCGACATCCGATCGTCCTCCCGGAGCACCACATTTCGAGGTTGATTATTGAACACGCGCACCTCAGGGCGCTGCACGGTGGGCCCCAGCTCACGCTCAGCGTCCTGAGGGGCAACTTTTGGGTTCTGCGCGCGCGGGATTTAGTTCGCGCAGCGGTGCACCGCTGCACCGTCTGCGTCCGCCACAGGGCAACTACCGGGAGGCAAATAATGGCCGATCTCCCCGCTGCGCGAGTATCGCCGTCCCGCCCGTTCGAACAGACCGGGGTCGATTACGCGGGACCCATAATGACGCGTCCGGGAAAGGGTCGAGGTTACCGAGCCCATAAGGCATATATAGCCTTGTTTGTATGCCTCTCGACCCGCGCCGTGCACCTGGAGCTCGTCACGGACTACACCTCGGCGAGTTTCCTTGCTGCGTTTCAGCGCTTCGTGTCCAGGCGCGGTCGACCCAGTCGCATGCACAGTGACAACGGCACGACTTTCAAGGGGGCCGCCCGGGATCTCGGAGCCGCGATTCGCGGCGCTGTGGAGTCGCCGGAGGTCGCGGCATTCACCGGCGCGGAAGAAATCCAATGGTCGTTCATTCCCCCCGCCGCTCCGCATTTCGGGGGTTTGTGGGAGGCCGGGGTGAAAAGCGCGAAGCATCATCTCCATCGCGTCGTGCAGGACCACACACTCTCCTACGAAGAAATGACTACGGTTTTGTGTATGGTCGAAGCTTGTCTCAATTCGCGCCCCCTCGGTCCAGCTCCCGCTGATGACGACGATTTTGCATTAACTCCAGGCCATTTCTTGACCGGCGCCCCTCTTCTGGCGCTCCCCCCGGTGGCCGCGTCCAGCGGTCCGGCTTCGCTTCGCGGTCGCTGGCAGCTCGTGCAGCGTATGCGCGATCACTTCTGGAGGCGATGGCAGGCCGATTATTTAAACACCCTCCAGCCCCGGCGTAAGTGGGCCAGCGCCCAACGCAGTCTCTGTGTCGGCGACGTAGTCGTCCTCAAGGGCGACGACTCGCCGCCGGCTCGGTGGCGGCTCGGCCGCGTCTCGCAAGTGCACCCCGGTCCCGACGGCCGGGTTCGAGTGGTGTCCGTGCACACCGCGCACGGCGATGTCATCCGCCCCATCACCCGCGTTGTGCTCCTCCCGACCATCGCCGAGGCAGACGAGAGCCGCGTAGCGACGTGAACAAACTAACTGTAAATAGCCCCGAGATTGTGCGCCGCCACTCTGGTCCATCATCGCGTCCTCCTTCGCACCACAACGGGCGGCCGCCGGACGAGCGCAGTTCTTTGGGTTTCGGACCGCGACTCGGTCCAAGGCGGGCGGAATGTTGCGGCCGCGTACAGCGCGACGCATCTCGCGTTCAAATATGCTCGCATCAACAGCTGACGGGTCAGCTGAGACCGTCAACACTGCGATGTTTACGTCAACGTTCTTTTCGACGCGCTCGCCCGGCGACCGTTAGTTCGAAGCTATCTCCGCTGTGACACGCACTCACGCACTTTTATCTCTGCGCCCATTGCGCCGTTTTCAAGAGCGTTTCGTACCGCGGCCCATTGTCGCTAAACGCCCACGCGTTCGCTGTAATATAGTGTGCTGTTTCATTGTACATCTGTGTGTGACGTCCAGTGGCCGAGTTGACCACTAGAAAAATAAAGTGTGCCAGTCCCTTCAAGGGTTACTCGTGTCATTTGCCTTTCCTACGAGTTGTCCCAGCGCCGGCAAAGTTTAACGCACTTGGCGAAATCAAATGCACTATTTGAATGCACCCGTAAATTCGTTAAGTCTTCTTTATATAACCTTCCCTTTATTAAATGCGTCGGACAGCAACGATTTCCGTTCGGGATATATAATCTTCTGAAAAGGAATGCCTGCTTCCTTGCTTCATATGGAGCATTAATTATACTTTTCGTAGAACCACAAACGAAACAGTATTTGTGTGTTGAAACAACTCTTTGAAATTGCATCTTAACATATTCGGTTTCCGTTGCCCGATTATCACTGACATTTAAAATAAATGATGGGTCTTCACTTGAGGAACAGGAAGGACCTGATCCAGAAGATTTTTCCGGTGACGATGAAGATTCGTGAGGTTGTGGAAGTTCAGAAGTTGGTTGGTAATGGGAAGTACTAGGGATTGGTTCTTCTACATTCACATCATTCTCCTTTTGATAAATAATCATACGGCACTTCCCACATAGTACATCGCCAACAGTAACCACATTGTCCAAAATTCTGGACCACTTCTCAGCTTCAAATACCGTATTAATCTTCTTCTGCCAACCGACTGATTTCCTCAATGGAATATTACAATTAATACACCTATCACGACTAATATTCGACTTAACAATGTTTATTTGTCTATCCGACATATTGTATATGTACACTATTTTATATTATATTATATTATATTATTTATATATTATATATTATATTAATTATGTTGAATTTGTGAATTACACCAGTTTTTAAATTCCTTTTACATGTATTCACAAATGTTTACAAAATCACTCACACTCAAAAAAAAAAAGTAAAATCAGTGCGTAAAGTATAAGCAAATGTTTTTAATTGTTTTAATAAATGTGTAACTTTGTAATGTTACACTATTTCTGTATCACTAACTATACCACTTCTGTATCACTTTTTTATAATACTTTTACCACTCTGCGACATTTACGATTCATTCTGCACGACTGCATTTCAGGAACTGAATACGCGTTGCATGCATCTTTCACGACATGCACATTTTCTCTTTCTCTATTCTGTTTCTTGTCTCTTTTGTTTAGACTCTCCAAGTAGATTATACAAAATCAACCCCCATTGGCATCCGATACTATTAAAATAAACTCTTCACCTCGCTCACTCGTGACTCGATGCATTAGGAACGCGTCATTCGTAACATAAACAGATAAGGACAGATCGTGCGTTTCTAGAGACTGCCCTACTTTTAATTACGCTTGACACATGATGAAAACCCTATGACATGATATTATTTGCAGAAAGAGAATTCAAGAATCTACCAAGAACGGTTGAGGTGACACTTACTATGTACTGACACTACTTATACACGCAATTAGGTAAAACTTCACCCTTATCAACCGTAAAATGCTATCGGATCAATTGCATTGACTCATTTAAAAAATGTGAAAGTATTTAGAATTGCATATAACACCCATTTAATGAACAAAATATATTCGTCGTACGAGTATGCCAAACTTTGCGTACGGGAAGGTAAGAAATATCAGTTTTTGATTTTTGCGACTGCGTTCCACCCTTTCGAAAAATCTGAAAAAATTAGACATTAATGACCATAGAAAGACGCCAAAACTTTAAAAATATAAATGTTGTAATTTGAAATTTTGACTTTGAAATCGGCATTTTTAATCTTTTTGAATTTTTTAAAATTCGGTTTTGTCACTGAAAATTCTGAGAAAAATAAAAAATACGTATATCAATGGGTAGAATGTCTCTGATTTTTTGTATAGGTTTCTATTCAATGGAACAAAAGTAATGGAGTTTAAACTGTAAATTACGTTTCACCCTGTAACTACCCTAGTAGTAGGGGTATCGGGTTGAAACTTTACAGAAATAGTTTTCTTTGAGGAACCTATCAATTGGTGTACCGCAAGTTCAATTTGGTTTGGGGGCACTTTTCGCTATGCTTATCCGGCTACACCCTTTTACGTATTTTAATGAAAGTGACCATTCTTTTAATATGTTTCTTATATTATTTGCAAGTTAATAATAATATTAATTTTAAAAATGGAGGAATGTTCGTCATTAATATTTTATATTTAATAAGAAGATAATATTTTTAATATGAAATGGCGAATATTATATCATAAATAGGCGAAGAAAAGAAAATACGGTTATTGAATTTACACAACTTTTTAATACTCGCATTTAAAAAGAATTTACAAATTTTTCATTAACGTAGTTTTTTAATGTCTGGATAGCGTTTTCGGTAGTCGGAAACTATTTGCATTATAATTTGTTTTTCCTCTTCATTTCGCGATAATACATTATTAAACTCTTGCATGAGTTTCACTCCTCGTTCGGCCGTATCGTTAACTACTCTTAAATTATTAACTATATTTAATCCAATAGTATAATTTGGATCATTTTCCCATTCTGAAGGATCCTTATTTATGAAATCTGTGGGAATTGAAAATCTTTTAAAAAACTGTAACGTTTTTTGGGAACCATACCCTTCAATATCGTTGTCGATGTACTGAGTTACAGTATTCGGACTAATTATTAATTTTTTGACGTCAGTATCATTAGCAGTATCTAAAGCTAATACCATCCGTTTTTTGGAGTCATGCGTAATGTTGGAGTCAAAAAAGGCCAGCGCTGCCGCTTCTGGTGTTAAGTACCATAAATGATTACAAAATTTGCGGAATGCTACGCGACTTACGTTTTTATTAATTGCACCATACGCATATAAGTTTTTTAAAAATTCGAAATCTTGCTTAGGAGCTTTTGCAGCAACTGGAGCTTGGATCCATGCTTTCAAATACAGTTTAAGGGAAGAGGACACTGAAAAAATCGCGATTTTCGACCATTTCTAAGAATTTTTTTTTTTGCATTTTTGGCAAGTCTGAACCCTTGTTCAACTGTACACAACATGGTTTGACATTTAGTGTTGTCTGTCTACCAGAAAACCTATTCTTCCAAAACGTTGCGAAAGAGCCGAAATCCAAAACCTTCGTTTTTCGGTTAGATAACTCTCTAAGCGGGCCCAAAAGAGTCAGTGGTTGCCGACAGAGGTCAGTCTCTCCGGGTGCTAGACACCATATTTTTTTAAATCTTTCAAAACTTCGGTTTATGTGAGAATACAGAGTGAGATTTTACAGTGCAGTGAACTTAGCTTGTATAAAACGAGTGAAATGGACCTCATTAGCCGAAAATATCGCAAAAGTAAGAGTAGAGTGAAGCGTGCTATTATTATAGGTTATAAAGTGATTGCAGAAAACATATATTTTATCAATTTGATATTTTCTTGTCGGGTTGCACAATTAATATGGATTGTGTACGCTCAATGACATTGAGGAAACAAACAGCTGGGGAAGTTGTATCTGAAACAGCTATAAGTATCGCTATAGACAGAGACAACAGAAGAGAATGCATATCAACCAGGTGAATTTTAGACTATACAAAAAGGAAAAATGCTCTGGAATTTACTCTTTAGATTTAAAATGCATTTATCTCAAAACTTACTTTTTTAATATATTTAATGTTCCTTGCGCAAAACTGTTGGTTTGATTCTCTTGCGGCTTGGCATGCTTCAAGAGTAACATGCGACCAACAAAATTGTGTATCAGCATGAAGAAATCTGCAAAACTCTTTGCGCTGTGCTTGCTTTTCCTCAAAATTTTGATGAAACTTTGCATTTTTTACATTTAATAAATTCAATCATTTTTAGCTTAAAAAGTATGAGACGTAGAAACTTCTCGATACACAATTTTTTACTTTACTATGGACCCTTCTTCGCTGCAAAACCTAGAAGCTGTGGCATTACACACTTTGCGCAAGAACATTTTTGAAGTTATGCTTGATTTTTGTAACGTAATATAAATTCTATGAAAAGCAATGATTAAAACTGAGTCTAGACTGGCATAAGGGCTTTACTTCAAACTTACTTCCTTCCCTTAAGAGGAATTCCGCATGACTCAAATATTTTCGGATTTCAAAATTTCAGTGTCCTCTTCCCTTAACCCCTACAGCACACTTTATTGCAGGAATGTTGCATTTAAATTGCGGTTGAATTGTTGAAATATTGCACTGAATGTTGCTGAAAAGTTACGAGTAAATTGCTATGTCCGCCCCTTTGCAACATTGCAAAATATATTTCTGCAACATTGTTTCGGAATTTTACAGCAATTTTCCGCGCAACATTTCTGAGATTTTATAGCAATTTTCGCGCAACATTTCTGAGATTTTATAGCAATTTTCGCGCAACATTTCTGAGATTTTATAGCAATTTTCGCGCAACATTTCTGAGATTTTATAGCAATTTTCGCGCAACATTTCTGAGATTTTATAGCAATTTTCGCGCAACATTTCTGAGATTTTATAGCAATTTTCGCGCAACATTTCTGAGATTTTATAGCAATTTTCGCGCAAGGTTTCGGGCAGTAGGGCAAAAAAAAAAATAACGGTATTTTGTATACATATATTCCGGATGTATCTGTGAGGGGACCGATGACATGAATGAGTGCAGAACCGTACTCGCATAACGTCCGTGTGTCTTTTATAAATAGAAAATTCTTTTACCCCAGGGAGATTCGAACCCGCGACCTGTAGCACCGTAGACGAACACTTTACCGCTGCAGCTGTAATCCATGAATAGAAAAATTGCTTCCGTATTCGAACTTATCTTTCTACCGTGCAACAGTTTAAACCTAAATTATTCAAGAACAAAGATTTGTTTTGACAAACCCCATTACATCTCTTTAATTGTGGAACGGATATCTCGCAACAAATTCATTTCGACACTTGATGTTGTATTAAGTTGATTCATATTCTTTTATGAAATATCCTGCGTTGTACAAAAAATGATGTTTTTTTTAGTTTTTAACGCATTTTTAATACAAACGTTTAACATAAACTTTTTTTTATATATTTTTTTATTTTCTAATTTTTAGTGTTTGTGGATTTACATTTCACAGATCAGAGGTCTTTACAAATATCTGTTATACCTGTATGCAGTTTAACAGTTTGCTTAAACCTTATAGTCCTCATTTCTAGCTACCCTATCATAAAACGGTCGCGTCGTCTTCAACCGCGTATTCGGTGAGTCAAGGGTGGCTCGCAAAACTGACCACATGGTGACCAGGCGTGGGGAAAAACCCCAGGCCCGCAGTTAGCTTTCCAGGCCCGCGGCTTGCACTTGCAAGTACAGTGTAAGACTGTATTCTATTTGTTGACATATGTGATATAAGTAATTAATACAATTATTCAATTAACACATAAGGTTTAAACAAATTCATAAAGTATATACAGCAACAAAAGATATTTGTAAACAAGTGTAACATGTGCCAATAAGTGCCAGTGTCCCCACTATTACTATTTAATGGATTACGGATAATAAGAAAGTTCAGTATTGTCGAGTGAAAATTTATAAGTCCGTACTCAGAGCGAATATATTGATGGAATCTTGCTCAAATTTTACGAAAGAAATATTGCGCTCGAAAGATTGGAGCAAGATTCCATCAATATATTCGCACTAAATACAGAATTCCGCGGAGCGATCCTGAAATCTCGGGACGCGTACTAGTCTAAGATTCCACGGCCTACCTCCGAGGGAATATATGCGAACGTGAACAATATTTTATATAAATAATTATTACAATTTCTTAACTAACACATATGGTTTAAACAAATTCATAAAGTATATACAGCAACAAAAGATATTTGTAAACAAGTGTAACATGTGCCAATAAGTGCCAGTGTCCCCACTATTACTATTTAATGGATTACGGATAATAAGAAAGTTCAGTATTGCCGAGTGAAAATTTATAAGTCCGTATTCAGAGCGAATATATTGGTGGAATCTTGCTCCAATCTTTCGAGCGCAATATTTCTTTCGTAAAATTTGTGCAAGATTCCACCAATATATTCGCACTAAATACAGAATTAAGCAGAGCGATCCTGAAATCTCGGGACGCGTACTAGTCTAAGATTCCACGGGCTACCTCCGAGGGAATGTATGCGAACGTGGACAATATTTTATATAAATAGTTATTACAATTATTCAATTAACACATAAGGTTTAAACAAATTCATAAAGTATATACAGCAACAAAAGATATTTGTAAAAAAGTGTAATATGTGCCAATAAGTGCCAGTGTCCCCACTATTACTATTTAATGGATTACGGATAATAAGAAAGTTCAGTATTGCCGAGTGAAAATTTATAAGTCCGTATTCAGAGCGAATATATTGGTGGAATCTTGCTCCAATCTTTCGAGCGCAATATTTCTTTCGTAAAATTTGTGCAAGATTCCACCAATATATTCGCACTAAATACAGAATTAAGCAGAGCGATCCTGAAATCTCGGGACGCGTACTAGTCTAAGATTCCACGGGCTACCTCCGAGGGAATGTATGCGAACGTGGACAATATTTTATATAAATAGTTATTACAATTATTCAATTAACACATAAGGTTTAAACAAATTCATAAAGTATATACAGCAACAAAAGATATTTGTAAAAAAGTGTAACATGTGCCAATAAGTGCCAGTGTCCCCACTATTACTATTTAATGGATTACGGATAATAAGAAAGTTCAGTATTGTCGAGTGAAAATTTATAAGTCCGTACTCAGAGCGAATATATTGATGGAATCTTGCTCAAATTTTACGAAAGAAATATTGCGCTCGAAAGATTGGAGCAAGATTCCAGCAATAAATTCGCTCTGAATACGGACTTATATATTTTCACTCGGCAATACTGAACTTTCTTATTATCCGTAATCCATTAAATAGTAATAGTGGGGACACTGGCACTTATTGGCACATGTTACACTTGTTTACAAATATCTTTTGTTGCTGTATATACTTTATGAAGTTGTTTAAACCATATGTGTTAGTTAAGAAATTGTAATAATTATTTATATAAAATATTGTTCACGTTCGCATATATTCCCTCGGAGGTAGGCCGTGGAATCTTAGACTAGTACGCGTCCCGAGATTTCAGGATCGCTCCGCGGAATTCTGTATTTAGTGCGAATTAATTGCTGGAATCTTGCTCAAATTTTACGAGCGCAATGTTGCACCGTATTTTGTGGTGGACGTTGCAGGAACTTTCCACCTGGGTTGTACCGCAATATTGCACGGCTATGTTTGCTCAATATTCCCGAAACATTGCCCAAACTGGGCCATTGGAATATTGCAAGGCAATGTTTGCTCAATATTCCCAAAACATTGCACAAACTGGGCCATTGGAATATTGCAAGGCAATGTTTGCTCAATATTCCCAAAACATTGCACAAACGTAGGCAATGCAATATTGCACGGCAATGTGTGCACAATATTCCCTGAATATTGCACAAACATGTCCATTGCAATATTGCACGGCAATGTGTGCACAATATTCCCTGAATATTGCACAAATATGTCCATTGCAATATTCCTCGGCAATGTTTCCACAATTTTGCAATAATATTGCAATGCAACCTGCAACATACCAGCAACATTGCAATGTACTGCAACATTTGTGCAACTTTCCTGCAATGAAGTGTGCTGTAGGGGAATGAGAAAAATACAAATGTCGCGAATTCCATTATCTTCATCTTTTGTTAAAACAAATTCGTTCCGAAATAAAAATATTTTCAAAGAATATATTGCCTTCGCCATCCATCGAGCATGGTGAAATGCTCCGGGTACACGCAAAGAAAACTTTGGAACTGTTCCATTAAGAAAAATTATTGATAGCTCAAGAAATTCGCAATAGTCTTCTCGTGGTTGCTTAAATTCCAAACTATATGAGGCAAAGTTTATTATTTCGGCTACATTGCCGAGTGACGAGTAAACTATCTTATCGTCAACTCCCGATTTAAAATTTAATTTATTGATTTCAGACCACGATCCTTGAAAACGTTTAAATAAGGGAATATTAGGTCCAGTAGATTTACACAATGTTTCCTCAAAAACGCCCCGTAAAACTATCTCGTAAATATGGTGTCGGCAAGGCAAATATAAAAGATCCCTCCCGATTTTTTGCTCCAAAATTACGCATACGGCTTGCAATCGTCCCATATTTGACGCTGTGGTATCGCAAGAAAGTGCTTCTAGTTTATCAATAAGGTCCCATTCATATAGTAAAATTCATAGACAGCATTGGCCTGTTCTTTCCCAGTACCCGAAGAAATCGCTGGAATTCCAAGCAACTGTTTATTTCCATTGAAAGATATTATTATCGGTAATCGATCTACTTGTTCTTTACCCATTAATGATGGTAACATCTTTCCATTCCAATGTACAGTAATTGTATTGATTTCTTTTTGCTTGAATGTGGTGTGTAATAACGTAGCTCTGTTAGTGCGTAAACTTGTACGACAGCGACGAATAGTAAAAGAGGAGAGAGTCGGAAGCGCACGGATTTCAGGAGGGAGTGAGTTATAATAATGGGGATCGACATAGGAGAAGGAAGCACGAATCACTCAATCGGATCTCAACGATCTCGTACGAGACTTGCAATTGTCAAAAGACCACGCTGAACTATTACGATCCCGACTACAAGGCTGGAATTTACTTAATAGCCAAACAAATATTACATATTTTAGAAAACGCGACAACGCATTGAGGGAATATTTTTGCATCGACGAAGAACTTTGCGTTTGCACAAATATCAATGGAGTAATGGAAACCTTAGGAATGAATCATGAGTCAAAAGAATGGCGTCTATTCATAGACCCATCAAAAAGCAGTTTAAAATCTGTATTGCTTCACATCGGAAATGTGCATCCTTCCATCCCAATAGTATATAGCACAACAATGAAGGAATCTTACGACTCGTTAAAGATGGATTTGTCCAAAATACAATACGAAAAGTATAAATGGCACGTTTGTGGTGATTTGAAAGTAATTGGGATACTACTAGGTCTTCAAATGGGCTACACTAAATACTGCTGTTTTCTGTGTGAATGGGACAGCAGAGCAAGGGATCAACATTATTCTAAAAAAAATTGGACTCCGCGACACAAGTTGATTCCGGGGCAAAAAAATGTACAACATAATAACGTAATTGATCCTAAAAATGTGGTTTTACCACCGTTACATATAAAATTAGGAATTATGAAAAACTTCGTGAAGGCAATGGATAAATCTGGAACCAGTTTTGCATATTTAAAAGAAATATTCCCATCCATATCCGATGCAAAAATAAAAGAAGGAATATTTGTTGGACTCCAGATCAGGACTTTAATGAAAGATGAAAATTTTCCAAAGAAATTAAATACTTTGGAAAGAAAAGTATTGTGCTGTTTTATAAAAACTATAGAAAATTTCCTCGGTAAACAGAAATAAAAAAACTATGTTTCCATTGTAAACCAACTTTTAAAATCGTATCAAAATCTGAGCTGTAATAGGGTAAACGATACAGTTATTGACTAGGGTACAGAAGTTGACCAATTCAAATTTCTACCGCCATAGTCTAATGAACCTGCGCGTTTCCGCATCAATGATGCACTTTGATCAGAAAAGGCAGTTCTAGCTTTCGTTTCAACCAACAACCGATGATTTCAGTACACGCGTTCCATCGTGAGATCGTCGGAAAGGAAAACTCGCAATTTCAACTCTCAAAGAAGGTAAGGGCTTAGCGGGAATCTTTAGAGCGGCGACTTCTTTAATGGCTATATAATCATTGTTCAATTTTGTTTGCCGTGAATGCCATTGATAATAATAGGTGACAAGGGCCCAATATTAACATTTGGCATACCTCCAGTTCTGTGGAATATGATTATGTTGTGTTTTGGGGGGTGTTCAATAACTGGTTCGGCGAATGCACAGTAATACAGTTATTGACCACTCGTATTTTTCGTGCTGAATGACCGCGATGAAAATTACTTTGCGTACTCGTAATGCACATAATAAAACTTTGTTTATCTTTTGTCAAATAAGTGGGTGACTACGGTCCTTTGCTGTACTCTTGTTGTCTCAAATGTAGGGAATCAAAAATGAGGACGAGTGAGAGAGTCGTCTCTTTTATTTCCTTATTTAGATCTTTACAGGCACTTATACGGGCTTTTATACGGTTTCGGGTATGGACCTCTGATGACTTCTGATCTTTCATCAGTTCGAAAGTCGGTACGGTAATTCAGTGATCAAGGCCGCTTGCTGTCTTACGGTGTTGCTCGAATCCTGGCGTGTCGCGTGCCGAACAGACGCAACCACGCGGCATACAATGTCATCGCGATACACACATCGTGTCGCTTTTCCCGGCCTACAGAAAACAGTTGTTGCCCAGACTTCCTCGAGTGAAGATAAATTCAAACATTTAGGGTAAAAATTCAAGTGCAATAATTGTGCAGGTATCTGAATAATGCCAAATCCAAGAAGCAGTCGTAACTATCCTCCGCAAGCTATAGAAAACGCCGTGAAAGCCGTGGGAAATGGAATGGGACTCAATGCTGCCGCTCGCTTTTACAAGGTGCCTAAGGGGGCTTTACACTTTCGAAAGAAAACCGGCCGCGAAAAATACTCACATGGCCCCAGTCCGGTGCTTACTGGAGAGGAAGAGGGCATTCTTGTGAAATGGATAAGTGCCTGTCAGAATAAAGGGTTCCCTAAGCGCAAAGATGATATCCTTGACAGCGTTACCGAGTTTTAGCAGGAAAATCCACGTCCTAATCCTTTCATAAATAATCGACCAGGTTGTGAAAGCCTTCCTACGAAGACATCCAATTATTTCTAAGCGCACTCCGGAATCGTCACATGCGCTAGTGCTTGCGTATCGGAATACGACATCAGGGGTTGGTTCAAACGCGTCGAGGAATTGTTAAAAGAAGAAGGAACATTCACCGCTCTTTCAGATCCAAAACGTGTTTTTAATGGAGATGAGACAAATTTTCTGCTTTGCCCTAAATCTGGTACCGCCTTGGCAGAAAAGGGCTCTAAAAATGTGTATGAAGTTGATTCTGGAACTAATAAAGCAGCTGTAACGGCTATGTTTGACCTTGTTCCGCCGATGCTGATTTTTCCGTACAAAAGGATACCTGCTGATATCGTCGCTACTGTCCCAAAGCGATGGGGCATAGGTAGAAGTGATAGTGGGTGCATGACGGCGGAATTCTTTTACGAATATATCGCAAACGTTTTTAGCCCCTATCTCACAATGAACAACGTACCATTGCCAGTCATACTTTTTGTAGATGGCCACAAAACACATTTGACCCACCATGTCAGTAAGCTGTGTTCAGAGCTAGATATCGCCCTGATAGCACTATACCCGAACGCCACTCGTATTTTGCAACCGAACGATGTCGCTGCATTTAGACCAATTAAGGCAGGGTGGTCAGACGAAGTAAGACTTTGGCGGCAAACACACCTACACGAAAACATCACGCGGTCGCTTGTTGCACCTTTGCTGGTGAAGGTTCTAGCTAAAAAACCATTGTTACAGATCCTGCAAAACGGGTATAGAACAACAGGATTGTGTCCGTGGGACCCAAATGCACTAGATTACAGCAAATGCCTGGGAAAAATTATACGTGACGAGCTAACTAATACTGATTTGCGCAACGAAGCTACGTCTCCTGCGGAAAGAAAGATTTCTTACGCCAAATTTTACGAAATAGTGGGCAAAGAAATAACATACATTTTTAAAACAATTGTAGTAGGCTCCAGGCGAGCCAGACACAGCGTTGCCAAGCACGCGGTGCGAGGCACGGCGCACAGTGGGGCAAAGTGACGAAGTTTGTGTCAAAATCAAAGAACTTTTGATAGAAATGAGATAGAGCGATGATTTTTTTTTAGATTAAAGCTGACAGATTGCAGAATAAGGGAAAATTAAAGAAATTATGGTACGAACGTTTTTTAACTTTGAAAATCTGTGTTAACCTTTAAACCGATTTTTTTTCAAAATCTTGAGGTAGTAGATAAATTTTGCGAACGGATTTGAAATCAGCGCAACAAAATCTATAGGAAATGATGTACAACATGTCAAGAAAAACTTCTAACCGGACATGGTATTGGATAAAACATAATTTTGCTCTAAAATTTGAAGTTTAACACAGATTTTCAATCGTAAAAAACGTTCGTACCATAATTTCATTAATTTTCCCTTATTCTGCAATCTGTCAGCTTTAATTTAAAAAAAAAATCATCGATCTATCTCATTTCTATCAAAAGTTCTTTGATTTTGAAACAAACATCGTCACTTTGCCCCACTGTGCGCCGTTGCGGATGTTTCCTTCCAGAATTTCGCTGTTTACATTTCGTCCGTCTCATACCCATACCGAGTTTAGTCTTAGCTTTCATCGTTGCCCACACTCCAGTCGCGACAGCTTTTTCACCAAAGGTCGCGTCGTTCGCGAATATTTGTTCTCGCGCTCGTTCGGCTAACGCACGATCCGCCTCGTGTCGCCCCTCTAAATCCTTTCGACTAGAGTACGCGACATCGTGGTCGCGGCACGCGGCGTCCAGAGGATTCAAACCTTCGTCGCCACGAGCCAATCGCTTTAGCAAACGTGCCCCCGGTCCGCAGAACTGATAACCTGGAACGTGTAGTTCGAACGGCAGACGGTTTATGATGCCGTTTACGAGACTCGATCCAGTCTTCTTCTTCTGATTAATCTTCTTCCCTAGTCCGTGAGACGTTGCGGTCGTTGATACAACCATATACGTTAGAATAGTCACGATAGCTACTACAATAATAAACGCGTACGCACGCGTCACCGATCACTGTGATAGTGACCTGCGCGACGCGTGCCACGAATATAAATAGTCATCCATCGTCATAGACGTGCGCGCGAATATGCGATTCGCGAAACAGTCGGACGTTATTCGCGTGACCGCGAACAGAATGCTCGAGGATGATAGGGATCCGAGTCGATCGAACAGACAGGGCCCGTTATCACCGCACAGTGTACGAGGCGTGATTTGCGGTCCGTCCGGGTGCGGAAAAACGAATGTACTTCTAAGTATGCTAGAGAGTCCGAACGGTTTGCGTTTCGAGAACGTGTACGTATACTCGAAATCATTGCATCAGCCAAAGTATCAATATCACGAACAGGTGTTGTCGCTCGTCGACGGAATCAAATACTTTCCCTACTCGGACAACGCTGAGATCGTTCCACCGAGAGACGCTCGGTCCGATTCGATCTTCGTGTTCGACGACGTGGCGTGCGACGAACAGAACGCGATACGCGAATATTTCTCCATGGGCCGTCACGCGAATGTGGATTGCTTTTATTTATGTCAATCGTACGCTAGAATACCTAAACATTTGATCAGGGACAACTCGAATTTTCTCATGCCGTTCAAATACGTGGATCCACGTAGAGGACGCTCATACTGTTTAGTCGTGTGTTGATCTCGCTCTGTATTACTTTCGCATTTGACGGTGTTAATTTGGGTCTGCTTGCTCGGTCTTATCTCCACTTGTGAATCTAGTGCGTATCTTTGTGCTACCGCAGTGTCGTGTGCTTGGTGCCTTTACTTTCCGTGTAATCTTCCGTTAATTCTCGGTATTTGGTTGCGGCACGCCGCGGCGAGTTCATCTTGTGGTTTCTTCCGCCTGTTTTTGTTTGACTTTTTCTACGACGTCGTCATCGTTGATTACAACCTGGCTTGCTTCGTGTAAGGCTAATTAGCAATTAACGACATCTATTGAGTACCTCATATACTACTGTTTGTATACTGTCGGTATGTCTGCTTGTCGTGGTTGCTCCAAATTTTTACCGAAGTCTGGTATTTGCTCTGTCTGTCGTATGAACAATAATTATGATAATGCCACTGCACCGAACCGCAATGTTGCCCTATCGCAGTCCGGACTCTCTATTTCGCCCTCAAGATCTGATGCCTCACCGAACTTACGGGTTATCCATGGGTGCCTTCAAGACATTAAGCTTAAACTATCCTCGCTAGACGATCTTGTGGCTCGTGTTAATTCGTTGCATTCCACGATGTCTGATGTGGTTGACGTGTAGATAGTCTAGCCGTAGACCAAAGTTCCTTGGACCGACGCTTGACCTCGCTTGAGCAGCATTTTTCCGGTAATGGAGCGCCTGCTGCGTCTAGTTCGGTTCCTCCTGGAAAAGTCACGCAAAGATTTGAACGTATTGAACGGTCTGCAAGAGACTTCGAGATTGTAATATCAGGGCTTCCTGATATTCCGAATGCGGAGCTTCTGCAATCTATTAAAAGTGTTGCGGACGCCATTGATGTAACCTTCTCGCCGTCGCACGTGGCCTCTGCACTTCGACTTCGTCACACTAAAGCGAAATTCAAACCTCTTGTTATTCGGTTCACTTCTACGTTTATCCGGGACGAGTGGATTGCTAAAAAGAGGGCCAAGAAGGATCTCCATGCTAAGGATATTATTCCGTCGTGGCCGGACTCACGTGTATATATTAACGAACGTTCGACTGCCAGCGAGCGCAGCAGCTTACTTGAGGCGAAGAAGCTTGCGAAGGACCATAATTATAAGTATATATGTGGGAATGGGTCCCTGGTTCGGAAGCGACGGCGCGGTGGCGGGGCGAACTAGAACTCAGTCCCGGAGAAACGCGTAACGGATGTGGACGAACGCACGTCATTCTTTAGCTAATCATTCTCTTTTAATAAATAATTCTTTCGCTTGACACGTGTTTTTCCATGCATTACCTCTCCCGATCACCACCTACATATATGGATGAAGCGTGGAATCATTTTCCTGAGGAAGGATGATGGTGCCTCGGTCCTGCGGTTTACTTCTGCTACCGACTTCGTGGGAGACTCGTCCTCTCAGCCTCCAGCCCGGCATAGTTCTTCGGCTCAAGCTATTCGTCCTATGGATGGGAACCAGTAACTTGACCTTAGTCTATTCCCTGGCTCCGAAGTTCCCTGCTCGCCTTCATTGAATAAGCTGGTTTCTACTCCTGGCAGCTCATATTCCTCAGTGACCTCTGTCTCGTTGACGTTATCTTCCCCCACTTCTGAGCATGCGCTTTCTACGACCTCTACTTCGCTTTCTTGTAAATTGCGTGCGAACCCCAAATCCTTTTGGGCTGCTCACTCAAAATGTTCGCTCTCTTATTCGCCATTTCTCGGACCTATCTGATTTAGTGCGCTATTACAAGTTCGACCTCTTTGCTCTTAACCTTATACGTAATTTTGCTTCCTTGGATACCGTTGATCCTAACTCTCCTACCTTTTCTTTCGAGCCTTTCACACTTGAGAATCTCTTAGCTGTCTTTAAAACTATTAAGCTTACGTCCTCTAATCCCTACGATATTTCTGGCTGTATGGTACTTAACTGTTGTCCTTACTGTGTTGATTCACTTCTACATATCTTCAACGCTGCCATCTCTGCTGGTGTATTTCCTCGTGCCTTGAAGCAATCCTTCGTTGTTCCAATTCCCAAAACACCTCATGCAACCTCTTTTAATTCCCTTCGTCCTATCTCTCTTACTCCCTTCTTATCCAAGGTGCTTGAGAAACTTTGCATCATTCAGCTTCAGAGATTTTTCACCTCCACTAATGCTGTTCCAGTCTTTCAGTCTGGTTTTCGTCGCGGTCATAGCACTACTACATCCTTGCTGCATTTGTCGGATATTGTTTTGCGTGGCTTCGATTCTAGACGCTTATCTGCCATCATCTCCTTAGACTTTTCTAAGGCTTTTGATACTGTTGTAAATACTGAATATTTGCAACATCAGCCAATCGTCTATGTCGATACCCGTGGCGCCCTTTTTGTTTAGTTGTAAACGAGCCTAGAGAGACGAGCGCACTTAGAAACGCACGTTGATATCTCACAGATATAAATTTAGTAGTCAGTCGTTCTCGAAGCACTGTTCATGAAACAACACATGTAAATCCTAACGAATATTAAATAAGATTAAATAAAGTAATAGTTTATTGTCAACCAAAATAAGATTATTTCCAACATGGTAGCAGAGTGTGGTTGCCTGCATAACTGTCTGGTTAATTGGTTGATTAATTGGTCGTTGTTCTAACATTCTCGCAGAGAATAGTGAACAAAAATAAATTGCGTGCTAGTAAATAAATTAATGGAGTGCAAATAGTCGATGCACGAGGATTAGAAAGTGAGAGCACGTGGCAAATATAAAACGGCCGAACACGTGGCGCTTTGGAGGTTAGGTAAACGAGGCAAGGCACATGTTCTTTAGATTGGAAACAACCTTTAAAAATCCAGTAGCTGAAGCTGCAAAAGATAAAAAATTAAGTGATCTCTTAAGGGGGGCAACCACTTTAGGAGACCGAAAATTAGATGATTTTTGGGATTTTTTTTATTGTGAAAAAAAGATGGAAATTTTCGCAACTCTGACAATGATTTATTCATATTTTCATACATCTCTGGTAATTTTTTCAAGTTATTTCATGCATTATATTAAGGTGTAATCCGCTGTGTCCCTTGGCGTGTCCTCATCGTCGTTGTCGCTTTGCGGGAATTGTGCAGCTCGCAATTAGCATCTGAAATAGTGCAAAAAATGTTGATACATTCTTGAGATGTATTTTAAGAACATGAACCTAAATTTTGAAAAAAAAAATCGAGACTTGAATATTGGAACGTGTTAGAAAGAAAATGGTCGATTTTTTGCATTTTTTCCCGGCATTTTGCAATAATAAATATGTTTTAAACAATCTAAGCTTTTCAACTTTAGGTTTATGTTTTAATAAATTATATTATGTAAACATGTTCCAAATTTGAAGATGATTCATCAATTAGTTTTTGAGTTATGATTCCCGCAAATTGAAAAAATGTCGTTTCGAGACAAACACGTTTAAAGTTTCACAAACGAAAACACTCGAAGCAAAATGTGTTTAATCAAATGATAAAGTGTCTTACCAATTAATCAGCGAAACCTTCCTCTTCCTCATGCAACTCATTTGAAGCTTGCATTTCCTCTTTACAAGCTTTTCGAGCTTCTTTTGTCTTGGGAGTCGAGCGGAGAGTTTTTATCATTTATATACATACCGTTAGAAGGAATCCGAATATCATTTTGAAATTTTCAAGGTGTATTCTTAAGATATTTTGCTACGATTTATGAAATAAAAAAAATTGATTTTTTGAAGCATCTAAAGTGGTTGCCCCCCTTAAAAAGCGAAGATTTTGTGTTGAGCAAAGAAATGAGAAACTGTCTAAGGAGAAGTTTCTTAAAAGTAACCAAAAAAGTGTTACGTTTGAAAAGTAATATTGAGTATAATATCAAGAACAAAGAGCTAGAAAACATGGCTAGGCAAGCCAAAACTAACGATATTAGTATTCCAGTATTCGATGGAGCAAATTTTAAAGGTTGGAAGTTTAGATTGCTGACTCTATTAGAATATAAAGAGTGCGACGTACAAGCAAGGAGAGCAAGAAATGCAGAAGAGAATGAAGCAGCTTGGACGAAAAGTGATCTAAAAGCAAAAGCGATACTGATAAGTGCAGTGTCGGATAAACAATTAGAATATATTAATGAATGCACTACAACGTTTGAAATGCTATCTAAGCTAGCGAGTATATATTTTACAAAATCCACATCACTTCAAATTATAAATAGAGGAAAGCTAGAAGAAGTAAAGTTGAAAAATTATAACACAGTAGAAGATTTTTTCGTGGACTACGAAAAGGCCTGCAACGAGTTCAAATCAGCTGGTGGACAGCTGAGCGAAGAAGAGAAACTAAGACACTTGATTAAAGCTCTACCTCCTAGCTACAGTTATATAGGAGACTTCATTGATCTAGTAAAAGAAGAACAAAGGACCGTTGAATACGTAAAGTCTAAAATAAAGGAGAAGAACCTGTCAAAGAATGATGGCGAAAGAAGAACCAACGTAAGCACGTTCAACGCGAGAACGAGAGAATGCTACGACTGTGGCGAACCTGGACATCTGCAAAAGAACTGCTGGAAATCACAGGAAAATCAACGAGGCAGAGGGGCTCAACGCTACCAGGGCAGAGGAACTCAGTGGAGCCAGCGAGGATCATGGCGAGGATCATCGCGAGGACCAAGACGAGAACGAGGAACTCCACAACAAGGACGAGGTCGAAGCAGCTCGTATGGATATCACCAAGCGGCCTGACCACTCAGCGAGGATGCTCATGAAACATGGGCAACACAAGTGTTGAAAGTGAACGTTAGCGAAGCGAAAAGTTCAATAACAAACAGTGAAAGTGTCAGTGAGAATGAAATCGAATGGTTGCTTGATAGTGGCTGTACAGACCACATTGTAAATAGCGTCAAATATTTTAGTAATCATGTAGTTTTAAGAAATCCTATAAGCGTTAAGCTGCCAGATGGCAAATGTGTAAAAGCGACAAAAGTAGGCACTATAGATACAATATTTGAAAATTATTATGACAAAGTAAAAGTTAGATTAACAAACGTATATTATGCAGAAGGAATAAAACAGAATTTGATTAGTTTTTCAAAAATAACTGAAAATAGTAGTATTGTTACGTCCTGAAGGGACTTTTGGCGAATCGCCCTGAGCGGCTAGGGAGATTCGCGGGGTTCTTACTCAGTTAAGGTGCTGAAGCACGCCTTGACTAAACTTACCGTGGAAGGATAAGGAAAGAAGGGGTTTAAATGAATGGTGACTCGGAATTCAAAGGAAAATAACACAGTAAAATATATTCTGGATAAAAAGATCAAAGTAATCATAAAGACATACCCTAGGGACGGCGCTCCGTCCCTGCTATCGCAGAAATGCTCGGGTTTCGGCACGCTTGCCGTCTATCGCTCCGTGTGTTCTCTGGGTCGCTCACCCGTGCGCAGGTCGTGGTCGCTCGTTTCTCTATCTGGTTGTACTCGGATGTCGGCGCAATCGAAGTCCGTCGCTTCGTTTTGTCTCGATCCGTCGCACGTGTTCGCGAAGTCAACGGCGGTTCGTATCACGCACAAGGGCTCTCCCGGCTAGGCCGTTCGCGGTGTATCGGATGGAGATACCCAGGACTGATCTCGACCGTCCGGACGGTTGTCGCGGTTTTTCGTGGAGGCGAGGTCGCCAAATCTAGACGGCCCGCTGGCTCGTCGCAAATTCCTAGCACGAGCTCTCGAAAACGAATCCCTGTCCCGCGGCTCTCGATCGCGGGCCGAAGCTCGGACAGGTCTCTTGGATGGGGA
Organism: Andrena bicolor; assembly: GCA_960531205.1. Classification (NCBI taxonomy): domain Eukaryota; kingdom Metazoa; phylum Arthropoda; class Insecta; order Hymenoptera; family Andrenidae; genus Andrena; species Andrena bicolor. The sequence continues at coordinate 1,279,083 of CAUIJW010000183.1, forward strand.
AAACAGCCCCGTCGGCAGTTGTCGCTCGCATTCTTTTGGAAATTTCCGGACCCGTACATGGTCGCGGTATCCACCCGCTTGTTTAGGACCGGAAACGCCGGGAGATACCTGGGGTTGGTTTCCAGCATCGCCCGGATACAGCCCGTACAGTTATCCGGGGTACTCTTTTCTAGGTGACGGTGGCGGCAGCGCGTGCATTTGGTTAATGCCACGGCCCGTCTCTCCACGGCGAGCCAGTGTACTGGGACCCGCTCGTAGTCCTTAGTGATGTTCGCCGGCGCAGCCCACCAGCATGGGCCGCACAATGTGGTGGTTTTTTCGAGTCTGTTCGTCCAGACTTGTCCATCGGTTCCGTCAAAACATTTTCGTGCCCTCACACACCATCGGTTTTGGAAAGGGGCCAGCAATTGCCGGGGAAGTATTACCTCCGCCAGCGAAGACCGTTGGTATTTAGTGTTATCGAATTTAGGCGCGTACATTTTTGTGACTGTGGCTCGCTGTCCTTAATCGGTATCTTATATGCTATTATCCCTACCATCTAGTTTTCGCAGCAGAGCGCTTCGTGGGGATGGATTCTTAAGACTAACGCGCGGGGGTTCTTGCTGTTATCAGCAAAGGTACTTCTTAGAATACTTCGAAGTACAGCTCGGAAACCGCGAAACTTCTCGCTTGTTCTACGTGGGCTCCGTCTCTTGTCCTCGTGGCTGGTATAACGGGTAGGTCAGGAGGAAAAGATGTAATAGCAAGAGGGCGAGGTCTGGAAATTATTTGAGGGGGAGGACGGTGTGGTTTCATTTCTATATTAACCTTTGTCTCTTTCCTTAAGGGGTCATATACGTTTCTCAACGCTAAATTGTGGTCAATGTTTACGAATGATTCAGGGATAAACTATTAATCCGATTGGTTTAATTCTTTTTGTGTTTTATAGGTATATGTTTATATACTTATGGTTAAATACCTCAGGTATGAGAATTGGATAATTTTTAAAAATGTGGGTTTTTTTCGAAACATCATTTTTCAAGACGGTGGGCATGATAACTGCCCCATTGTTTATCCGATTAACCTTATCTTTTACATACATATTCTAAATAAGATCCTTTATCGGTCAATGAGGGCTTTTTCCGATAAAATAAACCATTTTTTGATAACAAACAAAAATGTGCGGTTCATTTTACGAAAATCATGATCTCCGTGTTCTAATCGTTACTACTGCTACAATATCGTGTTTTTAAAAAAAGACACTCGTCAACCGATAACTATGATCTCAATAAGTGTAAATAAATCGCAAATTTTTGTTTCAGATTACTTGTACGAGTCAAATCGTGCACACCGTTTGCGGCAGGATAAAAAAAAACATTCTGCGTTAATGCAATTAGACGCCAAATTTTTAACAATTTATACATCTTCATTCGTGTTTACTGCTGTATAAACAGCTACTTTTACATTACAAAAAGAATTCAACCAATCGGCCTAATAGTTTGTCCACAAATTGCTTGTAAACATTGACCACGTTGTAGCGCCGAGAAACGTATATGACCCCTTAGGGGGTTAGGCCACCTTGGACGGAGCAAAATTGCAGTCATTTTCGGAATATTTTTTAGGAAGATAATGAAATAAACAAGAAGTTTAATATGAAGCCTCTTATTATACCACTCTCGACAGAAAAAATTGTATTTTTTGTTCTTACATAATGGCGGCGGTAGAGCCGTGATACGCAAGTTTTTGAGGAGCGACGTTTTCCACGGTGTTCACTCTCACGGCTATACCGTTTGACTTAGAACAAAAAACCAAAAAGATTTATTTTCTGCATGCCTAAAACTATGGAAGTACGTAGGGAAATCCATAAATATTAATTTCTCACGAAATGGTGAACATGGGGAGAAAAAGTGCATTTTTTTTTTATAAAAGTGTCAATTGCAAAGAATATGTTCAAGATATCGCAAAACCCCTACGTGCTTCCATAGTTTTAGGCATGCGGAAAATAAATCTTTTTGGTTTTTTGTTCTAAGTCTAACGGTATAGCCGTGAGAGTGAACACCGTGGAAAACGTCGCTCCTCAAAAACTTGCGTATCACGGCTCTACCGCCGCCATTTTGTAAGAACAAAAAATACAATTTTTTCTGTCGAGAGTTGTATAATAAGAGGCTTCATATTAAACTTCTTGTTTATTTCATTATCTTCCTACAAAAATTTCCGAAAATGACTGCAATTTTGCTCCGTCCAAGGTGGCCTAACCGCTTAAGGGCTCAGGATGTTGATTTCGGCGTGTCCTTAGAAAACGGTATCCAATCCAAACGATAAGGATGATTATGATAGTGCCACCTAGTCCTGGTAGTCCGTAGGTAACATATGTCGATAAATTTTCAGTCCGATGATGGGTCGCTAACTCCCTTGCCTGTCTCTCTATGTCTTCCAGTGCGATTGCATTTGCTTTCGCATGGGAATTATGAAGAGTTCCTTGTGGTTCCTTTTCTAGATGGTCAGTTAATATCTTGACGTGGTGTTCCGTGAGGGTCGGCAGGATTTCTGAAATGTTTATGCCAATGGATGGTTTGTAGATATCGTTAATTCCTCGGTGTCTACTCCGGATGCCCAAATCTGGTCAGTCCAGATTTTGGCCTCACAGTCCCTGTTGTAGTATTCCTGCCCCCTGCAACACTTCATAGCCGACTGCATGTTTGTTGCATCGGACTTGCAGTGCCAGGGTGTCCTTAACGGAATACAGCCAGGTGTTGGGTGTGTTCATTTTCTTGAGAAAGGTTCGGCTTGCACGAAGGGCCTGGATGTTGCAGCTAGGCCACTTGATGTTTCGTGGTTTTAATAGAGCATCTGTTTTGCAGCTTGGTGCTTTTTCCAAGTCCTGGAGTGGTAGGCTGAGTTCGCACATGTACATTCTGGGGTGGTTTCTGCATCCTGTGATGTATTTCTCGTCGGGCATGAAGTATTGAGAATTCATTTGGCTGATTGCTAAGTACGTTGTTCTGGGTTTTATGAATATTGGGGTAGAGACATTGGTCGATATTGTTTGAAATGAAGGGCACGGTTGAAGGAATTTGATCGAGTAAAGGGATGTCGAGTGACAAGATGATTCGGCCTTGTGAATAAACTACGTTTAATTTGGTCACCTCTTGTAGCTGTTCAGAGTGTAATTCTTCCGCAGTCAGCGGGAATTCATATGGAGTAGTTTCGCGAATTCGTTCGCAAGTCTGCACTAGCTGGCTGGGTGAAAGAACTGCCGGATGTAAGATACCAAGTTTCGCAAACGTTAGCGCGTCCGTAATTACAATTAACGCGGTCACGTACTCGTCCACGTGCCTGGTCATAAGGAATGTCCACGACGACAAGGCCAATTCCAATTCTATTTTTGTTTCCCGATCGTCTAATTGACAGACACCCGACGCTATTTCCTTAACTCTATCGCCAATACTTTGCACGGAGCCTGTTACAGTTTGGAGTGAATCGTGTATATCCTGAAATTCCGATTTTATAATTTGTGTTTGGTTTCCTAACAATTCCGCGAGATGATTCTGATCTTTATACAGTTTGTCTATTTCCTTGTTATAATATTGCGCATCATCGCTGTCCAGGGTTCCAAAAAGGGCTTTACTTAATGATCCGATGAATCCTAGTGGTACCGATCGCTTGGTACGGGAGAGCTGTGGCTTCCCTAGCATGCTGAGTAGCAAATCCTCGTATCGTTTGGCATCGAGACGCTTTCGTTGTAGGGCCGTGTTAAGGGCGTCGGCCGGGCAAGACGTCCAGTTGTATGTTGTGCATAGCGCCTTCATTCTGTTGATCTGGGGTTGTATTCGTGGTCGCGAGGTCAGTATATCGGTGACTCCAATACCCGTGACTAGTCTCCATTGGGTGTGAAAAACGCGGAGAGGTCGGATTTTTTCATAGTACAATCCCGGGTTGGGGTTTAGCGACGATATTTTGTAGTCCCCATCTATAACGTTACTGGCAACGCTCGTCCAAAGGAGCGTGAATACGAGAAGACCACGTCCATCCATGCTGGCTGTGGTATTAGGTTTTCCGGAATGTCTTACACGGGGAGTTCTATTATTTTAATAAATGGCTACTGTAAATACGAGAAAACACGTGAGGTTAAAGAAAAGGGTAGGATTTTTGAGGAGACAAATCTTACTAAGTGTTAGGCCTTGGTTATGAGAGTCCGTTAAAGGATTTCTCCCACTGGCAGTTGTGAACTAAAACCATTGGGTACGCAGTTTTGGCGTCAAGGGGGGTTTTCCTTAGTATAAGCGTGTTTCAATTTATCAAAATGTTTAATGATTTGCTGGCCTTCGTCCGAAATCAATATTGCATTATTTTGATCAGTAATTGCTTTTATTTTGAACGGGCCTATGTAATGCGGGTCGAATTTATGGAGCCGAGGTTCCTTTAGTACGTAAACGAGGTCGTTTTCCGCGAATGTGACTTGGTTGCTTTTCCGGTCATAAATATTTTTTGAACGTAATTTGCTCTTATCTAAATTTGTTCGCGTGGTCTTTCGAATTTCGTCTAGACGCTCTATCAAATTTTGTACGTATGTCGGGTATGTTAGCAGCTCTTCGCGGGACATAGGCGTAAACGGATCCCGAGCTAATTGTCCGAAAACCACCTCGTAAGGGGTGAACTTCGTAGCTTCGTGTACCGAGGTGTTGTATGAGTACATGGCGAATAGCAAGTCCCAGTCTTCATATTTTTCTAAATAGTGTTTCAAATATTCGGTTAGGACGATATGGCTTCTTTCTAAAGAGCCATTGGTCTGTGGTCGGTATCCCGATGTTGTTACATGTTGAACTTTGAAAGTTTTGGCTATTCCTTGAATTGTTTTATTTATAAAGCTCGTGCCACGGTCCGTTAGTATGGCGCGCGGGGCCCCGAAAATCGCGATGAAATAGCGTGATAACGCGTCGGCGACAGTGCCGGCTCGTATGTCGGGTAAGGGTACGGCCATACAGAATTTTGACAGTTGACATTGTATTGTGAGTATGTGACGATTTCCACTCGGGGTAGGGGGAAGTGGGCCTACGGTGTCTAAGGCTACTTTATCGAAAGGTCTGGCGGGCGTATCCGTGATTAGCATCGTTTCTCGAGTTTTGATTCGTACAAGTTTCTGTTCTTGGCAACTCTGGCAGCTTCGTATGAAGTCCTCTACATCACAGTGTAGGTGAGGCCAGTCAAACAGGTTGTGTATACGTCGGTACGTTTTTGTTACGCCCTTATGACCTCCTATCATGTTTTCGTGATAATGCCGGATGATATTTACCTTTTCATTTTCTGGCGGTAGTTTGACTTCGCCAGAACAGATTACAATTACGATGGGTATACGTTTGAAAATGATTCTGAGGTGTTTTAGGAGTGTTCGGTTTCTACTGCGCCTCTAAGTGCCGTTAGTGCTGACACCAGCTCACGTTCGCCCATTTCGTGGTAAAAGCTTCTAGCTCCGACGATACTAAAAATTTTCCATTCCTCATTACGGGTGATTATTACACGATTCACAGATATTTCTTCAGATGATAATTTGACTTCATCGAGGAGACCCACGGCAGTTAGAGTTTTACAAATTGGGCTAGTAAATATTCTGTCAGATGATATAAAATGAGCATAATTATCGGGGGATGATGTAAGCGTGGTCCTTACGATTTTTACTAGACTTCTCGTTGTCTGGACTTCGGGTTCCGAGGTGTCCCTCGGGTCTTTTCTATATTCAGATGGTTCGTATGAGCCTTTTTGGAAACTGGGCGTGTGCCTGAATGGTCCGATGGTAAACTCGTTTGGCACTTTGATCACATTGGGCCTTGCACTCGTGCTCGATTCTATCTTAGGAGGCGGTGGATCTTCTGATTCGTCCAATGTCTCACCCTCCGGACATATCATGGTGGATTGCGGAATGTCCAAAGCTTCTTCGTGAAGGGGTATACCCCATGATACTCTTTTGTTCGGGCCTTGTGGCGATTTTGTTTTCTGTGGGCTTCCGTTATCGGGGTTTTCCGACGCTTGCTTCTCTTTTCCGGGGTGGCTTCCTGCAAGGGGGATATTTACTGTCTCGTGGGTGGGTTCCACATCGTCTTCTTCTATATACTCCCAACTGGGTGGTTCGCTCAGACTTTTCAAAAAGGCGAGCATGTCCTCTGTATATTGGCCTGCGTACGGGCCCTCGGTAACCATGGGAGAATAGTCCTCTTCAAAATCTTCTACTTCGTGGTTGCTGTGCGCTCGCTCCTCAATCTTAGGGGGGTATTCCTCGTCAAGGCTCTTCAGGATAGTGATCTCTTCCCTAGAGAACGGACCTGCACTAAAGTCTTCACTTAGGATGGTAGAATCTTTGTCGATTTCCTCCAGATCCGCCTCTTCATCCTGGAATTCGGGCATTCCCGATCTTCCTTCCGTGGTGTCCAGAACGGTAGAGTTGGCCCTGCTCTCTATACCGTTTGTATTGTCTTGCTCTAATGCAGAAGCGTCCGTAAACGACGGTGGTTCTTCGTAATTTGGCCTCGGCAGGCCTTGGCGACGCTCCGATACGCGCGTTCCTATACCTTCGTTTTCTATGTTCGGCGCGATTTCCTTTGGAATAGTTGGGAACGCGTGCGATACCGGGTTTCTAGACAATGCATCTGCGTTTGCATTTACGCGGCCAGGTTTATAAACGATTTCGTAGTCGTAATCGGCGAGCGTGATTTTCCATCGAGCGAGTCGCGATACCGGATCTTTTACCGAGAATAACCATTGGAGTGGCCGGTGATCGGTCACCAAGGTGAACTTTCGTCCATATATGTACGTCCGAAATTGTTTTACAGCGTAAATTATCGCGAGGCACTCCTTTTCTGTGGTAGAGTAATTTTCTTGGCAAGAGCTGAGTACTTGGGAGGCATACGCTATTGGCGGGTCTTCGCCCATCTTGCCCTGGCTTAAAATCGCGCCAACTGCTACGTCGGCAGCATCGGTCGTAATGATAAAAGGTTCATCGAAATTAGGATAACGTAAGACCGGTTCTTTGCAAAGCGCCTGGCGTAGGTCTTCGAAACTTTCTTGATGTTTTTCTGACCAATAAAATGGAATTTTCGGGGTAGTTAGGCTTGTTAGAGGTTTAGCGCGTTTAGCCATGTGGGGGATAAAGCAACGATAATAATTAACTAGGCCTAAGAATTGCTTCAAATTTTTTCGATTTTTTCGGTACAGGGAAGGCGGCGACGGCCTTGATCTTTTCGGGATTCGGTCTTACTGCGTCAGCCGTTATTATATGACCCAAGTATATGACCTTGTCTTTCAAGAACTTGGCCTTCTCCGTTTGTAAAGTTAGATTATGCTCGCGTAAGCGTTCGAAGAAGGTCTCGAGTCGTTGCTCGTGCTCCGCGAGTGTGCGCGAGTATACAACTACGTCGTCTAAATACACGAATAGCTCTTTGCCGATAAGCCCTCTCAGTACGTGGTTCATTAAACGCTGGAAGGTGGCCGGGGCGTTTTTTAATCCGAACGGCATGCGTAGGTATTCATAGTGCCCGTCGGGGGTGGTGAACCCGGTTTTTGCACGGTCCTCGGGTGCCATGGGAATTTGATGGAAACCATATGCTAAGTCGAAAACTGAAAAATATTTGGCTCCGCCCAATCGATCGAGGATATCTGTAATTCGCGGTTGGGGGAAACGGTCATCGATTGTTTTTGAGTTCATGATTCTGAAATCGGCTACTACCCTCCATCGTTTATTTCCTTCCTCGTCTTCCTTTTTTGGTACCACGTGTAGGGGTCAATTATGTGGTGACGATGAGGGGGCGATTATTCCTAATTCTTCTAAGTTTCGCGTTTGTTTGGCGATTTCTTCGTCCAAAAGTGGGGAGTGCGGATATTGTCGGGTGAATACTGGCGTTGAGTTGGTCAACGGGATCGTGTGCTCTATAGACGTTTTTCCGCCGAGCGGGTCTCCGGGTACGAAAAACCTGACGGAATATTTTACGACCAAATCCTCGATTGATCGGCGCGGTTCGGTATCTAATTTTTCCAATTTCAATGTTTCGATTATATGTTGTAACCGTTCTTCGGGAGGTTTTTGTTCAACACGGTAATCTCCTAGATCTTGATCCTCGTTAGCGTCGAATTCTTCTTCAAAGAAGGGGGAAGGGGGGTCCCTTTCATCACCATTCTCCGGGCAGTCACAGTTTTCTGGGAGACAGACGCTTACTATATCTCCGTTTGTGTGGGGCTCTCGCGATTCGCTTAATCGAGCTAAGAAATCCTTGTGGCTTTGTTTACAGGCCCCTAGCGTGTGTTCTAATTCATATGAATTGGAGAAAACTATCGGACTGATCGGGTGTTTAGCTGTTACCATGGTGCGTTGGTGGTAGGAGACGATGGCTTCCTCCTGAAGCAGATATGGGCTCCCTAGGAGTCCCGAAATCCCTTTCGGTAAATTAGGCATGCGCATTACGTGAAATAACGCCCAGCTGCCATTGATCCTTACGATGGTCGTACCTAAGGTCATGACCTTCCCGTTCAGGCCGTTAATCTCGGGGGGAGTTGTACTGAGGACCATGGCCTTTTCGCTTGCCGACCGGATTTCTAACAAATTTAATGCGGAACCTGTGTCTACGATGAATTCTCCCTCACCGTTCTCCAGTTGCTCTGCCTTGACCCGGATGCGGGGAGAGTCCGCGCGTATGAGCCCCGTTGCTGGTTCTGATTCTGAGGTATTCTTTGGGCCTGCGAGGAGGACCCGCCCGCCTCGTTCTGGTTGAACGGGCGGGCGCGCTGGGAGTTTAAATGGTCGCGATTTTCAGATAATACTTCGCGTCCCGTCGGTCTTTGCGGTCCCTGAGAGGGATCGTATCTAGGGGGTTCCTGAGGTTCATATCTTTGTGGTTCATATCGTTGAGGTTCCCGAGGTTGGTATCTAGGGGGGTCGTATCTCTGTGGTTCATATCTTTGGGGTTCGCGCGGTTGGTAACCCTGCGGCCCGCGAGGCTGGTTCTGTCTATCGTTCTGATATCTTCCGCGGGGAACATACGGTCGGCGTCCGTAGTCCAACGGGCGTTCGCCTTGTCTCGTCAGCAAGGCCGCTGGACGGTACTCGGGCGTTGGCTCGCGATAGGGAGGCTCTCGATAATAATCATTTCCATAGCGGGGGGAGCTATACCCGGAATAAGGAGAATGATGATCGCGGTACGAATCATCTTCGTACGGTTGTCTCCATTCGGTCCATTTGCGCTGAGGGTCATACGGTGACGGGGGGCGCGCGTTCGGGGTGTACCCATACGCGTCATCACGCGGCAAACCGGACAGTTCTTGTTCTCGTCTTTGTATGTGTAACGCTAAATCAAACGCGTCGTCTAATGATTCGGGATTTGATAGCGCTACTTTAGTCGAAATTCTTTGAGGTAACGCGGTGATAAATGAGGTCCGGGCCAATCGCTCCACGTCTTTAATAGTCCTCTCGACATTTTCTCCAATCAATTCTTTCGCTCTTACAATTACCTGTCTCTACAGGCGGCCCACGCGGTGGATAAAATCTATTAGACGTTCGCGGGGAAACATGCTTATACGTTCGAGTTCCAGCCGGAGCTCCTCATAGCCGCGGCAGGGAGAGTATCGGACTCTTAGAAGGGGGAGCAGGTCGGCCACGCTTTGACAGTTTTTCCCTTCGACATAGTATCTAATAGGATCCTTTAATTTATATATTAATTCGGTTAAAAATTTTTCTTCCTGACCGGGCGGTACTCGCTTTGAAGCTCTCTGTATTGAGGCAGCGAAGTCCTCCAAGGTTACAAAATCTGGGTCGAAACGGGGAATACTGTCTAGCGCCCTATACACTCTCTCCTCATCTTCTCGGGAACGCCATACGTCTAATACAGACATTTCTAGGTCGTTCGTCCGGTATCCAAGGGATGGTCGTCCGCTCGTAGTCGGCGGCAAAGGAGGAGGTGCAATAGGAGGGGCGTTAGCCGTGGAATGTGAATCAGAAAAACTTTGTGCGGGGGGTGATCTCAAAATACCACTCGTCATTGCAATATAATAGGAAGTGTAGTCAAGTTATGAGCAGATAATAAATTTTCTAAAGGGAAGTGATTAAAAAAAAAAAATAATATCCCACTTCTGACACCAGAAGAACCAACGTAAGCACGTTCAACGCGAGAACGAGAGAATGCTACGACTGTGGCGAACCTGGACATCTGCAAAAGAACTGCTGGAAATCACAGGAAAATCAACGAGGCAGAGGGGCTCAACGCTACCAGGGCAGAGGAACTCAGTGGAGCCAGCGAGGATCATGGCGAGGATCATCGCGAGGACGAAGACGAGAACGAGGAACTCCACAACAAGGACGAGGTCGAAGCAGCTCGTATGGATATCACCAAGCGGCCTGACCACTCAGCGAGGATGCTCATGAAACATGGGCAACACAAGTGTTGAAAGTGAACGTTAGCGAAGCGAAAAGGTCAATAACAAACAGTGAAAGTGTCAGTGAGAATGAAATCGAATGGTTGCTTGATAGTGGCTGTACAGACCACATTGTAAATAGCGTCAAATATTTTAGTAATCATGTAGTTTTAAGAAATCCTATAAGCGTTAAGCTGCCAGATGGCAAATGTGTAAAAGCGACAAAAGTAGGCACTATAGATACAATATTTGAAAATTATTATGACAAAGTAAAAGTTAGATTAACAAACGTATATTATGCAGAAGGAATAAAACAGAATTTGATTAGTTTTTCAAAAATAACTGAAAATAGTAGTATTGTTACGTCCTGAAGGGACTTTTGGCGAATCGCCCTGAGCGGCTAGGGAGATTCGCGGGGTTCTTACTCAGTTAAGGTGCTGAAGCATGCCTTGACTAAACTTACCGTGGAAGGATAAGGAAAGAAGGGGTTTAAATGAATGGTGACTCGGAATTCAAAGGAAAATAACACAGTAAAATATATTCTGGATAAAAAGATCAAAGTAATCATAAAGACATACCCTAGGGACGGCGCTCCGTCCCTGCTATCGCAGAAATGCTCGGGTTTCGGCACGCTTGCCGTCTATCGCTCCGTGTGTTCTCTGGGTCGCTCACCCGTGCGCAGGTCGTGGTCGCTCGTTTCTCTATCTGGTTGTACTCGGATGTCGGCGCAATCGAAGTCCGTCGCTTCGTTTTGTCTCGATCCGTCGCACGTGTTCGCGAAGTCAACGGCGGTTCGTATCACGCACAAGGGCTCTCCCGGCTAGGCCGTTCGCGGTGTATCGGATGGAGATACCCAGGACTGATCTCGACCGTCCGGACGGTTGTCGCGGTTTTTCGTGGAGGCGAGGTCGCCAAATCTAGACGGCCCGCTGGCTCGTCGCAAATTCCTAGCACGAGCTCTCGAAAACGAATCCCTGTCCCGCGGCTCTCGATCGCGGGCCGAAGCTCGGACAGGTCTCTTGGATGGGGAAAACAGCCCCGTCGGCAGTTGTCGCTCGCATTCGTTTGGAAATTTCCGGACCCGTACATGGTCGCGGTATCCACCCGCTTGCTTCACGTTCGTTGCAACGTGACCGACACGCGCGAGGCGATTCCGCTGAATCGCCGTAGGAAAAGTACGCGAGGGCAGCGAGCACGGAATGGACCTGAAGGGCCCATGTAACAGTATAAGAGCTAGAAATGGAACTACTAAAATATACAATAAGCATAGAAAGTTGATAGCAGTAGCTAACAAAGTTAATGGCTTGTACACAATGAAAAGTACCGTAATAGAAAATGAAATCAAAAATTTATATACAAATACAGCAAAAATTACCGAAAAGGAAAAATGGCACAGAGCTTTAGGCCATGTAAATTTTCAATACCTTAGTAAACTTGTAAATTCTAAATTAGTAAAAGGTTTACTTGAAAAATTAGAAAATGATTTACTTACTTGTGCCAATTGTATTGAAAGTAAAATGTCAAAAGTTCCATTTAAAAACGATAGATCAAAAACGAGTGAAATCTTAGAGTTGATTCACACCGACTTAAATGTCCTCACCGAACCACAGGTTATGGCGGTGAAAAAAACTTCTTAACATTCATAGATGACTACAGTAAGTGCGCTAAGATATATTGTATAAAACGTAAATCTGAAACAGCCAATTACTTCAAAGAATTTGTCAATTTAGTCGAAAATAGATTCAATCAAAGAATAAAGAAATTAAGATGTGACAACGGAAAGGAGTACTTGAATAACGAAATATATAATTTTGCGAGAGACAAAGGTATTGAAATTTTACCGTGCCCACCATATGTCCACGAATTAAATGGTGTGGCCGAACGATATAATAGATCCGCAATGGATATGGGCAGATGTTTAGCCAAAGAAGCCAAAATAAATCACAAATATTGGCCAGAGATTATGAAAACGGTCTCTTATTTAAAGAATCGAACTATTGCTAGTACACATGAAAATCAAACTCCCTTCGAGATTTTCTGCGGTAAGAAACCTAGTGTAAAGCATATTAAAATATATGGCAGTCGGGTCTTTGTAAAGGTCCCAGAAGAATTAAGGAAAAATAAATGGGACGATAAAGCGAAAATAGGCGTACTTGTAGGTTATAACGAAAATAGCTATAGGGTACTTCTAAATAACAGAGTCATAAATGCAAGACATGTGAGAGTAATTGAGGATGGTAAAGAGCTTATATGCTTACAAAAACATGTAGAAAATAAAGATTCAAGTCGTGATGATGAAAACACTTTAAGTTTAAATTTAGAAAATGAATAAATTACTAATAATAATAGTGATAATGAATCGAGTTCAAGTATCAATGATAATAATGATGATGTTTTTGATGACAATCTAAATCCACAAAATTCAAATAATGAACCAATGCAAAGGAAAAGTTCGAATAGAATAGTTAAACCTATTGAAAGATTTGGTAATCCTGTTGCTCATTGTATCTACGTTAATTATGTAAACGCAAACGTACCAAGTACATTTAAGGAGGCGATAAACTCCGAAGAGTCAAAAAATTGGCAAAAGGATATGGATTCAGAGATAGACAGTTTAAAAAAAATAGAACTTGGATTAGTGTAGACAAACCCAAAGATAAAAAGGCAATCGATGTTAAATGGGTATACAAAAAGAAGGATGGCAATGCGTATAAAGCTAGATTAGTTGTCAGAGTCTACCAACTGCAAGAGCATTTAGAAAACGTATATTCACCTGTAGGCAAAATGCAGACTTTGAAAGTCCTGTTAAGCTATTGTTGTGCGAATAATTTATACATTGATCAGATGGATATAGAAACTGCTTTCCTGAACGGTAGAATAAAATCAGAAGTTTATATTCATGAACCAAAAGGTTATGAATCAGGTCAAAACAAAGTCTGCAAGCTACAAAAGGCTCTATATGGCCTTAGAGAAAGTCCAAGGGCATGGTACGATTGTTTTAATCAGTATGTTGAAAGATTGAATTTTGTAAGAAGTAATTACGGCTATTGTTTATACGTTAACACTACGAGCAAATATCAAATATATATACTAGTGTTTGTCGATGACCTTCTAATATGTTGTAAAAATAAAAATAAAATTGATGAAGTAAAAGCGAGCTTGATGGAAAAATTTTCCATGAAAGATCTAGGAAAAATTAAAAATTATATAGGAATAACTATTGAATACAGTGATGATAGAAAAAGAATGTCATTAAGTCAAACAAACTACATTGAATCGTTGGCTGTAAAATATAATATAGAAAATGCAAAGTTGTATGATACTCCTATGGAGAGCAATTTAAAATTAGAACAGGCATATGAAATCGATGAAAGAATTAAATATAGAAATTTGATAGATGAACTACTATGCATAAGCACAGGTACGAGACCAGATATTTCATATAGCACAAATTATCTAAGTAGATTTCAAAGTTGCTACAATGCTACGCATTTCAAATATGCTTTAAGAGCTTTAAAATACCTGTACAAGACTAAAGACTTGAAACTAACTTATTGTGATAATAATATAAAAAATGATAGCTTAAACTGTATAGTAGACTCGGACTATGCTGGTGATAACACTCATAGGAAATCTACAACGGGCTACGTCATAAGACTGTATGGAAATGTAGTATATTGGAAAACACGTAAACAAAATGCTGTTACTGAATGTTCCACGTTTGCTGAATATGTTGCTTTATCTGAAGCTGTAACCGAAATTCTATTCTTAAGAAACCTGTTGAAAGAATCCTTCAATTTGAAAATTACAGAACCTATAAAAATCTACGAAGATAATTCTGGCGCGCTAGCTATAGGTAACTTTGGCAATTATACTAAGAACTCGAAGCACATTGAAGTGCAATATCACTTCATCAATGAGAATTACGAAAAAGGTATAATAGATATTGTAAAAATTGATTCGGATTCGAACTTAGCAGAGATACTTACAAAAAGTTTAGATAAAGTGAAGTTTGTTAAGAATAGAAAAGCGTTAAAATTAATTTAAGTTGTTTGAAAATAGTGTTACTGTACAACTATTTGAAAATATCAAACTATACAGCATGATGTTTGTTATGGTCTTATAAAAAATGAGATGAGGGTTTCTTTTGAATGTGAGAAAATGTATTTAATATATTCAGGAAGAGAAAAAAAACGTATCTATATAATGAGCAAAACGACCACTTCCTTCGTCCGCCGGTTGCGTGAGACAGCCATTCCCCACATAAGGCTTTCCGGTGCGCGCTTGGGGCCGCGTGCCCGCTCCCCCTTATTGTTGTGGTCTACATGACAATCATGGTACAGCGCGAAAATACAAATTGGCTCCTTTAACCTTAACAATGTTGAAAATTCAAGGAGGCGTGTTGTAAATCTTTACTATTTATAAAGAGAGAGCCGATTTTTATGTTCGAGCAAAACTCAAGACCTATTGAACCGATCTTCCTCAAATTTTGACACGTTATTCCTGCATACTCTAGGACGGACATAGGCTATGTAGCATGTCTCAGAAACGCGTCATTAACATGTAATTTATATGCAAAGATTTCACGTGTACGACTGTTTGGCCGACCACGTGACCCCTATATACGACAGTCTACTTGCGCGCGCATGCGCATATTCAGCCCGCGCGATACCTCGCCCGTAGCAGTACCGCGATGTTACCGCCAGGTGGCGAAGCTTCTCGAGCGCTTTCTCGCGAGAGAACTGGATTATCGCGGATATATATGTCAGAATGATCGTTGGGGTACAAACTGGTTTTGCAAATTTATTATCACGTGGTATGCAAAACAGTACACATGGAATGTTTACATATAATTACATGTTAATAACGCGTTTCTGAGACATGCTACATAGCATATGTCCGTCTTAGAGTATATAGGAATAACGTGTCAAAATTTGAGGAAGATCAGTTCAACAAGTCTTGAGTTTTGCGCGAATATAAAAATTGGCTCTGTTTTTATATAATAGGTATAGAAAATATATTAATTCTAATAAACACGTATCAGTCACGCTACGATCTCGGGCGAAGCCGAGACGGGGCATGCTAGTATTGAATATTTGCAACATCAGCCAATCGTCTATGTCGATACCCGTGGCGCCCTTTTTGTTTACTTGTAAACGAGCCTAGAGAGACGAGCGCACTTAGAAACGCAGTTGATATCTCACAGATATAAATTTAGTAGTCAGTCGTTCTCGAAGCACTGTTCACGAAACAACACATGTAAAGCCTAACGAATATTAAATAAGATTAAATAAAGTAATAGTTTATTTTCAACCAAAATAAGATTATTTCCAACAGATACGATTGATCATGACCTGCTGATTGCTATACTTCGACATACAGGTTTGTCCTCTAATGTCCTGTCTTTTCTGGAATCGCATCTTTCTTCTCGCACTCAGCAGGTCATGCTTAACCAGTTTATGCCTACAGTCTCCTCTATTCGGGCGGTTAAACGTGGTGTTCCTCAAGGCTCAGTACTTGGGCCACTCCTATTCAGTATTTATGTAAGGGATCTTCCCTCAGTCTGTCGCAACTGCCGGGTTTATATGTACGCGGATGATACTCAGCTGGTGAAGGATTTTGATATTGGTGGGGCTGACTCTGCTAAACGTGAGATGGCTGCTGACCTGCTACGCCTTACGGCTTGGGCTGACTCCTATGGTTTGCAGTTAAATCCCGCTAAATCATCCTTGCTAGTTGTGGGTTCTCCTGCTCTACGTCAACAGCTGTCGTCTTTTGATGTTTCCTGGGGCTCTGCATCTCTTTCTATGCAGCCCTCAGTTAAAATTCTCGGTGTGACCCTTGATCCTCAGTGGTGTTTTGATCGGCATGTGTCCGTCTTGTGCAGTTCTGCCTTTGCTCGTCTACGGTTCCTGTATCCTTCTAGTCATATTCTTTCTACCCATACGAAGCTCTCGCTATGTCAGTCACTTGTTATTTCTCTGTTTGACTATGCTGATGTTGTTTATGGCCCTTGTCTCTCTACTCATCTCTCGTCTGTAATTCAACGTATCCAAAATTCGTGTCTTCGTTATTCCTATAATGTCCGTAAGTTTGACCATATTTCGCCATTTTTCCTTCGCTCCGGCTGGCTCAATGTTAGACAGCGCTGGATCCTCCACCTGTGCTGCATCGTACACAAGACTTTGAATTCGGATACACCTATCTACCTGAGTGAAATTCTATGTAGTAACTCTTCTATGCACTCTGCTTTTGCACCATCTACGAGGCGTGGAGCTGATCTGGCTGTGCCTGTGCATCGGACGGCCAAATTTATGGCATCTTTCTCCTATTTATCTTGCTCTTACTATAATTCTCTTCCTTTGGAAATTCGTTCCCTGTCCTCTATCCCCGCTTTCAAATGTGCTGCCCGTTCTTATATTCTTGTACACTATGTGTAACTTCCCTTGTCTTTGTGGTTCTCTCTTGCCTTTCTGATGCATTGTTAACTTTAATTCTAATTCTTATATGTAATGTTTTAGGGTTAGGTTGCAAAACAGCAGGTATGCTGAACCTCGCCCATTCATCACTTGATTCGTGTAACTTGTGGTGAATAAAGACGATTTATTATTATTATTATTATTATAAGATGGTACGAACTTGCGTCACGTGTACAACGATCACGTGAACACAGACATGACGTTTGAGTCGTTCAACGACTTGTGCGCGAGATGTTGGCGTTGACGATACGATTTCGTGGTGATCGATAAGGATAGTTCCATGTACGAAGGTCGATATCGAAGAGGATTTGACGAGTTTGTCGTAGCTCGCTGACATCAATAGCCAACGAAACGCCGACCACGACGACTGCTATAACCTTGAGTAACGACGACGCGAAGCATTCGCAAAAACATCGCCGACGTTATCGACAAAAAGGGACGAAACATCAAAAAGGAGCGAAACGTCGGAGCGCGGACGCGAAGGTGGAAATCGCCAAAGTCAGCGACGTTATACGTAAAAAGTGCTTGCCCTTGAAAATTGGTAAAATGGCTACGGAAGCGGCTGTGGAGGTGAGTACGCGTCCCATCGTCGGACCGCTGAAACGATTGATCGAAAACTCGTCCGCGTTGAAAATGCGCTCAACGCCTCGATCGCGACCAGTGAAGTGGAAACACGAATACGATCAACAACAACAATCATCGAAGAGACTTCGACCCGTTACTCGAAATAACCGTCCAGATTCTAAGG
Organism: Andrena bicolor; assembly: GCA_960531205.1. Lineage (NCBI taxonomy): Eukaryota > Metazoa > Arthropoda > Insecta > Hymenoptera > Andrenidae > Andrena > Andrena bicolor. Next base: position 1,296,681 of record CAUIJW010000183.1, read on the forward strand.
ACGACGACGACGACGATGCACCCATCGTGGAGGAACTTTGCGAGGCAAAACATATCTTAAATTGAACGATTCGGTGATCATCGCGTCAGCGGTGTTCGCGCATACGCATCATTATGTCGGTGAACAAGTTTGGCACCTCTTTACGCAATAACATCAACAACAACAACAACGACGACGACGCGAGAATGGTAATGACGAGATTATTGTCCTTGGTGGACGAACGATTTACCCAAAAAATCGAAACAGCTATCGCGAGCGCTCAACTGGACGCCGAATATCAGCGATCTCAACTCGAAACGCGAGTACAAAGAACGATGACGGATATCGTTAACGCGCAATTGTCTCAATTAGAGGATGATTTAAATAACGCGATGGAACGACGCTTGGATCACTTGAAAGACAGACTCGAAGAGTTGACGACGTCGCCAACGACGCCGACTGCGATAACGACCACGCATCTGTACAAACGAAAGGAATCGCGAAAAGTGAATGAGAGTTTACGACGACGACGATGATCAATGACTGTTTCAATAGCGGCTACGGCCCCGAAACGTCTAATAGTAACAAACGATCACGAAAAACGTGTATTGATTGCGTTTTGCGAGCACTCGGGGAACTCATACTACTTCTAACATCCTTGGAACGTCGCGACCATCCCACGCCCACCCGCGAAGCATGAGCAAGGAGCGAGTACAATTAGTGAACGAATTACACGCTCCCGCGAGACGAAATTTTCAACGGCGTAGCGTCGTGATTCGCGGCTACGATGATTTGTGGCAGGCCGATTTGGTGGAGATGCGTCCGTACGCGAAGCAAAATCGAGGATATCACTATATACTAACGATCATCGATGCGTTCAGCAAGTACGCGTGGGCCATACCCGTGAAAACAAAAAGTGGACGCGACGTGACCGCGGCGTTCACGATCGTGTTGCAGCAGAGCGATAGATGTCCGCGAAATTTACAAACCGATATATGTAAGGAGTTTTACAACGCGGAGTTTTAACGATGTGTGAAGACTCGCGGGATCAACCACTACTCCACGTACACCGTGATAAAAGCGTCGATCGTTGAACGTTTCAATCGCATGCTGAAAAACCTCATGTGGAAAAAATTCTCCTTGAACGCGTCCTATCGTTGGATCGACCTGTTACCTGCGTTCGTACGCACCTACAATCATCGCAAGCACCAAACGATCAACGCATGACCCGTTGACGTGACCCCCGCGACACGTTTGTCGTTCGCCGCTAATGAACCTGTTACGTCCTGAAGGGACTTTTGACGAATCGCCCTGAGCGGCTAGGGTGACTCGCGGGGTTCTTGCTCTTTCAAGGTGCTAAAGCACGCCTTGACTAAATTTACCGTGGGAGGATAAGGAGAGAAGGGGTTTAAATCAATGGTGACTCGGAGTTCAGGGGAAAGTAACACAGTAAAATATATTCAGCAGAAAGATAAAATAATATAAGAACATACCCTAGGAACGTCGCTCCGTCCCTGCTATCGCAGTAAGCTCGGGTTTCGGCACGCTTGCCGTTTTCGCTTCGTACGCTCTGTCGGTCGGTCAACCTGGCGTAGGTCGTGGTCGCTCGCTGTGCTCTCGGATAGCACACGGAAGTCGGCGCAATCGTGTCCGTCAATGCTCTCGCTCTCTCGTTCCGTCGCACGTCTTCGCGGAGTCAACGGCGGTTCGTACCTCGCTCAAGGGCTCTCCCGGCTAGGCCGTTCGCGGTTTGTCGGATGGAGATACCCAAGGCTGATCTCGACCGTCCGGAAGGGTGTCGCGGTATCTACGTGGCGGCGAGGCGCGGTTTCTAGACGGCCCGCTGGCTCGTCACAACTTCCTAGCGCGAGCTCTCAAAAACGAATCCCTGTTCCGCGGTTCTTCGTCGCGGGCCGAACCTCGGACAGTCCCCAGGAATGGGGGAAACTGCCCTGTCGGCAGCTGTCGATTGCTTCACTAATTCTTCGATATTTGCGAAATATCCGTGGCCCGGGCCGAGCGCAGTCGTTGTCCCTACGGTCGTTGCCACGGGCTAAGCGCAACGCGATTGCTACATACGAGGCGATTTCGGAAGAAAGTGACGCGAGGACTATGTGACAAACCCCTTTCACTCTCCGCATCAGAAGGACTTAGACGACGCGCGAAAATCAAAGTTGGTGACAGGGTACGCGTGAGCAAGTTCAAGACCCTCTTCGAGAAGGGGTACACTCCGAACTGGTCAACCGAGGTGTTTGAAATCATAACTGTACAACGAACGTACCCGGTGACGTACATTCTGCGCGATTCCGCGGGAGAACCGATCTCGGGTGGATTCTAAGAGTACGAACTACATTCGGTCGCGAATCCGGACGTCTATCTGGTCGAGAAGACTATTCGTCGTAAAGGAAACCAGGTGTACGTTAAGTGGCTCGGATTCGATTCGTCGCGGAACTCGTGGATAAGCAACAAGGATATTTTATGATTCCCGATCACAAACACGAACTCCGCACGCATATACGCATAATGGAACTCGTGCAGGCATTCTTTCGATACGTCCAGTACACTCATTCCCACATATATTGGTTTGTCGAACTTCACTTTCAGTTTGCGCATTTCGATGGCCACCAACTGCTCGGAGAAGATCGTGCGACTGTGAAAGTTCGGTTTTACAATCAGCGCTTCCGCGCCGTAACGACCGTCCCACCGCGTCACCAGTCGCACATCTACGCGATTCCGTACATTCTCCATTGTTTTCCCGTACACCGCATTGTTCATTAATGTAAATAGCGTCTTTTGGAATTCGCTAGTAGCTCGCGTCCTCAAATTGGTGTTCAATCGGATGTAGTCGCGCAACCAGTGCGACTGATCGAATCGCAACACCCGATGAATTCGCGTTACGCGTAAACCGTGTCGTACGCACTGTTTGAGGTAGCGATAATGTATGACTCCTTATCGTCGAGCGTGGCAAGTAGCTTGGTCTGTTTTCCTTCTGGAGTGTGCTCGCGCACCGGGCAGAATGGAAGCTCAGCGTGGGCGTCGTGGATCTCCTTGGGATATTCGATATCGACCTCGACAACGGGCATACCTCGGATAGGGATGATACGTCGAGCGCGGCAGCCGTCGCATCGTCCAGCCATCGAAACCCACCTTTCGGCATAGCCTGCGACATCGCCCATCCGTACAAGTTGTTGACGTTGAAGTACATCAGATACATCTATCATAACCTAACCTGTGCGAGCACTGACTCAGACCGCGACGCTCTACGAACAGTAGCATGTCCACCTTCGTCAAAAGTTCTAGTCGTACACCGGTGTACTTGAGCATCGCGTCCCACGTGAAACTCGGTAGCGTAAAATAATGGGCGGGATCTAGATCGTAACTCGCGATACAGTCGGTGCGGAAACTCTCGAATACGTCGGTGAGTAACAGCACATCTGTTTTCAAGTACAAATCACTGTACTCGCCCAATGTCTGTGCGCGAAAATTATTCCACACGTTCGCGGCGTGCGCGTAATCAGGCTCCGACGCGGCGCTATCGTTCAACCGATTGTAGAACGCTTCGCGGGACGGTAAACATGTATCATTCAGTTTGGTGTATGACGTCATGTAGTCGTACGGGAAGACGCCCTTCCTGGTAAGGAGATTGAACTGATCATCCGACAGTAATTGAAACTCGCGTCGTAGAATCGCGTGTCGTTCTTTGCCAAGGTCCGAAGCGAGTTTCTCCAGACTAGCGGCCAAGAACTTCAACGAATCTATGAATCGAAACTTCAATCCCCTCTTCCAATCGTTGTTCTCGGCGTCGGTTCCCTTGACGTGTTTCGTGAAAGATATATACCGCTCTTTCGTTACCGGCAGCAGGTCGATCTGTCCTTCGAACGCGGACGCCAACTCCTTGATCACGAAATGCGCGTTGTAGCCTGATAAATTATGAAACACTACCGGTATCGTGTACGATCGTTGAAACTGTAAGTTACACGACACGTGGGCCGCGCCTCGGTACTCGCCCGTCGAGTGACAATGGTCGCGCACTTTTTTGTCCCCCTTGACGAAAGGTTGTCCACACACGTGACGCACGATCGCGTCGTTAAAACTACGCCACTGTCGACTCGTCAACGAGTTCATCGGTTTCGCGTTTTGCAACCACGAATACGCAATGTTCGCAAAGTCACGCAGCTCTTGCACGAACCACTTCACGCACTCGGATTCGTGACGATACGCGCGATAACGATACGGAGACGCGTCGGTGGAACAATGGATGTAATATCCCACGCTGTACGCTCTATGCTGCTAGTATGTGTACATCCGACTCCGCTCCGCAGGCTCGACGTCCTCCAGCATGCATTCGAAGTCCGCGTAAATGATGAATGGCGCTCGATCCTTATTTTTAAAGTTCTTATACTGCAACCATTTATCCTTCAGGGCCGGCAATTCGACGGCGCACTCGTTCAGACGCTGGCAGCCCACGTTGTGCTTCGTCAATTGCACGTTCGAATGGAAGAAGCTGAGACATCTGCAACGATAATAGTATTAATAATACAACATAATAATCAATAACACATCGATCGAAATATACCATATTTTATTCACCTTTCGCAAACGAATACTTGTCCATTGTGTTTGCCTAGCTGCTTCGATGAGTCTCGACATGCTCCGAATGCAGGCAAAATGGTATCGTTGGGGCTCGTTGGGGTCCTGCACCAGTAGGAGGTTCGCGTGCCTCTCTCGCTTGCCCTCGGTCAAACGCAGAGGCGCGCAGCTTCCATCGGACCACGCGTACACATTCACCGACACGTCGTTCATCCTCTCGAACTTTGTCAGCTGGTCCAACGTTACGGGTAGAGTCATATCGCCCGTGCGAAACACATCCAAGTAGTGATGGTACGATGCGACTCTATCCGCATGCGTAGTAGCAGGGTACAAACTAGCGACGACAGCCCAGAAGAAACATGCATTATCTCTGCTCTTTACGTTCACCACCGCTTTCTTCAGGACGACGGCGCGCGGAAGCGGTACGTTGCAACCGCCTCGAAGTGGATTGTGCTTATTAATATTCACTAGAATATTTAGTACGGCCCTTAGGGTTCATCCACTGTCACGATCTTGAAACTCCTCGAGCATTATTAGCGTGGGAGCGACCACGTGCGAGTACCACTCGCGAACGTTCGAAGTTATTAACAGTTCGTATTGACGGACACGCTTTTATGCGTCATGATGGTGTCCGTGACGCGCGAGATCACAGTTCGTCGAGCACCTTCTAAAAATCGACGCGGATCGACGTGTCCCACGTTGATAACCGCACCGGTTGAAATACGGTCTATAAACGCAGATTCCACGTCTTCCCATACGACATTAGGTGCCGTCGATCGATCCCAAGCCCCCACCCTACTCGCGAAATCTTTTCCCGCACGATTGCGCGCAATGTCTTTATTCGCGCGATCAGCGACACTAGGCGTTGTTTCGCGGACACGGACACTCCTCTGCTGCTCTGGTACTCGACGATGAGCTGCAGGCACGTGTCGCAATGATCCATCCAGTCTCGGAATTCCGCAATACTGCGTAAAAGCTTAGACATCTGGGACAAAACCCTGTACGTGTCCATGAACCCCTCCATGTTCGCTTATTCACAAAGAGTCCACTTCTTCACAAATAGTTAATTTCCCAGAGACTGTCCTTTATTTCACCTGATTCCATGATGCGACTTTTCCAGGTGACGCGATCATACTCGATATTGCGGAAATCGGAATCTCAGCGGTACAAGAACGAGCTTCGAGTTTCGCGGTAGACTCGTACGATCATTCAAATATCTAATGTTACGATTTTGGTAGGGCATAACGCGTATTTACTGAACGGCAACGATAACAGAACATTAACAGCGGGTAACGAATACAATCAGTCAGGCGGAATACAATATCGAGACGTCTGCTAGCAATGGTGGCTGACTTTCGAGTGACAGCTTGACAGGCGATCGCCTTCTTCTCGCTGTCCTCTTGCCCCGCTCGCGAGCACCAGTGGGCCTTGGATTTCCATCCAAGGGGTGTTCGCAACAGTATTAATTCCCGACATAAAAACCTATTCACTGAAATTGTTATTGTGTCAGGACTCAATACTTCCAGTACTTTGACCATTCCGTTCTCGATGTCATGTAGAAGCGTCAACGGCGTACACACGATCGCGGTAATGTACTCCATACGCTTAAGGTACACGTCCTTATCTGCAACGATGCAATGTAATGTACATTTACCCGCAGTACTGTGTCGCGCGATATATCGTAACAATTGACGATGTTCGCGCGACAATTGCATAAATCAATGTCGAAAGACGCTGATCCATGACGTCTCGGATGATGTCGGTGCGCTTAACACACTACGAATCTTATGTCGCTCGATCGTCAGTGATTTGTAATCTAACTGCAGCAACGTCGATAAATAGTTCACCCCTCCATCGTTATCGTCGTCGTCGGAAGACGATGACACGAGTAATGCATCTCGCGCGTCCAGTTCAGCGACTATGCATGCTTGTTTGCTTCGAACACACGTTCGCACTATTTCCACACTACTCATAAAAAATGTCAAACGTTGTTGTTCCGATTCCGATACTTTTCGAGTCTTAAAATGTTCGCGGATGAGGCGTAAGTACTCGTCACATGATATGAACCATTCGCAGCACTGTTCTTCGGTACGCAGCAGTGGAATCATCCCCCGCAACAATTCATACGAATTCACGAAAAAGTCCATGCCTCGTGATACTTATGCACGCGTAACGTATTTCACGATCTTCACCGAGTGACTGTAGGATTTAATATACTAGTCACTTATCCTATCCGTGATTCTTAAAACGCCATCGTAGTATGTTGACGTCAGATGTAGTTCGAACGTATCCTCAATTTTTTCCCCACCCTTACACGATCGCTGTTTACTACTCCCAATATCCAGATATAAACATACGGTATCGCGCGGTGCAATGTCGTGTTTACTCTCCGGACTTCGGTGTGAAAGTCTATGTATGAATTCTTTTCGCCCTTACACGCTCCCCCGACGCTTGACTTGCAGACCCTCGAGAAGGGTGCTTGAGACGTCGCCCTGTTCTCGATCGTGAAAATACTTGGAACTCTACCCCGAATAATTATCGCTTAGCTGCTCGCGTGAAAGGAACGCCTAATTTATTGCTTCGGGGACATTGCGTTTTCTCGAGGGTACTTCTTAGAGGTCCTAGTCTTGGGAAAAGTCAATGCTCAGATATATAAACGTACCCTCTTTCTCAGAAATTATCATCGAATGCAATGTCGTGTTTATTCCAAAGGCTATCGCACCGATTGATTTACAATAATTATCGCTATATGTATGCATCATTGCACGTGTGCTGCATCGGTCCCACGATTGAAACATAAACACACGGCACGAAGAGTGTGCACGTAGGCGCCCAAAACGTGTTCGATCCTGCTCAGATATAAACACACTGCATGTCGCGGTGCATTGCCGTGTTTATTCCATGGGCTATCGCGATGATTGATTTATAATAATAATAATTATCGCTCTATGTTTACATCAGTCTTCGCTGAGCATTCGAGGCGACAGGTGTATATATAAGCTGGCGGTGTATACGGTATTTAAATCCAGTCAGCTGTTACCGGTGTTTACCTCAACTGTGGCTATCATTTAAGAATTTATTTAAATACAATGGTCAATATAATTTGCAAAGGTTGTGGAACGCGTGTGGCTAACCCTATCACTTGTGCACTTTGTGGTATTTCGGTTCATCCTGCCTGTATTCAGCGTTTTGGGCATCCGTCCAGTGACGGACAGTTTTTCCAGTGCAAGGGGACTGCGTCCTCTAATGACTGTGTTACTTCACCATCAGATATTGGGTCTATCAGTGAAGCGTTAATGTATCAGATCGAGATTACTATCGCGCGGTCTGTGGAGAATATTCTTTCTAAAGAACTTGATAAATTCCAAGACAAATTTTGGAAACGTTACTCTGAGGACATGGATAAGGTCAACTTGTCCTTAAGGGATCTCTCTGATAGAGTCACTAAACTCGAGAACAATCCCATAAAGTCGGACTCGTCCTCGTTCTCAGTCCAGATTCAGAAAAATGTCATCCAGGAGATTGCCGAAAGGGAAAGGAGATCGTTCAACTTGGTGCTTTTCAACCTTGAGGAGGGAGATTGTCCAGCTTCTACAGCCTCCCCCGCTGCTTCCAATTCAGATGTGGAGCTAGTCAAGAGCATTTTTAATGTCATTTATCCTGCCGATTACACGGATATCAAAGCCGTTAGGCTGGGCAAAAGATTACAAGGTCGTAACAGGCCAGTTTGTGTATCTTTCAAATTAAAATCAGTCGTTACGACTATTCTGAAAAACAAATCCACATACTGCGGGCCGGTAAGGATAGCTGAAGACCGTACGCCGAAACAAAGGGAACATCTTGCAGATCTAAGGATGGAGCTTCATAATTTAACCAGCGCTGGTGTCACGGATAAAACTATACGCTACATCAATGGATCTCCCTGCATCGTCAACGCTGCTCCGAACTCTAGGGAAAAAAAACAAATTACAGCCTATTGTTATATTATCAAAATGTTCGTGGTCTGCGCACTAAATTAGTGGATCTCTCTTGTGCTGTGTCAACATCTTGTGTGTCTTACGATATCATTGTGTTGTCTGAAACCTGGCTGAATGACAGTTTTACGAACTCTGAACTTTTTCTTAATGACTATATAATTTATCGTTGCGACAGGAATCGCAACACCAGCTCTTGTATTAGGGGGGGGGCGGGGTGTTAGTTGCGGTTCGCGCCACACATAATCATCATAGTGTTTTAATTGACCCTCCTATAAATAACATCGAACAGCTGTTTGTAAAAATCAGTATCGGTCGCATGTCAGTGATTGTGTGTGCCGTGTACTACCTGCCTCCTCAATCCGACCCGGCTAAATACGATGTACACTGTCAATCCGTTGAATGGATCGGGCAGCGCATTCCGAACTCTGAAATCATTGTTGTTGGCGACTATAACCTACCTAATTCCTCATTTCATAATGATATCGATGGTACTCTTTTCCATTTGCCCACTCTCCATGGGCCAGAAGGGACAGCGCCAGACATCATCTGTGAATATTTTAACCTTTTGAATCTTCAACAGCTGAACCACGTACATAATCTATATAATCGTATGCTTGATTTATGTTTCTCCTCCAACAAAAATATCTTCATATACAGCGCCACCGAGACCCTCCTTCCTCCTGATCCCCACCACCCCGGCATTATCCTCTCCTTTCCTCCCCAGTGCTCTAATCCTCCTTCGCCTGTTCGAAGGACATTACCGGATTTCTCTCGTGCTAACTATGACGCCATTAACGACTTCCTTAGTTCGATTGATTGGGACAACCTGTTGTATGATCTTTCAGTGGATATGGCTGTCGCTGTCCTGTATAAACATTTAGCTGTAGCAATTGCGAATTTTGTTCCTATACGCTCAACCCAGAATCCTAATTATCCATTTTGGTTTTCCGCGGAGTTAATATCGTCAATTAAGAAAAAGAAAAGGTTACATGTTAAGTATAAAAAGACGAATTTATACTCCGACTACCTCCTATTCTCTAACGCTCGAGCTCGTTGTAAGGATCTGTCCATTTCGTGTTGGAACTGTTATGTAAACAAAGCTGAATCTGCAATTGCTGGTAACTCAAAGATATTTTGGCGTTTTGCAAACTCTCTCCGGAAAGACAAGTCCACATCTGGTTCCTTGCACATTGACGGGGTACACCTGGTCAATTCTTTGGACATTGCAGAGGGTTTCGCCGATCACTTTAAATCTGTGTATCAAATTGTCAATTACTACCATCATAGATTTAACTTCGATTCTCGGGTCAATTTGCCTGATTTTAGTCTGGACCTGGGTGAAATCCTTGAATCTCTTAGTTCCCTTAATTCAGGGGGCAACCGGGGGGATGATGATATCCCACCAATCTTTTTTAAATCTTGCAGATTCATCTTTGCGCGAATTCTATGGATTATATTTAATAAATCTCTTTTATCGGGCTACTTTCCTGCTTTGTGGAAATCATGCATTGTCATTCCGATGCCTAAGGGAGGTAACAGATGTGACATACGGAACTATAGGCCTATTTGTATCCAGAATGTTATGCCGAAATTATTTGAAGGTCTAATTGCCTCCAAACTATCTAACTCTTTTAAAGGTATTATAATTAATGAACAACATGGTTTTATGCCAGGTAGATCTACGACCACGAACCTGCTTAGTTACCAGTATTACTTAACCAATAGCATAGAGAAGGAACTTCAAGTGGATGTTATCTATACAGATTTTCGGAAAGTGTTCGACTCTGTTAGCCACTCTATCCTTCTATCAAAACTTGATGCTCTCTGTATACAGGGTGCCGCTTTTTCATGGCTGTCTAGCTTTTTATCTGGCAGGTATTTAAGGGTTAAGTATAAGGAATGTCACTCTTCCAGGTTTTTGGCGCTTTCTGGGGTACCTCAAGGGTCTCACCTAGGGCCATTACTATTTAACCTCTTTATCAATGATATCTGTGATGTATTTGTCCATAGTAAGTTCCTGCTTTATGCTGATGATTTGAAAATCTTTCTCTCGATTAGGAACCGTGACGATTCCCTTTTATTCCAACACGACCTGGACAGACTTAGCGATTGGTGCGATACAAACAAACTGGTTTTTAACCTTTCAAAGTGTAACGTTGTTCGCTTCAGTCGAAAAAGGGTGATCACACTTTTTGACTATAAACTTAGTTCCGTTCAGCTCACCGCCCTTGACAGAATCAAAGATCTAGGCGTCATATTTAGCTTGTTACGTATGTGGAATTTTCCCATACGCCGCCGCTCTCAACCATTTTTTCGAGCTCGCGTCTGCGAAGGGAAAACGCCCTAAAAGCCTTTCTGTTTATCACATACCACTAAGGGGGTCATGATCTCGACCATCTGGATCACGATCATGGGAACGGGAGTGACACGACGACGACCCCGAAGGATTCCCTTATATGGAAATTTCTAAAGAACCCCCACTCATTTTCGGGACTATATAAACCCTTTAGTTTCAACCCTCGTTGGTTAAAAGCAGTACAGTCACGCGTAGAGTAACGTCGTGTCACGCTCGTACAGAGTTGGTTATATCCAGTAAGATCGAGCTAAAGTCTCCGTCAGAATCATAGTTAATCTTATAGAATCCGCGAGTCCGGTTTATATTCTATCTGGCACTTAGAAATAGCCACTCGTACTCCCCGCATCGCCAGTGCGTCGACACCGCGCAACTAGTGGTAACCTACACACTTTTATTTATTATTTAATCGCGACACTTACATTTGTACAATAACTAATTATTGAATATACTAATCGTGTTCACGTCTAAATCGAGTAGATTCGTTAATCCCATATTTTACCCAGTGATCCTTATAATATTAGTAGCACTCACCCACTGATACAACTTTACCGCTCGATTTGTATCAAATATTAATTAAGAGTTACGAGGCAATACTAACATTTCCCGCGACTCCCTGATCTCGCATCAGGTTCGTTCGCAACCTTTCATTCAAAATAAGGAATCTTCTCCAACCCAGTGGCTCCCCGATTTCACATCGGGTTCGTCCACGAAACACTCACCCTCCTACGGCTCCCTGATTTCGCATCAGGTTCGTCTGTATCCTACAGCTCCCTGATTTCGCATCACGTTCGTCCGTATCCTACAGCTCCCTGATTTCGCATCAGGTTCGTCTGTAAATCTACCAACTTCCAAACAGCTCCCTGGTTTCGCACCAGGTTCGTCTGTGAATAATCCAACCTCCTAACAGCTCCCTGGTTTCGCACCAGGTTCGTCTGTGAACTTCATCCTAGTGACTCCCCGATTTCGCATCGGGTTCGTTCACGACGTTTTACTTTCCTGCGGCTCCCTGATCTCAAATCAGGTTCGCCCGCGTGTGACTCCATTCCTAGAGGCTCCCTGATTTCGCATCAGGTTCGTCCGCGCCCCTAATTAACAAACTCATAAATCGTATTCCTTGGGAAATACCCTTCTCGCCGGCCTCTCGCGTTGCCGCAGCCCGGCTCGTAACAAGCTCTCAATTATCCTCCCGTCAACATTGCCAGCATATCGTGAGCAGGGCTCTCAAAGCTCTAGGTTACGTGATTCGTGTCTCCCGTCACTTTAAACTCAGCTCTACGGTTAAACTTCTCTATGTTTCGTTAGTTCGTCCTGATCTTGAATACGCTGCAATAATCTGGTGTCCACATTTTAAGTATCTTTCCGTCGTGGTCGAACGGGTTCATCATAAATTCCTTCGTTTTATGTCATTTAAGTTAAAAGATCCCATGCCAGTTGCTTGCCATAATTACCAGCCAATACTGGCTAAAGTGAGGCTTATGTCGCTTGAAAAACGTAGGATTATTTCAGATCTGCTATTTATATACAATTTGTTGAATGATAATATTGATTGTTCCGATATTCTTCAACTTATTAAATTTTATGTCCCTATTAGAAATATAAGACGAACCTCTCTCCTTTACATTGTTACGTCCTGAAGGGACTTTTGGCGAATCGCCCTGAGCGGCTAGGGTGATTCGCGGGGTTCTTACTCGATTAAGGTGCTGAAGCACGCCTTGACTAAACTTACCGTGGAATGATAAGGAAAGAAGGGGTTTAAATCAATGGTGAGTCGGAATTCAAGGGAAAATAACACAATAAAATACATTCTGAATAAAAGATCAAGGTAATCATATAAACATACCCTAGGGACGGCGCTCCGTCCCTGCTATCGCAGAGAGCTCGGGTTTCGGCACGCTTGCCGTCTATCGCTCCGTGTGTTCTCTGGGTCGCTCACCCTAGCGCAGGTCGTGGTCGCTCGTTTCTCTATCTGGTCGCACTCGGAAGTCCGCGCAATCGGAGTCCGTCGCTTCGTTCTGTCTCGATCCGTCGCACGTGTTCGCGAAGTCAACGGCGGTTCGTATCACGTACAAGGGTTCTCCCGGCTAGGCCGTTCGCGGTGTATCGGATGGAGACACCCAGGACTGATCTCGACCGTCCGGACGGTTGTCGCGGTTTTACGTGGAGGCGAGGTCGCGAAATCTAAACGGCCCGCTGGCTCGTCACAACTTCCTGGCACGAGCTCCCGAAAACGAATTCCCTGTCCCGCGGCTCTCGATCGCGGTCCGAACCTCGGACAGGTCTCCTGGATGGGGAAAACAGCCCCGTCGGCAGTTGTCGCTCGCATTCTTTTGGAAATTTCCGGACCCGTTCACGGTCGCGGTATCCACCCGCTTGCTTCACGTTCGTCGCAACGTGACCGACACGCGCGAGGCGATTCCGCCGAATCGCCGTAGGAAAAAATACGTGAGGACAGCGAGCACGGAATGGACCTGAAGGTCCCATGTAACAACATCGAACCGCACCGAACGTTGCTGGGTAAATTCAATGCTATCAATCGTATTGCCTATCATATAAATAAATATTCGAGCAGGATAGACCTTTTTTGCGGTTCGTTGTATTCGTTCAAGCAATCAATCTATAATCAAGAGACACGGCAGTGTCTCGCGCCAAGTACATATAGATATATGCGCAGCGCGAGACACAGAGTGTATCTATTACGCCATGACTCACTATCAAGAACCCTGATATTATCGAATTTCAGTAACGGCTGATCCGATTAGATTTTGAATGGTCTTAATGGATACCTTGGGTTTGATTTACATAAGAAAAGTGTCTTCGTTTTGGTCCTACGTGCCTTATGAGCTGAGATATTTCAATGCAAATTCCAATATGGCGAATTTTATGTTCTGAAGAATTAAGAATCGTCATCGTCAAGTGTGGGCAAGAAGGGAACATGAAAGGGAGAGGAAATGTCTCCAATATCCACGTCGCTGATTCGATGAAGGTTTCGGCACTTTCGGCCAATCGCGTAACAAATCGTTGACACGTGACAGCTAGCAGAGAGCAGATCTGTCGAGGTAAACGTAACCTAGCTAGTGTCAAACAATTATAACCTGTCAAATGTGAAATAAGGAAACTAGTTAAAAATTTTTAAATGATACGAATTTTTACACCATAAAGGACACTGAATTATTGTCACATTTAACAAGGTGTTTGAGAATCAATTAGTTCAACTTCTCACCACACGCTAGCTTACGGAAGCACCTCCTGGACAGTGCAACGCACGGCTGATCCACAATCGATCGGCCAACCAAAAGTCAGCGACAATCGATCAACCAATTACACATCCCCACGTCGATCTACTCTCGAGCATGTTCCAGAAGACGCGTAACGGAAATGATCTTCCATCTTGAAATCACTCTTGTTCATATCGAGTACGTGAAAGGACGTGTCGCTCGCGATTGCGGAAACTTTCAATTGTAACGTGTGAATTCTCATCCTCACCGTGTAAGGATACTATCTCAGCAATTTCTCACGATCATCCAAAACGTATTATCACCGTATTTATCATTTTAACAAGCGCGGATTGTTTGAATCGCCGTTGGCCTGCAACCGCGTGTTCTCATCGCGCGCGTTTTCTCGACGAGTTTACACGCGTTGATATCCGCTGCACTGCGTGCAAAATCTCACCGCTCACTCACAAGAAAACTCGACTCACTCAACGAGTGTACAAATAAAGACTACCATCATTTTACTCAACATACTGTGTCGTGTGCACCTCTTCACTGCCGATCCCTAACCTCACTTTCCACCAGCGTGCTCAACCACCTCAATCTCAAACACAAGGAAAGTCACCAAAATTTTTTATTAGGCTATTTATGTAAAGCTTATAGAAACAGAGAGGACGCACAGACTTGGAAGTTATCCGGAGAAGGTTCGACAGAGAAGCATCTTCTTTCGCACAAGTTCCTACAAAATAATATATTGTTTTTATACCAGCAAACTATTTTTACATTAGAGCTTTTATGTAAAGCTTATAGGAATGAAGGGGACGCACGGGCTTGGATAGAAATGAAGGGGGCGCACGGGCTTTGATAGAAATGAAGGTGATTCACAGGCTTGGAGGTTGTCCGGAGAAGGACAAGGTTATAGATACACAGAGGAACATCTTGTTTCGCACAAGTTTCTGAAAATTTGTTAAATAAGGTAAATCGACAAAATTTGTCAAATTGGCTTAGCATTAAGAATTAAAAAAATTATAGTATACTGCTTACAACATAGAGCAAGTCACATTATTGAAGAAAGTACGCTGAACAAACATCTCCCTTGATACTTTTCAATCTTTCGTGAAAGATATTCCTAATACTTTATTAAAATCCACAGTAGTTCCCTCGCTATTCATTAATTTTATTAGTTTCTCATTAAGAATATTTCAATTCAGCAATGTACATACTAAATTAATTTTATTCTAACACCAATACATTGTGTGTTAAAAATATTGAATCTCTTCTTTCATTTTCGTTGAATTACCATTAGTATTTAAATTTCCTGCACCAAGACTTTTTGCCATACGCTCTCACCTCCTTCGGACACATTTTGTAGTCTCTACGCTTACTATAGCAAAGGGCCACTTTATTTCTATATAATTTCTACGTTAAGTTGTAACTAAAATGTGGATTATATATATTTACAGATAATCGAAGCAGAAGATGATGCAGTATGGTCTACGTCAGAGAAAAAAATTTATTGTGACATAGTATTATATTAATTAAACGATTTTATTCAGCTTCGATCCGCTGTTTGCTTCTTGTATGTTTGGTTCATATCTGAAAACTAAAATTTCAACCAATTCCTCCAATCCAATTGTCTTGAAGTTTTGCAGGCATGAGTAGTTTGGATGACAATACAATATATTTAAAACAATAAATAACCCAAGGGGGTGATACAATTATCCAGTCATCAATAAACACTACAAAATGTGTGAAAGCCCAACAAAATTACTTTTTTTTAAAAAAAGGTACAAAAAAGTGCGCCAAGTATATAATCCCATCAAAAAGAATCCAATTTAAAAACATTGTCGTAAATTAATAGCTTTACAAAACTAATGATATACACTAATAGCGCCAATTATCACAATGGCTATTTATATAAAGAAAAAATTTATTAAATAATATTAAACAGATATATTTTTATACAAATAAATATTTTAATACGAATAAATATTTTATTCAAAATACTTGGCGTTGCTCTCTAAATTGGTGTTCCTAAACTGAATAAATATGTCTGAATCAATAAGTCTGGTCTTGTATTATTTATTAACCAAGACAATTAATATATTTTTCAGAGAGCAGCGCCAAGTATTTTCAATAAAATATTCATTCGTATTAAAATATTTATTTGTATAAAAATATATCTGTTTAATATTATTTAATCTCGGCGGTCCCCCTACCACCGTAAAGGGGACCAACCGAGCGCGTCTCCGGGTGGCCGATAGGAGAACGGCCAGAGCGTGAAGCGGCTCATCTGAGACTGCTGCCCCGCCGCGGACTGGATCACCACACGGTGACCGGGCCGTGGCGAAAGGGGGGGTCGGGGAATGTGACAGTTAGCGGGTGCTATAAGCGAACCCTGGGGCCTAACAACCCCGCGTGGCAAGCGAAGGCCCTGTCGTGGACCAACTCCCCAATCCAAGGTGGAAGCTATCGCGCCGGGGGATGAATGGTACCGGGGTATGGTGCCTCGAACGATGCCCTTGGGGTACCAGGCGACCCCCCATTGTATTTAGCCTTACCCCCACATAGCAGGCTCTGTGGGGGTGGACCGAATACTTCCTGTACACTCGTGGGAATCATATGGAAAATTCTGAAACCCCAAAATCCCAAACCACAGCGGGAGAAGGGCCCTTGGAAGAGGGAACATCTCCCGTATACACCGCGGAAGCCACCATAGGAGGACCGGCAGAGATTGACGCGACGCCAGTCGCGGTGATCGAAACCGGGCTCTCGATGACGGACGCTACCACGCGGAGGACAGGCGAGAGCAACGGCGACAACGCCGAAGCCGCGCCCGACACCGCAACAAAGAAGAGGAAGGCGACCCGCAGCGGGGCGGCGAAAAGGAGGGCTCGGAAAGCCAAATTGGCTTCACCCGGTACCACCTTGGAGACGACCCAAGCGGGAGCGCCGACCTCCGAAAAGGCAGCGCAGGGGGAGGGGGGCCCACAAGACGGGCAAACAGACTCCTCCGCAAAGCAGGGTGGGAAGGATGGGGAGACCACGGGCAAGGGCCTGAAAAGGGCCCGACAGACCGACGGTTCGACCCCCGAACACCCTGCAAAAAGAACAGGGAAAATCTTCCCAGAGCCCTCTAGCTTCAGGGAGGCGCTGGTGGGGGGGAAGGAAGATGGCGATCTGACTACCCCAAATCCACGCTAACACCGGAGCAGGGGGATCTCGTGATGAGAGGGCTCGGAGAAGCGATGGACGCCATCCGGAAGGGGATGGCGGTCCCTCGCTACGAAGAGTACAGGTTCGTGCAGGGCATCCTCTGGGTAACCTACACGGACGCCGCCGCCAAACAATGGTTTAAAGAAGCGGTAACAAACCTGAAGCCCTGGGAGGGCGCATCTCTTCAGGTAATGGAGAGAGAGTGCCTACCCAGGCTTCGAAAGATGGCGACCGTCATCCCCGGACACCGGAGAAGACGAAGGTCATACTGCAACGGATCGGCCGGCAAAACCCGGACCTCCGCACCCAACTATGGAGGGTGTGGGGCAGAAGGGAGGCGGAATGATCCGTGCATCTGATTCTGGGGGTGGACGCGGAGTCGCACAAGGCGCTTAGTAAGCGGGGCTTCGTCGTCCACGTGGGGCTGGGCAGGGCGCTACTTAGGGAGTTCCCGGCCCGGACCGGCGTGGGGGGCGGGAAACCAGGAGCGGCGGAAGCGACAACCCAGGTCAGAGTAGGGGATGGGCCAGGGGGAGCGGGGGAGGCCTCGAGCGCGAGAGGAATGCCCAGCGCCGGCGCCGATCCGGCCCCTCAGGACCAAACCCCAAACAGAGCGGGGGAGGGGAGGGAAGGACTCTCGATGGTGGAGACCGGAGGGGAGACCTCGGGCGCACCCACGGGGGCGGACCAACCCCCCACGACGAAGGCACGTATGCCCACCCGCGGAAAGAGGGGAAGACCCACGAAGGTCGAGGGGATGGGTAGGGCTGGGCCCTCGGGGTCCCGGGGAGGGGTCCAAAAGACTACCGCCCCTGGGACACTGAGGTACCAGTTCCTTAAAATCGCCGGGGTGGCGAGTAAGACCACCACGGTAAAGCGGGGAGGGAAATAGTAGTGGACCGCAACGCGGGACACACTACCTCCCCCGGAACACGTGCGAGAGCGGGCAATACTGCAGTCAACATGGCTGCAGGATGTATCAACATCTCGCAGATTAATCTGCAGCACTGCAAAGCGGCGACGGATTTACTCGACCGCCGCATAGTGGTGCAGCAAACAGACATAGTACTCATACAGGAACCCTGGCTAATCAGGGGTCGAGTAGGAGGACTGAACGAGAAACAGGGCACGATAATACACGGACCCGGTGACCCTTGCCCAAGAGCGCGCATCTACGCGAATAAAAGACTAAACGCCTTGAGGCTGGGAGAATTCTGCACTAGGGACCTAACAGCTGTCCTAACAGAGCTAAAAATGGGCGGAAACACGGAAAAGGTCGTGGTCTGCTCAGCATATCTACCATACGACTCCGATGAGCCCCCACCAACGAGGAAACTCAGAGCACTGGTGGAAGCATGCAAAAGAAAGGGGCTGCAACTGGTGGTGGGATGCGATGCCAATGCCCACCACATCGTATGAGGCAGCTCTGATATCAACAAGAGAGGGACAAGCTTACTTGAATACCTCTCGACCACGGAACTGGAGATCCTCAACCGAGGCTCCAAGCCCATATTCGTTACCATCAGAAGGCAGGAGGTAATCGACATCACGCTGGGCTCCAGAAAGGTGGCTCAGGCTATAATGGATTGGCAGGTGGCGGAAGAGGCAAATCTCTCAGACCACAGGCTAATTGAATTTAAACTGGCGGGAGACGCAAATCACGAACCCACGGGGGTCTACAGGAACCCCAGGGCCACCGACTGGCAACTCTACAAAGAGGAGCTAGAAGGAAGGCTCGGGGGGCACTGCGGACGCCCGAGAACGGGTGGGGGATCGAGCAGGCAGTTGAGGAACTGCAGGCTGCGATCACCCAATCGTATGAAGCGGCATGCCCGGCCAAGCAAAGGAGGAGCAGCAAACGGGTGCCCTGGTGGAACCAGGAGCTGACCAGGCACAGGACCAGAACCCGGAAGTTGCTAAACAGAGCCATGAGGCGTGGAATGCGGGTCGAAGGGGAAAACTACAAGGAAGCCCATAGATCATACAAGAAGCTCATCAGAGTATCAAAAAGAAAACCTGGAGGGGATTCTGCCAAGAGACCGAGGCCCTACCACTAGTGGCCAGGCTTCGAAGGGTCTTCGCAACCGGGCCTCCGGAAAAATTGAACGGACTCAGACTCCCGGATGGGAGGTACCTAGAGGACCGACAGCAAATTCTGGAGCACCTGATAGAGGTTCACTTCCCAGGCTCGGGACTCTGCCAGCAGGGGCAGCCAACAGAAGAGCTGGAACCTCAAAAAGATGGACCGAAGGACTGGGGGATGGCCTCCAGAGTGGTGAACCGAGACAGGATCAGATGGGCCATAAACTCATTTAAGAGATTTAAGAGTCCGGAAGTGGATGGGATCTTACCCGCTCTTCTACAGGACGGAGGGGAGGGCCTGATAAAACGACTGGACCTTATCTTCAAATCCTGTCTTGCTTTGGGGTATATACCCAGAATATGGAGAACGGCCAGAGTCGTATTCATACCCAAACCAGGGAAGAAGGACTACGATTCCGTCAAATCCTTCAGGCCTATCAGCCTAACGTCCTTCCTTCTGAAGACGCTGGAACGGCTGGTGGATAGGCACATCAGGGAACATGCGCTGGTGGAAAGACCAGTTCAAATCTCCCAACACGCGTATCGGGCCGGCAGATCCGTGGAGACGACGCTCCTTCACCTGGTAGGGGTGGTAGAAGGGGCCCTGAAACGGAAACAGTCGGTCCTGAGCGTTTTCTTGGACGTCGAAGGAGCGTTCGGCAACAACGTTCGGCATCCTTGGATGCCATAAGCAGGGCTCTAGACAGCTTCAAGGTCGAAGACTAGATCAGAAGGTGGATCCGCAACATGCTGCGGACTAGAGCCGTGACGGCCAGCTGGGAAGGAACCACGATAAGGGATCGGGCCGACAGGGGCCGCCCGCAGGGGGGAGTGCTCTCCCCACTGCTGTGGACCCTGGTGGTGGACGAGCTACTGCGTGGGCTCGGAGAAGAGAGTGTAATAGTACAGGGCTATGCTGATGACATAGTGATCGCAGTCAGAGGCACGAGCCCGACATGCATGGCCAGGAGAATGCAGGAGGCGCTCACACTGGTTCAGGAATGGTGCCACAAACAGAACCTAAGGGTAAATCCGTGCAAGACGGAAATGATACTATTCATGAGGAAGCGGAACCTAAAATTCAAGGCCACCTCAATCTTCGGAGCGGATCTCCACACCTCCTCGAAGGTGAAATATCTAGGAGTGACCCTAGATAAGAAGCTCTCGTGGAAAGGCCACATCGCGAAGCAGACACAGAAGGCGCTCGTCACCTACTGGGCCCGTAGAAGGATGTTCGGATATATGTATCTTTACACTCCATATATGTATTGTTCACTTCAAAACGAGAACACCGCGAAATTGTACAACGGACAACACAAGTCGTGATAAAACCACATAAAAACCCGAAGCAATAATCAAAATAGTTAGTAAGGAAAGAACGTCTTCCACCAGTTCCCTTTGAAACATTGTAATCTTTATATAAGGATCGTTATCACCGTATAATACAAATATTATAACCCATTATTGTCAAATGTAAACTAATAATATTCATATGCACCGAATTACTATTATAATCTAGCTTAAGAATCGATGTTAACCAACCGCTCAGAAAAAGCTATGGCTTTTTCTCCCTTAGGGGGAAGGGATGTTGTGCCCTGGCAACGCCCAAGAACACGTGTCGTCAGGCATACCGCTATATATTATACATATTATATTTCGTTACGAATCGTTCGAGACGTTTCCAAGCTAAGACATCCGCTGAGCGACCGAATCTACTAAATCAGCAATATGCGAACGCATCGCCGCGAACGGGCAACGCGTGCCACGCCCAGCAGGTTATAAAAACCACTTGGACACAGCTAATCGCGGATTCTAGACCTGACACTCGACCTGTCACACGGCTATTACTCTTGAATTTCGCAGTCTAGTTTAGTTAAAGTTTGAATAAAGACTTAGTTTCTGAGTTTAATAGAACTTGGAGTAATTCACCCAGTAGATTCCCATCTTTTGTTCACTCCCGAACCTACGATAACGACATATCTCGTACCAGCCTTGCGAGCCATCACGCAGGGCACAACAAGCTGTACGTGAATAAAGTGGGAAACCATGAGGCTCTATTCGGCTCGCAGCATTCTACGGCGACTTCTCTGTTGCGATTAAATATGTACATTAAGTGATAAAAAAATTCTGAAATATTGCCCAATGTAGAGGAGACTGGGGATAGTTTGGACACGGGGATATATTGGACAGTTTTAAAACTGCCTCCATAGTGTCATGATTATTGCAATTGTTTTTGTAGTTTGTGCCTATGTTCACACCAAATCAACTGATATTCAATATGACGTGTTGCATTCACGAATAACAAGGTAAGTCACACTTTTCAAGTTTTGCATGTTACTGTATAATATTATCATCTACTTTTTGTTGTGATTCGGATACACTATTGTGGAAGAATTTTATTGTAACTTTTTTGAGGCATTGCTGAATGTTTTTAAACTAAAATAATGCTATGCAAAAATTAAAGTATCCTTTTTGAGGAAAGGCACGAATCATTATGTTTTGATTTGATATGAGGGGTTACATTGGACAGACTTGGGAATATATTGAACAGCTGCCAAGTCTGTTCAATGTATCCCCAAGGCTGTCTAATGTAATCCCCATTTTACTTTGTTTACAAAGATTTAAAAGTAATGGTGAAGTATTGTCTTCGGCTTCTTTGTAGATGGTTCTTAAACTTCATTATTTCTTATCTATTTGTCATTTTAAATAAATTGACACCAATGTTACGTTTTGGGTAAGGCATATCGCGTATTTACTGAACAACAACGACAACAGAACATAAACAAGGGTAACACAAGAACGGGTAACGAATACAATCAGTGAGCGCAAAGAGATATCGTGACGTCTGCAAGCAATGGCGGCTGACTCTCGAATGACAGCTTGACAGGCGATCGATCCGATCGCCTTCTTCTCGCTGTCTCTTGTCCCGCTCGCGAGCTCCAGTGGGCCTTGGATTCCCATCCAAGGGGTGTTCGCAACACTGCTCCCCCCTCCGAGAAAGCGGTCGTCCCGGCCGCTGCAGTCTCCGCAACTCCTGCAGCCGTACCCTGGTCCGGAAGGGTGGAAAAGACGCCGTGTGGCCCCTTCCGTCCGCTGCCTCGGCATTCGCCTTCCCGCCCAGGGGAAAACCACTCCAAAAAACCCTGGGCAAGGCGTGGGTACGTGAGTCTTCGCGCCTCTGCCCTCCACTTGCGTCTTCAAACTTGCGGGCTTCTTTCTTGCGCGGCCTTCCTCTTCTCCGACGGCGCATCTTCTTCTTGGGCAGAGACAGGTGGGGCTTCCTGTTCTTCCGAAGGCCGGGACTCCTCGTCCCTTCAGCCGCCGGGAGACACGGCGTATCCCATGCGACGGCTCGACAGTCCAAGTTCCCCAGGTTTCCCTCGGCGGCAGCTCCTCCGGGGCTCCAACGGCGAAATCCCGCGACGCTCCGGAACATCCCTGGGCGGCTCCGCTCCGTCCGTCGCCCCTCAGCGATCCGGCCGCTCCTGCGCCGCAACCTGGCTCGACCTCGACTGCTTCCTGGTCCGTCCTCGACGTACTTCCAACAGTCCTGCGCGACCCCTTGTTCTTCAAGGTTCCCTTGCAAAGAAAACGTTTCCCTCATTAGCCCGAGACCGAAGACAACCCGTTGGAGCTGCACGAGCTGGAAAACCAGAAAGAAGGACCGAGCGCGCAAGCAGAGGGTCGCAGCTAGTCGCAAGCATGCAAGCGGCCCAGCCCCCAGTCCGGTCACCCGTCTCGTCAACCCTGGCCGTCTTCTCTCTTCCTTCCTGCTCGACGGCCCCATTCCTCTTCTTGGCCTCAGGTGCTGAACCAGGGGACCGTCCTGTGCGTCCTGCCAGCGCTCCCGTCTTCGCGACACCCCCTCCAGCCGATCCAAGCAACGCTTGTCCGCCTGGTGGTTGGGGATGCCATTTCCCTCCTGCTGTCCACCCTCCTCTCCTACTTTATCCTGGGTACCCCGCGAGAACCACCATCCCGGCCGTGCCGGGGGCTCGTAGGGTCTCCTCCAGGGGGCTAGCGGGGCGCTTTCACGTATGTCCGCACCCCGCTGCGGACTGCCACGCTATTATGGCACATTCGGGGAATTCGGGAGCGCGTGGCCAGGCTGCGGCGGCAGTCCCCCGACACCTTGTCCCTCGTCGTGGGGTCTCGTGAACCTGAAACAGAACCAAAGGAAAAGGGGCCGAGCCACGGAGGCAGCCTCCGCAACCCGGTCCACCGGATTAGCTTAATCTAATCTTCTTCCACGGGTCCGATCCTGCGTCGTCTTCACTCTTCCTGCAGTGGTCCCTCGTACTTCGCAAGGCGGCGCACGTGGACCACCTTGCACTTCTTCCTGCGTGACCGTTGGATCCTGTAGACGACGTCGTTGATCCTGTCCACCACTGTGTAAGGGCCTTCCCAATCCGCTTGCAGTTTCGGGCACTTCCCCTTCACTCTTCGTGGTTGGAACAACCACACTCGTTCTCCTGGCTGGAACTCCACCGCGTGAACCCGGTTGTCGTACCACGACTTCATCTTTGAACTGTAGACGTCCAGACGGCGTCGAACGAACTCGTGGATCTTCGTCATCTTCCCTCGAATCCATTCGGAGTATCCTTGTTCGACGTCCTCTTCCTGTTCAACTTCCGGGGGCAGTCCTCTCCATAACTGCAGGGGTAGACGTAGTTCCTGGCCGTACAGGATCATCGCTGGGGTCAGTTGTGTGGCCTCATGCCGTGCTGACCGGTAGGCGAGGAGGAACATGGGGATCCATTCATCCCAGTCCCGCTGGTGCTCCGAAACGAACATTGCAAGATATTGGAGCAATGTCCTGTTCAAGCGTTCTACCAGCCCGTCGGATTGAGGGTGCAGGGGAGTTGTTCGTGTCTTCTTGACTCCAAGCAGCCTCAGCAGTTCCTTGAAAACGGAGGACTCAAAGTTCCTTCCTTGATCGGTGTGTATCTCCAAAGGTACACCGTGACGACACACCACGTTGTGCAGAAGAGCTCTTGCCACTGTGACAGCTCGCTGGTCTGGCATCGCGATTACTTCCGGCCACCGGGTAAAGTAGTCCGCCACGACCAACATGTACCTGTTCCCGGCCTGGGACCTCGGGAGCGGACCGACAACGTCCAGGGCAAGCCTCTCAAACGGAGCTCCCACGTTGTACACTCTCAGGTTCCCTGCTCCCCGTTGACGTGGTCCCTTCTTCGCCGCACAGGTGTCACACCGCCGGCACCACTCTTGAACGTCTTGTCGACACGTCGACCAGAAGAACTGTTGGCGGATCTTCGCCAAGGTCTTATTCACTCCGAAATGTCCAGCTGCTGGCGCATCATGAAACTCCTTCAGGACCTCTGCAACCCTCTCGCGCGGCACCACCAAAAGCCACTGGGCCGTTGTGCCGTTGTGGGACTCCCATTTCCTAAAAAGCAAACCTTCGTGAACCTCCAGCGAATCCCAAATTGTCCAGTAATATTTCAACTGCGGGGAAAAACGAGCAATGTCCTCCCAGCCCGGCTTCTCCCCTTCCCCCTCAGGTCGTAACCGCTTCATTACAGAATAGCCAGGGCTCAGGTGGTAGCGGCGCGGGCCCTCGGGGTGGGGACGTAGTGTCAAGTGAAATCAGTGAGGATAGTGTTGCCAATAGTGTACCCCCTGCGCATGTCCTTAGCTTAGGGTACGCCGTGAAGCCGACGATATTCGACGGGAAAAATTCGTGGGAGGAGTACAAGGTGCAGTTCGAAACGATTGCGCGTGCGAATGGTTGGAACGACCAGAAGAAGGCCACGGCCCTGGTCGCTTCCCTTGGGGGCGCGGCGAGGAGCGTCCTGACGACGCTCACCGCCGCACAATGTGAGAGTTTTTCGGAGTTGGTTTCCGCGCTTGAATTCCGCTACGGGGCGAAGAATCTTTCGAATCTGAACTACGTACTTTTCCAGAGCCATCGGCAGCGTAGGGATGAAAGCATCTCTTCGCTCGCCACCAAAATTGAGCGCTTAGCGCAGTCCGCGTTTGCCGATTGTCCGGTAGAGATCCGCGACAAACTCGCCGCGTCTCAGTTCGTAACAGCGTTGTCGAGCTCTGTTATGCAACGGGAACTGCGTCTCGGCGGGTTCACAACCCTAAGAGCCGCAGTGACCAGGGCGCTGGAAATTGAGGCCGTGGAGGCGATGTCTCGCGGCTCCGCGCCCGAATCGCGAAGTAGGGACGTAGAAAAGCGGAAAGCTAAGCACACGGAAAATTCGAGGTGTCCCGAGAAGAGGAGGAGGCCCGCCAAACCGGAGGAGCGTACGGGTCCGACGAGGACTTGCTGGCTTTGCGGCAAGACTGGACACCTGCAGAAGGATTGCTTCCAGGCTAAGAACGGTCAGACAGGAGCTGCTCCACCGAGGAGACCCCCCCAGGGAAACTCGAAGAGGACGGCGTAAGGGGGAGACGCCGGACCGAGAAGAACAGTCCCCCGGTCGTCAAGAGTGTGGCGATGCGGGAGGCGACTGGGCGGCAATGGAATCCTACCGACGAGATTTACGTATGTGGAAAAATCGGCGGAAAGCCTTGTAAAATTATCCTCGATACAGGTTCGCCTATCAACTTGCTGGACAAGGAGCTGTGTGTGACGAAGGGCATCGCTCGAGCGAGGCTCGATATCCGCTCCACGACGGGGGAGAAAATGAAGGTGTTCGGCAAGAAGAGCCTGGAGGTCAGCGTCGGAGGACTCTCGAGCGTAGAAGATTTCTACGTCGTTGAGATGGTGGAGAAGTGTATCCTAGGAGCGGCGTTCTTGAAGAAGCACTGCTGTAGCTTGGATTTGGCTCGGGGGGTGCTGAGCCTTCCCGGCAAATCGGACATTCGCTTCGGGGAGCCGACCCCCGAGGAGAAGGAACCAGCAGAGGAAGGGGGAACGGGCGTCCCACAGCATTTGGAAGAGCTGTTCACACGCTGTTCGTCAGGTTTGACAGAAACGGAAAAGGAACTTTTTGCTGGGTTACTTCGTGAATTTCAGGACGTTTTCGCCAAGGACGCGACTCAGATTGGGAATTGCGACCGGGTCAAGCACACTATCGACACCGGAGATTGCGAGCCCATTAAACAGGCACCAAGGAGGCTGCCGCTGCACCGACGAGCGGAGGTGGAAGAGCTACTCAGGAAGATGTTGGCTCAGGGCGTGATTGAGGAATCGCGGAGCCCGTGGTCCTCCCCGATTGTCCTCGTGAAGAAGAAGGACGGGACCATTCGCTTCTGCGTGGATTTCCGTCGCCTGAACGAAGTCACGAAGAAGGACTCGTATCCTCTGCCCCGTATAGAGGATACACTGGACGCCCTCTCTGGATCTGCCTGGTTTTCAACCGTGGACCTGCAGAGCGGTTACTGGCAGCTTTCCATGGACGAGAAGGACCGAGAGAAGACCGCGTTTTCCGTGGGGACGGGACTGTGGCAGTTCAAGGTTATGCCCTTTGGACTCTGCAACGCCCCTGCGACTTTCGAGCGACTGATGGAGGACGTGCTTCAAGACCTGACGTGGAAGATCTGCTTGGTGTACCTGGACGACATCATTATCTACGGGAAGGATTTCGGGCAGGAGCTCGAACGCCTACGGACGGTGTTTTCGCGCTTACGTCAAGCTGGACTGCTGATGAGCCCCAAGAAGTGTTCTTTCTTCTGCCGAGAAGTAAAGTATCTGGGCCACATCGTCACGGAGAGCGGAGTCAGGACAGACCCGGAGAAGATTAAAGCCATCTCGGAATGGCCGCAGCCGAAGAACGTCACGGAATTGAGGAGCTTCCTAGGATTATGCACATATTACCGGAAATTTGTAAAGGATTTCTCCAGAATCGCCAAGCCCCTGCATCGCCACACCGAGACCAAACAGAACTACGTATGGACCGAGGAATGCCAAGGAGTTTTCCAGGAACTGAAGGAGAAACTCACCGGAGCACCGATACTTGCCTACCCGGAGACGGACAAGGACTTCATTCTGGACACGGACGCCTCTAACTTCGCTATAGGCGGCGTCCTTTCACAGGAGCACGAAGGACAGGAAAAGGTCGTAGCCTATTTTTCCAAAACCTTGGGAAAAGCAGAGAGGAACTACTGTGTCACTCGGAGAGAGCTGTTGGCGGTGGTGAAATCTGTAGAGCATTTCCACCACTACCTCTATGGTCGAAGGTTCCTGATAAGGACGGATCACGCAGCTCTCCGTTGGCTGCTGACCTTCAAGTGCCCCGAAGGACAGGTCGCCCGCTGGATCGAGCGACTCCAGGAGTACGATTTCGAGATTCGTCACCGCGCAGGAAGAGCTCACGGGAATGCCGACGGACTGTCGCGAAGACCGTGCATCGAGGAAGACTGCAGGAACTGCGAACGACTGGAGAAGAAAGAAGCTGGAGTGGAAGTTTCCACGAAGAGAATTCACAGGATCTTCTGCGTGGACAACCGGAACGAGTGGAAACGAAGCCAGGAAAAGGATGAAGCGATTGGTTTCATCCTTAAAAAGAAGGGGGAAGGGGAGAAGCCGGGCTGGGAGGACATTGCTCGTTTTTCCCCGCAGTTGAAATATTACTGGACAATTTGGGATTCGCTGGAGGTTCACGAAGGTTTGCTTTTTAGGAAATGGGAGTCCCACAACGGCACAACGGCCCAGTGGCTTTTGGTGGTGCCGCGCGAGAGGGTTGCAGAGGTCCTGAAGGAGTTTCATGATGCGCCAGCAGCTGGACATTTCGGAGTGAATAAGACCTTGGCGAAGATCCGCCAACAGTTCTTCTGGTCGACGTGTCGACAAGACGTTCAAGAGTGGTGCCGGCGGTGTGACACCTGTGCGGCGAAGAAGGGACCACGTCAACGGGGAGCAGGGAACCTGAGAGTGTACAACGTGGGAGCTCCGTTTGAGAGGCTTGCCCTGGACGTTGTCGGTCCGCTCCCGAGGTCCCAGGCCGGGAACAGGTACATGTTGGTCGTGGCGGACTACTTTACCCGGTGGCCGGAAGTAATCGCGATGCCAGACCAGCGAGCTGTCACAGTGGCAAGAGCTCTTCTGCACAACGTGGTGTGTCGTCACGGTGTACCTTTGGAGATACACACCGATCAAGGAAGGAACTTTGAGTCCTCCGTTTTCAAGGAACTGCTGAGGCTGCTTGGAGTCAAGAAGACACGAACAACTCCCCTGCACCCTCAATCCGACGGGCTGGTAGAACGCTTGAACAGGACATTGCTCCAATATCTTGCAATGTTCGTTTCGGAGCACCAGCGGGACTGGGATGAATGGATCCCCATGTTCCTCCTCGCCTACCGGTCAGCACGGCATGAGGCCACACAACTGACCCCAGCGATGATCCTGTACGGCCAGGAACTACGTCTACCCCTGCAGTTATGGAGAGGACTGCCCCCGGAAGTTGAACAGGAAGAGGACGTCGAACAAGGATACTCCGAATGGATTCGAGGGAAGATGACGAAGATCCACGAGTTCGTTCGACGCCGTCTGGACGTCTACAGTTCAAAGATGAAGTCGTGGTACGACAACCGGGTTCACGCGGTGGAGTTCCAGCCAGGAGAACGAGTGTGGTTGTTCCAACCACGAAGAGTGAAGGGGAAGTGCCCGAAACTGCAAGCGGATTGGGAAGGCCCTTACACAGTGGTGGACAGGATCAACGACGTCGTCTACAGGATCCAACGGTCACGCAGGAAGAAGTGCAAGGTGGTCCACGTGCGCCGCCTTGCGAAGTACGAGGGACCACTGCAGGAAGAGTGAAGACGACGCAGGATCGGACCCGTGGAAGAAGATTAGATTAAGCTAATCCGGTGGACCGGGTTGCGGAGGCTGCCTCCGTGGCTCGGCCCCTTTTCCTTTGGTTCTGTTTCAGGTTCACGAGACCCCACGACGAGGGACAAGGTGTCGGGGGACTGCCGCCGCAGCCTGGCCACGCGCTCCCGAATTCCCCGAATGTGCCATAATAGCGTGGCAGTCCGCAGCGGGGTGCGGACATACGTGAAAGCGCCCCGCTAGCCCCCTGGAGGAGACCCTACGAGCCCCCGGCACGGCCGGGATGGTGGTTCTCGCGGGGTACCCAGGATAAAGTAGGAGAGGAGGGTGGACAGCAGGAGGGAAATGGCATCCCCAACCACCAGGCGGACAAGCGTTGCTTGGATCGGCTGGAGGGGGTGTCGCGAAGACGGGAGCGCTGGCAGGACGCACAGGACGGTCCCCTGGTTCAGCACCTGAGGCCAAGAAGAGGAATGGGGCCGTCGAGCAGGAAGGAAGAGAGAAGACGGCCAGGGTTGACGAGACGGGTGACCGGACTGGGGGCTGGGCCGCTTGCATGCTTGCGACTAGCTGCGACCCTCTGCTTGCGCGCTCGGTCCTTCTTTCTGGTTTTCCAGCTCGTGCAGCTCCAACGGGTTGTCTTCGGTCTCGGGCTAATGAGGGAAACGTTTTCTTTGCAAGGGAACCTTGAAGAACAAGGGGTCGCGCAGGACTGTTGGAAGTACGTCGAGGACGGACCAGGAAGCAGTCGAGGTCGAGCCAGGTTGCGGCGCAGGAGCGGCCGGATCGCTGAGGGGCGACGGACGGAGCGGAGCCGCCCAGGGATGTTCCGGAGCGTCGCGGGATTTCGCCGTTGGAGCCCCGGAGGAGCTGCCGCCGAGGGAAACCTGGGGAACTTGGACTGTCGAGCCGTCGCATGGGATACGCCGTGTCTCCCGGCGGCTGAAGGGACGAGGAGTCCCGGCCTTCGGAAGAACAGGAAGCCCCACCTGTCTCTGCCCAAGAAGAAGATGCGCCGTCGGAGAAGAGGAAGGCCGCGCAAGAAAGAAGCCCGCAAGTTTGAAGACGCAAGTGGAGGGCAGAGGCGCGAAGACTCACGTACCCACGCCTTGCCCAGGGTTTTTTGGAGTGGTTTTCCCCTGGGCGGGAAGGCGAATGCCGAGGCAGCGGACGGAAGGGGCCACACGGCGTCTTTTCCACCCTTCCGGACCAGGGTACGGCTGCAGGAGTTGCGGAGACTGCAGCGGCCGGGACGACCGCTTTCTCGGAGGGGGGAGCAGTGTTGCGAACACCCCTTGGATGGGAATCCAAGGCCCACTGGAGCTCGCGAGCGGGACAAGAGACAGCGAGAAGAAGGCGATCGGATCGATCGCCTGTCAAGCTGTCATTCGAGAGTCAGCCGCCATTGCTTGCAGACGTCACGATATCTCTTTGCGCTCACTGATTGTATTCGTTACCCGTTCTTGTGTTACCCTTGTTTATGTTCTGTTGTCGTTGTTGTTCAGTAAATACGCGATATGCCTTACCCAAAACGTAACAATATATTCATTATCATTTCTTTCCATCTGTCCAAACTATCCCCGTGCTATGTCCAATGTAACCCCACCAATGGGGATACTTTGGACAATATGCATCTCTGAACTTTATTCATCTCAAAGTAATACTAGAGAATGTGACGCCCGTTTCTCAGGTTCAAATGAATAGCGCACATTCTGAGCTATCGAATGGTGTACAGTTTATAGCCATATGGCATCTAACCGGCCCGCTAAAGGCTATTAATAAAAAATTGTTCAAACTATCCCCGGTCTGCCCTATGTACTTTTAAACCGCCAAGCAATAACATTTCAAAGAAGTATGAGTATCTTTAAAAAAATTGACAAACGACACGCCTTTTTTCGATCTTCATAGTATTGTTAATTAAGTTGTTACATTATAAATGATATTGGCGCACTGATTCGGTCATGAAAAAAAAAAAAAAAAAGTTATTTTATTTAATTTAATAAAACAAAGAAATCAAAGCTATTTTGCAAATAATTATATTAATATTCCGACGTTTCGGTTCTTATTTGAACCATTTTCAAGGAAAGAATTTGACATAATATTGCATATGCTAATGATCGCCAATATCATTTATAATTAAGATTTACGGTCGAAACACCTCTAAAAAGATTATTAAGTTGTTACAGTTCGTGTTTTTTATTTTATTAAAGAAATACTGGGGACGAAGTGGAACTGTGAAAAAAAACAGTTCAATTGATTAATTTACATAAATTCCATGAGTGTTTATGGAATTTTAAATCAGTGCATTATAAAAATAAACACATACATACGTGAAACGGCATGTATCGATATTGTTCATACGTACTAAATTGAATGACTTATCTCTGGCTGTGGCGTGCAGCAGCACCCAATACGACGTAATAATCTTAGTTGAGACGTGGTTAAACAGCGATATTTCATCCGATGAACTTGGTTTACCGGGTTATTCAGTTTTTCGCTTTGATAGAAATCAGCGTTCCAGTGTTTACTCCCCACACAGCACACTTCGTTGCAGCCGTATTGCAGGAACGTTGCTGCAATATTGTGTTGTTGCAGGTTGCATTGCAATATTGCAGGAACGATGCTGCAATATTGTTTTGCATTATTGGAGTGGCAACGCACCTGCAATATTACAGCAATATTGCAAGATCGTTGCCGTGCAATGTTCCGTTTGTAACGATCATACAATATTGCAACAATATTGCAAGTTCGTTGCTGTGCAATGTTCCGTTTGCAACGATCGTATAATATTGTAGCAATATTGCAAGTTCGTTGCAGCGTAATGTTCCACTGGCAACGATCCTACAATATTCCTGCAATATTGCGCGCACATCGACGTGCAATCTTCCAGTGGCAGCGATCCTACAATATTTCAGCAATATTGCGCGCACATCGACGTGCAATGTTCCACTGGCAACGCCCAAGTAAAATTGCCTACATATTGCCGTGCAATACTGTAGGGGAAATATTGTAGAAACAGTACAGTAATATTCTAAAGCAACTATGACTTTGACTAAATTTGAAATATGACGTCGAATAGATTCTACAGCATGTTTTATTTAAAGAGAGATGAGAAGACAAATGCAAAGGTTTAGTCTAAAGACTACTTTCCAACCTAACCCAAAATGACACCAGATGAAAGTTAGAGTCCGCACCTACAGTGTTAAAAATCCCTAACAGATTTGTCAAATGAGCCTTCGTTTTTTAATAATTTGAGTTTAAAGTTTTGCACGGTAGGAGTATAAGTTCGAATACGTAAGCAATCTTATCAATCAGCGGTTGTAGCTGCGGCGGTAAAGTGTTCATCTACAATGCTACAGGTTCGCGGTTCGAATCCCCCTGGGGTAAAAATATTTTCTACGAGAAAAAGACTCACGGGCGTTATACTACTACGATTCTGCACACATTCATGTCGTCGAGTCCCTCACTGCCCGAAACGTTGTGGTGGGGGTGTCCATTGCTGTAAAATTTCCGAAACGTTGCGGGAATACACTCCTGCAATATTGCTAAGGCGGACATAGGAGTGAACCTGCAACTACTCTGCAATGATGCGGTGCAATATTTTGCGTTCTCGCACCGCAATATTGCCGAAGAGTTGCAGAATCATATTGCCAGAATTTTGCCGTTTCGTTGCCGAATCATTGCCAGAATGTTGCAGGACTACATATTTGTACTGTTGCCGCAACTTTGCAAAAATACACCCCTGCAATATTGCGAACGCGGACATAGGACTGAACCTGCAATGTCTCTGCAATGTTATGGTGCGGTGCAACATTGCAATCTTGAACCGTATCATTGCAGAGACGTTGCTGCAATGTTATGGTGCTGTGTGGGTCCAGAGGAGGCGGGGTACTGGTTGCTGTCAGGAAGTCATTCCAGTGCTCACGTATTCATGTTTCTTGCGATCTCGTTGAATAGGTATTTGTCAGAGTCAGTGCAGCGCCTCTTTCTGTTATATTGGGTGCTGTTTACAGTCCTCCATCATCTAGACCATTTAAGTACTCTGAGCACTGCGCCAGCGTCGATGAGGTGCTAAGACAATTCCCGCTTGAAAACATACTATTGTTTGGCGACTATAACCTTCCCAGGTGTGTCTGGGATGACCTATCCTCGGCGGTAACGTCTGTTAGTCTCCCGCGCGCTGTATCTGGAGACGAACTATCAGCTCACGAATACATCAACGAAATCTGTTGTTTACACAATCTCCGTCAAATCAACTCGTGTCTTCCGATCACCTCTTACCACTCGATCCCTAACATCCTGCTCTTCTCGCGGATCTTCAGCTCAGTGCTACTCAGGCTGCCGGTCGCTCTGTATCCAGTAGATTTGACTTTAAAAACGGGGACTACCCGCGAATCGTTGAGTATCTTAATGCGGTCGACTGGGGCGGCTGCCTGAATAGCTTATCAACGGAGGAGTCCGTCACCTTCCTCTACAATCATATTTTCCACGCGATACTGTCAAGAGAGCCTACTTTGCTAATTACCCGAGCTGGTTCTCTAAGTAATTAATTTCGCGTATCAAGGCTAAAAAGGCAGCTCACCTTGCCTATAAGAAAAGTAATGACTGGCATGATTATCTAACTTTTTGCCATCTAAGGTCCGAATGCAAGTCTCTTTCTAGGTCGTGTTATCAGGGATACGTTGCGTTCACGGAGGCCTCTATCCCGCTAAATATTAAAACTTTTTGGAAATTTATTAATTCTAAGCGCTCCGCCCATGGTCTTCCTGGATCTATGTCCCTTGATGGCACGACCACTTCAGATAACTCAGAAATTGCCGATGTGTTCGCGAGTTTTTTCGAGTCAGTTTATTTGTCAACACATCCAAATTACGTCGTTTCCGCCGGTACAAACTCGCCGCTTGATCTGTCTGACCTGAACGTCAGCATAGGCGAAGTACTTGAAGAAATTGACAGCCTCAGTATCTATAAAGGTCCCGGCGAGGATGGAATCCCTCCAATCTTTATAAAGAACTGCAAATTTATACTGTCTCGTTCTCTCTGGTTAATCTTCAACCGATCTCTAACCGATGGGCACTTCCCGCCAGCTTGGAAAGTCAGTACTATCACTCCGGTCCATAAGGCCGGCGCGAAGTCAGACATCTCAAACTATAGGCCTATTTCGATGCTTAATATTATGAGCAAGCTCCTCGAAGCTATCGTCACCAAGAAAATTAGTGGCCTGGTTAGGAGAACATTATCCGATGAGCAGCACGGGTTTTTATCGGGCAGATCCACCGTCACCAATTTGGCCGTCTTCTGTAACTTCGTCGCCAGGAGACTGGACAAAAAGTTACAGGTGGGCGCCATCTACACTGATTTCAAGAAGGCCTTTGATAGGGTAGACCATTTCTTACTCATCGACAAACTCTCCGCCTTCGGGTTTAGGGGTCAACTGTTGATGTGGCTCTTTTCGTACTTAACTGGGCGTGTCCAACGGGTTAGAGTCGGGGAGGTCCTTTCTCGGAAGATCTTTGCCACGTTAGGGGTCCCTCAGGGGTCCCATCTCGGCCCTTTACTATTCTTACTGTTCGTCGATGACATTCGCCAGATCTTTTTAGGTAGCGAGTTCTTGCTGTTCGCGGACAACCTAAAAGTTTATAAATGCATCTCGAGCCAATCTGATTCCCTAAGTCTTCAATCAGACCTGGATAGGCTTTCCGAATGGTGTCTGTCGAACCGCATGGAGCTGAATATTAGCAAATGCTACATCTTAAGGTTGTCACGTTGCAAAAACCCATCGCGTTATCCCTACCGAATAGCGGGAGTCCAGCTCTCAAGTGTGGACGGTGCTCGCGACCTCGGAGTCTATATCGACTCTTCCTTTTCATTTACCCAGCACATTCAACACATCGTTGCGGTCTCAAATAAAGCCCTTGGGTTTGTATCCAGGAATAGTGCTGACTTCGCGGGTCCTTCCACGCTGCGTTACCTGTATATAACCCTAGTGCTGCCTCACCTCGAATATGCAAGCGTTATTTGGGCACCGCGTTGGGAGAAATACAGGACTCAACTCGAGAGGGTCCAGCACAGATTGTTGCGCCTTTTAGCTTACAAAACTGGCCAGCCTCTTGCTCGCTTTGACCACAACTACGCTCCTATCATGAGCAGAGCTAAAATCCGGAGGCTTGAGCACAGGAGGAGAGTTACGGACCTGGCTTTTCTGTACAGAATACTCAATGGGATGGTTGATAACCCTCGTGTTTTGGCGTTAGTTAATTTCAATGTACCTGTACGCGCGTCCAGGCATACACTCCTTCTTAAATCTCTAGACTACTCCTCCTGGGTTGGGCATGCGGATCCCCTGCATAGAATAAGTGGTCTCGCAAACAGATATAACGGAGACATTGATTTCTTTGTTGATACCTTCTCGAGTTTTAAGTCTAACGTTCGAACAGCCTTGCTCTCGGATGGCTTTATATAGAGGTAAGCTGGACCTACACGGTGTTTCCTATGTGCATATACTAAGTTTCCCACTCCCTCGTCACTTTTACGTTGCCTCTATTGTTCGAGATAAACATGATGTCGGTTGGCTGTTTTGTCTGTTGTAATTATTGTATTGATATACTTTGTCTTAATGGGCTGGTCCCGTAAATAAATATTATTATTATGAATATGAGTGTCCAAAGCAGAGAAAATATCCACAAAATACACTCGCAGATTCCAAGTATTTGTAGATCACTAAAAGAGTTTTATGACTCAAAAGCTGACCAGAGCGGGTTGCATTGAAGCTTCCGCTTTCGAACGAGACCTCACCCAGCCCAAAATCTGGTCATATAAGGACAAACAACGTAATTTCGCGACTACATTCCCAAATAGGTCAGGCGAGAACGTAGAATCCTACACACTGAGGGTAGATAGGAATCAGGCGAGAACGTGTAATCCTGCACACTGAGGGTAGATAGGAGTCACGCGAGAACGTGTAATCCTGCACACTAAAGATCGGTGGGAGTTTAGGCGAGAACGTTAAATCCTACACACTGGGGTTAGGGGAAAATCAGGCGAGGATCTTAAATCCTGTACGCTAATCGACCAGGGAAGGTTTAAAGGTAACCGCGCGCCAGGGAGACACCCGTTAGACCGTTTGTGGTTTTTACATTAGTTCGATAATAGGATTTACTGTTGCATTGGCATAAGAAGCCGCCCGTGATATTCCGCGAAATTCGTCTAGACGTTGGTCGAGCGATAGCTATGTAAAAGTAAGCCCGTAAATATTATAAGAACTCCGGTGTTCGCGAAGCCAGATCACCTGTTGCAGCGGTTTGTTTTGGATGGGAACCTTCGTACCGAAGATTTAACACGATAACTCGAAGCGTGATTTAAAATAAAACTGGTTTATTCAGTTTGTAACACGAAATAAGCCATGCACTGTTATTGTGCTGGTGGCTTGGTTTATAATAATGCGTTGGACGTTTAGCATTAGCACAAGACAGTTATATAAATGGTTACTTATAAAAATATATATGAATGAATATGAGATACATGAATATTATTAGTGGCAAAGATATATAACAATAAGCGGGGAATAGTAATATAAGCAATAAGAATTAGCAATGATATAAATCAAGAAGCTATAAGCATGAAATAGCAATATAAATGGATAAGCGTTAGCAATATTAAATGAAGAATAGATGTAGATGATATACCGTGTAACAATGTTTAATTGTAATTGCTTACGGTAAATGTCGAAGAGTAGTTTGTTGAAAACTGATTCTAATCACAGGATATGTATATACATACTTTCGCGGGAGATGTGTCCGTACAAAGAGGACCTCTGTCTCTCGGGCCCTTGTATTTATATGAATTTTACAGGATTGTCAGGTATGAAGGGTACGCGTGGTATGGATTTTGGCCTACCTACGAAATATGCGTCGCAATAGGACTTCCGGGGTTTTTATAGGATATGCGTCCATAGTTAGTTAATGACACGTGCATGAAATATTCGTAGCAATAAGACTTCCGGGGTCTTATTTAGGTTTCTGATGAGGAGATACTCAACGTATTGGATGGGTTTTAGGCGGTTTGATTGGAAAGGGGTGAGTGTGGCTTTGACTGATTTGGTCATAGGGACATTCCACGCGAAATCGGACACTTTTCGGAGTAACATTTCGGATGTTATTGAAATTTGAATATATTGTAGTTTTTAGTAATATTTAAACGTACCTCAAAGGATTTTTCAAAATTTTAAAAAATGTCGATTTTACAGCTGTTTGAAGGTAAGTGCTAACTTTTTTTCAGTAAATTATAGGTATGGAAGTAGTAAACGGATGGAGATGAGCTTTACGGTGCTTATAGAGAAGACATTGAAGTTTTAAGAAAAAATTATTTTAGTTTAAAAAATTAAAATTTGAACCATTTTTGTGCAATTATTTTAAACAAATGCAGTTTTTTAATATTGGGCGCGATTATAAAAATCTAAAAAAAAAGGAGAATATAGTTCTATCCTTCCCCTCGATGGACTAATTTTCAAAAGTATGGACGTTTTAAAATTGGCTCTATAAAAATTGCCGAAAGTTGACGCTGCGTCAAATCACACCGGCTCGACTGGCTGAGCCGTGCGGTACACGCAGCGGCCAAGTGCTATTCTTATACAGTTTTCTCGAATACGGCAAGTATTTGTAAAAAAACTGAAGAAGGAACACTTTTACTGTTTTTTATACACAACATAGTACGGTAATTCAAATTTTGGTGTTCGCAATATTTTCCTTGAAACGAGAGTGACACTCAGTTTTTTAAATGGAATGCTATATATTTGATTATCCAATATGAAAGCGACTATCAAGACAAGTTCAACCATACGGTATAGTATGACCTTCAAGCCTTCACATGGTTAGGAATTAAATAAAGATATCGAACTATTTATCTAGTAGATATTTCATCTTTCATTCCTAACCGTGTGTAGGCTTGAATGTCATACTATACCATATGGTTGAACTTGTCTTGACAGTCACTTTCATATTGGATAATCAAATATATAGCATTCCATTTAAAAAACTGAGTGTCACCTTCATTTCAAGGAAAATATTGCGAACACCAAAATTTGAATTACCGTACTATGTTGTGTATACAAAACAGTAAAAGTGTTCCTTCTTCAGTTTTTTTACAAATACTTACCGTATTCGAGAAAACTGTATAAGAATAGGACTTGGCCGCTGCGTGTACCGCACTGCTCAGCCAGTCGAGCCGGTGTGATTTGACGCAGCGTCAACTTTCGGCAATTTTTACAGGGCCAATTTTAAAACGTCCATACTTTTGAAAATTAGTCCATCAAGGGGAAGGATAGAACTATATTCTCCTTTTTTTTTAGATTTTTATAATCGCGCCCAATATTAAAAAACTGCATTTGTTTAAAATAATTGCACAAAAATGGTTCAAATTTTTATTTTTTTAAACTAAAATAATTTTTTCTTAAAACTTCAATGTCTTCTCTATAAGCACCGTAAAGCTCATCTCCATCCGTTTACTACTTCCATACCTATAATTTACTGAAAAAAAGTTAGCACTTACCTTCAAACAGCTGTAAAATCGACATTTTTTAAAATTTTGAAAAATCCTTTGAGGTACGCTTAAATATCACTAAAGACTAGAATATATTCAAATTTCAGCCACATCCGAAATGTTACTCCGAAAAGTGTCCGATTTCGCGTGGAATGTCCCAGGCGTCAGGAAAACAAAAATAAATGTAGGTAAAAATGCTGGTAGATTAAAATATTACATTAAAAATTGGCAAAAATTACCAATGCTGACAAGGTATTAGGTTATGTAGGGTACAAAATAAAATTTTGTAACAAAGTTCGGCAGTTAAACTTACCAAAAATGAGATTTGACTCAAATACAGAAGTAAAATAGTACAAACAGGCAATAAAATTGTTGTTGGATAAAGGGGCAATAGAGGAATGTAGGGAAAATAAAAAACAGTTCTTATCCAGTTATTTCTTAGTGTCAAAACCTTATGGCTCATATAGATTCATTTTAAACTTAAAAAATTTAAATGAATTCATTAAGAATAGTCATTTCAAACTGGAAAATATTAGAACGGCAACAGGATTAGTTTCTCCGGGATATTATGAGCACCATCGAGTTACATGATGCATATTTTTTAGTCCCAGTTCATGCTAAGAGCAGGAAATACTTGAGGTTTGAATTCTCAGGACAATTATCAAGAGACACGGTACGAGACGAACAGTGGCTATATTACGCCGCGACCCGCTATCAAGAGCCCTGAGATTACCGAATCTCATGGTTTTGAATGGTCTTAATGGATAGTTTGGGTTTGATTTACATAAGAAAAGTGTCTTTATTTCGTTCCTTCGTGCCTTAGGAGCTGAGATATTTCGATGTAAAGTTGCAATTTGTCAAATTTCATGTTCTTAAGAATTAATCGTCATCGTTAAGTGTAGGCAGGAGGGGAGCATGGAAAGGGTGAGGAAACGTGGCCACCAGGCACATCGTTCATTGGATGCGGGTTTCGGCCAATCGCGTAACAAATTGTTGTCACGTGTGTAACGTACCGCTACGAACCGCCATACATTTTTTCTATATTAATCACTGTTTTAGTTCCATTATACCTAAGTTGTAACGTTAATATTTAGAACACGCGAAACACGTGCGAGCGACACGCCATGCGGCGGGAAACAGTGAACTAAACGACGTGCAACGCATGCGCATAGCCGCG
The DNA here is from genome assembly GCA_960531205.1 of Andrena bicolor. Taxonomy (NCBI): domain Eukaryota; kingdom Metazoa; phylum Arthropoda; class Insecta; order Hymenoptera; family Andrenidae; genus Andrena; species Andrena bicolor. The sequence goes on from CAUIJW010000183.1 coordinate 1,336,549, forward strand.
TATTTCAAACAGTAGACTCAGTGCCGCGAGTGAACCAAAGGCACGTGCGCACACCGTACGATACACCGGACGCCGAATAAACCGAGTGTAGTAGGTATGTAAGTGGCGCGAACCGGATGATAATTCTAATTGGTGCGCGAATCGCATAGCGAGTGATTGATGCGGGCCAAGTACCGGCAGGCAGTATAAATATAGGCCCGCCAACAGCAGAAAGGCAGACTTGGTTCTGCCACCAAACCAACAAGACTTCGGTCGCTTTTACTAGCCTCACTGTTTGGGAAATGTCTACACAAGTATATCTTAAACCAACTACCAAACTACCAGCCGAGGACGCTTTAACTAGAAACTCGGCTACCATCCTAGAAAGCGTGGGCAAGCTGATAGGCAACTGGAAGTCACACCAAACCGAGAGAAGGAACACTCTGAAAATCTCAATTTAACATTTCAAATCTACCTAGCGTCGTTTCTACCATAACACCTACTGCGCGTAGAGACTTTATATGCAACAAACGATTGAGTATCGTACAATATCTCCTATATTAATTTACAAACTCAATTATAAACGATATTCGTTATCGTTTGTATGCTTCTTGTATGTTTGCTCCATATCTGAAAACTCAAATTTAAACGAATTCCACCAATCCAATTGTCTTGTAGCTTTGCAGGTGTGCGTAGTTTGGGTGGCAGTATAGTATATTATTAATTAAAAAAAATAAACCCGAGGGGGTGAAAAAATTATCCAGTCATCAATAAACACTACAAAATGTGTGAAATCCCCACAAAATTACCTTTTTCAAAAAAAAGCGCCAAGGTACATAAAAGAGCGCCAAGTATATAATCCCATCAAAAAGGATCCCATTTAAAAACATTGTCGTGTCACGTCCCGGGTGAGGTCTTTGGGAACGTCGACAATGGGGAAGGAAAAAGACAGGCGCGAATCTAGAATCCAGCACTCTGAGGTTTTGAGGGACTCAGGCGCGAATATTAAATCCGTAACTCTGAGGGGTTTGAGAGGAATTTAGGCGCGAATATGAAATCCGTCACGCTGAGGGTTTTGAGGAACTTAGGCGCGAATATTGAATCCGTCACACTGAGGTTTGGGAGGAACTTAGGCGCGAATATTGAATCCGTCACACTTAGAATTTCTGGAGGCGATCAGGCGGGAATATTAAATCCGTCACTCTAATCGACCAGGGAAGGTAATGTACACTCGGAGAACACCCGTTATAGCACTTCGTATTTGTTTTGGTTTGCGTAATAGGATTTAACGTTGCAGTTATATATAAGAAACCACGTTTAGTATTTTCATGGTGATGGTTTTATTTGGGAATAGGGGTTGAAAGTAGAGTTTACGTGTTATTATTTGAATATATTATTACGTATAATTGATCACATGTGCACATGTCGAAAATGAAAAAGTGACTCAGGTCCGCTAACGCTCACCGCATGAGCGTCCTCTCGCTGTACAAAAAGAAAAGTAAAAAAGAAGGTTCTGCGAATTGTGAAGTGGCGCTCATCTTTAAATTCCAACACTCCCCCTAATTCGCGAACCGAAGCAGAGTAATGCTGACTCCAAAATACATATTTTACAAAACAGTCTTAAATTCTTAACTACATAGTTTTAATAATTCAACGCATTTTTCATGTTTCAGTCTTGGCAGTGATTTGGTCAATATATCAGCTGCCATATCACTCGTAGGCTTATACTCTACTTTAATGTGCCCTTGCTCCTGGGCTTCTCTAGAAAAATGGAACCTTATATCTATATGCTTACTTCTAGCGTGGTGAATATTGTTTATACATAGTGAGATTGCACTCTGGTTATCGCAAAATACTTGCGTCTCTTTAGATACAAACTTGGATTGCTTCATATGCTTTAACAGTTTCTCGAAAGTACACTATTTCTTTCGTTACTTCTGAAAGAGCTATGTATTCCGATTCCATTGTGGAAAGCGCGACGCATCTTTGCTTTTTGGTCGCCCAGCTTATTGGGGCTCCGGCCAAAAATGTTACAAACCCGGAATACGAATGTCTATCTTCGAGATTTCCACCCCAATCCGAATCTACATATGCTTGTAACAATTTATTTGTCTTTTCATACCTAATACTGTAATCAGTTGTTCCTCGCAAATACCTTAATACATGCTTTGCCATTTTCCAATGTAAGATTCTTGGGCTTTCGCAAAAACGGCATAGGAAGTTTATCGCAAACATTATATCTGGCCTAGTTGTATTTGCTAAATATAACAAGCTTCCTATTAGTTGCCGATATGGCTTTTCGTTCATTTCGTCTATTTCGGAATTTGTCGCCGTTTTCAAATCTTTCACTTGTTGATTTACGTTAACTTCCAGTGGCGTATTCGCGGTTTTACAATTTGTCATATTGAATCGCTCAAGCAAGTCTTCTATATATAATCGTTGATTTAATCTTATTTTCCCTTTCTGACCTTGTCTTTCAACGCGAATCACATGCAAAACATTTAAAATCTAATTTCTTTCCTTGCTCGCTACGTGTAGTGTTTCTTTGCATTCCTTTCTTATGTGGTTTTCTTTTACTTGACAATAATGCTTCTTCTGCAGCACCTTCTTGTTCTTTGGTATTTTCAGCCCGTCTGGACTCCTCTTCCAATATTTTGTTTTCCATTCGTCCAGTGATGGCATTTGCTCTCTTGATTCTATCGCTATACACAAAGTTTCGTAATCATGAGGCAACGAGCTTAATAACCAAATAGACAATAAATTTTCTGGCAATTTTAGTTCACACTCCTCAAGCTGCTCTGTTATATTCATAAATTCGTTTATGAATTGTGTCATGCTTTGGTTTGATGTTTTCTTTAAACGGTAAAGCTGCTTAAACAGAACACATTGCCTCATGGGGCTGTTAGATTCATATTTTTCTTTCAATACTTGCCATGCATCTGCAGAGGTGTTTGCTCTTTTAACGTAATTGTATTGGTCGGGTTGCACGCTGAGAATAATTGAATCCAAAGCCTTCTCGTCTTTCGTGACCCACTCGTCGTTGTCTTCTGTAGGTCTTGGAATGCTTCCATCTACGTACCCCCATAATTCGTTGTACCGGAGTACACTTTTCATTTGAATTTTCCATGTGTCGTAATTCGAAGAGCTTAACTTCTGAACATGCTCTACCCTTCCGATATTCATTTTCGGTCTCTTTGTTCGAACACGTGGCACGTGGCTAACCTCACTTCACAGTCGGTTACCCCTCTTCTTTTTTTTTCCGTTTTATTATTTCCTCATAGACGTCTCATAATTTCTTGGATCCCTGGGCCCATAACCTGATGGTTTTATTTGGGAATAGGGGTTGAAAGTAGAGTTTACGTGTTATTATTTGAATATATTATTACGTATAACTGATCACACGTGCACATGTCGAAAACGAAAAAGTGACTCAGGTCCGCTGACGCTCACCGCATCAGCGTCCTCTCGCTGTACAAAAAGAAAACTAAGAAAGAAGGTTCTGCGAATTGTGAAGTGGCGCTCATCTTTAAATTCCAACACATGGATTGCACGTCTCATGCAATAATATGTTTGTAAACACTAGAACCGTTCTCGCGTTCACGAGCGCGAATCAGCTGTTGCGGCAGCTTGGTTTCGTTCGGACTGTTTATGACTCGAGGATACACACAATAATTCGAAACGTGATAGAAAACGAATAAGTTTATTAACTTTATCAGAACGTTTGTTAATGATAATGCTTGGGATTCTTAGCATTAACGGATAACATTTATATAAATGGTAGTTATTAACAATATAAGAATATGAACATGAAATACACGAGAATAAATTGATGATAGTATGTGAAATGCAATAAGCTTTAGTAAAATTTATAATATGAAATGCAATAAGCGTTAATACAAGAAAATAGTATAAATAATAAGCGATTATAAGGCAAATATATATAAACAAAGTAAGCATAAACAATAATAATACAAAATAATGTTTGGTTGCAATAAGCTTTAGAATGAAAATAATATGAACGCTGTAAGCGTTAACGAGGTAATACAATATAATGAACGTTAATAATACAAAATTATATATAAGTTGCAATAAGCTTTGGTAATAATTGGTAGTATTGAGATGAATAATAACATGAAATAGTAATAATGACTTACAATAGTTGTCGTTGAACACTGATTTCAATCTTTTACACCGGCAATTAACACTTGTCAAATGAATAATACTTCGACAAAAGAGCAGCGATGAAAGAGGGCGAGGCCTCTCAGGACCTCGTATTTATGTATTCTTACAGGAGTATTGCGGGGGTACGCGCGGTAAAGACCTTGACACATTTCGGAATAAGACGCAGTAGGACTTTTGGGGTTTTTGTAAACGGTATGGCTATTAAGAGACATATTTATGTCACGTACGCCAAATATGCGTCGCAATTAGGTTTCTGGGGTTTTTATGACTGCAAAAGGAGATACTCAACTCATCGAATGAATTTTTGGGTGTTTAATAGGAAAGGGGTTAGAATGGCTTGGACTCTGTGAGACGTAAGGAGGGGATAGAGACGTGGTCTCGATTTAAGAGGGATTTGTAACGAGGGATTTGTTTGAATTCGTTTTTAGAGGGAATGATTCGTGCCTTGTAGGACGAATAGGCGAAGAGAGTTTTGTAACGATTATCTCGTGATGGGGATCTCTAAGATACATCAGCAAGGTGGACTTTGTATCAATCATCTTCTGTTGGTGACCGCTAAGGTATAACATCAAGGTGGTCGGCGATTGAGAAAATGGGGTAGGAGTTGAGTTTAATAGAATTTGATGGAGTGATTTTGAGGTTTACGAATGGAATTTGGAATAGAAACGCGCCAAAAATCGTGGGACGTCACAGTCGTAAATTAATATCCATCAAAAAGAGTCCCATTTAAAAACATTGTCGTAAATTAATAGCTTCATAAAACTAATGATATATACCAATTGCGCCAACTATCACAATGACTATTTATACAAAGAAAAAAATGTATTAAATAATATTAAGCAAATATTTTATTCAAAATACTTGGCGCTGCTGTCTGAAAAAATGTTAATTGTCTTGGTTAATAAATAAAACAAGGCCAGACTTATTGATTCAGACATATTTATTCAGTTTAGCAACACCAATTCGAAGAGCAGCGTCAAGTATTTTGAATAAAATATTTCTTCGTATTAAAATATTTATTTGTATAAACATATATCTGCTTAATATTATTTAATACATTTTTTTCTTTGTATAAATAGTCACTGTGATAATTGACGCAATTGGTGTATATCATTAGTTTTGTAAAGCTATTAATTTACGACAATGTTTTTAAACGGGATTCTGTTTGATGGGTATTAATTTACGACAATGTTTTTAAATGGGATTCTTTTTGATGGGTATTAATTTACGACAATGTTTTTAAATGGGATCCTTTTTGATGGGATTATATACATGGCGCTCTTTTTTGTACCTTTTGTTATAAAAGGTAATTTTGTGGGGATTTCACACATTTTGTAGTGTTTATTGATGACTGGATAATTTTTTCACCCCCTCGGAGTTATTTTTTTTAATTAACAATATATTATATTGTCATCCAAACTACGCACATCTGCAAAGCTACAAGACGATTGGAAGCTGAATAAAAGTTTAATTAAAGTTTAATTAATATAATACTATATTAAAATAACTTTTTTTTCTGACATAGAACACACTGTATGTATCATCTTGTGCTTCGATTATCTGTAAATATATAAAATCCATATTTTAGTTACAACTTAACGTAGAACTTATATTGAATAAGGGTGGACTTTTCCTATAGTAAATGCAGAGACTGCAAAATAAGTCCGAAGAAAGTGAGAGCGCAGAAAGTCTTGTAGGAGGAAAGGGTCTAGCAGGATAAGCGTGGGCAAACGGCCCTCACGTTGATTCTTGGAGTTGTTATTTTTTTAACAATGCTCCTAGCCTGAAACCCTAAACGATATTATTGGTTTTCTCGGTTACTACTTAAGATATTTGAATGAAAAAAACACGAAAAATAGCTACATACCAGCTGTACTTCTTATATTTTTTCAAAAATTTTAACTGAATTTTTATGGGTAGAAAAAAAATAATTAATTTTTTGGGGGTGATTTTTCGAAACAACCCTTTGAGTGTAGTAGTAAATAGGTTTATTTTTTGCCTTTCGGCCTCAAAATGGGGTTACATGTGTTATATGTGTAAGTGTTTCTGGGACTGATAACTCATGGATGCGCTTTCGATTTGATTTCTTCCTTCATCTTGTTCTTCTTTTCTTCTCCTTTTTTCCAGAACCGTTCGCACCCACTCCGCTCCTTCTTCTTCTCCCTTTAGAATCGCTCTGATCGTTGAATTCTCTCTTTTCAGCTCCTTACAGTCTTGTAGCATGTGACTCAGCGTCTCTCTAGCCCCATTGCATAGTCTACATACTGTGTCTTTTTCCTCCTTCCAGTACTTGCTCCCCCGCTCTTCGTTTCCACATCTGAACCTAGCAATCATGCTTTGTTCTCTGCCTCTGTAGTTTCCGTCTAGGTAATTTGCTCTCTGGTCATCCCTGATTTCTGTGTAATGTGCGTTGTATCTACCTCCTTGTATTCTGTCGTATTGCCATTGAACCTGCTCTGCCCTGTCCCTTTGCGCTAGTTCCTCAGCGAACTCTCTTCCCCGCCTTCTTTCTATTTCCATTTCTTGCATATCCATCATTTTCTGCCTGTAATATGCGTCTCTCATTTCCTCCCACTTCGACTTTTTCTCTGCTTGCTTCGCGTCTATTTCCCCCCAGCATTCTTGTACTATTTTATTCTTGTTCAGCCGTTTCGCTTTCTCCTCATATTTTATTGCTCTTTTCCCCGCTTCTATCCTTACTTTGTCCGTTTTTGTTTCCTCCAAAATTAGATATGCTGGTGTATTGAAGTCCAGACCTAAAGTCCACCTTATGTATTTCTACTGTATCTTCTCTACCTTCTCTGCTTCCATCCAACCCCAAATTTCCGACGCGTACAGCAAGATACTTTTCACAATGCTTCTGAATATCCTCATTCTTCTCTCAAAATTGTTCTTGAACATTCTTTGTCCTATTCCCCATATCTGCGCCATTGTTATTCTAGCTTTCGTTATGACTTCCCTTATGTGCACCTCTCTGCTCCCGTTTTTCTGAAAATTATACCCCAAGTATTTGAACTCCTTTACTTCTTCCAGACTGTGCCCCTGCCAGCCCCATTCTTCTCTCTTCTTCTTTCCTCTTCCTTTATGGAAAATCGGCACCTTAGATTTCTCTGCGTTCAGTTGTAACCCTTTCCTTTGAAGGTATTTTTCGAATCTTCGTATCATGTCATTAAGATCCTTTGGTTCATTTGCCAGTACCGCTATATCGTCCGCATATGCTAGAGTCACCATTTTCACCTTTGCCCCTTGCTCCCTTTCCGCTTTGGCGATATCTTTAATATTTTTTTGTATCTCCCTTTCCTTTTTCGTCAAATCATTGTCAATAAACAGCCTCTTATCTTTCAGTGTATTCTTCTTTAGCGTTACTGCTCTTTTCTGTTGCCAGCTTTTTAACTTCGCTATCAGTAGCCCTCTTTTCTCTCCCCTTCCTACCCAGTAGGCTTCTTCGATTTCTGCTTCTACCTGCAATTCGTGCCTTAGCACATACTCCACCGTATCCTTCGGCGTCTCTTTCCGCGGTAAATCCTCTCCCCTTAGGGTAATATTATTTCTTCTCTCTCTTTTTTCTCTAGCCTCTTCCTTCCTTTCTAGCCCCTCCAGTCTTTCTGTCAGCTTCTCTGCCTGCTCCTTCTTGGCCTCCTGTACTTCTATCCTACCTCTCATTTCCTTTCTTTCCTTTTCCCATATCTCATCCCTCCTCTTCCACTCGTGCCTCAGCTCTCTATTATATTTCCTCAGTTCCTCCAGTCCATTCTTAACTGCCATCACTACTTCTATCAATTTGTCTAATTTATCCATTTCTCTGTCCTGTTCCGTCTCCTGGCAGACCGGCGTTATCGCAGTTCCTATAACTGCCTCAGTTTTCTTCGTCGGAGGCGACCTCCCTATTTTCCTCGCTTTTAGGAATTCTTCCTCTATTTCCTTTTCTGCCCTTAACCTCTCCTGCTCCTCCTCGCTCTCCCGTTTCCTCTTGAACGTGTCCAGTATCGAGCCTTCGCTGCCCGCTCTACTTCTTCCTAGCTGTTCTGCGAGCGATGGTCTTCCCCTTCTTCTCGTTTCCTTTTGCACTTCCCCGCCTTCGCCTGCTCGGTTCATTAGACTCTCTGCTCTTCTTTACCTACTGCTGTCTCCGTTTTGTCTTCTTACTTTTTCCACTCCCGTAGATGTCACTTATCCTTGCTACGTCTCTTATACTTCGTGCACTCGTTTCACACCTTCTCTTCTTCACCTTTTATTTCACCCTTCGACACTTTATTAACTGTCGATTATACTGTCCACCGGAACCTTGTCTTCTCCCTGTGTTTTTCACCCGACCTCGTTATTTTCTGCGCACTCTTGCCACACTTTTCGTCTATTTCTTTCGCCTGTCTGCATACACACGTTCTACTCTCGCGCACGTCACGTGGTTCCCCCAACAACCCTTTGCGTGACCACCTCCAAAAAAATTAAGAATAAAAAAAATGAATATTGTCGAGATGGTGGAACATAGTTAAATAATTCAAAGAAGATCATCATATCATAAATATGTGGGGTTTTGTGACGAGAAAGAGTATTTTTCGCGAGCCTGAGTATGTGTGATTTAAATGCGAATGGAAGAAACGATTGCGGTTCGTTCGGGAGATCGAAGTGTGAAGGTGAAGGTAGCTGCGTAAAAACGCGCATGCGCTAAATACGAATATTTCCCAGATATTTTTTAAACAATGCTCCTAGCCTGAAACACCATTATGTAATGTTGTAGATCGCTAACCCCCCCCCCCCCTTTTAGAGTTAATATGGGGGTAAACGCCCTTATCGTTATTATTTTTTTTCTGTTACTACCTACTTAAGATACTTAAATGAAACAGAAGTGACAATATACCCACATATTAGCTGTAGTTCGTATATTTTTTCCGAATTGTAAATTAATTATTACGGGTAGAAAAAAATAATCTGATTATACCTTCGATAGGTTCAAACAAATAAGCGATTATCACGACAAGGGGTTGTCACTCAAAGGGTTGTGTGCAAAAACCACCCCGCAAAAATAAATTATTTTTTCTACCCGTAATAATTAATTTACAATTCGGAAAAAATATACGAACTACAGCTAATATGTGGGTATATTGTCACTTCTGTTTCATTTAAATATCTTAAGTAGGTAGTAACCGAAAAAAAATAATAACGATAAGGGCGTTTACCCCCATATTAACTCTAAAAGGGGGGGGGGGGGGTAGCGATCTACAACATTACATAATGGTGTTTCAGGCTAGGAGCATTGTTTAAAAAATATCTGGGAAATATTCGTATTTAGCGCATGCGCGTTTTTACGCAGCTACTTTCACCTTCACACTTCGATCTCCCGAACGAACCGCAATCGTTTCTTCCATTCGCATTTAAATCACACATACTCAGGCTCGCGAAAAATACTCTTTCTCGTCACAAAACCCCACATATTTATAATATGATGATCTTCTTTGAATTATTCAACTATGTTCCACCATCTCGACAATATTCAGTTTTTTTTTTATTCTTTATTTTTTTGGAGGTGGTCACTCAAAGGGTTGTTTCGGAAAACCACCCCCAAAAAATTAATTATTTTTTTTCTACCCTTAAAAAATTCAGTTAAAATTTTTGAAAAAATATATGAAGTACAGCTGGTATGTAGCTATTTTTCGAGTTTTTTTCTTCATTCAAATATCTTAAGTAGTAACCAAGAAAACACATAATATCGTTAAGGGTGTTACCCCCGTATTACCCTTATCCTTTAGCGATCTGTAACTTTACATAATGGTGTTTCAGGCTAGGAGCACTGTTTAAAAAATAATAACTCCAAGAATCAACGTGAGGGCCGTTTGCCCACGCGTATCCTGCTAGACCCTTTAAATGTTAATGGTAATTTAGCGAAAATGAACCACGAGATCCAATACTTTTTAACGCAGAATTTATTGATGTTGGAATAATATTAATGTAATATGTTTATTGGTGAATTGAAATATTGGTAATGGGAAACTAATAAAATTAATGAATAGCGTTGGAACTACTGTGGATTTTAATAAAATATTACGAATATCTTTCATAAAAGATTGGAAAGTATCGAGGGAGATGCATTTTCATCGTACTTTCTTCACTAATGTGACTTACTTTACATTGCAAGCAGTATGCCACAATTTTCTTCATTCTTAATGCTACGCTAATATGAAAAATTTTGTCGATTTACCTTATTTGACAAATTTCCAGAAACTTGTGCGAAACAAGATGCTTCTCCGTCTATCTAAGTAAATGTAAAAATAGTTTGCTGGTATATAAACAATATATTATTTTGTAGAAACTTGTGGGAAAGAAGATGGTTCTTTCTCAAACCTTCTCCGGACAACTTCCAAGTCTGTGCGTCCTCTCCGTTTCCATAAGCTGTGCATAAATAATCCATTAAAAAAATTTTGTGACCTACCTTGTTAATTGAGATGTTAATGGAGACAATTACTCAGTGTCCTATATGTTGTAAAACCTCGTGAATTTAAAAAATTTTGACAGTTTTCCTCATTTACCACTTACAGGTTATGATTGTTTGGACAGTACCTCGACAGATCTGCTCTCCGTCTGCTGGCTGTCATCGTGATTGGATCAATGATCCAATGAATGACGTGCCTGGTAGCCATATTTCCTCACCCTTTCATACTCCTCTCTTGACTAGAAGTGTAGGACGATGACTATGGCGATGCTTAATCTTAAGAACATGAAATTCGACAAATTGCAACTTTACATCGAAATATCTCAGCTCCTAAGGCACGTAGGAACAAAACGAAGACACTTTTCTTATGTAAATCAAACCCAAGCTATCCATTAAGACCATTCAAAATCATTATTGAGATTCGGTAATCTCAGGGCTCTTAATAGCGGGTCGCGGCGTAATATAGACACTCTGTGTCTCGCGCTGCGCATATATCTAGAGACGCGGTAGCGTCTCGACGCCAAGTACATGAAACACCCAGTATATATATTGATTGTCGCTACCGCTATCATTTACTCATCGCCCGGCTAATCCAACCTAACCTGAATCTTATTTCATTAATATCTCATCACGCCTACAATATTTCCTAAATTTAAAGGCATTTTTCTTATGTAAACCGCATATCAGCTTTCGAATAAGACCAATTTCAATAAAATCGGTCCACGCATGACAGAGATATGATAATATCTTCTCATGGATCAGTCAGATTATTAAGATTTTTCTCCTGATTCTCCTTCTCCAAGAAATTTTTCGTCAACATAATACGTATATACGCGTCCCACGCACACCTTCAGCCAAAACAAAACTAACACATGTTTCGTTCGTCAAACGCTGCCTTCACTATGCAATCTACTCCAAATTTTGACATCTTATTGCCAGGTTACAACCTGGCGAGTGTGAAATAAGGTACAGTTACTCACAAAATTGAGCGTATACTTATGTTGATAGTGAAAATTTGCGGGAAAATGAATAAAAACGAACATATTTGAGTGTAAAAGAAGCAAATATATTTATTTGTATCGTTTAGCGAACGATTAGTACATTTTTAAAAAAAAAAAACATTAAGTATTTGTGTATATTTAATTGAAAACATAAAAATACAGGTATTTTACTGACACAAAATTAAGCGTACATATTGATATTTAGGGATTATAATATATGAATAAATTGATATTAATATTTTGTTGCATAACCTTTCGCTTCAATAACAGCCTGTAACCGCCGTAGCATGGATTCGATGAGTTTTCGAATGTAGGAAGGCGAAATATTGTCCCATTTTTCGCGTAATTTTAGTTTTAGCTCTTCTTTATTTGTACAATTGTGATTTAACAATTTCGATTTCAGTTCTCACCACACATGTTCGATTGGGTTAAGATCGGATGACTGGGGAGGGGTTTTTAATAATTTTGGCACATTATATAATGTTACGCGCCGCGGGCTTTAGTGTTCGAGCGGCACGTTTTATACATGCAAATTCGGATTAGGGATATCCCACAGTCGTTAGACTATCTGAAGTTGGAGTATTGGATATTTTCGTAAGAAAAGCAAGGAGTCTCGCCGCGCTTGTAACAGTCAATTTTTTTATATTTTAAATCTCTAAGTACCTTATCAGATGGATAAGGGGTAGATTTTGGGATCGTTGATGCTCTAGTCCCGTACGAGTCTTTTCAATGGAATCAGATAGGTAAATGATGAGTAGAATTTAATAGTAAATAAAGCTTTAATGATTAAATACTGAATGAAAGCAAAAACATAACAATGGAATAATAAAGTATGGAGAAATTCAATATATCGTTGTAATCGGAGATAACTCCTGACTAGGGGAATCCCACAATCGATTGATTGTCAGAAATTATCATTAGATACGAATTAATTATTACAGTGTAATAATGTGTACAGAAAGAGTTAAGAGGTGCAACTCACCAGACAGTCACAATAATCTAATTGACAATATGGTTTAAATTTCCCTTTTTTGGTTCAAATAATTCCTTGTCGCTGATAAACCTGAAGCTTATATAGTTCTGAGTCGCTGATAAACCTGAATCAGAAAAGAAGATGAAACGCGAACACGCACACACTTGATTATCGTTTTGAATTGACTTGAGTTGAATAATAATTTTAATTGAGCAAATTCGTTGAAAACTTAGAGTAACAGAATAAATTAATTCGGAAGTTAATAGAATATTTGTTTAAAATAAATAGTTTCAAAGTTATTAAAATATTTGTTTCGCAAAGTCGAGTCTTTCACGCGGTTACACAGTAGACCGGAGAACTCTAGCTCTAAAACACTTGCGGACCCCAATGACACGCACCTCACGGTTTACCGTCACAGAGAGTCGCAGCTTCACGCTCTCGGCAGCGACCAGAGTGGGTCCGTACCGAAAATGCTTACGCTGCATTTTATCGCTCGGCCGCGTTACCATGGGCCCGTCTACTTAACGAGGCGGTGTGTGTGTGTGTATGCTCACGTCCATCCATCAGATTCCCGATTCAATATATGATCGATATTCGTATGCACAGGAAAACATGACATTCCACATCTCGAAAACCATACAATTTCGCACAGCTGAGGGCCGCTCTCTCAATGTGCATAATTTCATATACACAATTTCTGACTAGAGGAATCCCACAGTCGTTGGACTATCAGAAATTGTGTTGGGTATTCAATTTTAACAACTATTTTTAATTAATTAATAATTCACGCAAACGGCAAAACCGTGGGAAGGCGCGGTTCCCTGCACCGGATGTAGAGTATACAATTCCGTCAGTCTTCTGAGAAATGATCCAGTCTGCGCATTCCCGCTGTAGCCGTTACTGATTATGTTACAATGTTTAACGCGGCGGTCAGAGGTGTTCTCAACGAGGGTTCTCCCACAATGCTGCAAGGCATTGTTGAAACGCACCCCTGCCGCTTACCCAGGACGGATTCGGCACAGAAGGAGAATCACTGGGTCTTTTCGAACGCGACTCTCTGGTGAGATCGCCGCTGCGTCAGCACCGCCTTATCTGTATCGCGGGACGGCAATACGTCGAGGCGACGACGCTCCAAGAAAAGGGGTTTTTGTTCTATCAAAAATATTATTAATTAATGGTCAGGAGTATGATCAACGAGGGGTTTCCCATAACGCTAGGCGTTGTTGATGCATACTCCAATCAAAAAGAAAAAATTTTACGTTCCGAACGTAACAATAATAACCACTCTTGCACCAAATACGATGCGTGCTTCGGATCGTTGTCCTGCTGAAAGTGATATACACGCGGCATTTGTAACTTTTGTGCTGATTGTTTTAAATTTTTTTTAAAATATTTAAATATTTCATTTTGTCCATTATACCTTCAATGAATTCTACATTTCCGGTACCATTGGTGCCTATACACCCCCATACCATAACCGAGCCTCCTCCGTGTTTCACTGTTGGACATGTGTTGCGAACATGATGTTCTGTATTGGGCTTCCTCCACACAATTTGCTTTCTCCCATCACGCCCAAATAAATTTATTTTGGTTTCATCGGAAAATATGAAACTTTTCCAAAACCTGTCATCACAATTTATATAGGTTTTAGCGAACTGTAAAGGTTTTTCTCTATTGGCTTTAGAGATGTAAGGTTTCTTCCTGGCCACTCTACCGTGATACCCTTCTTTACGTAAAGTTCTTCGAACTGTTTCTAACGATATATTTTTTTTAATACGGGTTGAAACCTCCGTTGTTAAATTTTTCATATTAATTCCTGGATTTATTTTAATTTGTCTGCAAATAAATCTATTATCGATGTCCGATAATATCTTCTTTCTTCCTCGTCCAGGTTTATTACGAACTGTTCCTTCGTACTTATAATGATTTACAATTTTCTGAATTGTGGAATGGGGTTTACTCACAATTTTACCCACTTCGCGCAAAGATTTCCCTTGGCAATATAATTTTATAATTAATTGACGAATAGAAATATCTGTTTCTTTGAGGACTTCCGTTTCCGGTGTGACTGAGAGAGACCGTGTGGAAGAAGCATAGGAAATTAGAAGTTGGGGAAAGAGGTGAGGAAGAGTGTGGGAGTGAAAGAGAAAGTGTGGAGGCACACAGTGGAGTAGGAGGAAAGTATTGAGCGCAGGAGAAGTGTAGGGACAGGGAAGGTGAAGAAGGTGCGACGGTTAAAAGAATTTGGAGGTTAGGGTGAAGGAAGTGAAAAAAAAAGAAAAAAGGGATAGGAGTGAAAGGGAGAATGTGGAGGTAGGTAGTGAAGTGTGAAGAAAGAATTGTATACAACAGGATCGAGTCAGGAGAAGGTGAAAGGGGATTGAAGGGGAAAAGAATTTGGAGGTTTGGGTACCGCAGGCGGCGGCGCAGGAGTTGCGGAATGAAAGTCGGCAAGGTAGTGAGCGAAGAGTGGGTAAGGAAGGAAACGTACATGCAAATAGCGAAAGGTCATAAGGATATCAAGGGACATAACTAGGCACAAGAAGGGAGTAGGAAGGACAAGAAGAAGAAGTAAGAATGGGAGACGAAAAGGGGGAAGAGGAGGAGATGGGAATAGGGATAAAGAAAAAAGTTGAAAGAATGGGAGACGAAAAGGGGGAAGAGGAGGAGATGGAAATAGGGATAAAGAAAAAAGTTGAAAGAATACAGAGGGAGAGAAGTAACAGTACGGGAAAAATAGAAGAATATTTTACTAAAAAAAGGGGGAGGGTGGAAAATGATACTGAGAGGGAGGAGGCGTTCAGGAGCAGTAAAGTAGTGGCAAGATCAACACAAGGGCAGGGGAAAGGAGGGAAAGAAGAGGAAGAAGGAAAAGAACAGATGATGGAAATATTGAAGAGTATGAGGAGAGTGATAGCAGAGGGAAGAGAGGAAGTGAGGGAGGTAGCGAGAAAGCATGAGGAAAGACTGAAAAAGGAAATAAAAGAATTAAAAGAAGAGTTGAGAAGGAGAGACGAGGTATGGGAGGAGGAAAGGAGGGAGACGAGGAGGGAAATAGAGAAACTGAAGGAGAGAGTAGAAAAAATAGAGAAAGAAGGAGGAAAAGGGGAGGGAGGGATAAACGAAAGAATCGAAAGGCTGGAATTAGAAATGTAGGAAGGGAAAGGAAAAAAAGGAGAGGAGAAGATAGAAGAGAAGGTAAAAGAACTAGAGTGGAGATTGGAGGAAAAGGAGAGAGAGGAGAAGAGGAATAATATGTTAGTGAAAGGGTTACAAGGAAGGGGGGAGAATGAGAAGGATGAGGTGCAGAAGCTATTCAAAAGCATAGCAGTGGAAGAAGAGATAGAATCAGTAAGAAGAATAGGGAAGGGGGAAGGGATGGTGATAGTAAGAGTGAAAGATAAGGAGACAAAAAGAAAGATGATGGAAGAAAAAAAACTAACAGGTAGAAAAGAGAGAATAGAGGACGATTTAACATGGAAAGAAAGGAAAATGAGGTGGGAAATCGAAGAGATTGCGAGGGAACAGAGAAGGAAAGGAAAAAGAGTACTAATAAGGTATGGCAGGATAAAGATCGTGGAGCAATGGTGGAAATGGGATGAAAAGAACGAGGTGCTAAGGAATCAGAAAGGAAAAGAGAAAAGTAGAAGTAGGGAAGAGGTAGAACAGATAGGGAAAGAGGGGGAAGGGCAGGGAGAGAGAGGGAGAAAAGGGGGATAAAAGAAAGTAAGGAAAAGACACAGAGAGAAGAGAGAAAAGGGAAAGAAAGGTACAAGATAGCATGGTGGAACGTGGCGGGATTAGCAAGAAAGGACAAACAATTCTGGAACAGACTGGAAAAATGGGATGTCGTGATAATGTTGGAGACGTGGGTAGAGGAGAAAGGATGGGGCTGGATAAGAAGTAAGCTACCGAAAGGATATATTTGGAAATTGCAAGTGGCGAAGAGAGAAAGAAATAAGGGGAGAGCCAAAGGAGGAATAGTAGCAGGAGTAAGAAAAGAACTGGTGGAAGGAATGACAGGGGGTATAAAAGAAAGGGGAGAAGGTGTGATGGAAGTAAACATTAAAATAGGCAGCATGAAATGGAAGATAGTAGGAGTATACATAAACGGGGACATGGAGGAAAAACTAGAAAAGTTAAAAGATTGGACTGAAAACGGGGAGCA
Source organism: Andrena bicolor (assembly GCA_960531205.1). Classification (NCBI taxonomy): domain Eukaryota; kingdom Metazoa; phylum Arthropoda; class Insecta; order Hymenoptera; family Andrenidae; genus Andrena; species Andrena bicolor. Next base: position 1,353,279 of record CAUIJW010000183.1, read on the forward strand.
GGAGTGGGAAACGTTAATAGGGGGGGATTGGAACGCAAGGACGGGTAAGGGGGGAGGCTGGGAAATGGAAGGACGGGAAGAAGTGAGAAGAGAGTCGAAGGATGAGGTGGAAAATGTGGAGGGAAAAAAACTAATAAGATGGCTCGAGGAGCAGGGATGGGGAATATTAAATGGGATAACGAAAGAAGATGAAAGGGGAGAGTGCACATATGTAGGGCCAAGAAGCGAGACGGTGATAGACTATGTGATTGGAGAAGTAGGAACGGGGGACAAGCTGGATAGTTTGAGGGTAGGAGAAGAGGTAGACTCAGATCACCTCCCGCTGATAGTAATACTGAAGGACAGGGCAGAAAGAAGGAAGATGGATGAGGGTGGAAAGAAAAGTCGAACGAGAGGCGTGTGGAACGAGAGCGGGAGGGAGAAATTCTGGAAGGCCGTGGTAGGGATAGGGGTGAGGAGTGACGAGGATAGGAACCCAGGAGTAGAAGAGGAGATTACAGAGGGGAGGATAAAAATAAGGGCAGCACTTAAGGCGAGTGGTAGAGAAGAGGAGAGAAAAAGAAGAGGATGGTGGGACGAAGAGTGTGCGGAGGCAAAGAGAAGCACAAGATTAGCGCTGAGGAGATGGAGAAGGTGTGGAGGTGAGGCCGCAGAATACAAAGAGAAAAAAATACAGTATCAAAGAAAATGCGAAGAGAAGAAAAAAGAGGAAGCAGAGAAGTACGTAAAAGAGGCAGAGCAGGCGAAAAGTGAGAGAGAGGTATGGGAGGTGGTGAATAGAGGGAGGAAAAGAAGAAGGAGGGTGAACGAGGCGATAGAAATGGAAGAGTGGAAGGAATACTTTATGAGGATACTGGGGGGAGTAGAGGGAAGAGTGGTGGTGGGGGAAGATAAAAGTCGGGAAATAGAGGCAGACGGGACGATAGAACTGGAAGAGGTGGTAAATATAGTAAGGAAACTGAAAAACGGAAAAGCGACGGGGCGTGACGAAATTCCGAATGAAGTATGGAAGTACGGAGGGATACAAGTGCAGGAGTGGTTATGGAAAGTGATAGGTAGGATATGGAGAGGAGAGGGATGGCCGGAGGAATGGAATGAAGGGCTAATAGTGCCAATAATTAAAAAGGGAGAGGGGATCGGAGTGGAGGAGTGTAGAGGTGTGACGATAATGGACACAATGTATAAAGTATATGCGTCGGTAATCGCGGAAAGGTTGGAGAGGGAAATGGAAGCTGGACAAATGATCCCAGAAAATCAAACAGGATTCAGGAGGGGAAGGGGGACGTTGGACAACGTGTATGTCCTGAATTTCGTAATAAATAGAGGGATAGCAAAGAAGAAAGGAAAGATAGCGGCGCTGTTTGTGGATTTAAAGGCAGCGTTTGATACGGTGGACAGAAAGGTACTGTGGAAGGCCATGGAGGAAAGAGGAGTAAGTGAAGGAATAAGGATAAGAATGGAGGAAATATACAGGGAAACAGGGAGAGAGTGGACGAGGAGGTGGGAGATTGTTTTTGGACTGCGAGAGGAGTAAGACAAGGATGCCCACTGAGCTCGTACCTGTTTAATTTGTTAATGGCGGATATGGAGGAAGATTTGGAAAGAGGAGGATGGGGAGGAGTAAAGGTGGGGAACGGAAAGATAAGATCGTTAGCGTACGCCGACGACATTGTGCTGCTAGCAGAAGAGGAGGGGGAAATGATAGGAATGATTAAAAGGCTGGAGATATACTTGGATAGGATGAGGCTAGTGAAGAATGTAGAGAAAACCAAGATAATGAGGCTGTCGAAGGGAGGAGGAAGAAAAAAGAAGGTTTGCTGGAAATGGAAAGGAAAGGAAATAGAAGAGGTGAATAAATATACGTACCTAGGGTATGAGATAAGGTTGTTCGACGCGTTGGTATGGACGGTGGCGAGCTACGGGGTGGAAATATGGGGATGGAGGGAAAGAAAGGTAATAGAGGCAATACAAGAAAAATATATAAGGTGGGTGCTAGGAGTGGAGTGGAGGACGCCAGGCTACATGGTAAGGAAAGAAGTTGAAAGGGTAAAGATTAGGACTGCAGCGGGAAGAAGGGCATGGAACTTCGAAATGAGACTAGAAGAAGGAGGAGGAAGTGGGTGGGCGAGGAAATGCTGGGAAGAAGTGAAAAAGAGGGAATGTAGAAGTGGGAAGTTGTCAGGATGGGAAGAGGAAAGGAGGGGATATTTCAAAGAATTAGGATTAGAAATGGAGGAAGTGAGGGAGTTAAGGAAAGAAGGAAGAGAAGGATACGAGGAAATGGAGCGAAGGGACAGAGAGAAGCAAGAGAGACAGACGTGGGAAAGGGTAGAGAAATCAAGGTTTAATAAATGGTATAAGTGGGTGAGAGGAGAGGGTTTGCCTAATTATCTGGACAAAGGATGAGGGGAAAAAAGGTGTAGAAGAATTGCGAAATATAGACTGGGGAATGGAATAGCTGAGGCGAGATATTGGGAGTGTGAAGAGGAGAGAATGTGCAGAGTCCGTGCAAGCGAAGAGGAGACATGGGAGCATGTATGGGAAAGGTGCAGAGGGGAGGGAGAAGGTAGCTGGCAAGAAAATGTAAGGAAGATACTAGGCGAAGAAGGGGAGCGGGAGAGCTGGATAAGGAAACTGGAAGAGAACAGAGGAGGACAGGGGGGGGGGAGAAGAAGGAATATGAAAAATGACAGAAGATGAATGAAAGAGATGGGAAAGAAAACGGTGGTGGAAAGGAAAAGAGAAAGAGAGGGATAGCAGAGGGAAGGGAAAGGAAGAGAGAGTGAAAGGAGGAGAGAAGATGCGGGAACGGAAGGACGAAAACGAATGGGCGAGGTAGTAATAAACCTTTTTTAAAAAAAGGTACAAAAAAGTGCGCCGAGTATATAATCCCATCAAAAAGAATCCCATTTAAAAACATTGTCGTAAATTAATAGCTTTACAAAACTAATGATATACACTAATTGTGCCAATTATCACTATGGCTATTTATACAAAGAAAAAAATGTATTAAATAATATTAACCAGATATATTTTTATACAAATAAATATTTTAATACGAATAAATATTTTATTCAAAATACTTGGCGCTGCTCTCCGAATTGGTGTTGCTAAACTGAATAAATATGTCTGAATCAATAAGTCTGGTCTTGTATTATTTATTAACCAAGACAATTAACATATTTTTCAAAGAGCAGCGCCAAATATTTTGAATAAAATATTGATTCGTATTAAAATATTTATTTGTATAAAAATATATCTGATTAATATTATTTAATACATTTTTTTCTTTGTATAGGTAAATAGCCATTGTGATAATTGGCGCAATTAGTGTATATCATTAGTTTTGTAAAGCTATTAATTTACGACAATGTTTTTAAATGGGATTCTTTTTTATGAGATTATATACTTGGCGCACTTTTTTGTACCTTTTTTTAAAAAAGGTAATTTTGTTGGGATTTCACACATTTTGTAGTGTTTATTGATGGTTGGATAATTTTATCACCCCCTTGGGTTATTTATTTTTTTAAATATATTGTATTGTCATCCAAACTACTCAGGCCTGCAAAGCTTCAAGACAATTGGATTGGAGGAATTGGTTTAAATTTCTGTTTTCAGATATGAACCAAACATACAAGAAGCAAATAGAGGATCGAAGCTGAATAAAATTGTTTAATTCATATAATACTATGTCACAATAAATTTTTTTCTCTGACGTAGACCACACTGCATCATCTTCTGCTTCGATTATCTGTAAATATATATAATCCACATTTTAGTTACAACATAACGTAGAAATTATATAGAAATAGAGTGGCCCTTTGCTATAGTAAGCGTAGAGACTACAAAATGTGTCCGAAGAAGGTGAGAGCGTATGGCAAAAAGTCTGGGTACAGGAAATTTAAATACTAATGGTAATTCAACAAAAATGAAAGAAGAGATTCAATATTTTTAACACACAATGTATTGGTGTTAAAATAAAATTAATTTAGTATGTACATTGCTGAATTGAAATATTCTTAATGAGAAACTAATAAAATTAATAAATAACATGAGAACTACTGTAGATTTTAATAAAGTATTATGAATATCTTTCACAAAAGATTGAATAGTATCAAAGGAGATGCATTTTCAACGTACTTTTTTCACTAATGTGACTTGCCCTACATTGCAAGCTGTACGCCTTAATTTTCTTAATTCTTAATGATACACTAATTTGATAAATTTTGTCGATTTACCTTATTTGACAAATTTCCAGAAACTTGTGTGAAACAAGATGCTTCTCTTTCTATCTAACCTTCTCTGGACAAGCTCCAAGCCTATGCATCCCCTTCATTTTTACCCCTAGCCTGTGCGTCCCCTTCATTTCAATCCAAGCCTATGCGTCCCCTTCATTCCTATAAGCTTTACATAAAAACTCTAATGTAAAAATAGTTTTCTGGTATAAAAACAATATATTATTTTATAGGAACTTGTACAAAAGAAGATGCTTCTCTGTCGAACCTTCTCCGGACAACTTCCAAGTCTGTGCGTCCCCTCTGTTTCTATAAGCTCTACATAAATAGTCTATTAAAAAATTTTGGTGACTTACCTTGTTAATTGTGACAATAATTCAGTGTCCCTTATGGTGTAAAAACTCGTGTCATTTAAAAAATTTCAACTAGTTTCCTTATTTCACATTTGACAGGTTATAATTGTTTGACACTAGCTAGGTTACGTTGACTAGCAACCTGAACGTAGATGCTTTTTGATTTTTTCGTGCTGCGTGAATTGGCGGTACATTTCCTCACCCTTTCATGCTCTCCTCTTGCCCACACTTGACGATGGAGAAAAATCTCTTAACGTAAAATTCGCCAAATTGGAACATTGCATTGAAATATCTCAGCTCATAAGGCACGTAGGAACAAAACGAAGACACTTTTCTGATGTAAATCAAACCCAAGCTATCCATTAAGACCATTCAAAATCTAATTGGATCAACCGTTATTGAGATTCGGAAATCTGAGGGTTCTTGATAGTGAGTCGTCGCGTAATAGAGCCACTCCGTGTCTTGCGCTGCGCATATATATATATATATACTATACTTTTTTTTTTACGTGCAGGGAATCCGGGACGGATACCCCCAACCTCGGGGGAGGCTCGGGGTTATGTTGGGCTCCAACCAACTAAAATCTGCACGGTAACCGCCTTGAGCGGAGGATCTGGCAAGGAAGATGGCCGTTCTTGCGCGAGATCAAACTAACGATGCGTTCGCTAGGCCATCCTTCAAGACCCCGGATCCCCGCGCTCGTTTGCCAGAGTTGGCACTTTCCCAAGGGGGAGAGAAGCTCCCCGGGAGAATTCCCCGCTATCGCCAGGGTAACGCTGCGGGTTACACGCCAGCGCCACCCTCTTCCAGGGTCGCTGCTAAACAAGGGCGGGTGGTGCCCCCCGGCACCTCCGCCCCACGACCCCGCGACCGATCGCGCACTTCCCGGCGTCGACCCCGTGGGAACGAACCTCCGGGTGGGGGCGGTCGGCTAGCCGTAAGGGCGCCCAAATACCGCAAACCTCGGGGGGCCACAAACCGGTCGGGGACCCGAAGGTCAGAACCCAACCGGCCCCCGATCGAGCGGCTGGCTATGCCAGAAGGGCAGCCCAACTGCCGAACTCGCCCCACGCGCGAATCCCCATCCCCCCCCCCCCTGCCGCAGCATGCACCCGGCCATAGTGCGGTCACTGCGGCCACCGCGCCCTGTACAGCGGCCCTTCACAGGGCCACTCCCACCCAGACGCACCCCCCCCCCCGGAGCGATGGAAATGCGCGCGCCCCCCAGGAGAGGGGCAAGAGCCGGGCCCACGCAAGGCCCAGGCCAGACACGAGACGAATGAGGCCGAGGGCAACGGGACCACGCAGACCGCCACAGCTGTCGCGGCAACATCCCCGTGCCCGGGCATCCCGCACGACCAGGAGCCGAACGGGCCACAGGGGGCCTGACCGACAGCAACCGCCCAGAGATCCGCGGGTCGCGGCCACAGGGCCACCTCACGCCCGCGCGCACCCCACCCAGACCCAGCCCGGACCCAACCCCAACCCCGCACCCACGACGCGCGCACGCGCCCCCGAGGAGGGGGCGGTTGGTTGGCCGACCCTTAGCCAGGAAGGCAGCATCCTCCCACGGCCCCTGGGCAAGGAACAAAGTACCTCACCCAGCGCCCGACAAAGGACATCGCCGCTTTCCCAGAGCCCCCTCACCACGCTCAAGGTGGTCGACCCTGGAGGGAGATATACAGGGTGTCCCAGCTAACACTGGACAGAGCTATATCTCCTAAAGTATTGTTACTAAAAATCTGAAAAAATAGGGAATGCATGGTACGAGGGGGCCAACTTTTTAGCCCGAACGAATTTTTTTTTCGATTATTATTTTAAAAGATACGATGGTCAAGTTCGGTTTCTCAAATGGCACTAACTTTTTGGAAGTCCTGAGTTGATAGTGCGTTAAAAGACAAAATCAATAAGCTATAATGTATACACTTTATTTCCACTCGTTTTTAAGATATTTCGCTTGCAAATTTCCTGATTTTCAGTGGAAAAACCGTCTCTGGACTGGCAAGGACTGGGGTCAGTTTTACTGTCGTCACGGGTAGCACTGCCTGTTGAAATAGATACCTACCTGCCAAAGGTCTACCCCGGCCCACGGGCTGGACAATTCTTTTCCGTCAGAAATGCCACTTAGGAAGGTACACCTGCAGTATCGAGAAGCGCACCGTTACTTTTATTTCGCACTTGCTTCTACGCTCGGATGACCGGTTCTTTTCGGAGGGATGCAAGTTCGATTGGTTAGGTTAGGAGGTGTGAAAGTTGCTAGACTAAATTTCAACCATAGGGAGCAGATTGTATCAGAACCAATCGGATTTGCATCTCTCACAAACGGCTGCTCTCTTGAACAGGCCTTCTTCACAGCAATACCTCCTCCCCCAATGCCCACCTTCTCTCGCACGGAATACGTCAACGCATGCTTTTGTGTTGATATCGAAGCTCGTGTTTATACTCGAGAGGACCACGCGTGGACAGCGGGTTACCCCTTTTAGTCCTGTGTCTCTCCACGAGGAGTATTGACGGTGGATTGTAGGAGCGTAGATGTCTCGATGCCAGTTATTGAATTCAGGAGAGGATAGAAACATTTTATTACAAAACACACATGTACTATAATTAAAGTAAATCGTATTCCTCTCGGGCAGGAGTCGCCCGACGCTCGTCGAAGAGATGCGGCCTGCTACCCCGTGGCGAGGGTTGCCCTTGGCAGGGCCTCACTCGATTTTTATGGCTTTTTCCGGAAAAAGGTACGAATCCTGGGTCGAGCGTAGCGAATTAGGGTCGAACCCCGGCAGTCAAGGGTGTCACATCCCTTACGGTGTATTAAGAAATTCTTTTCTTCGTCGTATCGAAAGGAAAGTGTCGCCGATGGATTCCTTATGTTTTTCCGATGATAATCATACCAAATATCATGCAAATCGGGCTACTTTGACAGAGGCTATTTGTACACCTGATGTAAAAGTTGTCCGATTTACAAGATATTTGGTATGATTTTCATTCACTTTTGTACAAATTAGTATTAAAAATACTTTATACGACATCCCATGCGGCGCGAAACCAGTGAATCAGGTGACGCGCGACGCATGCGCATAAGCGAACATTCAAACATTAAACTCAGTGCCGCGGGTGAACCGAAGGCGCGTGCGCACACCCTACGACAAACCGGACGCCGAAATAACCGAGCGTAGTATCCGAGTGGCGCGAACCGGATGTTAATTATAATTGGTGCGCGAGATCTCACAGCCAGTGATTGGCGCGGGCTAAGTACAGCGAACTAGTATAAATATAGGCCCGCCAGCCGCAGAGAAGCAGACTTGGTTCTGCCACCGAACCAAACGATTTGGGTCGCTTTTACTAGCCCCTCAATTTCGTACAGTCTATAGAAGTATATCTAAAACAATTACCCATACTACCTTTCCGAGGTCGCTTTAGCTAGCCCCATACCAAACCTAAACGAGGTCGCTTTTACTAGACCCCTCAAACTTCCATTCCGAGGTCGATTTGGTTAGCTCCCTCACCACCTCATCCTCCAAGCGTGGGCCAGCTGATAGGCACCAGAAAAAGTTACCAAATCTTAAGGAAGGAGGCAATCAATTCAATTTCCATCTGGGGACGACAAATAGACGGCTACCTGGCTACCATCCTAGAAAGCGTAGCCAAGCTTATAGGCAACTGGAAGCCATTCCAATAACAAGAAAAGGAACACTCTCAGAATCTCAATTTAAACATCCCAAATCGACCTAGCGTCATTACAATCGTTAAAACACACCGTTCGAGAAGAGACTATAAATCAAACGAACTATTTAGCGCCGGAACCAATTTCTATATTCATAACAAACTACCGACTTAGCGTTAGGTAACGAAACCGAATTCCTTATAACCAATCAATACGTCGTAACGTATTTCATTAATTGTAATAATCGAGACGACCGAGTGTCGTAAACCATTGTTCATTTCGACCTAGAGTCGCCAACGTTCATTTTTTAATAAACCATTGTTATTTTTACTGTAAAAGAAGGACTCTCGTATCTAGAAATTCATTTCTTAATCGCATGCCACCCGAACCAATCCCACAAATTCACAAGTAAACCGCTCTACTTGCGAATTTCCTGTAAAGAACGGCAACGTCTCGTTCGAGAACGTTACAAGTGGGTACACAGGAGAGAGAGAAGGCGAGCGAGAGCGAGAGAGGAGGTGATGAAAGCGAAAGAGACGTTGAGAGATGTGCGAAAAGCGTAGGAAAAGGTGTGAATATAGAGCTAGTGAGGGCAGAATTGTAAAAATGTAAAATGCGTAAAATGTGTAAATGTAAAAAGGAAAGGAGTGTAAAAAGTGTAAGAAGAAAAGGGTAGAAGATAGTATTATATGTAATAATGTTTGTAATGGTCTAGTAATAAGGTAAAGTGTAAGAAATGTAAGAAATGTAAATAGAGAAAGTAAATGAAAAGGGGTAAATAGGTAGAAAAGGCAAGTAGGAACGGAAGTTCTTGTAACCCTACGGGGAACAATAAACATATACAATACAATACAATACAAATATCTGTTTCTTTCCTCCTGCTAGCCATTTCGTTAATACTCGATAAACAGATAACAAGTAGTCATTTGTTTTTAGTTTCTTAGCAACCGCATATCGAGAACATTTTCACGGGACTTTCTCTTCAATAATACCCTCACTCAACTTATGCAGACCGCGTAATTTGTAAAATTTGTTATGTGTATGCTCAATTTTGTGTCAGTAAAATACCTGTATTTTTACGTTTTCAATTATATATACACAAATACTTGATATTTTTTAAAAACAAAATTCATCAATCGTTCTCTAAACAATACGAGTAAATATATATTGAGGGTTTTCACCCTCAAATATGTACGTTTTTATTCATTCTCCTGCCAATTTTCACTACGAATATAAGTGTACGCTCAATTTTGTGAGTAACTGTAAATTGTCAAAATTTGAGATGCCACGTGTTTTTACAAATATGTATCGTTGTACCATGGAATTACAACCAAAATGCAGTCTCAGGAACAAGGTAAGTTACCGAAATTTGAATTGCGACATGTTTGTATATCATCGAACTTCTTTTTATGGTAAACTTGTCACCGATCTCAATGAGGTTTGAATATGTTGTAGAAGTTAACATTCTGAACAACTTTTCCCTTTGCCGAAAATGGCGGTCAGCAGCAGTTTCCAAGATATTCGCAAAAAAATGTAGTAGTGTAGACCCCCAAAAAACTTTAAAAAAGTAAAAAAATTACGCCAAGTACATGAAATCAAGTAAATCACAAAATAAAGAAAATAATACTAATAAATACAAAGTAAAAAAAGATGTGAAATCAGAATGAGCTGCAAGTACGTAATGGTGCTTTCCCGCAGCGTGCAAAGACGACACTGTGTAACACAATAAAAGACAAAAAAAAGATGTCCGCGGCCTGGAAGTCAAATACTTGGCGTGGCCAGGCAAGGTCAAGGTGTCGCTGAATAAGAATTAGTTAAAAAGGCAAAATAATGAAAATGTATTCATACTGTCAGAGTTTAAAATTGACAAATTATGTGAAAGGTTGTGAGAGGAAAACTATCGGTGTGGATGAATGATCTTACAATTATTTTAAAACGCAATATAATGAAAATGTACTCATATTGTCTGAGTTTTAAATGGACAAATTTTCTGAAAGCCTGCGAGGGGGTGGGGGAGAGGGGTATGGGTATTGATGATCTGCGAATACCTTGCCTGGCCACGCCAAGTATTTGACTTCCAGGCCGCGGACATCTTTTTTTTGTCTTTTATTGTGTTACACAGTGTCACCTTTGCACGCTGCGGGAAAGCACCATTACGTACTTGCAGCTCATTCTGATTTCACATCTTTTTTTACTTTGTATTTATTAGTATTATTTTCTTTATTTTGTGATTTACTTGATTTCATGTACTTGGCGTAATTTGTTTACTTTTTTAAAGTTTTTTGGGGGGATCTCACTTCTTTTTACAAAGATTTTACAATTACAACATAATAATTATCAGCTGTTGAAATTTACAATTCCATGAATCTGAAAGCACGTACAATTCCATGAACCTGAAAGCACGTACAATTCCATGAAACTGAAAGCACGCACAATTTCATGAATTGTTTTATCAAATCGAGAAATGTTTTTCGTGGTTAGAAAATTAAAATTTCCATTCATAACGCCATTTTCTGAGTATATTTCGTGGAATAGTATTTTTTAAATTAATTTGTTTATGTTTACCAAATTCATGCGTTTTATTGGACTCTAATTGATTTTAGTATCAATTTTCATTTTCATGTTTACAGATTTCTGTGCTTAAAGGGATTATCGCTAGATTTAGCACGAATTTTCGTGTTTTCAGATTCATGGAATTGTACGTGTTTCCAGATTCAGGGAATTGTATGTGAGACTGCATTTTGATTGCAATTCAATGGTACAACGATAGCATTTTGATTGCAATTCAATGGTACAACGATATATATTTGTAAAAACACGTGGCATCTCAAATTTTGTATATAACCTGACTGTAAGCTGTCAAAATTTGGAGTAGATTGCATAGTGAAGATAGGAATTGATGAACGAAATTGCATAGTGAAGATAGGAATTGATGAACGAAATTGCATAGTGAAGATAGGAATTGATGAACGAAACATGTGTTGTGTTATGTATATGTATACAATGACGGCCGGCAGTCCCTGCCGAATAATCCCGAGAGTCGACGAAAGAAGAACGAACATGTGTTGGTTGAAGGTGTGTGTGTAACGCGTGTATACGTATTATGTGGACGAAAATTTGGCTTGGAGAATCAGAAGAAAAATATCGGAGATATCGGATCCGACCGATCCATGAGACGATATTACGATATCTCTGTCATGCGTGGACCGATTTTATTGAAATTGGTCTTATTCGAAAGCCGATATGCGGTTTACATAAGAAAAATGCCTTTAAATTTACAAAATATTGCAGGCGTGATGAGATATTAATGTATAAATGTCAGAATTAGGTTAGAGTGTCTCCGCGACGAGTAAAGATACACGGTAGCGACATCGACAGTCGACATATACAGGGTGTTTTTTTTTCACAGTCGACATATACAGGGTGTTTTTTTCATGTACTTGGCTTCGAGACGCTACCGCGTCTCTAGATAAATATTTACATTAGAGGAGGATTCTCCGATTTCAATGACCTTCACATATGTTGTCAAGGTCATCATTGTGAACAACAATTCCCTCTAAACTTTTTGGCGGTTCGCCTTCGATTGAGAAATATTAATAAAAAACTTTCGACATAATATATTGAAATCAGTTTCATAACCGACGGTATTAGTATTGGTTTGGGCTAGACTAGGGCGGGGGGCGCGCGCCTGCTTGCGGGCACGTAAAGCCTGGTGGCGAACTGATGTGAGTACGTGTTAAACTCTGTAATTTTAGTATTAACTGTGGGTGACGGGAAATTGAATTGCCTCCTTGCTTTACGCGTCCGCAAGCGGGCGCGCACGCCCCGCCCTAGTCTAGCCCAAACCAATCCTAATACCGTGTAATATCTGCGCCGCAGCTACAAGTGTAGCCAGCACGCTCGTTTGTTTCCATCCCATTGTTGTTCTCAAGGGCATTCGTCGGCTGGAAAAGATCAATTCGTTCGCGACGTCAAAATGACATCCTTTACAGAGTTTGTGCGGGAAATAAACTCAGAAGAAAAATGTATAGATTTCCTTATCGAGAAAAATATTTTTAAAAATACTATGAAGTGTCTGTTATGCGAAAAGCAACTGACGCTTAATCGCGAAAGTAAATTCTTTCGTTGTCGAAATTAGAATATCTCGGAAACTAGAGCTGGCCACCATTTTCGGCAAAGGAAAAAGTTGTCCAGAATGTTAACTTCTACAACATATTCAAACCTCATTGAGATCGGTGACAGGTAGCTCTTCGACAAGTTTACCCTTTTTATTTGTAACTAAACCGAGGATTTTATGTATATGTAGATAATCGCAGCGTAAAATGATTCTGTGACCTACATATTGTCTGAGTTTTAAATTGACAAAATTATCTGAAAGCCTGCGAGGAGGAAGGTATGAGTATTATCTTGATATATGATTGTTTAAACATACACATTGCAGTTTTAGTAGAGTTTTCTGAAATCCCCATAAAAAAACTTAATATAAATCAGATCAAATTAAAAATTATCTAAAGTCAATTCCTATACAAATTACCTTTGTAAAAAGAAGTGAGATCCCCCCAAAAAACTTAAAAAAAGTAAAAAAATTACGCCAAGTACATGAAATTAAATAAATAACAAAATAAAGAAAATAATAATAATAATAAATAGAAAGTAAAAAAATATGTGAAATCAGAATGAGCTGCAAGTACATAAAGGTGCTTGCCCGCAGCGTGCAAAGGCGACACTGTGTAACACAATAAAAGACAAAAAAAGATGTCCGCGGCCTGGAAGTCAAATACTTGGCGTGGCCAGGCAAGATATTCTCATATCATCAATACCCATACCCCCCTCGCAGGCTTTCAAAAAATTTTTACTTTTTTAAAGTTTTTTGGGGGTCTATATATACTTGGCGCGAGACACTACCAGTGATATACTTTCACGTATTGACGTGTACGTGTGCGTGAATCAGTATAAAATGACGTGGGTCAGTCTTGTAGGCATCAGTACACCACGTATGCTCGATTGCTAACAAGTATCGCTCGCGTCATTTTTTTCGTCACATATTTTGCTTTGGAATTCAATTAAACAAAAAGTATGTTTAATGCAGCTAGGAACACAATATTTTCATTAAAAGTAGCGTAAAATATGGGAATGAAATGCGGCAACGTAGCTTCGCGTGCATCCTTTTTTCTCTTTCCATCTCACACTTGTAGCGTCCTTTTGCGCGTTCGTACCGGTTCCCAACAAATTACTAAATACATGTTTACAGCTTGGTAGTGTTTTTACCATTTTTACTGTATGCTTTGTACAAGTATACATTGTATAGATGACTATCCGGCGTACAGCGTTGCCACGCTTCAAACAGTTCGTTCAGGCAGTTCCAAAAATACGAGCAAATTGCTGTCTATTTATTCAATTATCTAATAAACCAGACGGTACATGATCGACTTTTTTTTTGAATTTCATAGCAATACATAAGCTTTTCATTGAAACATTCTTTAGGACTTTTTCACTATTTTTAAGGACTCTGTGTAACATTTTATAGAAATTTGATCGCTTCTCCCAAAAGAGCCTGTGTATAAGAGCGCAACTTTGACTTCAATTTTCTCAAAAACCGTGCGGTCAATCGACTTGAAATTTTTACAAAATGCGGACTACACTTTGAGCATTGGATTAAAACACTTTTCAAAGATTTCTCACTATTTTGTCTCCGGTATCGAACCTCCTTAAACGATTCATCCTACGCACCCGACAACGGTGGTGGTTTTCCAAATAAACGCCAACAAAGTAGTATTGCTGGGAGAGTTCTAACCCTGGTCCTCTGAGGGGAGCGCAGGGTGCGGGTGCGGCGCGGAGAACTTTGGGCGCGGAGAGAGCGGGGAGAGGAAGACAGGTTGCGCGCGCACGAGCCGCGGAGAGGGGGAAACCGCGATGATGGAGGGGATCAGTTCGGACAGAGCCGCCGCGGAGACCTCTCCACACCGGACCCACCGACGGAAATTTTTCAAAGGGGGAATGACCCTCCGAAAAAATTTCTGGGGGCGGGTCTTGTCTGAAAAATCTTTTCCAGACTCGATCCACCCCAGAAATTTGTTCCAAACCCCTATCCACCTCCCCAGACATTTTTTTCCAAACCAATATGTAGCAAACAGACATTTATTTCCAATGTAGAGAAATAATGATTTTTTAACCAGCGAACCATTATGTAGAAATATTATTTCAAACAGATATGTAGCATGCATTCTAAAGCGTTCCGATATTTCGAACATCGCAGCGTATCGCGCGATCGTGTGTAATTTGAATCTTCTGGATCAGCTAGAATATCATTGATGGCACATGCTAACAGTTCGGAATGTACAAGATAATCCTCATCGTAATATTCGCTATCACATATGATTTTAGCAGCACGACGCGCATCTAATGTTTCGCAGAATATTACCGCTCTGCTGTAACACGTTAACAAAAGTTTTAAATTTTATCCTCACATCTTCTGCAGTTTGATACAGCCGCAGATACATATACTCTATACATGACTGAAGATTAAATAAAAATGTTGCTGTGTCCAGTGTGAAATACAGTGAGTTATCACATCGTGTCATCTTTACAATCGGTGAATCAAAGATCCGAAAAAAGTCAACCGTTAATTCATCAATCCGCATCGAAGGTGATCCAGGTAATTGTGCAAGTTCTTCGATGGTTTCGCGGCTATCGAATAGCAAACCCCATGTATGCCATGGTAATATGAGATGATTTCCATGATTGTCGCTGAGAAGAACCCCTACATCGGCCATAGGTGCTACGTCGATTCCAATTTCCAAATATTTGCTACCCATGGATGTTAATGCGTATCTTCTGACCATGATACGCGATCCTCCGTTCGGACTAAGAGAACAATCAAAGATTTGAAATTGTCTACTCCTATTAGCAATAAACATAACAATTTTGAGAAGATGTGAAAATTACGCCTTATTAGTCATGATATATATTCTCCCCACATGGAGCTACACCATCATCTCGCACAATCGGAACGAAATAATCCTCACACTCAGCGAGTATTTCATCAATGGTATTGTACATTTTTTTCAGAGCACTATTTGTTCCGTCGAAAGTCACTGAGGGGTCATTCCACGGGAAGTCGGACACTTTTCGGAGTGACTTCTCGGATTTTGATGCAATTTGGATATGTTGTAGTCTTTAGGGGTATATACACATATCTCGAAGGATTTTTCGAAATGTAAAAAATTGTGGATGTTACAGCTCTTTAAAATATAGTGTTTTTTTTTTTTTTTAAAATTGGGCAATTCCCGGGCACTCAGTCCTAGTGGACCATTGTGCCCGAGCCCTTGTGGGCAGTCCTAGTTCGGAGGGCTTGCCGCCAGTCCGGCTTCTCGTGCGAACTTGAGAAGCCCGCTCACGGTCGTGTCCTCCAGGTTTGTAGTGCGGGGGAAGGCAGCTCCCAGCAACAACTGTCTCTGGGCCGCCATATCCACGCACTGCGTCATTAGGTGGAGCGGCGTTTCGTCGTCCTCCCCGCACCGCGGGCACCTAGGTCCCTCGACGATCCCCAGGCGCGCCAGGTGCTTTCTCGTGTGCCAGTATCCTGTGACCATCCCCACGAGCAGTCGCAACTGCGACCTGTCCAGGCGGCTGAGTGCCGCCCCTATCTTTTTTGAAGGCCGCTTCAGCAGAGCCTTCGCGTGTCCCATCTGTTCGGTCCGTTCCCAGAGTTGCTCGAGTTGCTGTCTGATCCAGCACCTCGTCCACTCCTTCACAGTCCCCATGGAGACACCTAAGGTGCAGGACAGGTCCCGGTCCGGTTTACGCGCACCTTCTCGGGCCCTGTCGTTTGCCCCTTCGTTTCCCTTGATTCCGGGGTGTCCCGGAACCCATAAAAGACTGACGCGGTTGCTATTAGCCAGCTGCGTCAGTGTGTCCACGCAGTCTAGCACCAGACTGTATCTCACCACTGTGTTGTATAGGGATCCGAGTGCGGCCCGACTGTCGCTACAGATATAGATGTGCTTGCCCTCATAGCCCCTGTCCAGATTCAATCTGGCACAGGTCCTGATAGCCTGCACCTCCGCTTGAAAAACCGATACGTGTGGGCCCAGGGCGATGGATCTTTCCACCCTGGGCCTCTCCCCCCATATCCCGGCTCCGGTTCCGGTTTTGGTTTTGGAGCCATCTGTGTACCAGGTGGGCCCCCCCGGAGAGAGTAGCTCCTTCTCGCTCTCTTCCCAGTCCCTCCTGCTTGGGAATCTAACGGCGAAGTTATGTTTGAAGCGGTAGGCTGGGTCACATTGGTCTCCCCCGCAATCCAGGGCCTCATGCGAGTCCCTTACGTCCTGCAGGATCGCTGCGTGCCCGTTCCTCGCGCCTTTCCATCTTCCCGCGAAGTGTATCCTCAGGGCGGCCTTCCTAGCCCCGGCCTCCGCAGCCAAGTGCGGTGGCGCCAGGTCCAGCAAGACCCCCATCGCCAGGGTAGGCGTGGTGGGGAACGCACCCGTCATCCCCAGCAGTGCCAATCGATACATCTTGCTCAATGTCCTCCTGTGGATGTCCCTCCTCATGGAGGTCCACCATACCACTGAGGCGTATGTCAGTTGGGGTTCCAGGATGGCTGTGTAGATCCATTTGACCACCCATGGTTTTAACCCCCATGTGCTGCCGAACATCCTTCTGCAGGCCCAGTAGGTGACGAGCGCCTTCTGGGTCTGCTTCGTGATGTGGCTTTTCCACGTGAGCTTCTTATCCAGGGTCACTCCCAGATATTTCACCTCCGAGGAGGTGTGAAGCTCCGCTCCGAAGATTGAGGGGGCCTTAAACTTTAGGTTTCGCTTCCTCGTGAACAGTACCATCTCCGTCTTGCACGGATTCACCCTTAGGTTTTGGTTGTGGCACCATTCCTGAACCAGTGTGAGCGCCTTCTGCATTCTCCTGGCCATACACGTCGGGCTCGTGCCCCTGACTGCAATCACTATGTCGTCAGCATAGCCCTGTACTATTACACCCTCTTCTCCGAGCCCACGCAGTAGCTCGTCCACCACCAGGGTCCACAGCAGTGGGGAGAGAACTCCCCCCTGCGGGCAGCCCCTGTCGGCCCGAGCCCTTATCGTGGTCCCTTCCCAGCTGGCCATTACTGCTCTAGTCCGCAGCATGTTGCGGATCCACCTTCTGATCGAGTCTTCGATCTTGAAGCTGTCTAGGGCCCTGCTTATGGCATCTAAGGATGTGTTGTCGAACGCTCCCTCGATGTCCAGGAAAACGCTCAGGACCGACTGTTTCCGCTCCAGGGCCCCTTCTACCACCCCTACCAGGTGGTGGAGCGCCGTCTCCACGGATCTGCCGGCCTGATACGCGTGTTGGGAGATTTGTACTGGTCTTTCCACCAGCGCATGTTCCCTGATGTGCCTATCCACCAGTCTTTCCAGCGTCTTCAGCAGGAAGGACGTTAAGCAGATAGGCCTGAAGGATTTGGCAGAGTCGTAGTCCTTCTTCCCTGGTTTGGGTATGAATACGACTCTAGCCGTTCTCCATGTTTTGGGTATATACCCCAAAGCAAGACAGGATTTGAAGATAAGGTCCAGTCGTTTTATCAGGTCCTCCCCCCCTTCCTGTAGAAGTGCGGGGAAGATCCCGTCCAGCCCCGGACTCTTAAATCTCTTAAATGAGTTTATGGCCCATCTGATCCTGTCTCGGTTTACCACTCTGGAGGCCATCTCCCAGTCCTTCGGTTCCTCTTTCTCGGGTTCCGGCTCTTCTGTTGGCTGCCCCTGCTGAAAGAGCCCCGAACCTGGGAAGTGGACCTCTGTCAAGTGCTCCAAAATTTGCTGCCGGTCCTCTAGATACCTCCCGTCCGGGAGTCTGAGTCCGTTCAGTTTTTCAGAAGGCCCGGATGCGAAGACCCTTCGAAGCCTGGCCACTAGTGGTAGGGCCTCGGCTTCTTGGCAGAAATCCCTCCAGGTCTTCCTTTTTGCTGCTCTAATGAGCTTCTTGTAGGATCTATGGGCTTCCCTGTAGTTTTCCCATTCAATCCTCGTGTCAAGCCTCATGGCTCTGTTCAGCAGCTTCCGGGCTCTGGTCCTGTGCCTACTCAGCTCCTGGTTCCACCAGGGTACCCGTCTGCTGCTCTTCCTTTGCTTGGCCGGGCATGACGATTCGTACGCTTGGGTGATCGCAGCCTGCAGTTCCTCAACCGCCTGCTCGATCCCCCCACCCGTTCTCGGGCGTCCACAGTACCCCCCGAGCCTTCCTTCTAGCTCCTCTTTGTAGAGTTGCCAGTCGGTGGCCCTGGGTTCCTGTAGACCCCCGTGGGTTCGTGGTTCGCGTCCCCCGCCAGTCTGAATTCGATTAGCCTGTGGTCTGAGAGAGTTACCTCCTCCGCCACTTGCCAATCCTTAATTGCCTGAGCCACCTTCCTGGAGCCCAGCGTGATGTCGATTACCTCCTGCCTTCTGGTGGTAACGAAAGTGGGCTTGGAGCCTCGGTTGAGTATCTCTAGTTCCGTGGTCGAGAGGTATTCAAGTAAGCTCGTCCCTCTCTTGTTGATATCGGTGCTGCCCCATATGATGTGGTGGGCATTGGCGTCGCATCCCACCACCAGTTGCAGCCCTCTATTTTTACATGCCTCCACCAGTACTCTGAGTTCCCTCGTTGGGGGGGACTCCTCGGAGTCGTATGGTAGGTATGCTGAGCAGACCACGATCTTTTCCGTGTTCCCACCCATTTTCGGCTCTATTAGGACAGCTGTTAGGTCCCTAGTGCAGAATTCTCCCAGCCTCAAGGCGTTTAGTCTTTTACTCGCGTAGACGCACGCTCTTGGGCCGGGATCACCGGGCCCGTGTATTACCGTGCCCAGTTTCGTGTTCAGTCCTCCTACTCGACCCCTGATCAGCCAGGGTTCCTGTATGAGTACTAAATCTGTTTGCTGCCCCACTATGCGGCGGTCGAGTAAGTCCGTCGCCGCTTTGCAGTGCTGCAGATTGATCTGCGAGATGCTGATGCATCCTGCAGCCATCTTGACTGCAGTATTGCCCGCTCTCGCACATGCTCTCGGGGAGATAGTGTGTCCCGTGTTGCGGTCCACTTTCCTATTTCCCCCCTCGCTTTACCGTGGTGGTCTTACTCGCCACCCCGGCAGTCTTGAGGAACTGGTGCCTCAGTGACCCAGGACCGGTGGTCCTTTGGACTCCTTCCCGGGTCCCCGAGGGTCCAGCCCTCCCCAGCCCCACGGCCTTCGAGGGTCTCCCCCTCTTCCCGCGGGTTGGCATGGTTGCCTTTTTCGTGGAGGGTCGGTTCCCCCCCGTGGGTGCGCCCGGGGTCTCTCTCCCGGTCGCCACCATCGTGGGTCCATCTCTTCCCTCCACTGCCCCTCTTTGGGGTTGGTCCTCAGGTGCCGGATCGGCGCCGTCTCTCGAGGCCTCCCCCGCTCCCTCCGGCCCTTCCCCTACCCTGACCTGGGGTGCTGCTACCGCCGCCCCAGGCGCCGCTTCCGGTTTCCCGTGTTCCACGCCGGTCCGGGCCGGGAACTCCCTAAAGAGCGCCCTGCCCAGCCCCACGTGGACAACGAAACCCCGTTTGCTGAGCGCCTCGTGCGACTCCGCGTCCACCCCCAGAATCAGATGCACGCAACGTTCCGCCTCCCTTCTGCCCCACACCCTCCATAGTTGGGTGCGGAGGTCCGGGTTTTGCCGACCGATCCGTTGCATTATGACTTCCGTCTTCTCCGGGGGTCCGGGGATGACGGTCGCCATCTTCCGAGGCCTGGGTAGGCACTCTCTCTCCATTACCTGAAGAGATGCGCCCTCCCAGGGCTTCAGGTTGGTTGCCGCTTCTTTGAGCCATTGTTTGGCGGCGGCGACCGTGCAGGTTACCCAGAGGATGCCCTTTTTTTTTTTTTTTTTGTTTTACTTGGTGGAAATCCCCACGGATACCCCCCGCCCGCGGGGGCGGGAAGGGGGTTATGTGGGACTCGAACCCACTAAAACCACCAAGGTGATCTACCTCGCGCGCGGAGCTGCGCGCCCGAGGGGAGGGATTTGGACGCGAGATCAAACAAGCGATACGTTCGCTACCCTCCCCCCTTGCGCTTCAATGCAGCCGCGCTAGGTCCCCTGAACGGGGTCGTCCCTGGGGGAGTATGACAACCTCCCCCAGCAATATTCTCCGGGACCGGCGACTCGCGACGTATCACGCGCCCGAGTCGCCCCTTCCGGGGTCGCTGCTGCTAGGGCGGTGGTGTCCCCCGACACCCCCGCCCCGCGACCCCGCGATCGAGCTCCCAACCGGTCGCCGCGCAATGCTTGGTAGCGCGCGGCCGGGCCGGGGCACACTGCGTACCCCGGGGGAAGCTCGATCGCTCAGACGGGAGCGGCGGCCGCCGCTCCCCTGGCGGGGGGGGGGGCTTTAACACGGCCCCCCCCCGTTCTCCGTGCCTCGCGACGCCGCCGCGGCCCTGGCGAGTCCGATGCCACGACTCGCCGACCGCGGCGGTCACCCCCGTCGCTTCGTCGTCCGCGGCGGCCCTTCGCGACAACGGGGGCCGCCGCGTTTCCCGACTCCTTCCCGACGTCCCCCGGCGCGCGTCCCCCTCCGACACAGAGGGGGCGGCGCACCGGGGGGCGTAACGGCCGCGCCCGTTGCGCGGCGCGGCCCCATCCCGATCCCCTACAGCGGGGAGCAGCGGGACGGCGCGACCCGGGGCCTGATATCCGGGGGAGCGGGGCGACTTACGCAACTAAGTCGCCGCGCGACCTCCCCCGGCCCCGGGTCATCTCCCTCTCCCGCGCCGCCTCCTCCGGACCGCTTGGCTCGGGCCTCCCCGGCCCGCCCTCTCGCGGTCCCTCTCCGCCTCCTCCTTCTCGAGCATTATAGCCTCGGAGAAGGAGGCGACGGCGTCCCAACAGTCCCGATCTCCCGCCATGCGACGCACGACCGTCGCCAGCGAGAGATCGGGACCCAGCTGCAGCTCCAGGACTCGGCGGTCATCGAGCCACTCCGCGCACCTCGCCAGAGTGTGATCCGCCGAGTCCACGTCGCCCCGGCCGCAGCTGTCGCACTGCGGCGCCTCCTCCCGCCCGATGCGACACAAGAAGTCACCGAAGCATCCGACTCCGGTGAACATCTGTGTCAGGCGGAAGGTAAGCCTGCCGTACCTACGCCCCACCCATTCCCCGAGAATGGGCAGCAGCGCCCCGACGACGCGTCCCCCCCGATGTTCCGGGAGGGAGAGCCAGTCGATCCATCTGGCTCCCATGCGTCGCCGGGCCTGGTCCCGCGCGTCGGGTCCGACCGGCGCCAGGGGGTCCCTCGCTCCGCTGAGATCGTGCGAGGCGAAGTACACCTCCGCCTCCATCTCAGCGAGCAGATGGAAAGGAGGGGACCCACCCAGCGCCGACAGCTCGGCGTGTGACACCGTGCGGTATGCCCGCACGGCACGGAGGACCGCGCGGCGGTGGACCCTTGCTAAAAGGTCCCGCCCCACGCGGCAGCCCTCCAGGTCGCCGGCCCAGACCGGCGCTTCGTAGAGCGCCATGGACCGGACGACCGTCACGTATAGACGCCGAACTGCTTCGTGTGGGCCTCCCAGGTTGGGCATGATGCGCCCGAAGGCGAACACCTGTCGCTCCAACCTGGGGCCCCGGACCCGAAAGTGACGCGCGAATCGCCAGTAGGTGTCCAGGGTCAGACCGAGATACCTCATCGATCGGCCGACCCTGATGCAGGCCTCCCCGACTCTTAGAGACGCTCTGGCGGGGATGCCAGTTCCCACCCTGTCCGCGAGCCATATCGCCTCCGTTTTATCGGAGGCGACTCGCAGACCGAGCGCCTCTATCGCGGGGATGACGCGCCGCAGTGCCCTCTCCGCGAGGTCCAGTGCCGCTAGCCACCTCGGCCCGGAGGCCACCACCAGCGTGTCGTCGGCGTAACACACGAGCGACACGTCCGGCGATGGCAACTCCACCCGCAGCACCGCGTCGTATGCCAGGTTCCATAGCAGGGGCCCTAAAACGGACCCCTGTGGCACGCCGCGGTGCACGCGAGCCACCCCGTCCCCGTCTCGCCCGACGTACGAGACCACTCGGCCGCGGAGGTAGTCCCAGATCAGGCGGCGAAGGTAGAGCGGGACGCGATGGTGTACAAGCGCCCGCTCGATCGCCGCCCAGGAGACGGTGTTGAACGCGTTGGCGATGTCGAGAGACACCGCCACGCTGACACCGCCCCCCTCGACCGCCCGGTCGGACAGCGACCGAACCCGTAGAATGGCATCTACGGTCGATCGCTGCCGCCTGAAACCGTATTGGCGGTCGGACAGATCTGGGAACTCCGCGGCTCCGAGATGGTCCGTGAGGCGGGCAGCTATGATCCTTTCCAGGAGCTTGCCCGCCTCGTCGAGGAGACAGATCGGCCGATAGGCCGAGGGTGACTCTGCGGGCTTATCGGGCTTACGCAGCAGCACCAGCCTCGCCTCTTTCCACGCTCGGGGAAACCTCCCGGTCCTCAAGGCCGCGTCGAAGACGCGCCTGAGGCCGCTCCCTAGGGCGCTCATAGCGCAGGCCCAGACACGCCCGGGCACACCGTCCGGTCCGGGTGCAGCGTTCTTCGAACGCATTCGACGCACCGCGGACTCGAGTTCCTCGTCCGAGACCCTGGGGGCATCCGCTATGGCGGTGCCCCACGCGAGCTCCGGATCTCCCGAAGCGTCGACGCCACCCTCCCCCGGAACCGGGGGAGGGGGAAACAGCGCCGACAAAACCTCCAGGAGAAACCGGGGCTCGAGACCCTCCGTGACAGGGGGCGCCCAAGGACCGAGTTTCACGGACACGGCCTTGTACGGGCGCCCCCAAGGGTCCCGATTCAGGGTCTCGAGGAACTCCTCGTGCGAACGGGTCTTGGCCCGGGCTATGGCTGCACGGAGCTCTCTGCGCGCCGCGGAAAACGCGGAGCGCAGCTCCTGCAGCTGGTCCTCCGTCACCCGCCGTCGGTCTTGACGGCGGGCATTGGTGTACTGGCGCTGAGCGCGGACGCTCGTCGCGCGGAGATCGGCGATCTCCTCGCACCACCAGTACACCGACCTCCGACCTCCGACCCCCGCCCGGCGGCCCGACTCGCGGCATCGTGGCGTCGCAGACACGCTGCAACGCCCGCCGGAGCCATAGGGCGCCGTTGGAGGGGTCGTCGAGGACGTCGCCCGGCAGGGACCCAGAGGATGCCCTGCACGAACCTGCACTCTTCGAAGCGGGGGACCGCCATCCCCTTCGGGATGGTGTCCATCGCTTCTCCGAGCCCTCACATCACCAGATCCCCCTGCTCCGGTGTTAGCGTGGATTCGGGGTAGTCGGATGGCGCTATCGCCATCTTCCTCCCCCCCCCCACCAGCGCCTCCTTGAAGCTAGAGGGCTCTGGGAAGATCTTCCCCTTTCTTTTTGCAGGGTGTTCGGGGGTCGAACCGTCGGTCTGTCGGGCCCTTTTCAGGCCCTTGCCCGTGGTCTCCCCTTCCTTCCCACCCTGCTGTGCGGAGGGGTCTGTTTGCCCGTCATGCGGGCCCACCTCCCCCTGCGCTGCCTTCTCAGAGGTCGGCGCTTCCGCTTGGGTCGTCTCCAAGGTGGTCCCGAGTAAAGCCAATTTGGCTTTCCGGGCCCTCCTTTTCGCCGCCCCGCTGCGGGCCGCCTTCCTTTTCTTTGTCGGAGTGTCGGGCGCTGCTTCGGCGTTGTCGCCGTTGCCCTCGCCCGTCCTCCGTGTAATAGCTTCCGTCACCGAGAGCCCGGTTTCGCTCGCCGCGGCTAACGCCGCGTCGGTCTCCGCCGGTCCCATGGTGGCTTCCGCCGCGTGTACGGGAGATGTTCCCTCTTTCGAGGGCCCTTCTCCCGCCGGTGGTTGAGGTTTTTCTTTGGTGCAATCCATAAAATTCCCACGAGTGTGCAGGAAATATACGGTCCACCCCCACAGAGCCTGCTATGTGGGGGTAAGGCTGAATACAATGGGGGGTCGCCTGGTACCCCAAGGGCATCGTTCGAAGCACCATACCCCGGTACCATTCATCCCTCGGCACGATCGCTTCCACCTTGGATTGGGGAGTTGGTCCACGACAGGTCCTTCGCTTGCCACGCGGGGTTGTTAGGCCCCGGGGTTCGCTTATAGCACCCGCTAACCATCACGATCCCCGACCCCCCCTTCGCTACGGCCCGGTCACCGTGTGGTGATCCAGTCCGCGGCGATCAGAGGAGCCGCTTCACGCTCTGGCCGTTCTCCTATCCGCCACCCGGAGACGCGCTCGGTTGGTGCTCAACCTAGATCGACACGGGCCGATCTAGTCCCCCGCTCCCCTTCACGGGGTAGGGGGACCGCCGAGAAAATATAGTGTTTACTTTTTTTCCAAAAATTATAACTATTGAACCAACAAACTGATAAAAATGACCTTTTGGATGCTTACAGTGGAGATATAAGGATACCTAATAAAAATTATTTCACTTAATAAAAACGAATATTTGACCATTTATTTAGCAATTATTCTTAACAAATGCAATTTTATAGCTGAAGGCACCTTTTTAAAAATTTAAAAAAAATAGGAGGATGTAGCCCTGTTTTTCCTCTTTACGGACATGTTTTGAAAAATGTGGACGTTTTAAAATTGGCCAAATTAAAATTAATTGAGTGTAACGCTGCGTCAAATCACACCGGCTCGACTGGTCGCTCGGGCCATGCGGTACTCCCAGCGGCCACGCGGCTATACCTGCCACTTTTGTATAGGGTATTAATGAGGATCGGTGCAAGGTTTAATACCGTTAATAGGTACTGGAAACTCACTCTCTGTTGATGGCACTTATTGTTTGAAACATTTAAGTAGTCATTGTTCAATGGAAACCACGAGAGGGTGGTGAGTATTCTTCCATCGGGAGAGGATGGGATATGATGGAATTATGTTAAAGGATAAATATTTTGTCGTATCTTTGAGCGTCTTTTGGAATAAGTGGCCGGTTATGTGATTACTTATTTGATAATTGCTACAAGTTTTGATGAAATGAATGTTTTGAATGTTGGCAGTCGCCCAATCAAACAATTTTTGTGGTGTCGTTATTTGTTATTCTAGTGGTCTTTGTAAACTGGCTCGAGCTGCAAGACGTTTTAATGACCCCCCAATACCATCGCATGCATTTTTGCCATGTGATGTTGCGAAAAAAAAAATGCCACTCGGCGTTAATTCCGAAATCTTCAAAATGGAAGCTGAGATTCAGTAAATTGTATTTATTTTTATAAATAGAAAAATTTTATAAATATAAAAATTCATTTTCAATTCATCTCAATAGAACAATATCAAAAACATTCACGATTATTACTAGAGAGACGTGGACTTGCAAAAACAATTTCTGGAACACGAAACTTTCATTAATTTATACCAACGGACACAGTGTCTCATTTAAAAGCTAAAGTCTATTCATACAGTGACAAATCAAAACTTGTAGCAATTATCAAATAAGTAATCACATAACCGGCCATTTATTCCAAAAGACGCTTAAAGATACGACAAAATATTTATCCTTTAACATAATTCCATCATATCCCATCCTCTCCCGATGGAAGAATACTCACCACCTTCTCGTGGTTTCCATTGAACAATGACTACTTAAATGTTTCAAACAATAAGTGCCATCAACAGAGAGTGAGTTTCCAGTACCTATTAACGGTATTAAACCTTGCAGCGATCCTCATTAATACCCTATATAAAAGTGGCTGGTATAGCCGCGTGGCCGCTGGGAGTACCGCACGGCCCGAGCGACCAGTCGAGCCGGTGTGATTTGACGCAGCGTTACACTCAATTAATTTTCATTTGGCCAATTTTAAAACGTCCACGTTTTTCAAAACATGACCGTAAAGAGGAAAAACAGGGCTACATCCTCCTATTTTTTCAAATTTTTAAAAAGGTGCCTTCAGCTATAAAATTGCATTTGTTAAGAACAATTGCTAAATAAATGGTCAAATATTCGTTTTTATTAAGTGAAATAATTTTTATTAGGTACCCTTATATCTCCACCGTAAGCACCCAAAAGGTCATTTTGATCAGTTTGTTGGTTCAACAGTTATAATTTTTGGAAAAAAAGTAAACACTATATTTCAAAGAGCTGTAACATCCACAATTTTTGGCATTTCGAAAAATCCTACGAGATATGTTTATATACCCCTAAAGACTACAACATATCCAAATTGCATCAAAATCCGAGAAGTTACTCCGAAAAGTGTCCGACTTCGCGTGGAATGACCCTGAGGCTACTGAGCGATTGATGGAATAGCATCCGGGAACTGGCTTAAATAGAGGTGCAATTGTTTCCCCCACCAACGCATTTTATTTTAAAACTACGGTGCGGTGCAGGAAAGATTCCTGAGATGACCGTTGTGGGTAGGCTGGTGCACCCCGGGATATTTAGTAAGGGAAGAGGTGCAGAGGGATAAGCTGAGGACTAGGGCGGGAAAGAGGGCATGGAATTTTGAAAGGAAGATGTGGGAGGGAAAAAAAGGGGAATTAACGAGGAAATGTTGGGAGGAGATAATGGTAAGGGAAGGGGGGGAGGGGAGCTGACGAAATGGGAGGAGGAAAGAAAGAGATTCTTCGGAGAGAGAGAGAGAGAGAGAGAGGAATAGGAATGGGAGAAATAGGAAGGAAAAGAGAGGCGGGGAAAGTGGGATGCGAAGAAATAGGGGGCGAAGATAGGAGAAGGCAGGAAACGAAAAGGAGGGAGAGGATAAGAGGGACCATGTACAGCAGATGGTACAGGTGGGTGAAGGGGCCTGGGGTGCCAGTATATCTGAAGAGAGGATGGACGGAGGCTAGGTGGAAAAGGATAGCGAGATTTAGGCTGGGAAATGAGGTAAAGGAGGCGAGGTATTGGCAAAGCACAGAGGAGACAAGCTGCAGAGTATGTGCGGGAGAATTGAGGACATGGGAGCATGTATGGGAAGGATGTAGGAGGGAGGAGTTAGGAAGCTGGCAGGAGAATGTGGGAGTGATACTGGGAGAGGGGTGGGATGGTGAAGAATGGATGAAAGAACTGGAGAGAGTGAGAGGGGAGAATAATGATGCAGAGGTGACGAGGGGGAAACAGTAGGGAAAGCAAGAGAGGGATGAATGGCCGAACGAGGAACCGGAAGCCGAAATAAGCGGTGGTTTTGGGCGTTTCCCATGTTTTCAGTTGCGATTTTATATTACATTTGTTTGGGAATGCATTAATTCCCAAAGACGCCAAACTCGCTATTGGCGCAGCACCTCGCGGACTCAGCACAGAGTCACGAATCACGATCCACCAATCAATACTTACTACTACTACTACCACCACCACCACCACCTCAGTTGCTGTTCTGACACTGACGCCAACGGTGTTACTTAACCGAATAATAATCTTCGCCATTGTCGATCTGCAAGGTTTCAATATCGAACGCGAGTTCGTCGTCGAAGAGATCGCGATTCGCGCAAACATTAACAACGATAAAACATTGACGACCAGCCATTGGATTTTCGAACCGCCATACTTCTGGAAACATCTGAATTCGTAGGAGCACCGTCAAGCATCCTGGTTCGCAAAGCATCATCACGGGCGTCGCTGGTCTGACGGCTACGTTCCATACTACAAACTTCCGGGGCTCCTCACCAGCGTACTCGCGAACATTGACTTCGTCATCGTGAAAGTATGTAATCGTGTTTGGTTGTGGAACGATTACCGCTAGGACGGAGAAGGGATATGTTGCCGACTCAGTCGTTATGTCCGGATTCGACGAATGAGTGACCCCGTATTTTAACAATAATAGTGTTTATTAGTGTCAAGAGCTGTGAGTTCTGTTTTACACTGGTTTCCGAGCGCGTCGGAAGAGTTACTGCGTTTCGTGGCGCGTCGGTTTCGCGGCGGCGGCGACTTGGCGGCGAGTCAGTAAGAAATCGGGATGCGGAGTTATGTCACGTTTTGCCCCGGCCGGCCGTAGAGGCGCGTCCGTATGGGAGTCGTACAATAGAGTTTCAGCGTGCAATAGGGTTCTGGCTTAACAAGCGCGGAGACACCTCTCTGACGTGGATGAGGCGCAAGATAAATCTCGGCAGATTTCGGACTGAGGCTGGTAACGGTACAGTAGTGGCGATGGCCGACACTGACACACCTCGGGGTATTCAAAACTCAAGCGTCTTGCTGGTTTGCGTGAAACGGTATAGCCACATGCACAAGAGCTTCTGATTCCGCTCGCCGCGGCTCTTATATCGTGAGCCCGTACATCTTCGCACGCGAGAGCCGGCGCGGGGCCGCAGCCGCCTAGTGGGCGCGACGCGAACTAGGCCCATTGTCTCGGTTCCGGGCGTTCGCTCAACTCGTGACGTGACTTCGTCACAAGTTCCAGAACAGAAAACGTGGATGCTGCAACTACTACCTAACATAATCGTTGAGGATGAATGGAATTTATACGAACTGAACGAGCGAAAGATCAACAACAGCAACAACAATAACGCTCGAACTGTTGAAGACGACGGCGGCTACGACGTTGACGATGATAATTGCGGGATCATACCTGACCCCGTGGACCCTGACGTTCCTAACCTGAGGTCTATGTCTTCAACGAATGCCCTTCATTGTGCATTTCACAACAATTGCGGTGTTTGCGCGCTGGAGAATGTTGGGAGAATATGGAATTATATACGTAACGTTATTACCTAATGTAAGTCATACACACGCATTGGCATCTACTTTACGTGTCATATGCAGAGAAACGAATATGTAAGAATAATTTTTTTTTATTTTCTATAGCGATGAACACAATGGCGGCGGTGATGAGAACAATGACAGCGGCGAGTGCTTCCTTTACCCGCGAGCAAGAATATCCCTCCCATACGAACGTTGTTTCACGCAAATAGTGATTTTATAATTTAAGTACGCATGGATAGATGTACACGAATAAACACACACACTGTTTTTGAAAAATATATACATTTATTTAAAAAAATGTTGTCCATTTATTATTAAACATATATATGCACGTACTGTTATAGTGGTATTTGGTTTACATCACGCAGTATGGATTGTAATCCGAACGCTAACAATTCACAATCAATCAAACGTCTCGCTTTCGGAAATTAATTTCACATAATTTGTTGATACGGAGGCGGTACGTAGAACTTCTACGAAAGTGGCATATTTACTGCTTACAGAGTACGTATTTTCAGTTAGCCAGGTGAACATATGGTCAATACAATGTTTGTACGCGAATAGTTTACGCTTCGTGGCTTCAGGCATATATATGACAGCGCCATTATCGGTGATTTTATTAAGTTGATCATCATGCATACGCGCGAAGTCTAGTCGTAAATGATTAATTACGATGTAGGTGTGGGGCGATGTTGCGTTACTGTGTAATCGTTGATGCATGTCCGCCTCGTTTTGTAGCAGGAGCTTCCACGTCGACATTGAAAAGCTCAACTCACTACCTTTATTGTCGGCAATGCGTATTCCAATAGTTAGACGTTTATAAGCTGTTGCGGCTAATCGGTAATCACGCTCCAGGATCCGTATAATTGATGGTTTTGGTATTCTCGGTGTTTTTACCATTGCGGATCCAGAACTGTAGGAAACATGTACACGAAATTAATGCTTCGTTCGTTGGCGTTAACAGTGAACGAAGTAAGTGAATGAAGTAAGTGTAAAGTGTATAGTAACGCGCACGTATCTCATATTGGACTGTTGATGATGTTGTTGCTGTTGGCGTTTATTTGGAAATCCACCACCGTTGTCGGGCGCGGAGGATGAATCGTTTAAGCCGCGTTTGTACATTTTAATATGCAATACGTATGATTCTCATTGACGAAAAAAATGACGCGAGCGATACTTGTTAGCACTCAAGCGTACTTGGTGTACTGATGCCTACAAGACTGACCCACGTCATTTTATACTGATTCATGCACACGTACATGTCAATGCGTGAAAATATATCATATTAGTGATGGTGATTGTCAAGGCGTCTATGTACCTATACCACACAAAGGATAGAGAATACGCGGAAATTCAAATCAAATACGATTGACTTACAGCCTCCTTGATCGTGAAAATACTCGAAACTCTACCCCGAATAATTATCGCTGTAAGTTAACGATGTTTGCTTGCGCGAGCACAACGCATAATTCAGTTCTTCATTACACGTGCGCTGGATCCACCCCACGATTCAAATATATACACACGGTACGAAGAGCGTGCACGTAGACGCCAAAACGCGTCCAATCCCGCTCAGATATAAACATACAGCATGGCGCGGTGCAAGGTCATGTTTATTCCATGGGCTATCGCGACGATTGATTTACAATAATTATCGCTCTATGTTTA
Source organism: Andrena bicolor (assembly GCA_960531205.1). Taxonomy (NCBI): domain Eukaryota; kingdom Metazoa; phylum Arthropoda; class Insecta; order Hymenoptera; family Andrenidae; genus Andrena; species Andrena bicolor. The sequence continues at coordinate 1,383,856 of CAUIJW010000183.1, forward strand.
TATCATTGCACGTACACTGTATCGGTCCCACGATTCAAATATAAACACACGGCATGAAGCGCGTGTACGTAGGAGCCAAAATTCGTTCAATCCCGTCACGCGCCAAGATTCCTTATCCTTTCTCAGATATCATGGACCACCCTCTTTCTCAGAAATCATCATCAAAGTCGCGATTTCAATTTCCACGAATCGGTCGCGGTCGCGCCCGCGCACCGATCCCCGCACGCGTACGGAGATGCGCGGCGGCGATGCGAGCCCAAAGTACCTTAAACATCCAACAGGTGGCGCCAACACGAAATGTTTGCAAAACGTGGAAAATTTACCAACTGGGGCCCAAATACCGACGCGGATCAAAAGTAGCTTAAACATCCAATAGGTGGCGCCAATACGAAATGCGCGCGACGCCATTTTGAAAATTTGAAAATTCCCCTCCCCTGTGTCGTCATCCCCCTCACCAACGAACTCGGTCGACGCCATTTTGGAATCCCCCCTGTGACGTCATCCCCCTCACCAACGAACTCGGTACCCCCTCCCCGCCTCACCCCCTCGCCCTTCTCGCGGAAGAGCGCTGTACCCTCCGTCCCGCCTCACCCCCTCGCCCATCTCGCGGAAAAGCGCATTACCCCCCGCCCCGCCTCACCCCCTCGGCCTAGGGGCCAAAACCGGCATAGCCTAACTACTAACTGTTTGCATTGAATAGATTAGCGAATAATTTAAAAGACTGTGAAATTCTTTTAAGGGTTGATAACACCACAGCTATTGCGTAGGGGAGACCGGGGCAAATCGGCCACTGGGGTAAATCGGCCACATGAAGTTTTACCCAGTGGAAGTTAAAATAAAAACTCGTGTTTGCTTTTGTAAACGTCTCTCTATGTGTCTACAGTACCAACGGAATTTGATAGCATTTGAGATTATGTTGCATTTTGTAGAAGGCAAAATACGTTTTCGGCAGTGATAACAAAATTTCGTGACTTGTGGAAAAGTTGCCTTTATTCTGTAATATTGGTATTCTGAAGTTTGAGGTGAGTATGTACTGATTAAAATAGCGGTACCGATTCCGATTCCGATGATAGTTTGAGTTATTTTGGAAAATCTCTTTGTGTTTAAGTGATTGAAGTTAGAGTTTACGTCTGGGGCAAAACGGCCACGTAACACCCGGGGCAAATCGGCCACTCACTGATGATGCCGAACCATAGTAAATAAGTAGTTTTATTAACTTTTGTGGTAAAAATATTCTTCGATGCAGCCCCGTCAGTGGATCCGACGCTCAACAATGGAAAACAGTTGACGGATTCAAGACGGGGAAAGGATTTGTGTGGCCTGGACGGAAGCACGGCTATGAAGTGCAGTTCGATCTTTGGAAAAAGAAAGTTACATATATCCATGCGTTTAAATATTGATTCAAGCGATTGTAGCTTGAATAGTTACGAGGAGAAATAAATATCGTCTACATTTTTCAACAACATGGTCCGTAATTACAATCGCAAGAAACCTCCAATCGTCGTCCAAGAAAAGCTGTTATGACCACCAATGTGGAATTGGAATCTCAGCCTTTGACGAAGACAGGGTGTTCAATTGGACGTACGTTGCATAAACGCAGGTGCCAAAAGAAGCAACTGGAGAAACTAAACCTCGGAAACTGAAGATGACTGAAAAATGCAACAATATTTAAACCGCAGTATGTGTGCGTTAAAAACGTGAACTTCTCAACTTTTCAAACAGTTTTTTCACTCTATTGTAATTTGTAATTGAGAAATAAACGACTCATTTTCATTTATGACTAAAAATTAATCAACATCCAGCTCGAATAAAAGGGGTCCGTTTTGCCCCGAAGGAGTGGCCGATTTGCCCCGGCATTTTTCGAAACGGCGATTTTACGTTATATTACAAATTCTCTGGAATGACTTTAGAAAAGGGGATTAATGAAAATTTGTTGTAGCAATTATGTACTATAGGGATTACTCTTTCGGATAGCATAATTCACATAATTGAAAAATTAAATTTTGTTGGTTAAATTTATCAATGAAAAAAAAGTGGCCGATTTGCCCCGGTCTCCCCTATATTAATAGAATGGGAGGTACAAAATATAAAAACTATAATAGGTTGGCTAAAGAAATGTGGCTATGGGCAGAAAGAAAACACATTTTCTTGTTCGCTTCATGTATACCGCCTTAGGAAAACGAAGATGCGGATAAACTATCGAGAATAAAAAATGAGGATACTGAATGGGAATTGTGCGATAGGGTATTGAGAAAAATCATAAGGGTATTTGGAACTTCGGAAATAGACTTATTTGCAACGTAATATAATACAAAATGCAAAAGATAGTTTTCATGAATGCCAGACGATAAAACAGAAAAAAATGCTTTTAGAGTAAAATGGTCAGAATTAAAATTTTATGCTTTCCCTCCCTTCAGTCTAATTCTAAAAGCATTAAGGAAAGTACAACAAGAAGGTGCATCGGGTATTTTTGTAGTGCCAGACTTTTTTTTTGTTTTACTTGATGGAAATCCCCACGGATACCCCCCGCCCGCGGGGGCGGGCAGGGGGTTAGGTGGGACTCGAACCCACTAAAACCACCAAGGTGATCTGCCTCGCGCGCCGAGCTGTGCGCCTGAGGGGAGGGATTTGAGCGCGAGATCAATCGAGCGATACGTTCGCTACCACCCCCCCGGCGCTTCGTGCAACCTTGCTCGAGGTCCCCTCAACGGGGTCGTCCCTGGGGGAGTATCCTAACCTCCCCCAACAATAGTCTCCGGGAGCGGCGACGCGTGACGGATCACGCGCCCGCGTCGCCTCTTCCGGGGTCGCTGCTACTAGGGCGGGTGGTGCCCCCCGACACCCCCACCCCGCGATCGAGCTCCTACCCGGTCGTCGCGCAACTGCGGTAATTTAATATTTATTTAATATTATTATAATATAATATTATTTTATATTATTTAATATTATTTAATAATAATTTAATATTATTTGCATTCACATCTGAAAATAACCACATATAAATATATAAATATTTCAATTAACTGTGTTTAAACGGATGCCTTGTGAAGGCGTGTGGATCGCCACTGGTATGGCCAGGGAAGAGATGCACTCCAACGATTGAACACAACTTCACTAGTTGGTGGGACGGCACGTTTATTTAGCCGTACGTGGGCGTCGTTTACAACAACGGACGAGCACTCCACAGAAAGACAGGACGAACAAGCACGACTCACAACACGCAATTACACCGAACAGATATATGTACAAGCTATGTACACGAGCGCTGGGCGCGAGGGCTCGAAAGGCCGTCTTAAAGAATGTAATCTGGGGTCGCTGGGCGACAAAACGGTTGCAATCTGGGCGTGCGAGAGCGTGATGTTGTCGTTCGTGATATTCGAGGAACTAACTGCCGGATTCCTGGAAACGCGCAACGCTCAAATCCGGGCAAAAACAGGTGACGTAGGTAACCGTCTTACCGTACGATGTGTCATCGTGGGTGCGTTCCAATTCACGCATTATGCGCATAGACCGCAGCGCAGACGCTGCGCGCATGAATAGCGTTCCGTTTCCAGCAGCGCATGAACCGCAGTAACGAAACGGAACGGGTTTCGATGCGTCTGATGCTCGTGAGGTAACGCGGGAATGTTCAAACTTACTTACAAATAGCTATGCAGTTGCATGGATTACGGTTAATTTAATTCGAGACTTCTGGACGGTGGTCGAAGCACGCTTCCTAACTACATCGGTTACTTCGTCCTAAGGATCGGGGACCGCCTCCTAACGAAATTTGATGGCTTTATTGGTTCCTGGATTTTCTCAACCCGAGTTTTTCTATTCTTCTTGAACAGCGATAATTATTGAAAGCCAAGACCATACCATATTTTATGAGTTTTGTAGGACGAACTGCTGCTTACCCAGCGTAATTTGGTAAGCAGATGTGTAATGGAAAAATGAAGTTATTTATTATCCGCGTCCGGGGTAAATTCAAGGTTTTGAAGGCTATTGAATAGAACCGCAGGCTCTCGTACGTCTTTTGGATTAGAGTATAGCTGTAAAGTTAGCATTATAAGAGCACATTCGAAAAACTTAGCAGTAGAAGCCTTTAAGAAATAACAATGTGCGCTACGTATTTGCTTCCTTCCTCATCTTTCGTTTCGACCCTGCCTGAAACCTTCTAGGGATGTGTTGTTCGCTTCGAAATTGAGTCCGTTGTGTTGGTTGCAATTCATACAGCGAGTGCAGAGATGGCAGTACCAATTTCGTAGAATTCCCTAGAATCCTCCAACTTCTAGCGCATAATGCGTGCAGCAAGTGCAGAAAATAAAAGCATGGGCAGTCAATGCGCATATTACGCGCATGCGTATTTATCGCTTTACGTGTGCTTCTGTATTTCGAATTCGAATACTGCAAACAAGGGAAAGTAGGGTACTTCCGGCTATATAAGAAAGAAACGCTATAAAATTTGAGCAACTTACACATTTGCTAGTTTTTTTATATGAATTGATAGTTTGAAGTGTCTAATTTTTATTAGTATGACCGAGAAAGCATAAATTTACGTTGTAAAAAAGTTGGAAGCAATATAAAAAAAATGTTCATTTGATTATTTTTTTGTTTTAAAATGAATTACCACATGAATCACAAATGTATTCTTCAGGGGTATTCCATCCTGAACATTTTTCATGTGCTCATGGACCACATGCTCGATTCAAAATTTACTTTTTTCGTCCTCAGTTTCCTTTTACCTCTATTTTGGGTTTTTATGTGGAAGCGTGTAAAGAAATATTCCTGGCTTCATTCTGCCTTATTCGTAATTGTTTTATGTCAGTTGCATTTAAGCCAGAAAAAAGTAATGTTAAAAGCTGGGTACCATTACCCTTCAATTTGGGGCAGTCTTACCTCACAACACATGTTGAAATAGTTGAAGCAATACACTGCATTGAATTTTCATATCACCAAACGCCAAATGTGAGTTTGAAAGTATGTATAAACATTTCTCCATTTAATGAGAATAATATAAATAATTTATATTACCAGAGCGTGCTGCATTGAACCTTCCTCTTTCGAATGAGACCTCGCCCAGCCCAAAATTTGCTCATATAAGGACAAACAACGTCAGCGCGCAAACCCATGTTTCGAGCCAGATTGTGTCGGTATGCAGCGTGCTGCATTACCCGTGTCACGTGGGGTGTTTACCCCTTTAAGTATTTTTTTCAAAAATATGTAAAATACTTACTTATTAATATATCGTTAATTAATTACAGCTAATAATAATAATACATTGCTTCCTGCAACTTTCCGAGAAGTATTACAGTATTTCCTCGCTGTGGGCACGCTGGTCGGGACCGGCGTTGAACCCACATCCTGAACAGAGCCCTAATTCCGAGTGTTCGTTTCTCGCTTCTTTCTGGCTGAAGGGTGGAGCGAGATGGAACGCTTTGCGTGCGCGGCGAGTGTGCGCGACGGGCGCGAACCCTCAGATGGAATCGTGCCTGCGTCAAAATTTTGCGAAACGGTTCCCGTGCTCACACGTGGGCTCGTGACCATTGCGCACGCCCGTCGCGCACGCAAAGGACGCAGTGTGACGGCGTCCGAAAGACGGAGCGAGACAAAACATCAACGCGTCGTTTGTCTCGTACCGCCCGTGCTCGCTTCCAGTGCCTCTCGCTCGCTCTCGTTCCATCTCGCTCTCGCCTTCGCCGGACAAGAGTGAGACAGAAGTGGTGGGGATAGCGAAAAACCAACATCGTGTACACCAAACCGAGTCCACAATGAGACAATACTGTATTTTGGCCTAATGAAAAGGGAAAAAATTCCAGCCGTCGCGACTTCTGATACATGGAGAGAATATCAGAAGCGAAAAATGGAGATGAAAAAAGAAAAAGAGGAACAAATAGAAGAAAGAAAGAAAGAAAATGGGACTTGAAAAAGTAAAAATTAAGAAAGAAAAAGATGAAGAGAAAATTAAAGTAAAAAAACTGAACGATTTGGTATTGGTAATTTGAAAATTATTTTCGTTACAGATTTTGTTATATTTTGTATTTTTGTAAATAAAAGACATTTTAAAAATTTAAATACTTTTGTTTATATCTGTTATCCAAAATATAATTATTAGACATTTCAATTGGAAGCTGAATCGCACGTAGATATGTAAGCAGAAAATAGACAATTTTCGCTGAGCAGAAATAGACATTTTATACTTCATAATAAATTGTTTTTAAAAATACTTCTTGTTTATTGTTGCATAAATAAATAATAATCGATTTTTACAATAGCAAAACTCTTACATGATTAGAAATAGGGACATTGACCTTATACCCGATTCCTTAAAGATACCGTTGCGGCGTAACAATGATATTTTGGAATGAAGTTAAGTTATAAAATATTCACAAATGTAGCGTAAAAGAACGAAATATCCAATAAACATTTATTGTCATGTAGCATCATATCTATAGGTTATATTTTCTGTCCTTTTGAGGAGGGGACCACATAATTTTGACGCGCGTTACGAAGAGTAGCCCGTTTTATTTTTTTCTTACGGATAACTGCATGTAGAAAAAATGAAACGTGCTACTTTTCGTAACGCGCGTCGATTTGGTGTATGTTTTTCAAAGCGTACGTAAAGAGACAAATACGCATGCGCGCATCAACTGCACGCTTCATGCGCTAGAGGTGGGAGAATTCTAGGGAATCCTATGCGCCACCAACGCAACCAATGCACGCATAGACTGAAACGGAACGGTTTTCTCTGCAGTCTATGCGCATAATGCGTGAATTGGAACGCACCCCGTATTTACACGCTCTCGCACGCACATTTAAATCCGCGCGACAGCTGATCGGTGGCTTTCGGCCGCAACAAACTGCGTTTGCAAAAAAAATTATTTTCATGAACTGGGAACATTTTTTAATAAATTGTAATTTTAGGGATTGGAGCAAAAACGAGCAAAATCTGAAAGTTACTCTCAGTTCCTTGATAATCAGAGATGATAACTGTGCAAACAACAATGCTTGATCGGACTTAGAAGTTAATTAATGTTTAATTCTTTTTGTATTGTGTGTGGTAAGAGACCCTAAAAGTCGGCGAAAATTCGAAATACAAAGGAATTTTTGTATATTGGATCCATCATTTTGTTTTTTGCCACTCTGACTTCACATTCGTACGTAGCGACCTCGAAAACTATAGAATACTCAGTTTTGTAAATATCAAAGATTGTCTTCATATTTTCGCCGTGTTTCTGGGATTTCAACCCACTGTGCGTCGTGAGCTTTAATCAAAGGAGCCGATTTAAATGTAATTAGAAATACAGCGGGTTGGACAAATAGCTCTAAGGTATTTGCGCAATTTTATAATAGACCAGTATTACCACAAAGTAGCGATTTTGCGGCGGCAATATTAAGTGCATAAGTCAATATGATTAAGTTAAAACATTGTAACTAATTCATTCATCGTACTTACCGATATTCGAAAAATCTAAGAAAATTACAAATTATGTTCAAACCAAAGTACGAGTAAAATTCTTGTCCTCTGAATAACTACAATAGTAATCTCGAGAACGAAGCACGAAATATAATTGAACGATTAAACGAACTTACCTGTAAGTGAAGTTCGATCGTAATTATATGAAGTGCCTCGTTCGAAGAGATTATAGCCTTCCCCATTATTCACCCAATCCCCAAAAATTAACAACCATTTTAAAAATAGCTGTGAAAAAATGAGATGATGGCCGAATGTAGTGGCCGGTTTTTCGTTAGTTTTCATTCTAAAGCGCTGTGACATCTGGCGGGCGAAGGGGAACTTCGAAGAGATTACTATTGTAGTTCCCCTTCGCCCGCCAGATGTCACAGCGCTTTAGAATGAAAACTAACGAAAAACCGGCCACTACATTCGGCCATCATCTCATTTTTTCACAGCTATTTTTAAAATTGTTGTTAATTTTTTGGGATTGGGTGAATAATGGGGAAGGCTATAATCTCTTCGAACGAGGCACTTCATATAATTACGATCGAACTTCACTTACAGGTAAGTTCGTTTAATCGTCCAATTATCGATCGAAAACAACGACTCAATTCTCAGTTGGCTTCAACCCTGCTTTTATTCCAACGCACAGTGGGTGTCAATCCCAAGAATAGGGAAAAAATTCAACATGTTTTAAACTGTTTATCGATTTCTTCAGATCCAGTACTAGTGTTGTATAAACTAGCTTCATAAGATTCGACATTTTGATTGGAAAAAGTGGCATGTTGAATTTTTTCCCTATTCTTGGGATCTTTGTTTGTGTTGCAATCAGAATATTTTGAGTGTACAATCTTCTCTTTACTTTTTAAAACCTTTATTTCTGCCATCTTGAGTCCCTTCACCCAATTAGCCGATTGGAAGTTTGTCCAAATATTGTATAATTTCGTAGGAATGTATTAACACTTTGTGAACAGTATTTGGTATATAGGATACCATGGATACAGGTTTGCAAATACAGTTTCTCTCCCTGTGAGCTCGGTTCGGTGTACACGCTGTGGGCTTTTCGCTATCCCCACCACTTCTGTCTCAATCTGGTTCGGCGAAGGCGAGAGCGAGATGGAACGAGAACAAGCGAAAGCCACTGGAAGCGAGCGAAGGCGGTAAGAGACAGACGACGCGTTGATGTTTTGTCTCGCTCCGTCTTTCGGACGCTCTGCTCACTTTCCATAGTATGTAGGTATATTTATCAAATTGTTCTATATATAGGTCTTTATTGACACCCCTAGGAGTTACAATCTCCTTACACTTACGCCATTCACAACCTGTTCTTCCCTTAGATCTACCTTATATCTTTTTTTTTGTCCTGGAAGAAATCCCCACGGGTATTCCCGGACTCGAATTCACTAAAACCTCCAGGGTTGTCATCCTCAGGGGCGGAGTAGCGCGCCTGAGGGGGAGGACTTCCGCGAGAGCAAACTAGCGCTTCGTTCGCTTGCCCCCCCCCCCTCCAGCGCTTTGAGTACAACTCCGCCCACCACAACCCCCACGTGACTCGTCGGGGTCTTCCCTGGGGGAGATAACTCCTCCCCCAGATTCCTGCACCGACGACGCGCGACGGACCACACGTCCGCGTCGCCACTGGGGGGCCGCTGCTACTAAGGCAAGTGGTGTCCCCCGACACCACCCACCTCACGGCCCTGCGATCGAGGCTGTACCCGGCCCTATTCGGTTTGACTAATGGGCCGGGTGGGGGCGTTGACTGGCTCAAGGGCCGCCGATGAAAATGGGGGGGGGGCACTGTAAAGAGCCGCCATCTCATCCCCGAGCCTCGATCGCAACAAAGAGCGGCAGGTATGCCGCTCCTACTGGGAGGGCCCTCTGGATGTTAACGGGGCCTTCCCTTACCGTCCCTTCTCCGCCACCGCGAAACACACGCGGCTTCTGTGGAGGATGAGGTGGCCCACGAATTAGGGCCCCCCTAATCCCCTCCCACTTACCCCCCCCCCCTCTCACTAGGCCCCCCCCTTTTTTTTTGAAGAGGGGAAAATGCTGTATGCATACCTTGGCCAAGATGCCGCGGTTATGTGGGACTCCCCACCCAAATGGCGGGATACCCACTAAAAACCCCCTCGATAGTGCCTCCTTGCACCTGGCCTCCATACCGTGGGGGGGACGTGAATGTATTACTTCACCCCACGGCCACCCAACATGGGTGGGGGCCTCTCCTTTGCGCCCTAGCGAGCGTCCACCCTATCCATGCGTAAGCCCATCCTTCTCCACAGGTAAGGAGCTGGGCACGCACACACCAGTAAATAAACATATACTCCACCTCTCCAACGCACAGTGGAGTATTTGGCCGTAAAAGCTGGCCAAAAGTCGATTTGAAAAATTTTGTCCAAACTGAAAATTTTTTTTCCTGATATAATTGAATGTATGAAGAACAATGTGTCAATATTGTTTTTTTCATTTATTCACTCGTAAAGAGTTATTATTTGTTAGAAGTGAAGAGTTTTCATAGTACACGTTTCTCTTTTGATCAGTCTCTGAAACACCGTTCGCTAAACAGTCATTTTTGTATGTCGTAAACAAATTATGTCAATTTTTTTCTTACAGAAGCCGTTCATGTAGGTATGTACTATACTTTCAGATGATATTTACTTTCTTATTACCTATCTTTTTGTGATTATTGATGTTTGAAAATGACGAATAATTCAGTGCGGTATATTACAGTTCGAACATTTCATTAATGATTTTGTTATATTTAGGTGTGAGATCGAGTGCTTCTTTTGGCGTCATTAAATTGAGTAAAGGTTTCTCTTTACAATAGAAGAAAGAATGGCTGCCTATTCGTGCCATTTTGGTTTTCCCAGCATTTTCTTTGTCGCAACGCACTGAGCAGTCACATTGCATGTCGCGTTGCGTTCGAGTGGTCCACTACTAACTGTACTTTTATACGAGTTTATTATTACTATACGTACTGGTCGTTGTTGAAGGTTTACTGATCATGTGTAGTGTCAAACCCATAATTCATTTTATAAATATTTTATGCATCTGCTTATGTACTAACACCCATTAACGTCTGCAAATCCCAGAACCTTACAGTAAGACACGTAATGCCAATAAACGTATAAAACCAACAGATGTGACATAAAGTCAAACATTATGTTTTATTGTTAACTGTATTAAATGATCACACTATTTCCTCACATGAAACCATTGTATTTCTTGACACATATGTAACACAGAATACGAAAATCTCAATACGAGGAATGACACAATAAAATAAATCTTGTAAATAAATCAACTTATTTCTAAATTTGTATACGTCCTGTGCATATTTTTGTAAAATTCTATGAAATAATTACATTTCCTCACTTCTAACTACATTTGGCTGCATTTAAACGGAAAAAATAATTTTCCCCAGCTTTTAGGGCCAAATACTGCACGACTAGCCGTGGACATCATCATCTCATTGATCTCGAATTATTTTATTGCGACACAAATATATTTTTGAGGTCAATAAAGTATTTCTGTTTTTCATTAAACAACAAAAAATAATTTTGGCCAATTTTCTGCAATTATTGACGCCATATTGGAGCTGTCATTTTGAATGTTGATGTTTTGACATCAGATTCAAAATGAGCGACCCCAAAAACCCCTATATACCAAGTTTGAACAAATTCTAAAGCATTTAGAATTTTGGCCACCTTTTCAGGCCAAATACTCCACTGTGCAACGGTTAAATACGCGGATACAAAACATGGGCACACAGAATATGCCCCTACACATAAGGCGGTTAAATACGCGCTAGGGGATCGGTATAAAAAACCCCGACACACATACCGGTTAATATACGCGATTAAGAGAAACAAAAGATAAAAAATCAAGTGAAGGTAAAGGTAAAGGGAGGGGGAGGTACTACCAGGAGTAGTCCGAAAACGCGGACCCAGCCACCCCAGCCCACCTTCAGGGCTCTCGAGCAGGACTATCCCCCCCCCCCAAATGAGGGGGGGGATCCTCCTGGCCCTCTTGCTTGGAGGTCTCCCTCCCTGGGCAGCACCACCCCCTTCCTTTTCCGTGCCTGCCTCCGCCTACATTGGGCCCTGCTATGGACTTCCTCTCTGGCCACCGCTGCGCGGGCATCCCGCAGCTTTTTTTCCCTCCGCACTTCCCTTTGGGCCTTCCTACCCATAACCCCAGACGCAAAGGCCCTTAGGTGCTCCCACCTCTCATTACTCACCATGGCCCTGGGTATGATAGATTCGGCCGCTATCGGGGTACCCATTGCCTCTGCCAGAATCTGCCGTTCGTCCTCGAAGACTGGATAGGCCGTGAGGACGTGCTCCGCGTCCTCTCTTCCAGCGCCTCATTTCTTACAGATCTCGTTGTCGGCCTTCCCGATCCTACTCCTGAATGCGGCAAAAGACCCGTGCGCGATAAGGAGCTGGGTCAGCCAGTAGTCAGGCTGCCGGGCAATACCCACCCCCTCCATAAACGTCGTTACCGCGGGAACCAGACGCTTCGTCCAGTTTCCCGCGTCATAACCATCCCACAATGCCTGCCACTGTGCCACCGCGGTCGGCCACCCTCGCCGCAGCCACCTCCCTCCACATGACCGCCTTCAGGTCGAGGGGCATCCCCCCCCCGCTAGTACGCACAGTGCCTGGAAAGAGACCGTGCGGTAAGCTGTGGTGGTCCTGATCAGGGCCGCCCTCTGTGCCCTACGCAGGATAGTGCGGCAAACTCCCACGCTCATCGCCGGCTCCCACACCGGAGAGGCATACATAACCACTGACTCCTAAACGTTGTAGTACAGTCTCCTCGACCCCACCGAGGGACCCCTAACGTTCGGGAGCAGGGACGCCAGCGCTCCACCCACCCCATCTCCCCCTCGGACCACCTCCTCCAAGTGGGTTTTGAAACGGCGCCGGCAGTCGAGCGTGATCCCCAGGTACCGCACCGTCTTCGTTGCCGCGATATGGGACACCATCCCCGGGAAGCTCCTTTCCTTCTCACTGCGGAGGCCCGCGAGGACAATCACCTCGGTCTTTTCGGTGGCAACCCCCAGGCCAGACACTTCAAACCAGGTCTTGACCTTGCCGAGCGTACTGGACATCATCGCCTCTGCCTGGGCCGTGTCCCTGGCCGAGAACACGACTGCCAAATCGTCGGCGTCTGCGATGGCCTTTACGAAGCGCCCGGCCCCCACTGACTTTATGACCCCGTCATAGACCAAGTTCCAAGGGAACGGGCCCAGGACGGAGCCTTGAGGGACCCCCGCAGTGATCCCTACCCTAACCTCGCCATTCTGTGTATGGACGGTCACCCAGCGGTCCGAGAAATAGTCCCTAAGGACTCTGATGACCGCCGGGTGCACACCCCTCTTCCGTAATTCTCCGATAATGAGGTCCCAGCGGACGGTGTTAAGGGAAGAGGACACTGAAAAAATCGCGATTTTCGATCATTTCTAAGAATTTTTTTTTGCATTTTTGGCAAGTCTGAACCCTTGTTCAACTGTACACAACATGGTTTGACATTTAGTGTTGTCTGTCTACCAGAAAAACCTATTCTTCCAAAACGTTGCGAAAGAGCCGAAAACCACAACCTTCGTTTTTCGGTTAGATAACTCTCTAAGCGGGCCCAAAAGAGTCAGTGGCTGCCGACAGAGGTCAGTCTTTCCGGGCGCTAGACACCATATTTTTTTAAATATTTCAAAACCCCGGTTTACGTGAGAATACAGAGTGAGATTTTACAGTGCAGTGAACTTAGCTGGTATAAAACGAGTGAAATGGACCTCATTAGCCGAAAATATCGCAAGAGTAAGAGTAGAGTGAAGGGTGCTATTATTATAGGTTATAAAGTGATTGCAGAAAACATATATTTTATCAATTTGATATTTTATTGTCGGGTTGCAAAATTAATATGGGTTGTGTACGCTCAATGACATTGAGGAAACAAACAGCTGGGGAAGTTGTATCTGAAACAGCTATAAGTAGCGCTAGAGACAAAGACAACAGAAGAGAATGCATATCAACCAGGTGAATTTTAGACTATACAAAAAGGAAAAATGCTCTGGAATTTTCTCTTTAGATTTAAAATGCATTTATCTCAAAACTTACTTTTTTAATATATTTAATGTTCCTTGCGCAAAACTGTTGGTTTGATTCTCTTGCGGCTTGGCATGCTTCAAGAGTAACATGCGACCAACAAACTTGTGTATCGGCATGAAGAAATCTGCAAAACTCTTTGCGCTATGCTTGCTTTTCCTCAAAATTTTGATAAAACTTTGCATTTTTACATTTAATAAATTAAATTATTTTTAGCTTAAAAAGTATGAGACGTAGAAACTTCTCGATACACAATTTTTTACTTTATTATGGACCCTTCTTTGCTGCAAAACCTAGAAGCTGTGGCATCACACACTTTGCGCAAGAACATTTTTGAACTTATTAAGAATTTTGAACTTATTGATTCTTAAGCTCGCTCGTGAACGACTTAGCGATCCCCGCAACCACCTCGGAAGGGAACGCGTCCAACCCAGGGGCCTTCTTAGGTCTTAGCCGCCTGATCGCCTCGTCGACTAGATCCATGTCGACATTCACCTCGCCCGGTACCCCCACTGGAGCTGGCCCAGGGGGCGCGTGGGGTCGGGGCAGGGACAGGGACGGGGGGGTGGGGCGAAACAAAAAGCTGTGCAATAATAGCTTGGACTTGGGCCGGGGACATTAAAAATAATTTTCTGTTACTTATCTTGATTAGTTTGAATTTGTTGCTTGACAATTCCTTGAGATTCTTAAAAGTTTGTTGTCCAAATTGTCTTGCAATTTTTACTAAGATGTAGAACTAATAATGTCGTCCCAGCATTCATATCTAACAACCTGATGAACACTTCGAATTTTTTCACGTCTTCAATTTCGGCTTCATGCAAATTGTTAAATCTACAAAATATATTTTAATATTTTAAAGAAATTGTGCGGTCGAAATTATAATTTTATTACTTAGTTTCTGAGTTTAAACGAGCAGTTCACCCAGTAGATTCCCATCTTTTATTCACTCCCGTACCTACGACAACGCCTAATCCCGTACCAGCCTTGCGTGCCACCTCGCAGGGCACAACACTAGGAAGGGTCGACCTTGTCGTATCCTCGAGGAGCCTCTGAAAACGCTCAGCCCTGGGTTCCTCTCCGCCGGGCACCTCCACCTCCTCACACCCGCTGAGCCGGCCAAACTGCTGGACCACCGCCTCAAGATCGAGGTCCCTAGTGCAGTATCTCTGCCACACTCGTCCTCCTGATGGTGTGTAGGACGTATCTGTGGTCAGAGTACGAGCACTGCTTAAGGACCTCGCTCTTTAACCCCTTGGCGGTGACCCGGTCCACGGACATGATATCGATGAACGATCTCCTATTGTTCCGTTCAAAGGTATAATTGAACTTGTCCGGGAGCTTGACCGGCACGAGGCCATGTCTGCCTAGCAGATCCAGGATAGCAGTTCCCTTCCTATCCAGGCGTCCCCCTCCCCAGGCCGGGGATCTAGCGTTCCAGTCTCCCGCCAGAATCGTTCCCATCCCCGGAGACCACATTTCCACCAGGATCCCTTCAATGGTGTCCAGATATTGTTCAAAATCCGGGTGCTTATGCCTTGGTGAGCAGTAGCATCTCAGTACCAATTTGTTCTCCCAGATCACTGCCACCACCCCGTTCGCGACCACTGGGCGCGACAGCGTCGGGAAGTGGCCGTTAAATGCGGTGACCCAGATAGAGACATCACCGGCAGCATCGTTGAACCAGTAGTTCAGCTGCCGGTAGAGCTCTGAAATAACGACCACATCCACGTTTAGTTGGGACACCAGGTGGTCCATGGTGTCCCGCGCCAGGCGACACCTATTAAGGTTGATCTGGGCGATTTTAAAGACCATTATGGACCTAAGACCCAATACCCCTAGCCCCCGCCCCAGGATTAACCTTATTGAATGGGCATGTCAAGGATGCCATCACATGGGCTGTCCTTGCACCCGTATGTCCTTCCTTCGAGCAGACTCCACACTTGGGGGGATTAGGGCAGCGGGCGATAAGGTGGTCGTCCGCCCCGCATCTCCCGCATAATTCGCTGCCCTCCCCGGCCGTGCCACATTCCCTGGCCATGTGCCCGAGCAAATGGCACCTAAAACACCTCGTAAGGCGCGGCAGCACTCTGGCCCTCACCATGGTAACTCCGGACCTGAACCACACCCCTTCCTGGGGGCACCTTAGGTCGTTTACCGGCGCCTCCACGACTGCCGTCTGCGTCCCATTTTGCCCCAGCCTGAGCATTTTCAGGCTCAGCCGTTCCGGGGCCACCTTTATCGCGTCGCCAAGGTCCCTAAGGATTTCGGGGCCCTCCACCGTCGGGTCCAGATCCCTGACCTCAATTGCCGCCCTGGTCTGGAGCGGAGTGCAATCCAGGCGAGCGCCAAACTTTTCCCTAATACTATTGACCAGGGAATCCATGTTCGCCCCTTTTTCCGCCTCGAGCAGGATGTGGCCGAGACAGGTCATCCTGACTCCCCTCACCCCCGCCAGCGTCTCCCTACCGTTTGACAGGCGGAGCTTGTAGGTATCCATGTACGTGGATATGGGGGCCACCGTTACAAGAACCGCCTCGGGTCTCTTTTTCACCGGCAGAGGGGGCTTAGGCTTTGCAGGCGTTTTTTTCCCAGCCAGCCCATTACGGGGGTTAGTACCACCAGGGCTTGCCCCCGTATCCGGCTGCCAATATAGCTGCTGCTGTTGGTGCAGTCTGGGTCCTTGCACCTGTACCCCCTGGTGCGGGTAATGCTGATGTTGCTGCTGTTGCAGTATCAGGGGGTGGCGCGCCCGCCACTGCTGCTGCCCCTGCACCTGTATCCCCCACTGGGGTTGATGCCCCAAGGTCTGCTGAAGCAGCGGCCACTGGGGCGGCGGAACCTCCCTCCCCTGGTGCTGCTACAGCCCCTGCTCGCTCCCCCGTGCGGGGTCCATGTGGGTCCTTTGTGCCTGAAGGTCCATCTCCCTGTGGGCCTGCCGGACCCTCTTAGCCTGGCCCTTAGTCAGCACCCGTTTCCACGGGGTGCCCTGCTCCCCCTCCTTCATCTGTGGATTACGTGCAGAGGGACCGGGAGGGGGGGGGGGCTACCCACCTCCGTATGTCCGTAGACCATCGTATCCACCTCCATCCGGGGTTCCGGTTCCTCCGAATTAGGCAGCGCCACAGCGGGCGGACTCTTCGTCGCTTCGGCATACGCCCTCTTTTTATTGAGGGCGGATATCGCGATCGACGAAGACGATTCGGCGGCAGTGGAGGGGACGGACGATTTGACCGGTCGGTGTCTTGCGGAGACAACCCTGCCGTTAGACCCTGGTCAGGGAAACCTTAGTCCGGTCACCCAGTGGGCACAACCCGTGGGTGAATCGGAGGCTGCGAGGACGTTCTCGAGAACGGAGATAAATCTGTTCGGGAGATCGATAAGTGGTAACGGCCTGCGTCCAGAGGATGGCTCACGCTGTCCTTCTGGGAACCGTGGAGGTGGGGGAGTATTCAAAAGACGCAGGGACACAGTCTGTCGACACACGAGAACTCGTGCTTACACGGGCGCTTGTCTTTCGCAAGAACGAGTGTCGGCACGAGAACGTGGAATCGCACAGACGGTCTCTGGAAGAGGTGTACTTGTTCGGTACGTTCGCTCTAGGCGGTCTCTGCCAAATAGGCCTATGCCCCCGGCCTATATGTCCTCGTCCGCGGATTTCGGCAGCGAAAAAGACACTGGCTAATTACCCATCTCGCCCCGATTCTCGGAACCCGCGGACGAGTGGTGGGGGGCAAGACCGTTGGCAGAGCGGTAGGCGTAGATCGTCGTCCTACCGACAATAACTCGTTACACTCCCATACGTGCTCCCACGTCTCTTCCCTCCCTCTACACACTATGCACATCTTTTTTTCTCCTCCTCCGAATACCTCCCCCCCCTCATTTCATTGCCCAACCTAAACCTCGCAACCCTTATCCATCTACTTTTCCCCTACCCCTTCTTCAAATACCCCGGCATCCCTTCGCCCTTCACCCTACCATACCATCCGTTATACTGCGATTCCCCTATCCTTCTCCACCTCTTCTCTTCTTGCAGTTTCCTTTCCCTGCTCACTAACTCCTCTCCTCTTATTCCCCCCTTTCCCTTATCCCTTCCATCTCCTCCAAGGTCGAACCCCTTTCCTCGTAAAACACTTTCCTTTATTCTTCCCACCCTTCCAAGGCCTTTCCCC